>BNCR01000006.1:27149029-28441920 GCA_014656515.1 Oryzias celebensis | reverse complement strand
AACTAAAACAGGAGAAACGCAGAAATTCAACCATTCAGAGCAATAAAGTTTTATTTGAATACTGCAATGCAAATGCAACTTTCAACAAACCGTAAAATCAAATCATGGGAAAGAAGTTTGCAGGAAATGTGAGTTTTTTGCTGCTCGGCTAAATCTCGTGGGGACTCTCACACCCAGGAGCAGCACAACAGAGAACAGACAAAGATCGGACACCGGATCCTGCAGACCCTCTATGAGAACCAGGAAAACCACAAAACCAGGCATCGCCTTCAGCTGTTTTGGCGCAGGATCAAAAACAGATCTGATGTCGGTATCAGTTTGTGGAGCTGGGTTTACGTGAAAAGATGGAAAAGAGGAAGTGGTGTTGTGTGGAGGCCCCACTGGAGTTTAGACCGACCCTTTCAACAATTCACTAGCATCTGCATGAGGGCTGGGATGCCTGTTTATCCACCTTAACTCTCATGGTGCAGGAATGCAGAACTTCCGTTTCATTACCATCCATCCATCCATCCATCCATCCATCCATCCATCTTCTTCCGCTTATCCGGGACCGGGTCGCGGGGGCAGCAGTCTAAGCAGAGATGCCCAGACTTCCCGCTCCCCGGCCACTTCCTCCAGCTCCTCTGGGGGGACCCCGAGTCGTTCCCAGGCCAGCCAAGAGACATAGTCTCTCCAGCGTGTCCTGGGTCTTCCCTGGGGCCTCTTCCCAGTGGGACATGCCTGGAACACCTCCCTAGGGAGGCGTCCGTTTCATTACTAAATACTAAAACCTTTATGTGATTTCTGCGTGTAGAATCACTTAATAAAGAGAATCCATTTGTTTGCATTTAGTCCAGACAAACAGAAGGTGAATTCAAACCAGTCACAGCTTGGTTATGTGGAGTCTCAACCTTTGTAACAGTGATTCAGCTGTTGACCCTTCACATGCTAACCGCTGCTTCTTTCTTTTTCCGTTCTTTCTCTATGTCAACATTGTTCTGCTACCTCAGCTACAACAAGAAGACTACCAGAGCCATCTACTGTTCAGCAGTATAATTAAAGCCCCCAATAAAGTATCCAGTGACAGAACAGTTCTGGTTTTTGTGTGTTCTGTAAATGAAACTGAATTTATCATTTTTTCCTTTTTCCTCCAAATGTTTACATCAGGGGGGCTGCATTGTGGTGGAGTGGTCAGCACTCGCCTCACAGTGAGAAGGTCCTGATCCAAATCCCGACTGGGTTCTTTCTTTGTGGAGTTTGCATGTTCTTCTGGTTCTTGTTTGGATTTTCCCTGGTTTCCTCCCACAGACCAGAAACATACTGCATAAGGTAATTGGTAATTCCAAATTGTCCCTGTGTGAATGTTTGTGAATGTGTGGTCCTGCAACAAACTGGAGATCTGCTCAAGGGGCCAAAACAGCAGCTGGGATAGGCTCCAGCAACTCAGTCACCTCAAAGGGGCTTCAGTGGGTTGGAAGTTGAATGGATGGTTGAATAGATATTTTAATGTTCGCTCATGTCATTTTACTGCCCACAAATTTATTCCCCCCCCCCCCCCCCCACACACACACACACACACTAAAACAGAAGGGAGCTTGGCGCAAATGGTCTGTTACGCTAACGTTGCGTGAAGTGGAGGTGATGATTGATTCATTCAGTTGGAATATAATCCACCAACCCTAAAAATCCTAAAATCCATCCACCTGAATTGCTTCTTCGTTGAGGTTGCTGATGACTATCAGGAGCTCCTCCTCTTTGGCTATTTGGTGTCAAATCCACCTTAAACAGTTAATCAAAACTCGCTGCGTTTTTGAAGACGTATAAACTCCATACGTCACGTTGCTCCTTGTGGTCAGCTTGATGCCCTGAACGGCAGCTCTGCCTCTGACAGTGAATGAATGAGTGAATGGATAAACGAATTTATGTGCCAATACGTGAATAAGTTGATGGGATATTTAGGGCCTTGGCGAAGGTTGAAAAATACTGCAGACGTTTTTGCCTGTTCTGTTCTGCTAAAAAACATATTTAGCTGAACCAGAACCTGTATCTACTTCTGTTCTATAAAAGATTAAAAATGGTGTCTTGAGTAATTCAAGTCCTCCCTGGGTTCTATGGTTTCTAAATTCTCTGTTACCATCCATCCATCCCGGCGATGGAAGTCTCTCAATAAGAATCTATAGTTTCAGAGCAAGTGGTGGTCCTGGAACGCTGATGAACTTTCTATTCTGAGGTTCTGCTTCATGGATAGAAGTTCAGAGAACAGTTGAAGCAAAGATAACCTTTTTTGAATATAATTATTTATCACAAAGAAGTCACCAGCGTGGTAAGTTCTACCTGTGAGTGTTTGGAGAAGAATTGTCACCGTAGCTGAGATGAACAATCATTTCCTCTAAACCTTTACAACCACTAAAAACAAATGCAAACTGAATGTATTGTTCTGTCTTGCTGGGACTGATTGTCTCTTTCTGCTGGTCTGTGCAGAGCGGCTGAACAGGAGCTGAAAGTAGGTCTCAGATAAAGACTAAAACGGAGCCGTCAGAGCAGCTGCACCAAACTCTTCTCCAAGCATGAAATCATGTTCAGAGTTCATCAGCAGCACAAACATGCAAACTGAGCTGCTTTTGGAGAAAAATAAACCTTTTCCAGAGTGTGATCCACAAAGAGCAGGAAATTAAAAGAGACGGAAAAGTGTCAACAAATGCCACGATGGAGGCTGACATTAGTTATCAGAAGTTTCTGACTCTTCATTTCCTCTGTGAGAGCAAACACACTTTCAACTTAGCAGTTGTCTGTGTGCTGGGGATTTTGATGTCCTATATTCTTGTGGTGAGGCATGTTGGGGGGGGTGGGGAGTCGAGGTGTATAAAGGGCCGTGGCCTCAGAGGCGTCTCCACAGCAGCACCTGCACACAGGTCTCAGCATCGCTCTGCCTCAACACTCTCAGGAGCGGATTTACATCGCTGGGTCTGACTGCACCATGCCTGCCGCCGCCCTCACCTCTTCTCTGCGTCTGGCTTCCATGACCGCCGCCACGCTCATTCTCCTGGTTCTGATGGGCTGGCCTGAGCCGGGGACGGCCCATCCGTCCCACCGGCCGCTCAGCCGGCCGCTAAGAGACCCAAAGACGAGTCAGGCAGCCTTCGAGGTGGCCCAGCATGTGAGTTTTCATGGATCTGTTCTGTAGAGGCGGCAGCGATTCTTCTGTTGGTTCTGCTGAAGGAAGTTTCTGTTTCATCTGCGGCACACACTGTTCTGTCAAAGACTCTGATCAGGTTTCATTTTCTGAGCATCTTTAAGACAGACGAGTTAACCATGACCTTGTGTCCTCAGGCTCAGAAGAAGGAGCTGGTGGAGGACACTAACATCAGGCTGCTCCCCAGAGTCAAAAACCAGGTGAGTCCTTGCAGCTGAACATGACAAAGAACCCCAAGTCTCCTTTGCTCAGCCCCTTTCCACGTCCTCAGGACCACTTGAAGATCTGCTGCCTCCACGCCAACATCCTTAACTTCTACCTGAACAACATCCTGCCTCACCGTGATGATGCGCATCCTAGCATGCAGCGGCTGAAGACCGACCTGCACCGCATCAGCGAGGACCTGCAGAGCTACGGCTGCGTGAGTACACTAACTTTTGACATCCATCTCTGAGGAAATAGCTGAGCTCACGCTGATTCCAAAAATCAAATTCAACATTTAAAATAAAGTTCAGAGCAAAAAAACTGAGAAAATAATTTGGATTCAGAAAGTTATTTTAGAAAAACCTAAATCCACTTTTCTTGCTTCTGCTTTAAAAATCAGACCAAATTTTTACAATTTGGCTTAGAGCAGGACAGTTCTCAGAACAGGAACAGAAAGTGTAAATTTGTGTCTGCGAAATCTGCACTTTGTCAGGTTTGTGTGGCCGCTGTGCGGTAGATCCTGAATTGATTGTGAGTTTCAGTGGTTTGGCTCAGAGAAAGTGAAGGTGCTGCAGTCACTCAGGTGACAAAAGTGATGACCTTCAAACTTGTCTGTCTGTGCAGAATGTCACACACTACCACGACCACCGGCACGCCGTGGAATTCCGCAGAAAGTTGGAAAAGGTGAGCTGGTTGGAGACGGCTCCACCTGGAGGCTCCATATGTAACTTCCGTCCAGGATCTGGTTTTTGTTGGTTTTTTAAACCTGACTGTGGTCGTTTCAGATGGAGGGCGAGCGAGGCCTGAACAAAGCTGTGGGAGAGATTGACATCCTCTTCACGTACCTGCAGGACCACTGCGTGGAGCCCACCCCCACCTCTACCCCAGCGCACTGATGCTGCACCACCATCCTCTTATTTAAACTTAAACACACCGTTTTTTGTGTCTTATTTATTATTTTATTTAATTGCTTATTTATGTTTTCTAACATTTGTATAAAGTATTTATGTGCGGGTTTAATGCCGGAGGTGGCGGCGTTGATGGAGTTACCATGTTTTGGCTCGTTGTTGTTGCAGTATTTAATGTTTCACTCATTAAAGTTTGGAGAATGAAACTTCTGTTGAGTGTCTCTTCCTGAACTGTGGTGCAGCATGAGAATTCAGACTCACCTGGAAGCTGTATCTGTTGCAGTGAGAAGTCAAAGTTCTGGTTCCAGCTTGGGAACGCCTGTACCTGACGGTTTCAGACCTAATCTCAAACAGTTACTAGTCCTGAGCCCATTTACTTCTATGACCCACGCCACCTGCCGTCTCTGAGTTTTAGACGTTTCCAAACTCTACACATCTGCAGATTGAATGCTTTTCCATACATATTTGGAGCTTGCCACATTTCTAAATGTTTGTTCCACTTAGTCCTGGCTTTCTTTACCTCATCTCATAGAAACAAAACCCCACCTCAGGGAACACAGAGTCAGGTCAGGATGACCCCTGTTACGGGAGCGAAGGAGAACCCCGACGCAGAGTGTCAAAGGTGGAAAAAACACATTTATTTTGCAGCGGCCAAAAATCAAAAATAGAGGCAGGGAATAATCCAACTGGGCAGGAAAAAACACTTGGCTAGAGTCGAATCACATGGACAACCTGACGGAATCATCTGGCAAACAGTGGTGGTGGGTAGACTGGTTTAAGTAAGGTGAGCTAATGAGAGGATTGAGTGCAGGTGTCTCTGGAGTGGTTGACACACCCCCTGCCACTCACATGCTCTGAAAAACAAGGAAGTGAGGGGAAAAAACAACACAGATCCTCCACAGCCATCACAGTACCTCCCCATCAACGGACGCCACCCGGCGGCCGACCAGGCTTGTGCGGGTACCGGACATAAAAGTCGTGCAGAAGAGCCGGGGACAAGATCAGGGAACGAGAAATCCAGGAGCGCTCCTCCGGACCATACCCCTCCCAATCCACCAAATACTGCCACCCGCGCCCCCGCCGCCGAACATCCAACAGGCGGCGAACGGCATAGGCCGGGTGATCATCAACGAGCAGGGGGGCGGAGGGGGCACGGCCGGAGGGCCGAGAGCACTGTCCGAGACGGGCTTCAGGAGGGAGACATGGAAGGATGGGTGCACTTTCAAAGAAGCAGGCAGCTTCAATCGGACAGCAGCAGGGTTCAGGACACGGTCAATCTCAAAGGGACCAATATACCTGGGAGACAACTTCCGAGACTCACACTGCAGAGGAAGGTCACGTGTGGAGAGCCAGACCCGTTGTCCAGGCTTGTAGTCAGGGGCCGGAACACGATGACGGTCTGCCAACCTTCGGTTGCGCTCCGCCGTACGACCCAGCGCAGCCCTGACCCCACGCCAGACCCGTCGAGCTCTTCTCAGGTGCACCTGAATAGAAGGCACGGCCACTGCCGTCTCCTGTGTTGGGAAAAGGGGAGGCTGGTAGCCGTTAGATGCCATGAATGGAGACATGCCCGTGGCCGAAGAGACCAAGGTGTTGTGGGCATATTCAATCCAAGCCAGGTGAGTAGACCAGGAAGCAGGGTGATCGGCCGCCACACAACGGATGGCAGCCTCCAGGTCCTGGTTCGCCCGTTCCGTCTGACCATTGGATTGCGGGTGATAACCAGATGACAAACTGAGTGTAGCCCCAATGGCCCTACAGAAAGCCCCCAGACCCGGGAAGTGAACTGGGGACCTCTGTCGGAAACAATGTCCAGCGGAAGTCCATGAAGCCTAAAAACATGCTGAACCAGGAGATTAGCGGTCTCGAACGCCGTAGGCAGCCTAGCAAGGGCAATAAAATGGGCAGACTTAGAAAAACGGTCAACAACTGTCAGAATGGCGGTGTTACCCTCTGACGGGGGAAGTCCAGTGACGAAATCCACAGCAATGTGCGACCAAGGGCGATGAGGCGTCGGAAGTGGATGAAGCAGTCCGGCAGGGGGACGATGAGACGGTTTGTTGCGGGCACAAATGGAGCAGGCAGAGACAAATTCCCGGGTGTCAGGTATCATGGACGGCCACCAGAAGCGCTGTTGCAGCAGGAACAGCGTGCGGTGGACCCCAGGGTGGCATGCCAGTGTAGAATTGTGACCCCACTGCAGCACAGCAGACCTGGCAGACGGGGGCACAAATAGAAGACCGGCAGGACACGCAGGTGGGATGGGGAGGTTCGCCTGGGCCTCCTGCACGACCTTCTCTACCGCCCAGCTGGCAGCTCCTACCACACATGAAAAAGGCACAATGGTGTCCTCCCCAGGCTCAGCACCAGTAGATTGGTCAAACTGACGAGATAGGGAGTCGGGCTTCCCATTCTTGGATCCAGGACGGTAGGTGAGTGTGAAATTGAAGCGGCCCAGGAACAGGGCCCACCGAGCTTGACGAGAGTTGAGCCTGCGAGCAGAACGGATGTAGGACAAGTTCTTGTGATCAGACCATACCAGAAATGGTTGAGAAGCACCCTCCAGCCAGTGTCTCCACTCCTTGAGCGCCAAAACCACCGCCAACAGTTCCCGGTTCCCCACATCGTAGTTCCTCTCGGCAGGAGTGAGACGCCGAGAGAAAAAAGCACAGGGGTGCAGCTTCTGGTCAGAGGTAGACCGCTGGGACAGGACAGCTCCAACTCCAGTCTCCGAGGCATCCACCTCCACCACGTATTGAGCTGTAGGAACAGGGTGGCACAACACAGGAGCAGAACAGAACAGGTGCTTCAACTTGACAAAAGCCTCGTTTGCTTCAGGTGACCAGGAAAACGGGACCCGTACTGAGGTAAGTCTGGTAAGGGGAGAGGCTACTCTGCTGTAGTCCCGAATGAACCTCCGGTAAAAGTTAGCAAATCCCAAAAACCTCTGAAGTTGCTTCCTGGTAGCAGGCGTCGGCCACTCCGCCACGGCCTTGACCTTGGACGGATCGGGCTCTAGCTGTCCCTCCCCCAACACAAAACCCAAAAAACTAACAGAGGACACGTGAAAAACACATTTCTCGGACTTCACATACAGTCTATTTGCTAATAACCGCTGCAACACAAGTCTGACATGCTGAACGTGCTCACTCTCAGTGCGGGAGAAAATCAAAATATCGTCCAAATACACAAACACAAATCTATTCAGCATGTCACGTAACACATCATTAATGAGTGCCTGAAAAACAGCGGGAGCATTAGTCAGTCCAAATGGCATAACGAGGTATTCGAAATGTCCCAACGGCGTGTTAAATGCCGTCTTCCACTCATCCCCCTCCTTAATCCTCACCAAGTGATAAGCATTACGGAGGTCCAACTTGGTGAACACAGTTGCCTGGTTTAAAAGGCTGAAAGCCGAGTCAAGGAGAGGCAGGGGATACTTGTTCTTGACAGTAATATCATTCAAACCCCTAAAGTCAATACAAGGGCGTAGAGAGCCGTCCTTCTTGTCCACAAAAAAAAAACCGGCCCCCACAGGAGAAGAGGAGGGCCGAATGAGTCCGGCAGCCAAACTCTCTGTGATGTACGTCTCCATAGCCTCTCTCTCCGGTATTGACAGTTTGTACAGCTTGCTAGACGGCAATGGAGCACCGGGGATTAGGTCTATGGAACAGTCATAAGGCCTATGTGGGGGCAAAGAAGAGGCACGGTCCTTGGAAAAAACCTCCCGGAGATCATGGTACGCTGGAGGGACAGACGACAAGTCCACTGGCTTGGGAGGAGAAGGCATGTCCATCCTGGGAGTGGGAACAGCCGCACGCAAACAGTGAGAGTGGCAAAATAAACTCCAATTTACAATGGATTTACTTGACCAGTCCATGTGAGGGTTGTGGAGGATGAGCCAGGGAAGTCCCAGAACGAGGGGAGCAGCAGGTGAGGGAATGACGTAGAGTGAAATAAGCTCATGGTGATTCCCAGAAATCAACAAGGACAGAGGCATTGTACGGCGAGTTATTCGAGACAGCACTCGACCATCTAAGGCCAGGACCTCTTTAGGCTCAGGAAGCAGTTCTGATGGGATGTTGGCCCTAGACACAAACTCCGAGTCGATAAAATTGTCATCTGCACCAGAGTCCACCAGGGCAAAGACAGGAATACAGGTTGCATTAAGAGAAATAGTCCCACTTAGCTGGAAACGTTTGGAGGGCTTGAAGGGGGTCTGGCTCACCAGCGCCCCTCCCGAGGCTGGCAAGCCTGACCCTTTTGGCCGAACAGGACAACTGGGCCGCATGTGGCCTGCCTGACCACAATAAAAACAGAGACCTTGGCGACGACGACGTTGACGTTCCTCCTGAGGAAGCTGCATACCACCAAGCTGCATGGGCTCCACAGGTGGTGAAGCGGTGGAAACCAACTCAGGCAGAGGAGGAGCAGGAAACCCGGGTCGGCTGGGAATCCCGGGACAGGAACCAGTAACGGGGAAAATGACCCTGTCTGCTCTCTCCCTGAGTCTCTCGCGAAGGCGGTTATCGAGCCTTATCGAGAGGGAAATTAAGTCCTCTAATGAACCCACCTCATCTCTGGCAGCCAGTTGGTCTTTAACCTCTTCACTAAGGCCCCGGAAAAAGATGGTCTGGAGGGCCTTGTCATCCCACTGGCACTCAGCGGCCAGTATACGGAAATCAATAGAATAGGAGGAAACTGAACCAGAACCCTGGTGTAAAGACAGTAACCTATTACCCGCTTCTTTTCCCTGTAGTGGATGGTCAAAAACCTTCAACATCTCAGCTGTAAATGAGTTAAGGGTGTTACAAACTGGTGAGCGGCTGTTGGCTAGCGCTACAGCCCAGGCTGATGCTTTTCCAGAAAGAAGGCTCATGATAAAAGCTACTCTGGACTGATGCGTGGAGTAGGTGAGTGGCTGCTGATCAAAAACTAAAGTACACTGATGTAGAAACTGGTTACATGACCCTATTTCACCTGAATACCGGTTGGGAGTCGGAATAAAAGGTTCCCGGGGCTGTGCAGCCTGGAAAGGTGCAGGAGCAGACGCTGAAGGAGCCGGAAGAGAAGCATCAGCGGAGTTTGGGGCCGGAACTGGTCGAGGTGAAGTCAGAGAGGCGAGTTGGGTCGTAACCGCCGTCAGTTGTTTCCCCAGCTGGTTGACGCCCTCAGAGAGATCTTGGATGGTGTCCATCACAGACTGAATGGCTTGGCCCTGCTGTCCCACACGAGCTCCCTGAGACGCAATCGCCTGCTTGATCCTCTCGGTTTCAGCTAGAGTCCGGTTCAGTTGTTCAGTCTCTGCGGGGTTCATTATGGCCAGATGATTCTGTTACGGGAGCGAAGGAGAACCCCGACGCAGAGTGTCAAAGGTGGAAAAAACACATTTATTTTGCAGCGGCCAAAAATCAAAAATAGAGGCAGGGAATAATCCAACTGGGCAGGAAAAAACACTTGGCTAGAGTCGAATCACATGGACAACCTGACGGAATCATCTGGCAAACAGTGGTGGTGGGTAGACTGGTTTAAGTAAGGTGAGCTAATGAGAGGATTGAGTGCAGGTGTCTCTGGAGTGGTTGACACACCCCCTGCCACTCACATGCTCTGAAAAACAAGGAAGTGAGGGGAAAAAACAACACAGATCCTCCACAGCCATCACAACCCCACAGTTTGGGAAAAAAATGCTCCTTTACAACAAAGTCAAATTTGATTCTTAGGCTCTTTTTCTGGTGTGTATCCATCATTAAACAGATTAGATCTTCAGACTGATTTTAATTTGACTCAGAAAAGCAAAACTCTCAGGATTTCACTCTAAACATGCAGAATTGTATGTAAAAAAAACATAAAACTTGTAATTGTTGGACATGGATAGTCTGTGATTTTTGGCCTGTCTCCTAAAAATCTGAAGGTTTTGTGCAAAAAGTCAGAAATGTTGCTGAAGCAAAAACTTATTTAAATCCTTAAAGTAAGCTTAGTTTCTTATCCAGTTTGGGGTTCAGCCATGAAGTTAGAAAAGCATCACAAATCAGAAACATCAGAAACAAACCTGAAGAGAAAACCCCGTGAAGATACAGGAACGTTTTACGTCTTTACATTTTGGGAGCTTGAGTTTTGTTTTTCTGCGGCTGGAGATAGAAATAGGACAGTGGTACATTCTCACGAGTCATTGAGATGCTGCCAGGGGAACATTGCGTATGGTGGGAGTGTTCTGACATGAGTTACAGCCAGTGGAGCAGTCGCCACCATCAAAGCAGGAACTGCTGCTTTTTCCAGTGTAGGGGGCCGCCAAACCTGGAAACAGCGTCTCTGGAAAATGAACGGAATCAGGCTCTAGACCTGCAGACGAGAATCTGTTCATCCCTAAACTTGACTGAGTTTAAAAGTTTTCACTTTGATGTGGGAGAGTTTAATGTCAGAAACGTTAAACCAGCAGACGGGTGAGAAGGGGACAGTGGAATCAATGGAACCAATGGAAACGTCTGCCCGGAACATGAAAACTGATGCAAACAATTTCACGTTAGAGTTCTAGATCAATGACAATTTGCCTCAAAGGGGCCCCTAAGGGGCTGTTGTGTTTGTGCATCAGAATAATCCAATTTTCTCATGAGGAACCTCTCTGCCTCACGAGTTTGTATCAGAGCCTGACTGCGGTTCTGAGCAAATTCTGCTGAAAGGCTCTTGAACCAGCAGACTGACCTCTGGTCCTTGCACGCTTCGTAGAATCAAGATGAGTCACTTCCAGGCTAAACGGTACAGAAATCTGCATAGACCACAAGCAGATGAGACCTACTTACCTACTTTCAGAGGTGCAGGTTTTTGTTTCAGTCGGCGTGGCTTTGAAAGTTTTGTTCTTGTCAGCGTGAGTTTGATGCTGCAACATCGTTCAGATTTAATGTTGTAACTTCTTGATTCATTTTCTCAGCAGTCATGTTAACATTTTTAGTGACTGTCTTTTTCCCAGGGAGTTTAGGCACCAAACAACTAATATCTGAAACAAACGGAAAGGAATGAAATACAATTTCTATCTTTTATTTTGAAGGTCAAGCTTTAGAAGAATTTGAAGAGTAAAGAACATGTATGAACACAAAGCCATTTGAAAACAGAGAATTCAAACCCACACAGTTCTAATCTCAGGGTGCACACTCCCCCACTTGGCCAATAAGCTACCTTTTTTACTGTTAATTTTTATATAAAGTGTGTGTTTTATTATTATTTGAATGTGGCCGATCAAGAATCTGTTCCCATTTCTGATGAAGACCAGTGACAGACGTTTTTGGACTGTTGGAGGAAACTCCACGAGGGATCACATAGGAAGGACCCAAACAGGATTTGAACCGTCGACAGTGCTAACTACAACACCACTGTGCCCCCCATGTAAAAATGAAGCTGTCGTAGGTAAGCTCCTCCTGCTCTCTGCTCCTGGCTTACCTCTCACCTGCATGTTCTTCTACTCACCTTCTGATCTGGTGTCAGAAGTGGGATTTGCCTCCAGTGGGGTTCTGTGTTTCTCTGATTTCAGTGATTTCTTTGGTCTTGGCTGATGGACTTGATCTAGATGCTCTAACTCTGTTGGCCATCTGCCATCAACTCCAGACATCATGGATTACTTTCTACTGAGAAACACACCAAACTCTCCATTTGGCCTTTTGGTCAGAAAGTGATGCTCTGTCACAGTCTTGAGTCACAAGACTGGTGTTTCCTTGCCGTCTCACTTATTTAAGAAATTTGGTTTGACAGTTAAAAAACTGAAACATCCAAAGTATTGGTTTTGAGGAGTGTTGGTTTTGAGAAACTTTTCCTGATAATCTGGTTTATTTCAGGAATTCTGTCCAACTGAGTATAGCTGTCAAAGCTGCAGTCAATGAGACAAAAGTCTCCTGAAAATGTTCCATTGTAACTTGAAACCACAGTCTGACAACTGTGGCTGATAAGCATCTGTGTGTGTATCAAACCACACATTTGCTTAACTGATCTGCAAGTTTTTATAGAACTCAAACATAACCAGAGGTTTTTCTGAAGGATATTCACGTGACTTATTCTCTATGTTATTCAGTAGCAATAACCTTATTTTCAAAAGCTGCTTTTCTAATACGGATCTTGCAGTGTTTTCTAGAAAGGTAGATTTATTGCACAAGCTTTATTTTGTTCCTAAAAACTTTAAAGTCTTGTAAGAAGAGTCTTCTGTGTCTGTAAAAATGTTTTATAATTGTAGAAAAAATTGTCGATTTAAAAAAAAGTTTTACCCATTTGTGAAAAGTCACAAGCATATATGAGCATGCTGATTGATCAACAATGACAAAACCTGTGTACAATTCCTTAGCTTTTCAATAAATCAACCAATCAGCTTACTCTCAGTCTCACCCAATCTGTGCGCTGCTTGGACAAGCCAATCAGATGAACGATATAACATTGTACCTTTAGGTTGCTGGAGTCTAACCGAGTTACTGTTAGGTGAAGGCGGGGTTCATCCTAGGTGGTTTGCCAGACTATCACATAGTCACAGCGAGACAAAAACCACACTGACGTTCATATCTACAAAAGAGTCATCAATGACCCTGTGAAGCCGGAGGTAACCCACAAAGGAACAAGGAGAACATACAAACTCCACACAGAAAGAACCAGAACTGGGATTTTAACTGGGACCTTCTCACTGTAAGATGGGAGTGCTAACACTACACCACGTTGCAGCCTTTGTTTCTATTAATTTCTATTGTATAATTTTCATGGACATTCATTGTTTATGTGTGAATAGGACTCATACTAGAAGACACTATCAACCTGTTGCACAAGAAAAAAAGATTACAAAGAGTACGACTTTTTTTTAAGATAAGCTCTGCAACCGTAGACAGTCGAATCACTGGACAGCTTGACTCCTCCGCCCTGGCGTTCCAAACAGGAAGTACCTGCTGGCTCGTAAAGCTACAATCCCATAGATTTCTATAAAGAAATAAAGAGCTATTATCCAGTCATGTTATTGGTTAAAATAACCATTCTTGCTCTGATACATTTTTCTTAACATTTTCTTGATAATCCTTGTGTTTTTTAGGATATTCTTTCTATAGTTTAAGTTATTCAAGTGTCTCAGTAAAAGCATGTGGTACCAGCTGGCCCCCACCTAATTGACAAATTCTCCTGAGCCGCTTTCAGTGGAAGGGTAGTGGACTTCAAACAACCTTACTCCTGATTGGTGACAGAAGTTCCTCTGGAACAGGGGTGTCTAAAACCAGGCCCCGAGGGCCGATACCCTTCATGTTTTCCAACCAACCTGCCATCGAAGCATCTTATTGGCTAAACACACCTGATCCAGGTAATCATCAGCAGAAAAGGCAGGATTTCCCGAAAGGTAGCTTGAGGATGGCCCTCAAGGCCTGGATTTGGACAACCCTGCTCTAGAAGCGTGACTCGGACCGAGTTGGACCAACACCTGTCATCCAGCTCCAAATGGTGGCAGGTGGGGCAGTGCCAGGGGTTGCTATAGCAACTGCAAATTTGGCAGAGCAACCCCTCCGGAACCCCAGATATATAAAGGCCTAAATCTAATATTTAAATTTAAAAACTTAGTTGTGAACAATTTTAGTTTATTTCTTATTATTGCGTTTGTGTCCTCATAGGGCTGGGCGATAATACGATAGCTATCTATATCGCGATGGTACTTTTTCTCGATAGTAAAATTAGCCTATTGGGATAAACTTTTATTTTGAAGGGTCCAACATAAACATTTACCAGTCGAGAGCATTTTCTCCTCTTTGGTGAGTAAAAGTTAGAGAGTTCATCACTACATGGTGAGTAAATGTTTGTTTAAACTTAGCAATGTTTATTAGCTCTTCTTTCAGTGAATTTCTTTTGTCCTCTTTTTTTTTAACCATCTGCACGTGAGGTAGCCTAAACAAAACAGAGACAAACCACCTCACCTCTGCGGTCACTTCACCTGTGTAGCATTTAGTTTAGCTGATGAAACAGCGGCATAAATGACGATTTATAACAGGATCCAGTCAGAACTGGAGGATAAATCTGTTTCACTTAAAGCAACAACAGACAGATTAATAAAATGTGTTGATTTGAAGACAGCGCTGTTGTCAGACATTAATGCTATGATGCTAGCTTGTTAGCCGCCATGGCTAACAACCTGTTAGGTTAACAACTACCTGCTTTATGTGTCCTGTGTGATCATGGACCAGTTTAAAGTCGGACAGTATTTTCACGGACCGGCCTTTAAGATGCTGCAGATGAATACAGCAAGATTAATGCATAAGACATTCAATTTAATTTGTAATATTTATGCCTTTTTTTTTTGTTTTCTGGGGGAAAAATAAAACTGTTGCATCATGTTCCTTCAGTGCATCTGATATGTTTAAAGTATGATAGGAAATAAATGTTTAGATCTAAACAACCTGCTGATGATTACACATTTCTCTAATGAGCCTCAGAGCGTTCTAATTTGACAGATATAGTTATTTTGTTAAAATCGTGATATATATCGTTATCGCCTGATATGAAAAAAAACAATATTGTGATATAAAAAAATCACTATCGCCGCGTCCTCAGTACGTTTGTGTTCTCGGTGCATTTGGATCATTGTTGAGGTCATTGGTGCGCCGGAGTTTTCCTGCAGACAATCACTGGTCTGACCTTTCTTTTTCAAAGTTCCTGAAAATCCTCAGCAGACAGTTTTTATCAGGATTAGATCAACATTCAGGCACAGAAAGTTCATAGACCTTCAACCTGTCCTGATTTTAGTGTGTGTTTGGGGGCGTTTGGGGCTGGGGTGTGTGTGTGTGGGGGTCACATTCCTGTCTACAGGTGATGTCATTAACGGATTACCCTGTTCAGCTTCGCTGCAACTAGAGAAAGTCCTCGGTGAGGAAGCTTTCTCATCCCACCCCCCGGGTGCCGCTGTGCACACTTTGACCCTGACTGACGTGTAAGAACCTGCGTGATGCAGCCAGTGTAGGGAGGGGCCTCTGGATTGTCACACCGCTGTCGAGCAGCCATTCATCATTTTCTCAAAAGTGCGTGCCGGAACTCAAACCACTGTTTCCACTCCTAATTTAAGTCTAACCTACTTTTGAGTGACCTAAGCAGCAGAGAACCTTTGGCTCTGAAGAATGTCAAGAACTCTCCCAATCTTAAGGCTAGAGGGAACCAATAAATCTGCCAAAAAACGTAGGGTGGTGTGACGTCATGTGTGCTTTATTTACCTTCGTTACTGGCCTGAAGCCCAAACCAACATCATGGAAGAACATTTCCAGGTCGCAGTAACACTGATTCTTAGTCATCCAGGTCATGAAAATCCACAGGTCCATTCACAGCAAATAGAGCACTTTGTTTTTAAAAAACACATCTCACTTTTCTATTGTGCAGCTTTAGAATGACTCAGTCATTTTCGTTTGGCCTAAATATGACATTTGAGTGTGAGGTCAGAAAACATCGCCAGAAAACATCAGGTAAGACATGCCGTGTTTGATCTTTGCTTCAGACCCACATCAGAGAACAACCAGAGAATAACCTGAACCGAAATGTAAAACTTCTCATTTGTTGTTTGCTATTACTAATACTTATGGATTTACGACATAATCTGCACTTGAAAGAATGAAAAAGTTAAGTAAACATAATAAATGTGGGATTTTATCAACTCATCAATCAATCAAGCTGTATTTATAAAAAAAGGTGCTTTTCTTGCATCGCAGCTCTGAACAATTAAAAACATACAGCAAAAAACAAAAAAGAGAAAAAGCTAAAACCAACCAACCCCTTTGCCCTCCCCCCTCCCCTCCATTCATACATACACCCAATAACCCCTACAATGCATACAAGCACAAAAAAGGATAATTTAAACAGAGATGTAAGGTTTGGCTCTGCTGTAAGGAAGCAAAATATCAGGAATCTTTTTTGCCAGGCGCCAGCTCAGCCACAGTAACATTGCCAAGGCGCCCTACCCACACCGGACAGGAACAGGGTTCACTCCACAGTTATGAAGCTGCAATGCTGGACCCCGGCGCCAGATCTTATAATGGTACCGGACCGTACCGGCTTATTATCAGCCCTGCCGTTAATGAATAATATAAGGAGATGGTTGATTTGTGGCTCTCTGTGTTTGCTCGCATCATGTTAGCAGAAAAGCTAACAAAGTTTCATTGGTTGAACGCCACGGAGGAAATAAAAAATGAAATCACAACAAAAGTTGCATGTTTTTGTGTTCTATTAAACGATCTCAATGATAAGATACTATGTAGATATAAATAATTAATTATTCAGCGATGAACCACCGGCTGGTTCGCTGCCTTTTTAGGCTCCAACAAGCTAGCAAAAGCTGACGTCACGTCGGAATCAATGATTTGATTGGCTGGATCATTGATGTGTTCTTAGATCGACTACTTATTCTAGTGAGACAGAAAAAGCTACGTTTTCCATCGATTTTTTCCAGAGGCAACATGTACAAATTAAAAACAAGGAGACCTAAAATAATCTCTTGGGGAACCCCACAATTATCATGGATTCTCGAAGAAAATGTATCCACACTTACATAAAAGTGTTGATCTGTGGAATAAAACCACTTCAGAACAGTTCCAGAGAGGCTGACAAGGCTTCTAAATCTTTCTAATAAAAGCTGGTGATCTACCGAATCACAAAAAGGGTTCCTCCCTGTCAAGCAACTAATCAAACCCTCCATTAATGAAAATGATGTTTTTGGTGTATCTATTGTGTTCTTGTAACATTTTTATGATGATGGAGGACATACATAAAGAAAATGACGATTTAAGGTGCATTCTCTCCGCTGTCTCTTCACATGCCGGAAGTTGAGTCCCCGATTGATTGATTGTGGAGACAGCCACCTCCCCAGAGTTCACATTTTTTTCTAACTCTGGCCAGCTGCGGCGGCCATTGACTTTATGTTGAAACTGGCCGCCTCTGCAGCGTGAATCGCGTTCGGTGTCAGTGCACCTGACCAGTGCACCAGTGCATTTCTGAGTGTTTTTTTAAATTCACACTGTCTGAAGTTTCCTGCTCCGGTCCAATCTGATGCATCCACTTGCAGACATATTGATCCATGTATGTCTTTGTTTTCCTTGTTGGAGCTGGAATCTGGATTAAAACTTTACAGCTGGATAGCTCCAAAATTGGTCAACATTTTTGTTGCCTCGCTAATTTGTATGTTAATGTATGAATAAGTATTTGTGTTAAATATAATCAGTGTCACTAAGAGATAAATACCTGGTACTTAACAGTGCAGATGAAGTGTACCAGATTCCTTGCTTTTCTTGCATGATAATCAAGTGTCAATTTAATATGTGTGCAAACAAGCAAGTAAACAAGAATTCATGTCAGATCATGACATTTACAAAACATTTTAGATTCAATCCACTGTTGTTTTTTCCACATCAAAATACTCCAAAGGGAACATTATCAGAACATTCTACCAGACTCTATGGTCACGTCTTTGCTAAATTCAGTATTTCCACACATTGGACTGAAATGACGGATGATCATTTTTTTGCTGCATTACATGTGTGTTGTCCTCTCTGATGCACTTGGTGATTTTTATCTTTTAGTAAAATAAACCTATTGTGTCCCAATCCCTATGATAATTTCCAAGAACGATGATCGAATTATGTCACTTTTAATTAATTTTTTTAACAATATAGGTTGATTTGATTCTTCTTCAGACAGAAAAAACTGGTTGGATTGTCGGAATAGAAATAGATTAATTGATTAAGTAAGTTAATAGTTGCACCCCTAGAATACATGTGTAAATATATATATTTACATGCATGAGAGTGTGTATATATATATATATATATATATATATATATATGTGTGTGTGTGTGTGTGTGTGTGTGTGTGAGTGTGTGTGTGAATTTGTACTTTTTTTTTTTATCTTCTCATCCTTCTATTAATTTTATTCTCCAAAAATTCTGTTTAATATACCTGTGTATAAAGATTAGTGCTGTCAATCGATTAAAAAAATTAATCAGATGAATTAAACTTTTGGAGTAAAATTTTGTATGACAATATGGGGCTTTTGAACAACAAAAAACATTTTTGCTGTCTGAAATGTTTAAATATGTAAAGTGTTAACTCAAATATCCCAGAATTTATTTTTTTTTTTACAAAACACATCAACAGTAAGATAAGCAGAACTGAAAACAAAGATGCTGCTATACAGCCATGAGAAACATTGTGCTTCTGCACTTTAAATGGTCGTGGTGAATGCTCAAATCTGATTGGCTGCTGGGTGTTGATGCGCACCTAAAAATAAGTTCTTGTCACATAGTCCAAATGTATCACTGCGCAGGCTTCTTTAAAACAAGGTTTTTGCTTCATCTTCTGGACAAAAACAAGAGGTGAACTTTCTCTATGAACTGTTGCTTTATTGAACCTATAATGATGATCAGCATACATATAACTTTCCTTTGCCTCCGCAGTCGAGGTTTGCTGACCCAGCAACGGGTTCACGTGTTACAGTGACAATTCGCCGCACCAATCAAATACTCTGCTTTTTGTGAAAAAGCGATCTAAACTTAAAAAATAACAGGACTGAAGTACTGAAAATCTGTTGAATATTTATTTATTTTAGAAGTGACCATGTTATAAGCAGCATTGTGCCCAACAAAGTGTTTTCAGAAAGGCTGAACCGCCTGACACAAAAAAGAAGACGGTTGCTTCTGACGTGTAATTATTCATTCATTCATATTCTATTCCCGTTTTGTCCCTTTCGGGGTCACGGGGCTGCCGGAGCATAACCCGGCCACTCACGGACGAAGGCTGGGGACACCTCTTGACAGGTTGCCAGTCTGTCGCAGGGCCACAGTCACTGGCATGCACAGTGAGAACATGCAAACTCCACACAGAAAGGTCACCCATTGGTGACACTGTTTCAAGTGCCCCAGCCGGGACTTCAAGTGGGGGCATTCTTGCTGTGAGGCAAAAGTGATAACCACTGCACCACCGTGTAATTAGGCTGAATTAATCAAATTTGTTGTGTTAATTTTTTCAAATTAATCATGTGTGTTAATGCGTTAACATTGACAGCCCTGATACAGAAATATATTTCATTTGTTTTTAGTCTTTAGTGTTTTATGTTTAATTGCTTGAAATGAACCAGTTCCAAAAAAAAGGAAAACATAACTTCAACAATTACTGATAAAAGACCACTTCCTGTATACAAAATAAGTTTATTCAAACAAATTTGATTTTTCACACGAAAAATTTAGCTGCTTCAAAGTGATGTCGCAAGATAGTAAACACTTCACCATTTCCAGAAGATTTTTGACAAATGTTTTAATGATGGATTTGACTGATCAGACACAAATATCATTCTTACATTGTTTGGTACTCTTTAAAACAAATAAAATGGCATGAAAAGAGCAGTTGATGGAGCATGCCCAGTGAGGTCACTTTGGAAAAACCACCTGTCCATCAAAAGGAAGCACCCACAAGACCAAACCACACCCCCAGTAAAATTGAATCTAAGCAGGATTTTGGAGTTTTGGAACCATGTGGGTTTTTTTGTTCTAAAGTTGGTTCTTTTAAGTTACCATAAAAAAAACTGACTTGATTGTATTTAAGCCCCCTAGTGGTGACCCAGTGAACTGGCTTGGTTCCGTTTTATTTTTAAAGGTGTTTTAGTCTAAAGACAAGTGTTTAACCTCAGTCTCCTGGTACCATTTGACTTCCACTCTTTAACCACCAAAAACCCTTCAGACTGCAGGTCAGTGAAACTTCTGCTCACTACTGAGGACTCGTTCTTTTCCTTCTGCTCAGCAGAGAGAAGCTCGACTTTTGAGCCTTTTTCTACAGAAGTGAGAAACTTATCATAAGGCAAATCAACCACTTGTGTTGAAATCTTGTTTGAGATTAAATAACAAGGGTTGATGCAGGTTGAACTTAGTGTCAAAAATCAAGGTGACACATTTGTGGTACACAAGGAGAAAAATTCTCTCCTGAAGTCGTGATGCAGAATGCCAACTAATCAGTGGGCCTCATTCCGTGACATCTTTAGTACGTCTGAACTGTGGTTTCACGTCACCGTCCAGGAGAGCATCGGCTTTCTCACGAGTTGAACTTTGCATTGTTTTGTTGCTGGAAAAACCAAAGCGTTTGACCAAACATGGAAAATTTCCTGTCAGATTCAGGAAGTTCCTTCTAAAGACTTACTTTTTTAGTTTTTGAAAAAATATTGTTCCTAAAAGAATAAAATAAAGAAAGGAGGTTCAGGGGCTGATACCTCCAGAAGGTCAAGAAATCATCTGCCTGTCCGATGAGGACACCCCAAACATTTGAATGCCTCCAACAAGAAAACAGAAACCCCCTCTTCATATTCTTCTTCTTTTTCTTCTGCAGGTCGATCTCAGAATGTTCTCTGTCAGCAAGACTCTCTGACCTGCTTCACATACCACTCTGACTTTAGGCAGAACTTCATCCTTTCTTTCCAGAAACACTTGACAGCATTGTTCTTCAATCTGGGTCGGATTGCTGAAACCTGCAGAGGTGGAAGAGAAATGAGCATCGTCACCAATTTCCCAGATACATCAATCAAAGCTGCAACCTACTTTAATCTGACCTCACTTCATCAAACCAAAACCAACATTTGTCTCAAATGAACCTGAAAACACTGAGTGGAAGGGAACATTAGCAGCTCTGCAGGGTACTGAGTCAGTCAGAGCAGAGAGGAACTGAATGACCAGAATGGTGGGGGGGGACAGGTGAGGAGAAGTGAGGAAAGGAACCGACGGGAGAGCAGAGAAGCTCTGACATCAGCAGGGAGACTCCCTGGAAATTTGGAGCAGTGACTCAGTGACTTCAAAAACAAAGAAGGGGGGCAGGAGGAGGAAGAGGTGGGCTTATAGAGAGGCCTTTAAGGCCCTATAAGTAGAGGAATCGACAGTCGACCTGCCACAGTTGAAGATGTCTCCCATCATCGTCAGGATGCTCTGCCTCTCTTTGCTTTTCAGCTTCATCTCTGGTGCCGTTGTCACGACGATCGCCAAGCCGGCCACCAAGCCAGCCCTCAACTGCTCAGAGAAGGTCCACCCCAAGCTGATCCAGGATCTGTGGAACTGGACCAAGCAGCTGAAGGAGAAGCTCCCGGTGAGACCATCCCTCCTTCCACCTAATCTATTCTTACCTGAACCATCAATAATTACAATCATTTGTACAGATGATCAGCCTACCTGTATTCTCAGTCATTTATATTGATTTTATTGATTCTGATCAGCTGATAGTCAGTAAATATCTAAACATTCATTCAATTGCTGTTAAAATGGAAAACCCCCACAAAAGTCAATTTTTATCTAACTAACCGTTTTCAGTAACTTTGAATAGAAAACAAAAGTTGTTTGGAATTGAATCTGTGATCAACAGCAAATCAATAGATAAGATGATTAATATTGATATTGAAACGGATGAAAAACTGTATGTTAGTTAATGTGGATCTGTTTCCAAATGTATTTAGGAGCCAGAGAAATAAAGATTTCCACTTTAGATTAACCAGGTTACCTCTTATTGTGCTGAGTTGTGTGGTGTTCCTCAGGGTTCCGCATTTGACCCACTTCCAATTCCCCTCTGACTGAAATTGTGTCACAAACAAATTTAACATTATTGTTTTTTACTGGAAGCCAGTGTTTTTCAACCAGTAATGTCTTCAGAGATTGTTAACCGTACCATGAGAAATGCTCACGTGTGCCGTGGGAAATTGTTTAATTTATCCTAACTAGTGTTAAAAAACATTTACCAGGATCTCATCTCTGTGTTCATCCCAACAGGTCCAGGTTTTACACTTAGAAGGGTTGAATTATGAAAGATCACAAATGACATTTTTCTTCATTCATTCATTCATTGATTCATTCATTCATTCATTTTCTGAAACGCTTTATCCCTTTCGGGGTCACGGGGCAGGGGACACCCCTGGACTGGTCGCCAGTCTGTCGCAGGGGTTTTTTCTTGATGTTTATTTAATTCTTTTTACAGACACTCATGAGAAGGAATGAATATTGTTAAAACAGTTTCATAATTTTTTTTACATTTTTAGTTGCTGGTTTTTCTCATTCATTTTGTTAAAGATTTGTTAAAGAGTGTTATCTTCGCTCAAAAAAATTTTTAAAAAGTCCTGCCCTATGCAGATGATGTGATGCTGAAGGGAGGTAAACATCAACGGGTTTGCTTTTTTCCCTAAAACTTATCTTCAGGAAAGTTCAGAGAAAACCCATTTGGATGTGTGAAGCACCTTTCTGCTCTCTGAACTGCTGCGTTCTGTTTGTGTCAACGCTTGGACTCGAGAAAAATCTTGACATGGAAACAGTCGACTTAAATTCAAGCAGAAGAAGATTTTCACATGTTATTCTTTTTTGTTTTTACATGTCTAAAACAAAGAGAAGACTGGGAACGATAATTGTTGGACTTTAATTAATAAGTACACCAAGTTCAAACTTTTGATTCCTCATGTTCTTTCAAAACTTAGAGCTTTACGCTATTTCAACTTCAAATAAAATATAGATTTATAAAATTCTTTATCAGGTCATACCTAAATGTCTAATTTGTACTTTTATTTTGAAAATAAACTGCTCAAAAATATGTTTTGTTTTAAAAGAAAAAGATTAAAATTCTAAGACTTCCTTAAGTTGGTCCAAAAACGTCAAAGAATGTTAAATGGCGTATACTTATATAGCGTTTTTCTACCTTCCTTGAAGGCCCAAAGCGCTTTACAGTCACGGTCCCATTCACACACATTCACACACTGATGGTGGCTCCGCTGCCAAACACTGGAGCCAACCTTCCATCAGAGGCAATGTGGGGCTCAGTGTCTTGCCCAAGGACACTTTGACAAATGGGCGGGCAAGGCGGGAATCAAACCTGCAGTCTTCCGATCAGAGGCCAACTGCCCTTTCCACTGCACCACAGCCGCCCCGTGACACTTGGGTCTAGAGATGAACCTTTAGAACATTTTACATTTTACAAGAACAAAATGAACAATTCCTTGCTTTTTTTCATTTTAAATATTGTTTTTTTTTTTGTCTTCAGGAAGACAAAAGTCCGCTGAGACTGGTTCCGAAGTTCTGCGTCAGCTGTTCTAAGGTGAGTGACGTTCAGGTTCCATTTCTGAGTTCCAGCTGGAGAACTTTTCTGTGAGGGTCCAGGCTTCACAAAGAGGCATCATCTGCACCACTGTCACTTCGGACTGAATGTATGACAGCTGCAGAGCCAGATGGTCTGACAGGTGGGACTCACCTGAGCTGGGGAGCGCTCTCCGGATTTTCCAGCATAAATCATTGATGGTTTATGCAGAGCGTCTTGTGCAGAAAATGTTTGTTTGGGAGCTTCTCCTCACTGAACAAACAGGAGCATGAAAGTCACTAAAGGCACCTCCCTGTTGCATGCTGTGGAGCAGAGAAGCCTGGAGCACGCTCCGCTGCGCAGAATCATACGATTGGAGACATGCAGTTTCCTGCAAATGCAGGAGCTGCAGCTCTAAACTTCTGTTAGAACATCTGTGTTTCCATGAGGAGAATTCCAAGAGGAATTTGAATGTTCATTAAAGAACAGCAACAGTTAAAGCCCTTCAGACTGTGGAACGCTCAGGATCAGAACCAGAAGCTGAAGATGCTTTGCAGGGTTAGAGTGTGGCGTTCTCCATGAGGCTGATGTTCGCTCATCCTTCCCCTCTGGGATGATCTAGTCAAGAACGTCACCTCAGAGTCCTTCTCTTCAAAGCTCTGATTCAACAGCCTTTACCAAATCAACAAGAACCTCCATCTGTGCTGAGGAACCAGGAGAAGATGGAGAATGTTGGCCACTTCATTTGTAACTTCCTGATTGGTTCATGCCTGTCTGGTGTTTTAGGTTGTTCATCAAACACATTCATCATGAATCTGCGTTTATTACCTCACTAGAATCTATTCTGGTGTTTCCTGCAGATCTGGTTGAGGCTGTTACCACTTGAATAACCAGTGACGTTTGGGAGCAGAAGAACTTCAAAAATCGGATTAATCTAAAAATCTGTTGATGCAGGAATTAATAAACTTCCGTTTTTAAGTATGCTCGAATATAAGTACACTACAGACCATGCACATGTCATGTAAAAGTATACTGACTGAATACTTCTTTAGACTACATTGGAACATTTATAGTTTACAACATATAAAGAGTGTAAAAAGGAAACTTCAAGCATACTGCCTCATTTGTTCTCGCTGCAGCTTTAATGAAACATTAGGAAGTAAAACTGTCAGAGGCCACTTTTCCTCAAATCTGTGAGAGAAAGGGGTTGCTTAGATGCTAGTGATCATCGTTAGCATACTAAAACGCTGGTTTGCATCATCCTGCTGTTGTCTCCTCAGCGTGTGATTGGCTGGATGGAGATAAAGGAGCTGGTTGACGTCTACCAGGCACACGTGTTCAGCAGCAAAGTTCTGGAGAAGTTCCTCCACGTCCATTACAATGAAGTCCTGCACCGACTGCAGAACGTACTGCAGAACTGCGTGAGTACATGACAACACACTTCTTCTATCTGAAGAATCTTCTGTCAGACTAAATCAAAACTTTGTTGTGTGTTCAGGTTTCTCCTTCAGAGCCTTCGCTTTTTGCAGAAGAAATCCAGGAAATGGAGACAAAAATAAAGAAGGTAAACCTGCAGTTTCACACATTTAACAGAACTGTAACAGACAACAAACCATCTGTCGGTCGACATCTTACTGCTGCATTTAAAAACAGGCGGGAAAGTTCAGGTTCTGCTCTGAATCCAGTCCCAGTCCGGTTCCCTTCTGAGTGACTGAACCAGCAACCACACGTCCACTAAGAGACACCGTTCCTGCAAATGTTGTAGTTTTTATTTTCATCTGATGAGGAGCGAAGGCAAAGGCGGCCCTGAGCATAGGCAACCTACGGCACCATCTGCTGGAGTGGGCACCAAATGACAGTGATTACAGACTAAGGTTTTTTTTTTTTTAAGTTTCTGACATTTTTTTACACGTTTCCAACAGTTGGACACACCACTCAAAAATAAAAGAAGTAACTATTTAAAACATAAAAAAAAGCTCAAAATTTTGACACAATAGATAACTTTTTCCGGTGCAGTGCCCCTCCTTACCAGATGCTGCCGCAGTTTAAGCTATGGGGTGGGAATGAGAGGTGGGGTCGGGTCAGTGTGCTGCTGTTAGTTCTTCTTTAAAACTTAAATGATGAAAAAGCAGCAAAACAAGCCCCCAGGGACAGCTGTGAGGGAAAAAAGGGAAGGAAGAAAAACAGGCTGAAAGCAGAGGTTTGTCTGCTTTATTTACATTCAATTAATTGGAAATTCACCCCCCTCCCCTGCATTTCGGTCGAAAAAAACTCTCACTTTTGGTCGAAAAAGACTAAATAACTGGCAATCTAGTTTTTTTTTATCTTTAAACGATTAACAACCGAAATCCTTAAACATTTAACACTGAAGATGCCTTTAATAAAACCTACCTATATACCTAATACCTAGTCCCACTCAGGTATTAGTTGTTTTAAACAATAAACACAATTATTAATTATTCAGTTATTATTTAAAGGTATTGTTTAACTTTGGAGAGTTAAAATAAATACATTCTTATTGCCACACATTGCAGGCAGTTACATTGTTCCAGACGGTGGTGGGCGTGTTGTGGGGATGTGTGTGTGGGGGAAGGGGCAAAAATCATTTTTCGCCTAGGGTGCATGTTGCCCAGGGTCGGATCTGGCAAGCCTGGAAAAAGGAACTACCTCAGAGAATTTTCTGAATAACTTCAGAAGCTTCAGGTGTAGGACGTTCCTGCACAGCCGCAGGGCTCTAACACCAAACAAGATTAAACCAAACCATTGTGATCCAAACCGTTTGTTCTGATATAAACTTAACTAAACCATTCTGACCCAAACTGAAATCATTTTGATATTAACTAAACTGTTCTGATCTTACTGATCCCTGGACAGTCTTCGCCCATGAGTGTCCAGGTCAGGCTCTGGCAGCTCCGGCAGCCCCGTAACGCCGAAAGGGACAAAACAGATTTAGAAAATGGATGAATGAATGAATGAATAAATGCTTTGATCTTAACTAATCCAAATTTAAACCAGTTTTGAGCTAAACTGAATCATTCTAAAATAAACTGTTCTGATCTTAACTAAACCGTTCGGATCCAAACTGAACTTCTCTGATTCAAACAGTATCATTTTAAATCTAAATGAAACTGTTTTGATCCAGACTGAACTGTTCAGTTGAACCATTCTGATAAATTGCACTGTTCTGATCTGAATTGTACTGATCTAAACTCAACCATTTGGATAAACTGAACCAGATTGATCTAAACTGAACTTTTCTGATCCAAACTGAACTGTTCAGATCTAAACTGAACCACTTTGATGTAAAGTGAACCTCCAATTTGATTCTCTTTTTCCTTCGTTTTAAAACAAGTTAGAGGAGTATTTGCTGCTTCAATCTGGCTGTGATGTTATTTTTGGGTTTTTATGACACATTTGCGCCGTTACCTTTGTCTTTTTAAAGTCAGCTAAGAAAGATGTTCTGACAGCTTCTTTTTTTCTTTGTTCAAACACGATTCTCTTTTTGTTACAACGTTCTTTGGGAGGCGGGGTTTCTACTTTTTTTCTTTGAATCTATTAAATTAGTTAAGTCTGTTTAGCTTATCACTTCGTTGTCTTTAGTTCCGTGGCGGTCACAGCAAGCTTCTGTTTGGAACAGTTGCAGGTTTTTCTGCTTCACTAGTTCCCTACTTGTTTTCAGCTGCAGGTTAAAAACAGCTGTTTATGTTTCTGGTCGCCTTCAATACATGAACTGATCTAAAAATTCCAAAAACTTTTATTCAAAACCAGAAAAGCCGCAGTGTGATGAAGGCAGCATCTGAGTTCACCTTTGTCCTCGGCTGGATCAGTGAGCTGAAGTGAAACGTGCATCCTCTTTATGACCCTCACCATCATCAACTTCGCCATCATCCTCATCACCATCATCTTAACCATCATCTTCACATCATCGTCATCACCATCATCATCTTTGCCATCATCACCATCATCATCACAGACTGGTTTTTTTTTAAGCTTGAAATCACCAGATAAAAGAATGTTAATGAGTTTCTGGTTAATGATGGAACCGGTGAGCTGCATTTATGTCATCTCTTTTCTGCTTTATGTTCTGCAGAAGAAACTCAGGAAAGAATGAAACAATTAACAGTCCTGTTCAGATTCTGTACAACTTTTTAAAACTTTTTTTATTGTTATCTTTAAATATTTCTTAAGATATTTAAAATATTTGAGATTTTTCTGAGAATATTTTAAAATGTATGTGAAATGTAATATATTTAAATTTATTTATGACAGATTCAAAATAAAATAAAGAGATTTTTTATTTTACTTCTTTGGCTCTTTTCTGAAAAATCAAAACTTAAGACTTTTCTCCCTCTACTGGTGAACATGTCATGTTACAAGAACCAAATCAAAATTCAATTCAGAACGACTAAAACATTTTTATTTAGTTGACATTTGTTTAAAGCTGACAGCTTAAAGCTTTGTGACTTTTTCATGTAGACTTTGTTTAAAATTTCTTTTTATTTTCCAGATCTGCTTGAATGTTTCATGATTAACTCTCCAATAACAGTATAAATTAAAGGTTCCAAAGACATCTAAAAATAAAACTTCCTGAAGAACGATATTATAACTGATCAATAAAAAAATAAATAAATAAAATAATCTCAATAGATGAAGAAGATGTAAAATCAACAAAAAAAGGCTTTCTAAGACTTCAGCACATGGGCGGCCAGACGGGAACTGAGCCTGCAATTTTCCGATCAGAGGATGATCGCTCTATCTCTGCAGCACGGCCGCTCCACTTATTGCCCTGAAGTGATCACAGCAGAGAGGTTTTCCCATCACCTTCCTGTGAGTCCATCCCAGCTGCACATTTGACCTGAGCTGCATCGTGGACAATCACCATGACAACGCAGACTCCGATGTGGAGTAGGGACTAGTCCTGGGTTTTGGGAGAAGGTGAGAAGTTCACCTTGAGAAGAAGATGGCTAAATCTGAGTCATTCCCGCCTTTCTGTCTGAAACCCTTAGCTTGATCACCTCCTTCAGTTGTTAACCTCAACCTTCAACCTTCAGCCTTCAGCGCTGAGTCAGCATATGTTGAGTCAATCTTTCTAAAGGGAAAAATGTCTTGAACCTGAAGATTTCAAATTTGAAATCCATTTTAACCCCGTTTATAGTTTGAAACTCTGTCTCAATCTACCGCCTAAAGGCTGGAAATCTACAGCTGTGGAATCAGCAGACACTGCAACCTTCACTGGATCATCCCACCGGGGATGTGTGTGTGTGTGTGTGTGTGTGTGTGTGCGTGTGTTTGTGTGTGTGTGGAGGCATCTGCAGCTCATTAGTCTGAGCGTCTGACTTCAATCAGGTGGAGTGATAAACTGGAACATCACTATCATGATGGCCTGGTCTTTGAGGACCATCCTGAACCCTCAGGTGAACTTTCATCTATCATGTCGAACTCAACGTTTGTTTCCACAAAACTCCAGAATCCACAAAGGCCCATGACCCCGCTGCGACCTCATCATCAGCCTTTTCCACAAACGATTTGGGGTTTAAATAAGTAATCTGCAGAACCACAGGTACCAACCAGAAGATCTGAGCTGACTCAGCTTCTCCAGAAAGCTCAGCATTTCCTCTGTCAGATACTCAAAACCTTTAATGTTCTGTACATCACTAAAGTCCTCAGGACTTTTTTTTATGGTTTCTTCGTCAGAACAGGCAGAAGCAGATGAAGACGTCATCGGTCCAGCAGCTTTAATGTAAAGAACAACCATGTATTTAAACTGAAATAACCAGACTGGCTTTCATTTCCATTCAGAAATATTTATAAATTCATTGTTAGATCCTTTTTTTATGGCGAAGGAAAGAAAAACAACAAACAAGTAAAAATATTACATTTAAAAACAATACAAGTCTGTTTTGATCAAACAAGGAAGAAATGTCAGAACTGGACTTTGATGAAGGCCCACAAATCTGTGGGTCTGCATACACGTCTGTGTATGTTTGCATGTGTCTCAGTATATGTGTGAATATTGTTGTGTCTCTGTATACAGTATGTGTGTCTTTGTATTTATGTGTGTCTGTATATGTGTGTGTGCCTGTGTATTTCTGCATAACGTGTGTGTGTGTCATATCTGAAATCAGTTTCCCTTCAAAAGGAGGAGCCCTGATGTTTTCTTGGTGTCTGATGTCCCTAGACTCTCATGTTCTTCTTTGTTTGCTGGTTGAGTTGTTCTGGATCTGTAAGCTGCACGGCTGCAGATCACTTCAGTTTCAATGAGCAGCACAGCTGTGTGGAAAGTTTAACCTTCCTACTCAGACAGAGGATGTGGTGGTGTGTCAGTGTGCTTTGCTGGTGGTTGAAACAATTAGGTCAAAGCTTCTAGGAAACAAAAGCTTCCTGCAGTGATTAAGAAGAAAATGGCAAATCATCATTTATTCCAGCTAATTGAAATTTACTTAGAGAGCAAAAACCCTTTTGGTTTGATTGTGAAATATGTGTGCACACGCACACACACAAGCACACACACTCACACACTTAGACACAAAAAGTTCCTTTTTGGTTCACCAAACAAAGGTTAGCTGATGCCCTGTTGTTTTCCATCAACGCTTTTTGTTGTATCATCGTAATGAAATGACACATCCCACCTTCACAGAAATTGCAATCATTTTCAAACTGAAATATTTGTTCGTCGTGCACTTCATCTAAATTATTATATTTAAAAACAATGAAAAAAGGGTTAAATTGGACACCTTTACCCAGCTGCTGCTTAATGAAATGTTTAACTTTATACAGATGACGCACACTTTTTTATTTCTGATACACCATGTTTGCTGGTTTTTGCTGCTTGGATTATTTGTATTCATTTGAATTCCATCCTTAAACACGAGTTTCTGCCCTCAGGTAAGAGCTAAGATCACAGTACTGGAAGGCAGAGCTGCACCACTTACATTCTCCTTCTTGAAAAAAAAAACAAATGAAGAAAAATGAAATTCAAATTTTGGCACACACCTAGCACCCATAATAAACATCCTGTAAATTAACCACTGAAAGCACACATAAAAGGATTTTTCACAAAATACTCCCACACCACCCGGGAATATGACAGCTGCAGACATGTCCGTCAGAGTTTCGTCCAGGAGCATAATGAAACAAATGAGTCCCAGAGCCATTGTCGAGGGAGATGTTTCACAGTCCAAAGAAAGCAGCAGACGTGTTAAGTTGGTTCCGCATGTTAGCGAAGACAGCCCGTTCTGTTCAGTCATGTAGTTCTGTGCAGTTCTGAGCAGTATAGTGAGGTACAGTGCAGCTGTGTGCAGTTCTGTAATGCTGTGCACTTCTTTGTTGTTCAATACAGTTCTGTGCTGTTCAATGTACTTCATGCTAACGTGGGTGAGGATCATGTAAACTTTGCCTCTAGATCATTGTTCATAAAAATAGAGACATGGTTCCTTGGTTCCCTGGTTCTCTTCTCTCACACACTGTCATTTAATTCAAAAGCATTGGAATGTTTTTGTAATATTTTATAGACTTTTAGAGAACCCTGTATAAGACAAGAGTTGAATGAGCTCTGCTAAAGCAGGTCAATGTAGATGATTTGGTGATATTACCCAGATCTTATCAGACCATGAAATCTACAGAGATGCTTATCGGGGAGGTGGGGGATTCTGAGTCAAATGAGAAGCAGAGTCAGATCTGACAGACGTTTGTGAAACTTGTTGAGAGAGACAAAATCTTTGACTTTCGGTCTCCAGATCCTCACCCCATCTTCTGCTGGTCACATTTTCACCTTTTCATCAAATGATGAAACTTCACATTTGAAAGAGGAGTGCAGTTTTCTTTACTCAGCTGTTGTTGCCATGGAAACACAGAGACAGGGGCAAACTGAAAAAGTGTGCATCTCAGCCGGTTTCATCCACAGCAGCTTTGTGCAGCACAGATCAACATATTCAGTTTGAAAAAATTCACATCAGAGCGTGAAAACAAACCCTCAAAAGTGATGAGTCATGCTTCTAGGCTCTGAAAAGTGATTTTCAGCAGCAAAAACACTGCCCTGCTACGGTGACGTCTCTATAGTCAGCAGTAAAAGTTAACCAGAGAGATTGTTGCACCACCCCCACCTACGCTGCATTTCTCTCGCCACAGCTGCTGCTGCTTGTAACTCAGACTTATGTAGGTCATTAGGTCGATCTCTGAAGATGGAGGCTGATTTTGTCTCTTTGAATGCAGCGAATGAAAGCTGTTGCTGGAGTTTGTTTAGGATCCAGAAAACAAAGTAAATTACTAAACTTTGAGCCGCATCCATTCAGTCAGAGGAAAAAGAACAAAGTCTGGCGATGTTGATGGTTCTCTATGAGACAGCAGTTTCCTTTGGATGGTTTTTGTCAGTTTGGCTTCTTCCTCCAACAGAAGTTTTCAGGAGCATTGTTCAGACTTCAATTCAGCAGAATCCCAGACTGAGACGCTGAAGTTCTGTAAAGGCTGTGTCTCATGGTTGTTGTTGGAGAAGTGTCCTCCTCCAACGTTTCTCCACTTGAGAGATGTCTGGAAGAGCTTGTAGCACTTTGATCACCTTCTTCTGTTGTTCTCACAAGTTCTTGGTAAATAAAGTTGCAGATGTACAAACCACCTCAAACATCTTCTTCCTGTGCAGTACCAGGCCTCCTCTTACCCCCACCCCCCATGTGAGCTCTGCTGAAACCCTTTATGGGGTTGATGTTGGGGAACAGTTTCAGTTCTGCTCCATCACCAACACATTTCTGTTCACGGTCTCATTTCTGTCGGGTCCAGCAGACTCAACGTGGATTGTACTGACAATCCCAAAGGTCTCAGAGCGCAAATCCTGCTCCTACAAAGACATGAGGATGTTCTCTGACAAATCTAATACTCACAAAATAACTGGAATGTTCTCATGTCCAGGGAATGATAAACCTCTGCAGGCAGGTCCAACTTTCTGTTCTAGAAGGTGGAACGAGAGTGACCTCAGCACCAAACCAGATGGACTTTTGAGGTCCTCATCCATCCATGTTTCGGTGGAATATAGTTCAAATGTTTTGATTCAGAGGAATTTATTCAACCTTTGATATCTGTCGATTTAGTCTTTATGCACTTTTACCCCAGTTTCAGCGTCACCATACAAGAATAGACTTGTCTCATGTGAAACGAGAGGGTGTAAGGACAGAGATGTTTGTTCAGCTTAGTCTGTTTAACAACCAGCTATTGTTTACTTTTACATGATTGATTTTTTGGTTGTTTCTTACAATATTCTGATATCAGTCCAATGAGACGGCTGTGGCTGTGATATTGGGCCATATAAATAAAACTGAATTGAATTGAATTGAAACATTCAAATAAAAGTTGAGAAGCATCAGAGAAGCAGACTGAGGGAGCAGACACTGCCTGTGGGAGTTCAGGTGTATCTGCTTCTGGAGCAGAAACTTCTGCTAGAGCTTCAGCCTTGTGTTTGTGGTCATTGCCAGAAACCCAATTACACGTCAGAACATCATGTACTCAATCAGTTACAATCACAGAAACAAATGGGTTAGTACTCAGGGTTGTACTCTAGTAGTACTAAGAGTTAGTACTCACCCAGAGGTGAGAGTGGATTTTTGATAATGCAGGTTCTATAAAAACTTATATCAACGTAAATCTTTTTAAAGCAGATTTGGAGTGAAATGATTAATCACTTAATTGATTTATCCAATGTGTGGAAACACTTTGAATTTAGCAAAGACGTGATCATACAGTGTGGTAGAATGTTCTAAAAATTTTCTCTACGGATTAATTTGATGTGGAAAACCAACAGTGGACTGAATTTTATCAAACTAAAATGTGAATGGCTTTGACATTCATTCTGGTTTGTTTTTACACATATTTAATTTACACTTGATTATCTTGCAACAATTACAAGGAATCTGGAAAACTTCACCTGCACTTTTTAGTACCAGGTATTTATCGCTGAGTCATACTGGTTGAAGTTTTGGTTAAAGATGTCCTGGATCCATTCTAGGTCAGTGAATTGAATGCATTGAGATCAGGTGAACTAATATTGACTGTGAATTGGATCAGCAACCTAAAATTGCAACATGAATCGAATTGTAGTTAGTACTACAGGACAAATGTGTTAGTAAAGATGGGTTAGTACTACAGGACAATGTGTTAGTAAAGATGGGTTAGTACTACATGACAAATGTGTTAGTAAAAATGGGTTAGTACTACAGAACAAATGTGTTAGTAAAGATGGGTTAGTACCACAGGACAAATGTCTTAGTAAAAATGGGTTAGTACTACAGGACAAATGTCTTAGTAAAAATGGGTTAGTACTACAGGACAATGTGTTAGTAAAGATGGGTTAGTACTACAGAACAAATGTGTTAGTAAAGATGGGTTAGTACCACAGGACAAATGTGTTAGTAAAGATAGGTTAGTACTACAGGACAAATGTGTTAGTAAAGATGGGTTAGTACTACAGGACAAATGTGTTAGTAAAGATGGGTTAGTACTACAGGACAAATGTGTTAGTAAAGATGGGTTAGTACTACAGGACAAATGTGTTAGTAAAGATGGGTTAGTACTACAGGACAAATGGGTTAGTAAAAATGGGTTAGTACTACAGGACAATGTGTTAGTAAAGATGGGTTAGTACTACAGGACAAATGTGTTAGTAAAGATGGGTTAGTACTACAGGACAAATGGGTTAGTAAAAATGGGTTAGTACTACAGGACAATGTGTTAGTAAAGATGGGTTAGTACTACAGGACAAATGTGTTAGTAAAGATGGGTTAGTACTACAGGACAAATGGGTTAGTAAAAATGGGTTAGTACTACAGGACAATGTGTTAGTAAAGATGGGTTAGTACTACAGGACAAATGTGTTAGTAAAGATGGGTTAGTACCACAGGACAAATGTGTTAGTAAAGATAGGTTAGTACTACAGGACAAATGTGTTAGTAAAGATGGGTTAGTACTACAGGACAAATGTGTTAGTAAAGATGGGTTAGTACTACAGGACAAATGGGTTAGTAAAAATGGGTTAGTACTACAGGACAATGTGTTAGTAAAGATGGGTTAGTACTACAGGACAAATGTGTTAGTAAAGATGGGTTAGTACTACAGGACAAATGTGTTAGTAAAGATGGGTTAGTACTACAGGACAAATGTCTTAGTAAAGATGGGTTAGTACTACAGGACAAATGTGTTAGTAAAGATGGGTTAGTACTACAGGACAAATGTGTTAGTTAAGATGGGTTAGTACTACAGGACAAATGTGTTAGTAAAGATGGGTTAGTACTACAGGACAAATGTCTTAGTAAAGATGGGTTAGTACTACAGGACAAATGTGTTAGTAAAGATGGGTTAGTACTACAGGACAAATGTGTTAGTAAAAATGGGTTAGTACCACAGGACAAATGTGTTAGTAAAGATGGGTTAGTACTACAGGACAAATGTCTTAGTAAAGATGGGTTAGTACTACAGGACAAATGTCTTAGTAAAGATGGGTTAGTACTACAGGACAAATGTGTTAGTAAAGATGGGTTAGTACCACAGGACAAATGTGTTAGTAAAAATGGGTTAGTACTTCAGGACAATGTGTTAGTAAAGATGGGTTAGTACCACAGGACAAATGTGTTAGTAAAGATGGGTTAGTACTACAGGACAAATGTGTTAGTAAAGATGGGTTAGTACTACAGGACAAATGTCTTAGTAAAGATGGGTTAGTACTACAGGACAAATGTGTTAGTAAAGATGGGTTAGTACTACAGGACAAATGAGTTAGTAAAAATGGGTTAGTACTACAGGACAATGTGTTAGTAAAGATGGGTTAGTACTACAGGACAAATGTGTTAGTAAAGATGGGTTAGTACCACAGGACAAATGTGTTAGTAAAAATGGGTTAGTACTACAGGACAAATGTGTTAGTAAAAATGGGTTAGTACCACAGAACAAATGTGTTAGTAAAGATGGGTTAGTACTACAGGACTAATGTGTTAGTAAAGATGGGTTAGTACTACAGGACAAATGTCTTAGTAAAGATGGGTTAGTACTACAGGACAAATGTCTTAGTAAAGATGGGTTAGTACTACAGGACAAATGTCTTAGTAAAGATGGGTTAGTACTACAGGACAAATGTCTTAGTAAAGATGGGTTAGTACTACAGGGCAAATAGGTTAGTATTTATTAGTTACTGTAGGAAAACTTGCACACTTTAAAAACTGAAATAACAGTCGTCGATGAAGAATTCCAGACACCAAAAGCACTTGATCCAAAAGGTCGAGGAAAGTCACAAGACTTTTGATGAAAGAACAGAAAAACTCTGAAAGCTGTAGAAACGTTTAACAGCGGCTTTCAGCATTCTGGTGTTCACATTGGACCAGCAAGGATTGGCTTCTTCTACCAGTACACCTAAAGTTGGAAGAGGTTTTGCATGAAATGTGGAAGCGGTGTAAATATAGTGAATCTTGCTTCAGGTTTTTTCTTTCCCAGCTCTATTCTGATAAATGAAAGACTTGATGTCATAAAATATCAGCCAGGCACAAACAGTGATAATTAATTTCTCTTTCATGATCAATTTTTAAATGGTTTGGACTTGTGTGAAGTAAAAGAGATGCCATCCATACATCACAACCAAGTCAGATTGGTCAAAATTTGACCTGGTTTAACTTTCAATGTGCATTTAACATTGTTTTGTACCTTCAGCCACAAAACAGTCTTAAAAATGTGGGTAGCAATACATTAATGCGAGTGTTTTGAAGCCCAAAGGAGTCTTCACGTGAGTCTACATATTTGAAATTGGGTGTGGTCACTTAAATGCACGATTCCGAGGGTGGTGTGAACGTAGCTAAACATGTCACCCAGACTCTTTCAGTCCTGCAAACAATCATACTTGCACGTTAACACAACCGGCATTTCAAAATAGAACAATTGATCTTCTTCTGGCTGTTGAAGAGTTTCTACAGGAACAGATGTGTTTTCCTCTAACTCCGGCAGAAAGCTCAGTTTCTGGATTCGGATCCTGGTTGACATCACCACAAACTCCAGCTTTATACGACCAGTCAGTCCTTTACTGAAGTGTCTCAACTGACATTTGGTTGGATGCTCTCATCTCCTTAGCTGAACATCAGCAGGAGGAACCATAGAGCTTCAGATGTTTTGATTATATCTTTTAGAGCTCGTCTTCTTTCTCTGCTTCTGGTCTTTTTCTCGTGTGAGGCCTCATCGGTTGCTCACGGTGATCACAAACATTTGACCCCAGATTTTGGAAAGTGATTGTGTACTTAAGGCTCAAAGTGTCATGTTCTGTATCTGTTTGTATGGTTTTTGTTGGCATTTAACCCTTTCTTTCTGTGAAGGCTGACTGTGGCTCCTCCCAGCGGATCCAGACCCTCACATGATCTCTGTGGAGGAATCCACAGCTGTCTGCACTTAGTTAATTTAGCTTGCTCCCTATTTAAGTTGACATCTTTCTGTATTCAGTGTTGCTTCATTTTGTATGCATGCCCTGTGTTTGCCAGCTCCGCTGTCGCCCTTGGTTTTTGCCCTTTTCCTCCAGTAAAGGGCTTTTTTTTCCCTGTTAAATGGGGTTCAATGTCATGCTCATTGACATTTCAACACACGGGCAGGAAGGGTGGGAACCGAACCAGCTATTTTCAAATCAAAGGTTGACCGCTCAGCCTCTGCACCACAGCCGCCCAGACTCGACTCCTGTTTTTTATTTAGTAGTTGTGCGTAGACTCTAAACCCTCTGTGTTTCTTGTGTCTATTGCTCCTGGACGCCACCTGTTGGTCTGGAGGTCTCACTTTCTCTTCATTTGTGCCTGAAAAGCGGTTTCTCTGCAAACTGCACTGTCCATTAAGATGATGAAAACATCTCAAACCTGGAGCTGAACCAGAAGATGAAAGTTGATGTTGCACAGATAAAATAACTGACCATTTTGGAGAAAACAACTCCTCCATGGTTTCTTCAGGTTCATACAAAAAAACAACCAGAGACTTTGATGTGACAAAGTCAAGACTGAACGACTCTCCATGTCATGTTCAGTAAATCAAGAAACATCAAAAGGGGGATTTTTAGAGTTTCTACGTCTCTGTAAACATTTCTTCATACCTGCAGGCTAACAGGAACTGAGCAAAGAATTGGCAGACTAACTGCTTCTGAGATTATTTTTGCACCATGCGCTGAAACAATGGATGATGAGGTTCTTTTTTCTGCTGAAGATTGCAAAATTTAAAACACATATGAAAGTGAGTGTTGGCACAGAAATGCTTACGTTTAATGATTTGATGATGGGTTTCTTGGAAAAAACCTTTAAAAACAACCATCGCATGCAGAACCACCACGAGACCTCCACGAATCCTGCATTCGCAAAGCATGCACATATGCTCGATCAAGAGCATGCATGCAAGCCCAGAGCATTCAGGTGGTTTTCTTTTTGCCCTGATGATAACCCCAAGGTGTAGAGTGAGGGGTCGTCCTGCACCCTAGCCCCCTGATCAGGGAATCCCCTTCCTTTGATCAAGTCTACGTGCTCACTAAGTCAGTTTTAATGGAAACCTGACCAGGGAGTCTCCTGCAAACTTATGCTTAGCAGCATCAAGGACATTTTTAGGAGAATTCTGCTGTCTAATGTCTCATTTGTGGTGTGTGCTGGAAGCCCACAGACCACAAGATGAGAGATATGTAAAAAGGTAGCAGCCATACACATCATGAAACTGTAAGGCTGTATAAATACAGGCTCAGGTCAGAGGAGCATCAGTTCAAACACTCTCAGAGCTTTCTTCAGACGAAACTCCATCTCGCAGCGCCACTTGAAGTCACTGATCCAGCATGTCTTGCCGCACCAGCGCTCTGCTCCTCCTTCTCCTGGTGGGCATTGGAATGGCATCTGCGACTAATTACATTTCCAACAATGTGACACGTGCCCACAGAATTGTTGTTCACCACCTGGTAAGTGAAGCGGCCTTCTTCAGAGCCGGTTTAGGTCTTCCATGTTTTACAGGTCAGCCTCTGGATGAGACGGTTATGTGATGTTTCTCAAATAACAGTTTCTGCTGTGAGGACTAAGCCATCAAATCCTTCCTTGAAGCTAAAACCAAAAGTCTGAGAAGCCTGAATGTCTCTGAGAGACATCAAGTGAAACTTCTCAGTCAGACTGTGGTTCACTCAGAGTTTAAGCTCTGATGTTTTCAATCTCGTTCTAAGCTTTAAAAATAGACAAAGAAACCAAAATCCTGTTTTTTGTTGGAGTTTTCACTTGATGATTTGCAAATATCATAAAAACAAATAATGCTTTGTTCAATATATTTATATGGAAACTTTTTGTGCAAACACAATAACTGTTATGGTACGGAGGCACTTAGAGGCTTCTGTACACAGAAACCTTTCCACATTTACCGGTAGATGCAGTAAAATTTCACATTAAAAGTAAATCTCGGAGGTGAAGCTGTTCATCTGCTGGAGTCTTGACCTGATTGTCTTTTGCAGAATCTGACCAAACCTGAAGTCGGAAATGATCCTCTCTTCAGTTTCATCAGGAGTAACATCAGCTGCCAGGTAAGCTGGAACCTCCTCCTGACCTCCTCTCTGCTCGCCTTTGCTCCTCAGGGAGGAGCCAAGCTTCTCCTCATAAACATAAATCGCAGCAAAACTAAGAACATTAAACTTAATGCTCTTTAATCTGAACCTTGAGGAACATCACAACTAATTCATGTCTGTGCAGAAAAAGTCCCATGAGAGCAAACTAAAGTGGTTCTTCCTGTGTCCACAGAGAAAACACAGCCTGTTCAGCAAAACTCTGGACATCTACAGCCGCATCTTCTCTATCATCCTGGACAAGACAAGGACCTCCGCTTTACTGGAGCCCTTGTCTGGAGAAGCAAAGAAATATGTGAAAACTAATCTGAATCAACTCCAGGAGATGATGGAGGGCCTGAAGAATGAAACACAGGGCAAGAGTTTGAGTGAGGAGGCCCACCTGAACAGCATCAAGGTGAGGAGGCATTTTAGTGTGTTCCTTCAGTCAAAGCCTATTTATGGTGATGGAGCTGCTCTCAAACTCTGAATAGTCTGCAAAACTTTCCTTTCCAGATGTTTTTCCTCTCAAGAAACACAAAAAAGGGTTTTAGTTTGAAGGAATCCTTCTTCTGCAAACTAAAATCTTAAATTATCATTCAAATTCTCAGAGATAGCGGAACAACAGCCAACAAAGTGCATTTCTTTTTGTTCAACAGACATACATACATGTACACTCTAAAATGACCGATAACACAACACATGTCACTATTTTGACAAAGTTATGAAGTAGAACAAAACACGGAAGAGTTTCTGTCAGAGTTCATCGTTTTGTTAAAGATGAAAAAACTGTAAATCATTTGGTAATTTCATAATAAACAGCGGACAGTTGGGGGCACTGCTGCCTGACTTTTGTGACCAATCCATGAGTTGACCTCTGACCTAACATAACCTTTGTCTGCAGGTGGATGAAGTCAAGTATCAGAAGAAGGCGTTGGCCGAGTTCAAAGAGGTCTACCAGGCTGCTCACGTCTGCTACCATCGTAGACACATGGCAGCTGGTGGCTCCACCCACAGCGCATAATGATGATGCACCACTCTTTTGCTTGTTTGTCAAATGACTATTTTACTGATAATTTTTTTATATGAACCAGTCTGCTGTATCCATCAGGTGTCATCTTTAATGTTTTATTTATTTTTCATTTTACAGTAATACCTCCATGTTTGACTCTCCACTCCTGAGTCAGTTTTATCTTTGTAGTAAATTATTTATAGTTAATTTATCTTAATTTATTTTCTTGTTAATTGAATGAAAGGAATGATTCTAATAAAGTTTTATTTGAATAATTTTTCAGAGCTGTGTGTGTAAAATGTTTGAGGTTTTTTTATAGTCTGACACTCTCAGCTGTGATTGTCGTTTAACTCGGTTTCTGATCTGATGCTCCAACGGTTTGGTGGCTTTGATGTACAAACAGATTCTTGTGGTTTTGATTCTCATCTGATGCGCTGCAGAACCAAGAAAGTCATTGAAAAGCACAGAATGAGATGCATGATCAGACAGATTTATTGCAGGTTTCATCTAGAATAGAAACTTAAATATTTCAGGATTTGTTGGAAACCTATTTCTGCAGCTAAAAAAGTGTTTCTGCGTTTATGTTTATCTAATAATTTCGAAATAGGGTTACCATGATCTGAAATGAAAAAAGTTTGAAATAAATCATGAGGAAGATGAATGAGGAGTGAGGACGATGATTCTTATTGGAATTACTGTGACATCATTGTGTTCCCCTGCTCTCCCCCAATCACAGTGAGGGATTTCCCCCCCAGGTGATGATGTAAGGAAAAAGTCAGTGTCTGCGTGTAGCTCTGCATCGAGACTCGCTCGGGTCTTTTCATGCCGTCAGTTTTTCCAGAATCCTGAAACAAGAAGGATCGGCTTTCGAGTTCTTTACTCATGAATGTTAGGCACTGTCTTGGTCGTGTGACCAACTTACAGCCTCTCAGTTTAAACCATATACATTATATGTCTGGACAGCTTGACCCCCTCCCCACTGGCGTTCCAAGCAGGAAGTACCTGCTGGCTACAAGAAGCTAAAATCCCATAAACGTCTTTAATGAAAAAAAAACTGTTATTACTCAGTGGTTGTATTGGTCAGAATAATCATTCTTAATCTAAAACTTTTTTTGTAACATCTTCTTGATAATTCCCATTTTTTCATGATATATTTTCTGTAGTTCAAGTTATTAAAGTTCTTAATTGACCAATCAGATGCCTCAATAAAAGCATGTAGTGTCCGCCGACCGCCACCTCAAAACTTTGACTGAGAGATCCTCCAGAGCTCCTTTCAGTGGATGGGATGTGGACTGCAAACAATCTCACTCATGATTGATTGATAGTAGTTGCTGTGTGTGTGTGTGTGTGTGTGTGTGTGTGCGCGTGTGTGTGTGTGGGTGTGTGTGTGTGTGTGTGTGTGTGTGGTGGGTGGTGGGGGTGTTCCCGCCTTATTTCATCCTTTATTACATTTATTCTACATTTTTATAAAAAAATACTCACCTGAGCACAAAGACAGAGATGTGGGATTACATGGGTGTGTACTGAATGTGTGTCTCTGTGTGTGTTTATGAATAAAGTAAATCTGTTTTGGGGCCACAGGCTTACTGGAGCCTATCCCAGCCATTGTTGGGTGAAGGTGTGGTTTACTCTGGATGGTGGGTTTTTTATAAGTGTATTTGTTGTGTAGTGAGTGTGTTTTAAGAGTGTGCTTGTGTGTCTGTGTGTTCACATATCTTTGGTGTTTGTGTTAGTACATTGTGTCTATTGTGTTTGTGTGTTTAACTTGTGTGTGTTTATACATGTCTGTCTCTATGCTGTGTGTATTGTTTATGTGCATTGTGTGCGTGTGTGTATTGCGTTTGTGTATTATGTGTGTTAAGTGTGTGTCTTTATGTCTATAATGTGCCTGTGTTCATTGTGTGTATTACGTTTATGTGTGTGTCTATGTTTGTGTTGTGTTTTTTGTATTAATTAAGTGTGTGTGTTTATGTGTGTAATTGTGTGTGTTGTGTTATGAAGAGAAACCCTAATGAGTAAAACTTGCTCTGATGTAAGTCCAGAGACAGACAGGAACCACTGAGGCAGCTCTGACCAAACTGTCTAACCATCTACGTCTGAACACAGACAGTATAAAAATATCAGTGTTAGTTTTACTGGATCTCAGCATTTGATACAGTCGACCATGCTACATTACTCAAATGACTGGGAGAGTCACCCTGGGGCAGAACTGAACCGGTTCAAAACAGGGAATATTTTAAGAAAATTGGTAACTTTATATCTCTGCCAACAGAAGTGACATAAGGCGTTCCCCAGGGCTCCATTATGGGGCCACTTCTCCTTGCCCAGATTATAAAGAACAACAACATTCGTTACAACAGATTCGTTACAACAGCTTTGAAGATGACGCAGAGAAATACATTACAATGACACCAGGAGATCGAGGCTCTGTACAGGCTCTCGGAAAATGCATTGAAGACATTAATATTCTAGCCATCTAAAGATCACCAACCAGGCCAGAAACTTGGGTGTAGTGATGGACACAGACCTACATTTTTGATCAACATATGGAGGCAGTCACAAAATCAGCCTGCTATCATCTCAAACATATTTCAAGGATTAAAGATCTGATGTCTATGCAGGACCTGGAATAACTAGTTAATGTGTTCATCTTTATTGGACTTGATGACAGTAGCAGTTTTTATACAGGAATACCAAAAAAAACGGAATCTGGAAGCTGCAGCGGATTCAGAACTCTGTTGCTCGGGTTCTGACAAGGACCAAACAAGGGGACCACATCAGTCCAGTTCCGAGGTCTTTACACAGGCTGCCTGTCTGCCAGAGAATTGACTTTAAAGTTGTGTTGCTGGTTTATAAAGCTTTGAATGGTTTATCACCAAAATACATGACTGACCTCTTGACCTGGTGTGTATCAGCCAGACCTCTCCACTTATCTGGATACAGTCTTTTGTCTTTTCCTAGAGTCCAACCCAAACATGGAGAATTTGCATTCAGCTTCTATGCTCCACAGATCTGGAGCAGTTCATTAGTTCTCCTCCCAGAATCTCTGCAGTCACTCACTTTGGTTCCTGTTTGGGTATTTTTCCAGTGCATTATCAAAGACTAATGTGAAGATCTGGCTGCAGAGGTGTTTGTCTTCTGAGACCGGCACCAGATCTACGCTAATCCAGATAATCTGGACTGTACCAGGACCGCAGAAAACCAGGCAACCAGACGGCTGACCCTCATGGAGGCAGAATCAAACATTTGATAAAATGAAAGTTCTGTCAGAGCAAACAGCTTGGTTGAGAATGACTCCAAAAGCACAGACTGAAGAAAGATCCTTCAGAGAAACGGCTGTGAATTCTTCTAAACCAAGATGTTAGAAGCTGTGACGGAGAAGGGGATAACCCAGATCACCTGGATGTCAGCAGAGCTACCTGTCTGACTTCCTGCTGCTGTGATGTTGCTGCAGAAGCCAGCAGGTCCTCCTCTTAACCGTGCCTTTGCATGTGTACACCTCAGGAAACCACACGTCTGCAGCCTGTTAGGTGCATGCTTGGGTTCATTGGTTGAAGCCCCCATCCTTATGCATCAACACCACCGCCATCCCAAAATACAGCTGAAAAGCAGTTATGAACAATAAAGTCAGATTTGGTTTTCAAACATTTCCAGAAGCGCAGACCCTCTGAACTGTAGTTTGTTCAGATGAAATGGCAGCAAATTTTACAATTTTTATTCATTTCTATTGATTCTGTTCCATTCAGAATTGGGTTTGACCAATTTACATGGTCAAACCCACCTTAAAAACAGATAGATACAACTTTTCCATTTATTTTAAATACAGATTTGTATTAAGTTTTTTTTTTTCTTGGGCTTTAAATCATTCATTTTCTAAACCATTTAATCCCTTTCGGGGTAACGAAAAGGTGTCTAACCCGGCGACTCATGGGTGACGGCAGGGGACACCCCTGTCGGTCTGTCAGTTTGTCACAGGGGCCACATTCACACCTAGGGAAAATTTTGAGTGACCAGTTAACCTATGAAGCATGTTTTTTGATGGTGGGAGAAAACCAAAGTCCCCGGAGAAAACCCACACATGCACAGGGAGAACATGCACAGTCCACTCCCCCATTGGTGTTACTGTTTCAAGTCCCCCAGCCAGGACTTGAACCAGGAACCTTCTTGCATTGAGGCAGGAGCGCTAACCACTGCGCCACCATGCATCCTTATGTCTTAAATACAAATATAAATATATAAACTACATTTATGTAGATTTGAAGCATTCAAGCTTGAAACGGAGTGGAGTATTGCTTTGATCAAAAGGTTGGTGTAATCAGCAAAGATGGGAACTGATTTAGTAACATCTGCAAGATTGTTTGTTTTTATCAAAAACAAAAAGGTGTCACAGGCTTTTATGTTTGTCTTTGCAGGCTGCTCCACTTCTGATTAGCAGCAGCGGTTTTCATTTGGTCAATTAACTCACATGTATTTCAGGAGCCCTCACTATATCACTGCTGCTGGAGTGTTCTGATAGTCCTTGTGTCATGTAAGCATTGTGGTTAAAACTGTTAGTGGAAACTTCTACCCTCCTGCATTTGAGCTGTTCTTCATTTCTTTTAGAGTCAGAAACATTTATATCGGGTTCTATTGTTTCTCAGTAACTGACTATCTCATCTGACATGAATCGTGTCTGTCCTTCCTTTCAATGGGCGTCTCTTCTGGTGCAGAGACACCTCAGCCCCACCAAGGACCTTCACCAAGGACCTTCACCAAGGACCTTCACCAAGGACCTTCACCAAGGACCTTCACCAAGGACCTTCACCAAGGACCTTCACCCAGGACCGACGCTACCTGGGTCAGAACGTCTGCAGGCGACTGAAAGTCTGCAGGAACACATGCGTTTCTCTTCTCTGCAGCTCAGCCACAATCTGGGCTTCATTCTGATGCAATTTGCTTCAAATCATGGAAATGTTATTTCTGTAGAAACAAAACCATCAGATTCAGAGTTTGATGAAAAAGGTGTAACACCTGCTGCTGCTTCTTTCCTGCACTCTCATCGGTGCTGCAGTTTCATGTGTTGGATGTTGAATTCAACTTCCTCTGAGCAACTTCAAGTGTCAGAAAGTTTTCAGTGGGTGAAAGGTGTGATTTCAAGACATCGTTTGCTGCTGCCAGATGAGTTTTCAGAGAAACCATGATGTTTTAACTACAGAGGAGTGTGATCTTCCTGACGCCAGTCAGACTTTCCCTGAACCACTGCTCCGGGTTTTCCGACCTTTTACACAAGGTGACTAAAACTCACCTTTTGCTGCATGTTTAACATTTCAGGATTTAACAGGGACAGCAGATCTATTGTGTGCAAATTTCTACATGATCTCGATGTATGTCAGGGTCCTGTGTTAAGGTCATTACATTTGTAGCTTGCCTTCCAGGAGTGCTGTTTTTTTTTTTTTTTTTTTTTTTTTTTTTTTTTTTTTTTTTTTTTTAAAGAATTTTTCTTTTGTGCTTTTTAGAGAAAAAAATCATTTGCTACATTGATATAAAAAAGTGCAAAAAAATAAAACAATCAGTAAAACTAAGGAAATTCTAGACAAGATGCAAAATGAATTAAAAGCTTGTTTGAACAAAGGGTCAAAGGCTATAAATACAGCTCTTTTCCTTAACCTACTATATCTCTTCTGGGGTCAAGGGTTTGATGGACACTGTACTGTCTACTGTTGGGTGAAGGCGGGGTGCATGCTGGACAGGTCACCAGTCTGTTGCAGGGCCACTGCTCACTCACGCTCACATATATGTAGTCTTTAAAATAACCAATTACTAAATAAAGCACGTTTTAAGCTGGGGCAGGATGCTGGAGTGCATGGAGAGAAGCCATCAGTTCTAGCTTTTGAACCAAAACCCTCTTGCTGGCGAGACGCTACCACTATGTTTTCAGACTCCTTTTTTTCGTTCCTGATTCACAACAATTTGAATAAAGGAATATTCAGAAATACAGTTTTAGGCTTAGTCTTCTATGCCTTCCATCATCAGAAAAAGGCCAAGAGAACATTTTGAAAACACCAAAAACAAGATTTTCATCAGAGTGGGTCTTTATTTCTTTTTTCTGGAAACAAAGCTCTTGTTTGAGATTTAAGTCAAAATTCTGGACTAAACTGAGTTAAACTTTCAAATTAATTGGGTTTTACCCAAACTCTCTTTAATGCCCTGAATGGGCCACACATGACTTGGCGTCGGCATGTGGGTGCTGGAAACCACCTGAAACGGACCAGTTCTGAACATTTTACATCATCACTGCAGGATGTAAAAGTTGTTTGTTGAACTGGAGGAACTGGATAAAACATGCTGGTGTTTGAAACCCTCCATGGACACGCCCCCAAACGCTCCAGAACCCTGTAAAAAAATAAATCAAAGCTCCAGGTCTCAGAGACCTCTGAAGAGGAGCTTCTCCTCACACCTGGTACAGGTGTTCCAGATCCACCATCTGGTTTCAGTTGAATTGTAGTCATGATTACCGGTCAACCAAACCAGACTTTAAAAAAATTCTGTCAATAAAACTATAAAAGCATTCTTATTTGTCATCATCATTTCCTTCAAAGTTTTGGGTTTGGCCTGCATGAAGGTTCCTTCTCAGGTTTTTGTCCCTCGGTGGGCTCCATGGTTCTGCTGCTCTCCTTCTGCTGTGGTTCCTCCACAAATCTCCTCACCCAGACAAAAGGAACCAACATTAGAACTGGACTTCTAGAACCAGCATCCCGGACATCCAGAACTGGCTCTGAGGCTCATGTCTGTGGAGAGAAGCAGCAGAGTGTGTGAGGATTATGTTTTTTCGTTGTGCTCTTGATTTTGGTCATGTTCTGCTTTCCCTCCGTCAGTCACAACAGATTTGGACAGCAAACCATCCACAGCTGTCTTCATTTCAGTTAATTCCCCTCAATCTATTTAAGAGTCTTCTTTTCAGATCATCTGATCTGCTGTGTCCCTGTTTTGTTGCTCCCACGGTTTTGTTGTGGGTCAATTTGTTTATCAAATGTTTTAGTTTCTTTCACCATGCCGGGTCTCCTGCATTTTGGATCCTTCCAGAGAGAGACTTTGATCCAGATGCCAATCATCTACCAACCAAATTTTCATGGTTTTAATCACTGAACACTGTGCATAAAAAAAACAAACATATTTTTGCTGCATCTCTTGTAAGTGTTGATGGTTCAGAATCCAAAGTGTGGAGATATCATTTAAATACATACATCACTTCATATTTTAAACATGTATTTCATTCTTTCATTTTTGGGATTGGGACAAAATCCCAATAATGTCAAATAATTCAAGTTTTACAAAAGGTCTTTTTTTCTGTGTCACAGACAGCTGTAGGTTGTGCTGCAGGTCACACTGAGGATCTGCACCAGTCAAACTGTAAAAGTCTTTTACATCCTTAAATGTCCATAGAACTGGTCTGTACTCCACAGATGCAGCTCTGGTGTCTCTTCTCCTGGTTCGGAAACTGGTGAAACTTGTTTACATTTGACTATGTCAAACAACAAGCAGGTAAAGGTTTTTAAACCTGAGATTCCAATTTTGAAAGAAAGGGAGGAGAAGCTTTTAGGGAGGAGAAACCATATCCTCCATGTCTAAAGTCTAAAGAGAAGCTTCCAGATCACAAACCTTCAGCAGCTATTTTTCCCTCCAGTCTCTGACCTACAAGGATTTCTTTTTTTTCCTGATGAGGAATCATCTTCACCTCATTTCAAAAGCATGTTTACAGCTAAAGTAAAGTGCAACCATGCAAAACAAAAAAAGCAGGACCACAAATACGTGAACCTTTTAAAGAGTGAAACTAGTCCATTAAATCAATCGACCATGAACTGCTGCTGCATTTAAAGGATCAGGGATGTTTCTCTCAGCATCATCCAATGGTTCAGGACAGTTAACTATTGTAGTTTTTTACTGAAAAACCCACATAACCATCAAATGAGAGTTTAGTTTAGGTTTTAACTTTATTTTTTTTTTTGTTCCTTGGTGCCACCAGCACTAAGTCAGACGTCCCCGTTCCAGTTAAGCAGATTGTTTGAAACCTCAGACAAATTTTTCTTTCCAGTCTTTCCTCCAGAGCTTCATAAGTTTTTATGTTGAAGCTCTTTATCTACTTGTTTTTGTTGATCTTTTAAGTTTCTGTAGACAAGTTCTCTGTCCTGAACAACAATGAGTCTCTACATTGTGTTAAAGAACCTTCTGGAATCAGATAAATGTGAGACAGAAAATCCTACACTGATGGATCTCCATCCATCCATTCAGGTCATCTGTAGCTCTTGAGCTGAATCAGACGAGCACATTCTCTTTAACCTGTGCAGGTCAGCCCAAACCATCATCCCACACTGCCGTGCTTCACAACTGATTGAAGATAATTTAGTTTTGATTTTCCCCCCTCCTGTTGTCATGGAGACAGCTGAGACTGAAAGTGCTGTTTCTTTTCACATGAATACTGAAACTTTAATTGAATATTATTCCAGGATAAACCTCTCAATCAGTCTCCAGGAGTTTAGAGTTTCTGTTTTTATTTTGTAATATTTGTGTCATCACAGAGACTCAGAACTCCAGCGAAGAAAAGGAACGCAAAGGTGTTTTCCTGCATCTGAGCATCACCTGGAATCTGCAGTTTGACGTAAAAAAGTTCTGCTGAAATCAAAGACTGTTTGGAATTCAGTAGCAAGCTTAGGTTGGTGTTCGACATGCATCAGTGGGAGACCCCTCACCCACTTATATGAAGTTTGTTGATTTAAAGGAAACTACACAACCACAATTTCACACCTAGATCATTTCTGCCACGCTCAGCCATATAAACGACAGCTTTGCTGAAAGACGAGCACTTTGAGACGACTTCAGACCAAGACACTGTCTGTCCGCCCTGAGCCCGACCTGTCTACAACCAGAACCCCACAGCAGGACTGATACCAGGCAGGAGTAGGAGCCTGAAGCAAGGCGAGCAGATGATGATGATGATGGCTTTGATGAAGGTCATACTGTGTCTCTGGCTGACTTTGACCGGGGTCAGCACCTCTTATGTTCCCCAGGAGATGAACAAGACCATCCAGAACCTCCTGCAGTACTATGTGAGTATGGATCTGACTGTTCTTTTGAGTGAGGCTGCTTCCTGAAGCGTTCAGATGTGCATGCTCACACATGCACTCCCTTACCTTTGAGCCGTGGGACTTTCGCTCTTCTGTCTGCATTCAAAATGGAGCTTCTGTTCATGAACCCAAACGCTCCCCACATGGAACTGAAGCCGCTTTCCTATGCAACAAGTTCCACATGTCAAATGTCCCTGAATGTATCACCAGTGCATTTGGTTTTGGGAACCAAGCTGTAAACAAAACTGTTTTATTTGCTGGTTTTCATCTTTCCTGTGATTTCAGTGTCTCCTCTGATGAACTTTTGATAAAAACCAAAATCCATAAACTTATTTTGGCTTCATCACAAACTCCTGTTTTTTTATTTGTTTTACAGAAAATTCCAAATGCTGTAAGGTTTAATGGAAATCCTGTCTTTTCAAAGGACATGATGGATGGAAACACTGAGGTAAATGTGCAACATCTGAACAGATGAAACATCTTTCTGCTGCATTATATGGAATTCCTATAAAAATGATGGTTCAGCATCCAAAAGAGGCTGATATAATCTCTATAACTATCACCTCACGTTTTAAATCATGTGTTTTCTATTTCTTTTGGAAATGAGAAAATCTAACTATGAAAAAAAGTTCAATTTTTGCTCAAACATATGTAAATATACATATTTGTCACAAATTGGTGGCCATAGTTGTGCTGTGTCTGAGGATCTGCATCAATCAGTCTTTGATTCTGATCATTATCTTTATCGTTATCACCATTGTCTATCATCGTAGAGACATAAACTGATGAGCAGCTGCATAACCGTCCTCAGGATATCTGTCCTCAGTGGTTCGCTGCTTTTATGAGGCTACATCTCAGTGAATTTTTGATACCGTCATTAAAGCAGCTTTGATTAAACTTGTGGAGTCAGCATTTTATCACTTTGTCAGCTTCTGGGTGGTGTTTTCCTCTGGTTTCTTTCTCAAAGATGTTAAACTCTGAACAGTTTCACTTCTCTCAGCCTAGAGTTTAATGTGAGGTTTTTGTGGGTTTTTTTCTGCTGGCTCGGCACTTTACAATCCTTTTTGCATTTTGTTTTCAGCTCCATGTTAAACTTTCCCTTCTGACCAACTTTCTGCCAAAGTTATGGTTTTAGAAGCTGACAGCTGTAAACCAGTCGATCCCTGAGTGTGTGAAAGTCCTAGTTTGCCTGATTCACCGGGTTTGTTCTCAAGCAGATCTCAGTGTGGTTTTATCAAAACCACAAACAAACAGCAGCTCTAAAAGCAGACATCACTAGTTTATTTGTAGTTTTTCACCTATTTTATATTTTATTTATTGCCTTTTAAATTTCTTAATTGTGAACAGTTTAAAGAAATCTGTGTTGGCTCAAACGTTTTGTCTAAAAGAGGTTTCTTCATGGGACAAAATACTGGGTCTTAAAGGCTCTCTTAAAGGCTAGCTGTTTTTCTACCACAGAATCACACTTTTTAATTTTTTCCAGACAGCTCAGGCAACTCATTTGAGACAAAGACAATAATAGAACTATGAATCATTCTGTTTGCATTTGCACAGTTTCAGGCTGTTGCAGCAACAAAAACAAAGGAAAAAGATAGTAAATAAAAGAAAATACAGACACATCAAATTTGTTTAAGTTATAAATTCAATAATTGATTAGAAAACAGAGAAAAATGTTGAAAATTGTGCTTTCTTCATGACGTTATGATTTCTCTTAATCATAAAGAGACATTTGCACTCAACCACACAGTACATGACACAATGAGTCCATTAAATAGAATGATTTTGTGAGTTAATGTGTCAAACATGCTGATAAAGATGAAGTCAGATGGTGATCAGTGTCTGGGTTTTCCCTTTGAGGCCCACACCATTCTTAGTTTAGATCCTGTGTAGGACCAAAACTTTTTCCACTGAAGGAACTCTCTTTAAGTCAAAGCAGAACGTCTCTATTTAAAGCTGAAGCTGTCACCTGCAACACCTAAATGCGACATGCTCTGTGACACAACAAAAGTCTAACATGAATCAACTGATTCCAGCGTGGAGAAAAGTGGCGTTTACATTCATAAGGGTTGCAGGACCGCTTTTATCCGTAACAGAATCAGCAGGTTTACATGGATAACAATAATAACTGAAGAGTTACCGTACTCGAAAGAATGTTTAAAGGGTTAAAGGATCAACATTCATTCAAAAATCTGAGTTTAGGAGCTCTATAACGCAAACCTTTAACAGCTTCATGTTGGGGTCTTCTTTCCAGATGAAGATGGTTTTCATGCATGGCGTTTTGGAGACCTATGAAGACCTGATAGGACACATGCTGAAGCAGCTTCCTACCTCAAGTCCACCGCTGGCCTCCAACCAAGACAAACCACCAACCACCTCCAGCACGTCTAATGACGACGGTGCACAGGTCAAAGCAGATGTTCGCTCAAAGCTGATGTACATCCTGGGAAAGATCCAGAAACTGAAGAAACATCGCTACCAGGAACAGGAGAAGCTCTTGCTCAGCCTGCAGAGCCTCAAGAGCATCCAGGTGTGGAGACCAGGACTCAGTTCAAACCACTGACATGCTTTGCAAAGCTTCAGCAGATGTTGGGCATTAGGCTGGATTCAGATCATGAGAGCCTCATGGTCAGTCTTCTGCTCCTGTTCATGATCACTGATCAAATTCAGCAGCAGGTGGGGCAGACTTTTCTGAAAACTAAGCCCCCCAGCAGGTCTGTTGTCAGGCTCATGCTGAACAATCGAGGAACCTTTTCAATGTCTGTCTCTAAAATCCTTATCAGAAGCTTGACCCATGTTCAGTAACAAAGAGTCTGATGCTTGAAGGACATGAAACTTCTGCAGAGCGGTTTGAAGGTTTCTGATGTGTTTGTGTTCAATGGATCAAGTGAGGCCAAGGGTCAAAGATCAATGAAGATTCAGAGAAGTCTTTACTTAGACATCAAACCTTTGAGGAAAAGTTTCTTTAGGAACTTTTTCACATTCAGAAACCTGACAGATGACGAGCATTGTAAGAACACAGGACGTGTTTGCATGGTTTCCCTTTGCTGATTATTTGGTTCAAATAATTAATTATAATTATTTTTATTATAATTAATAAGTATTTGACTTATAATTAATTCTATAATGATTTAAATATAATTCACTAATTGGTCGAAATAATCACCTTTTTGTGATTTGAACCAATATTTGAGTTCTTCAAAGGGTTAAAAGAGCAATCAGCTGATTGGTAAATGACAAAATCCAGGTTCATTCACCCCCCAGATCTTTTTCCATTTTGCAGTTAACACAGATTTATTATTCCTAATCAGAGATGTTGTGGCGACTCCTCTTGGTTATCAGTGACTCATGCGGCTGCGTTGCTGTGTTTTGACAGATGATAACAGACATGATGTTTCTCTTGCAGATGGGCAACCGGACTGTCCAGAGCAAAGCATTGTGGGAATTGCCGCAGCTTTTTGAAAAGGCGAGCTCACTGGCCGATGAAAGAGTTAGGAGGCGGCGGCGGCGACAAGCAAGGAACAGGATGCATCTGAGGCCCTGAACCAAGGGAAGACAGCTGATGGTTGCCATGGCAGCCGTCAGGAAATAAAACAACAGTTTAACACCAAACCAAACAGACCACATGTGAGTGTTAGAGCTCCTGGAATCTGCAGAGACTTGCTTACATGTTGTGTTTCAGTTAAAGCCAACTATTTTTAATGATTTTCTAGTTTGCCTTTGTTACTTGAAGTTGAATTTACTAAATCAAAACAGTCTGGAAATACTTGATTAATGTTCTACGAGTTTATTTAAGAGTTTAAAATGAAACCAGCTGATGTTTGTTGAGAAAAACATTTTATTTTTGAATATGTGAATTACTGCTGTTTTTATGCTCTGATTGGACAAAAGTGGAGAAGTGGGCAGTGCCTAAGCCTAACACCAGCTGTCTGATTGGCTAAAGTTTTGAATTCAAATGCAGTACATCAGAAAATTTTTGAAGGTATAAACATTTATAAAGACTTTGCATGAAGTGATCAACATGTTTGATCAGGAAGTCACTGATGGATCAACTTAATGGGATTTTTCCTTTTTCTCTAGTTCCTCAGAAAACAGATTGTAATGTTTACAGTACTTCTGTATTCTTGTTGTAGTACTTAAATGTACTTTCTGCCCTCTGACATGATGGGTAGAGCTCTAAAGTATTTTATTGTCCCCTCGTTGCTGTGGTAATTTATTGATTATTTAAGGTGTTATTTATGGATGAATCATTGTTATGGATCAATGTTGAGTATTTATTGTGTATTTATTGATTGGCTCATGCTGACAAAAGCTGAATAAACTCATTGAAGGGCAGTTTGGTGTTTTCTTGAAGCATTCTCTTCACCAGGAACCTTAAGAAAACTGTGAAGGATCATTACTTTCAGGAATTACAATATCAATTAAAGCCCTGAGCGGCGTTGTGTGGCCTCCAGGCTTTACTTACACTTACCGCCACCCTTTGACCCTGCCTTACTGTCTGAACTGCTGCTACTCGAGCCTTATTCTCCTGCCAGCCTGGTCAAAGTAACAAATTGATGAAAAACAAAAGCACTTTCTAAAATGGTGACTTGTCTGTTGGTTTTATCGCATTTCACCAGAGCATCGCAGGACTGTATCAGATAATAATCTAATAAATAATGAGGGGTTTTGACTTAAAACAAACAAACAAAAAAAAAAGAATCATGTTTCTAACATTTTGTTATGTTGTGACAAGGTAGAGAACCAAATCCCCGGTCTTTCACGATAATCTTCCTTAAACAATTCAGACAGGCTGGGAGTGTCCAAAAGGATCAGCATAAAAGCCATAAAAAAGAAACTTTCTAAATACGCTTTAATGTTTGGTTTTTATTAGCTTTTTACCTTTGGGTTCTTCAAGCTTAGCAAAGCAGCCGCTTTAAGTCACAGGTCCAAGACGGATGTGGTGAACAGAATCTGGGAGTTTTTTCAAAACTTCCTTCAGGATCAGAACACAAACAAAACAGAAACTAAAAAAGTTGCATAATCTGCAATAATGCTAGTGTGAATACTGTTTTCTGAATGCGGCCGCGGAACATGCTGAAGCTGTTTGCGGAAAATGCTAAAGCTATTTGCATTATGCTAAAGTTGCTGAAGGATTTAAAGTTGCAGAAATTGCAGAACATGCAGAATGAACCTCAGTAGATGCCAAAATAACAAAAAAAAGCTAGCATATTCCTAAAATGCTCGCTCAACTCAAAAGTAGCTCAAAAAAGCTCAGTATATGAAGTATTAGCCAAAAAAGCTAGCATGTTACTGAACAACTAGCTTAACTCCACTATGGCCCAAAAAAACCCTCAAAAAATGCCATATTAGCAAAAAAGAAAAGAAAAAAAAAGCTCACTTGTTGCTAAAATGATAGCTTAACTTAAATTTATTAGTACTAGCATGAATGTCCTGAATGGGCTGTATGTTTTGATACGAATAAAGCACAGGTTTTAAAGGTACACAAAAAAATTTAAAGAATTTCATGAAACAATCATAAACACTGCTAAAAAATTTTGAAATTGTAAAAAGTATGAACACCACAAATACAAGCATGAATTACCAGAACAAGCTGATCATTTTAATACCTACATTGCATAGGTTTTAAAAATGCAGAAAAAATTGAAGAAATTAGTGAAAAAAGTAAAATTGGTTACATTTTTTAAATGGGTAAGATACAAATACCAAAAGTACAAGCGTGAAATTCCCCAACATGCTGCACATTTTGATGCCAAAATTGCATAAGTTTCAAAAGTGCACAAATAATTTGAAGCATTTTGTGAAAACAAAAGTAAAAATTGTTAAAAAAATGGTAAAATGCGTAAACAGTATGAAACCAAAACTACACAACCGAATGTCCTTATCATACGGAACATTTTGATATCAAAATTGCTTATGTTTCAAACGTTTTTTGAAGGATTTAAAAAATGTCCCATTCATTTTCAATGGGGCTAAAAAAATTGCATGAATTGCTAAAATCTTTAAAAACTCTAAAATTTACTAAAACCAAAAGTACAAGCAGCACTGTCCTGAACAAACGTTTTGATACCAAGATTGCTGAAATCGCTGAAAGCATTATAGAGATCTTGTGTGCCGAAAAACGTACTGAATAAAGAGGGAGCATCATTATTGTGTGAATGCTTTTCATCTAAATTAGCTTATATATTTGTTTTTTCTGTCTGCGGCCCGGTACCAGGACCAGTCAACAGCCCAGGGGTTGGGTACCACTGTCTTAAAGGACACAGCACTCCTAAAGATGTTCTCCAAATATTCTCTTTCAGAGCTACAACACATCAGTTGCACTTGTAGTCATAAACATAGCAGAGCATTTTCTTCTCTAGCCTCCAACAGCAAATAATTCCATTTGTCTTTGGGAGTCTTTAGTATTTTTAATTGGTCAACCAAGGGCAGGGGAGGCAGGATTTAGCAAAATTATGGAGTTGGTGGGGTCTGCCCTGATGAGCGACTGACAATTTGCATTTTAGTTTGATTTTTGACACATATACAGCTCAATCCTAAACAAATGAAAATACATTAGATCAGGGGTCGCTGTTTTGGAAATTCATTTGAATTCTGACACAAAAACACCTTGGAATATTACAATCCAATATATATTAAGTTACTTTAAAATTAATTTTAGGCAAACCATGTATTGAAATGTCATTTTTAAGTATTGTATAGTAAACTGCTAAATGAAATCTCAAAATGAAAAATAATATTGCATTTTGAATTGCGTCAAGAGATGCTGGAGTGACCATCTTCGTTTATAGACAATCTTTGGGAGTCTCGCGTGAATTCGCGAGCGTAAGGCCTTTTAACGGCTGGTGGAAAGTGGCGGCTCAGACGGATGAACCACATCAAGAGGATGTTTGTGCGCCCTTTCATTTCTTGCTGTTCAAGATAAAATGTTAAATACGTGTTCCACAAAGAGACTCATCATTTGATAAATTATAAATTGCAAAATGCAATTGAAATATGACACGAAAAACCCACGATTATTTCAAATGCAATTTATTTTGATTTCAATATTTTATTGTTAACATTGTCATACTGAATTGTAATTTTTAAATGTTGAAATCTAAATTGCAAAATACATTTTCAAATTGTATGATTGAATTGCATATTTAAATTATGACTCAAAAGAACTTCCATCTGTTAGTGATTTATTTTAACTACACCTTTAGAAAATCTCTCTGGCTGAATATCCTTCTCTGGTTTCAGTTTCTGCGGATCAGATTTCTTATCTTCTGCCATGTTTCAGTTTTCATTGAATCAGTACAATTTTCAGGTTTTTATGTTGCAGAAACTGAAACAACAAACTTTCAAATTTCATAAATATGAAGCAGGATGCTGAACTAAAAAGAGAAAAAAAGTAGCACAAATTACGTCTGACTGATGGCCACTTCTGCACTTTTTAAAAATTATTTATATTATTAATTATTTTAACCCTTTTTAAAATTATTGTCTCAGTGAAAATAAGAAAAAACATCATAAAGTTCAGGAGGTCTGAGCAGACTGCTTTCCCATCCAGCATCGGCCCTCCGTCTGGCCGCGAGCTCCTCTCCCGGGAGCAGTCATAGTGAGTGTGTCCACCACAGCTCCATAGGCCCTCGACACACTCTCTACAGCACGTGTGTCAAACTCCAGGCCTCAAGGGCTGGTGTCCAACATGCTTTTCCACTAACCTGCCACAGAAGTTCCTTAGTGGTTAAACACACCTGGCCTGACCCAGGTAATCAGCAGCAGATAAGACAGGATTTCTTAAACACCAGCTGGATGCTGGCCCTTGAGGCCTGGAGTTCGACGCCTCTGCTCTAGAGTGTACCGCCTTCTTCCAGCAGTAACTGGGATGAGATCTGGAAACCCCGCTGTCCAGAAAGGGATACAGCGGGTTAAGAAAATGAATGGAAGTTCAGGAGAACTATGGATCGATCCACCATATTGGATGTTTTCTCACCGCTGTCACTGAAAACGTTAAGTGCCTGATGTTGAGTCCCTGATTGGTTGAGGATACCAATCAATTCGCATCGCAGAACTTCAGTTTGTGTCTCAACCATTAACTTTGCATTGAAACTGTCCGCCTCTGCCGCGCAAATCGCGTTCGGTGTGCAAGCGCCTGACGAGCCCTTCCTGATAGTCAGACTAATAGCAGAGATTTTGACATGGGTCTTCTGATCTGGTGGCCCGTTGTGTTCATTAAGGTACTGATAATTTTGATGGGAACATCCCATAATAATACAGTGTCCAAACTGTAATCGACTCCAACATATGACTGAGTGGACCCTGTGGAACACTCGTGTTTCATTCCAGCAGAGAAGATCAAGATTAACCTTCAGGCTGATTATTGGAGAAGTTCTGTTAATTTGTTATTTCTTTGAAGTAAAAACTTCATTATCTTCCAAACAAATATCACTTTTTTCTCATTCTTATGATTGTTCCATCTAAGGACACAGATCTTCTGTACAGCATCTTCAGAGGACTTTAATGGTTATGAAGCCTTTATTTGTTTATTTCTCTCTGAAGATGAGAGTTATCTGTCATCAGATAGATCTTGAGAAGATTGTGACCCTGGTGTTTCTGCAGTCCAACCAAACCATCAACCTAGCATTTACATCACTTCCTGTGACATCACTTCTGGTAAACAAGTAGCTCTCTTTTACAGTAAGAGCTGCCCTACCCTGATGCTGTCACAAGTGTTGCTTGTGTGTGAGAATGCAGCTTCTAAGAACCTGAGCTGTGTTTCCCCAAAGCAGTGGGGGGCGGAGCATAGAGCCTGTGCAGTCTAGTCTATGAAAATAAGCAAAACCACTTCAGATCGCTCAGACGCCGTCTAGATTGCAGGTCGAGGAAAAGAAACCAAACTTAAATAATTCTCAACAGAACGAAGGTCAAACTTCTGCTATTTTTGACGGCAAAAAAGCTAGAAAACAGAGTCGCAACAAACAGCGTGAGATTCAAACACTTTGAATAAACAATGTGATTACAAAAAAAAAAAAAAAAAAAAAGGACGTTTGTGGAAGCTTATGTTTCAACAAGACACTAAAATGTTTCATGTAGTGGATTAAAAAGGATAAGTTAAACCTAAAATGAAGACATTTTACTCCATTTTTAGTGTGAAAAAGCAGAAAAACCTTTTCCAACTGCTATAAAGTTGTTTAGATAATTTGAAGAAAGTCTGGATTTTCATAAGATAATGTTTCTACCTTTGTTTTAAACTGAAAAAAACAGTTTTTTTATATTTTTGTGTAATCAGTAAAAGTGTTGGAGGGATTGATACACTGTTAGAAATGACAGGACATTTTTCTGTTCAGGCCTCGCGCTTCTGCTCGAGCAGGATTCCACATGCATGCTCCCTCTGCCCCCCCCTGTTTGTGTGGTTGATGTGTGTTTTTGTGTGTGTGGGAGCAGGTTTCACTGTGACTCAATCTGCTGCAAATGCTTCTGCAGGAGCGCAAAGACGCTGCTGTTTCAGATCAGTTTGACTGCAGGAACTCTCACATTTATCTTCTTTTTTTTCCTTGTTTGTCCAAACTGGTTTGATCTCCTCTGAAATGAAGCGAAACGAGTCTCAAAACTAAACTTCAAAACTGAACATTCATCAGACGTTTGGAAAAGGAGAATTAAAAGTTTGTTAAGGTCATATTTCTGTGGCAGAGTGAATTCTCCTGTTGTTTTGAACATCTTTGTTTTGTCTTGCTTTGATGCTTCTCTAGAAATGACCAGTCCTGTGTTGGATGTTGATGCTTTGGTGCAAATGTGCCCAAAGGTTCAGAGATTAATAGTTTCACATCACTTACAGTCGGTCTGTCCAGAGGGAAACTGGAGTGGAACAAAGACGACTCTGCAGCTCCATGGAAACATAGTGTCAAAGGATCCAGAGCCGATTCTGGATCTTGTGTGAAGCTTCAGGCTAAGAACAACAGAAATGTTGTTAAACTGTTATTCATGTAAACAGAAATGACAGCTGGTTCTGTCAATCAGAGGTCAGAGGTGTGAATGCTGCTTGGGTCGGAACATGCTCTGCTGTCCTTCAAGGAGTCCAGAAAAGGACCAGGACGACATCAACATTCGGAACGGTTTCTAGAAAAAGCCTGGTCTTCTCTGGTAAAACAGCATCTTCCTTTAGATGGTGGAGCTTCCATTTCTAGAAACATGGATCCTCTTAATTACACCACCCAAACTGTCCAGGAGTAAAGTCTTAGTCCCAGCTGTCCTAACAGCTGGATACGGGCTGTCTGTAGGTGAAAAAAAGATCAAACCTGTACGAGGCAGCATGCAGGTGATCCTCAGGAAGTATCAAAGTCATAGACCGCTCAGTGAACTTGTAGAGAGAAAATGTTTAAGCTCATTTTTTTTGTGCATGCTGAGGGTGAAAGGTGGTGGTGAACACTTATACAACACACAAGGGCAAGTAAGGGGGAAGTAGGTCAGACACAGGACTTTTTATTTTTCTTTAAACCCCCTAAACCCAACAGATTGTGTAAGGAGCGTGTTAGTGCTGTTCACATGATACCTGCGTGCTCCTTGCTGCATGCCTGACTGTTAGAAATGAGGAAATTAGACAATCAGAGTGTAGTTTGTGCGGCCTATGGGCATCCTACAAGCATCCTCTGTGCATCTTGCAGGCATCCTACAGGCGCTCTATGAGCGTCCTCTATGCGTCCAGCGAGTATCCTATGGAAACTAAGACAATAAGTCATTTTTGTCGATTCTAGAAAGCCTCTTCAATGAGGTCAAATTTACACGTTCATCACTTCTCCCATCAGAAAATCCATCAGCTGGACCACCGTCTTCTGCCTTTGCAACATCAACCTGAGCTCTTCAATTAATCCAGTTTTGATCCAGACCTTCAGTTCCTTTCTTGTGGATGTAAGCAAATGTTTTTCCTGCTTCTTCTGATGCCTGCATGCAGTTCACCTGCACGTTTTTCTCGTTTGCGTTTTTATTTTTCTCTCTTTCATGTTCATGCCACAGAAATTATTCGAGCGCAACTTTGACTCAAACCAGGCATGCCCCACCACCACCACAACCCAGGGCACCGGCTACTCAAAGTTTCCAGCTCAGGCACTGCTTAGAGAAGGCGGAGTCAGGCAGCAGGTAGATATAAAATAAAGCTGGTACATGGTTTTTGTGCTCTTTCATCGGAAAGCTTTGCAAAAATACCAAAACACAAGGATCTTATTGGATGATATGAAGGAGGCGGGAACAAGGTCTGCAGGAAGCTGGAATGAATGAAGGATTGGAGTGTGAGTTTTCTAGGTCATTAAGAATTCAAATTAAGTGTCTTTAAACTTTTTGTTTATAGAATTTTTCTAAATGATTTGTACAACTCAGTTTGTTTCGCTAACAGTTTATGTTTCCGAAAGATTCTCGGTTAGCCGTTCACATTGTTAGCTTAGTGGTGAAGCCGTAGAATTAAAAGTTGCTTAAATGCTAGCTGCTGTTTCTGTACATGAAAGACAAAGCTTGTTTTAATTTCTTTGATTTATTTACAAAAGGTTTGTCCTAGTGATTTACAAAAGTAGGATTATAAAGAGAAGAAATAAAAATTGCTAAAAAACTAAAACTGACATTAAAAAAATCTATTTTTCTCATCTTCACCATAACAGCTTTTGTTTCATAGCAGTTTCATCATGAAACACTGAGCTGACCTGACCTGTTAAACCTTTAGTGATGAAATTCAACTTTTGTCTTTGAATCTATTTCAGACATTTTCGCAACACAAACATTTACTCGTACAGATTTATTAGGAAAAAAACTTTACGCTAAATAGTAAACCTGTTGTAGATTGCTGAGCTCTTGTTGCACAGGTTTACATTAAAATCATTTTGCTATGAAGTCATCCTGCTCTGAAAATGATTTTAGCTACAAAGAAACTGTTCTCTTTGTTGAAATTTTTTATGTATTTATGTGATTTTTAGATTTATTTTTCTCTATAAAATCCTAAAGCAATTTCCTTATTTCACCTATTTTTGGTTTGTGGCCTCTCTGTCCCTGAGTGGAGATGGAGGACCCAAAATGCAGGAGACCAGGCTTTGTGACGGAAAAGTAAAACATTTAATAAACTGAAACATGACAAAAATCATGGGAACAACAAAAAAGTCACAAAAGAGCAGATGACCTGACCAAGAGTAACTCAAAACCAGACACTTAAATAGGCTGAGGGTAATTAACTGAAATGAAGTCAGCTGTGGATCATGAACCTAAAACTGGTGACTGAAGGACAATTCAAAACAGAACATGACCAAAACCCAAGCACAGATTCCTCACACTCTTAAGACAACAAAATATGGCTTTTTTTATGTTTGATCCTAAAAAAAAAACTTTTTATACTTTGAAGGCTCAGTAGCTTCATTTGTTTATGTCAATAAACAAAAACAATATTTTCTGAACTTATTTGTAATAGAAAATGTATTTATAATCTAGTGACAGACATCGTCTGGGGATGAAGAAACTGTTCCATGTGGAAATGTTGTGAGGCGCTGACACCTGCTGGACAGAACACGATACTACAGCAAAACTGCTGCAGCGGAAATAGAAAATAAAATTTGGCAACAGTAAGAAAAATTAAAATAGAAAAACGCCGAAAAAATCTCTAAACCCGAAAGTCTTTTCCAGGATCAAAATAGAGATTCAAAGTATCAGCGGAAAGCTGCTGCAGAGACTTTAATAAAGTAACTAGAAATGTATCAAATTAAAAATCTAGATGTTAAAGGTAAAAAAATGATAGATTGTAAACAAAATATGAAACTAATGTAATAAAAGAGCTGAAATACAGTGAAAATAAAAGAGAGGTAGATGAGAAAATGTGGAATGTTTGAACATCATCTGGTTGAAACTAGAAGGCATCTTTGATTAAAAATAGCATCTATGAAGCAAAAGAATATTTAGGTAAATATCTGCATCAAACTTTCACTGCTTCCGTTTTTATTCGAAAACACTCGTTCAGCTTCCTCACACCATTGGCTGCCGCTGAAGAGTTGGGTTTTAGATGGAAATCCTGAAAGAATGGATTTATCCCAAACACATTCATATGCAAAGCTGCCATTGACTCTTAGGGGGAATTTTCAGAGAAGGTTTTATCTTTTGGCCCAAATCCAGCAACATAACAGCAAAGGCCTGTAGGCATAAAGAGGGAGTTAGAGGAAAACAGCATCCAGGCATCAGGCTTGGAGCAGAACAGCGTTTGACTCTCTGGATAGAATGGATGTCAGAAAGGAAAACAGCCTCAGTGAGTTTTCTAATTCATGTTTGCTGTTTCATCTGAAAAGCAGAAAGAGGCGAGTTTGGTACTAAAATGTGTGAGAGCTATAACAGTGTGAAGCATTTCCCGGGTGCAATGATGGGTCCATCATTCTCTGTCTGAGTCCATTTCAGAGGAGATCCCACATGCCTGCAACTTCTGTTTCATTCATGTAAAAAGTAAATATTGTTTTATTTTATCGTTTGGTCATTCTTGAACTTTCCTGTTTTTTTTTTTTTTTTATATTTATTTATTGCTGATAATCTATTTTTTCTTTTGCAAAATAGCCTATTATTTATGTTTCTGATACCAAACCGATTTAGAATGTCTAACAGATTTCTGAAACGTCTCTTTAAGGATCTGTCTTGTTAGTCTTGTTTTCCTCTTTACAAAGTGACCTGTGGGAAGCTCTTCACCTTAGTCATCTCGCACAGCCTGTGGAACGCTCCTCATTTCATTAATCCCGAGCGGCCTGTGGGACGCTCCTCACCTTGTTCATCCGGAGCGGCCTTTGGAAGGCCTTTTGTCCTGCTGTTCTTGTACTTCATCTCACTGTTTTTCCCTCAAACTAGATCAGGTCAAGTAACATTTTTAAAGACGTGTTCACTTACTTTTGTCCTATTAGATTTGGCTTGCTTTCAATAAATAATTTTCTTAATTTTTTATCCAGTAAATTAAATTCCTTTGCGCTTCTCTCCTATTGCCGATGACACTAAAATCTTCTCATCCCTGAATGTAGATGTTATCATAATTGCTATCATAACATGTTTTGTCTCTTAGCAGATGTTCCAGTGTTTTTGCGTTCGTCTCCTTCTTTTAGTTTCTGACAAAAACAGTCGCAGCAGAATTTCGTGGAAGGCTCCATCCTTTTGTGAGATAATCATTTATACATTGACAGCTTTAACAGAAGACTGAATGCAAGAGCATTCCTGCTTTAGGCCTGTTTGGAATAAATGCAACATTTCTGTTCATCTGAACCAGAATTACTGAATTGTTTTATCAGCTCAGAACAGAAAGGTTTTTGTGAGGAGCCACGTCTGCAAACCTCCAAAACATTTATCTGTCAGCGGCGGGGGAGCGGAGCCTCAGAATTGAGGGTGGGGGTGGGGGTTATGGTATTTTCTGATTATGCAAATTAAGCCGTACAGAGGGAGTATGTGACCCAAATATGGACCAGAATAATAATGTGCTTCATCACTGCCAGAAGACATTCACCCCCCCCATGTGTGACACAAGGGATAAACACCAGCAGCTAAATATAAAAATGATTCCTCCTCAATATGCCCTTTCTATGCTTTGATGACAATTGAGCATAAATATGAACCGTGATGAAGATGAAGACGCCCTCTGACGTTTTTCCAGAGAGCTGGGAATCCTGCTCCTGTGATACTGATCCAACCATCTCTGGAAATAGAAACTGTGTGTGTGTGTGTGTGCGTGTGTGTGTGTGTGTGCGTGTGTGTGGGTGTGTGTGTGTGTGGGTGTGTGTGGGTGTGTGTGGGTGTGTGTGCGTGTGTGCGTGGGTCGGTTTGGGGTGGGGGACTGCAGGCAACAGCCAGGATGATGGAGATGCTCCCAGAATTCAGATTAAATCAGGTCTCCATTCGTCTTGCTGCAGATCCTTCAATCTTTATTATCTGATGTGCAAAACAGCAGATCAAAGTGACTGACATTATGAGGCATCACCATATCCTACAACAACGCTGCTCTAGTGGCAGTGAGTGGCAGTGTCTCTCCTCTGTGAGTTTCTAGGAAAAAGCTGAAGTATTCGGCTCCAGAAAAAAAGCGATGTTTCCCTCACTGTGATAAAGCGCAGCGACCAACAGATGGCAGCACTGCAACACAGCTTCCTCCAGGGACTCCCTTCACTGTAAGAGCTGCTCTGTTATTTTCACACTGAGATGAAGCACAGAGGAGGAGATTGTAAAATGGGAATGTGTGTGGTTGTTTGTCTCTGTGTGACCCTGTGATGGACTGGAGAACTGTTCAGGGTCAACCCAAGCTATGCAAAACAATAGCTGGGATAGGCTCCAGTAACCTGTGACTGTGAAGGAATTCAGCGTGTTTGGATAACAGATGATCATATTCAGCTACTTTTAAAATCTAATTATTTTTAGCATTGGATTTGTCAGGGCTGACTCACACTCTAATACCATAGAGTTGATTGCCATGGCAACAGGTATCCCACCTTTACTGCATCAGCAGTCAGCAGGTGAAGCTGCCCTTAAAATCAGCAGAAAGGATGTTGGTCAAGATATTTAAGAAGAATGAAACAAGGGACTGATGAGCAAAGAAGACACAGCAACTAAGACATATCTGCAGTCATCCTCTCCATTCTTTCTTTAAACCAACATCTGACTACAAACACACAGCTTCACAATTATTTAAGACAATCAAAGTTTCTGTCCATCTACCCTTCAGGTTTGTTTGAAACTTCTGGTGTCCAGTGCCTCAAACTTCAGGAGAAAATCAGCAAACAAATCCTCCTTTTTTCAACAATACATTTCCTGACAGAAACACTGATTCCACAAAGATATGTTTGAAAGTTTTCAATTTTAAATAAATAACAATGATGAGAAGCAATCTGAAAGGCGACACGAACACTAACATTCATCACCTCCTTCACCTCAGGGAACACTGCAGACACCCCCATAATGATTATTAGGATAATGGCTGGCCCAATTCCAGGCGTCAATGTGATTTATTCTCCTCCAGATCGCCCTCAGCCTCCTGAAATGACCAAACAGCTCTCCAAAATATCTCAGTGACCTCCGCCCGTTTCAGCATTTCTGCTGCAATGAGGGAAAGGAGGCAACTCATGCAAAGAAGGAAGAAGGTTTTATGGACTCATCTGAAGGAACTCTGAAGGAGTGAAGCTGACACAAACCGAGAGGTAAACAGCTTAAATAAAGTCTCATTATTATTAATGATGCTCACACTGAGGGGATGCAGGAGAGTTGGCAAACAAACCAAGCAGGAGAAGTGAACCAAAACCTGAGTCGGTACCTGGCTATCATCATGACAGAAATAGACCTGATCTAAAAGGGTTATTTTCAGAATTTATAGCAATTATATTTGAATTTCCTGCAATCAGAGGATTTCTGATCAACGCAGTCCCTGCTTTTGCTCCACCCGCTGATGTCCAGAAGAACAGAACTCAAAAGGACACCTCTGGTCATTCATGGGGGTTTTGTCTGTTTTTTGGAACTTTTTATCGTGCTGGAGGAGTCATATACAGTGAAATGCAAATCACAACAACAAATCACTCAAAGCAGAAACATATTAGAGATCACAGAAAAAAAGGAAATCAAATAATAAAAAATAACAACATTCCAACAAACCAAAAAACAAATCCAAAAATGAAAGGCAATAGAAATGAAACTTTTGGAAAACAAGAGAAATCAAAATGAAATGTTAAAAACCCAATAAGAAACCAGAAAAGGTAGAAAATATGGAAGATTGCTGATTCGATGATGACTTTTGATTTTTGTTGTTTGAGTTTTATAAATATATTGTCAGCTTTCGCATACTAATAAAAGTTTTAGGATTAGTACAGAGTATAGGCTATCCAGTATCACTTCATGCCAAATAACCTTTGGCTGAAATGATGGACAAATGTCATCATCCAATCAGCGACATCCATAGTACCTACCTTTTCCAGTTTCTTATTGTGGTTCGTTTTTAAACATTGATTCTAATTCCAAGTTGCAGGGGGCATTGTTAGGCAGTACTGCTCACAAGTCCATAATTAACTACTATCTTGGTCTTTCTTTGCTTCTGGGAAGGTGCTGTAGCAGTGACTGCAGACAGACACCAAATGTTTCATTGCTTCCTGGTCTATGAAGACCACTAGAATTTACATTGTTTTCTGTGACACCAAACAGCCCAGAAGAGGAAAGTACTGAACATGGAATGAAAGTGCACATATTCTGTAACAGGCCCTCCCAGCTTTGGCCTTCAAAAAGCAGCTAAATGATGTAGCTTTCATAAAGATTTGGATGCAACAAAATTCTAAAATGAGTTTCCAAAAAATCTGTTTCTAAAAGACCACAGAAACAAGAGTTCTTTTCTTTGTTGAAGAAAACTCAAGATCTACTGGTCTCAAGGTCTGAAGATGGTCAAAAGATGAGTTTTATCCACCATCAGGAGCCTCTTTAATCCCCATGGATTTGCTGTTTCAGTCATTATCCAAGGCAGGACCCTCTTAATGGAACTTACCAAAGAATCCTGCAACTGAAACACTTCCAGAGGGTTTTGTTAAGGAGTGGCAGAAGTGGAGGGAATCTTCAAGTTAACAGAAGCCATCTTTTCACTTGGTGGTGCTAATAAAGAGTTATGTATCTACTGTGAGTCAACACAAGGCATAGTAGCTTCTGCAATCTGACAGCAGGGTGGAGGTTGCATTTGTATTTCTATTTTATTGCTCTCTACCCTGTAAACCCATCCCAAGTGGAATATGAGACAACCAAAAAGGCCAAAGGGTTCAGCTCAAAGATCCTGAGGCCCCAATAAACTACTGACCAATGGGAACTATTCCTAAAACATATTCTAACTGTGATGGAGATGCCAGGAAAGCTGGTGAAAAGACCTTCAAGCATGGTGTCTGCAACACATACCTAAAGCCAATGACTGACATGGCTCTTCTGCCAGTGGGTTCTGTGGTTCTCTTCAGGGCGTCAGAGAGTAATGTTTGGTTGAGTTTATTTGGTAAAACTCCTAAACATAGTAAACCACAAATTTAATTTTGTGAACCAGAAATTCCATATCAGCTGCTGATTTTTTCTGTTCTGAGCTTTGTTCCATTAAGCTGTTGAGGAATGCCGAGCACAGCCTGTAAGTTCTGTTTGGGTTCACTTTTGAGTTAATGTGTTATAGTTATGAAAGCAACTGCTACTGGTTGATACGACATAATGCTAGCATTAGCATTCAGCTCATTTATGTTTGTAATCAATGAGTTATATTTAACCAAAGATGCTGCGCGAGCTTGTTGCATGTGTAAAGTTGGACGCCACATTGGAACGGTATAGATGTCAGTTCATTGGTGTGCTACAATTGTTGAACCAGAGCTTTTAAAACAAAGATGTGACCTTTTACAAGTAAATTATTACTTTCAGCCAATAAAGGAGAACTTTTAGAACTTCTAGAATACATTTTAGGAAGATCTGAGTGAGTTTACTCAGAACAGTGAATGTTTATACTGATCTTGTAGCCTTTTCAAAGTCAATGGTAGCTTCAGATTTCACACTATTTCCATGTTTTCTGGCAGGATCAGCATGTTTTTTGTTTTGTGGAGGATGATGGTATTTGTATGAGTATTTGACCTCAGATCAGACGCTGGTAAGCATATTAGTAAGTGGAAGAAAAGAAACTAACAGAGATTTCTTCAGTAACGGCGAGCGTAGAGGGAACAACCCAGAGCTGAATCCCCGTCTGGCGGGCGGACAGGAACATATTGCGTACGGAAAACTGCCAGCTCGGTGTCACTCGGTACCTGAGTCCTTCTGATAGAGGCTGGGTGGGGTCCACTTGTGGAACGGGAGCTACCAGTCCAGCATTGCTGCCCCCCGCCAGGTGCATTTGCCCCGCAGTGGTGAGTCACCCACTCCGGCTCAATAAGTCCTTAACTTAACTTTAAACTTGAACTTTAAACTTTAAACCTTTAAAGTTAACGCTGCCGCTGTGCCCCCTCTCCCATCCGCTGGGCCCCCCAGACCGGTGTGACTGATGACCGGGCTACTCTGATGACCGGAGACTCTGGCTCAATGCCTGTAAAATGGGCGCAAGAAGTTTGCGACAATGTTGGCTACTCACCAACCCGATTGGAAACAGAGACAGAGGAGTTTAGCAGTTTGTGTCAATCTTAGTCTGTGTGTGGATTTGAATAAAATCCCAAACACGCATCAGGTATGCATTGCGTTTCCTATGTAATGATTTATTTATATATAGAAAAGTTTGAAATGTTGTTCATCTGTTGCACTTTGTACATTAACATTAATACCATGACCTGGGTCTCATTTTTTGTGATAGTCTGAGTTTTTTCCTTTTAAAATCGGACCATAGTTAAGCATTTAATGGTCATTTTACTGTTTCAGCTAAACCATGTCCTGTCATGCCCCACCATGTTAATATGGTGTCACTCTTTATGAATCTTGAACAATGGTATGAGGCTGGCGTGCCATCTCTAATAATATATCTCATTGTTTGCAATCATGTTCTAGCTAGCTAGAATTACACTTCTTGAGCTGTGTGGACGTGTTGTCGATTTTGGCATGAAAAGTGATGTTCTTAAAGATGCAAGAAGTAGCTAACTGCATATCTGCCTTAGGGAAACAGGAATACCATTAGTGGATGAGGCAGAAACCCCAGGAAATGGAAACAATGATTTGTTTAGGGGAAATGGGTTTTTAAAAAAAAGGTGTTGTGAAACAGAACAGCCTAAAGAAAGGAAGAAGGCAAGATTGATGAGTGACCCCAACATGAACTGTGTGGAAATAACACTAGAAGAGAAACTTTTCACTAGGAGCTGCTGAAGAGCTTCCAGAAACTGACCAATCAGATAAAAGTGGGCTGTTAGTGGGCAGGTCTGAAACTGGCTGGCTTTAGACAGAAGGCGAATTTATGGACTGAAGTACAGTTCAGTCTGACATAATAACAGATAATTTTAGCCGTCGGGGATGCAGTGAATCAGACAGAGTTCACTTCAGCTCATGGCAGCCAACACCCCCACCCCCCACCCCCACACTCACACACACCTGCTTTGACAGAAAGGGTTTATTTGTCTGTGTTGTTGTGAAGTCAAGACATTCAGCTCAGCTGTAAGATGATCATCAGTGTTTACAGGAACTGAAGCCACCTAAGGTCATTGCACCAGAACTCGTGTGTGTGTGTGTTGGGGGGGGCGCTACTGGGAATGCTAAAAATCTTTTGATTTATTTAAAAAAGAAAGTTCATTGTACACAATTTTATTGCACGTCACCACTTTCCATTTAACATTTCAAGTTTTCCATGTTTTCTATCGTTCATATTGTGTTAAAATGTGGCATAAAACCACACTGAAAAAACAGGATGGCTCGCGTTTGTTCTTCATATGTCTATGGTTCTTCATTTGTTACTAATAAAATGTATTTAATGTTTTGCTCATTTTGACCTTTCACTGCCTGCAAAAAATGGCAGATGGTAATTTAATTCAAAATGATTCAAACTTGCTGAACAAACACCTTGATTGAGACTTCTTTATCTAACTTCTGTAACTTCTATTAAGAGGACCTTTACGCTGAAGAAACTAATGTACTCTGTTTACAGGTTTAACCAGTGTGTGTGTGTGTGGGTGTGTGTGTGCATGGGTGTGTGGGTGCTTGGGTGAGCACCCTTGAATGTAAGTATGTGTCTGTTACAGTCTGTAGCATTCAACTTGGTGTGTGTTTTCTTTTTTTGGATTCAAATTTAATATAAAGTAAATCTTCACTTTTCAGATTTTGTTCTACATATCAGGGTCAATGTTTGCTAATACCAAAGGTGTTATGCGGTGAGCAGGAAGGGGAGGATCCACGCGCAGGACACAATTTAAGTTTTAAGGTTTAATAAGGGGTAAGGTGATGAATGTTGATGGGGAAAGTCCGGTATGGATTGGTCTTGCGTCGGGAGCGGAGTTGGATGAGCTCGGGGAGGCAGCAGGGGTAGTGGAGAGAAGGCGGGAGCCACTGGCAAACAAACACACAAGTTAGTAGGCAAATCTATGATACAAGAGTGAGTCCTAAGACACGTCTTGGGAGCCAGCACGTTACCGTCTTGGGCAAGCTAACAGTCTGGCGCCGGAACTGGGATCTCCACCATCCTTTATACATCTGCTGGAGACCCAGGTGCAGGCAATCATGGAGGCCATACCTGGTGGCTGATTGAGCACAGGTGGGAGCTGTCATGGCATCTGACGACCCACAACAAAAGGTTGTGACAACAGTTGGGTGCATGTTGCAGGACACATGTTCTATGGAAAATAATTGTTTGAAATGTTTGTATATTAAAACAAATGTTCCCACAGTTAGAGGCTTCAATAAAACAATACCAAAAAAATAATTTCAAGTTTGTTTTGAACTTTAATTTTAAAATTAGGAGGGGGACAAGGGAAAATAGCATCTTGGGGGTTACTCCAGACGGATTTGTTATTTTCAAAACCATTTTTAAGTATTCTTTTCTTTTAGTTTCTGTATAGTTGATCGGAAGACACGTAAATGTAGTCAGAAACTTTATGTTTTAGTATTTTACTCGTGTATAATTTGAAATATGATGGGTGGAACATGAAATGTTTTCGAGTTCTAGACTGACCCATAAAGGCCTCTCATTTGTCTATAAATCTGGCTCTAAAAGAGTCAGAGCCTCACCAGCCACAACCTTTACCACACATCACTGCTCTCATCATCCTCTATGTCCTCCATGCTTCGTAATGAGATATAAACAGACACCGCTCCATGCAGCGATCAGGCGGAATACTGAGTCGCTCCACCACATCCAGCTGGGGCGTTAAGCTCATGAACACTTGTTTTGGACAGACGTTGAGCTAAAGTATCATAAATCACCCGGAAAAGTGGTGTAAAAATTAATTTGGTAAAAGTTAATTTGATAAAAGTTATTTGTTCATCAAAAACGCCAGTTTTTTCACTCAAGCAACAAATCCACAACGTGGCAAAGGAGAGGCGATTGAAGCTGGTAACCCTGTGGACTCTCAACATCTTTTCTTAAATAAACTGCAATTTGTTTTCCTACAACACTTAAACATTTCTTTCTTCTGACTTTGACAGTTAACACAGTAAAAGGTTTAATCTATTAAAAAGACAATACATTTAAATCTGGTAATCTGATCTATTAATAATCATTGCATGAACATGCGTTCCTCTTACTTTCTTTCTTTGAAATGTAATTTAACATGAAAACAAATTAGCAACTCCTTACAGCCACTTAGCAACCCCTAAGTTATTGCAAAGAAAAATCCTGGAGCCGCCCCTAACGCTGGGGTTGGAGGAACTTCATCCAAACACGCAAATGAGTTTTGAAGGGATGGGAAAGAAGGCCGGATCCGTGTGTTTCCAGGGGCCGTCGGCTGTTGGCAGAAAGAGCCTTCATTTCCTCTCTGGCACTCTTCTGTCGGCGTTAAGCCGTTCCGCTGTGAAAGGACATCAAAGCTGAGCTGCAGCCTCCGACTCTAATCTGCTGCTCTGACACGATGCTGCAGGGAAACCTCCGGGTATCTCACGTCCTCCTGCTCTGCTCCTTTGGGTCTCCAACGTGCACGACGCACAGCTTTTATGATGTCCTATTTTCTACTCAGAGTTCTGCATTCGTGTTCCACCTTTTGATGGTTTGAGGTCCATGAGTTGTTTTTCTTCACCCTTTTACCCTCGAGCCTTTCTGAAGGTTTGTATCAGGACCTGACCTGAGGAGGATCCACGTGAGGTGGAGCAGTCTCTGAGGAGGCCTGCCAGGTGACCTCCTCACCTGCTGCGTGGGAGAACCTCACTAAAGCTCCACAAGGGAAAGTCACGATGAATCTCAAACATGCAAACCAAAATCTTGCATCTGTGCGGGTTTGAAATCTCTGTCGAAGCAGCTTGCTGCTATGGCCACATGGGGACGCCCTTTTTCTCCTATTTTATGACACTTTTAAAATCTCCTTAAACTTTAGATTCCTGGAGAGTGGCAAGCGCACTTTCAGATGACGAAATCTCCCAAAATGCAACAGTGTTCCTATTAAAAAAAAGAAGGTAAACCATGAGATTTAAAAAAAAAACAAACTCTGGGGAAATCTGGAGTTTTTCTCTAACAAAAGAATGGATTTTTAATCATTTAGGTTAAAATATTTAGTATGTTTTTATTGTAAAATTAAACACATTTTGTAAAACATAAAAACTTCTAAGTTCTGCTAGCAATCACAGTAAAATGTTAACTTGGTTATCAGCTGTATTTTTTGGACCAAAAGGCACACATTACTTTATCAGTGAAGTGAAAACAGACGCATATTTTGAAGGACAGTACATCTCACTCCAGTAAGCTCCTGACTACAGTACCCATGATGCTCCAACAATTCCCCAGCTTAAAAGTTTAAGAGTGCTGTATACCTCAGAAAATCAGTTTGAGGTTCCAATGGGGATGCACCGGATTTTAAGTCATACTGTTAATCAAAAGATGTGAAGTAGGCTTTACTGTTTAAGATATAGTGCTGTTATTTATTTGTTTTTTAGAGAGAAAAGGCAAACAAATGCCATGAGAATAAAAAGATCCTGATTATTGGTAAAGGAACTTTTAAGGTCTTGGATAGTAAATATTCTTGGCAAATTGCTAAATTAATATTTTTTTTAATTACTGTATTTTTTCTCTGATCTGACTTTTAAGAAAGAAAGACTGCTGCTGTCCAACCAGACTGCTGTATTTCATTTCTTTAAGAGTCTACTGAGGGAAAAAATCCCCCACGACTTTGAAGAATTATGGCCAGGCCTTTGAGGGTCCACAGCTTTCATCGATTCTCAGGTGATGAGGTGATTTGTTGGACTTCATCTACAATCCTCTGGAGGAGCATTAACCAGCCTGTCTTGCTGCAATGCATCTTGGTAAAGTGGCCCTGTTGCTGCCTCCTGCCTTGGCTAATGGTCCAGCTGAGAGTCACGTTGAGCTCCTCCAATCCAGGGTGTAAATTTCTGCAAGTGCTGCCGTCGTTCTTGCTCCTCTGTGAGCGATGTGTTTCAGGGGCATAGGTATGGACTGAGACTCTTCAGTTAATCAACCCGATGAAAAACAAATGTGAGACAAAAGCACATTTGTGATCAGAAAATCCTGAAAAGGAAAAGAAAGAAAGCACTACAGCCTCAAGAAGAGTCCTTTTTGTTGATCTGTTGTTAAATCAGAAAATAGAATCATGCGTTTTTAGATGTGAAAGCGACCAAATGTGTCATAAATCAATAAAGTCAGACTTTTACAGTAGCAGCCAAATTCACACAGTCCAAATTTTCTAATCAGACAGCAGAAATCTCTGCTTTCACTCTCAGGCTTCAGCGTCCGAATCCCCTGATCTTCATGCTAAGATCCTTTTCTGGCCCTCTGACATCAGTTTTCAGGTTCAGAAGGAACCGCCTCCTCAGGGACGTTTTTAAACAGGTGGTTGATTAAATATTTCCCTCCAGAACTTTCAGACAAAAAGCACAGAGACATTCAGTCTGCTGTGATGAGCTGTTTTAAAGCTGAACCTTCAGGAGAGGATTCACAGGACAAAGCAGCTGCAAAAGCTGCTGCGCCTTAATGGTTCCTCAGGGAGCGAAGAACAAGCATCATTAATAAAGCAAGGAGCACTTAACCCTCATTAAAGCTGAGAGGAGAACTTCATGCTGCTCATGACTTGACTGAGGGGAAAATATAGCAGCTGGATCGGCTGCACGCTCCATACTGGAGCTCAGGTGGTGACGCTCTGGCAGTGATGACACGTGTCATGCCACCGACCCTCACCCCCGACCTGCACTCAGGACCATCCCAAAGCTTCTGTATGATGGTTAACAGATGACCAGCTCCCATTACGACTGCAGCAAACGTCCTATTCTGGAGGGAGGGACGAGCAGACGGAGCCATTATTTTTGTTACCGGTCAAAGCAAAACCCCTCGCGCTTGCAAAAAAGAGGTTATTCCTGCAAATTTCTTACATGTTCTACATCTCATTTAAAGGACGTTTTTCAGTACTCTAGTTTTGAAAACCTGTCTTCAGAACTTCGCCTTTAGTGGCCTGTGTTTATTTGGGGTTTGTTTTTTATGACACGTTTTTTAAATTCCATCTTTAAGAACCTGTGTTTTTGTAAACTTCGCCTTTAGGGTTCCATGTTTTCTTCAGCTCCATCTCTAAGGACACAAGTTTTCTTAAGCTCCGCCTATTAGGCCCCGTGTTTTCGTAAGCCCCGCCTCTCAGAGCACGTGTTTTCTTAAGCTCCGCCTTGAAGTACACGTGTTTTCTTAAGCTCCACCTATTAGGCCCCGTGTTTTCTTAAGTTCCGCCTCTAAGGACACATGTTTTCTTAAGCCCCGCCTTAAAAGAACACGTGTTTTCTTAAGCTCCGCCTTGAAAAACATGTGTTTTCTTAAACTCTGCCTTTAAAGACACGTGTTTTCTTAAGCTCCGCCTTTATAGACACGTGTTTTCTTAAGCTCTGCCTTTAAAGACAGATGTTTTCTTAAGCTCCGCCTTTAAAGACACGTGTTTTCTTAAGCTCTGTCTTCAGTCATCTGTGTTTTTCTGGCACCCCAAAGTTGCACCTTCAACGATTCATGTTTTTAGAGGTCCCGCACTGCAGACCAGTGTCGCAGAGCTCTGCCGTTGATGAACCATATTTTTTTAGGTCTGCCATACATTTCCGTTTTCCTTGATGGAGCTCCACTTTTGATGCCCCATGTTTTTTAAGCTCCCCTATTGATGACATGTTTATTCAGAGGACCTCATAGAACTGATAACAGCCTCAGAAGATTGAAGCTGGATTTGAGAGTTTCAGAGTCTGTTACAGTAGATCTGTGTTTGTACTCACAGACCTGCTTCTTTCTGTTGTTTTCTATCCTGCCAAACGTTCCCCACATTGATGTTGGCAGCGTTTCCCAGGCTTGAGTCCAGCATGCATGGAGCACCTGTCGGCCGGGGCTGCACCAAACAGCCCCCACCTGAGAGGCAAACGATGAGGCTGCAGGATGAGCGCGTGATGCCGCCACTGAAATCCAATGGTCTGCAGGGACAGTCGATGCAAAGATGTTTGCTGTTGGAGGAATCTGTGAGAAGGCAACGTTTACAAACAAAAACGACATTGATATATCATGTGACTAAATATTAGAATAGACATTAAAATAATGAAAACAATAAAATAATCATTGCAGAAAAACCACAGCATCACTTGCAGATTTGTATCAGTCCTGAGATCACCACCTGTTAAAACCACAGGAACAGTAAAACTGGTATTGCTGACAGGTTGATTCTGACTGAAACCCCCCCCCCCCCCCCCCCCCCCCCCCCCCCCCCCCCCCCCCGCCGCCGCCCCTTAAATGGACCAGTTAATTAAAAAAAACCTTTTAGCGGAAACTCAATAGGAAACTGACCCCGGCTATCTTGATTCTTGATTCTGTCAGACTGAAGCTGAAACAGACGCTTCATAGAAAACATGAAGGAGAACATTCTGTACATTCATCAAGCTGCAGCTCCTTCAAACACTGAGGTCCATTATAATGAACTGAATGAAGGTGCTCAGCTTTAATCATCTTTGTGTAACTAAAAAATGCATCCAGTAAATGTTTTACAACCAAAACACATGGTTCTCACAAATCCATTTATTCTCTAAACCCACTTAAGACCTTAAAGATGTTTGGGCTACTGAAGCCTATCCCTGCTACAATCAGGTGAAGTCAAGATACAGCCTGGACCTGGACGGGTCACGAGTCCATACAACCCCATGTATCAGAGTTGGTTCTATAAATAACAAATAAATCATAAGTAAAATGAGGAAACAGTTGAAGCAAACACTTTTTCTGTTTCTGTTTTTAATTAAAAAACAATTCCTTGAAATGTCTGCCATTTTCAAATCATACCACATAGTAGAGAAACGGGTTTGTAGCAAACTCATTGTGAGGTGAGCCCCCTAGTGGTAATCTGATGAACTGACATGGATCCCGTTTTGTTTTCAAACAGGAAGTCACTGTTTTGACCTTTAAAAAAAAAGCCTACGATTTCTTTATGCATCTCTAGTCTGCTGACTAGCCGGCCACATACTGTTTTACTGTCAGACAATATTTTCACGGACTGTTCTGTGCAAGACCAGGTTGGTGTTAAATTTTTTCAAGCTTTTGGTTTAGAGAAAAACAACTTTTATTTTTATTGAATCTTCATTCTCTCTAAAGTATTTGCAGAAGCTTTCATCTTTTTCAGTGCTCTAGGTTTTGTGTAGACCCATTGAAATGGAATGTAGATTTTCCTTTAACCAGTAAAGGGAAGATTATCAACCGGATGCAAATTTCAGCCTCATCCAACTTTAGCCGCCACACCTTCAGTGGACAAATGAACCCATAATAACCCATGGTGACATCGGTGTAACAGAAGAACATCAGAGATGTGTTCTTTGGTCCGTTTGGTTTGTGGTGAATATCACATAATTTTCTTTTTTAGAAAAAAAATGTTCTGGGTTCCTTAGGGTTAAAGTTATAAATGCTACAAAATAAAACGACACCATCATAAAACTGGTATTTTCTACATATACTGAATGTAATTTCATTAGTGGTGTTCTCGTAATGTTAGTGTCAGAATCCAGGCTTTGACGAACGTGCTCCTGCTGGTTTGCCAGAAATCCTGTTTTATCTGCTGCTGATTACCTGGATCAGGTGTGTTTAGCCACTAAGGAGCTTCAATGGCAGGTTGGTTGGAAAACATGGAGAACAGCGGCAATCGAGGCCTGGGTTCGGACACCCCCTCATTAGAGTGTCTGTCGGTATGCAGACGTAGGTGTATGGGTTCAACTTGAATCCAAATTTATTTTTGTCTTGAAGTTGAAATCTCATCTTCGGTTTCCTCACAAGCTCTTTTCTGACCAAGGACATTTTCTAAAGATGATCTCTAGAGGTGTAGAGATGTTTGTTGTCAGACCTACTGCTTTAAGAAGGTGGGAAATGTATGAAGAAGAATGCCCTTGTGTGCGTCAAGACTGAGTAATAGACAGATGTGAGGACAGAATCTGGTAGTTTTCCAAAACAAAACTTCCTTCAGAATAAATAAAAAAAGCTGAAATAATCATAGTTACTGTGTTTGGGAACTCCTGTTTTAGAGAGTGATTGAACTCTAATTTCTGAAAGACATAACAAACATAGTTGCTGCTGATGCTTCATGAAGGTCTGCGTCTGTGGAGTTCTCACAGAGAAAACTCTAATTTTTTATCACCTGAACGTGTAAAAGTTGACCCGTCTCCTGATGCTGAGGTGAGCTTTAATCACAGCGATGCCTGGAAGGATGTGGTGGCTTAACCCCCCTCTAAGGCTGAGAGTCCAACAGGAATGCATTCTGTTTCATATTTTTAAATACATTTGAGTTGAGGATTCAAACCCACGATCTGCCAGTTCAGGGCGGATGCTCCCCCACTGTTTCCTGTACTCACAGAACAGAATATACCTCAGATGAAATTTGAATGTTCAAACCCAGAGCTTGAAGCTGTGAGGCCTGGCAGAACAAAGTCCGTCACCATTTTCAGACCGTTTCCTTTCATGGGGAGGGCTGGAGGTAAAAATATCCTGAGTGGCCAAGAAAAGCTCCGCTGGTGCCAAATGTCGCTGCCACCCACCGGCAGAAGTCCCGGGCACCTGCTCCACCCGCCTGTTTGTAACACTCTGTTGCCGGGAGACCAGCATTCCCCTCCTCACTGAGGGGGGGCAGCTGCGTTGTTTATTCAGGTTGGAAGGACGAGTTTTCCAGCATCAGCATTAATTCAAAAGTCCAGCACTTCCTGTAATGGAAGCATGTTTAGACCTTCATCTGAAATTTTCTATGTCTGATCAGAAACTTTTACCAAGATTTTGTCCCCCCGATAAGGCAGTGAAGCTGGAAGTATGTATGTGAGAAAAGTTACCCATGATGCACCGAGAACACCCTGCAGGTGGACGTCTGCAGAGAAAGGAGTGGACTCTCAACCATAGTCTGGACCAACACTGATGGTCTGTGTGATGGCAGCAAACATGGCCACGCCCTCAACAAAATGCTGGTAAAGTCCCATGTACGGCGCACTTCCTTTTTCTCCATTTTTATACATTTTACAATTTCAGACTTTCTTCTTAAATGAACACATTTCTTTGAGTTAAAATACACATTTATTCTGTGTTTCAGTATTTCTTTGTAGCACATTTGTTAACTTTTTTGTTTCTTTTGCTTTCTTTTTCCACTAAAGACCAGGCTTTGTTTTAACTCGGGTCTGTAGTCCTTGTTAAATGTTGTTAGTTTCCCTCCATGTCTGTGAGGTGGTCTGATCAGTTACCACGATAGGTTAGTTTATCTCTGTTATCGATCCGTTCAGTTGGTTAAATTGTTGTGCTGAGTTAATTCTGGTTCTCTTTTAAGGGCCCAGTTTGTATATAATGTACTCTTTTAGAGAAAATGTAAACTTTCATTTGTTGATGAATTTTGAATTTTTGAATTTTTGGCTGCTCGGTCCCTCACAGTCTGTATGGGAAAGGACTGAGATGGGGGTCTGTTGGGCTGGAGGAACCATCTCTGAAGTCCTTCCATTTCTGCAGAGACCTCAGCCATCTTTTCTGAGAAGGTCTGCTGGTCCAGCAGCTTCTCAACTGCACACAAAGGGAGTCTGGGAAAGCTGGTCAGGACTGGTGCCTCCATCTTGACGATACTTCTTGAGTAAATGCTGGAGGACTGAGAACAGTTCCTGTATGATGTGATGTCATCACTAAGTCGCTCCTTCAGTGACAGACGGGCTGTTTCGTCCTCACGCAGTTTCTTTTATGTCGCCATCAAGTCAAATAAACCAATATAATTTGTTTTTTCTTTAAAATAATTTCTGTTGATTGCAGTTATAACAGAACACTTAAAAAGTTGGTAAAATTGTCATTTTTTTGTTCAAATGTACATAAATACCTTGTGTTACCTGTTGATATGAAAAACCAATTCAAAGATGGCATATTACAAAAAAAGCTCCTAATTTTATGAATAAATGTGTCCTCCATGAAGCTCCTCTGTCTTATGTCTCCATCTTTATTTTTCTGGATGTGACGTTCTCTCCAAACCTGAATGATGAACTGGTTCCACAGAAGATCTCAGCATCTTCATCTCCTCCAGATCTGCCTACTACTTGACTTCACAATTCTCACATCTGATTTGAGTCAGGTGCCCTTCCTGACCCTCAGAACTGTTTTGGTCGGTACCGGTGCAAACAAAGCTCTGCTCAGGTAACTAATAGAACTATCCACTAAATCTAAATTGGGTTTTGATACATTTTTATGAAGTTGTTCAAAATTTTTCCTTCAGCGAAACGTTTCTAAATTCGAGCATCAAATATGTAAATATTCTGACAACCCTAATATTGAGAAAACACTAAAAGTATCTTCAGTGAAAACCGACTGAAATGTTCCAGAGGGACTCCGTCCTCTTTTAAAGAAAAAACCTCCTGTCTGCTTTTAATCTGCAGCTAAATATAAAGCAGATTCTCACAAGCAGACCGTGGATGGAAGGGGAAACAGAGATGATCATCTGTGACATTTCAGGTGGTTGAAGGCAGTAAAGTGACCCAGAAACTCGAGACGAGCCTCCCCGACTCAGAGCGAAGAGGCAATGAGGGAATGAAGGCAGACAAGTAGAAAGGTAAACCTCTGAGAAACACGACTCAAGCAAACATGAGGGTTTTTTCTTAGGTTTTTGACTCAGCAGTTCTGAGGTAAAGAACAGAGCAGACTTTTCTGATCTCTGCTGATCTTCTGTCTGCTCCTGTTTGGTTCCAGTGCAGGAAAAATGTAGTGAAACAGACAGACTTCACTTTAGACCAAGATCCACATCACAAGGCTGAAGCTGAATGTTCTTGATCATCATCCTGATCTTTCAGATGGTCTGGAGACCCAACCTTCTCTCACCGGAAGGCAGTTGGACTAGATCTTAGATTAACATATTGAGTTTTTACACATGAAACACCTCCATGAGGAAACGTTTAGACGGTCAGACATTTGGTTCCTTTGATCCTAAAAGACCAATATTGATGAACTGTGTCTGTCCCAGATAACGAGACCATCAAAGAGCAATCACAGAGTTCAGGTTTGGAGGAACGTCTGCGTGACTCTGAGGCTGAAGTGGACCTCAGATGTGAATCCTTTGGACAAAGGCTCGGATCCTCATCTGCAGAGTGGTCCAAACCAGAAAGCCTTGACCCCTGACTGGAAGTTCTGTGTGAACATCTGACCAGAATGTGTCTCCATGTGATCCCAGACCCTCTTTACTTCTGACACTGAAACTCCTCCTAACCCAAAAAGTTTTCTTCAAATCAATAAAGTACCTGAAGTTTGATTGGAAATGACTTGACTTTGCTGCATAAAATAGTATTTTCATTTGAAGTTGAAGATGACCTCGGGTCATTTGTAATTTTTGACCGAGAAAACAAAGAACATCTACAGTTCTTCAAAACAACTGTTTGAGTGATTCTGTTGGATCAAGTGTGGCATGAATGTGAAACCACTCTGTCCTTGTGGCGCTTTAACACCTCCTGGGTCATGTAGGGGGGTGGGGGGTGGGGGGGGGGGGGGGAACCCGGTGGGTGAGCTGGATTTACTGGGATTTATGAAGCAATTAAATGGTTTGAACCTATTTTAGACACACCAGCAGCAGGGCAGGAAGGGTGAAAATGTCAGCCCAGCACTTTGGTTCACCGTCACATGTTAACGGGCACGGCGTGGTCATTGGAGCAGGAGCTGAGGTCAGACTCTGATGTGGAAGCTGAGTTCCTGAGGAAATAATGAAAAAACTTCTGGAAGGAATGATGCTAAAGATGATGACATTCCAACTTCTTTCCTTCATGTTCACATCCTTGGACCTGATCTGATAGAAATGTTATTCTCTTGGTCATTTTAACCCAAATAACGCTACCGTCAACAAAAGAAAGTTTTTTTGAGTGGACCCATACCAAACAACACGATCCAGTCTTTGACCTCTGACCAACACAACACCTCAGAGTGTCATGGGGTCAGAGGTCACCAGATTAACATCTCATTTCCATCAAGGAACTGGAAGTCTTCTGTGTTTGTTAAATGCCAGCTTCTGAAATCTGTTGTTCTAAAATCAGCTTCTAAGTTTTATGTTCCATAAAACCTTTTTACTTTTGTTATAGAGCAGCTTTAGTCTCCTCACTTCTGTCCCATCAGAGTCAGAATGAAACTGCTGGTTGGATCACACAGATAACAGGGTTGAAAATGGCCGTTCGGTTGTCTCCTTTTCTTTTATAATGAAATGCACGAAAGTCTTTGAATCCTATGGAGTTTCTGTACCTTCACATGTGGATATCGGACCTGGAGGCAGGGGGTGGGGGGTGGGGGTGTCAATTCTTCAGTCTGAAGCCGGTTTCTGCTTTGGTGTTTCCTCACATTAACCTTCAGAGATGCTTCACTCTCATGTTCTGACACCCAGAGGTCTTAAACAACAGAAGCCCCCGTCCTCCATTTACCAGACTGCATCTGAAACACAGGTTTGTTTTTGGGGAGAACTTAATTGATTTTCTTAATAAGGGGGGCTGCAGGCTCCCAGCAGGAAAGAACGGATGATTCCAACAGAAATCTAAGAACAAAGAAGAGAAAACAAAGACATCTCACAGAATCCAAAGAAAAAAATGGAGAGAACAAAAGTTCTGGACAACATTTTAGTTGTAGTTTAGGGGGGGAATCCAGCAATCTAACAGGCGTGTCTTGGCGTTGTCACAGAAGTGGAGGTGAAGGACCCAGAAGGCAGGAAACCAGCCAAGGTGGTGGAAACTAAAACATTTAATAAACAAACTTAAACACGACAAAAACCCTTGGGAGACCCAATAAGGTGGCAAAACAGAACAGATGACCTGACCAGGATTAACTGAAAACCAGACACTAAAATAAAATAAGATGAGGTTAATTAACAGGAATGAAAACAGCTGTTGATCATTAACCTGAAGCTGGTGACTGAGGGACAATTCAAAAACCTCCAGCCTCCTATGAATAGGTTGTAGCTCATTTGGACCGAGAACCTTCTCTTTTTAGTCCCGGTCAGGGCCATCTTCATCAAGGATTGTCAAACAAGTGTCATGATCTTTTAGTTAGAGATCTCACATACAGAAGAGCTGGATCATTTCCTCTGCAGCTCTGGTTAGCAACAGGAAGCTGAAACCGAGTGACGTTATGAAGTGATAAGAAGTTTGATCTTTGAAGGAACGGCGTCTCCGGGTCAGTTCCTCTATAAAGAGATTTTATTAGTCCATCTGCAGTTCAAACGTGTTGCTTTCAGGAACTGAGGAATAAAACTGATGATCATTAACTGATTTCTGTTGGACCGAGAAGCTGAACCTCAAACGACCTGCTGTTCAGCTTCATGTTTGCTTTGGCAAATTTCTTTACACCCTTCAATAAATGAAGAGCATTACTCATCCCACCTCTGTGGGCAAACAAAGAACTTCTCATCAGCAGATGTGGAAGGAAGCTGCTGTTGATGTGAAGTCAGACTAATAAAAACAGAAAGGAACAACAGCCTGGTTGATAAAGGTCTGAAAGAGATTTGTCAGAAACAGAGAAAACACACAACTCATCACAGTAGGACTTTGTTCTTCAACTTGTTCTAAGTTTGAAAAAGATTTCAGAACCAAAGGCTAAATTCTTGAGAAATCTGCACAAAAGCACCTGACAGAAACAGGAAGCCAGCAACCAAAAAAAGAGGTTTTTGCAGAAATACACTGATGGCAGCTCCATGGGCGAGAGCCAAACCTGTGATCTTCTGATAAGAGGTCGGCCGCTCTTCCTCTGTGCCCGTTCTGACTTCAGGTCAGTGTCCCCAACACTAGAAACCTTATCTTTATGGTTCCTTTATTATGTTTAAGGAATCAGGTGAAGAACTGTTCTGGAGCTGTTCCTGGATTGGCTGATCGGACTGAGAGTGAGGTAACAGAACCTTTGACACAGGAGGAACGGTTGGTTCATACTTTACTTTTCCTCCATGCATGGCTGAGGCTTTAGCTCATAGGCAGCAGAAAGTAACGACATCAAAACGATCTGGGTTTGAATCCAAAGGAAATCATGTTAGCTTAAATTATTTTAGTTACCCAATGCAAACATAAAAACATTTTCCTAAATTCAAACCCCAAAACTATCATTCATAACATTTCTGACACTTCAAGCTTTTCATATTTGTCTGTCTCATTATTATGTTATTTACACCAGTTATGAACAAACACTGTTTTCGTTTGCCTGGTTAAAATTGACTCTGCGTTCTGGGATCATCATGATTTCAGAAGCGGTAAACCTTCAGGGTTCTGGTTTGGAATAATTGAACAGAACAAGTCTGGGTTAATCTGGGCTGATCAGTTCAGCCCTTCTGCTCTGACCTCTGATAGGTTGACAGAGACGTCATTCTTTGAAATGAAGCCATAAACTTCTGGTGAGATGTTTGAAGGAAGCTTATTTTATACCATAAAAACAGCCAGATCTGCTGCATTTGACGGATTTGATCACTTAAATGTCATGTCACTGTATACAAGAATTCATTCCAGTCTGATATCAAATTATGAAACAGTCTAAAAATGTCTGCAGATTTTTTACAGGTTCTTGCTTTACAAACAGGTATAAAAGCTATGACTTTTACAGGAGATCTAAGTTATTTTTCAAGATTTGAAGGGTTTTTCTCACTAAAATTTAAGAGGGACATTTAAGAAAACCAGTCGTCTTCTGAGTCTGTTTCAGTGTTTTTTTTGTTTAATCTTTCCTCACTCATTGACCAGAATCTTTGAAAAAGACCTTCGCGTTTGAAGTTTACTTAGTTACGTTTTCTTTAGTCCTTTCAGGGTGATACCCTCAGACAGACAGAACATCTTTAACTGTTGTCCAAAGTTCTTCTGCTGAAGAAAAACAAGAAAAAGAAACCCAGTTGTAACAGGAAGTGAACCTAAAGGTTGTTCCATACTGAAGAACGTAACTGATGAGAATAAAACCAGGATATGTGTGTAGACATGACGCTCTGGAACAACACTACACAGAAAAAACCCTGATCACAAGGGCTGATCACATGATCAGAGAACCAGGAGAAGACAGAACAACGCTGACGGCGTGCTGCAGAAAAATGAGGTTCACGTCTGCAGGTGAAACTCTTCTCAGCCTTCGTGTTCTTTCATCTGTGTTCCTCAGAGGAACCACATACTTTCATGTGTTTGCGGTTGTCTCACTGTTCCTCTCTTGGTTCCACCATGCTGTGGTTCTCTGGGGAACCTGTTGATGGGATGTTCAAGCTGGCATCAGGAGAGGAATGGAGCTGGAGCTTCATGTGCAGAGAGCATGGATAATGCTCCAAATGTTAGACTGTTGAGACTCAAACATCACTTCTCAGCTCTTGGAGAGCGTTCACGACCCCATGTTTTGGTCTCCAGTTCACAGACTCCTAACCACGCCGCTCTTCTGTTGACACAGAGCACTGTAAGCCATGTCACCAGCTGATTGATTAACCTCCTGGGGAAAAGATCACAGCAGATGCCTGTTGAGCTGAGCATCTTTGACATTTTCCGATGCAGCGCTGACGATGCTGTGCTCCTGTCTGGAAGCTTTACTCGTCACCAACAGAGTTCCTCTGTTTGTCATCCAGAAGCTGGATCAGCAGCAGCTTCAGCAGCAGCCTCATCATCTTCATCAGTCTCAGCATCTGTGACAAAGTTTGGACAGGAGTAGTCACATGACCCACTCACGACAGGGTCTCAGTGTTTGAACCAAACGCAGAGGTGACATGTTCCATCCGTTTAACGAGGTAAAATGTGTGCTCTCATAACCCACCCCCACAATCACCCCCCAGAAGAAGCTGCAGTTTCTTCACAAGCGGTCCAGCAGATGAGCGGTCAGGGTCAGCACACAGAGATGTGGTCCAGGATTTGCTCATTTACTCAGATTACCTCCATTAGCTGCAGACTCAAGTGGTTAATTGACAAACACACACACACACACCCTCCCATCACTATCATCCAGTCAGTAGTCAGATATGAACAGGCCTCCAACACAAGGACGAGCTCTCCTCAATGCTCTGCTGCATAACAACCTCAGATGCCCACATGCGTGTGATGTATTTAGGTGCGTGTGTGTGGGCAGGTCCATAAATCATGTGTCCAGCGTTATGTAGAAGTGTTCAGATGTGAATGTAGATGATCGGCTGCTCATGTCACAAAACGGAAAAATGAAAACGAACTTTTGTTTATTTATGTCATTTTTGTGTCCCATAGAGGACAGAGATTGATTCAAAAGTTTGTGGGATAATTGCAGCTCATCTTCCTCTGAACAGTTCAGATGCAGAAAACAGAGAACATTAGTGACTTTAAAGGAACCGTTTGGGGCTGAGGGGCCAAACTCCACAACAAAATCCACAACACACTTTAATTTGTTGAACACATTAAAACTAAATAAAATAAAACACGATAAAGAGTTAATAATGAATGACATTATTAACATATTTTCCTTTTCTTTGGGCTTTTCCCCTCAGGGTTAGCCACAGCCAATCAGCTTCCTCCATCTAACCATGTCTTCTGCATCCTTTAACACCATCCACCTTCATGTCTTTGTTCACTGCATCCATAAACCTTCTCTTTGGTCTTCTTCTGCAGAGACCTGCAGCTCCAGACTCAGCATCCTCCTAACAATATATTCACAGTCTCTCCCCTGGACATGATCGAATCATCTTAGTCTGGACTTTCTGACTTTATCTCCAAAACCTTTAACATGTGTTGTCCCTCTGATGTTCTCATTCCTGATTCAATCCATCCTGGTCACTCCCAGAGAGAACCTCAGCATCTTCATCTTTGCTTCCTCCAGTTCTGCTTCCTGTCTTTTTCTCAGTGCCTCTGTCTCCATGCCAAACAACATGGCTGCTGTCACCACGGTTTTGTACATCTTTCCTTTCATTTGAGCTGAAACTCTTCTATCACCTAACACACCTAACACTTCACCTGTTCTAGAAGACATTTGTGTTGTTTTGGGGATGGGGGTGTGTCCTTTGGAAGACGACACCTGTGTCTTTTGGAGGAAGTTGTGCACAGTGGTGCACAGATTCAGGCTTTGAGGGCCGCCTGTTGGTTTTCCAGTAACTGCCTTATCTGGTTGGGTGGAAAATATATGGGACACTGGCCCTCCAGGCCTGGATTTGGACACCCTTGGTTTAGGGGGTAAGGTGTGTCTTCCTAATGAGGGGGTGTGTCCTCTGGAAGAGGGGGTGTGTGACATAGAGGACAACATGCGGGGGAAACAGGCTTTGTTGTTGTGGCCTGAACTGCAGAACAGCAGATGATCCTCTGGCGTCGTGACAGCAGGGAGCTTGTCAGCGTTCCTTCACTGAGCCACTGTATTGTTATCCTTGCAGCGTGAGGGCTACTGGAATGCCTGGATGGTGATGGGGGGGGTCGCAGCATGCTGCACCTGTTCCCCACCTATTAGCATGATGCTTCTTTCTCCACTGATCTCTGTAAACTAGAAAGGCACTGAACAGAGCAAACCTGATGCTGCTGGCCGGTCTCTGCACCAGCATTCTAAGCAGAACCATGATCAAAATATTTTACATTTATTAAAATGTTTAGAAAAACAAACATTGATCCTGGAGAAACCTGCGTTTCTGCTGTCAATCAGGTCTGCTGAATAAGAGCCCGGCAGGTTGGATCTGCAGAGTTCTGAGACATCACAATCAGGAGGACAATGACCCGCCTTTACCACATGTAGCTCCACCTACAACAAAAAGTAGAAATGTAATCTGGCTGGTAGACACCCTGGCTACTAACCCAAAAAGTTAAATAAGAGCCCTGCTTGCAGCAATTACTGAATCTCAGAAATGAGAAATTAAAGGTCGATCAGTGTTTTTTGTAATTAAGGACTAGCATGTTGACTCAATAGTAAAGTCTGTTTCTATTGTATTTCTCTCATTTTGCGTAACTGATGAACTGACTAATGTAAAAATAATGTTAATAAATAAGACTGCTACAGAGTTAATCCTATAAGGACTGATGTAATTAAAGCTCCACCTATACATTTTAAGCCCCGGTCAAAAATCTGGTGGACGTGGTCGTCACTGGTCATTTTTGGTCAATTTTGGTTCGCCGTGCTTTGTACGGGGAATTGCCGTCAGCGACTGTTCCACTGCTGAAGCACTGACGAAACACTGCTTAAGCACTGCCAACCACGTCAAGCCACGCGTAAGTCTGTCAGTCTCCTGACAATCTAGTCACGCACCCAGATGTTCCATCAAACAAAAGCTCCTTACCATACACGGAGGGTTCCATCCCAAATCCAGCACCCTGAGACTGTATGTTAGCCGCAAGGACGGAGACCGAAGAAGAGTCAGCGTGGAAGCCACTATTCAGGATGAAACAGTCAAGATGCATGAAAACATCAAGTTCAAGGCCCCAAATGCGCTCAGTCAGTGTCTCAGACAATGGACAGCAGAGGATGTGGTGCTGGAGGACAGATCCTCATGGGAGAACGAGTCCCTGCATTGGACGTACCACCGAACCATAACTAAAGTGGCTGACAAGAAGTCCCACCAATGGCTAGAAAGGGCTGGCCTGGGCAAGAAGGAAGGGGACCCCCCCCCAAAAAAAAAAAAGAAAAACAAAAACAAAAACGTGACACCATGCAAACATTCCACGCTTCAAAAAGAAAAATAGGGCTCTCTCTAGCTCCCATTGGAAGTCGCTGCTAGTGCTGATTGGTAGATGCAATGGAGGGAGTGGCCTCTTGCTTAACTCATGCTCCATGTCTCAGTGATTGTTCAGTCCCAGCAGAGCTTAGAGCTCTTGTGAGTTTTCATCTGCAGTTTATTGCTGAAATTATTTACTTCTCGTAATATTTATTAAATTATTTTACACAAAGCACTTAATAAATAAATAAATAAATAAAGATGGACTTAAAATAAATAAATCAAAGTAACCCCAAAAATACTCATTCACGCATTCACTCACTTAAAAACAAATAAGATAATAAAAAGAAAATGCATCCTCAACAGGACATAAGCCAGTGTCACATTGGTGCCAGTCCCAATCACTGGTAAATGCAACGGTAGTGTCAGGAATGGAATCCTACATAAAACGTTGAAGACAAATCAAGTGGATCACAGGAGACAATAGTTATAGCACAGTTAGCAAAGCTTGATATTCTGTACATCCACTGTTTCTACTGTGGCTCTAAATTACTGCAGACACTTCATCAGTGGCCGGTGGGGGCTCCCACCTGCCTGCACACCTGTGCGGTGGGGTCAGGATAGCCCCAGCTACTGGGCGACATCTCACATCTGCTTAAGGACGTTGCCTCTGAGGAACAGATTTTAACCTGTTTTACTGTCACCTGCAGAATGGTTTTCTTGTGACAAAAACATCTTTTTTTAACCCTTTTTTTTTTTTGGTCAAAGCTTAATTTCTTGTTTTTTTTTCCATTTTGGCTCACAATCCATTCTGTGCAGCTCATTAAAAGGTTTCTAATACAACTGCAGCTGACTGCAGAGTGAGGGATATATATGCTGGAAATGAGGCCTTTGTGTTCCTCCTCTCCCTGTCATTCCCCCATCCCCCCACCAGCTCACTTACTGCAGGTAATTCGGTCATTTGCAAGGACACCCCCACCTCATGTGAAGTGCAATAGCATCACCTTCTTCACAATAAAACTGTTCAATCATCAGCATCCTCTTCCTGGAAGCGGCCCGTGGAACGATCTTCATCTCTGCAGTTTTCCTCCTCTTCCTCCCATTAAGGCGCAAAGGCAGGTCCAGCTGTCAATCAAACTCTCAGTTTTTCTTCTCTAATTAAACTAATTGTTCTTTCATTTCATTTCTTTTTTGGGTATAAGTTCCTACATTACCCACAATCTTTTCAGCTAAAAGTATTCAAAGATCAGCTTAAATGTTATTAAAATGATCGCAAAGCAGTTTTTAAAAGCTGACATTCAAAGTTCTGAGAATTCAGAGTCATTTAATGTTTGAGAAGAGATGAAGAAACCAAATACTCCTATTGTTTTAGTGAAATCCTTTTCCATCCTTCCCAATGAGAAACCTTCCAAGAACAGAAGGCCTTCGTTTCTTTGGAGGTGTCGGGAGTCAGAGCTCTATCTCCCCCTCTGGTCTCCCACAGCAGCCATCTCCAGAGTACAGAACACACTACATCTCCCAGCAACCCCAGCGCACACTTCCCGGATGCCACTCGCCTGGACTCTGACATCTCTAGTCTGTTCTTGAATGATCCAATGCTCGTGATTGACCTCTGCCTGTTTGACTCCGATTTAGCTCTGTGGACTTTCAGCTGTGCCTGGTTTCTGTCTGAATTAATAAACCTCCTCCAAGTGGAACCAGCATCTCGCCGTTTGTGACAGGAGGAACATCTGAAGACTCTTTCTCAATCATCTGGATTTCTTTTTAATTTTCTTCTTCAGTGAAATCCATAGAAATTTTTCCATGTTTAGGAAATGTTCTGCTCAGAAGGATCTTCCTTCTTACATTCAGTAGCGTGTGGAGCTTGCTCTTCATCTTCCATCCTTTTGTCAGACTCTGGACATGATCTCTGAAGAAAATCCTGGGCAATGGTGTAAATTACTCGAGCATATGAACTTGGTCAGATGTTTCTTCAGTCGTTTCTCTGCTTCCTTTGGTCTTTAAGCTGTTTAGAATGTCAAAGCTGAATCAGAAGGTCAGACTTTGCTGTCAACATTCTCACACTGACATGGTGTTATAAAGAAAATCATCAAAGTTTCCTGTGATTTAACAGGGGCGGAGGGGTCACTCTGACTTCTGCGGTGGAGGCGGTCTGCAGATTGGGGTGTCAGCTGTCCTTCCTCAGAAGGACGAAGCTCTGCGAGTTGAAGCGTCTGATCAATAAAGTGTTACCGGGATCCGGAGGTTAAATCTAGAGCAGTCAGCACCCTCCCCTCTCCTCCCCACACAGAGGTCCTCCACAGAACTGCTCCCTCTTTCACATATTCTCCTCCATGAGAATGAGTTTGACTGGAGAACCAGAAATAGGGAAAAAAATGATGTTTTTTTTAATCACTTAATTTTTCATTTAAAATCAGAATATAAAACCTGCTGCTTCTCTTCAGCTCTGAGGAGACCTCGTGCAGGGTTTAACCTGAGTTTGTCTGTGGCTGAAGCAAGAAGTTCAAATGAGGACGAAGAAGGTCCCTCAGAGCAGATCGTCTTCCTCCCCGTTTAAAAATAGAAATCCTAAAAATGCTGGAGACGTTGCTTCTTAAATCGAACACATTTAGATCAGGATCAGTTTCTTCAGGGTCTTTGTGACCTTCAGGGTGATAGAGTTACTGAGGAGGGGGAGGAGGAGGAGGAGAGCGCTAGTGTTCTGTGGGTATGATGGATCAGGAGGCTGAGCTGGAGGAACAGATCAGTCTATGATGTTTCTGATGAAGATGACGGAAAGATATGACAATGTGATGAAGAAGACTGTCAGGAACTGGTGGCCCAAAAAACGCAGGAGACCAAGATTGTGGCAAGAACTTAGGAACTCTAAGAACTGTAAGCACAAACAAACCATGAAACGACCTGAAAACCAGACACTTCAAGGGGTTAAGGCTTATACCAGTTGAGACTGTAACGGAGGAAAACAGAGGAAAGCAGAGGAACTGAAAACCAACCAAACAAGAAGAGCATCCTGACAGAACACAAACAGCTTCTGTTTGTCCTGAAGATGCTTCAGAAAACAAGACTAGGTCTTCTGCAAACATGGGAGCTTCATGATGGGGTTGATCTGTTTACGAGTCCATTAGATGTTGTTTCAAACATGCTGAGATAATCAAATAGTACATTCTAAATGGCAGATGAAAGACGTAATGACATTATCTATACAGCATTGTTAGAAGTTCATATGTTTTTGCTTCTAACTTTCCTCTGTATGCATCAAATAAGTGACATAGCATTTCCAAACCTTTCAGAAGTATTAACAAGTCATTGAAATGTTTTTCATCCTTGAGTGTGAGGACAAAGAGAGGAGATTGGGCCTCAGAAACTCCAACTGAGTTTCTTCCCCTGGTCATCCTCTGTGAGGTCTTTGGAAATGCTGGATCCTCATTCTTCACCTACAGAAACACCTGTGCACGTTTGTCAAAAGAAGGCGATAAACGTGACTTTTCACCTATACGCAGGCCGCAACATCAAATCAGTCTTCTCTGACCGACTTGTCTTTTCTTCAGATTATCTGCAGACATGGGAAGTCATTGAAAGCTTTGACATCACCATTGCCATGGAAACCTCTCAAACATGTCATCTCACTGGCAGAACAAGTATCACTCACTGATTCAAACCAAACTATTCAAGGTTGAGGCTCGCTTGTTTTTCTAAAAACACTGATGAGGCTTTCTGTGTCACCATGGCAACAACAAAGGGTTACTGACTTCCATGAAGGCACTGGCTTCATCACAGCAGGATGCCTTTCTCCCAAAAACTTGGACAATTTACATTTTTTGCGAAACAAGGGATCAAACCAATAATCCAGTCATCCACCCATGCCTCTTCTAAACACACTGATTCCTTTTCGGGGTCTTGGGGTTGCTGGAGCCTAAACCAACAGCTGTTGGATGAAAGCAGAGTTCTTCCTGGACAGATCACAGGATCACACCTCATCCAAACATCTTTCTTACATTTGTTTGGTTTTTAAGTGATGATTCGTTACAGATAACAGAGTTCAGGATCAACATCCAGTTACACCCCCACCACCAGACTGTGAAGGTCGTCTCACCCTGATGGCGCCGGACGAGCCCATTTGTGCTGGTCAGAGAGCCTCCACATGAACTTTGCTCCTCTTTCTGCTCACAGATGTGTTCAGCCTTTCTCACCTGCACGACTTCACCTGCGCAGTCAGTGAGTGGGGGGGTATGAGCTGCATCACCTCCATCCCTCTGAGATGGTCCTGAAGACTCGTCTACAATGAGTAGGAGTCTCCAAAGTCAGCCAATCAAATCAGCAGTTTGGATTCAAAATGAGCAGAACGCAGCAAGAGACAGTGATTCCAGCACAACCACCCAGTCTGGATCCTGGATCTGGTCGCAACCGAACTACAGACATTGCTGGATTGGATCTGATTGAAACTCAGTGAGAAAGCAAAAGGTCTTACAATTCTTCCTGAAACATTAAAACACAACTTCCTGTTGTAATTTCAAACATAAAAACAGGAAAACGTCTCAAACTGATTCCTCTCAGTTCCTGCTGTAAATGAACCTCCTCTGTGGAGCGTCCAAAACGGTGCAAACAAGCCCTCCATGATGACAGGAAGCCGAGCTGCAGCTTCCTGTGGAAACAATCGCTCAGCAGCAGCTGTGTGGTGGAAGGGATGGATCCGAACACCTTCAGAGCTGCTGACTCTCTGTTTGTGTGTCACCATGCAGCCTGCTTCAGCCTCGCTGACGGAGGCCGTTTAGAGGTCAACCAGGACGACGGCCGAGGTTGTAGAAACGCCGGAGTGCAGAGAAGCTTTTTATAGCTGCAGCGGGGCTGAAGGTGGCGTCCGGCGAGGAGCGTCCTCCTGTCTGTTTTTAGCAGATGAGCTGCAGGAAACACAGATGACCCCTGACTGATGAAGAAGTTCACATTTTTGTTTAATCTCATCCATCACTCACTGCGGGGACACCTTAGGACCTCTTCAAGTTCCTAACCATCTCAAAGCTTCTTTAGAAAGTCTTCAGTCTCAGTTGGAAGGAAATCTAGTCTGCTTTCAAACGTCAGCGCAGAAGCTGCTGCTGTCAGGTCAAAAGCCTCATGGAGGATCATGTTGTTCAGAAAACTCTGTGGTCCTCAAAGAACCTGTCAGTTCTTAGCCTGAAACTCCAGCTGTCATAAACTGTGGTGTTCCTCAAGGACGTGTTTCAGCTCCACGTCAGTTTCCTCAAACATTTGTCCTTGAATCTTTGCGTTTTAATCGATGCTAAAGATAAACTAAAAATTACAGAAGCTCCTGAAGTTAAGGTCACTAAAACCCTCTTTGTTGAGTCATGATGATCAGAACAAACTGTTCTGGATCTGAAAGTTCTGCTGAAAAGTGGAGAACTCCTGTCAGCTCAGACTCTTTCCTTCCCGGCTGTTTTTCTTGCCTCCACTTCTTTGAGTTTAGGTTCCGGTTTCAGGTTTTAGTCCTTCTGGTTTTAAGTTGACCTGCGTGGTTTGATGAAGATGAAAGCTTCTTTCACTCGCTGGGTAAGGAGCTGCATAACAAACCTAAGCTCATCATAAAAAAAACAGTACTGCTGCAAAATAAAGCCCTGCAATGATTTGTTGTTTGATCTGTTTTACCAAAGTAATCCTTCTTGTCTTGGTAACCTCTCCAACAGTAAAAGCTTCCTAAATGTGGTCTCTTCAGGCTTCCATACATTTGAAACCTGTTGAGTTTCTTTGAACAACATGACTCTTGGCTGACAGAAAAGGAGGTTATTGGATTTATAAAACGTAAAAGCTGAACTTTTACTTTGAAAATAAAATGCTTTCATAAAGAATGACAGAAGTCTTCTCAGCTTCACAGGTTGCGGGTTTCCTTCATCCGTGTGTTTCACTCTTGTCACGCTTCAGCTGAAATCACTTTTCATGTCGTCAAGAAGCGGCACGTTTGTCATCCTGGGATGTTTGCCATAACCTGTCCTCCTCTGACACAAGCAGAACAAAGGCAACACATTGCACGCCGTGATGCTGCAGTGTCATTTCATAAAACGCATCAGGAAACTTAATGGAAGATACTTTTGAAAAATGGAGGAGGATTTGAACATGTGTTAAGGAAACGGACTGACAGCCTCTACCCCCAGTGGTCTTTTCAGTAACAGTAAATATCCTTTTTATTGTTTACTTTTGATTGTGTGAATTTGTAACTCATTAAAATAATGATTCTCAGAAATAAAAAAAACACTTTTCTATTCATGGAAGGCCTCAAACCTCTAAAGTCAGGATATTAGTTGATCAAAGAACACTCATCCATACATCCATATCTACACACATACATACAGAACCCTCTGACCTCTTCCAACTTCAAAACTAGAAGCTTCAGAATCAAACATGGTGAACCTGTAGAGCTTTGAATTGACCTCCAGTTGTTCCTAAACTGCAGCAGAATCGAGGACAACTTCAATCTCTGCTGTCAATCATCAACAGTTTGACCATTTCCCAGCAGCATTTGGTGGAGTTGATAAACCAGGGTTGTTCTTTTTTTATTTCTTTGATTCTGAATGTGTTTAAGTTTCAACTCAATTAATAGTTACACCCAACGTCTCAGAGTCCCCCAAAGGTCTACATTTGATGTGGATGACGCAATAATGCCAGAAAGAAGAGCAGCTTTTCTCTGCAGCTGAGAGAACAGCAAGTCCCCCTGAAACTCTGAACCAATTATTCTGCTCAGAGTGGTGCTTCTGCAGAACTGGATCATCTCGGGAAAACCAAAGAAAAAAACAGTTATGGAGCTGAAAAATAGAAAATTCCAGAACATTGACTTTCTGGTGAAAGATTAGATCAGCCAAAGTGCAGATCATCTGAAGTGAGAACAGAACATCACAGCAGAACTCTGGTTTCGTTCTGTCTGCTGCAGATCTACAGCAGGTTAAAGCAGCAGAATCCAAACATATCCAGAGGACTTCACCTCACTGACTGCAAGGACTTCAGGGATAAGTCCTGATCACCAGCCTTGAGCTCGATGTCATGATCGGGACGTGGTCAACATCCCTGCTGTGAATGAGATCCATGTTTGGAGAATGAAAGAGGTCAACTTCTGTCTTCATCTGAACAAAAAACAAAGATTGTTTTAAATGTTTCCTTAACAAACATGAAACAAACAAATAAAATTCTCTTTGAAACACATCTGCTGCCTTTTTCCAAGCAGCAGTCTGACATGAACTGGCTCCATGTTAGAGAAATCGGGGAGTTCTTCCTCATCTGTGTCTTTGAAGTGACCCAGAACGGCGCGGTTCAGAACCCGGGTTCACTTACATCCATTATCATGACAAGGACAGACTGCTGGCGCTGGGAAAATCCACAAGCTGGAGATGTTTACAGGAGGCCAGAGGAGTGAGGAACTCCATGTCCTCTCCCACAGTCCAACAGCAACCTGAGGATGAGGTGGTTCAGCCCAGCTTCACCCTGGAAGTTCTAATGGTTAATTCAAAGTGGGTTAGAGTAAAAAGCAAAGAATATCCTGGTTTCAGTCTGACATTCCTTCACATGTTCTGCTTTCCATAAGGAAAGTTCTTCTCTTCGTTCTCCTCGTGCCTTCGAACTGAATTTCTTCTGAACTTTGATCCCTTTTTTCTTCAATGAGGTCCAAATCTTCCTTTACAACAAAATTAAGTTCCCTTCAGAGTTTGCTGCTAAAACCACAAACTCAAATGATGGCAGCAGAGATGATTTACATCATGACACTACCGCCACTGTGCGTCACAGGTGGCAGAAAGCTGCAGGTGTTCTATGAAATTATATCTTATTCATGTGTTTGTGACTCATGACTAGAACAGGTCTTTTGAAGTTTCATAAAAAGATCTCCAGATAAGTCATGGAGTAGAACCATCAGAAGATCAATAGTCAAATAAAATTGAGAGAAACTAGAGAACTCTCTGTGCATCAGGGACACGACCTTTGACTTCAGGCTTTTGAAGGACAGCTGTGTCAGCTTCATCCGGAAATGATCCTGGATCATCAGAAATAGAGACATCTCTGAACACACTCCAGAAGTCCTGTGGATCCAGGCTCATTTCAGATGGACCAGTGGGTCCGGGTTCTATTGGGGTGACCCCTAGGCTAAAGAGACTTTGTGTGTTTTTGTTGTGTTGTTGTTTTACAGCTCAGATTCTCTTGGATTCTCCTCAGAAGTAACCGATGTAATCATTTAGCAGCTGGTTCTTCTGAAAAATAGTGAGCATTTTATTGTTTGTTTTTTCTGAGAGAAAATGAGGGATTGTTTGGATTTCAAACCTAAAGAACGAGGCGATTTTTTTTGGCACAAAGATGGATGGTTTGATTTATTTTTGTCCAAACCTTTTAACAACTGATTGCAATTTGAGTCTTTAGAAACCACCCTCCACAGGACCCCCGGGAGGCCCCTGAATCCCATGGAGACACCCCTGGACTGTCATCACATCCAAATCCAGACCCGCAGATCCAGACCTGTCGAGCAGTTTCCAGAACCTGGACGTGAAGGAGCTCCTTGGCCGATGGAAGTCTGTCCCTCGGACTAGACTGAGTCCGCTCTCCTGCTTTTCCTCTTTCCTTCCCGCTACAGCTCCCTGGAGTCCCTCCATGGGAAAAGGAACTTTCCTGCGGCTCTGGGAGAAATCCGGTTATTTCGGGAAAACGCGTCACAGCTTTGAGCTACAGCCCAGAAACTCGCGCTTCTTTCCATCCTCCGCTGCTCCGCTCTGTACTTGTTGCGCGCGCGGCGGCGCTGACCTCCTGCTGGCGTGAAGGTGCTTTGTGCGAGGCGGAACGCGCCTGCGGTTCAGGTCATGCACGACCTGTCAGGCGGGATTCAGAGGCAGCATCGTTTCATCTCCTCTAACGAACCCGCGAAGGAATCCAATGAGGATTTTTCGCGTGAAACTGAAAGTCGTTCGTGAAATGTTTGCTGTCCGCGCGCGTGTCTGCACGAGTCCTCTGCTTTTCTGCGTAAGCAGCAGCTGGGTGATAACCTTGAACCCGCGCCAAAAGACAACAGGTTCATTACACGCGCACGTCCTGCCCGCGTGTTTGAACGTGCATGCGCGTTCCTGATTAGCTGGATGAGATCAATTTAGAGCATATGTGTGTGCACGGGTGTTTTTGTCCCCCCCCTCCCTCAGTGAGAGTACGCGCACATGCGCGTCCGTACGGGGGGGCGAAGCCTGCTTAAAATGCAGCGGATGTGAGCGCCAGAGTCCAGACTGCACGGCAGCGCGCGGACGCCAAAGGTGAGCGCGGAGGAGAGGAGAGGAGGGGAGGGGGGCACGAGCATGCCAGCGGCACTGGCCCACCCGCAGACGTGACGCCGCCACGAGCCAAAAGAGAAGGACACGCGCTCAGCTGCTTTCCAAAGACGCGCGCAGGAGTTGGAGGGGGAGCGCCAAGCCCGCGCGCCCTTGTCTGGGGGGAAAATGACAGTGGTGCCCGCGGAAAACCTGGATGAGACTGTGGCTTTGGCCGCTCTGTCAGCCCAGGATGTGTTCGAACCGGAACCGGCCCAGAACCAGGACTGCTGCGAGCGCGTGGTCATCAACATCTCCGGGCTGCGCTTCGAGACGCAGCTGAAGACGCTCGCGCAGTTTCCCGCCACCCTGTTGGGGGACCCGCGCAAGAGGATGCGCTTCTTCGACCCGCTCCGGAACGAGTACTTCTTCGATCGGAACCGACCCAGCTTTGACGCCATCCTCTACTATTACCAGTCCGGCGGGCGGCTGCGCAGACCCGTCAACGTGCCGGTGGACATTTTCATGGAGGAGATCAAGTTCTACGAGCTGGGGGAGGAGGTGATCGAGAATTTCAAGGAGGACGAGGGCTTCATCAAGGAGGAGGAGCGCCCGCTGCCCGAACACGACTTTCAGCGGCAGGTCTGGCTCCTGTTCGAGTACCCGGAGAGCTCCGGGCCCGCGCGCGGCATCGCCATCGTGTCCGTGCTCGTCATCCTCATCTCCATCGTGATCTTCTGCCTGGAGACTTTACCCGAGTTCAGGGAGGACGCCAGATACTTGGAGGCGCAGCCGAACGTGAACGGAACCGCTCTCGTGGACCGGGCCAACCCCTTTACGGACCCCTTCTTCATCGTGGAGACGCTCTGCATCATATGGTTCTCTTTTGAACTGCTGGTCCGGTTCCTGGCGTGTCCCAGCAAGCCCGCCTTCTTCAAGAACATCATGAACACTATCGACATCGTGGCCATCATGCCCTACTTCATCACGCTGGGACTGGAGCTGGCGGAGCACCAGGGCAACGGCCAGCAGGCCATGTCCCTGGCCATCCTGAGGGTCATCCGCCTGGTCCGGGTCTTCCGGATCTTCAAGCTGTCCCGCCATTCCAAGGGGCTGCAGATCCTGGGAAAGACGCTACAGGCCAGCATGCGCGAGCTGGGCCTGCTCATCTTCTTCCTCTTCATCGGAGTCATCCTCTTCTCCAGCGCCGTGTACTTCGCGGAGACCGACGACCCGCACTCGGGCTTCAACAGCATCCCGGACGCCTTCTGGTGGGCCGTGGTCTCCATGACGACGGTGGGCTACGGAGACATGTGTCCAGTCACCATCGGCGGAAAGATTGTGGGCTCGCTGTGCGCCATCGCTGGGGTTCTAACCATCGCCCTACCGGTCCCGGTCATCGTGTCCAACTTCAACTACTTTTACCACCGCGAGACCGAGCACGAGGAGCAGTTCCAGTACACGCACGTGACCTGTGGCCAGCAGCAGCCGGCCTTCGGGGACCTAAAGAGGAGCGACAGCAGAGCGTCGCTGTCCCGATCAGAGGACGCAGACTCCATCAAGTACACCAACTGCAGCCCTCACAAAGGCGCGCTCTCCGACGTCTGAGCGCCTTTACGCACGAGTTGCGCACAGAGTTCCCGCCTTCATGGATGAGGTGGACCCGAACTCCGCTCCTCTACGGGGAGCAGACTTTGAAACGTTCAGTTTATGTAGCACTTTATGGTCTTTAAAGCTCCGTGCATGAGCGCACGCGCCCTCCGGATGCAGTTTTTTAAGTTTACGCGCGCTCCAAACCTTACGGGACCAAATCCTTCTCACCTTACAGGGCTGCACGTGGCTGCGCGTGCACGCCTGTTGTTCCTGGATGCAGCAGAGTGGAGGTCAGATGAGGAGCAGCTGCAGGATCAGATCCACAAATACCCCCTCTGAGGGCAGATTTTATTTTCATCTCTACTGTGCAAACAGCCTGCGAGACAGAGCGCAGGGATTGTTGCTGCCACGCCATCTCCGGACCAACAGCGCCACCGTGTGGCTCTCAGGACACGCTGTGTGTCTTCACCTGTTTCTATAGCAACCTTCCAGATGGTTCTGAACCGTCTGCTGCAGAAATGAAGGACGCGGCGGGAACGCAGGAGGCCACGAACCTCCATGTTGTGCAAGCGTCCATGTTGAAGCACGCGCCTCATCTGCAGAGAACCTCCTGAAAAGTGACAAACAGATTATAATCCCACAGATTAGATCCTCTGAGTCATTCAGACACTTTGCTTTCTCTCCAGAATAAAAGACAGTAGAAGCAGCTAATAAACTCTGAGCTTATTAGTGTTAATATCAACTCGTTATGATAATAAGTGATATTTTAAAAAATATCTGAGAGGGGTGGGGGTAAAATTAATTTAAAAAAAAGATAAAACCTCAAAAATAAAATGGTCACTTTGTGCTAATAGCTACGGCAACACAAAAGTGACAAGACAGGAGTCTTATTTTTCCAAACATTTAAATGCATTTTTTATATTTAAGATTAATTTTGTACAAACAACAAATGAGTTTGGAAAAACGAAACAAGTCAATAAATAATGCAATCACACTGTGCTGTAATGTATGGAAAACACAACAATGTGTATCATTTTATAATCGTATGTTATTATTTTAATTTGTTATTAAGAATTTAAAATCCAATCAAAAAACGTCATTCTGTGCTTTTTATTATAGGGAGACAGAAACATTCTATTTTACAAAAAACTTTCATCTTTTAAATTAAAATTTTAAAATAATTTTATTTTAAATAATGTTCTGATTTAAACTGATTTTAAATACTTTAATGAGGCAGCGTTTTTTTAACTTAATTTATAAAGCGGAAAAAACGATGAGAAAATACAAATAAAAATGTAATAAAATATTGTAGGAAACTTTTTTTTAAAAAAGTGTAAGAAAAGAAAGTTTATGTCATGAAAACCATCAGGAAGAGGCACAAAAGAGAAGTTTGACTTCCGATAAATGAAATAAAGTTTTCTTTTAGTCCATTAACCTTTAGGATGACACCCCCCCCCCCCCCCCCCCGTTAAAGAGCAGCTTTTAAATTGTGTGGAAAAATGAAATCATTAAGCTACATTTTGGCTGCAGAACCTGATGGCAGATGAAGCTCCTCCTGGATGCTCACCTGGATGATTCACCTGCAGGCACTGCCAAAGGAACAAAGGTTGTTCAGACTGATGGACTGTGGTGTTTGGACTACTGGGGGACGGGGCCTCTGGACTCCTGCAGGTGGATTTTCTATGGGACGCGCCCAGTTAGGCAAGATGAACCAGAACGCAGACGGGTTCTGATCCAGCAGAGGTGAGTCTGCTCTTCAGTGTCTGTTTTTCATCTGCCTTTAAAAGTCTCTGTTCAGCCACAAGAGGGCAGCAGAACAAAGTAAAAGAGACAGAAACATTTTCCTACAAGATACATTTTATAAAAGTAACCATCTGGAGAGGGAGCGGGGCTTTGTGACATGACAGTACCGGGTCAAAACAGAAACTTCCCGCCCTCCTCACGAACCTGTCTTTGCTGTAAACAGCAGAAATGACTTTTCTCTTTTGGGCTTAGGGTTCATTTGTCCAGCAGGAGTTTAAACTTTCTGATTGTCCCTGAATGCAGCATGAGTCCAACCTCGTGTTCTGAAGACTTAAAACAACGACAGTAGTATTAGAAGGATAGCAAGCGCAGTGCTGTCCCTATATTGCTACTGATAGGGTTGTCACAAACAGCTGTTTCTCTAAACCCAAACTAACAATCCAAACGATCCTCAAGAACCAGTAGGGTTCTGGACCCGAGGAACAGTCCAGTTTAAAGAACACCAGGTCCAGAAGAAGCACCTGGAGCTGCAGGGCCAGGTGTTGTACTACGTTTGGCCTGCAGGTGGCAGCAGCCTTGCACCATTCACCTCCTCCATGAGGTCAAAGAGGACTGAAGACATAGAGCGAGATCAGAAACCCTGGTTCTGTTCAGGGTTTGATTTGTTTCTGCTGCTCCTCTCATTCGTTGTTCTGCTGTCCAGTCATGGTTTCTGTTAGGTCCAGTTTGGTTTCCTCTTAAGGTCAAACCCGCTGAAGGCCCAACAGCACGCTGATGGGTTCTGTTTGTGTTCTGTTAGGCTATAGAAAAGAACCAAAGTAATCCGTTCCAGTGCAGACCGGTCAGTGGTGGTGATAGTGGGTGAAGGACAGGTTCTGGTTTGCAGACTCCGGACCGGCTCAGGCTCACCATTACCCATAATTCACCAATTTTATTTGTTTTGCTTCGCTTGTCTCCTATAATGGAAGCTACTGTCATGTGACGCGCGCAGCATCACACCTTTGGGCCTCTCCCTCGTGACTCGCGGTCCCCCTAGGGGACACACACACACACACACACGCACACACACACACACACAGTTGTTCTGGTTGGACACATGCAGGGCAACAGGTTTCCCCAGGGGCGAGACAGGGCTCCCTGCATGGGCAGAGTCCCACTCTGACACTTTGTTAGCATCCTCATAGGAGGGAATCATTCCTGCTGGCCCTCCCCCCATGAGGGACACAGAATGGAGGCAGCAGCGTCACAGATCATTTCAGTGTTTACACACAAACAATAAACGATCGATGTTTTTATTTTATCCACAAAGATCAAAGAACCTGCCGAGCTGACTAAGTTTTCTGTGGTCAGTCTGATCAGGTCTCCCCATCTCTTCCTCCGCCTCTTCCTGTTTGACCTGAGGTCAGGCTCAGAACAGGCCTGCAGTGGGCAGCAGTGAGCGATGCCTTCAGTGTCTGCACGCCATTCGTCTTCATAAAGGTGTTGGTGCGCCCGCCCCCGACGTGCCATGCTCTTACTGAGGTCGCATGTCGCTGTTATTTACAGACGCTTGATGAATCTCAGGGCCTTCAGCTGTCACCACCAGCAGCTGCTCAACTCCAGGCCGTTACCACGGCAACAGATACATGTCCTCACAGCAAGGACTCTGAGGCCGCTGACCTGACCAGTCCCCTCTGCTGCTGGGACTCCCCCAAACCTTATCAGACACTGACCCAAGAAGCTTTCTGATGTCAGACGGGATCTTTGCCAGACCTCAGAATTTAAGCTCCAAAGATGAGAAATAAAAACATAGAATCTCCTGTTTGTTTCCATGACAACAGCAGATTCTGCACAGGGAAGGGCTGAAGATCCCTCTCTGGTGCTGATGTGCAGCTTCCTCTGTCATTCCTTTATTATTTCACATTAAAGGAGTGACAGTCTGGTGGAAGCAACATTTCCAGGTTTCATCTGCGACTGAACCAATGAGAAAGCAGAGAATTATTGACCATAATACGAAAGGTGCAGCTTCACCGCTTACATGAGCAAAAGAATCAGCAGAATGTTTTAACTGGTTCCACCTCATTCATCCTGAACCTGGACTGAGGAACGCCTCCAGGAAAGTTGAACTTTGTCCCAGACTCTTGTGTCTGACAGAACATAGAAGCAAAGCTGACAAAAAATGAGGTGATTGAGCAGAACTCATTTTAAAGTTAAAGTCCCATCAGTTATCATGCACCTTGGTATGTAAAATTTGTTCTCTGCATTTGACACAACCCCTGGGGGAGCAGTGAGCTGCAGTCCCAGCCACACTTGGGAACCATTTGGAGGTTTACCCCCCAAATCCAGCCCCTTAATGCTGTGTGTCAAGCAGGGAATCATTGGGTCTTATTTTTAGAGTCTTTGGTATGCCTTGACCTTCCACTCTCAGGGTGGACACTCTACCTCAAGGCCACTGAGCCAGTGCTACTGGTTTAACAGTGAAGCACAGTGGTACAGGGATGATAATGAGGACAGTTCTTACAGCATCAGGACAGGAAAACTCTGGAGTTATTCTAAAGCGTCGTCTTCTGTCAAACCAAAGATCTGACAAAGCAGATATCAGAAAAATAAATTTCTGAAGTTGATTATTTTTCTGCTTCGTTTCTATATGTGACCACAAGGGGGCACCATCCAGAATTAATGTAATGTTATGTCAGGAAGGTTACATGAAGGTAAAACCAAATCCAACATGAGAATCAGCAACTCAGGTGTGAAAGAGCAGAGGAACAGGTGATGGTAGATGTTCTAGAGATACAGGGAAGCAGATCGAGATGGATTGAAAGGAGGAACAGGGAAGGTGCTGGGAAAAGGATGCTGGGGTTAGAGGTCCAGAAGACCAATGAGGAGGTTCAGAGATAAAGGAGGACGTGAGAGGGGAAGTCGCAGAGAAGCCAGTTAGATGGAGGCAGATGATTCTCTGTCGTTCCCCATACAAGGAGCAGCATCAACGAATAATCCAACAGTTAATAACCTGATTTTTTAAAATCAAAAACACTAAAGCTAAAGGACGTTTGCATCTGCTGCTGCAAACAGAAAAACGATGCTACTCTTCCTGATCCACTGCTGCTGATGGAGGGGAGCAGAAACAGGAAGTGGCCCTTCGTCCTGCTGCAGGCTTTTCTTCCTCTGCACGTGACCGAGGAGGAGGAGGAGGACAGCGCTGGTGTTAGTCATGATGCAGGATCAGACTGAGAGGACGTCAACACTGAAGACAGACACTCATTTACAGAGAAAATAAAACAAAAAGATGCTCAATAAAAACTCTTTCCTGTAAAAACACACTGATAGCAGCAAAGAGAATGAAGACAATTTAAACACTAAAGGAAATTCAGAAACCCGGAGGAAAAGTACTAAAAGTAGTATTTCTAAAGGCTAACCTAGTAGATGCTGAAAATCTGAATAGTTATGGATATTTATGAAGGAAAACTGATTTTAAAAATCTGAAAAAACAGCAAGAGGTGCCAAGTTTAAGTATAAAATCTGTAAATTATCTAAATAAATGAAATAAGGAACAGGAACATTGTAAACAGAGCTACACATACTAAAATACTAAAACTGCTTTGCTACAAGCAAAATGAGTGGATTAAATCTTTGGAGAATTGCTGAGCTCCAGAAAGCTCAACGTTTTTAAAGGATTTAAAGTTTTTCTCTTCATTTTCTGTGAACATAAAGCAGCTTAAAGTAACAAAAAGCAGCTGAACGTTTTCACACATGAAAAACATGATATACAGAAGAAGAATATCTAATTCTAAGAAAGTTTGTGAATTTTTGCACAATTCATAAAAAACATCTATATATATATATATATATATATATATATATATATATATATATATATTGAAAAAAAAATCTTCCTAAAGACCTACTGAGATGGAAACAGTTTTTGGTGTTTTGGTGTTTTTCTGGCGATGGAGGACATGTATGAAAGACAAATCAGCTTAAAACTGTTTTTCTGCGGATTTCCATGCTGTTTGTGATGTAGAAAATAGGCTGGGCGGGGCCACAAGCTCCCTGTCCCGCCCGCCCGACTCTGATGCCTCGTCTGTCAGACAAATAGACCAAATCAAATCAAACTTATTTATAAAAAGTCCTTCTCATACTTTGCACAACTGGAAGTGTTTTACATATCAAAAACAAAACACACATGAAACACTGGGGTTAAAATCATTGAAACATACTAAAATGAAATACTTCAAATCAATTTAAAAATATAAAATAGAAAATTATACCCATAAAATAATATATATATTAAAATTATTAGAATAAATGAGCAGATAAAATCAACTAAATGAGAAATTAAAAAGCTGGGTCTTGAGCCTCTTCTTAAAAATCTCTACAGTCTCTGCAGCCCTGAGGCTCTCTGGCAGGCTGTTCCACAAGTGAGAACTGTAGTGGCAGAATGAAGCCTCACCACAGGTTTTGGTCCTCACCTTAGGAACAACTAAAAGGCCAGCACCGGAGAACCTCAGGGTCTGCAAGGGTTCATACTTTAAAGGCAGATCACTGAAATAAGAAGGCCCAAGACCATTAAAACACTTATAGACCATAAAAAGAATTTTAAAATCAATCCTGAAACGCACAGGGAGCCAACGCAGCCAATTGCTGCATCCAGAGCCAGAATCTGGATCAAAACTGTAAGGCTGGATTTATTGCTTTCCAGATTGGGGGTGTGAAGCGTTTTAAGCTACAGGTGAGCACGTGAACTCAGTTAGATGTTGAGAAGGGGGCAGGCTCACACTGTGCCAACAGTCCCACCTACAACTCAGAGATGAATTTATTCATTTATATGCAATAAGTAAAATGAAAATCATCCTCAGCAAAGATGATGCTTCTTTCTCTGTGCATTAGCCCTCATGGTGCCTTAATGACGTCATTGTTTTGGTTGCAGATCCTGTCTAAGTCATTTCAATAATCAAAGGGATGGAAGTGTGTACGGATCTTTGCATTGAATGAATGCAGCATAATAGGCACAAGAATATAAAGTTATATAGTTACATACTCTGTAATGAATGTATAGTTAGTCATCCTGATTAAAAAAATGAATAAAGTGTTGAATATTATAGAACCCCAGTGAGGAAAAGACTGATGATGATTTTATCATTAAATCATTTTATTTATTTTGGAATACTTTTTGCCTTGAAAAAAAATAATAAAACAACCTGCTGAGGAGAACCTGACAAGCCTGGTGGTTGATATGTTTCTTTGCAGATTAACATGAAAAGGATCCTGATTAACCCTTTAACAGAAAGGTTAGAATCTCTCGCAGTTTCAGTTTTTGTTATCAGTTTCTGTTAAAAGTGGAAAAAGCAAAAGTTGTGTTTTTTCTGGATCTGGTTTATGGTCTGAAATCAGTCATTTGGTTTGTTCTTAAGATCTCTAAACATCATCAACCTTAAAGTTCAACATGGACATGCTGAGATGTTCGGTGTGGTGCTCTCTGGTCTTACTGCTCCTCTCTTATTAGCACTTAGCTTTAGAAGGTTGATGTAGAGCAGATTCAAACCAAACAGAGAAGTTTCTGCTGTTTCTAAGCTGAATTTGTGTCTCTTTTGTTTTTCAGGGGAAGAACAAGCATAACCAGGAGAACCCAGAGAGCAAAGAATGAAAAGATGACAGATGATTGATCCTTTATGAAAGTTTTAGAGAAACGTGGAACCATGGGACTCTAACCTCTGACTACAGCTGCAGAGAAACCAGCTGGAAACCGCCAATGGAAACGTTTCTCCACGCGATCCGTCAAATACGGCGGTGCCATCTTTAGAAGGAAAGAACCTGTGAGTCTGTCTGTGTGTTTCATATCATGTCCAACCAAATCGTTTTTCTGCATGCTTTGGGAGGCAGAGCATGTTAAGAGGAACAGCAGCTCATCCATGGTGTGAAACTTCCCTCCAAAATCTCTATTTTTATCATCTTTTTTAAGAAAAAGTTCCTTCTTTTGTAAATTTTTCTGATTGCTTGGATTTCTTTGGCCTTCGTGAAAACAGAGCCGTTTTGAGAAGAATGTTGGGGCAGGACACCGAGGTGGGGGCTCACATGCATCCTATTATGCATCTGAATGTTTCTGATCAGAATGCTGTAGATCCGTTGTATCAGTTCCATCTACCTCAGTCTTTGCTTGTTTCAGACAAAAGCTTTAAAGCCCGAAAGCTCACTGGATCCCTGCAGGTCCTCATCCTCGCAGGACCGCATCCCTGCAAGACTGCATACCTGCAGGACTGCAGCTCCAGAAGCAGCATGTCCACAAACGCCCTGAACGGTGCCGTAAAGCAATGAAACGCCAAGGCAGAACGCAGGCATTTGTCCTCAGACAGAATAAAATGCCTTTTCATTCATTTGCACATTCAAGTTTTTACTTTAACAAACATTAAAGTTCATCTAAGGTGATATAGGAGCAACAACATGCAGCTTGGAGGTTCTGATCTGTCTGTAGCTACACAAAATTTAAGCCAAACTTTTATCAAAAAAATATTGAAGAAATATATCCTGAGATGAACTACAGGTGGTGCCACAGCAGGTTTTTCTCATGAAATCCTCTGACAGTAAAACAATTGACTGTCAGGAGCTGACAGAGGCTGTCAGGAGATCAAACAAGTTCTCAGTCCATCCATCCATCCATCCATCTTAGGTGACCCAACCTCTCAGAGATCTTTCTCAAATTAAAAAAAAAAAATCTGTTTAGATGAAGAGCATCAACCTGAACAAAATTATTATTTTGTAGGAAACCAGCAGAAAATTTGAGCTGTAAAACTCCTAAAAACAGACAAATTCCAGTATGGATAACTTCAGCTCTCATCACGAACGCATCAATGTTTAGATGCATCAGAATGAAAATAAAAGTTTGTGAAATCAAACATCCTGTAAGATCAAACTGAAAAAAAAACTGAAAATTGGCTGCCATCTGAAATTTTTGGGAGTTTTTTTACTTTATTTTTTTAAAGTAAATAAACCCTAAATAATTTTGGTGCTGAAAAACTAAAGGGTTCTTCTGATACATGAAGGTTAAGATCACTTGAAGAGGAGACCAAAAACACACTAGTAGTGATAAAATCCTGATCAAACCTCTTGCTTCTTGACACAGTCAGATGGGATTTTATTTTGAAACTCCTCAGAACATGACAGACTTTGGTCCACTGCAGTGTCAGACTCACCTGAGTGACTGAAAGTCACCTGATCTCTGCAGCTTTAGTGGTGAAAGCTGCAGGTTCTGGAGGAAACGGCGTGATGGTTCTGTTCATAAACCCAGCCCGACACGCTGCTGATGCCAGCCCGTCAGCTGCATCTGTTCTGCAATTCAGCTGAAAAACAGCCCAAAGGACTACGTTTGACTGATGAGCTGTGACTGATGATTAATGCGCAGAAACAGCCGCCACACTCACATTCCCACGTGTTCACCGCCATCGTCCTGCTGAAGCTCAAAAGTTCCTGTTATCAGGAACACGTAAGCCAAAAGCTCCAATCAAACCTGTTCATGACAGTTTCCTCGGATAATTTTTCCTTGTAATCTACTTTTGATATTTGAAAGCTTTATGTGACAGTCATGTCTTCAAAAGGATCTTCCTGAGCCTCATCTTCATCACAGATCACCTTTAGCTTCTGTCTTCTGGAAGGGATTAAACCAAATGGATAAAACAGACGGCAAAGTTCATTAAATCCTCAGTGACTGGATGGAAAAAAATGACTAACATGAGCAAACATCTTCAGCTAGAATCTTAAAGTTGAAATAAAAATCATTTCTGAAGGAAATGTGTTAATAAAAACATTTGATTGGATGATTCACAGCTTAGAGGCAAAGAAGACAAAACTTATCAAGCAAAAGGCTGAGGTCATCTTTATCATTCTGTGTCTATTACAGGAACATAAATTGCAAATCAAACTGTCTGATAATGACAGTTTGATAGTACAGATTGAAAGTTCTTACAAGAAACGTTAATATACACAGATTAATCATTTCTGTAGCTAATCTGGTTTTATTTGACTGCTTTCTTACAAGAGTTGAGCTGGAAATTTTCCAGAATCTGAATGACTAAACTTCATCAGTTCTCCATCCATCAGCAGACCCATCATCCAAACCACTTTCAGAACCATCATTAGAACCATCATCAGAATCATTGTCAGAACCATAATTAGAACCATCGTCAGAACCATCTCAGCTACGCCCTCACTTCTAAAACACATAAATAGCAGAGATCTATTCCAAAAGAGTTCAGTTCAGTCAGACGAAACCCCCTGGTACTTTGAAGATGTTTCATTTCATGCATGACGATTTTAGTTTTTTCACTCGATCTGAAACGAGGACAAAGCTCCACGTTTGGAACAGCTTCAGTTTGAGCTGCATGAAGAAAAACCAGCTAATTTATGGTCTGAATTATTCATTTATATGCAATAAGTAAAATGAAAATCATCCTCAGCAAAGATGATGTTTCTTTCTCTGTGCATTAGCCCTCATGGTGCCTTAATGACGTCATTGTTTTGGTTGCAGATCCTGTCTAAGTCATTTCAATAATCAAAGGGATGGAAGTGTGTACGGATCTTTGCATTGAATGAATGCAGCATAATAGGCACAAGAATATAAAGTTATATAGTTACATACTCTGTAATGAATGTATAGTTAGTCTTCCTGATTAAAAAAATGAATAAAGTGTTGAATATTATAGAACCCCAGTGAGGAAAAGACTGATGATGATTTTATCATCAAATCATTTTATTTATTTTGGAATACTTTTTGCCTTGAAAAAAAATAATAAAATATTTTCATAAAGAGATTAAGGCAAAATTGTTTAATTAATCTAAAAAAATGTGATGAAAATGTGATATGCCCTCACTGATTGTGTACATTTATCTATGTTTATTTATTTTACAAATTAATTTGTTTGAAAACTTGAGAGCAGCACTTTGTTCATTTCTGTTGATTTTAAGTTTCCTACATCGTTATGTTTACTGAAGTGTGTGTGTGTGTTTGTTTGTTCATACTTTTATGCTGTTGTGAGGACCTGATTGTGGCAGCTCACCACTGAAGTGGGACACGGATGTCATGATGATATTTAAACCATAAATGCTTGAAGTTAGGATCCGGTTTGAGCATTAGATCTTAGATAATCTTAGAAAATGCAATAAGTAAATGAAAAAACCCTTTCAGCAAATGAGATAAATATGTTTGTACCTACACATTTTTGAACAGTCATAGCCAACAAAAAGCTTAAAGAATTTTAATGAATTAAGAAAATATTTTATTTTATTTTAAGAACATTTTAGAGTGTAAAACTTAAAAATGGCATCATGTTAATAGAAAAACTGCTTTTTACTTTGCTTTTAATTGCAAATTTAAATTGGTCATTTCTATTTAAACTTGGGTTAAAGGCATTTAACATAAATTATAGTTTTACTTTTTCTTTCTCTCAAAAACGTTTTTAACCCTGGAGAACTTAAAAGGCAATTTTTCTTTCTTTCTATTTTAATCTGTTTTTTTTTTTCCCTTTGGGCAACAGCATTAACATCAGTCAAAAAAAAGAAGTCAAGTACAAATAAAATATTTTTTAAAATGAACAAACAAATACTCCAAGGATTCTCCAGGGTTAAAAAGATCTAAAAAGTAATATTAACTCAAAAAGTAACTTTAAGGATAAGAACAAATGGGATGATGTCAATTCAAATGTTATTTAAACTTATCTTTATTTAAATTGTTAAAATTAAAGTTTTGTATTTTGTTTCAAAGAAAATTGTTTCCAAAAAAGTTAAATATATTTAATTCCTAATTATTACCTGAGCTGTTGATCTTGTTGTTTTCTGCTTCTGTCAAGCTAACTGGAGACAAACACTTCTGTCTGAAAAGCCTGTCTTTGAGTGAAAATGATTTATTTTCCTTTAATTGAGTATCTGTGCGTCTCTGTGTGACCAAAATGAAGTTAAATAGATGAAAAACAACAAGCTGTTTCTATTATATGTCAGATCCTATTTACTGTGTATGCATATCAAAGTCATTCTGAATAATAGTTCAACTACATTTAATGTGGCCTTTTCTTTCATGTTCTGAAACGTTGTAAAAGATTTATAAAACGTGTTTAACTACGTAAACAAGGTTTTATGTTTTTACTCATTATGTTTAATAAATGAATGAACTGCGGCTCAATATGTCCGTAATGATTCTGCGCTTTGAGAAGGTGTCATTCCTTCCTATTGAATTTCAAGTCCATTGGAAAACATATTAAATTTATAAACATATGGTTACTTGATGAATAAAAAACTTCTAACTCATCTGTGAAAATCTTCTACTGAATAATTTTAATCATTTTAATCCATCCTGTGTGTGTGTGTGGGGGGGGGGGGGGGCACATTCCCCTTCTCTGAGAACTTCACTTTCTTCTCTTCAAACCTAAAGTTCTCCTCCAGTGATGCTTACAGTTTCTGATGGATCAATGAGCATAGATGTGGACCTTCAGAGAACTTCATTTAATAATCTGTGACTTGAAGGGGATGCTGAAGAGGATCATTTAAATTTGAAGTTCTGGTGTGGAGAACCATCTGTGAGCTTTTGGTCTGAGAGGAACAGAATAGAAAAGTTGGAGATAATCTGTTTCAGAAATGAAACCCAGCATCTGACTTCTGATTCTTTTTCTGGAGCCCAGTGGGATGTCTTTAATGATGCAGAGCTCCAACCAACCAGCAGACAGACTGATCATCTAATCTTCCTCCAGAGTCTGAAGAAGCTCATTTCACCTTAGCTGGTTTCTTTTGTTTGTCTTGTAACTCTGTCTGCAAGCGCCCTGAAGTGATTGCTGCATGTAAAAGAATACCATCATGCTTCAGTGGCATAACTGTTGGGAATGGGGGGGGGGGGCTGATGGCACCACAGACATGTTTTCATTCTGAACCTCAGCTCTAATCTCACTGATGAATTAATGATAAGTAGGAGGAGTTTAACTCCGAAGCAAAGAGGAACCGGGTCTTCTGCAGGGTCCAGAGCACTGGCGCCGCTGTGACCTATAGGTTGCTTGTAGCACGCTTATTATCACTCTGCAGAGACTTTTCTGCAGCTCACACCGTCACTGCTTCAGAAAACACCAAAATGAAGTTCCTGCTGAAGTTCCTTTGGGACCCTTTGGGTCAGAAGATGAAACGGATCGAGTTCATTTCCACTCAGTTAAAGCTGCAGCAGAGTTTGATGTTTCTGCATGAATCAGAAGATTCTTAGAAACAACAGCAGATACTGTTCCTATTCTCAGAGACTCTGACTTTAGCAAACACATCTAAACTAATTTGAATCAGCCAACTTTGGTCTGAAGACCAAAACTCTGGTTTGGACAAAGCAAGAGAACTCTGGTCCTCCTGTGACCAAGGACCAGGTTCCAAAAAACATATATATTTTTTTGTTTTTTTAGATTCTCTTTAATTATTCTAAATGTGCAGCACCTGACGGGACAGAATTCAGTGGAGCCACGACTGTAGGGACATTTCTGCAGCAGAATCTGTTGTCACGTTACTTACATGTTACTTACAGATGAGAGTTCTGGTTCTGACCCGCTAGAAATTTCAAAACCAGAAATTGAAGGCATCCGTTGGCCTTTGTTGAGCTTTTTGTTTTTCTAAAATAATTGGATATGGTTCGTGCCAAAGCCGAACTGCGGTGAAGAGTTCAGCGAGGCCCGGCCCCCCAGGGCGCCGACGGCTGTTATACCACTAATCTTCACACTCTGGGCTTTGTGAAGTCAACAAAGTTCTCTGATCTCAAACGGGATAAGCCAGTAATCCAGCAACATTCCTGTCCATTTGAGGATGGACCGTGTTAATCTACCCCCCTCCTTTACCCCCAGGACACCACCCTCGTCTGAACAAAATGCAGATTTAAAATAAAAAGTAAATTCCATCTTTGGGCAGATTTCTTCCTGACAGACTCTGGACTGTTGGGGTTTTGATGCAGTTGAAGGCGGTACTTTTTTGGCGCGTGTTCTCCAGGGACCTGATGTGCATCAGTTCCAAATAAATGAGCTTTTATGCTCAGAATCTGCAGCCAGGCTGCATTAGAAGACACCGTCTGCTTTCACCTTTCAGCTTGTCGATCCAAAAGTTCCTGCGGGTGAAGTCAGGTCGTGAATTCATCCAATGTTTGGGGCTGCACCATCGATGAGCAGTGGAGGGGGAGTCTGATGCCGGGAGGACATGTCCGTGTTGAGTGTGCACTCATGTATAAACTGAAGCCTTAATTGCTTAAGCTGTCACGCAGAGGAGGCTAAACTGCTGCATTTTCTGCTTTAGCGTGCGTCCGCCCGTGCACGTTAAATGGGGCGGACTGTCAGGACTCGCAGTGGAGAGTCCCTCCGAGGAAGAGCAGCACTCTAAAAATATCAGTTCAGGATTCCTCGTGGGTCGCAGAGCTCACAGGGAACCTGCTGCTTTACGCCCAAACACACCGTCAATGATATCAGCGCTTTCAGTCATTCTCCCCGTATATCAGGATATCACATTTTCACATCACTTCACTCTCCATGGAGCACTCCCTGGAGGCAGAGAGACTCAGCTGCGCTGTGTCCATTTTGGCCTCAAGGCTGAGAACTTCCGGAACCCTAAAAATGGCCACCATCGTTAATCAAATCGCAGAGAACAGGTTGTAGAAATCTGTCAGAGAAATCAGATCCAGAGAGGAGCAGCTGATAGACTTGATCGATTGAACTTAGCTCCGACCATCCATCCATCCATCCATTTTCTTAGCCCTCTGGATCTCTTTCAGTGTCATGCAGTGGCTGCTGGGTGAAGGCAGGATACACTCTAAACAGGTCACCAGTCTCTCGCAGGTTGCCCCACCTTCTGCTCTCTAATTAGTCAGAAACCAGCGAAAAACAAACACTGCAGTTCCCCCAAAGACCACCGGAGGATGGTTTCTGGAGAAAGCCATTTCTCATTGACTCCCATTTTAAAAAGGCATGTTCTGTGAGTATTAGAACCCCTAGCATTACCAGGTAGAACAAACTTGTTTTCAAGGATCTAATTTTGTCACATATCTATCCTCTGGTGTTTTTGGAACTCACCTGACCTGTCAAATGACCACGCAGGATGTTCATTCAAGGTCTAAGTGTCCTTAGAGAACAGAGTTTCTGAAAAATGTGAAGGTTTTGCTATTTGATTTCAATAAACATAAAAAGCTTCATCTTTCAAACACCATAAAGATAAGAAAACAAAAAATATCAACAGAAACTAACATTGAAATTATCTTTATTTTCATTGAAACAAGTACAAGAATGAGAACAACAAAGTACTAGAGGAGAACAGTGGAAGGAAGTAATCAATGGGAATCATCTGAAGGAGTTGAAAGTTTTCTGAAAACATGAAGGTCTTTCATGCAAGACAAAATCTCAGCGTCTGGATGTTGTATGATCTTTGAGACATCCAAGCTCCTTCAGTGTTTGTTTGCTCCATTTGCAGACTCCTTCAGCTAATGGCTCTTATGGCTGAAGCCAGTCCACTCAAAGCCCTGCCCCTCAGTGAACAACCACATCTTCAGGCACAGCGTTTCAGGGTCTTATTAGACACATTCTGCAGTTGAGTGGCTGCACTCAAACATGATGCACTCTGGGAAACAAGGACGTTAAGGAGGTCAACTCCTTCATCTCTGACAGGTGATGAAGAGGTCTGTATTTTAGAGTGGAGTTTCAGATTCAGGTGGGTCAGTCATCAAAACGATGAAAACAGGTCAGGTTGAAGATGCTGCAGATTCAGGACCTCTGCTTAATGAGCGCCCCCACCTGGAGCAAAGCAGAAACACAAAGGATCAGATTACAGAAAAGATCAAATTCACTTCTGCTGTTTCAGTGAAAAACTGAGTTTGGGTGGAAGGTCTGCTGGGATGTTCTCAGAGTGTGGTTTCATAAACCTGTAGTTAACAGCATTTCTGCTGCCTGAGGTATGTACTTATAAAACCTGTAATATTACTTTCAGTAAAACTTTAAAATAAGGGTCCCTTTACCAACATTAGTTAATGCAACTAATCAATAATTAACTAATAACTCCAGTGTTAAAAGGGTCTTATGCATTATTTTGCATTCTTAAGTGTACTACTTAATGCATTAGTTAGCCGTTAACCGTAACATATCCCTACTAAATGCTGAAAGACCTCATTGACATTGCTTAAATATTAATAATTATAATATCCTAACAAACCCTAATAATAGTAATATTAAACACTGTCAAAGAAAAATGATAAAACCTCATATGCATTACTTAAGCATTATTTAATCTTAGGTAATTATTGATTATTTAATTGTTAATTAATGCTTAATTATACATTAACTAATGTTGGTAAAGTGATTCTTATTGAAAGTGTTGCTTTTATTTCATAGTTTGAAGCAAAATTTGTTCCACTAAAATTAGAAGAAATTAAAGCTGTAAGCGTAGTTAGACGGCCCACATGCACCACCTGTTTGTATCCGGTCTTATAATATTATGTCCAGTAATAAAAGTACAGCACTTTTGCAAGCTTGCTGTTCAAAATTTACAACTTCTGATTCCAACATATTTTTTTGCAATCGCTTCCCAATGATGCCCAATAAGTTATAAGACAATTGATGAAAATCCCTGGGATGAATTTTCGTTTATAACTGATGTTAAATGTGCTTTTTTTTAAATTCAAGATGGCGGAGTCTCCGGGGTCAAAGGTCAACAAAGCTTCGGGGTGGTTGTAGACTCCGGCAGGCGGCCTGTTTGTGAAGTTTGATGAAATCGGAAGAACCAAGTGTCTTTTTCCCAACTGGTGAAAATCACCAAATCACACACTTTGCCACAAAATGACAATTTTAGGCCCATTCTTTTTTTAACGGATTTGCTCGCTGTGATTCCATCATCTTGGGTGTGTGTGGGTGTGTGTCATTCAATATGCCAAAAACTCTTTTTCAATTTTCCCTAGGGGTGCACAAAATTTTAGGTGACTTATCACGCTTGTGGTGGGGGTCAAATTTTGACTCAAAGGCACAGAAATGTTTAAAACTGAAAACAAAATGTTCCTTGCAGTCAGGGAGTGCTGCTGCGAACAATAATTAATCTTTCTCTCCCACTGTTTCTACTTTACTTATTATTCATGAGGCCATTTTTGTTGTTCATTTTTTTTTGAGGGGGGGCGTCTGGGAAAACCAGGTTAAAAACATTTCTGAACTCTGAGCTGTCTGCTTTCAGAGCTGCACGAACTCCATCAAACCCTGCAGAGCTTCTACTTTGGTTTCTCCATTGAATCATTCAATGTAAAAAGCTTCATGTGGATGAAACCCACATTTGCATGTTATGTAAAGGTAGCAGAGGACAAATCTTGATCAGACATCTGAAGCCAATCTGGAAGACTTTCTTTCTGTGTCCTCCTGTTTAATTCATGGAACCCTTCATTGTGTCTGCGTCTCTGATCTGGTGTTTCCATCCAGCGCTCGGGGGAACAGCCACTGGCCGTGTTCAACAGAACCTCTGCTGGTTCTGCTGCTGCCTCCCATCTTTAATTCATGCAGCAGACCTTAGAAGCTGTGTTCGCTGTTCGCTTCCCACTGCGGAAGCAGGAAATCCTGCTTTGTTCTGAGCAGGTTTTCATCACCTAGCCATCACCTGGACCAGGATGCTGCCATCAAAGCTCCTGGTTGGAACCAATGATCTGATGAGGACCTTTCAAACAAACATAAAAAAACATATCTAAATTGTGTAGATTATTATCTGTGAAGCTGCTTGATTGAAGGGTCATTAGCAGCAGATTCCCACCCCCACCACCAATCTGTCACTTGGCCCATCTCTCCGGGTGCTCCGGTGACTCCAGGAATAGCGCTTTGGTGCTGGGCCCCAGCAGAGCCGGGGGGGCCATGTGTTTGGCTCCCTCTGCCTTAAAATAGCAAACAAGAGAATCTGTTTGGTGTTATATAAGCATCATGTTTATGAATGGGGAGGGTGGGTGCTGGACTCACTCATGTGTGAAGGTCCAACCGTTTCGTCAGGAGCAGCACAACTCAGGAGAAAATAGTCCCACATGATGATTCCTCCACCACACTGGACCTGAAGGAGTGTTGAGTTCATGGTTTCAGATCAAACGTCTCTTTATGTTTGTGATTCTGCTTAGAGAAGTTCTGTCTCTGGTTCTGTTGCAGAACCTCTACCATGAAGCCTCCATCACCATGCTTCACTGCTGTTTGGTTTTCTGAGCTGAGTCGCATTTGGTTTTCATCTATCCTGATGATTCTGCCACGGGTGTATGGTCAGGTTGTGTCTCACCTTCATCATTCTCACTTACCATCATGACATGTACACTTATGATAAACATTTATCCACCCATCTGATCCATACATTTCTTTATGATGTGTGAAAAAGTGGGAAAGAAAGAGGAGGCCACAGAGAGGAAGATGTGTGTTGCCAAGGGATGAAGCAGCAGGCTACACCAACCAGAGGAGGACCCTCCTCAGGCAGGATGTGGTAAAGATTCTGTTTTGTCTGCAGCAAAAGCTGCAGTGAAAGACTCCTCTTTATCAGCTAACGATGAAGGATGCAGCGCTCACTCTGACACATCAAAGTTTCCATTTCTGGGGCAAGTTTCAGGCTTCCATCTGTAACCTGACTCCCATCCGGCTGCAGTGCAGACTCCGCTCAGCATTATTGGAGGTTGTGCACAAGCACGTTCACATGGGTGCAGACCTTCTCTCAGCCCAGCCTCCCTGCAAAGAGCTTCTTTATGGAACAGGAAGTTCTCTAGTGGGAACAGGAAGTCCAATCACAATAAAACTGAAAACAGAAGTGAAATCCAGCAAAGCAGTTAAGAAGAGAAAGAAGATGAAGAAGAAGAGGAAGAGCAGCAGATGACGCAAACATCTGATTCTACATAAAACATAGCTGATAAGAAGCAAACAAAAAATAAACAACTTTATCCACGCAAAAGGATTTGGCCTCTCCATCAGCTGATTCTGTCTTTGCCCCAAAGTCTTTTCACCTCTTCTTTGGAGGCATTTGCTCAAGCAGAAGCTCAGTGAAACTGGGGGGGATGATTAGAGATCCTCCAATACCTGAGGAGGTTCATCACCTTTGGGCCCCACCTCCAAGCTGATGACATCAAGCTGTGTTTGTGTATCCACGCAAGGATACAGGTCTGCAGCCCCTTCCTCTGGTCTGCAGCCCCTCCCTCCTGGTGTGCAGCCCCTTCCTCTGTAGCAGCAGTTTGTGGTCCTTGAGGACTAGCTCTACTAGTGGTAGAGTGTTTGCCCTGAGCCTGGAAGTTTTGAATTCAGAATCAGGCCAAGTTATACCAAAGACTAAAAACGGGAACCAAGCCTCCCTACTGGACATCAAGCATTATGGGGTTGTAATGGGGGGATAAATATTCAAATAGATCCTGAACATGGCTTTGTCTGCAGCTCACCGCCCTCCCAGAGGAGGGGTCAAATTTTGAGACAAATTTAACACACCTCGGTGCGTGACAGCTAATGGGACTTAAACTTCAAGATCATGTCTGTGGAGAAATGAAGCTGCTCCAAAAAACAATGAGGCTATGTTGAAACGAGTTTGCTCTTCTTGTCGTTTCTTGAAGCAGGATGATTTGTCCATTTCTCCGTTCAGAACATGATTAGATTTCTGCTTCATGTGCCGGTCTCTGTGGATGAATCTGCATTAATGTGCAGCAGATGGGAAGATCTGACCCAAACAGGGAAAACTGCAGATTCTGACACTTGGATCTTTTTGACCTGGACCTGGATCAGAGTCTAAGTGGGGTGTTGGAGGTCAAAGCAGCAGATGGATGGGGGCCGTCAGCGGCTGCCTGTGCATGACTGAGCACAAACATCTCTCTGAACATGTCAAAATGTCAAAATCTGAGCTTACGTTTTCTTGCCGCCATGATGCTCATTTTCATCTTTTTATTTATTTATTTATTTATTTTGGGGGGGGGGGGGGTGGCCTGCAGTAAATTTAGTCTGCAGGAATGTGACGAGGTGGTTCTGCCAGCTGCTGTACACTTAGAGGGACCAATGTCTGCAAACATAAAGATAGTATTCCCCCACCCCCACCCAAAAAAAAAAAAAAAAAACAAGGACATGCCGTCTGTCCTCTCAGATAATTCCGGAAAGATTCTGCTTGTTCCTGCTCAGTTTCCTGGAAACCGTCAGACCACGTGAGGAGGGACACTTTACATTGTCACCTCCAGAAATAATCATCTACAGCTTTCACCTGGGCCGGTTTCCAGCAACCTCCTGCTGACCCCCAGCTTCCTTCCCCTTGCAGCGTCCATCTGCTGGGCGATCTGCAGCACAAACAAACAACCGGCTGAACCGTTGGATGAAGAGCAAACGGGCTGACCCTGACGCCCCCCTGAAAAAACCTGACAGCACAACACTGAGCTATCCAAGGTGCTGAACTTCCTCTAGAATGCAGGAAAACAAGTTTGTTAAATCTGTCTCGAAAGAGAGCGATGACAGTGAAATGTACATTTCAATAAACGACTTCCTGTTTACAACCTGTAAGAGATACAAGATGTCTCAAATTTTGTCTGTTGTTTTTTTCATCCCATTGTTTTTCATTTCCTTTCTTCTCAGTTCTGCTTTTACATCATCACGCTGAGGCAGATGCTCCACCCATTGTTCAGTATGGTATACAAGAACAAACAGGTTTCTTGATTTGAAGTCACGCACGCACACACACCAGTCATTTGCTTTTATAACAGTTTTGTTTTGGTGCTAAAATGTTGGTGAACAGTGGTTAAGGTGTTGTTTTTTTTTTTGTTTCATTTTTTGTATACTTAAGCCCTCCCAACCACCCCTAACCTTGCTGTGTGGTAATAATTAGTGTTCATGGTCAGATCCTGTTTTCTTAAACCTTTCATCCATTTAAACTTCCACACAGAAAAGCTTCAGACTTTTGTGGATTTTTGTTTGTTTTTTTCTAAAATCTGCACCTATAGAATAAACATACAGAGACACACATAGACACACACGCAAACACACCTAAATACACACACACAGCAGATATGCACAAACACGCATGCACAGCCACACAAACACACACTCAGACATGTACAAATACACAAAAACAGCAGCCATACACAAATACACATACACAACCACATGCAAATACAAACAAACACGCATAGACACACAAACATACACAAATACACAAACACAGACAGGTAGACACAGAAATGACTTTTTTGACTTTTTTTCTGAATGGTTAAAATGAAATGAGATTATTAATCAGTAAAAGTGACATCACGGATGAGGGGAGAACATAATGTTCCTATAATGTCCTTTCTTTGAGTCATGTTTGTGAGAATCAGTTGTCTTTTTGTTTTAATTTGTTACTATTTTTGTGTTTTCTTTGCTGCTGATGATAAAATGAGAATTAAAATTAAATCAAAGATCTGTCGATCATTGATGAGCTAGGAGGGCGGCGGCGGCGGGGGGGGGGGGGGGGGGACTTCATGTCCTTGGAGAACAATTCAGAGGAGTCCTGGAACGTTCATGTTGGAGTCGATTCCTGTTTTTCCCGCCATTCCCCTCCCCCTTCTCCCTGCAGGTACCATCTTGTGCGGAAAGCTGACTCAGCAGGTTTCTGCATCTACTAAAGAAAAGCACAACAAACCAGAAAGACTCCAGAAGGTCCAGCTGTAATCATGACCTTTAATTTCCTTTTTAACATCAGATCCTCCTTTAAATCCTGGTTATCCAGAGGAGAACAGACTGTTCTGAAATCAGGAGTTTCCCTTTTGTACTACTTTATCAATCAGTTTGTTCCTGAAAAAGCACTTTTTCAGGAATTTTTGCAAACCTGGATCTCCTTGGTGGTTGTGGCATTCCTCAGGGCATCATCACAGGACATCGCTTCTTTTCTTTTCAGGCTGAGGGTTGAATTCCCTGTCCTTTATTAAGGTTCTATTTCCTCCCAACCTACTAAAAACCTTCTGGATCATTTGTTCAGGATTTTTCTCTGATTCACACACAGAGATGATGAACGTTTGGACATCTGTTTAAAACAATTATTGGGACATAAATTCAATCTTTGTTCATCCGCTTCTTCTGCTTTAAGTTCTGCCTATTCCAGGTTTTTTATCTAGATTTTTTTTCTTGTGATCTTTGAAACTGTCAAATTCGTCATAACAAATTTGTCATAACAGTTTTATGCACAATCACAAAAAAGATGAAAAATTCTTCCGTTTTTTTGCTTGTTCTCTTTTGAAGCTCAGAGCGTTTTACAACCAGTATCATTCAGATTTGAATCACTAATTTAATATTTTTTGAGTTTTTCTTCACTTGCCCTTTGTTTTTTATTTGTGTCAAGTTTCTAACCTTCAGTCAGGATGGGTCATGGCCGGGTCGGGGGGTCTGGGGTCTAAGGGTAGATTGGGGGTGGGGGTTGTTAGATCAGATCTTAGGTGCATCCGAGAAGCGCTGATGTCTTTTTTTCCCGCTGTTGATCTCCTCCTGTGTGAAGTTGGAGCTGCGGTGAGCTGTCCTCCTGTTACCATGGAAACACGCTGGTATTTACTCCATCACGCCGCTCGAAGTGGCGCAGCGGCTCTGCAGCCAATCAGGAGGCCGGAGCGCCGCGCTCCTCCGCGCTGCAGACTCTTGCAGCTGCACGCGGACAGTTTGACACCCGCAGCTGCTTACATAACGCTGCAGCGCGCGCTCCGCAGCAGAACTTGAAGTGGGGCGCGCGCTGCGGAGCCGCAGCTGCGGTTGCGCACATACAGTAGAGACTGAAGTACCAACTGTGCGGTACAGTGAGGCTGCATTGCGTCGGACCCCCCCCCCCTCCCCCCGTCCACACACACACACACACACACACCACCACCACCGCCACCCATCCCTCCTCGCGCTTCTTCTCCAAGCCCCTCCTTCTCTCACTCACTTCATGAAATCCCGCAATTTGTCTCCAAATTAGCGCGCGGGTCTGCTGTCCGCATCCTCGCGGGTCTTTTTTTCCCCCCTCTTTCGGGTCTTGCACCGACACCCCCCACCCACTCCCAGCGCGCCTCCCGCGGATGCCGCAGCGTCCTGCTCTCCCGCCATGGCAGTCCGGTCCCGCTCGTCTCTCTTGCGTGATTTCTCAGCCGGGATTTTAGCTGCGGAGCCGCAGTTCAAAGCCGTCTGAAGCCGCCTCCTCCTCTTCGTCTTGCATCCCGGCTGAAAACCAACACCAAGAGGATACGGATGTTGAACAAGACAACATAGTCCATTAATATTTCAGAGATCCAGAAAGGCGATCCCGCATTAAAGCGGCGCGGAGGTGGGACAGGTGCACAGAGACTCCACAGCTCTGCAGGTACGCTGGGTTTGTTCTGTTCTGGTTTATCTGTTCTAGTTTGTTCTGTTCTGGTTTAGTTTGGCTTGTTCTGGTTCTGTTCTGGCTCTGCTCTGGTTTTGTTCTGTTCTGGTACTCTTCTGGTTTTGTTCTGGTTTTGTTCTGATGAAGCTGCCCAGACATGAAGCTGAACTTGACGGCTGTGGTGAAACGTGCAGACACAGGATGCTCTGTTCAGAGAGCCGCCTCGATCTCCACACACTGAACGCTCTGCTTTCCTCTAGGCTTGAAAGATGATCAGCTCAGAGATGATGGCAGCGACGATGATGAAGATGATGGTGAGGCAGAGTTTGCGCACCTCCTGAAACCAGCAGGAACTTCTTCCCTCCATTCTGTCCTCCTCATCTGAACACCACCTCCTCCTTAGAGCAGGATGACTGTGGTGTCCACAGAAAACATGGACGACACCTCCACCCTGCCGGGTCACCCGCAGGACCCCTACCCACTCAACGATGACCACGACGACCACGACTGCTGCGAGCGGGTGGTCATCAACATCTCTGGGCTGCGCTTTGAGACGCAGCTGAAGACCCTGGCTCAGTTTCCTGAAACACTGCTTGGAAACCCAAAGAAACGGATGCGTTATTTTGACCCCCTACGAAACGAATATTTCTTCGACCGGAATCGCCCGAGTTTTGACGCCATCTTGTATTACTATCAATCTGGGGGGCGGCTGAGGAGACCGGTGAACGTTCCCCTGGACATGTTCTCAGAGGAAATTAAGTTCTATGAGCTGGGCGCTGAAGCCATGGAAAAATTTCGGGAGGACGAGGGCTTCATTAGGGAGGAGGAGCGACCTCTGCCAGAGAAGGAGTTCCAGCGACAGATCTGGCTCCTGTTTGAGCACCCAGAGAGCTCGGGTCCCGCCCGTGGGATTGCCATTGTTTCAGTGATGGTCATCCTCATTTCAATAGTCATCTTCTGTCTGGAGACTTTACCAGAGCTGAAGGAGGATCCTAACGACAGGATCCAGGTGGTGGGTAACGGCACCATCTACTACAAAGCCAATGTGCTCACGGACCCATTCTTTGTGGTCGAGACGCTCTGCATCATCTGGTTTTCTTTTGAACTGATTGTGCGGTTCTTCGCATGTCCCAGCAAGGCAGCTTTCTTCAAAAACATGATGAACTCCATCGACATTGTTGCTATAATTCCTTATTTCATTACGCTTGGCACGGAGCTGGCTGACGATCAAGGTAACCGGGAGGGCAAACCCGGGGGGGAGCAGGCCACCTCATTGGCCATTCTCAGGGTGATCCGTCTGGTGAGGGTCTTCAGGATCTTTAAACTGTCCAGGCACTCCAAAGGGCTCCAGATCCTGGGGCAGACTCTGAAAGCGAGCATGCGGGAGCTGGGTTTGCTCATCTTCTTCCTCTTCATCGGCGTGATTTTGTTTTCCAGTGCCGTTTACTTTGCAGAAGCTGAGGAGAAGGGATCATTCTTCACCAGCATCCCTGAAGCGTTCTGGTGGGCCGTGGTGTCCATGACCACGGTGGGCTATGGGGATATGTATCCTGTAACCATCGGGGGTAAGATCGTGGGCTCGCTGTGTGCCATTGCTGGCGTTCTAACCATCGCTCTGCCAGTGCCAGTCATCGTTTCCAACTTTAACTACTTCTACCACCGCGAGACGGAGGGCGAGGAGCAGGCACAGCTGCTCAATGTCAGCAACCAGAACTTGGCGTCAGAGAGCAACTCAAGCCGCCGCAGCTCCTCGGCCATCAGCAAGTCGGAGTACATGGAGATAGACGAGGATTTGAACAACAGCATTGATAACTTTAGGGAAGCTAATCTGAGGACTGCCAACTGCACGGCTCCAAGCCAGAACTGCGTCAACAAGGGGAAGCTGCTCACCGATGTGTGAGGCCTCTTGTAGAAAAACAATGTAAATATTGTAGAAAACATGGATACTTTACATACATTTTAATCAATTTTCCATAAATTCATTCAGGAGAGGAGCATAAAAAGAGCAAACATACTCACTGAAACAGATTATGTTTGTATTAAAACTGCGGTTTTCCACATTTTGGGGGGGGGCTTAATGAGAAGTTTGAGAATTAAAAAATGTATTATCAGATGAACAAACTTAAGGGAAACTCCACCAATTTCACTGAGTTTGCATCCCGGACAAACCCCCAAAATGTTTTCAAAGAAATCTGATTAATTTATGTCAGATATTACTTTCTAAAAGCACACAGGTCAGATCTCTACCCATTTGGGTGAAGCCCCGTCAGGTGAACATGGCATTAGAACAGGAAGTGAATGCAGTCTTTGTCCGGTTTGCCTCCCCGGTGCTGCAGAACTAGATAAGTGAAGCAGCCCTTTAAAACCTAAAAACTGGATTTCATGTTTTATAGACATTTACCGGTCATTCGTGTTTTATGATTAAATCATTACAGTTTGAAAATATTTTAGACAATCCAGCAGATAACAGCTGAGTTACCCATGGACCAGACTTAGTAAAATATTAATTGCACCTTTTTATTGGAATTTAAAAACATACTTTAAGTGAAGAAGACATGAGAAGGCTTTGAAACAACAGCCTTTTATGCAACACTGAACAGAACGGAAGAAGTTAAATTAAAATAAAAGAACTGCTAAACAAAATATCTTAGAAAACAGTTTAAGAATCCAGCCCTGTCAGACGTAAAGCAGATGGAACTTTCTGGAGGATAAGACCCGTTTCTGTGGAACCATTTGGATTACAGCCGGAGTGTTTTTTCACAGTTGGGTTTTTTTAGGCACCTTAGCAGGAGCCAATGGGAATTGTTGTGGCGCCTGGATGGAGTATCTTGTGCACTGCCACAGCCGCTGCTGCCGCCACAGGTGGACCCTGTGGGACGCCATGCAACTCTCCTTTATACGAAAGCATGTGGAGACTCTCTTCTCTTCTATCAGCATGCACATGACATTACCTCAGTTCTTTTATACATTTTTGTCTTCTCCTGGATTCTATCTCTCATTTGTTTTCACCAAAAGTGCACTGACTACTTCTCGTCATTTTTTTGGGAGCATTTACGTGTTGAATGTTTAAGGGAACAGGAACACTTCTTCTCTGAAGACATGGCATGTCAAAATACTACAGCATTATGGCCTAACTAGCTATGATATAGCTTCGTATACTCAATGCATGACGTCAGTATTAAACTGCCTGTAGTTGTAAGGGGAGCTGGAGGATGATGCGGGGGTCAGGAAGAGGTGCATGATGGAACGAACTCTCGGAGGGGGCAAATTTGCCAAAAAAAAAAACAGAAAAACTAGAAAAAAAGGAGTTTCATCTCTACAAAAGTGAGATTTCAAAGTTCCATCCTCCGTTTGTGTTCTAAGCTATAATGATGGAGTGCATGGGATCATCAGCTGGTGTTTGTGACCTTTCACCCTAGAATTTGACTTCTAAAGAGTCTGAAGAAGGAAGGCAGAGCAACATCCAACAAAGAGACATGGATCTAAAATTAGCTTGCAGTGCCTTGAACCACGTCTCCGAATAGATTTGATCAAAGTGCCTCCTGTCACTAGAAAGAGCAACTTAACTTGTCCTGCCATAACCACACAACTGCCACACCGCAGACATGCTTTCTCCTGAAATCTCACAACAGGCCAACACACAGCTGTTGCCATGGCAACCGCTGGTCCAAAATTCCCTCCAGAGCTTTATTTTTCTGAATTATTTTAGTCCAGATTCAGTCCTTAAGGCAAGCAGATATTGGAGTGTTTTGTTCCTCTGCAGCTGAGGGTCAAAGGTCAGGATGAAAAGCCAGTTAGATCCTCTCAGGTCCTAGAGAAATTCTGACGGAGGTTTGAGCATTCCTTCATGATGGAGGTCTGATTTCAAACGACATCGACAGAAGTTTAAACAGAAACAAAGATGAAATGGTTGCATTAAAGCCCTAAATGATCTGAAAATACAAAATACAAATTATTTATAAGTTAGTTCTTATTGTTCTCATTGGGATGTTTTCAAAGAGTCTGTGGATCAACAGCACAGCAATGAACACTGACAGAAATAAGAAAAAAAACGAGAGAGATTTAATAAACTGTTAAATGTTTTCAGAACCAAATCAAATCCTCAGTGATATCTGTTCATCAGTCATCTTGGTGCTTTGAGACAGATTTACAGTTCATTAAAAGGATGCAGCAGAAATGTTATAAAATATTCAAAGACATTCCTTAAATGTTCAAACTCTTGCAGCTTCATGAACTCAGTTCTGATCAGATTAAACAAATTACAGATTACCTGCTTAGTTTAAGGTGACTGGATTATCAATGTGCCTGAAATGTGTCTAAAGGTCAGTAAACTATGAACAGATAATTAGTCATAAATGTATGTTGCAGGGCTGCATGGTGGTGCAGTGATTAGCACTCTTACCTAAAAGACGGAATAGCCGGGTTTGATTCCCAGATTTGTTTATTTTTGTTGATTTAAATGAATAACTAATCATTACTATGGGTCATAGTCAGAAGGCGATCAAGAAGTGATGCTCAGGGGTTGGAGTTTCGACCCGGTCACATCATGAACAGACAGGTGGCGGAGTTTCTGCACAGATGCTGCTCTCAGTGGGACTTAGGGGAAACTTGTCACCACCTAAGGTCTGACCTGCAGCTCCTCTGCTGGAAACGGGACGGCCTTGTTGTCAGGCTGGCAGGGTCAGGCCTCTGCGCTTCATCTGCCCCCCACCACACACACACGCACATTCCTCAGAGACAGCTGACGGCTCGTCCGAAGTGCAGGCTGCTCCTGCAGAGGGAGGCTGACGGATCTGAGGAGGCACGCCGCCTTCCCTCTGCAGAGGCTGAACGCTTCCACAGGCATTAGTTGCTCTGCACGCCAGCAAAATGGCGCTGCTGCTTCTGCTGAATTGGGGGGGAGTGAAGATATGAAATAGGGCTCATTTTTTTAACACTGCATAGGACACAAATTTTGAATAGAGTATCCACTTTTCTGGGAGAGGGGAGATTAGTTATTGGTGGCTCAGAGATACCGATTCCTGCCTCTCACTGCAAGAGTGTGAGAAGAGCGACGTTCACTGCCTGACCTTCTGGTCATTATTGTTCCTTAAAACTGAAATACGGTTCTGTTGGAAATTGATGAGCACAGCTGGGTGGGATGTCCAACAGAAACGAGGCGTTAAACTGACAGGTCTGAGACATTAATGCTGAGAAAAACATCATTCATCACTAATATGAGGACATTTGAGACCAGGACCAAATCTCAGTTCCTGACAGTGATGGTGAGGGGGTGTCTCTGGGTCATCAGAAATGGTTCTGACTTTAGTTCTGAGTTTATTTCTGGATCAGTTTGAAATCAGACTCGGACAGACAGAGTTTCTTAGTCTGAGTTCTGGAGTACACTAAGTCACAGCAACAGGACATTCTTCGTCCTGAAATGTTTAGCTGTTCATCAAGTCACCTGGATGAGCAGCGAAATGTTTAAAGAAGATTTTAAGTCCAGCTGCTACGACTTAACTTCAGGACAACAGCTCCTAGATAAATGAAAACCTTTACCGATCAACACAGAGATTTGAGCTTAGTTCTTTGTTTTAAGTTGGTGGGGGTCTGGCAGGCACAGAAGTCTGCAAGAACTGGCTGATGTTTGAGGAGAACAGCAGAACAGTCTTTGAGGACATTGAACTCGCGGGATTTAGTCAACGTCTTTCATTCTGTCGTTCAGATTCTGTTTCATTTCAACCACATCAGAACGTTTCAGATCACCAGGACTGAAGATCATCATGTTTCTGCAGCAGAAACAGTCGAGTGGAGGATGTAGCAATGTTATCAGTGAAGTACAAAAAAGGAAATTCTCTTCTGTCTCAATTCTATAAATTCCCTGAATCTTTTCATTTCAGGTTGAGCTTTCACTGCCAATCTTTCAAAAACTGCTGATCTTTGAATCCCTCAATGCCATCAGCTGTGTGTTGTCGTGTGAGTTTCAGGCCTGAAGAACAAAAATCCCTTTAATTAGAACTGATCTGTGATGAAGGTGCTAAACAGGATTCATCAGAACCAGAAAAAACTTAACAAAATTGAACTGCTTTTCTTACAAAAAAACGTAATTTCTTGTTAAAGACTAAAATCTACATGAAGGTGGCTGGCCTTCTGCAGGTCAAACATCTGCAGCAGGAACCCCAGAAAGGACCAAATGAGCTTCTAGAACAGACTCACATAATCAAAGATGACCTTTTCTGTCAGGATTGAAGACCGAACCGCTTTCATGAGCGGAGGCCTTCCTGACGTTCATCAGCTGGAACATCGGAAAACACTTTAAACTGAAGCTAAAATTCATCTCAGTTTTGCCTTCATTTGCTGATTAATTTTTCCAAAGAAAAACATTTGCTGCTTTTCCTGAGCAGATGGAAGCTTTCAGTCCCATTTTGCAGTGAGTTTGTAGTTTCTTCTGTGCAGATCTGGCTGCTGCATGATGAGGCAGCTGCTCCTGGAATCATCTCCATGTCCGTCTAACAGGAGAAATGCTTCTTTTGCACAAACTTCAGATGGAGTTTAGAAAAACTGTAAAGAGTTTGGAGGAAACGAGGCGTTCAGGAGAACTCCCAGATCCTCTCAGAGGATTTTTGTGACATAAGTGTTCAGAAAAAAAGCCATGATAAAGGTGAGGAAGAGGAAGGAGTTTTTCTCTGCCTTACGCAGAACTGCATGTTTGAGGAGGGGCAGCTGAGATCCTCCCTGACCCTGGGGGGAGGGGGGGCACTCATTTGTCTTCATTTGTTCTCATTGGCTGCTGCTGCGGCAGTAAAGCGTGCTCGTCATTTGTTGGTGAGGTTCTCACCTATGCAAGGTTCGTCAAATTCATCATAATGCAGAGGTTTCAATAAAATGTGACAAATGAAACAGAAAATGTTTGTTTGTTTCTTTGTTTCTGAGAATGCAGAGAAACCTTCAAACTCATGAGATCTTCTCCTGGTTGTTATGTTGGTTCTTCAGGTGAACCAACATGAAACATAAAGGTTCAACAACAAGGTTCTGCTCCTGCTGGATGTTCCTGCTTATTTGATTTTTTTCTCTTTTTAAGGTTTTTCAAATATTCATCTGCTTTATATCTGCTGAAAATAAAGTGGAAGAACACTTTATGCTCCTTAAGAGCTGAACTTCAGCAAACCTTCAGCTCAGATGTTCAGCAGACAGCAGGATTTTATTTTTACTCTTCCCTAAAATGGTATTACAACATGTGATAATTTCAGGATTTTAGTGGTTTTTAATCCCAAACAAACTCCAGCAGCTTCAGGAAAAACATCAGCGTCCTTTGGCCATCTTGTCAATTCTATTTTCAGAACTCATCATTTTTTTAAAATTGAAAATCTGTAAAGTTCAACGACTTAAAGGAAAGCAGGACAGAAAGAGCCAAAGACTGAAAGTGACAAACGTTTTATTTCTAGAAGATTTGATGTTTAAAAGAAACTTCAGAGAGAAATCTGCTAATATAAGGATGAAGAACAAAACCAGGAGGAAGAAGAGGAGGAGGCTGTGGAAGGTTAAAATCTCAGGACAGTCGAGATCAAAATGCAATGCAAATCAGAAACATAAACCTTGGTTCAAACCTAAAAGACAGTTTATATTTTAAGTAAACAAATGTTTGAACATCACTTTAATTTCTCCCATAAACATGATGGATAGATTGATGGATTTACAGCAGGAATTCATAAAACACATGATCTGGAACTGTATCCTTTGAAATACTTTCAAAATAAAACATGAAATTAGGCTCTAATACTAAAACACAAAATCACAACAAAGAAAAACCAGGAAACGTATGACTGGATCACTGGACACAGAAGAAGGAAAAAAGGATGAAACAAAAATAACGGGGTGGAGGAAAAAGGCTGTGTGTGTGGTTTGGCCCGCAGTGCAGCGCCCCCTCTGGAAAGAAGGAAGTGTGCGGATCCAGCAGGAAGGTCGCGTGACTCACATCTCCGTCCTGCAGCCCAGGATCTCTGTGTCCTGCCCTTTTCCATGTGTCCGTCATTCCTGATTTCACCTCCCCTACTTCTCTTTTTCACTCATTTCTCTCTTTCATCTCCTCTGATCTTATTCCTTCACTTTTTTTCATCATTCACCATCTCTCTGCTTTTATTTATACCAACTAATTTCTTTTTCTGTCTTCATTTTTAATTCCTCACTTTCTTTTCCTTTATCTTAGACTATTTTTATGAGATTTCGTCCCTTTTGTTCATCTAACCTCAGTCTCCTTCATCAAACAAATGTCAGTTTGCCTTCCTCCTTATAATGTGAAGAACCTTCACACCTTCATGGCGGTTTGTTCCTGCTAAAGTCTTTCACTCCCCTGTTTTTTTTTTCTTAAACAGACATTTTTGTTGTTTTCCTGCATGAATCATGCACCGCGCAGTGGAGTAAACGCTGTGAGTGTTTGCTGGAACGGAGAAGAGCTTTTTCTGTCCATATGGAGACGCAGAGACAGCCTGGGGGCAGAGACCATGTTAGGTTAGTGTGGGAGGATGAAGAGGGAGATCCAGAGGAGAGAAAACACAGAGCAGAATAGAAGGAGGAGGAGGACGAGTGCAATCAGGCAGAGTTGATTTGTCATAACAGACAGGTTTAACTGAGATTATATTGATAACCAGAGAACTCTCATTAGACTTCTTAACTGTAACAAACTGTTTTGGATAATGTGAAGAACCAATATCTGTGGTGACAACAGAACACTAAGATATATGTCCTATTATCAGATTTAATTTACACAATGCTCTGCAATGGACTATTGACCGCTGCAGAGTGAACCCCACAAGTGCCCTGAAGTATAGGCTCCAGCAACATCCATGACCCTGCACAGTACTAACTAAACATTTGGTCTCTGTGCAGTTCCTCTGTGCAGCCGCTCTGAGAAGTTGCTCTGTGCACTCGTTCTGTGCAGTCACTCTGAGCACTGGCTATATGCAGATGCTCTGTGGAGTCGTTTTGTGCATTTACTCTGTGCAGCAGCTCTGTGCAGTTTCTCTGTTCATTTGCATTGTGCAGTTCCTGTGTCACCTCCCACTGTGCAGCAGCTTTGTTCATTAGCTCTGTGCATTAGCTCTGTGCATTAGCTCTGTGCACTCACTCTGTGCACTCGCTTTATGCACTCGCTTTATGCACTCGCTTTAAGCAGTCGCTCAATGCACTTGCTCTGTGCAGCAGTTCTGTGCAGTCGCTGTGTGTACTCACTCTGTGCTGTCGCTGTCTGCAGTTGCTCTGTTTTGTCGCTCTGTGCAGTTGCTCTGTGGACTTGCTCAGTGCAGCAGCTCTGCGCAGTCGCTCTGTGCACTTGCCTTGTGCACTCTCTCTCTGCAGTAGTTCTGTGCAGTAACTGTGTGCATTGGCTCTGTGCATTTGAGCTGACTACTCGCTCTGTGCAGCAGCTTTGTGCAGTCACTCTGTGTACAGTGGCTTCCTAAAGTATTCATACCCCTTGAACTTCTCAACAATTTTTCACATTATGACCCCAAACATAAATATATTTTATTGGAATTTTATTTGAAAGACCAACACAAAGTGGCACACACTCGTGAAGTGGAAAGAAAATTAAACAACAGTTCAATTGTTTTTTTACAAATAAAAAACTGAAAAGTGCAGTGTGCAAAAGTATTCAGCCCCCCTGAGTCAATACTTTGCGGAACCCCCTTTTGCTGCAATTACAGCTGCAAGTCTTTTGGGGTTTGTCTCTTCCAGTTTTGTACATCTAGAGACTGAAATCTTTGCCCATTCTTTCTTTCAAAACAATTCAAGCTGAGTCAGATTAGATGGAGAGCGTTTGTGAACAGCAGTTTTCAGATCTTACCACAGATTCTGGATGGATTTAGGTCTGGACTTTGACTGGATTATTCCAACACATGAATATGTTTCATATGAAGCCATTCCATTGTAGCTTTGGCTTTATGTTTAGGGTGGTTGTCCTGTTGGAAGGTGAATCTCCGCCCCAGCCTCAAGTGTTGTTCAGACTTCAACAGGTTTTCCTCCAATATCGTTCTGGATTTGGCTCCATCCATCTTCCCATCAACTCTAACCAGATTCCCGTGCCTGTTGAAGAGATGCAGCCCCAGAGCATGATGCTGCCACCACCATTTGACAGTGGGTATGGTGTGTTCAGAGTGATGTGCAGTGTTAGATTTCCATCACACATAGCGCTTTGCATTTAGTCCAAAAGTTCAACTTTGGTCTCATCTGACCAGACCACCTTCTTCCACACGTTTGCTGGGTCACTCACATGTCTTATGGCAAACTGCAAACTGGACTTCTTGTGGTTTTCTTTTAACAATGGCTTTCTTCTTGCCATTCTTCCATAAAGTCCAGTTTAATGCAGTGAATGACTGATGGTTGTCCTATGGACAGATTCCCTCACCTGAGCTGTAGATCTCTGCAGTTCATCCAGAGTCACCATGGACCTCCTGGCTGCATCTCTGATCAGTGATCTCCTCGTTCAGCCTGTTAGTTTAGGTGGACGACCAAGTCTAGGTAGGTTTGCAGTTGTGTCATACTCTTTCCATTTGCAGATGATGGACTGAACAGTGGTTCGTGGGATATTAAAAGTTTGGGAAATTTTTTTCTAGTCTAACTCTGCTATAAAATTCTCCACAACTTTCTCCCTGACCTGTCTGGTGTGTTCCTTACACTTCATGATGCTGTTTTCTCCCCAATATTCTCTTGACAAACCACAGAGACTGTGACAAAACAGCTGGATTTGTATACTGAGATTAAATTACACACAGGTGGACTCTATTAAGTCATTAAGTCAACATTTGATCAGTCACCAATCATCAAGCAACTGCTGAAGGCAACTGGATGCACTCAGAGAAAAGTGGGCTGAATACTTTTGGAGACTACATTTTTCAGTTTTTATTTGTAAAAATAAATAAATAAATAATAACTTGTATAGTTTTCTTACCACTTCACAATTGTGTATCACTTTGTGTTGGTTTTTCACATTCAATTCAAATAAAATAGATTTTTGTTTGTGGTCATAATGTGAGAAAATGTGGAGAACTTCAAGGGGTGTAAATACTTTTGCAAGCCACTGTATTCACTCTGTGCAGCAGCTCTTTGCAGTCGCTCTGAGCAGTAGCTCTGTGCAATGCAAGCATTGTCCTGTCTGTGCTGAGCTTTGCTGTTACCAGGAAATGCCCCTGTATTTAGTTTACTCTCTAACTGCCCCCCACCCACTCACAAACACACAAGTTTCAGGTGACTGAATCAGTTATGTGGTGTTGCTCTTTGCACCTTGTAACTCAAGAGTTAGGGCAGCTGCTCGTCCTTGTTGACTGTGTCATCTATCATTTAGGAGCTGCTTTAGAGAGCTTTGTCTGGTATCAATCTTTTATTCACACCGTCCTCACGCCAACGCAGGGGGTAAGGGGGACGGGGGTCAGCTGACTCAGAGGATCATTGTTGGATCTTTCAGACAGAAACAAAAACTTCAAGCTAATGTCTCAGAAGACTTTAATCACTGTAATGACAGTTATACTTCACTAACACTGATCCCTTGTTATTATGTGGTAAATCTTTCGTAGGCTTGAAGTTTTGCTAATCTTTTTGTGCAACTTTTTGTGCAACTTTGCATATTTTGTATGTGTTCTACGACCTGATTGACTGTATATCATTGTCAATCAGTCTCCTCCATGTCATGTCCCTGTAACTATTGCATTCAGTTTGGCAAAATAACAAAAGTCTTATCATGATCAAATGCTTGTTTTCATTCTACAACCATGGACTTATTTTTTTTAACTTGTCCTGTCCAACAGCTGCACAAACAGACATGAGCTGAGAACCTCTTCTGTTGGGCAGATTTTATTGTTACAGTCAGGGTTATAAATCTTCGGACACACAAGGTGTTTATTAGTATAAACTCTTTTTGTAATTTAAACTTTATTCATATTCATTATGTTTGTATCCTGTCTTTGGATGGAAAAGAAGAAGGGGAAAACGAGAGAGGGATGGATTATTTTTCTATGAAGGTCTGAACTTGTGAAAATGTTCATGTCAGAAAAAAGTGGAGAAAGTGTGTAGTGAGTTTTACTCCCTTAAAACATCTAAAATTATTGTTAAAAAAAAAAAAGATAAATACTTTTTGGATTTAACCCATCACAGGTTATTTTTAGAGCATGACTCCTGCGATAAATAAGGGATCAATGTAAACTAGAGAATACAAGAGAATAACATTCTATTCATTCAAGTAATGATAAATGGCATCAAAATAGATGGATGGATGGATGGATGGATGGATGGATGGATGGATGGATGGATGGATGGATGGATGGATGGATGGATGGATGGATGGATGGATGGATGGATAACTTCAAATGGAATGAAGGTTCTTTGCTCAGATTAAAGTCAAAGTTCTGGATCAGAACAGTTCCTCAGAGGTCTGCAGATGTGAATCAGGAGCAGCTGAATCTTCCATCTTCATGAACCTTTAATGAATCAGAGTTTTAAAATTTCCCATGGATCTGTTGTGAAGTTCCTATAGTTTCAGGGTTGTAGCTTTGTGCTGCTTTGACCCCATCATTTCATATTTTCTCAGTCTGTTCCGGCAGCAGCAGGTTGGATGGAGGCTCTGATCTTTGCCTCCTGGATAAATGTTTCCTAGCCTTAAAATAGAAATGCAGATGACACATTTCCACATTACTGCTGTGATGAGCGTGATGGGCTGACGATGGGTCGCCTTAACAAAATGTAGCTTCTCAAATCCCCTCTCTGCTGCACTAATCTACTGTGAGGGGGGGCTGCTAAAGACTGACAGAAGAAGTGGCTCTGCTTACGTAACCTGCAGGGAGAAGGACAGAAGGCTTTAGGGAAATATGTGGCCTGAGTGAAGAGATTTCCACTGCCAGGTTCTTGGAAGGCAAACAGAACCTCCTGTTCTCCACGTTCCTTCACTCTGACCATGGTTCCAACATCAAGTACCAAGAACTCTGACAGTCTCACATTGTTCTCATCAAGGAAAGGCTTCTAGACCCCCAAAGAACATCAAAAACCGGAACTATGTGAATACATCAGAAATGTATTTGAAATGTAATTTTCTTTAGAACTTTTTGAGTCTGAAACCATCCAGGCCAAACATCAAAGTCCTTCCCAGTCTCAGATCAGATGAAGTCTCATTGGTGTTCTGTCCTGCTGTCAATCATTCTAAACACACTTGTGCACAAGAAAACAAAACAAATCTTTTTAACCCTTCTGCAGCTCCCTCTAAGAGGCGCCACAGCCAATCATCTGCCTCCATCTGACCCTCTCCTCTGCATCCTCCCACAAGTCATCCTTCATCCAAGAACATCCTCTTTGGTCTTCTTCTCGACTTCTTTCCTGGTATCTCCAACCTCAGCATCCTTTCACCAACATCTCCTCTCAACAAGTCCAAACATCTCCATCTGATTTATCTCCAGAACACATATCATGATCTGTTCCTCTGATGGATTAAAACCAATATTTGACAGAATATAACTACAAATTGACTCAAAAGCAAACATCAGATGAGCCTGAACAAGTAAAATGAATGAAGAACAACAGACAAATGTTTAGCATTAAACAGTCACCTGCTAATCTAAAGGTTTTGGATTGAAAAAGTGAAGAGCATCGCCTACTGTGCTGAATCCCTGAATCTTGGGGTTGCTTGAGCCTATCCTATCCTGACTCCAGCTTTTGTTCTCCTTCAAACATGAATTTTGGAGATGGTTGTTTCATAATGGGACTGAGCAAGAACGATCAGTTTTTCTAGCAGCATTGTGGGTATTTTGTGCTCTCCAAGTGTCTTTATTTCCATCACCTCTTTGTTTGTCTTTAGTTCAGACATTCTAAGACGGCGTTTATACTCGATTTATTATTCATGTTCGTGTCTCAGCCATTAGAAAACCTCTACAGACCTTCATCCTCCTGGACGACTTCAACCCCGTCAGGGTCTTGTTTGCCGTCTGTGTCAAACAGTCTGGCGTTTAGAAGTCAGGCGGCCCGACCCGGCCCGACTGGGTTCCTTTCCACCTGAATACACAGATGACAGCTCAGGTAGGATCTGGAGCTCTGTGGTGGAAAATGAAACCTGAGGAGACAGTTCGGCCATTCGTTCACTCTGTCTGTGTGTGTGTGTGTTTCTTTGTATGTGTGTCTGTGTGTCACATCTTTGTCTCCAGCCCCAGACCTCTCTGCAGGACAACAGACCAGAACAGAATTCACTTTCCTGCAGAACCTTCTGCTGTGGATTTGAGGGTCCATCAGTTTTCACTGGGAGCAGATCTTTGAAGACTCCTCCCGGGGGAGGGACTTTTGAAAACCATTTCTAGATGTTTTACCCGCACTGCTGTGATGTCACAGTCAGGTTAGGTTTCTAGAAAAACCAGATCAGACCTGAAGAGTTTGAAAACCAACAAGAAACCAGTTGAAGGTGAAAAAAATGAAGTCCTGTGACAGAGGTCATAGGGTCACCGCAGCATAATCTGGTCAGAGGGGGGCATCCTGGACATGCCCTTTATTTGCAAACCTTTCAGAGCTGAAGGAGCTGAAAAAAGTTATGGGGCTGAATGAGATTCTTTTATTTTTAAAACATGGTTCATCATCGAACACAAAGCTAAGAGCATTCTGACAGCACCACCATTTTTTAAAACAGGACAAACGATTTGACAGTCTAAAGAAGAAGAATTCCAGCTTCAGCCTGGAGCGAACATCACAGCACCACACTGAAACTGCATCAACCAAAGGTTTGCTATTTTGCGGTTCCTGCTGATGTGAACTGCAAGTTTGGCCCCTCCAGCAATAAAGTTAAGCAGTTGCCACTTCTCTTTGTCCACTTTCTTGTACCCTGATCCATAAATAAATCAGTGAATTGAGACATTTTCACACAAGCAAACACAGATGTTAAAAGAGTGAAGAGGCATGAAAGCCTCTCATTAAAAACATGAAGGATTGTTTCCCTCAGATCACAAAAAGGGCAGTGGTCAGAAACAGTAGGGTTAAGGACAGAGATAAAAGAGTTCGAAGCAACAGCACCAAGTGAGATCTGCCACTTGGGGTCTCCAGGGGATGATGGAGATGATAGAGGTGATAGAACTGCAGCTGACACCACATGGATCAGAAGGTAAAGCTGTGGTCTCCAGTTCTCCTCTAAATGCCACATTATGGAAATGTGCATCAAGCGCTTTCAGCTCGCCTGTCTGTATGCGCTCAGACCTTCCATGAGACGCCAGAGGGCGCTGAGGCCGCAGAGTGAGCACAGGGGCTTTGAGGATGCTGGTGGGAGGAGTCAAGGAGCTGATAAGACGTCAGTGAAGATGAAGACGGCTAACTTCAGTCAGTCCTTACACAGAAGGTCATGGTGAATGCTGGCGGTCTTCTGGGCAGAGCTAACTTGGAATTGTTCAGAGGGAGTTTCTGTCTGATGATTGGGATCATGAGATCATCCTAATTTTGACAACTTTCTACTGACTGAAGGTTTATTTTTGTTCCTTGTCACAGTCAATGGCCCGTCCACCTGCAGGAGAAGGCGGGTCTCATTTTCCTTTGGCTGGTCCACATGTGATATTAATAGAAACATACGACAGACTTGGGTCTTCCCGTCCCTCTCCTCTACAGGAGATCAAACCTGCGGGACAGGTAAGGGGACGGGGTCTCTGAAAGAGTCTCCTGCTGGCAGAGCTGCAGAGGAGCTTCCCTCCAACACCTTCATTCAGAAAACTACAAACCTCAGCAGGAAGTTCTGCTCCATGAAGACCAGATGAGTCATTTGTCCAGCCGAGATGTTTATGTTCACTCTAGAAATCTGGAGGTTTTGGCTTCAAACGCTTGACTGTTCATCACCATCTGTGAGGCAGCATTTAACTCTGTTTCCATGGTAACCATAAGACACAAACTTGAACTGATCCTTCTTAGTGTTTTGTATTTTTTTTTTATCTTTATCTGTTTGTTCATTGATGTTAAAAATGAAATATTTTAATAAATTTGTGCATTTGTGTCTGAAATAACAATTTACAAACATTTCTCAGTAAAAGCAAAAATCCCAAGTTCAGGATGAACCTGATGAACATTTTTAAAGAATTTGCAAAATAACATCAAAGAATTTAGGAGACAACCAATCAGAACCGTAAACTGTCTGCAATTGGAGCTCTGACCAGAGTCCTCATTTCCATCCATGAAAACGGTGAACTGGTTGAAAATAACCTTAGACTGGGAGTCTCTTTTCAGACTTTCAGCAGCAGACGGTTTCCTATGCTCTCACCTTCTCTCTCATGGAGGATTAGAACGCCACCTTGTGGCGTCGGGACTGCAGCTCAGTGAAAGCAGCCTAATGGAAAGCTAATCCACACATGATCCATCACAGTGTCGTGGGAGAGAAGCTGTGCTGGCATCAGCCTTAGTAACAGGCCAATGCTAAAGAGTGTCACCATGGCAACCTGTGAGCCGAGAGGGAAGATGTCAAAAACTGCAGACGTGAAGGAACTGCTGCCGTGGCGTGATGCAAGGGCGAATTCCCCTCAGGATGGGTTTGATTAATAAAAATAAATTGCAGTTTCACCCCATCCCTCCAGGACGGGTTCAAAGACCGCACAGTTTCACGTAAATCACAGTTTTTCTCTCAGTCTCATTAAAATGTTTCCATCTGAGTCACGTCCCTGATGGGTGACCTGTTTAATCAGAGATAAAGTAGGACATCCTCTTCCTGCTGGGCACTTCTCAAACTAATGCAGCTCCCTCCCACTCAACCGCTAAGTCACAAACAAACGGAGGCGCTGCTGGCCCGGTGTCAGCCGCACAGACCAACAGCTTCTCACGCAACATCTCCACGGATAGAGTCCACTTAGGAGCAGAGGAGGAGGTCCTCCTTCAGAGGGCAGGAGCCCTTTAGACCTCATGCATGAACACCTTCCAGGTTTTTGACACACATTTGTCCAGAGAGCTTCTGTCTGTGCCCCCAACTCCCCATCAAAGCTGTGAAGCTTTTCAGATGTTTGGATTCTTCTGAAGGACTGCTCCCAAAAATGTACATCTGATTTAGAGTTTTCACTTAAAAAATGTGACCTATTTGTGTATTTTTATGATGAAAATGTCTGTATATTCTGCTGATTTCACAGTACAGGTCTCCATCATGCGATGTACAAAAGTACTCCACTGACACAGCTGTAGTGGATGGTGTGACGGAGATCAATGAGGAAGAAAACAGAAAGATCATCTCTGATTTTACTGACTGGTGTAACTGTGATGTTCTTTTAAACACATCAAAAACTAAAGAGATAATTGTGGGTTGTAGCAGGAAGAAGAAAGGTTACCATCTGCTTGTTAATATTTACGGAAACCACATTGAGATTGTCTCATCCTTCAAATATCTCGGAGTCCACCTTGACCACAAAGTGATCTGGTCCGTGCAGTCTATGGTCTCTTATAAAAAGGTCAGGGCAGACTTTTTTTTTAAAGGCTACAGTCATGCAACAGCTGCAGTGAAATGTTACACATTTTTTATCAGTCCGTTGTATCCTGCACTGTGTTTATGATGTGGTCTGTTGGGTTCCAACATCACAATGAGGGTCTGTTATCGGCTAAACTAATTGATCGGGGAGTCTGGTCGCTCCTGGGTTGGGGTTTCACTCTAAGATGTTTCTGGTGGAGGACAGAATGAGGAACAGGATGCAGGCTATCCTCAGTAACACAGATCACCCACAAGACTTTGACTTCTCAGAGAAGGAGAGCAGTGACAGGTTTATCTCACTGCAGAACTGACAGACTCCGCAGATCCGCAGGTCATCCCAGCTCCTATAAGAATACATGAGTAATTCGATTTCAAATGGATTTCAGGAGTTTTAATAATGTATTTTAGGACGCATTTTAGGTATTTATTATATTTTGCTTTTAGTTTTATTTGTTGTTTTTGCGTGATGGGTACCGGACAACAGCATTTCTCCTGATGGAGCCATGTGGTCCATCCTTCACTGGAGGAGCTTCATAATGAGATTTTCTGGAAGGAAAATGGACATTCACACACATTCTTCATGAAGATTTTCTTCTGTGTCTTTCTTACTGACCTGTGGCTTTCTTCAGATGCCTTCCCTGCTTTTCTCCAGCTCTGACTGAATGGCCCCTCCTGCCTGGGGGATTCTTTTTTCTGGCCAAGCCCTCCAGCAATGATGATGCTCTGAGCAGGTCAGCATTTTTCCACACCATGTCTAGAAAAGGTTCTTTTGTTGCTGCATGGGTCAAACCTTCAGACTTTAACGGCATAAAAATCTCCTGAGTTTTTTTTTCCAACATTCATGGTAATGATTGATGTATTTATTTATTTTTGTGTGTGAATGAAAGTTTTGCCTCATCGTGATTCACTGCTGCTCTTCAACAAGAGCTAACAGGAGGTTTGTTGGACTCAGACTTTAAAAGCAAACTCAAGGGGATTTTGTCTGTACTGTGCCGCACCTTTAGAGGGCGTCCATGAGCCAACAGCTGCTTTTGTGCTGCCGTCCTTTAAAACAGAGAAGAACTGCTGAGTCAGCTTGAGTTTCTTTTACTCAGCAGGATCATCTTCACCATCATCTCCATGAGACCTAAAGATGTCAAAGTTCAAGAAAAAAACAAAACAGTGACAGACGTTTCCATCCATCCATCCATTTTCTTCCGCTTATCCAGGACCGGGTCGCGGGGCAGCAGTCTCAGTAAAGATACCCAGACTTCCCGCTCCCCGGCCACTTCCTCCAGCTACTCTGGGGGGACGTTCCCAGGCCAGCCGAGAGACATAGTATCTCCAGCGTGTCCTGGGTCTTCCCCGGGGCCTCCTCCCAGTGGGACATGCCCGGAACACCTCCCTAGGGAGGCGTCCAGGGGCATCTGAACCAAATGCCCGAGCCACCTCAACTAGCTCCTCTCGATGTGGAGGAGAAGCGGCTCTACTCCGAGCTCCTCCCGTGTGACCGAGCTTCTCACCCTATCTCTGAGTGAGCGCCCAGCCACCCTACGGAGGAAGCTCATTTCAGCTGCTTGGTTCCGGGACCTCGTTCTTTCAGTCATAACCCAGAGCTCATGACCATAGGTGAGTATTGGGGCGTAGATCGACCGGTAAATTGAGAGCTTTGCTTTCTGGCTTAGCTCTCTCTTCACCACGACGGACTGGTACAGCGACCGCATGACGGTGGATGCAGCACCAATCCGTCTGTCGATCTCACACTCCGATCTTCCCTCACTCGTGAACAAGACCCCAAGATACTTAAACTCCTCCACTTGGGAAGGAGCACTCCGCCCACCCAGAGAGGGCAAACCACCTTTCTCCGGTCGAGGACCATGGCCTCAGACTTAGCGGTGCTGACCCTCATCCCAGCCGCTTCACACTTGGCTGCAAACCGTTCCAATGCATGCTGGAGGTTCTGGCTCGATGAAGCCAACAGGACATCATCTGCAAGACGTTTCCATGGAAGAATAAAAACATTTACACGTCAAGGTATGATGGGAACCAGTTGCTTATGATTTCTAAAGTGGCTTTCAAAGTGGCCTTTTGGAGGCCTGAACGCCTCAGATCCAGCCTGTAGCAACAGCCTTTTTCCTGAGAGTCAGACACTTCTATCAGCTAAATACCAAGAAATACCCAAGCAGGGGAGTGTAGTGGATAGCACTCGCCACACAGCAAGAAGATCTTTGTTCAAGTCCCAGCTGGGTTCTTTCTGTTTGGAGTTTGCATGTCCTGGTTCATGTGTAGGTTCTCTCCAGCTTAGAAACATGATTCGTTGTTTGATTAGTTATTCTAATTTGTCCACAGTAGGTGGACAATGTGTGAGTGTGTGTCCCTGCAACAGACTGGTAACCTGTCCAGAGTGCACCCCATCTTTGCCCAGCAGTAGGGGATAGGCTCCAGCAGCCCTGTGATTCAGGGATTCAGCAGGTTCTGAAAATGTAGATATTTAGGGGAAAATGCAACCACCAGGGGGCAGAGTTCAGTGCTTTTGTTCCAGGCCCTGGTAAAACCACAGTGTTGTGTCAGGAAGAACATCCAACATAAAACCAGAGGAATTATGAGAAACATAACTGTCATACTGGATGAGAACCAATGATGTTGATGACCTGCAGGAAAGAAACCAGACTACTGTTGGCAGAAAATTGAGAAGAAGAGGAAGTAGAGGAGAAAGGAGGAAGAGGTGTTTATCAGCAGAAAGTCAAGAGTGATGAACTTCAAGTAGAACATATTTGACATGAGAACTAGAGAGATAATGAACATGGTGGACAGAAGAAAAGTGAGTCTCCTGTGTGATCAGGAGAACAGATGGAAAGAGAACAAGGGTTCTAGACTGGAAGCAGCTTCAAGATGTTTGATCATAGAGAGGATGGAAAGAAGAACAGAGGAGGAGGAGACATCCGGATAGAGGAGTTTGATAAGAATGTTCTGGAGGAGAAGAGAGGGTCAGAGGGGAGGATGAAAAGTCTGAAGATGGAGGATGTATGTATGATGATGAAGGTTGTCAGTGGTTATGACCTCCAGGAGAGCTGAATGAGACACTCTGGAGGGAAATGAATGAGGAGATTCAGTATATATCTAGAGAGGAGGAAAAGTGGAAATTTGAGAGATAGAAGTGGAGATGCAGCACAGTATTAAGGTGGAGGTGAAGGTGGATCATGGTGGATGTTCTGGAGATAAATGCAGGGAAACAGATGGAAGTATTTGGACACATTGAGAGGAAAAACAGTGATGATGTTGGTGAGAGGATTCTGGGGTTGGAGATAACAGAAAAGAAAAGGAAGACAAAAGAAGGAGATGAAGGAGAACATGAGGGAGGAGGATGCAGAGGAGAGGTTCAGATGGAGGCAGATGATTGGCTGTGGTGCCCCTAAATGGAAGAGAAGAAAACATTTGTCATCATTGACTGTTCATGTGCTTTCAGATTCAACACATTCGCCTCTGTTTTTGTCTGTGTGCATGTTCACGTGCACGTTACGCTCAGACGCGGATGAGGAGACTACCCCCCCCCTCCTACTGCCACCCCCCCCTTAATACCTTTACTTGAGCGCGTGGGGTGGGGGTGGAGTGGGGGGTTCGAGGGATTTGGACAGCTGTCAATTAAAAATCCCTCGACACAAGCAGACTCCGCCTCTCATGCTCAACGGTACTCCTGACACGTCACTGGCAACCTCCCCCAACCACCCCTCCCCCATGCATTTTTGTTTGCAGCTCAGGCTCCTGTTATTATTGCTCTACGGCTGTAATCTCCCCCCAGCCGTGGTTGAGTAATTGTAGATTTAGTAGAGTGGATGCACAAGAGCATGCACGAGCTCATGCATGGGCGTGTGCATGAGTGACGTCCTGTTGATCACTGCAGGTCTGTGTTACTGGTGTTTCTGGCTCCTGAGGGCCCCTTAAGTCATGCAGTCACACACTGGATTGAGTGGGGGGCGTCCAGAAAAATGTCCATCAGGTCTGAAGCCTGCAGCTGCTGGTCTGGAACATATAGGTCTGGTAACTTCATGAACATCAAGGAAGAACATCTGATGAACATCTAAAGAACATCTGATGAACATCTAAAGAACATCAGAAGAATCTAAAAGAACTTCAGAAGAACATCAAATAAATATTTGAAGACGAACCATCCTGACTTTGAACTTCAGTCCACCCATAAATATCAAGCAGACACATAATTTAGACAAATAAAATCAAAATTGTCTGTTAAACTAAATAGCTCAGTCTAAAAACTAAACAAAATCATACACAGATATAAAAAAGAATCTTTTTTTAAATTACTATTTTGTGCATATTTGTTCTAAAAAGTGTAATTTATTCATTTTTTCTTCAAATATCTTTTAAAATAAATATTTTCATTGTTAACTTTGTTTTTGTCTTCAAATACTTCAAAACTTTTGCTCATTTTTCCTCATTAATCTGCTGACCCTGCAGATCTTTGAAGATTCAATTGCATTTACTTCGTGTCTTCTCAAGGTCATCAAGGTGGAGCTCACCTGCGTGGCAGAGGTGGCTCCTCCCACACATCTGCCGCCTCCTTAGCCCCACATTCTCACCTCATCTGCATCAGGCGTGCGGGAATCATCCGCGCTCGGAGATGCGTGTTTCGCCGCGCTGCTCCGCAAATCCATTTGACAGCTTAATCTGTTGCCTTTTCTGCACATAATCCGTGTGCGCGTGCTAAACTGCGGGAAACGGTCACTTTAAGCGAGTGGCGCGCGCCACGCGTGTCCTTGATTTATCTGTGCGCTTTTTTCCTCTGCTGTCAAGACTTCTTTAACTCATCTGCAGCACCCCCCACTCCGCGCCTTCAGCCGTCCTGCGCCCGCGTGCACACAGCCATGTCTCACAACCGCGCGTACGAGCACAGTCAGGCCTCACGCGCAAACATGGCGGAGACGTCGACCCGCGGGTGTCTGACTCAGGTCTACTGTCAGCCCCGCGGCGCCGGTCGTCTTCTCGGACACCGAATCTGACTCCCTCATGACCGCACGTGCACACGCACGCGCACCATCACAGGAATCTCACTCAGAACATCATCAGTGAAACTTAATTCGCCCTTCAATAAAACTCCTCTTTTTGTCCGGTGGGGGTGAAGGTTTCTTTCTTTCTGCTTCCTGTTCTGAGTGTATCCAATCATCTGCTGGTTTCTGGATGAACTTTGACACAGAGGCAGCAGATTTATCTGGTGATCCTGAAGGTTCTCTGTTTCTGGAATTAATATTCTGGTTGGTCTGTTGAGTTTGGATCGACATGTTTTCCTCTAGGTCAGGCCAGATCCTGTGTGGTTCCAGAATAACCTCCTGAGACCCGAGCTTGTGTGATGTGCATTTTGTATTTCTTATTGCTATTTGAGATAAGTAGGAACTAACAACCATAATACCTGAAGTGTGAGTTTGTACAGGAAGTAGTTTTTGCAAAAAAATATGTCTTTGTATGAAGACAACACTTTCACTTATGTCCTAGCTTCAACCAACTGATAAAATGGGTCAAATTTTAACTCCAAATGAAACTAGAAAAAGCATTTTACAAAAAAAGCATTGGTTTCATTGATGAAATTTGGATACAATTTTTTTTCTGGGAACTCCTGTAGGAGATGTCATCCTGTCACCAAAGGATGAAGGGGCAGCGTTTCTAAATGTAGCTAACAGATCTATGATTTTAAAAAGTCAGTATCATTGTGCTAGGAGGCACAAATGTAATGTCCTCGTATGGGGACGCAGGGTCTCAGGAGAGTAAGATTCCTCTGTTTCTGCTGTTTTTTCCAGCTTCAGGTGAATCCCATTGAGACAACTGTTTTGTAATGTTGAGCTATATAAATAAAACTGAATTGAATTAAATTCCTCAAAAACAATTTTCCAACTCAGATGTTAAAGATTTTCATTCATCTCACCTCTATTACTTTTAACGTGGATGGATGGATGGATGGATGGATGGATGGATAGATGGATGGATGGATGGATGGATGGATGGATGGATGGATGGAAGGATTTATTTTCTTGAAATGTCATGCTTCTTAGCTCTCTTCATATGTCAGTGCTTCAGACAGTGTCGAACTGTTGGAGGAAGACAAGGATTTCTGCAGGACTTGACTCTTCGTCAGCAGCTTTAGAAACCGTAGTTCTTCATCGGTTGCTTCATCATCATCTTCATCTCTCGGTTTTCTAAACTGCAGCTCAGCTCCAAGAGAGCCTCCGCTGCCGTCTTCTGCAGCAGTTCTGTAATTAGAGAGCTCGTTTGCTGCGCAGCCGTTGTTAGGGATGCTGGTTGTTAATGGTTACCTGTCGTTATGGTTACTGTTTCCCTCTGAGGCTGCCAAGGAGCCCTGGAGCAGCGCAGAGTGAGACCAGAAGCAAAAGTATCAGCTCAGACCTGCCTGGGTTTCAGGTTCGCTGAAGGACACTCAGGTGAACTTTTCTTTCACATAAAGCTGAAGTAGGAGTGGAGATCCCTCAATGATGGACAGATCTTCCCACCAGGATGGATAGAAACGCTGCTGCAGCTTCTCTGTCTACAAAACCAAACATTGTCTTTGCTCCACAAATGTGATGGAGAGTCTGACCTTTGCAAGTTCATGACCTTCGTGTCTCCGTCAGTCATCGAGGCCGCCCCGCATTCTGCTTCCTCTCTGCACAGCAGCTTCAGGAAAAGCCAAGTCTAGCAGGAGTCACCTGAAGCAGCAGGTGTGCCCCCACCCCCACAAAGCTCCTCCCAAAACAGAAATGCTCGAGAGCCCTTTAACTGATTAGCCCCACCCACAAATGTGTTCAGTGAGGAAAAGCGGAACTTTGGAATTTCAAAGTCATGCAAGTTGGGCTCGTTTTCCGTCCTCTTCTTCACCAATAGCAGAGAACGCAAAGCCAGACACTACACACCCTGAACGACCCAGAATGCTCCACCCACACAAACAGGAAGTGTGACATCTCCTCTGCACTCCTGTTTCCATGGAAGAACACTTCACTGTTTTCACGTTTCCCAAACATTTTTCTTCTTGTCCGTGAAGCTTCCGAACTTGAACTCTAAACATGGTGGTTCTGACCTTCTCACAGACTTTTCCGACTCCATCATGGATTTTGAGGAGCAGCTGAACCATTCTGGAACTTCTCTGCTGCAGTTCCTCCTCTGGTCGGGCTAACAGTTAACAGGTTTTGGTAGAATCAGAGGTCAGCTGATTAGTGCTGTTAAGGTCGTACAAAGGTCAAAATAAAGTTGTTCTAAATGTACTTTTATGTATTTTTGAAATGTTTTAATTTTTATTCTAAAAAATGTTGGTTTGAAAATTCTAATTTGGCTTTCTATTTTAAAAACCTATGAGGCAAAAGTTACATTGATTTATTTTAATGAATGAAGTAAACAAACAAACAGTTCAAATCTTTGAGCCGTTTCCAGTTATGGTAAAACTAAACAGGCAAAGATTCACTTTCACTATGATTCAGTTCAAACCTTGATTCTTGAGTCACAGTTTTGTTTTGGTTGGAGATTTGTGTTTTACCAAAAAACAACAAAAGCTACAAACTATTTTTTTTCATTAGCTAATAAGCAAAAAATGAAGAAAACATTTATGCTGACTCTGGTGTGATTTAATAAAATGATATTAAATTTAGCATAACATACACATTTTACTCTGTCATTGTAACTAAATGTGAACATAAGCAGCAACGATTCACTTTCCCCAAAATTCAGTTCATACGGTTTGATTTTAAACCGGGAATTGTAGCATCTTTAGTAGAAACCAAAGGAGACATGACAGTCCGCTCTGATTGGACAGCTGTTGTTCTGTTCACGTTGATTTTTTTTTACATAGGATAAATGATGGCCACACCCACAAAACGCAGTGATCTTACCACATTGTAGACCCTAAAGTTCAACACTTTCATCCAACTATCTATCTTGTGAACATACTAAATCCCCTTCTGGGTTGTTGTGTTGATGGAGCCTATCCCAGCTGAGCAAACCCAGAACAGGTTGCTAGTTTGTCACAGGGCCACACAGCCACACTCCGGGGACGGTCTCACCAATAAACCAATGCAGCAGGTTTTTGGAATGCAGGAGGAAGGTGGGGAACACCACACATGAACCAGGAGAACCCACTACACACAGAGAACCTAGCTGAGATTTGAACCAGAGAAGTGAGAGTGCGATCCACTACACCACCCTACAGGCCTAGTTCAGCATTTTTCAGACAAATACTTGATTGTTTTCCCAGAAAATCAGTTGTTTTTTGCAAAAAATATTTCAGTCAAGCAAAGCAAACGCCCCCACCCCCAAAAAAGTAACCCTCTTTAGGACTTGCTGCTACCTCGTCAGGGGAGTTGAAGCGTCTCCTCTGACCGTTTCCTCTGATATTTCCTCCTGGGTTCTGGTCTGCGTGACGAAGGCGGGGACGTTTGGCTTCAGAAGCTCCTAACAGGTGTATCGGCGCGTGAAATCGCAGCGCTGCCAGCAGCCAGTCACACGGCGGGATGGTTGCTGTTGTTGGGTGTGGGGGGCTGTAATCCGGTGGGGAGATGCTTGCAGTTCTTATCATGATGAGACTGCAGCGCTAGATAAGGAGCAGGATAAATATAGAGCTCGCGCTTTCTTCTCTAATCCAGCTGCGGGGCAAAGAAACTAACCTTTAAAATAGGTCAGCTCCTCTGCCTCAGAAACAAACGCTGGACAAGTGCTATGTCCTTTGAGCAAGGCACTGGGTCTTTTGAGTCCGCCTGTGATCTGGACGTTCAGCATGAAGGTCGTGACCCCACTGATGATGATGATGACACCAAAATCTGCCCAAATGAAGAGCCCGAATTCCTGGAACATGAACCACGGTTCACTTTAACATCACATGATTGTCTTTTCATCAAACATACTTTGTTGTGTGATGTCACACTGAGCCTGTTCACGGATTTAATACACAGAAAGAATGAAGATCAACTTTAAAACAAATCTAAAGTTTTTTTTATTTTAAACACTTATGACGCTGAAGCAGTGTGGAAAATCACACAAATATTAAAGTGAAAATTAATTGCAATTTATATTTTTCAAAAGATTAAAGTTAAAGATTAAAGAAAAAATTACATGAAATATTTTTAAATATTTTTAAGTTTTAAAAATAAATTCAAATTTTCTTTTTTATTTGTCATTTAACATGCTTGATGGCCTTTTAGTGGGGAATGTGAACCTTGTTGCTGGCTCAACTCCTGGACTGGCAGGTTGCAAATGTGAGTGGAGCTGTGGACTGCACATGACTAAAAGTGGGTGTGGCCTGTTGTTCTGCTTGGAGGCCAGTCTTCGTACTCCTCACCATCTTCATGATGATGTAGATAGATTCTGATCAGAAAACAAGTTTGATTCTGTTTCTGCTGTAAAATTGAACAGTTTTCACAGAAGGACAATGACCTAACGATGAGATGAGCCACCTGGTGGTTGTTAACCTGCACTGGCTCCAGTTAATGCCATTATAAAGGGATTTTAAAAGAAACCTATCCTGAATGATATGGGGCGCTGAAGGTTTTTTTTTTCCAAACAACAGTATGCCTGCTCTGGTGCCCTTGAGCCAGTGCTCCTTGAAGGTGGCAGCATCTACCCAAATGATGGTTTCATCTAATTAGCAGGTGGATAAGCCATTTACTGTACATGGGAACTTACAGAAAGACTCCCGCTCCCCTGGCGTAGCAAACAGAAAGTACCTTCTGGCTCCAAGAAGCCAAAATCCCATAGACTTCTATGGAAAAATATACATCTATACTCAGTCATTCTACTGATAAGAATGAGCATTTCTGCTCTGATAGTTTTTAGCATTACCTTTTTTTAAACTTCTTTATAATCCTATTTTTTTCCCATTTTATTTCTCTTATTTGAGTTTTTCAAGCCAAAAATGTGTTCTCTAAACTCACCACCTCATCAGTGTGGGAGGAGCTACCAGCTAATGTTTTTAGCCTTATTGCTACAAAGAGCTAGCAGCTAATGTCTTTAGCCTTATTGCTACATGGAGCTAGCAGCTAATGTCTTTAGCATTATTGCTACATGGAGCTAGCAGCTAATGCTTTTAGCCTTTTTGCTACATGGAGCTAGCAGCTAATGTTTTTAGCTTTATTGCTACATTGAGCTAGCAGCTAATGTTTTTAGCCTTATTGCTACATGGAGCTAGCAGCTAATGCTTTTAGCCTTTTTGCTACATGGAGCTAGCAGCTAAAGTTTTTAGCCTTATTACTTCATGGAGCTAACAGCTAATCCTTTTAACCTTATTGCTACATGGAGCTAGCAGCTACTGTTTTTAGCATTATGGCTACATGGAGCTAGCAACTAGTGTTTTTAGCTTTATTGCTACATTGAGCTAGCAGCTAATATTTTAGCCTTATTGCTACAAGGAGCTAGCAACTAATGTTTTTAGCCTTATAGATACATGGAGCTCGCAACTAATGTTTTTAGCTTTATTGCTACATGGCGCTAGCAGCTAATGTCTTTAGCCTTATTGCTACATGGAGCTAGCAGCTAAAGCTTTTAACCTTATTGCTACATGGAGCTAGCAGCTAATGCTTTTAACCTTATTGCTACATGGAGCTAGCAGCTAATGCTTTTAACCTTATTGCTACATGGAGCTAGCAGCTAATGTTTTTAGCCTTATTGCTACATGGAGCTAGCAGCTAATGTCTTTAGCCTTATTGCTACATGGAGCTAGCAGCTAATGCTTTTAACCTTATTGCTACATTGAGCTAGCAGCTAATGTTTTTAACCTTATTGCTACATGGAGCTACCAGATTATGTTTGACATCACACTCACTCCAGTTCTCAAATGCAGCCAATAGTGTAGACCAAAAGGAACTACAAACTTTACTTTGTCCCGCCCTCATTAGGTGCTTTTGGAACAATGTCATGGCGATGAGTCTTTGCTTGCTTGGTCGTCATACATAAAAATAAAAAGCAAAGTTATTTGATTGGTAGAAATGTGACATCCCGAGCCTGGAGATGGAAACGCAAAGATACTCTGATCTCCAAACTGAAGAATATCAGTGATGTTTGGCTTTTAACTACTGACACTTTCAGGGTTCCTCTTCTGTCTTTAGAGCAGAGAAAACGGAGAAACCTTAAAATTTTTGTTTATATTTATCAATAAAATAGTAAAAAGGCTCAGTTTGTTTCCTGCGATGATATAGTGATGGTATAATGACAAATAAGAATCGTGTTTTCTTCAGGCTCTGTGACCAACGCAGCTGAAAGGAACAAAGAAGATCTTGCAGAAAAAGCTCTTCCATGGCTCTTTCAAAGGACACATGTGAGTACAGAGTGCTGCCCGTGGGCCAGACAACCCCCCCCAGCCAACCAGCAGAGAACTCGGACAAAAAGGCAGCAAAAGCGTGGAGATGGAGGAGCTGGTCACGTGGATGGAAGGCTTTGTCTGAGACGAGAAGAGAGATGCAGGGGTGGGGGGTGTTCTAAAAAGAAAATTCAAAGAGTAAAGAAGAGCTTAAGTCCACTGTCTGTGGTCCAAGGAGCCTGCGCTCATGGTGAGGACGCTGGATACCAGCTCCTAAAGACGACCAGAGCCCCAAACACCATAGTTCCCACCCTGCAGACCGCGTTCCTACTACAACCAAGGTTTCAGTTCTATGATCTGTCACACTAGAGTGTGTGTGTGTGTGTGTGTGTAACCAAAAATACCCTTCTGGAATGTTCGATTCTGGTCATGTTTGGTCATTTGTGCATGCCCAATTCATGAATTGTGACTCATACAGTAAATTTCATGCATGACTTCAAAATTTACTACGTTAAAAAACCACTATATAAACATGCACAACTTAAAATTACAACAGCTTGAACACACGCAAATGTTTACAAAGTTTGCACGAATCTCTTGTTACGCTCACACAAAACCGCATTCACGTACAAATCTGATGTGAAACTTCACGTCTCCCAGATTTGTGTATAAATGATGCATTTAAATGCTGCTAGAATGCTGGGTCATCAGTTTTCTTATCAGTCACTTTGAACTTTTATTGTGAATCATATCTGGCGAAAACTTGTCATTTTTCCACTTTCTTAAACAGATATGCTGACAGAGTCAATCTATGTCCAGCTTCACTCCCTGTGTGTGGAGAAGATGCTTGTGCTGTCAGCTCACACTGTGTAAGGCGAAGAGGGCTCCACCGCAAAGGAGCGCTGAGTTGATCAGCTCTGAGACAAAACGGTGGCAAAACGCAGCAATAGTAGCACAAGACCCTTCTAAAACACCCACAGAGTGTAGATGTTTGATCAACCCACCGGCCCACTCCAACATGAGGCTGTTTAGAAGGGTCCGGTACCGCCTGCTATCCCTGTGACTGGTGACCAGGGGAAGGATGACCGTGTTGGAGGTGCTGTCAGGGAAGGGGCTGCAGAGAGGAAACCATCAGTTCTGGAAAGACATTTTTAACTGAAAAAGTATTTTTAAAATATGTATATAGTCTTTTTATATAAATTACCAAGCATGTCTGTTAAAGTAAGTGGGAAAATGTCAAGTTTTACCATATGTTATTCATAATCTAAGTTTAAGGCAGCTGATAAGAAAACTCTGATAACCCAGCATTCTAGCAGCATTTAAATGCATCACTAATGCATGAATCTTTTCGTATGGAACACGTAAAAAGAGTCTCATATCAGATTTGTGTGTAAATGTGGTTTTGTGTGTGCGTAATAAGCCATTCCAATGCATTTTAATCAAGATTTGTGCATGTTGTTTCAAGCTGTTGTTATTTTAAGTTGTGCATGTGAATGGTATTTTGCATGGGTTTTTTTTGTACTTATGGACACAATGTATTGTATGAGTTACAAATCAAGAATTACGCACACACAAATCTGGCTGATACTATTTTCCCTCCATACTCCAAATGCTTCAGATTCAGCAGATCTCAGAGAACTTTAAGAATCCACTCCCATGAAAGTCCTGTTTTTTGTGTTTCTAACATTTTTCTGATGATCCAGGGTGTAAATGAAGAAAATTAGGATAAAAGCTGTGGAGTTCGCTCGTTCTCTCCATGCATCCTTCACTCTAAATTGTCCGTAGGTGTGGATGTGAGTGTGCATGGGTGTGTGATTGTGGCCCCTGCGACAGACTGGTGACCTGTCCAGGGGTGTCCCCTGCCTTCACCCGTGAGTGGCCGGGTTAGGCTCCAGCAGCCCAGTGACCCCAAAAGAGACAAAGTGATAAGAATAGATTGAATGAAAGATGAAAACTTCATTTCTTGTCTGTTCTGAGTATTTTTTATTCAAAATGTTGTGAACCAAATAACAAAAAATGTCATTTGAAAAATATTGCTCTCGTGACTTATAAATCCACTCGGCGGGGCCACACCATAATCCACTTGAATGGCTAAATAGATCCATGTTTTTCTTGTCTGAGCTAGAATCTGACTTTACAGCTGATAGCTCTGATAATGTTCACCATTTTTGTTGCACCGCTAATGTTAGGTTGTGTGTGTGAGGCTAAGGAGAACGTGAGCAGATGGGTGATGGGAAGTGGGGGCGGAGTTGCTTCGCGCCAACCCAGAGGTCAGTTTCTCATGAACTCCTCCGCTCTGCAGAAACTATGTTCTGGAAAACAACAGAGGTTTTAGATTTAGGCTAAAAAAACCACCACCGTCATAATTAAAAGAGCACTGGGAACACTTTGGAAAGGGATGAGAAATGACTCCAACTTATGTTTCTAAATCCTCTGTGGGTTTGAAGAGAGTTCTTCTAAAGAACTCAGAGAACATTTTGGTTACTTGCAGAGATGCTTCTCCATGAGGGGTCCTGAGGGTGGACTTTTAATGTTACTTAATGTTGACTGACAGCACAGAAATGCAATCCCGTGCGCGCGCTTTGTGCCACAAACGGAGCGCGTCTCCGCTCCAGGAGAGAGGGAGGAAGCGGGTCTCTCTCTCCTCTCAGACGTTTTTCGGTTTTCCGCGGCGGCTGAGCGCGCGAGCCTCACTCCTGACGTCAGGAGTGATCCTCGCGGCTGCTCTCTAATCCGGGTCTCCGTGTCTTCCCGCGTCTGGATGTTGACTTCTCTCCCACCTGCGGCGCTCTGGAGCGGCGGAGTATCACGCATGCACCCGCGCACGGAGAAGCCGTGATCCCGAGCGCAGATCCGCGCGCACAGCCGTTCCCCCCCTGTGTCCGGACTCAGACCCGCGGGATGTTCAGGCTCCACGCGCCCCCTCAGCTTCTGCCTCAGTGACCGTGGATGGCGGCGGCATGGAGATAGCCTTGGTGAGCTTTGAAAACGGCGGCGCCAAAGGCGGCGGCGGGAATGCCGAGGAGAGCTGCCGGAACTCGCTGGAGGTCCCTCAGCCGGGCTTCGTCCAAAGCGCGCTGGGAGAGGAACGCGGAAAGGAGCTGAACACCCGTGGGAGCCCCCGGCAGCAGCGGAGCCCCTGGAAGATCAACGACATGAACACCACGCTGAGCTGCAGCGAGAACGCCATGGATGCGCTTTTACGCGCAGACCACAGCCCCCACCTGTTCGACGAGGACTTGCTGGACATGGACATGGACGCGGAGAGCAACGAGCGCGTGCTCATCAACATCGCCGGTCTGAGGTACGAAACCCAGCTGGGCACTCTGAACCAGTTCCCGGACACACTGCTGGGAGACCCGGCAAAGAGGATCAAGTACTTCGACCCGCTCCGGAACGAGTACTTCTTCGACCGGAACCGGCCCAGTTTCGACGGGATTCTGTACTTCTATCAGTCCGGGGGGAAGATCCGCAGACCCGTGAACGTGTCCATCGACGTGTTCGCGGATGAGATCCGGTTCTACCAGCTGGGAGAGGAGGCCATGGAGCGGTTCCGCGAGGACGAGGGCTTCATCAAGGACGAGGAGAAGCCGCTGCCCCAGAACGAGTTCCAGAAGCAGGTCTGGCTCATCTTCGAGTACCCGGAGAGTTCGAGTCCGGCGCGGGGCATCGCCATCGTGTCCGTCATCGTCATCACCATCTCCATCATCACCTTCTGCCTGGAGACGCTGCCCGAGTTCCGGGACGAGCGCGAGCTGGCAGTGAGCGTGCGTCCAGACAACAGCACGACGCCGCGGCCCTCCCTCACCTTCTCGGACCCCTTCTTCATCATCGAGACCACCTGCGTCATTTGGTTCACCTTCGAGCTGATCGTGCGCTTCTTCGCGTGTCCCAGCAAGTCGGAGTTCTCCAAGACCATCATGAACATCATCGACATCATGTCCATCATGCCTTACTTCATCACGGTGGGCACGGAGCTGGCGGAGCAGCAGGGCCAGGAACACCAGAACGGCCAGCAGGCCATGTCCCTGGCCATCCTGAGGGTCATCCGCCTGGTCCGGGTCTTCCGGATCTTCAAGCTGTCCCGCCATTCCAAGGGGCTGCAGATCCTGGGCCAGACACTAAAAGCCAGCATGCGCGAGCTGGGCCTGCTCATCTTCTTCCTCTTCATCGGAGTCATCCTCTTCTCCAGCGCCGTGTACTTCGCGGAGGCGGACGAGCCGGAGTCCCACTTCTCCAGCATCCCGGACGCCTTCTGGTGGGCCGTTGTAACCATGACGACGGTGGGCTACGGAGACATGCGGCCGGTGACGGTCGGCGGGAAGATCGTGGGCTCGCTGTGCGCCATCGCGGGAGTTCTGACCATCGCGCTGCCGGTCCCGGTCATCGTGTCCAACTTCAATTACTTTTACCACCGCGAGACCGACCAGGACCAGTCCTCCCTGAAGGACGAGCCCGCCAGCGGCCGCGCGAGCCCCGAGCCGCGGCGCAGGGGCAGCCGGACCTCCGCCCGGTCCGGCGACGCGGAGAAGAACGAGGGGGGGGACGGCGGGGAGAGGAGCCTGAAGGCCAACAGCAGCGGAGACTTCAAGAAGTCCCTGTACGCCTTCTGCCTGGACACGCGCGAGACCGACCTGTAGACCCGCAACCGCCCGAGCCCGCCCACCCTCCGCCCCGCAGAACCGCCCCCTCAACCCCACCCCTCACGGGCTCCGCAGGATCAAAGGTCCGAACCCCAACTGTCCGCGCGTGCTTGATGAAGTAGAAACTTGCGCGTGAACGTGTGGGAAATGGGACACGAGGCGCGCGCAGTCAGTCAGGATTTGGGATCATTTCTGGACACGCGGAGGATTAAGAGAATCTGAACATGAACCTGGAGTGGGTCTCGCGCTCCGCCTCACGCGCACAGACTTCAAATGAAAACAAACGAGTTTTTTAATATTTTTTTTGAGCAGAAAGAATTCCGGATTTTCCTCTTCCTGTTTGAAACTTCAAATTAAAACTTTTCTGCGAAATCCAGACCTGAATGGAAGTACGATGGGAGCAGGGGCGCGTGCACAGAGGAGGCGCACACGCACCAGGTCAGTGTCAGTGACGCATGTTTATGGCTGATGATGAAATGTACGGAGCCGCGTCCAAGCTCCAGACGCGTCCGGGTTGGTCGGACTTGGTTTACGTCACAACCTCGTAAAAACATTAAAATAGATTTTTTTAGATCAAAGTTTGGGTGAGAAAAGATTTTTCTTCAACGTATTTATCAACATTTCCTATTGCAATTTAACAAATAATGTGATCTTTTTTTCTAAGTAGTTTTCTGAACTTGATCTTTTTTAAATCACTTTTGAAAAAACTTCATCTTTTTCATTTAAGAAATACATTTTTGCAAGAATATATTTGGTCATTTATATTTTCAGTATTTTGTCTCCAAGTATTTATGCATAGTGAAACAAATTAGACTTTAAGCTGTTTTTGTTTCATGTCCTCACAGGCAGACTCCTCGAAATTATATTTAAAAACATTTTGAAGCAAAAACGCGACTTTTCTGAAAATGTCCATAAACTAGTGCGGAAATAAGAACACATTTCCAGTCAGACAGCAAGTTATCGTTTCTGCTTCATAAAAAAATTTGGATTCTCTGAAGAACCTAGTTCACTAAAACATTCGTGTTCTGGGACTCTGATTTCAAAATGTTCAGAATTCAGAAATGTTTTTTAATGAAATGGAGCCTTGCTTTCTTATGGTGGAGCGGCACCAGAAGTTTAATTTAAGACTTTCTGGGCTCCTGACTGTTTGACCTCTGGTTCTTGTTCTGATCCAAACCTGAGTTCTTGCTGGGTTTCACTCTGCTTTGGTCCTGATCTTTTTAAAGTGGAACTGGAAGTCAAACGTCAAAATGAGTCTGAGATGAACAGAAAAACTGTGAAAACTTAACATGGAAACAACCAGAAACATCTGAAAACAGGAAGTATAACAACTCTTCAAAATCAAACAGAGTAAACCCAAAAAAGCAGGTTGAATCCAAAGCACAAAATGAAACACAACAAAAATAAAAACTTTTATAAACAATGCAAATTAAATACTTATTTTTCTGTTTATTAATTTTCAGGTTTTGAAAACTGCAAAGATATAAGCCTAAATTTAAGCCAAACTGATTAAAAAATGTGTCAGTTTTCTTTTTAAATCAAAAACATCACGGCTGAACATCTGAACATGACTATCACCTGCTTTCTGATGATATCTATCTATCACCTGGATAAAGAAAGGCTCACCTGCTTCCTTCGTCATGTGGATATACATTCTTCTGTGACCTGAACGGTTTCATGGTTTGAGTCAGTGGTTCCCAACCGTTTCTGCCCCAAGACCGCTTTAATACCAGGTCGTGGTTTCATGGACCGGCCTTCTCAATGCTGAAGTTGGCGTCTTACTCTTTGACAGTTAAAGGAAAAGTTAAGGGAAAATGTATTTTTTCATTAAGATAGTTTTACACAGAAACTAAAGTAAGAAGTCTGCTTGAATCTCTTTATATTTTCCAGAGGAGGAAAAAACACATTTCTTGAGATTTTTGATTTATAAAAATTAATTAGTGAGTATATATCGCAGAATGCCATTTTGTTCCAGATTCTGCGAGGAAACACTGAGAGAACCCAGTTCAGGCTCAGATTATTAGCAGAGCAGAGAGATGAAGAATAAACAGTTTCAGGACATGCCTTTCAGAAACGTTATCAATGTAATTACTCCTCTATGATAAAAACATAACAGGTCAGGATTTAAGGAAACATGATGACTCATATCTGAAACCTTTTTTTTTAAACCAAGACTAATGTGTATGTCTGTCATTAAAGCTTCAGTGAAAACGTTTCAGCTGCGAATCTTTTCAGGCTCTGCCGCCTAATTTGAATCCATTAAAACTAATGGAATAATTTAAACACCTTTTTAAAAGGACGGATCTTACGTGTTTAAAATTTCTACATTGAACCAACAACATTAGACTCGTACAAAAAAGGCATTTTATTGCATTTATTACACTAGACCATCTCTCTATAGTTTACCAGAACATTTATTTTATTTAAATTAATCTTAATTTTATTTATGAATTCTTAACCCATCAGTGTTTTTCTCTTTAAACAGATGAGTATTTTACGGTGTTAATGTTACTAAACACAGATCTTCTTAATTCAACTTAGTTCTAATAAATATTTCTAAAGTTTTTTCAGATCATAAACTTTGTTTTTCTTTATCTCTTTTCTCTGCAGGACAATCTGAGCCTGAATTCATTCACAGGAATTCCATTTAGAAGAAATGAGTTTTCACAAATCCCTTTTTTTAATCTTTATTCTCTATAAAATATACAGATGTTTAAACTTTTTTAAAAATATAATTTCCCTTATCTTTTCCTTACATTTCAAAGTGGAGGTTAAAAAAAATAATCATTCAACCATTAAAGTGTGGGTAATAAATACAACAAGATAAAATGGTAAAACTGTCCTAAACTTTGTCTTTGTAACATAAGAGTCGTTTCTGTCTTTTATGCAGAGCAGGTTTGATGTGAAGGAACAAAGGCTGCAATACAGTCGATGTTTTGTCTGTTGCATTTCTTTTAATTTGAAGTCAAATGCTCCTAGTCTGTTTAGAATAGTGGGCAGAGTTTGCATCATAGGTGAAGTTTGTATCGCTGACGGGTTTGCATTTGTTAAATAAGCATTGGCTGGTTAAGAGAGCTTATCTTTGATGTTCAAGAGGATTTTATTAGAATCTACAGTTTTAGAGTCTGAAGTCACGTCTGACTCTAACAGGGCTGGCCAACCTTTCTCCTAAAGAGCCTAAACCCTGCCTGATTTCCATCTCTCCCTGGACTGCTTGAGGCTAACAACCTAAACCAGGCAGGATGGTAGGTTGCGAGGACCAGGAATGAGCAGCCCTGGCCTATACCATGTTTTTCTTAAGTGTTATGGTAAACAAAATCCATGAATTTGATCATATATTACGTTTGGCACACTAAAAAGTTATTTTTGTGGACTCTTTTCATACCCAGAAGTGAAACGCCTCGTGGGTGACCCCTTAAATCATGACGTCGACATAGATCCTGCCTCAGCAGCGTGTATGCTTGTGTCAGATCATGAAAACAAACAACACAGAACTATTTTAAAGATGGATGTGCATGTTGTGAAGCCTCACACTTTTGACTCTTGGGTTTGTGTCAGCCTGGGGGCGGGGCTTGCAGTGCAGACTCTTCCTGGTAGGGGGTGTTGTCACTGGTCTACATCACATGGTGAGGACCCGCTCATTTTTGTGGGTATGGGAGGGGCTGCGGCTAAGAGTGTTGGTTTATGGAGGATTTCTCAAAAATACGCGAATGGATCAAAATATCGCTTTGGGGTTCTTTATTGTGAAGAATGAACTGTATAATACACTTCAAATCATTTAAAAAGTAGATTTTTAATGGTAGAGGTCCCTTTAAGTCTTATGGTTTTGTGAAGTTTGGACTAAAATGTTCCTTAAAAAGGTCTGAGTTTGATGACCTGGTTCTCTGTTGATGTCCTTCAATCCTGGAGTCGATCTCCTGCTGATGATCCCTGATCTATTGCACCTTCACGCTTTGATGACATGCAGCTTCTGGTGTTTTCGTCTCTTTCGTGACTATAAAAGATGATTCTGCAGACGTCACTTTGAGCAGTGGGAGAAGACCCTCTGGGGTCTCAAAGGTTCAACACTAATTCAATAATTGACAAAAATGTTTGATGGGTGGACAGAATGAGATCATTTTTTTCGAACAAATTTAGGAAAAACTCTGGAACTATTTTCTGGTTTGACATATCTTTTACTCAGTTTTTAAAAATGATTAAGTTTGCTTTTGTAATATCCATAGAAGGCCTTGTTTGAAACGATGTGACCTTGAACGCCTCGCCATGCTCTGACTGCAGATGTCAGTCTGAACTTTAAGCTGCCAAACTTGAGGGATTAGAGAAGTTGGTGTGAAGCTGACAGATTGAGCGACAGCCCCTTTTCAGGAGGAGCTCAGAGAAAGTCAAACATGACTAACCACAGTCGCCCCCCCATAACAAACCTACGATGCGGCGTATTTACATGTGATATCATGCTGCTATTTTAGTCCTGCTGATTGCGTTTAATCCGAGGGCATGAGCGCCTGTGTCAGCAGAGATGCAGAAGAAAATCTGTGGAGAGGCTGCCGCTTGGGTAATTGGACCTTCAACCACAGATTCGTCAGGCATGATTAGCCATTAAAGCTCCATGATGAGCTCAGCTGGAGACGAGGATGGAGGCCACCGTCCGGACTCTGGCAGCAGCCAAACAGGAAGGTTCTCCAGATGATCAGCATTGGCCCGACGACCCCCACAGGCCCGACTGTGCTCTGCACGGCCAGTACTGACTCCCTGCAAGGAGGCTGTTACATAAGAGGCGCTCATGTACAAGTGCACGGGAGCGTGCACAAACAGAGGCATCCTCAGCTGCAGCTTGAACAAACAGAGCAGCCAGGAAGCAAAGTTGGGCAGAGCCCGCTGGGCCGAGCCCAGCCTGGCAGCACAGACCCAGACTCCAGCAAAAATGTCTTTGTTCTGGACCTTTACAGGCTCACTCTGCTGGGGAGGTTCGGCAGTTGATACACCTCAACCTTGTTGAATATATATATGTGGCAATGTTTTCTCCATTGAAAATCAAGACAGTTTAGGGCTTTACCTTGCGTGACCCGTTCATATAGCCCGGTTCCTTTGTCAGCCATCTGCTGAAATACTTCAGCTGAAAAAATTAAAGCTATGCTAAAAAACTAAAAGATTTTCACTGCAGCTACTTCATTCCTTCCAACGTGAGATCAGATTTGATGGACAGAACCAGAGCTTTTTGATCAATAATGACAGAGAACATCATCAGGAGGAGGCCAGAAACATTGTGACCGATTATTTTAGTACTTCAAATCCTCTTTTATTTTGAAAAGTTCAAAAATAAAAACTGCAAAGCTAAAGTTTGTCTTAGCCAGCCAGTGACCTGAGTAAGGACGTTTTCACCACCACAGCTTTTTGTTCTAGCCTTGACCACCATCACAGACCCTGTGGTCTAGAGAACTTCCTGGTGCTCTCCTGTATTAGTGTTCCGTTTTTTTATTTTGACATTGTAGATGACCCTCATCCAGATCAATTCATCCCCAATGCTTTTGGTCGGTATAAGGACTGGAAAGCTAAAAAACCTCAAAACAAAAACAACATTTATCCTAGATATTTTAGATTTTACTGATAAACAAACATAATGAATAATTCATTTTGCAATGCATTAAAAAAGAGCTCTTTATTTTAACGTGAAACCTTAAATCCAGCCTCTCTCAACGTGTAAGCCCCTCCCCATTAACACCTGTAAAATTTCTACACCATGACCAAAGAAGTAAAGTAAAAAAAAAAAGATTTTATTTGACCTGCAGTTGCTGAGATTTGCCAAAGCTCAATAAGCCTGGTAACCGAAGCTCTGGTTTGATTCCCCAATAGGCGATAAGGTGAGACACTACACATGAGGGCTTTGTGATGAAAAAATAAAAACCAAAAACCCCTTATGATAAAGTGAATTAAAGTCAAACTTTATGTTAACATCTCATCTTATCTGATGAATCTGCTGCTTTTTCTCAGTTTCCCATGATACTTTTCTTCTCTGTGATTCTTCCTCCTCGTAATCTCCAATTAAAATTTCTTAAAATGAAACAACTATCGTTTTTCAAACAAAAAACCTTCTAATTCCTGATCTGGACCAGCGGTCGGCTAAAACAGCTTTGATGAAACCAGGACTCTGCTAACTCAGCATGCTGTCGGCATGCATCACCATCATCACGCTGGGAACACATTAAGATGGAAACGCCACTTTGATGCAGAAGAATCTGCACCAAAACCTCAACCAGGAAGATTTGAACATCAGCTTTAAGGTGGATTTTTGTTTAGGTTTTTCCAGAGGTCTCCTTAAAAACAAAGTTAGACATTCAGACCTGAGTTTCACACGTGGAGTGAAGGCTCTGGAGCTCGAACAGCAGCGGAACAACCCACCTCCATCTGTTTAACATTGAAAGGGTAAACCTGCTCTTTCGGTACCATTCTCTGTTACCAATTTTTGTTTGTGTCTCGTCCTCTCTGATGCCAAATCCAAATGCTGACGCCATCAATCTGGATGTGAAACCAGAGATTAGCTCTAAGAGACAAAGTTGTGATACATTTTTAAAATAATAAAATAAAAGACTATAGTTCAAAACCATCCCTAGTGGTTCCTATTAACACCTGATACTAAATAATCCTAAATATTGATTGTTTTTTTATGTTGTGGTTCTGGTCTCTCCAACTGCTGCTGTGGTCCTTTTCACTTTCTGTAAGAATGCATCCAGACGTAGGTCTGATTCTGGTCCAATCCAGGTCTGGTTCTGATCTGATCCTAATCTGATCTAAATCTGGCTTCTTCTGATGGTCGTCTTTGTTTTGCAGGTGTGAATTCTTGTTTGAACCAAACGAGAAAACTTTGGTCCTCCTGAGAATGAGGGTCTGTGTTCTCCTGCATATGAACTCTGGTACAGTTCACTTCAGTGTAAACGGAGACTGACTTTCCAACGGCTGGAGGAGAACCAAACGGAGTGAGGAGGTGCTGTAAGCTCTGTGTGTTTGGAGGAGAAATAAACATCCACAGCGTGAATCAGAAGAAGCAGGAAATGCATGCTGGGTAAAAGAGGTGCAGTGAGAAGCTGCAAGAGCTTTTTCATCCGTGACAGTCAGAGGAGAGCTCCTTTTCTCCTTCCTGTTTTCTGTCCTGGTCAGAACTTTTGGTCGTTCCACAGACATGGATGGAGTTCAGAACAAGAACATGAGGGTCGATTTAAGAAGTCAGCTCAGTTCTGAAAACTGAAACCACAACTCCACACACACACCTGCTGTGGTCTGTGCAGGAAGCAAAGCCTTGTTGCATGAGAGAAGGCTCCTGTGTGGAGGCGCAGTCGTAGGTAGAGGAGCACAGGTGTCCACAGGGAGAGCTTGAACTTCACTCGCTCTCAAACTTCTCTGTCATGTATGAGTCACGCTCGGCGCTGCCAGCTAAATGGCATCTTTCTGTTACATAAACATGGAGTGTTGCTGGAAAAGGTCCAGTTTGTGGAGAAAATGCCAGAGATGTTCAGGTGGAAGCTGCATGAAGCATACGTGAAGTTGGTTCTGCAGCAGCAGGTACAGAGCTGAGGCTCAAATGAGAGCTGGGAGAGAAGAAATGAGGAAAAACAGAAGATCAGGATCAGAAGGAGATGAGGATTCCCAGAAATCAAACATCAGAAGATCTTTTCCTGCTTCTGCTGCTCATTCAGGTTCCTGCTTAGGTCTTTGATTCAGAGTCACTCATCAGAGGAACCATTTCCCAGTTTAGCTGGTGGTGTGAGCCAACTGTGGATTCAAACCCACTATGTCCCAGGAAGGATACTGCCCCCCCAATAAAGCAAAAAGGACTTAAAATTACACTTTACACTTTATCATGTTTGATTAAAAAAATAACTGAAATTTGACCTGAAAATTACCCATCAAATATGTCAGAAAAATACAGTTAAAAGTATAGTTCCACCTGATCAAAACCTGATGTTCACCTGATCTACATCTGATCCACACCTGATCCATATCTGATCCACGCATCATCCTCACCTGATCCACACCTAGTCCTTGTTTGATCCATGCATTATCCTCACCTGATCCATGTCTGATCCACGCATTATCCTCACCTGATCCATGTCTGATCCACGCATTATCCTCACCTGATCCACACCTGATCCATGTTTGATCCACGCATTATCCTCACCTGATCCACACCTGATCCATGTCTGATCCACGCATTATCCTCACCTGATCCACACCTGATCCATGTCTGATCCACGTATTATCCTCACCTGATCCACACCTGATCCATGTCTGATCCACACATTATCCTCACCTGATCCACACCTGATCCATGTCTGATCCACGCATTATCCTCACCTAATCCACACAAAGTTGTGCCTCTGCGAGAGCAATTCTGTCATTAAACCATTTTAACATAAATGAACGAAAGATTGAATTATCTAATGAAGATGAAGATGGAGCAAAAGATAAAGACAGAAAATGAATGCAAAAACAAACTAAAATCACAGACGGTTAACAACAATAATAACTGCTGAAACTAAATGCTAAATCAGCTAAATTAGTTTTAAAGTATTTTTTCTGAAAAAAAATGAAAATCCAGAGATGAGCGCAATGTAAAAAAGAAATGCAAATAATGTATCTAAAAGTCAGAAATTGACAAAAAGTTTAGTCAATTAAATGAAGGCTTAATTGTAAAAAATGTTTACAGGAAATGTAAAACAATCCAAAGAAACATGAAGACTTTTTGAAACCTTCCGAATGATTCAGTCAGAATGATGTTTGTTGATGAAAGTCTGGAGATCCCAATAGATCTTTATCTTTACTGAACATAGAACATTTTCATGTTTCTAAAAGATGACACAAACCAAAGAAAGAGCAGGAACCTCCTGCAGAAACAGGTCCCTCAGAAATAAATCAAAATGTGTGAGTGTCTTCAAATAAGCAAAAACAAAAAAGCCTAAGAGGTCAGAAAAATGTATTTACCAAGCATTACTATTTTAAGTAAACTGTTTTAATCACTAAGACGTGTTTTCTTAACAAAAGATTATTTTGCTTTTGAAAAACTTTCTTGATAAAATTTTCTTGCAAGACAAAATAATATTTTTCCTTGAAACAAGGGCCTTTATTTTCTCAAGATTGAGTTTTTGCAGTGCATGAGCATTTGGCAGCAGAATGTTCTGAGCAGAGAGCGTGCTCTGGCTTTCATGCTCGGAGACTGAACGTTTCCCAATGTTCACGCACAGAAACAACAGTAGAAAGAAAACCTGGAAAACCAGCAGAAATGGAGCCAAAAACCAGAGGAGCATCACTGAGAGGCCCTGACAGCAGCATGACCCCACCCCCTGCAGGAGCACGCGAGGAGATGGCTGCAGCCTCACGCTGGCCTTTTTCTGCAGCGGCTTGTTAACGGCAGCCGCCAGCGCGCTGCTGAGCAAACACAAAGAGACTTCTTCATTGGACTCTGATAATTAAAGGTTTTCAGCTGAGCTGCTCAGCTGCTCCAGGTCCCTGACATGGGAGGGGGGGTTCAGAGGACATTATGTAACCAAATTGTTTGCCCCCCCCTAAAAAGAGCAGACTCTGGCAAGGCCCCAATCAGATCTATGAGAATTTGGGGAGCATGCCTTCCCGAAAGCATCTATCCCCGCCCATTTTAAGAGCATCAGAAGTGGCAACGACACTGAGAGGTAATTCTAAAATAAATGCTCCAATGATCATAGAACACATCCAGGTTATGCTTCTGTTCCACATAAACAAACACCAGAAGAAAGAAGTTCAGCTGAGTCTGAAGAACCAAACACAACGATGTGACGGAAACACTGATGTATTCGTTTGTTAGCAACACTCACACAGACACACACGTGCAAATTCTCTTGGCCAGTCATAGCAGCTCAGCTGGAGTCTCCTGGTCTGAATCTCTCAGCCTCTGGAAGTTTCTAACCTGGTTTGTGTTTGCTTCAGCAGCAGTTCCATGATGTGTTGGAAGGTCTGAAGGAGGAAATGGTGGGGGAGTTTGGTCATCACTGACCAGATCTTGTCTATCAGGTCTCTCATATCCAGATGTTCTGCCTTCATTGGGTTTTTCCTGGAGAATTAAATAGATCTGATGTAATTAAAAGTAGAACCGGTCACATTGTGTCTCTTGTTCTGGATCTATCTTAATGTTCCGTTTGATTGCACAGAGTACTAAATGAAATCAGGTGTCTTGGTGTGGTAGGCCAACGAGCGGAGTCAGAGAAGACGGCAGTGGTAGAAACTAGTCTGAAATCGTGACTGTTTGATGGAGAACCTGTGCATGAAGAACCAGCAGTTCTGTTATCAGCACCAGTGTTATTAGTGTTGTCATTCAGTCCCAAATTCTGCAGGTTGATCCTCTTCAACAGCAGAATTTGGTCTGTGATGTTCAATGGAACTTCAACTGTTACAACAGAATCCAGGAAATCACAGTTTGATTTTTAATGATATATTTGTTAAATGTACTAGAAAATCTAACCAAAGTTAATCTAAGTACTTTGTAATCTAAACCCTGGTTAAGAGGTCAAAGGTCTCCTGTAGGTCTCCTGTAGATCTGATCCATTCTTCATGCAGATCTTCTCCACAGCTGTGATGTTTTGGGACTTCCATCTCCCTCCACAGATTTTCTGTTGGATTGAGGTCCAGATTCTGGCTAGAACACCCCAGAACCATGAAATGCTGTTTACGTAGCCACGCCTTGGTTACCATGGTGATGTGTTTTGAGTCATTGTCCTGCTGGAAGTTCCCAAACACGTTTCCACCTCCATGTTCTGACTAATGGAAGGAGGTTTTTCCAGAATCGTTCCACACATTGACCTATTCATCCTTTCCTTCATACGGATCAGTCATTATTGGTTTCTTTGCACAAAAAGTGCCCCAAACCATGATGCCTCCACCCCCGTGCTTCACAGTGGGTATGGTGTTCTTCGTCTTCCAAACACAGCAAGAAGTGTTTCATTTGAGTTTAATTTTGGTCTCATCTGATCACTGACCATCTCCCAATCCTCTTCTGGATCATCCAGATGGTCTCTGCAGAGCTTTAGATTGTTCTGGACATGTGCTGGCCTAAGCAGGGGGACCTTTGAAGCTCTGTGGGGTTTGAACCCATGACGACATGTGTTACCATGGTAACCCTTGTATCCCAGCTCTCTTCAGATCATTAAGCAGTTCATCCTTGAAGTTCTGAGCTGTTTCCTCACTGAGCCTCACCAGCCATCAAGCAGGTTGTAGAGTAGTTAATTTCAGTCTGTTCAGATCTACAACTGTATCCTGGGTGTCCTTCGACAGCTCTTTGGTTTTAGTGTAGAGGCTGAGTCTGCCTGTTTAAGGGTGTGGACAGGTGAAATTAATACAGGTAAGCAGTGGAGGATAGAAGGGCTTATTAACACTTTCACACCAGAACTGTCACGGCCGACAACAAAGTAAGTAAGTAAATCTTTATTTCTACAGCACTTTTCTGAGAGAGCAACTCACAAAGTGCTTCACAAAGTTAAAACAAGATAAATCAGAGAGACAACAAGATCTCCAAGATTTTAGAAATGAGAGTATTGAAATGGGTTGGATCAGAGTGATCTAACTTTGGTTTTTTAAGAACAGGATTTATCATATCATGGCACACAAAGGACGGTACAGAACCAGGCATAAGAAGACAGATTTATAAGGTCAACAACAGTAGCACCAATACACTGAAACAAATTAAGAAAAACTGGAGTTGGAATTATATCGAGACAGCATGAAGAAAACTTATTGAGCAGAGAATGGATATCGTCCACTGGGACTGGAATAAAATTAGACTGTGAGAATTGGGGGGATGGTGGTGGCCGATCACCAGTTAGAGGAGGGATGTTAACTCTGATGTCCGAGATCCTAGCCAAGAAGGCCTGATGAAAAGTGTTACAATCAGATTGGGAAAGATCGGGATATTGAGAGAAAGAGGGTGATACAAGTGTATTCATAATGTTTTGGGGTTTCTTTTGTTCATTGAAATAAGCTTGTGAAAACATGTTGACCTAGCTAGCTTTATCATATCATTTAAAGTGCAGACCAGCTCTTTAAGATGTAGCCTATGCACTTCCAGTTTTGTTGTTTTCCACAGACGTTCTACTTTACGATATATTCTTCTGAAGAAACGAATGCTTGTATTTATTCAGGGAAATGACTCTTTAGAAGCAATGCTCTGTCTGACAGGAGCAATTATGTTTAAAATGGTTTCACTATGACGCGTAAACGATTGCATACAATTCTACAATTCTACAATTTTAAAATGAATAAAAGAATTTGTTTTAAACAGATCTGTGAATCTATCCGACACATTATGACTTAGAATCCATCACTGAGTTTTAACAGGAGTGGGTGAAGGTGGGCGGGTAAAAGTCACACGGAAGACCCAGCAGTGATCACTCACTGACTGTGACTGTTTTTTACACTAAGCTGCTTAATATCTAGACCTAGGGAAAAAAACCAGGTCCAGAGAGTGTCCTTTTTCATTGGTGGGATCAGAAACATTCTGAATTCTGAAGCAAAGACAGCGGAAGAGTCATCAGTGTGAATATTAAAAGAGTAGAGTTAAATTTGATAATGCCTTATAAAAACTCAGCAAACTCGTCTAAAAATACTTGTGCAGGCCCAGGAGGTCGGTAAATGAAAATGCAATAAAACGAGGAGTCAGATCCAACAGTTCAAACAGTTCAAATGAGATGGGGAGAATGAGGGGAGAATGTCCCGGTAGACGACAGCCAGTCCACGCCCGCCCCGTCCTAATGAGCTGAGGGTGCAGAGCACGGAGCAGTCCGGCGGGCACAGTTCGTTGAGACGGATCTGGTTCGTCTCCGTCAGGCAAAGGAAGTCCAAGCGCTCCGATGTGAAGGAGTCACTCAGATAAAAAGCTTTATTAGTGATGGATTGTGCATTTAGCAGCAGGATCCCCAGCTGGTCCAAACTGTTATGGGTTTCCCAGTGCAGGGGTCGCAGGTTTCTGGGGTTTGCTCCTCTAAAGCGCTGGCGGGGGGAGCAGGGCTCGCGGGACTTTGACAGCTTGTCAAACCTGATGACAGGAGTCAGCCAGCTGATCACAGGCCCCAGGGAGTGATAGGAAGGACAGAGACCTTTAAACTCCTTGAATTCAGCCATGGCGTGTCCAATAAAACATATCAGATGGGCTTTTATGCTGACCATTTTATAACCTCGTCTTCCACGGCAACAGTGGGGTCTTTTCCCCAGGAGAGGGAGAGCAGACGGGCAGAGGAGGAACGCAGGAACTCCCTCTAGAAAAGGTGGCAGGGGTTGTTGACCTTGGAAATGTTGTGAGTCGAGATTTTTGAAACTAAGATCCAGTAGCGATTTTCAATCATACACCAGCAGGAAGATGGACTTTTGTGTCACACTCATCAATAAAAGCATAAAGAGTGGGACACTGGGCAGGAGCCAATGGCAGGCAGCTCACACTGGCGCCATCTTAAATCCAGCTATTAGGTTGGTTAAGTTTCAAAGATCCCACGCTCCAAGAACTATGTCTGCCTTTAGAGGAAGGCAGCAATGATGGTCTGAACATTTTAAACAGGAAGCAGAAGCGGAAGCTCTCATGATCAAAGATGCCTCTGAACAGGCGGGTGGACAGTTCATTTACATGGACTGAGAGTTAGTGTGAAAGTGGAAACTGGACCTCCTTCATGCAGTTTTATTTTAGGATGAGATGCAGATGAAGTTTGACCATAATGCTGCTGCGAGCAGAGAGAGAAAAACCAAACAAGCAGAAAACAAGCAAACAAAGAGGCATGGGCCAAACGTTATCTAACCAGACTGGCTGAACGAAGCGTTTCCACATGAGCGGCTGCAAGCATCACTTCTGCATCATCTGTTCCAGTAACAGTGAGCGCCACACAGACGCCGCTCCTCCATGATGGAGAGGAGTGAACGGGAGCAGGGCTATCATGGAGGCTAAAACGGAGGAGTGTTTAATGCAGTTACATAAGTGTACAACAGCTAAAATGTCAGAGCGCATTCATGATGCTCCTCCGTCAGTTGGTTCTCTCATTCATTTGGGTCAGCAAGGAGAGGTTCTCCTTGCAGAACCCCATTGTGAGTGTTTCAGCACAGAGTAGAGTAATTTCTGAGTCTGGGTCTTCATTTATCCTCTTATGTGCGTTTGATGTCTTCAAGCTGTCTGCACCGTCTCCCACATGAAACTGGAAGAAGTTTCTAAACTTCTGTGCAGTGATTGAACTTCATTGTCCAGAGGAGAGCTGGAGTGTTTGGAGCAAACTCTCAGAGGAGGAGGATGCTGGAGGAGGAGCTGATCCTCTGCACTGAAATGTGTCAAAGACTTATAAAACCTGCTAACACAGAAAAATGTAAAAATTATGAAACCTGAAAAGCCTCAAAGAACAAATACTTCATGACTCAAAGCCATACGTTCGCTCAGGACTTTGAAGAGCTCGCCTTCTCTCAGAATGAGCCCTCAACACTCGAGGTCACACCTCCATCTGATCGTCCTCGGACGAGGCGCCACGTTACTCCTCACATTTAGTCACGTCTCCTTGGCTGAAGGGACGGGGCACGTTTAACTCCATGTGCCACATCAGCCACGCATGAACACGCAGATTTAATTACTCACGTATAATTCTCAACACAGATATGAGGAGAAGGCAAGCATTTGTGAGCGAGCTCCTTCTAATCCTGCATGGAGCAGGCTCACTCAGGAACAACACAGCAGCGACTGGGAATTGAACACTCCACTGGTATTTCATAAATGCTGCGTCAATTCCAAAGATGATTTTGGGCTAAATCTGACCATCTTTTGCCGTAGAAGGGTCATGTCCTGGATTTGGTCTTCAGTCGCTCATATTTCGGTTTTCCTCAGAGTTACATTTTTTGTTCTTTCTGATTCATAAATACGTTCTCAAAAATGCCATAGTTGACTATTTAGAGCAGCGGTCTGCAACCTGAGGCTCTCCGAACAGTCCGATAAACTATAAAGTTTTAGCACCCCTGATATCGTTACAGTACATCAAGACCTCGTGTTCCACTGTTCCTCCAGAATGAACACATTTTAAACATTATCTAAACTTTAGTGAAAAGTTTGATCTAATCGCTCTATTTATGTTAAGAGTGTAAAGCACAGATTATGATATGCTACACAACAATGTTCATTAGCTCTATAGAGGAGAGTTGCTTAGAAAATTCTTTATATAGTATTTCTATTGAATCATAAAACGATAAAGTTCACATTCTGGTTTACTGCAGTAGAAAAAAACCAAAGAGAATGTCATTTCTGACTTAAACCATTTGATGATGAACATTATCTTCAGTGGGACGATCCTACGAGACACAGGATGTCTTTTATTTTGAAAGGAAGTCACCTCCGTCAAAATTAAAAAACACTTTCATATTTAGAAAAAAATTCTATAAATCTGTATATTTCTGTTTTTATTGATGCCAAGATAAAACAAATATAAAACAGATGCATTTTAAAAGTAGAAACAATATTAGCACAAAGCAGGGTCGACATTTCAAAAGGGCAAAATCCAACTTTGAGGTTCTAATGAGGTTTTGGTCAGGGAGAAACACACCGAGAGGCAGACCCCCTTACCAATATGAGAATCGGGAGCAATCAGAATGAGGCGGAGCAGGAGGCTTGTGGCTTGTTGACTGTAGTTTGTACGTAAGTTTTTGTCAAACTGCATTTTTTATTTGCTCCTGATTCAAAACAATTTGAATAAAAAAATAAAAAAAAATAAAAATTAAAAAAACGATTCGTTCTTTTTATTTTTTTATTTTGGATTTGAAAATTTGGATTTGAAAAACAAATGAACAAATGATAAACTGATTATTTTCTTCAGAGTGGGTCTTTAAGGAACCGATAGACTTAGTAAACAACTCATAAACTGATAAACGTATCACTGCTAAGATGGTCTTTTGTTGCTTAAACTTCTGTCTTTTTTTTCTTTAAAGGTTTCTTGGCAGCACACATTTAATAGATTTCCATCAATAGAAGTTCTTGTGGTTTTTAATGCAAACCTCACAGGAAGTGTCACTGCTGTTCCCTTTAGCTCTGTGTTTGCAGATTTTGCTTTCAACAGTTTCTTCAAATCAGAAGGCTTTTCTGTTGGAATCATTTCTGACTGCAGATGTTCCTTTTTTATTCAGCTCTTTGTCATTCTGATCTTTGGGATCATGAGCAGAGGGAAACTCTGGCTTGGTTTCTTTGGAGCTTCAGTGTGCCAGCAAATCTGTTGTGTTTTGTGTCCTGGATGGCTGAGTTTCACTCTTCACACTTTGGTGAGTCAGCTGATCGATCAAAGCACAAAAGAAACAACTGTTCATCAAAGAACACATGCGTCTTCCAGCAGAATGAATAGAGTGATGTGTGGAGACTGTCTGGTGAACATGGACACATTCCAGAAACTCAGCAGCTATAAAACACTGTTTTGTAGTCTGAATTTTATCTTTTTCTTTCACTCAAATGAAGAAAATGACAGAAGTCTTAATCTGATGCATGTATGCTTCTGGTTTTGAAAACAGAAGTTGGTTTCTTATACTTGTACATTTTTCCATTGTTTTTCCACTGATGAGTTTGATTCCACTGTTGTTGAAATTGCTCTTGAAGTTCTGCCAGTGTTTGCCTACATTTAAAATCATTTTTCTAGTAGTAAAATATATTTTAATCTTGTAATTTAGTCAAATCTCCGTTGAAGGTGTGATCTGTTGCAGAACAGCTCAGTTTCTCAGAAACGTTTGTGATTTGTGTTGGTTGGGCTGCAGCGCCTGCTGGGCGAGTGCGGTGCAGGAACATGTCTGCAGCAGCAGCCCGTCTCCCTGCAGCTCATCTCCATCACACTTCACTCTTGGAGAGGACGAGGGTGTGAAGCCGTGGGCTGCGAGCAGCGCTGAATGTTCTCTCATTCATCTCAGACTGTTAAATAACCAGAATGAACTGGAGCAGAAAGCTGTGACAGCTCAGGAACATTCCTGCTCAGTGAACAGAAACGTTCTACAACCAAAGACTGCTCAGCTTCACCTGTACAGTAACAGAGAGTTAAACATGACAGCTCACCACCTGCAGAAGTCAGTAAACACAGGAAATCTGTCTCATCAGTCAAACTACAGAGGTTTAATCCGACAACACAACTCTTAGTGACAAATAAAGCAACAACTGCTACTTCGTCAGAAATGCAGAACCTGAAACTAGCTAGCATCAGTGTTAGTTTTTACCTTTACTTTCCAGTTTACAGCTTAGAAAACACCAATAACTGCACCATTAACACCATTAATATAAGTACTAAACCAGGTGAGTGTGACACACACACACACACATAAAGTTGAATTCCAGTTTCCACCAAATTAAATTGACAGTCACCATATTTTTGTCATACGGACACTGCCATGTTGGAGCCAGGCATCGTCTGTAAGCAATGATTGGTCCGAGTCGGTCTAAGCCATTGTTTCTATGGCAACCACTCTCCCCAATCAAAAGTGAACTTCTTGAAAGCCCACACCCCCTAAACTTGAAAGTGGGCTACATGAAATCTGTCAGTAAAATGTTTTGAACGTTGGACGTGGGGGCCAACAGGATACACCTACTTTTATTGAGGCATCTGATCTGTCATTTTATAACTTGAATAACTTGAACTATAGAAAAAAATATCATGGAAAAATTAGGATTGTTAATAATATGTTTAAAAAATGACATCAGACCAAGAATGGTTATTCTGACCATTAGAATGACAGATAATAGTAACAGCTGTTTATTTCCTTATAGAAGTCTATGGGATTTTGGCCTCTTGGGATGCCAGGGGGGCAGGGCCACTCAGTTCAGTTCCCATATTCAGTCAGTGGTTTGTACTTTGGTTCTTTCATGTTCTGGCGCTTCAGTAAACCTCACTCATATGCACAGATGTTGTTTGTAGACTTCATCATTCAACACCATCATCCACTCCAAGCTGAATACGTGAATATGAAAACTTGGAGATCTTGTCATCAACACTTCCTTTTGTCACTGGATTCTGGACTTCTTGACCAACAGACCTCAGCATGTTCGGTCAGGTGAAAACTGCCCGGTCCATCACCGGATCACCATTTCCAGAGGTTGAGGAAATCCAGAGAAAACGCTGTCCGCAGCGAGCTTACAGCATTCTCAAGGTGCATTCACACCGAACGCCATTCGCGTGGCCAATTCGCATCTGCCCCTTTCTCACCGCGCAGGGAATTCGCTGCCTGCTGCATGGCCAAAAATGTGTTCCCTAAGCTGACCGTCTCGTTCGTGTGTGGGAGGAGCTAGTTTGTAGCTTTATTGCTACATGAGGCTAGCAGCTAATGTTTGTAGTCTGATGTACTGAGCAGCATCTGTTTATCTAATTTACAAAGCATGGGAGACACAGATGATGTTCAGAGATCAGGTTTATTTATTTCAAAGAGCTCTACTAAAACACCAGTGATCACGTCTCCATGTTTGGGTTCATAAGAACATTTAGTCTCCTTTTAGCTCCAGTGAACTTCTCTCCTGCTGCTGTGCCTGATTGACGGCCGTTTCTGCTGTTTCCGTCTCTCTCTGACCGAGTTCAAATGCTTACTGTCACGCATTAACATGAGAGGGCAAAAATAAAAACAAGAATAAAAAATGAGGGGACATTATTTTTCTGTTGTTGTCTCAATGAAAATAAGAAAACATCATAAAGTTCAGGAGGTCTGAGCAGACTGAGCAGACTGCTTTCCCATCGAGCTTTCCCATCGAGCTCCTCTCCCGGGAGCAGACATAGTGAGTGTGTCCACTACAGCTCCACAGGTCCTGTGACAGGTTCTCTAGAGTGTACCCGCCTTCACCCAACAGTAACCGGGATGGGTTCTGGAAACCCTGTTGCCCAGAATGGGCAGTCACTCCACAGGGTTCAGATTTTTTTTAAACTCTAGCCAATCACGGCCGTCGCTCAATTCGTGCTGTTTCCAGACTTTCGTGCCACTCAATTCATGCCCCAGAACCTCAATTTGTGTCTACACCATTGACTTTACATTGAAACTGGCCGCCTCTGTCATCTGTCACCCACAGACTGTTCATCCACCTACCCTCTGGCAGACACTTCAGGAGCCTTCAAACCACGACCCCCAGACTGAAGAGCAGTTTCTTTCAAAACTCTGTCCCATAGTTAGCTCCCCCACACATGCATCTATGGACCTCACATCCCACTGCACCGACCACAAGTTGCACTGCCTTATTTTCACATTTGCACCCCAAGCAACAATGCAAATATGCTCATATGTACATTTTTACCTACCTCTCCGCACCTTTAGTCTATATTTATTATAATATATTCTTTATTTTTATTGTTTGCACTTCCCATTGGATGCTAACTGCATTTCATTGTTCTGTACTTTTACATGTACAAGGACAATAAAGTTGAATCTAATCTACTCTAACTAAAGTCCAGCTGTGTGGACTTAGCTGTTTAAAGACTGCAGAATTGTTCTACTGCTGGTGGATCAAAGAACCCTTAGGTCCTTTTTTCCCATTTTTCCTTTTGTCATACAAAAACTGGCTGGTTTTTGTTTTTTCTGAGCCATCTTGGACTGCTGTTTTGTTGCACCAGATGCAGCTTAGCTGATGATTCTAACGTCTAATGAACAATCAGCTGAAGGGGGATTATGGGAGAACCTGAATTTGTTTGTTTTGGTGGGGGTTCAGACCTAAGACTTGAGAGTAATTGTGTAATTGGGTAGAGATTTAGTCACTTGCACTGGAATGGGTGTCGACCCGTATGAATTCTGTAGGTTATTGGGTTGTCATTGAGGGGATCGGCTGCATCTTTTGGGGAGCGCTGGTGTGTCTTTCAGTTTCCTTGAGGCTCGAATGACCACCAATAGGGACATTATGAAAATGGAATGTACTATTGTCATTCGTGCTGTATGCATATCATGAAGTATTCATAAAGATAATAGAAGGTCCACACACTTGTGACATACAGGTGACGATGCTGTACGGTGTTTTTATACCACACTCTAGTCATTAGTAAGGTGTGGGTACTGGCCCCTTACTGACCTTGCTCAAATACTGCACCCACGGGGTGTGCACGTGATACGGAAGTGCCTGTAGGAACCACATAAGATGTCCACATGAGCTACACTTTGTTTGCCTAATTTCCTCAATTCTAGCAGTAAGGCTGCAACAAAGAGCGAATGTATCACATGAACAGCACTAATGGGCTCTTTATATAGTTTCCAGGAGTTATTTGTTTTATTTATTTATTTATTTATTTATTTATTTTGGGGGGGGGGAGTGAAAAATCAGTATCACACACCTGCGTCTCTCCTACTTCCCTCTTACCTACCTTTACGTGTTGTATAAGTGTTCACTACGACCTGTCATCCACAGCACGCATGTAGAAAAACATGTGCACAAACATTTTCTCTCTCTGGGTTCAATGAGCGGTCACTGAGGATATTTCCTGCGGGTAACCTGCATGTGTCACACAGATTTGACAGTTTTTCACCCACAGAGAGCCCAGATCCCTCTGTAAGGACAGCTGGACTTAAAGTCCTATCTCCACCATTCTCTTGTGTTGTTAGTGTGCTGTCCTTTTTGTATCTTCTAGCTGTGAGGATCATGAGTTGATACTATGGATCTTCATTAAAGATCACGTCTCTTGTTAGTGGAGATGGACCTGCTGCTAAAGACTGCTGTTTTCTGGTTTCCTCCAAACCGGAGTTCCTCCACTGTTGCTTCATGTTCTTCAGGGGTAGTGTTTTATGCAAGTTTGAAAAAGTGAGTTTGATCAGAGACTTCAGTTGGAATGAATCTGAACTTGAACCCAAACCTGCAAATTTCCTGTGAAGTGGCCTGCGTTTCTAAAACCAACCAACCAGCTGATGAGCATTAAAATGGGACATCTGCATTACGAAGGAATAAAAGTATGATCGTGCTGTTTTTAAAGTCTTTAACTAAAATTGCTATGAAGATAACTTCAAAATATTTTACACAGGCAGCTGTTGGAGCTCATCCTGTATCCAGCATCACTGACACACAGAAACATTCAAATTTCCCATGATCCTTTTGCAACAGCAGGGCGCTGTGGATTATGTGTGCCGGGTTGTATGGCGGCGTTCGGATAAGGTAGGCTTCAGCAAGCAGATTTCAGGCGTGGGAGTTTCCCTCTTTCTGAGTAGATCCTTTAAAACTTTGCAGTAATGGTTGCAGAGACACTTTGGCTCAGGATAAGTCGTGCACGCAGCTCATGCTGACACCAGGACCTGTGCTGCTGGGATTTATGTTTCCCTGTCACTAAGTACATAATTCCCGGCTTGTTTCCACCAGCCGGAGGTCAGAGAGGGTTGGGCTGAAAATGGAGCGGACCACCGTCCACCTTTGACTTTCCAGCTGCAGCAGGCAGTTCTGCTCGCCATGTAATTTTTGGAGACATTCTGTCAGTTCAACATATTTTTATCACTCAAACAGCTCATCTTCTTCCTTTCTTTCTGATCTCTAAACAGCTGCTGAAACTGTCACTATCACTCTGAAACATTCACTTCACGTCTGGGTTTTCTTCATACTTTCTAATCAAATTCAGACCATTGCTTCAGTTTAGATATTCTTTCATTTTCTTAGTCTAAGGTTGACCTAAGGCAGTGCATAAAAATCCTTGTGATGTTGGATTCAAATCAGAGGCTTCTGATTGGCTAACCGACCTCAGCTGAGTCAATTTTATTCAATTATCCACTAACCACTTTGCATGATGGGAAACTTAAGTAAATTATCTGTATTCTGTCCCCCATAGAGAAATTCTGGGTCAACATTGTTCACTTTCTCAGAAGAATAAAAATCTTTTCACGTCCCTGAATGACTGACCAACTCAAATAAATATTTTTTTAAAACTTGTTTCATGGTGGAGCAGAGATTCATCTGAAGTCCCATACCATAATACCAGTTGGTGACAATTATAGAAAACTACTTTGTCACCCCACATGTCAATAACAGTCTCATTCTCATACCATCATACAGACTGCATGGAAGAGACCTGGAGTGGTGGCATCATACTACCTATGGATGGATGGATAGATTAACGGATGGATAGGTTGATTTGATTAATGAATGGATGGATAGATAAATGGATGGGTGGATAGATAGATGGATGGATGGATTTGGTAGTTCTATAAAATTGCATATGCCACACAGTGGACACCTTAAGTCATGTTGAGTCAGCATTGTTGGTAATGCAGCACAAATCATAGCAGATTCTTCAATTATGGTGCTTGTCCCTTTCAACTTCAGTGAGATCCTGTTCTTTAATCAGTCTGGTTGTTGAGAACCACCCTGAGGGGTTTATGGTTTCCACTTCTTACTGGACTCAAGCTTTTTTTAATTATTTTTTTCTCACTGAGAAGGAGGTTTCAAGGGCAGGGATTCCCACCTCAGCTTACATCACAACTGTGTTGTGATAATGGGCTATAGAATTGAATTGAATTGGGATGAAGCTGGGGTGCAGGAAGGACTTTAGAATGTTTGGAAAGATGTTTCTAGATTGATGCTCCGCATCAGTTTCTGTCTACCAAACACCAGATTGTGAGAGCAGGTTTATGACAGGAGTTCTGACTTTGAACACAAGATCACTGAATAATCGCTCCAACCACAGAACAATGAACATAAATAGAAGATGGCAGAGGTTTCATTTTTAAAAATGTGAACACATACTTTTAAATCAATTTGTTTTTAATTTTGACATAAAAAATATGTGAACACTGAATTTGTAACTGTCACCACTGGAGTTAAGCCTGTCCACTTCTGCACATTTCGTGTTCTGCTCATTAGCTTTGTTGCATTTGACCCAGCAGCTGCCTCTTCATCATCGCGGCATTGGCACTCTGAGGACAAGGTCAAGGTCGGAAAACCCCTGCAAACTCAGCTGTTTTGCAACTATGGTGGAGAGGTTACCGCGGTGACCAGGAATGACTGTGGACGATCTGCTGAAAGCAAAAGAACAAACGTCTCCTCTTTTCTGAAAAAACAGCAGCAGGATGGGAGGAGGGGGAGGAGGAGGAGGAGGAGGAGAGGGAAATAAACAGAAGCAGCCTCCAGGTTAGAGTGATGCTTCACAACCTCAGCGGTGAATCATCACATCCAACTGCTCTGCTCTTTCTGCGCACACACTGGTTATGAGCGGCGTGCAGGACGCTTCCGCGTGAACACAGATCCCTGCCTCCAATCTGCGCTGCATCGCCAAACACACGACACACGCCGGCTGAAAATAGTCTGGAGGGGCATGAGAGCGCCGGAGCGTGAGCGCCCAAATGTCATCGCTTTCATCTTCATGTAGAATTAGATCTGCAGAGGTCAAGCCGTGTGCGAACCAGGGAGAAAACGTCCCACTTCGGTCTGCTTCAGCCCAAAACATCTACCCAGAACCGGGCCAGTTCTGACCCCAGGGTCACACGTCGGTGAAAGCTCAGCTTGCAAGTTATTGTCAAGTGAGCAGATCCAGAACAATCAGTCTTGGGCTCCACCTACTGGAGGTTCATGAGAACAGCATGCTGTTTATCTTAGATCAAGCTGTTCTAACATCTCCTTCTTCTGTAGAAACATAACAAACTCTAAACATCTGCTGTAGAACCCAAAACAATTACTATAGAAACCATCAAATTTTCTGTTGAACCCAAAACATCAACTGTAGAACTCAAAAATCTGCTGTAGAACTCAAAACATCTGCTCTAGAAAAAAATATCTGCTCTAGGACCCAAAACTACTGCTGTAGAACCCCACAAAATCTCCTTTGAAACCCAAAACATCTGCTTTAGAACCAAAGAAATCTGCTATGGATCCCGAAATATCTGCTGTAAACACGTAAACATCTGCTCTAGGACCCAAAACTTCTCCTTGAATCCCAAAACATCTGCTTTGAAACCCAAAGCATTTGCTGTAGAAACCAAAGAAATCTGCTATAGATCCCAAAGATCTGCTATAGAATCCACAATATCTGTTGTAGAACTCAAAACCTCTGCTGTAAAACCCAAACATTTCTTGTAGAACTTAAAACATCTGCTGTATGACTAAAAAATATTCTGTAGAACCCAACAAATTTCCTGTACAACCCAAAACATTTGCTGTAGAACTCAAAAATCTGCTGCAGAACTCAAAAATCTACCATAGAACCCAAAACATCTGCTTTGGAATCCAAAACATCTGCTTTGGAATCCAAAATATTTGCTTTGGAATCCATAAAATCTGCTGTAGAACCCTAAACGTCTTCTCTGGAACCCTAAACATCTGATTTAGAACCCAAAACATCTGATTTAGAACTTAAAACATCTCATATAGATCGCAAAACGTGTGAACCCAAAATATTCTATTTAATGTATTTTTATTTATACAGTCCAATATTACAAAGCAGTTGTCTCATTGGGCTTCACACCAGTATTTTTACAGAACTAAAAGTCACTCATAAAATATAAACAATAGCTGGTTACTAAATCAAACTAAAAAGACAAAGCTAAGCTTGGCATCCCTGCCCTTAGACCCACCTTCTCTGTGATGAAAATCTCATAAAAAACACATTTGGGGCGTGAAAAAAAAAAAAAAGAAACCTTAGGGATGTCCAAATGAAGAAGGTATCCTTTCCCATTATGTACAGGCTTTGTGCCAGAAAGGAAGAATTAGTTTATCTAACGCTACAACTACATAATTGAATAGTGCAGCAGATGGGCCTCATCCAGATGGAACTGGGGACAGCCTGGGGTGCGAGATGAGCCAGAGGCGAGGTCCAAGCCAAAAAAGGGAGCACATACTATCCACCTGGAAGCTGGAATTTCTCTGGAATCTGGAATTTCTTTTTTCTGGGAAAGAGAGACAACACATGAATCACACTAAATAAAAAATAATACTGAAGAAATAATAAAGAATAGAGGAGAAGTAGTAGAGGACAGAACCCCAGTGCACCAGATTTTCCCCAGTTTTTAACTTCTAGTGGCCTGCTTGCTACTTATTGAAATTTAATTCAAACAAGTTCATGGTAAGTTCCATATAACATGGCACAAAAAGCAGATATTAATAATAATAACAATAATAGAAAATCTGTATTTTCAGCGTGTCAATATTAATATAAAATGTTATTAATCTAATCTAAACCTGCGTAAACCTACTTAACTGGGGAATAGGCCGCCTTGGCCCAGTTTATCAAACCATCTTCCCTCTGTTTAGCTTGGCAGGGAAATATAATGGATGTAATGAAGACTGCCATTATCCCCCACATAGTGTTTAATTCATTACAGTAGGTGAGGTAGGGAAGCAGTAATTTAATTATTCTCTGATTACTCGCTAACCGAACGATAGGCCTGTCCAAAGAGGAATGTTTTAAGCCTAACTTTGAATATAGAAACTTTGTTGGCCTCTCTTCGAAGGTCCAAGAGACAAGTTGAGGTTTTGGAGGACATAATAACTGGTGTTATTTTTGTTTGATCCATAGCAGTGAAGCAATCTAATGTTACAGAGGTTTCTTTGGGTGCCTTCATTTCTACTATTTTAGCCTGCTCTGGGCTAATAGAAGGAATACCTTTGTTCAACTTATGTCTAATATTTGAGATTTTACTATAAAAAATGTAAGGAAATATTCAGAGTTGAGAGTAGCAGGAATATGTGGTTCTACTGAGCTGTGACTGCTGCTCAGCCTGGCTATAGTAAAAAACCAAAATCTTGGATTATTTCCATTCTCTGATATTAAAGTTGAATAGTATTGGGTTCTAGTTTTCTGCAGAGATTATTTTATCATTTAAGAAGATATATTTCCAGTTATTCAGAGACTGCTCTGAGTCGGAGCAGCGCCATTTTCTTTCTAACTTACTGGTTGCTCGTTTAAGGGAACGTGTTTCAACGTAAAACCACGGTGCTACTTTGTTTTGTCTTACATGCTTAGGTTTCAAAATGGCAAAAGCATCAAGTGTTCTCCTGAGGGCTTGTATGGCATCATTAACAAGCTGATTATTTTTACTGAGACTGAAACTATGGGAGCTGGTCTCAGAGAAAGTGCTCAACATGTGAATAAATAATGGTTGATCTGTGAGTTTTCATTCAGACACAGAACCGTCAGATAATGTTCTTCTAAGCTGTTTTTTATATTTATTAGAGCAGTAGCATATTCTAGAACTGAAAGGTAGTTAGAAAGTGATCTGGGGTCATGAGGGAGCACACTCAACTGGCTGATCTCTATACCATGAGTTAAGACAAGGTCCAGGGTGTGATTGTGACAGTGAGTGGGTTCATTTACGTTTTGTGTTAAACCAACATTATTTAATTAACCTGCAAAGGCATTTCCTAGACAGTCATTAAAGTCATCAAGATGATTATTAAAATCCCCTACTTTTATTATTTTATCAGAATCTTAAACAACAGTTGATAGAAAGTCAGAAAACTCTGTTAAAAATTCTAAGTATGGACAGAGAGGGCGATAAATACCGGTAATTATGAATAAAAAAGCTTTCTGAGTTTTCCTCTTTGGGTGATTTATATATGATGTTTTTAAAGGAAATATAAATTGCTGTAGAACCCAAAACATCTGCTGTGGAACCCAAAGCATTTGCCTTATAACCCAAAATATCTGTTCTAGAACCCAAAGCATCTGCTTTAGGACCTAAAACATCAGCTGTAGAACCCTAAACATCTGCTGTCGAACAAGCTGCTTTGTTCTTTTACATTTCTTTAAACATCTCCGCTCTGTAGGGATTCTTCCTCACTGGCTCTCATCATCTCATCATCACAGATCCATCCCACTGCCGCTTTTCTGGTTCTTTCTGCTTTGCTTTCTCATGATTGGCTGACACAGGTGGTCTCCATTCTGATTGACTGAACTGCTGATCTTGGTAATCAGCACTAAGATGTAGATCCTACAGAGTGCTGCCGTTGTAGCTTCATACAGCTTAGATGAAAATGTGTCTGTGGAACCTCAGGAAGTGTTTTGGTGTTTCATGTCCTCACCTTCTGCTGTCAGACCTCCTTGGTGCAGGAGGAACCTCTGCAGCTGGATTTGGCTGCTGCATATGCTGCTCTGGATTACACTGATCCAACTTAATGCCCCGGGCCCTGCAATCATTCAGAACTGCCAGAGCTGCTGAGGGCAGAGCTGTGGATGCTCCCGGCACCATCTGCCACCGCTGTCAGGATTAACTTCGAGGAACGGCGTGCAAAAAACCACTTCAGCTACACAGAGACCTCCATTCCTTCATAGTTCTCCAACGTCAGACTGTGTTGCTCTGTCCTCCAGCATTCATCTTCCTGGAAAAGATCGCAAACATTTCCAAGTTTCCATCCTGCATCTGTCAAAGCAGACGGAAAAACCCGATGAACAAACCACTCATCACTGTGGGGGTTCCTTTGGGTTTGGTTTCACATTCAAACATAATGTATTCTGTTTTTCTTGTGTACAGCACTTTAAACCTCCATGGCTGGTGGTGGAAGGTGCTTTATAAATAAATAAATGAAATGAAATGAAAAATTAAATCAAACAGAAAACCTGTTTTGCAGTTCTCCATCTTCAGTGGACTCATCACTACTTCATGTGTCCTCACGGTGGCGCCAAATAAACACAGGAATAAAACTTTAAAAGAATTTAAAATAAACAGTTAAGTTTCTGGAGTTTGACACATTTGGGCTTCGATACAAATGTTGATATATTACCACAAACTTCTCAAGTTCTTTTATCTGGATAATTTCTTCACCCCCAGACGTATGGTGACATTCAATTCATTGTGGTTTGGATGGAGAGCTATTAAACACTGAGGTAAACATAAACACAGCCTGTGTTTCACTGCTTTGCAAAAGTTCAGTCCAGTTCATAACCCACTGCAGGGCAACAGCAATTAAGGTGCATTATGGGAGTTTTTATGGGTGCGGGAATGTGTTTTCATGTTCCTATAAGTGTAGAAAAGGATTTAGGAGGACTTGATCTGGAGCATGATCTCCTGGAGATTATCCTAACAACATCAGCATGAGATTCACCAGTGGAAGGGATGAGAGCCCTCCACAAGATGATGAACATGACTCCACTTGAAGAACTCCACAGTTCCAGCTGGATCAGAACAGCCGGAACATCCTTAAGGACATCTGTCACACCTGAACAGTTGCAGACTAAAAACAGTTTCTGTCCAACAATCATAACTGAACAACCAACCAATGACTGACAGAAACAAGCAGGAAGTGTTTGTCTCTGACTGAATGTGTGATCTCTACTGGTTTTGGCTTGTTTTTATTTGTTTAAAGGACCTAATTCATGTAAAATGAACTATTTTAAGTGTGTTATAAAGTTAATTTCTCATGAAAAACATCTCCAAAGCGGTATTTTGATCCTTTCAAGCATCCCTGAGTATTCCTCTAAAACCCTGCTCTCTGAGCACCAACCCCTCCCAATCTACAAAAATGAGCGGGTTCTCACCTTGTGATGTCACAAAGTGAGAACAGCCCCTTTCAGGAAGCTTCCATGCTGCCAGCACCACCCCCAGGCTAACACACACACTTTCTCCGCAGAACTAACAGTGATCTGCAAAACACTTTTATATGCATAATATATCAAGGTATAGGCTCTTTAAATATGAACAGCTGCTCTGACAGCCCTTTTTAAAAGGTTGTTGTACATGTTACATGATTTTATGACCTCAAAGGTCTTATCTAAAGGTCATAAGGTTCCCAGTTACCTGTTACCTGTTTTTAGAGTTTCCTGTTCTCTTGAGTGTGAACCAAGACGTAAAGCAGGGGTCCCCAAATTACAGCCCGCAGGCCGGATCAGGCCCATCTCCACATTTGGCCACCTGACCAATATCAGAGGCATTACTTTTTTTTTCAATCAAGAATCACACAGAACATGACTTTTTCTTTCACCCTTCTGCAGTCTGTGTCTCTATCTGAACATCCCTGTCAAATAGAACAGCATACAGTTCTCTCTTTCCACACAGAAGTTTATCTTTCTTGGTCTGAGCGTTATGCTGCTTTTCTGTTTTCTGTTCTGTGTCCTGATTGGCTGGAAACCTCATCTATCAATCTCCTGCGTGCCTCGTCTCCTGTGCAGAAACACGCAGTTCTAAAGATCTCCATAAATCTTTGATCTCGATCAGATCTTTGTCTTTAATCTACGATCCTGGACTTATTTTTCTACAAAGGTTTGAACTTTGAGAGTTCAAGCAAGAGAGAAAAGTGTGAAAATTTTCATGTCTGTCTGAGAAAAGAGTGAAGTGAGGAGTTTAACATCTGTAATCTGTAATCCTAATTCACGGATTTCCCCTTCATGAGTTATTTTTAGAACATAATTCCCACAATAAACAGGGAACACTGCACTAGTTATGAGGTAATGCATCTCTATCCATCTGCAGCAGAAGACTGAATCATTTACTTTATTCCTCCTCATTAGTTGAGGACACGGCGCAGCTGCTCATTTTTATTTAGTGTCACAAATCCTCTCTTGTTTTTTTCCTTCAAGCCTCACATGACTGATCCATACGTGTCTGCACACAGTCATCATACAGTTAAAGCGTGCGGGGGGGGGGGGGGGGGGGGTGCATGCGCGTGACTGTTCTGCGCGAACATGAAGGAGATTCACACGAGAGAGAGATAGAGATACAACAAGGACAAAAGACATCAACCCAAAATATAACAAATGAGTATGAGAAATTCCAAATTGTGAATTAAGGACTGAAAATGAAGAGAGAACAAAAAGAAAAAAGAACTGTTGAAAATTCAAAACAGCAGCTGTTATTAATAAGCATTATTTTTCATTTGGTATCCGTTTTCAGGTAAAACATTTTTCAAGTTTAAAATCTACAATATTTTTTCAAATTCTCTATATTTCTTTCAAGTTTTACCACATGTACTTTAGTCTTTGGCCCGCCTGCACTCGCTTCTTCGCTTCTTTTCCACACTCTGTGGAACCGAGATACTTCAAATCCTTCACCTTCTTTATTTATCTCTTCTCCCTGTAACCTCACTCTTCCCTCTCCTTCACACACATGTTCTCCGTCTTGCTGCTGCTAACCTTCACCTCTCTAGCTTTAAGAGTTTAAAACTCTTCCTAAAGTTTCTATTTACTTTTTATTAAATTCACATTCACTTTAAGCTGATCCTGATTTGACCCAATAATTCAAAGCCTTGCTTTGAATGCTTTTTTTATGAAATCATCATTTTCAGTAATTGTTTGGAAGTTTTGTTCAGAGCTCTCATATTTCCTTTGGCTTTCCCTTCCTAACATTTGTCAGCATATTTTCAGCATTGTTCCTTTTCTTTTTGAAGGTTTTTGCTGCAGCTTTAAATTTCTTATCTTTTCTTTTAATTTTAATGTATTTTTATGAAGTTTGTGGAGGTTTCGTGTTTCTGTCCAGGACCTAATTTTTTAAACTTCAGAAAGCTCTGCTTTGTCACATGGTGAGTGGGGAGGGGGCACTGGAATGACTCTGGATAAAATGTGTCTGCAAACATAAATGCTAAATCATGGCAGTAAAGTCTTGTCTTTTTTTGTTTCCCCACAGAGAGCCAGCACCACCCGTCCCTGCCTCCACCTGAAGAGGATTGCAGCAGGAAGTCCCTCCTCCAGGAAGCAGCTGCTGCACTTCCAAATTTGAAATCTGATGTTGTGATTTGGAAAGTCTGTGCCTTCAACCAAAGTTCCCGGTGAAACATCCAGTTTTTCTTTGGTTCGGGGTGGAGCAGCTGCCTGATGGAGGCCGGCTGGAACAAAAGAGCAACAAAAGCCCTCCTGTTTTTTTTCTACAGATGGTGTCGGTGATGGACTTCAGTGGAAAAGAAATCCCTTTCTGTGCAATACGAGTCCATACCAATGTGATGATATTATGTGGACAAACTCTTGGTTTATTTTTGTATCGCTGTTTTCCTGATTTCTATTTTTCTAAAGAACTGAAACGGAGAAAAGAAAAAAATGGAGGTCATCCGCCTGGAGACGGTTTCCTCGAACCCGCCCCTTCCTGTGCCGACCAGCGCCAAAGCCATATCTGAAACAACCCTGTGCCACGTGATTCAAACGGCTCACCAGAGGATGCGTTCGGGGTCTCGTCGTGTCTCCAGGGCCTTGAAGTGTTTGTCCCCCCCCCACTTTGTGTTGCCAGTTCTTGCTATTTTTTTTACTTCCTCAAACATATCAGATCTCCTCAGGAGGCCCGAGGGGGGGGGGGGGGGGGGGGGTGTCCTGTGAAAAGATTTAAGTTTTGGGAAAAACTTTATTTTCAACCATTTCAGAATATTGTGATGTGATTTTTAAAGAAAAGTGAAAAAAAAAAATTGGTTTATTTGTCTATTAACCAAAAAGTGGAAATGAAATTTACTCAGGAATGACCTTTGACCCACATGTGCATCTGTTTGAATTGCTAGGCTCAACGACGTCACCAGAAACCCCGAAGCTTTGGACTGTCTCCGTCTTGAACTAGAACCAAAGCAAAGGTTTTTTGTCATGTCGTATTGAAGCTTTTACTGTTCTGACGCGTGAACCCACCTTTTAGATGGTTGCTTCTCTCTAAGGCCCAGAACCTTTATGAATCCATGTGTTCCCTGGATTTGTTTCGCAGCTGAGGTTCAAACGTTCTTCACTGTCAGCGCCAAATGTTCACTCAGAAACTTTTTTCTTAACTGAACGTAGCTCAGGTCCAGGCGGGATGTTCAGGTCAGCTGTGAGGAGGTCATCAGAACCGAGTCTGCAGACTCCCTGTCCCATGATGCATTTTGTTTTACAAAATGTCTTATAAAAGTCTCTAACAAAAGAAAAAATATGCAAAAGTCAGCAACTGGAAAACATTACAGACCTCAGGTTTAGTCAACTAACTCCATCAGCTGTGATCCAAAATGACCAGAACCAAACCTGGAGAGCTCAGGCTGACGGAGCGGATCCGACACAATCTGAATTACTTCCAGAGAAATTAGTTCAAGACCAACCAGAACAGAAACTAGTTTTTCCTGAAGAACTGAAAAGCTTCCATGACGGCGATTTAAGGAATCTTTCAGGATGGAGTTTGATTTGTTTCAGAACTTCCTTCATCTCAGAGCTGCTGCTCTTCTCCTTGATTCCACATTTGAGTTCAGGAGACCAAAGCCTGCTGAGAACAAACACAAACTCTGGATTTTCCTGAAAATAAACCTATGAAAAGGTTCCCTTCAGGATCATGTGACAGAGAAGTTCTTTGCGTGGTTTGTTGAGTTTGTGTGATTTTAACATTTGTTTGATCTGAATCCTTATCTGTGACAAATATGCACCCCCACCCTAAAAACCACAGAGAGGCGAATACTTTATTACCAGTCTGTGAGAAAAAAGAGATCCTGGAGCGTTCATGAGCTTCTGAGAAAAGAGACCATGAAACATGAACGAAGGTCCATGAAAGCTCATCTGTTTGAGGATTTACAGTCAGGCGGGAGATTCATGAAGGTTCCTGCTCAGTAAATCTGAAGATTCATTGTCAGTCAGTCTAAAGGTTCCTGAAAGTTCCTGCTCAATCAATCTAAAGGTTCCTGATCAGTCGGTCTGAATGTTCCTGAAGGTTCTTTATAAGTCAGTCAGAAAGTTTCTAAAGACTCCTGAAGGTTCCATAAAGTTTCTGATCAGTCACTCTGAAAGTTCCTGAAGGTTCCTGAATTTTCCTGCTCATTCAGCCTGAAGGTTGCTTCTCAGTCAGTCTAAAGGTTCCTGAAGGTTGATTGTCAGTCAGTCTAAAGGTTCCTGATCCGTCAGTCTAAAGGTTCCTGAAAGTTCCTGCTCAATCAGTCTAAAGGTTCCTGATCCGTCAGTCTAAAAGTTCCTGAAAGTTCCTGCTCAATCAGTCTAAAGGTTCCTGATCCGTCAGTCTAAAAGTTCCTGAAAGTTCCTGCTCATTCAGCCTAAAAGTTCCTGAAGGTTCATTGTCAGTCAGTCTAAAGGTTCCTGATCAGTCAGTCTAAAGGTTCCTGATCAGTCAGTCTAAAGGTTCCTGATCAGTCGGTCTGAATGTTCCTGAAGGTTCATTTTCAGTCAGCCTGAAAGTTTCTAAAATTTTCTGATCAGTTACTAAGAAAGTTTCTAAAAGTTCCTGAATTTTCCTATTCATTCAGTCTGAAGGTTCCTGATCAGTCAGTCTGAATATTTCTGGAGGTTCCTGCTCCATCATTATTAAGGTTCCTGCTCAGTTAGTCTAAAGGTTCCTGAAAGTTCATTACCTGTCAGTCTGAAAGTTTTTAAAGATTCTTGAAGGTTCCTAAAGGTTTTTGATCAGTCACTCTGACAGTTCCTGAATTTTCCTGCTCATTCATTCTGAAGGTACCTGCTTAAGGTTCCCACTCAATTAGTCTGAAGGTTTCTGAAGGTTTCTAAAAGTTCTTAATCAGCCGTTCTGAAATTTCCTGAAAGGTCCTGCTTAATCAGTCTAAAGGTTCCTGATCAGTTTGTCTGAACACTCCTGAAGGTTCATGATAACTCAGTTTGAAAGTTCCTGATCATTCAGTTTGAAGGTTCCTGTCTTTTTCCATATGCCACCTTAAATGTTCTTCTTGTCTTCTCCTTTCACACCTTTTGTTTATGCTGAACTCATTTATGCTTTAGAGCGGATTTGGTTCCATTTGTGCTTCTCAGGGAACCACCATTCTCTTCAAAAGCATAGAGGTGAAGGATCGGATGATACAGAATAAAGTTTTGGCCTGATCATCCAGAATCTGCACAACTAGACCTTCAGGACCATGAAGATCATCATGATGCACAAACTTCCTCAGGGTTCTTCTTTGATCTTTATGTCCAGCAGAAACATTCAAACCTAATCAAAACTTTTGAGATGTGGAGCAGAACATACCAGAATGTTCTGATCTGGATTCTGGCTCTGAGGTCTTGACTGACCTTTGTTCGGTCAGCTGTTATCAGACTTTTATATGTTTGTCAAGGAAAACTGTAACCCCCAAAAAACTGGAGATCTCATCCCGCCAGGTCTGAGATTCCTCCACTGGAGAACAGGTCAGCCAGGACCTCCTGGAGCTCCAGTTTGGTTTCTATGGGCTCTTTTCTTCAGGTGTTTTGTTGACTCTCCCCTTCTGATGTTGACAACTTACTGCAGACGCCGTCCACCAGCTGTGGGCGGAGTCTGGATGGTCTGTGACATTGCTCCACCCTCGTCCTTCACTGATGGCGTTCCTTGATCGAAGCAGTCAAACTTCAGAAAGAAGCTGAACTTGTGGTTGAAGTGGTGAAGTGGTTCTGTTGCTGTCTCCTCCTGTTCATCTCTAAAGAATTCTGTCTGTTCAAATGTTGGTTGTTTATGCAGAAGAATTCAGAAATAAAGGAGAAAATCCACAGGGCTGCTGGCTGTCCTTCACACACTAATAGAACCTCACAGATACTGCAGAACAATCTGAGATCATCACCAAAGAGTTTGGACGTGTTTTTATAACTGCAGAAACTGCACCAGAATCCATCCAGAATCATCCCTGTCAGGGTCATGAGGTTGCTGGAGCGCATCCCAGCTACTGAGGTGAAGGTGGGGACCATCCTGGACAGGTGTTTGGTCCATCACAGGGCCACACTTAAGGATCACTAGTGAACCTTTGCAGCTTGTTTCTGGACTGCTGGAGAAAACACACCCATGAATCAGGAGAACACGCAAACTCCACACAGAAAGAACCCAGCTGGGATTTGAACCAGGACCTTCTCTCTGTGAGGCAAAGAAGCTGACCACTACCTCATCATCCACCCCGTGCAGAAAACCAGTTTTTCATTTTATGCTTCAGGAACAATTCACTGTTATGTCGCTAGATGGTGCTGTTTTCTAATTTTCCTTTCTCAAAGAGGCTCAGCTGAGCAAAGGAAATTTCCAGCTTTGGAGGTCCTTTAAAATGTGGAAGCTGTTGCATTCAAGTCATAATAAAATCCGATGTATTTTAAAGCACCACAAACACAGGAAACTACAGTCTGATCATCAAAGCCTCAGCATGTCTGTGTCCAGAATGAATAAACAATGTTTATTTATTTGATGCAGAAAAGGATTTTTGTTGTTATTAGTTACATATGCTTCACTTCAGGTGAAGCTGCAGAGACAGGCGGGAACATCCCAGACACTTGTTGCGGTTAAAACAGATCAATTAGTTCAAATACTCAAATACTGTTACAAATATTTGTCACCAGTAAAAAAATCTCAAAGGATCAGGAATGAATCCATCATGGGAGATTTTCTGGACATCAATGCAGGGAAACAGATAGAGATGTTTGGACACATTGAGAGGAAGAACAGTGATGATGATGGTGAAGGGATGCTATGTACCAGTGAAGAGGTCTAGATTAGGGGTCGGCAACACTAAAAGAGACAAGTAGTCCAGTTCCTTTTTGACCAAAGCCCAAGAGAACCAACCGTCTCACCTCTTTGTTTAGAAAATACTCTATGTTTTGTGGTCATGAAGTCATTCACTAATAAAACATAGTTTTAAAATAGTTACAAGAATAGAATTGTAACAGTTTTACAGTTTGATACAACCATTTGAGCTTATTTCACTTTGACAGCAACACATACAAGATTTTTTCAAAATAAAATGCATCCTTTATCAAATAAACTCGTCCGGCTGCAGCAGATTTACTACCAGTTATATTATGGAATAATTTACTGAGAGAGTATTTTGTCTGAACAGCAGCAGAAGATAAGAATGTCTGATTAAAATGTATAATAATAAAAAACTGACAGCAGGTTAAACTTTTAAATCGTTTTTGCTCTGATGATAAAAATCTGAACGACTAAACTTAACAAACAAACTAAGTCAAATAAATGGTCCGTATACAAACAATCGAATGATGAGAGAACCACTTGTGGCTCCGGAGCCCCAGGTTTCAGACCCCTGACCTAGAGGAGGACCAAAGAGGAGGTTCATGGAGAGCAGGGAGGATGCAGAAGAAAAGGGTAGATGAACGTGGATTGCTGAGGTGCCCCCTTGAGGAAGCATCTAAAAGACAGAGAACATGAAAAAATCTGTTTAAAAAAAAAGACTTCTGTTAAAACCAAAACATTATTGTACTAGAGAAAATGTTATGATTTGTTTATTGTTTATTTCAGCAGAATTCAAATATGTAAAACATTTTATTTGATTCTAGAATAAAAACGCGGATTTATTTGGTTGAAAAGTGGGAAAAAAACAAAGAAAACTTCTTATTTTTATTTAGTTTTATTTAAAATAAAAATATGTTGGGAATGTGAGCAATGTGAAGCAGAGAATGACGATGATGATGATGGTGAGGAGGAGGAGGAGGACCTCCGTGCAGCCTCCGGAGCGCAGGGCGGGGCCACGCGGCGCAGCAGCAGCAGCTTCATCCCCGCGCGCGCACACACACGCCCGCTTGTCTCAGGCCGCAGCATGGAACCCGCAGCCCGTCCGCCTTCACAGCGGTTCCGGTTCGGGTGACGAGGAGGAGCGCGCTTAAAGCCGCCAGCAGAAGCGAGCGCGCGCCGTGGAGCCTCGCGCTCCGATTGTTCGGACGCAGCAGACTGAAACAGCAGGCCGCGTGTACCCGGACCGAGCCGAACCGGACCAGGCATGCCGCCCGCCCCGCTGCTCGTACATGCGCTACTGCTCTGCCTCAGCCAGGTAAGGCGCGTGTGTGCACGGCGGCGGCGCGCAGGGCTTTGTTTGTCCGAACCCGCGCGGGTGTGGGTTCGGCGTATCAGAGAGGGTGCAGTGATTGGCTGTGGGGCGCGCGCTCGGCCGTCCGTGCCATGGCGGCTTGGAACCTCATTGTTCTGCGGAAAGTGGGTCAGTCGGCTGCAGCGTCACGCGCACGCGCACATGTTGCAAACATCAGTTACCTTTGCTAAACCATGCGCGTGCACGTCCGTGAATGTTGTGGTTCTGCAGATAGAAGTCGGTGGTTCAAACTCGCTGGTGTTCGGAAACGTTTCCTGGCTTTGAGTGAAGCTGGAGGACAGCAGCATCCGAACTGCTGGTTCTTATGTGGTCCAGAGAGGACCGGTTTCGGTTTGGCTGAGCTGGCTTTAGACAGGCAATGAAATGAATTCATTTACTGGACCTGACGGGGTTCTGGTTCTGATTTTCTGGACTTTCCTGGGATGTGTGCAGAAGCTGGGATGCCTGTGGTTCTGATGGGGTCCAGATGGAGGAGCAGAACATTCTTGACTGGTTTGTTGGTTCACTGGATGCAGATGTTGATCATTTTCCTCCACGTTTGTTTGTTTGGGTCCAAACATCTTCAGCTTCATGATTTGGTTCTCCTGAGCTTCTTTTGGTTCCTGTCAGATCTAAAGAATCTCATGGTCCTTTCTGCTCCTCGTTTCCAGTTTTCCTTTGATCTTCAGATGTGCATGTGGTCGATGATGTCATGACTTTCACGAAAGTTCTGCAGCGTTCCTGTCTTTAGTTCTAGGAGTTCTTTCTGTCTGTGCAGTCTTTCCACAGATTTCCATGATGTTCTGTTAGGCTCCCGGATCAGACCTGCAGTTTCCTGAGAGGAAGATCCTTCAGACTCCAGAGGAATCCGCCTCTGGAGTTTGGAGGATTTTTCTTTTTTTTTCTGTGATGAAATGATTCATTTCTAAATTTTGGACCAAAGGAGAGATTATGATGATGATGATGATGATGCAGACATCATAGGTGGTTCAGGGATCATCAGGAGGGACTCTGGCTTCAGGATTTACCACCTCCAGCAGCTGGCATTCGCTGGTCTTCGTAGACCTTCAGTCTCAGCTCTGGATTGTGATGTCAGCCCCCCCCTTTTCCCGTCACTGTCAGGTTAGTTCTGGTTTAAACGGACCTGCTGAATCCTGAGTTTGTTTCCACGCCTCCATGGGCAGAGGAGTCCTGCTGATCGAAGGACAACCACCGCTTTAATTGGGGGGGGGGGTTCTCCTGCTCCTCCACTTCCTCCCCCCTCCCTGCTGCTTTGGTGCTTAATGAGCATCAACAAAGGACTAAGCGGCGGCTGCTCCCCCCGCCCCCCACCCCCCTTTCACATTCAACACCCCCCACACGCCGCACTCCGGCACGTTAGCAGAAAAGGAGCGTGTCATACTGAGTCTCTTGAGGGTGGGAGTGGGAATGGAGGACACCAACAGAAAAAGTTCTAAATTCTGGGTTGATCTTTAAATGGAACCAGGTCGTTTCCGCCTGTGACCACTGGGGGGGATTTTGACAGAATCTAGTCAGTTTCTGTTCATTCCAACAGACAATGGAGGTCATCACATTCAATAAGCATAAACACTATACAAGAGGTGGGGGTTCACTTTAATATAAATTAGGGGGCATAGTGTTTTGATTGACAGTCGACTTTACATGTTTTGGTTTATAAACGGAATCACAGGATTTATTTATTGTTAACAACCGACAAAGCCAGGATTATCTCGCCCATTTGACCTTAATGGTAGATTGGGTTTAGTCATGTCATTTAATGCAGAAATAGCCAGAATCAACCAAACAAAGTATATTAAACCAGTGCAAACAAACAAATCGTGTGACCACGTGCAGTCACTGTGAGGAACCACCTGATTCTCTTTACCCCACATTATAATACCCCCACCGCCACCACTGGGACAAACAGACAGACAGACAGGGCTGCCTGTTCCTGTGGGCTCACACGACTTCAGACTCAGGAGATGGTTTTTTATCTTCACTGAAACCCTCGTCTCCCAGCTGCTTCATCAGAAAGCTTTGTGCTGCTTTTGGAGTAGCTCAAGGTTTTTGGTAAAGTTTGGTTAGTTTTTGCCGTTCTTAATTTCTCCGGTGTTTCTTCCGTCATCTGTGTCATCATCATTATTCTTACAGTTTCACCTTCTCAGAACTTCAAGCACCTGCAGGTCCCTCAGATCTGCTTTCTCTGAGCTCATCGATGTTTGGAGGCTTCAGCTCAGGAGAAGATGTTCTTTGAATCTGGGTTGGTTTCAGTTTGAAGGAAGTGAAAGTCAGTGGAGCTTCAGATTTCCACCTTTTTCCACAGACCATGACCAGACTGCAGGTTTGCATGATAATGCTGGCAGCTGTGGAAAGGCCACACCCCCTGATCCAGCCCCAACCGCCATTCTTTCAGCAATTCACACACTTGCTTCATTCAACCACTCTGAGAGAAAGCTCTATGTGTGTGTAGGTCTCTGTGTGTCCATGTGTGAAAGGGAGAAATCCAGGAATTGATGACATCACAGAAATTAAACCAATCAGCTTTTTCCATGGTTTCTGCACATGTGACTGTACAATAGGCCCTGCCCATGATCCTTCCACCTTAGTGCTTTACTGTTGGTTCTGATCAAAGTTCATTGATTCAGAGGTCCAGTTTTTGAACCTCAGTCAGGTTTTTCAGATGTGAACTTTGACCTCAGAGAGGCAGAAGCTGTTGAATCCGTTCAATTTTTTCTCTCAAATGTTTTTATTTTTATTTTTGTTTTTGTTCAGTCAGCAATGAAATCAGTAGGCAGAGTTTCCCGACGAACAGCTGAGGAGGCGTTTGGTGGTCTGAGCGGGGGCGTGAAGGGTGGAGGACGGACGTGCATTCTGCCCTGAACGGGGCTCCTTTCATATCGGTTGCCATGGTGACAGCAGAATTGAATGAACTTTTTTTTTCTATCTTCTCACCCTGGGAGTGTGTGTGAGGGGGGGTGTGATGGACAGATGAGACGGGATGGCAGAGTGAACTGTCCCCAACCTCTGACACACACACACCACCTCAGTTCTCTACTTGTTAACAAGAAAAAAAACAGGCAAACAAAAATACAGACCCACACAGTTCTTTTGTCGGTTTTGGCGTCTGATGGTGAAGCAGGAGCTCCATGTTCAGGTGTGCTGGCATTCCCGTTGGTCGGACCCTCCTGGATCGTAAACTATCAGCTGATTTGAAGGTTGAAGTTCAAAAGAATGTGAAGTTTTTCATTTTAACTTCATTTTAAATTTTTACTTTCTGGTTTGAGGCTCTAATCCTGAAGAAAATCTTAGTTTTCTTCTCTGCACTAATTTTCATGTCAGCTGTTTTTGTTGACAGAGTGAGTTTAATAAACATTCCCATTGGTTTGCAGCAGGAAGGAAGTGGAACACTTAAATTTTTGATGTAAAATGAAAAAAAAGGTTTTTTTCCTTAAAAAACAAACAAACATTGGTTTAAATATAGATCAGTGGGTTTAATGAATCACATTTGAAGGAAAGCCCATTTAAATTCATTTTTAAACCCCGCCCCTTCAGCATGCAACCCCCCACTGCTGCTTTCTCTTTGATACTGAAAATCCTCCTCATCATGAAATCCTCAAAGGCCCTGCAGAGCAGGAGAGCCTGGGGAGGGGACACATCCATAGGAGGAAAACCTGAATAAAGGCAAAGCTTCAAAAGTTACACCTGTTTCTGAGGATTTTAAGCTGCTTGTCTCCAGGTTTGTGATGTCATGTTTCTGTGGTTTCCATGGTAACGGCATGGCTTGGAAAAACAGAGCAATGACCCACAGGATCACATTTGATTCAGACTAAAACTTAGTGATTTAATGATGCTACATTTTTTTCTGTTGCTGTGGTAACCAGGCTCAGTAAACCTCCCTGAGCTGATGTCTTGATGAGAAGCAGCTGCCATGCAGGTTGCAGCTCCATGGCAACCAAGCAGGTTTCTTCATGCCTCTTGATGACTTTTCTTAGTCAAGACTTTATACCTCCTCCCTCCTTTCGTTACCGTGGAAACCTAAAGGTAACCTAGTTGCTTTCAGGCTACATTGTGGGCAAGGATGAAACTTGTTAGGTCAGTTTGTAGATGACGCTAAAGGAAGTGACATCACTCAGTTTCCTGCTGAGTAATAGGGGTAGGGAAAAATCTTCTTCCTGCATGACCTTCTGGAAACAGAATGAACGCTTTGCGTGTCAGATGGATCTGGACTGAGGTGCAAACATCTCCTGGCAGGTCTGAGGGCTGACACTCCACCACAGGGCTGCTCGTCTTTTAATGTCTTAAATAAAGAAGTGCAGTGTTGATGTTGGCGGAACATGCTCCTGAACTTTCACTGACCTCCTGGTGTCGTGGTTGCTATAGCAAAAGTAAATAAGACGCAATAAGAGTCATGGATTTGGTTATTCTGCATTAACGACCAAGAACATTTAGAGCTGTGAATATCATCCTAGGGGGCAAGAATCCTCCATCTGAAGCGGAATAATCGGCATCTTCCCAGGATATGGAGAAATGTCATCATTTGGCTCTGGAACAGGATGGATAATTTGTTCAATTTGATTTATATAGCCCCAAATCACATCCATAGCTGTCTCAATGGGCTTCACACTTGTATTTATGCAAAGAACATAAAGTCAGTCACAAAATATGAACAATAGTTGGTTGCTAAATTAAACTAAACAGACCGAGCTACACAGGCATCCCTGCCCTTAGACCCTCCTTCCCGATGAGGAAGGACTCATTAAACCAGCACTAAAGGGAGCTCAGAGGAGAGTTGTAAACTGCTGCTCTGTACCCAAGTCAATCTGCTGTCAGATTGAAGAGTTTTTCATGATCAGCTGAAGCAGAACATCTTCTGAGACACCGGAGACCCTTATGCCTCGTTTCCACTGAGCTGTTGGGACAGGACTGAGCCTCTCCTGGCCGGTTTAGAATAGTACAGACAATTCAATCGAGCGTTTTCATTGTTCTGGATCATCAAGGCGCATGCGGGGTGTGGACCAATGACGTAGCTGTGCGACTACAGCGAATGGTAATGGCAACAACAATGGAGGTCGTGTGTCAGGATGCCTGGATTCAAAGGATGAGATTACTGGTGAGGGAGGGTTTTGATTACCAACCTCTAACATGAGGACAGAACTGTTCAACAGAGTGTGGGCGGAGCCTCAGTTTTGTATGGAAGTCATCAAGATGCAGAACAACAACGTAGGAAAATATTAACATGAGTTCAAGACAAAAAAACTGAAATGATGTTGGAATGATGTCTGAGTTTCAATGATCCGGGCTCAGCAGTGACCTTAGAGGGACTTCACAGGACTGCCAGGGTTCTCAACTGGATAATGGTTTGTAGAAGAATGTTCCAAAGACAGACGGAAAAGCGTGCTTTTGTCTGGAAAAAAAAAAAAGATTTGATTACATGACTGCCCACCAATACGAGTTTGATTAAAATATTGAGAACTTCCATGATGACCATCAGGTTTTCCTTTTTTCCCAGAGCCTGACGGCGTTCCAGGTGTCAGTAAGCGATGATGGTTTGATCGTGGCCACTCTGGAGCCATCGGACCTCCAGGAGAACGTGACGGCGTATGCAGCGCAGGTCTCTGGAGAACCTCGGCTGGTCCTGGTTCCATTCCTCAACACCAAAGAGGCTCTGCTATTCAACGCCTCCTTCCACGGTCTCTGCTACACCGTGGGCCTGCTGCTCAAACTGGGACAGAATTGGTCCCGACCCGTCAGGAGCGTTCCTGTTCTCACTAGTAAGAAGCTTCAAGGCACTTGAGGCTTTTAATTTGAAAGCACTTTGTTTTTGTAAAGTCATGAGCTCTTTTGATGAGTCGCGAGTCTTTTCTTTTGCTACGTGTTAAACTGCACCTGACATTGATGAGCCTCTGAGCTTCCCTCACAAATGAGGGGAAATTCTAGGTTTTGAATCACTTTAATGGAACCAATCAAACTGATGTTTGTCTCCCCAGAGCCTCTGCCCGTACGCAGCGCTCACATATCAGACTACAAGGAGGCTCCAGAGACCGGCGTGGTGTTCGACATCGACCCCCCCTCCAGAACCGTCTTCAGCAGAGTCAACATCAGCTACACGGAGGGGCAGGAGCGCCGTAGCATGCTCTACAAAGGTGAAGCGGCACCTGGAGCAGCTGAGAGGAGATGGTCAGAATGTGAAGTTTAACACCCCCATGTCCCCCATCATCATCAGACAGGAAGTCTGGAGTCTAAAACTACGGACACTCCCGGCATTTGACGCGCATTAAAGAACATTTAGTCTGTGGTGTTCACACTGGATCAATTATTAATTTCTCCTTCATGATCAATTTTCAAACAGCTGGGACTTTCATGAATCAAAGGGGACGCCATCCATAGGTCACTACCAAATCCAAGTCCCTGATTAGTTAGGTTCGACCTTGTTTAACTTTTTTAAGACACAGTCAATGGACGGTTTTGGTTTTATACATAAAGCCCAAAAACATTCGGAAAAACTTGCGCAGCAACTCGTGCATTGTTGTGCAATACATTGTTTCACTTAAGGCCCCAAAAAGCCCAGCCCAGGTGCCTCTGACATCCACTCTGAAACTTCAATTCAGAACAATGCGGCCTCCTCTGAAGGTTCTGGGGTCAATGTGGGATCAATGTGCCCTGTTCCTCCTCACCTCAGTTTACTCATCTTTAGGATCAACCATGACACGAATCAGCTGATGTTCGGTGATCTGGTTTCAAAATTTTTCGAGTAAAAATCAACTCGGAACCGCAAACTAACGAGCAGATGGATTAACCCGAGCTGTGAAACATGAGGCCCGTGGTGCTCAGCGGGCATGTTGCCATGGTAATCTGGTTTTAATTAGCTCTGATAGAGAACCTGCAGGTTCATCAAACCTGTGAAGCCCCGTTGTGCCCCAGACGAAGCTTTCAGCTAGATGGCACCCAAATGTCTTTGTCCGTTTTTCCTTTTTTTTTATCTTAAATCTGTCACAAATGTTTTCTGCCAAAGGTTGTTGTGGTTTTTGATTTAAACAAAGCCATCTTACTTGTATATCTACGTACTTTCATAGCCTCTTTACACAGAAACAACAGACACTGGTGTCAGTCAGCAGTGACTCAAGCCCCTCCCACAGATCCACCCATCTAAACTAGCATCATCATATCCTCCAGTGGATCTGATGTTTGAAGATTTTCTCCGTTCATGAAGTTCCCTCAGTAAATCAGGTGTTCTCATCAGGAGACTTTGTTTTTCTGGACTTTTTGTACATCTCAATATTTTTGACGCATCATAAAAGTCACATGATCGTGTTTGGAATTTATTGTAAATCATCGTTCCAATTCACAAATATTGGTATTTAGGCTCAATTTAAGCAAGATTCTCAGTTGAGGTTCCCTTAATTTTGATCTGAAAGGTGAGAACACCTGAGAGTACTCCTGTGTTCTTTTGTTCTCTCAGGTTCTCTCAGTCGTTTTTCATTGGCTGAAATGAGGGTTTGATGCTCACAAATCAGTCTATGAAACTCTACTTTGAGTTCTAGATTTGAGAAGTAGGTGAATCCTGCAGAGTCTCTGACCTTCTAACTTCATCATCAATGCATGAGCTGCTGACGCCTGAGCGAAGCTTTGACCTTCTGCGATCTCCTGCCTGAACATCTCTGCAAGCAAAACCTCAGATGCTGAAAAAAACTAAACAAAAAAAGGAATTGAATGTTAAACAACAGGAATAAAAACCCTAAAATGTTCTCATTAACTCAACACTTAGTTCAAATATTTGCTTTTCTTCACAGAACTCTTGTTTCTATTTTTTTTTCACAACTCAGGTTTTTAAATTCTTTCAAATAGCATTAAAAACATCTTTATTTATAAAGCTTTATTTTAACAGCAGAACTGAACTTTTCAAACACGTAAAAACATTTAAAATGATCAATTCTTGTTGTTTATGTGCCGTTTCCATTAAAAGGCTTTTACTTTGTAGATTTCTACAGAGGGAAGACTGTGTTCAAGCACTGGTTACCTGGAGTTTGTTACCGGAACATCACCTTCCAGTTGATCTCAGAAGCAACCGTCAACCAGACGGCGCTGGTGACCCACAGTGACATCACGCACACGCCTCTGCACCACCGCACAGGTAAGCCTCAATGGGTCCAGCCAGGATGGTGTTGTCATGGTAACCACAGTGGATCCACTATTGAGCTCACTGACTGCCCCTCCTGCAGTAACAGTATGGTCCTATCCCCGTGAAACCGTCAGATGTTCCCGTAGGAACTTCCTGTGTGGTCCTTCCACATTTTGAAAGAACGTTGATCTTCGCCAGTTAAAAGCATCGATGCTTCTCTGTTCTGAATGTTCAATGAGTCAGATGATCACAGAGGAGAAACCTCTCTGTCCAGCTGTGGATCTTTTCTCTCTGTGGTGAATATGGCGTTTTCTTGCCTGTGCTCCCCATGGTGGCGTGGGAAAAGCCTCCGTTCAGTTTCTTTCAAATGTTTCCTTCATGAACAGGTACAAATCCTCAGCTCTCCACTTTTTCTCCCCCCACAGTGCCGTACCCTCCCCTCAACGTCTCTCATAAGATCCTTCACCTGAGCCAGAGTTCTGGTCGCGTCCTGAACACCGATGGGGGGCCGCGGTTGTCCCGTCAGGCGCGGGACGTCCCCCTGATGGAAGAGGAGCAGACGCAGCCTTACAAGGAGAACCCTGACGGGGAGGTGGCCACAGTGACCCCCCTCGCCTTCAATACCACAGACAGCGCGATGGGAGACGTGATTGTAAACGGCAGCCAGGTAGAGGAGGCGGAGCTTCAGAGCTCCTGGCTAAACCGGACGGAGCCCCCCCACGTAGAGGAAGAAGAGTTCGTGAATGCAGTGGTGTCAGACTACGAGGACTCGAACGAGCCAGGGTCAGGCATGGCCATCCCCGCAGAGACCGCCATTCTGCTCACCAGACCCCCACCCATCCTGCTGGAGCTGCGCTGGCTGCCCCCCCGACCCCCCACCAACAACAACGGCTTTGTGGTCTACGTCTACAAAGACGGTAAAGGATCTGCAACCTTTTACCCATCTGTCAGTCAGGGAAGGGGGCGGAGAGGCTGGTCCTGGGCTGCATGGCGCCCTAGGCGAAAAAGGATCACCCCCACCACTGTCCGAAACCAAAACTATGTAACTGCCTGGAATATGTAGCAATAAGAATTTCTTTATTTCAAATCTCAAAACTTAAATAACAACCAGTTATTATTATTACCAGTTAAAACATTTATTGTTTTTTTTTAAAAAAACTGATCCCTGATCGTTATTCAATCTGGGGAACTTTGTATTGGGAGGTGGAAGCCCCCTAGCTTAAATAAAGGCTGCTTCAGGTAAGGAAAGGCCAGGAAAAGTTATTATGTCGAACCTATTTATTTTATTTATGTTTTAAATGATTTCTTTTTTATTTTTAAACTAAATGAGTGGTGTGTCCAAATGTTAGAAACTTGTAAAAAATGTCATAAAGTAAAAAAAAAAGAAAAACCTGAGCCTAATCATTGCCATTTGGCGCCCTCTCTAGCAGTTGGCTCAACCAAAGCAGCGACCTAGGCAGCTGCCAGTTGGCCCTGGCTGGCCTGCCCCCCCCCTTTTCAGATCAGTAATATGTGATGACATCACAGACAGAAACTTCCAAACCTGAAATGTGCAGGCTGTTAAAATGTTTGAAAACATTCAAAACATTTTTGTCTGAACGAAAACCAGAAAAATAAAAACTTTTTTACCGAAACAGAAAAGCAAAGATGGAGGACGGCATCATCCTGAGAGCTCATCTACTCGACTGTCCTGTGAAAACAGAGAAAAACATTAAAAGGATCCGTTTTAGTCAAAAGTAAAACTTTCCACGAACAGTTTGTGAGAAAAACAGAATACGAAGGAGAGGCGTGTCCACGCAGGTTGTTGGAGGAAGATTTCAGGTGTGACCAAAGGAATGGTGGTGAACACTGTGGTGAGGCAAAGCTTGAAGCCAGCTGAAGCTGAAGAGATGAAGAGGCTGAAGTTTTCTTTTGGAGTGACCAGGATGGATCTGAAATAATCCATCAGAGGAAGAGATCGTGGTCGATGTTTTGGAGATAGATGCATAAAGGTGAAAAAGATGCTGAGGTCTCAAAGAAGACCAAAGAGGAGGTCCATAAATGAAGGAATCCATGAGGGAGGAGGATGGAGATGAGAAGGTTACATGGAGGCGGATGCGTTGCTGTGGAAAGTCAAAGAAGTCAAAGAAAGTCAAAGAAGAACAGAGAAACTGAAGATGTCAGACGAACACAAACAAATTTTCATTTCCATTTTCTGTTCTTTAGGAAACTCCACAGAAACAGCGATTGTGGACGAGAACACTCATGAGTTTTTCACTGAGTTATCTGAGCCTGGAACATACCGGGCTCGGGTCAGCACGCTGAGTTCGTCTGGAGACTGCGAGGCCAGAGAGAGCAGCGCCGATGCCGGCGTCACCTTCTACCTGAGTGAGTCTCCAGAATCCTGCATCTTGAGAAGAAACTGGTTTCAGTCCCTTCTACCAACACTTCAGATTAAAATAATCTCATTCACTGAGAGAGATTACAACCAGAAACCCAAGAAAACTGTCAATAATGAAGGTTCATGTCAGAAGGTCAAAGAGAACTAGAGAACTTTCAGGATTTTGTAGTTGTAATAAAAATAAATCCTTTTACTGATGTTTTGTGAAAACACTTCAGTTTAATTTAAGTTTTTAAATCAAACATTTATCTGTTTTGGGTTTTTGCAGCCTCATTTACTGACATCTTGTTTAAAAGATTAAACCAATGTTCTGGCAGACAGTTTTTTCAGTCCTGATCTCATCCAGGTCCAGATGGAGAGCTGCTGGAGGAACTGCGTGAGCGTCCTCGGGGCGTCAGCGTTCGGCTGCTGGACTCCAGTACTGCCGCTGTGTCCTGGGCCCTGCCGTCAGAACAGCACAACGGCAGCTTGGTGTCGGTGGTGTCCACCACGTGCCTGAAGCCCAGCCTGAGCCAGAGGATGGAGAACACTTACTGCAGCGAGGTGGCTTCCCCCACATTGGCTCCAAGTTGTAATGCGTCTCCAACTGACGGCGTTCTCTGGTTCCTCCAGGAAAACTCCACGAGTGACATCATCAGCAACCTGACACCCGGAGCGCAGTACCGCGTGGTCGTGTATCACACCAACGGGCCTCTAATCAGCCCGCCGTCTGAGCCTGTCATTATCGACATCGGTGAGTATCGGATCAGGTTCTCAGGCCTGAGCGACAGGGTGGAGGTGGGGCTGCTGCGGGTTTTTGACCCTCTGTCTTGCTGTACAGAGCCCACCGGTGTACGCGAGCTGGCCGTGTACCCGTTGAGCCCGACCGCGGTGATCCTGAGCTGGCAGCGGCCGTACCACGTGGCCTTCCGTAAGTACGTCCTGCAGACGTTCTTCTTCAACCCTGTCACTCTGGCCTCCGAGTGGACCACCTACTACGAGATCGCCGCCACGGCCTCCGTCATCGCCTCTGTGGTAACAAAGCCTTTGTGCCACATGATGCTGTGATGTCACCAGCCGCAGTCTCACTGCCTCCGTTTCCCATCAGAGAGTCACCGACCTACTGCCTGCCTGGTACTACAACTTCCGTGTTTCAATGGTCACGTGGGGGGAGCCGCCGCTCAGCTGCTGCGACAGCTCCACTGTCAGCTTCATCACAGGTAAACGCATCTGGGGGCCCGGCGCTGCATCTCATTTACTGAAGACAACAGAGTAAAAAAAAGCTACTAAGATTTTGTGTTTGTTCAAATTTATTTTGGATTTTTCAATTTCCTAAAAAATATATATATATATATTTTTTTAGTTTTGTGCTAAAGTGTCAATTTAAAAGCTAATATTATTTTCTGTCAGGGTCAGTGCCTTGCGAGGCGTTCAGTGTGGCTGGGATGTTTGTGCATTCTCTAACATCTGCTCTCCTGCAGCTCCTGAGGCTCCTCATATCTCCTCGGTGGATTACGCTCACGGCGTTCTGTCCGTTCGCTGGACGTATGGCGAGCTCTTCATCGACCTGTCCCACTCGCGGATGCTGCACTGGCAGGTGGTGGCCATTGGGAAGAAGGGGCCAGAGAGGAGCTACTCTGTGGATGTAAGTCAGCTGGGCGGGTTCTGGGAGGGCTGAACCGGTTGAGGCGGTTGGTGTGGGGGTTATTCTAGAGTTTCTATCTATTTATCATGTTTTATGAAATAACACTGGATTATTATTTTATTTTAATATTATTGTTTAAATGTTTTATTGTTCATTTGTTTACTGCTATGTTTACTCGTTATTCCCATTTTATTTATTTTTTTTTGTTTTATTTAACCCTTTTTGAAACAATCATCAGAATAAAGTTTTTCATTTTGTTGCTGTTTCTCCTAATCGGTCGTTTTTTTTTTCTGTGTGTGTGTGTGTTTTTGCGACCTCGCAGTCTCGCGCACACTCCGATGTATGTGTATGTGTGTAATGATGCATTTCAGCACTCTCACAAGGCATTGTTTCTGTCTGTACTTCCTGTCAGGTGACCCGCAGCGTGATGCGGGCCAGCCTCCCCCTCCCTCCAGGGGACATCTACAACCTGACGGTGACGGCGTGTACAGAGCGCAGCAGGAACACGTCCATGCCCAACATCATCAAACTGGGTGAGGCATGTGCACGTCCAAGATGAAGCTCCTCCCACCTTCATGTCACTCATCAGTATATGGCCTTTGTCGGACAGAGGACGTTAAAAAATATAAACTTTCATAAAATTTGAATAATAGTAATATTACTTTTATTACGTTTTTCTTGAATGTTAATTTTTTAAATATATTTGTGGATTAATACGGATCAAAGGTGGAATTTGTTTTAATAAAAAATCCACACTGTTCCTGCTGAACATGAACAGAAAATAGATCCTCGGATTTCTGAGCATCTCGTCTTACAAGTTGGACTCCAGTTTCCCGCAGCCTGAGTCCTCCACCTGCATGAATGTTCTGGACAGGTGTCTGCAGGTGTGAGGGGTGGGGTTGCCGAAAGGCGCGCTCTCTCAGTGTGGGTTTCTTCTGGAAGACGCTGACTCGGCAGCAAGAAGTTGACATCAGCAGTTTTTCTGAATTCATTTGCTTTGGTCTGCGGCTGAATCGACCCATCCTGATCTGCAGAACATTTTCAGCTGAAACCAAAACCAAACTGCAGATTCGCAACTTCCTCTTCTGGGCGTCCTCAGGGCGGGGGAAGGGGGTTGTAGCGCTGAAACTCGATGGCGTCGACACTTCACTCACAGGTTCTTCCTCTGTCTTAGGCTGACTTTGTTGGTGTGTCACTCCGGTTTTCCTGCAGAGCCGGCCCCCCCAAGGTCTCTGTATGCTGTCAACGCCACTCACTCTTCAGCAACGCTGCTGTGGAGCGAGGAGGGCGTGGTCGACTACTACCAGGTCCTCTGCAGACCCTGCAAAGCCATCAAGGAGCTGAAGGTACGGCACCTCCACCTCACCAAAGTGTAGCATGATGGGGGGAGGTGGTAAGCCCCCCCTCCAATATTTAAATTAGTCATACATTACTGTTTAAGAAACATAAAGACTAAAACTATTTAACCCTCTGTTTCCACCCCCAGGCTCAAGAGCCGCTCACCTCCACCTCCCACGTGCTGACGGTGTCTGGGTTGATGCCGTCATCCACCTACAACTGCAGCGTGACCAGCTTCAGCTACAGCACGCCCAGCCGGCCCGCGCACGTCACCGTCACCACCGTCGGTGAGCGCTTGCCTTTACTTTGGAAGGTCACAGCAGGACGTGTCTGTAAGGTGTCTGTTTGTACGACTGCAGATAAAGAGATGAACCCGAGCGTGGCCGTCATCTCTGCACTGGCTGTCCTGAGCGTGCTGCTCGTCAGCCTGCTGCTCCTCTTCCTACTCGTTCTGCGCAAGAAGCACCTGCAGATGAGCAGGTGAGCGTCTGCACACCACTGCTTTAACCGTTTCCTTAAAGTCAAAAAGGAACTTCTCCTTTTTAGATTTTGGTTTATTGTTTAAATTATTGTGCAAAAGAATCTAAACGAAATCCAATTTTATCTAGTTTCTGGATTTGAAGCTTTTTAATGGCAGCCCCAAAGGGACAAACTCTGATCTGCCACACTGAGCAGAAATTGTTTCATCCCAGTTTGTAAACTTTAAAGATCCTTTAAAGAACCAACCAATGCTTTTGTCTTCACTTTGGTCCTGTACCTGTACCTGAAGGACTGTTAGTCAGGTAAAGTGCTGAATCAGCATTTCTTTAAAAGTCATCAAGACTTTCATAAATGTTTTTTTTTTCCTCCACTGTCAGATCCTGATGATGGAAACCCCAAACTGGGATTATTTTAAATTCAGAATTAACAGCAATTGTCGACTTTCTGCATCCACAACTGAACTAGAAATGTTTTAAATAAAGTTCACCTCAATTTTGCATAATTTTGTTTTTATTTTTTGTTTTGCTCAAGGGTTTCTGTCAAACCTTTTTCTCATTTTCTGGTTTAAGGTTGGGATGGTTCGATTCCCTGAAGCTTTTCAGCTGTGGGGGGATGTTTGTTGGGGCGGAACCTTTGGGTTCTTCCTCTTTTTTTGTTAGGAGCGGTCAGAAAAAGTGCCGCCCTCAGCGCTTCTGTGTTTGTATGTTTCAGAGAATGCGGCGCCGAGACCTTCGTCAACTTTCCCTCATTTGAGAGAGAAGGAAAGCTCCCCTACAACTGGTATGCAGCTCCTCCCTCTTGCTTGTTATTGTTGGTCAGGACTGGTGTCCAGGTGGGGACAGTCTGTCAGGGTTAGACGCAGAGCTGGTGAGGAAGATGAGGATGACCTGTGGCGCTGTAAGCAGCAAAGCAGCACAGAGGATGAAGACGGGCGCACCGCTGCTTTCAGCGCTCAGGTTGGTGATTAATATAACGGCTGAAAGACGGTCAGCGAAGGCAGAACCTTGGCCCCCACCCGCTGTGGCGTTAGACCCCCAGCTGTGGACGCTCACCTGGGAGGGGGTGTGGCCCCTGGGTGGCGTCACGGCGACTGCATCTGCAGACCTCACCATCCGCTGCAGCAAGCCAACCTCTGACCAACTGAAAGGAAAAACGATCAGTGAGTTTGGGGTCACAACCCCCCAAACCTGAATCTCAGCCGTGGCAGTGGAAGTGTCCAAACCCGAGCGCGGCTGAACAGCTGCGCAGACCAGAATGGTTCAGTCCGGATTGTTCTGACCATACTAAGCATGAAACCCCTCTGCTTCTGCATTGCCTGGTTTCTGATGAAGAACTCGTTTAAATCTTAGTTTGACTTCACAGGAAACGGCTCAAAATACACAACTTTTTATAGAGAAAATAAAAATGTCTGTTCAGTGTTTTCAGTTTCAGAAATAAATGTCAATCAAACAAAACTTTATAGTTCATAAAAATGAAAAACAAAGAAAAAAAACTGAGAGCAGGATTTTAAAATCTGCTGGACTCAGAAACTCATCCTGGACTACAGTGCTAACCTGACATCACAGCGCCATCTTGTGGTGTAGGAGACGGCACTAATTGTGTTGAAGGAAACTGGAGTTTCTGCTAGGGGTTTTAAGGGCGTGGCTTCATTTCCTGCTGGTCACAGCCTTCGCCGCTGTCAGGAGTTTGGACGTGTTGGTCAGACAGTGATAGGAGCTTAAGGGTGGGGGTGGGGGGGTGATGCATTCAGGTCAGGCTGGGAGAACACAGTGATGTCGCAGCCTGTAGGGTTGGGGGGCCTGTGGTAGACAAAGCAGCCTTTGGCTGCAGACAGACTCCTGTTGTCCTGCAGCGATGGCGGCTGCTCTCTCCATGCATTAACTGTTCAGCACTAACGTGACGCTCTGTTCCTCTGTACTAATGCAGCCCCGCCGTGTGTCGCCCCCTGCTGTCTGTTTTCTTCTCTTATTTGTGCTTTGTGTTTATTTGACCCCTTTCAGGCGAAGAAGCCTCTTTGCCTTCCTTACCCTACTGCCATCCTGCCTTTGGACTGACTATCTTTTGGCTTTTTATATTAATCCGTGGTAAGTAAACGCCCGCTTCACCAGGGGGGCATGTGGAAGCAAATACAGCTGGTCCCTTATGGCTCTACCTGCATGTTAGTTGAAGTTCAAAGGTGAGGCTAACAGCCCGCCAATGCAGAGCTAACAGATGAGTTTGGTGTTTTCGGTCTAAAAAACTTGATTGTTCCCATTGGGTTCCTCAGGGCTCTGTTCTGGGCCCCAGTAATTCTGATAGAAGTTTAAAGCAAAACCACAGCAGCTGTCGGATGTTCCTCATTCAGCGCAGTGGTTCTCCTCAGAACTTTCAGGTTAGATTGAGATATTAGAAACATGAAAACTCTTCATCTCTAGCGGAAAAACCCAGCAATGACCCCCACCTTTAAAAGGTTAGGACTATTGACTGTATCAGAGAACTGGACTGTATGGACTCTCCCCCTGGTGTTCCAAACAAGAAGTACCTACTGGCTCCAGGAAGCCAAAATCCCATAAACGTCTATGAGAAATAAACAGCTTTTACTCAATCTGTTGGTCAGAATAACCATTGATACTGATACTTTTTATTCAAATCTTCGTGATAATCCTAATTTTTTTCACGATTTATTTTCTGTATTTCAACTTATTCCATTTATAAACGGACCAATGGGGCTCTTACACTCATTCCCTCCAGTTCTCATATTCAGTCAAAGGTTCAATGATTCCAAACTTTCCCGCTGACCTAGACTGAGATAATCTGGTGTTCTGCAGGGCTCTGCTGTGGGGATTCAGTCGGAGAACCTCAGACGAACACCAGACTGGTCTTTAGCTCATGAACAGTAGAGCTGTGTATGGTAGAGGCTAACAGGCAGAGTTCCAACATGGCGCTCCCCTTGCGTTTGTCTGCATGCTGTCAGTGCCTGCAGCTCTAGCAACCCCTATGTCCTCCCCTGCAAGTTCAAGTCAAAGCTCTCCTGAAGTTGCCAGGGATGTTAGAAGGCTGCATGTTGGTGCTGCTGCCTCTCAGGTGTCATCTGCGATTCTTCTGGATGTCTGCGGCTCCAAACATGGAAAAATCATTTTCCAAACTCTGTCAATGACACAGTAAATAATGATGAATGTTCTGTTTTTGTTTTTTTAATTAAAAACACATCAAATTCAAAAACAGTCCCGTTTGTCAAAGAAAAACCTTTAAAACTTTTTGAGCCACAGACCTCCAGGGATTTATGAAAATGATCCCTTTAACCATCACATTAAATCATTTGTTGTTTCTGCTGTCAGTTTTCTGATTGAACATTCAGGTAAAGGTGTGCAGCAGAGGCCCCTCCCATTCTGCTTTCTTTTTATTGTTTTACCAAGAGGAAAAAAAAGAAGTAAAATGGATTCGACCTTGAATTTAGGAGTGTAGGTGTTTAGACAGCAGGAGGCGCCACTGCTGCACATGTGCTTTGATTAGAAGTGTGATGAAGAATGAAGAAGCAAAAATCATCAAACTTGTTTTTACTTTATAGGAGCAAAACCGCTTTGAAGAAACGCAAACTCACCAGGTAACCCGAAACTGTCTGTCTCTCTGTGTGTGTGTCTGTGTGCGTGTATATCCATACGTGTGTGTGTGTGTGTCTGTGTGCGCATTTCCTCATGAGGACTTGTGAATCTTCTTACAGATTTTATGGCCTGTTTAGGTCTATAATTGAGTTACAGATGATGTTAGTTTGGATTCAGGTCTCACCTGGTTAGTTAGGCAGTCCAAAATTTAAAGAAGTATAAAAATATAATATTGATTAAAGAAAAGGTTTATAATTATAGAATTCACATACAAATACAGACACACACACAGACCTGATGGCCTGTAACCAGGAGTAATGTGGAGTTTAGTTCAGTGTCTTGCTCAAGGAAACTTTGGCACAAGGCAGAAACTGAACCTGCAATCCTCCAATCAGAGGTTGATCACTTTACCTCTGCACCCCCACCACCACCACCCCACCACAATCTGCGTGTGGTCAGCACTTTAATCCTAGTTTCAGATGGACGGCTGTTAAACCAGCAGGTTTTAAAGAAACGGAGCTGATAACGGACTGCAGGACTTCCAGCTCTAATCTGCTCCTCCTTTAGGAGCTGAAGATCTCTTCAGTTTTTGGTACCAGAGTAAAATATAAAATAATAAAATATAAAATAAAATATTATTATTATAAATGCAAATTTTTTATTCTACAACTGATTTGTTGATTATGTATTGTCTACCCAAACTAAACTCATCAGATCAGTTTAAGAGTTGTAAATCACACTTAAATGTTGGATGTTCACTTATGAGTGTTGGATGTTAAAGGCTAACAAAACAGTAAATCTACTTTTCTTTGGCTGTTTACAAGTACAAATGGGGCTTTAAAAGGGCTGACTGTTGGTCCTTGCCAACTTTTAATTCCTTAAAACAGTCTCAAACCGTTTCTGTGCTGCCCCCTAGAGGTTAAACGAGGTAGTAGTTTAATTTTGTGATTGGTCAACTGGCCTAGGTCCCAGTTATTTCAGAAGTTGCACATCATCATGTTCTGCAGCTCCAGTTTCTCACCCTGTCTGCCTTGGTCCCAGCCTTTTTTTGTATTTTTCAAATCTGGGCTGTGAGTGGAGTCATCCTCCAACTTCCTGTTGTGTTACCCTTAAGTTTTATATGTTGGATGTAAGGTTTTGAATGTCTTCCGGGTATGGACCAGTTCTGATGGAGACATTGATTATGTGTGTGAGAGATTTAGCTAAGATATTACAGTTTTTTTCCAGAAATGCAGTAGCTGTGTTGTAAATAGGCTTGGCGAACAAGTTATTCAATTTATTAATAGTATTTAGAACTGTGGTAGTTTCAATCTCCTTGATATCAAGGGAATCATTAGTTACTGCTGTAATGAATTTTGGATCTGACTTTACCTCTGAAAACTGTGAAACTAATTCATTAACAAATGTCATGAAAAAATGATGAAACATTACAACAGTTTGGTCGTGTTCAGAGATCACTTTTCCTGTAGATGTGAGTTCAAACTTAAAGTCAGTGGTAGCATTGGGACTAATTAAGTTATGTAACAGCTTCCAGATTGCTTTTCCGTTACCCTTTGCTTCAGACAGAACTTTATAGAATGTTTATATTTAGCGTCACGCATTTCTGTAACCACTAGGTTCCTCAAATTTCTGTAGATCAGCAAATAGGGAATTATTTTCACTCTTTCACTCGTATTTTTAGAGCGAGATCTCAGACTATAACTGACGGTTATGAGCAGATATGCATGAAAGCTGGGGTTTTCTTAATCCTTTTTTTTTTTGCTTAAGAAACTTGTCCACCATGCTTTAGATTTTGGATGTAAAAATATTGTAACAGTCATTTACATGGCTGTGAGTTTGATCTTCTTCCCACTTTGCTCTTTTTAGCTTTTTTTAAAGTTCTAGGATTTCTTTTTGTGGAGATAAAGTTTGGCCGGTTTTTAATTGTTTTTTAAACCTAACAACAATTACGAGTCAGTTTTCCATTGATCGAGGTCAGATTATGATCTGATAGCCCACAGATTAAGCTATATGATTTTATTATTTGCTTAATTTGAAAAGATTAGGTCAAATAATGTTTGAGTCCTTCTAGTCAAGGGAGTCTGATTTTTAGTCAACTGGTGAAAGTCACATTTTCCTGCCCAGTCTTTCAGTGGTTTTCTAATATGAATATCCATCCAATTTATATTGAAGTCACCAAGGACAATCACTTCGCTGTTGTCTCTAAAGCTTATTTACAAACTTCAGATGTACTGGCAGGAGGAGGATTGTATACCGCTAAAATATTCAAATTAATGCTTGGAGAGACACGGACATTTATACAGAGTGCTTAATCACTCATTTTCAGATATGCAAATTTATCTTGTATGGAATGTTTCTTTTTATGTAAACCAAATACCTGGGATAACCACCGGTTATATGTCTGGTGTCAGATGTTGGGTGTCAGAGCTTAGATGTTAAGTGTCAGATTTGGGTATCAAAGGTTGGGTTTCAGATGTCAGAGGTTGGGTGTCAGGTGTTGGATAATGGAATGATTAGTAGAAAGATAGTTCCCTTCATTAAAAGGATCCAGATTATGGCGTTCCCGGAGACCCATCCTGGAGGTTATGAAGGTCACATCTGTCCTTTTGCTTCCAGCCCCGTGCAGCTGGACGACTTTGAGGCGTACTTTAAAGACATGGGCAAAGACTCCGCCTACAAGTTCTCGCTGCAGTTTGAGGTAAGACGTTTGGATCTTGGCTGTGATTGGACAGTTTCTCTGATCATGATGCTCCTCCCACAAAGATTAGTGATCACTTCTAATGACTTTATATCGCAAAAGCAGATCGTTTTGTTGGGAAATAAATCACAGAAAGGAAACTTTTCTGTTATTCCTCAGCATTAAGATACATTCACAATGACATCACAGATGGTCATGTGGTTTAAAAGAGAAACTTCTTCTTGGTTTGATCTTCTACCATGTATCTTTAAGATCTTTAACTATCAAACGCTGTGGTTCAGCAGATGTTTCCCAGTGTTTCTGTCTAGAGGGTTTGTTGGTGTTGGACTCTGAACTGAACCTCAGAGCGGAAACGAGAAAAATTTGGTTTTCTAATTGTATTCATATGAGCTCATTCGTTCACATAAGAATCGATGACCCAACTGGTGAAGTTTCTCTGGATGTCTTGGAGATGATGCTGAGTCTGCACTTTTTCAGTGTTTGGATCTGTGGATGTCTGCAGGAACTGAAGAGCGTTGGGCTGGACCTGAGCCATGACGCCGCAGACCTGCCGGTCAACAGGCCGAAGAACAGATACACCAACATCCTGCCCTGTGAGTTCTTCTCTGAAGGACAAGCTGCAGATTCTCTTTCTTCTGGAATCTGATCATCTCTTTTTTTTTTTTTTTTTTAGATGACTTCAGTCGGGTGAAGCTGATCTCCATGCACAATGATGAAGGTGCAGACTACATTAATGCCAACTACATTCCTGTGAGTACCTGAAGGCACCGTCATGTAAACATGGTCATGATTCGTAAAGTTTTCAATGTTTTCCTTAGCTGTCCATTAGGTGGAGCTGTTGAAACCTGCTTTAACTTTTTGAAGGTCTTGAATCAAAGTCTTCCTCAGTGAAGCTGCTGTTTGTTCTTCAGGGTTACAAACACTCCAAAGAGTACATTGCCACTCAGGGTCCGCTGCCCGAGACCCGCAACGACTTCTGGAAAATGGTTCTGCAGCAGAAGTCACCCATCGTCGTCATGCTCACTCAGTGCAACGAGCGGCGTCGGGTGAGCTTTTACACTGATGATCTCATAACACAGGATGAAGAGCAACAGGAGGAGATGCTCGGACATCTTCATCACACCTCCTTCTATGATGGTAGATTTGGCACATTACCAGACCAGTTTCTTTTCAGCTCCAGATGTCCTATAACAAATTTCAAGAACCTGGAAAAGATCAGTAAATCGGGTTTGGTTTGGACTCAAATTAATTAAAAAATCTAGAAAAACACAGTTTTTCCACAAATGTTCGTCTGTTTGAAACAGGAAAAAGTACTAAACATCCCAAATATCACTGAACTCAGACTGCACGGACGTTTATTTCTGATTTCAAATCAAACTTTTATACTGACATTCCACAGAAAATGTCTCCAACCAGCCGCCTGTGGCCTGTGCTACCGCATGCAGACAACATACATAAACTTTAGGTTCTTGTTATAAACTGAAAATGTACGTTTGTGTTAGAATTATATTCTAATGAAAGATATTAATAATTCATGTATTTATTCAAAATAAATTCCAGTAAATATGAAGACATTTTTACATATTATTTACATATTATTTAGATTGACCATTCCTTTCGGGTTTAAAATCTTTAGCTCATCCACCTGAAGGAGCATCTTCTGCCCCCTGGTGGCTTCTGATGTCACTGCTTTTTTGCAGGTGAAATGCGATCATTATTGGCCCTTCACGGACGAGCCGGTGATGTACGGCGAGATTGGCGTGGAGATGCTGTCCCAGAGTGAGTCCCAAGAGTGGATCACCCGCAAGTTCAGGCTGGAATACGTGAGTCTGTTCACCTGCAGGTCGGCGGCGGCGTGGGAGGCCAGACTGCCTCTAACTCCAACTGCTTCCCCTGCAGGCGGACGAGACGCAGGACGTCTTGCATCTGAACTACACCTCATGGCCAGATCATGGCGTTCCCACCGTCAACGCCATCGAGAGCATCCTGCAGTTTGTCCACATCGTCCGGCAGCAGGCCAACCGGACCAAAGACCCCATCATTGTACACTGCAGGTCAGAGACACTCCCCTCCCGCCACCATGAGTCGTGTGTGTGTGTGTGTGTGTGTGTGTGTGTGTGTGTGTGTGTGTGTGTGTGTGTGTGTGTGTGTGTGTGTGTGTGTGTGTGTGTGTGTGTGTGTGTGTGTGTGTGTGTGTGTGTGTGTGTGTGTGTGTGTGTGCGTGCGTGCGTGCGTGCGTGCGTGCGTGCGTGCGTGCGTGCGTGCGTGCGTGCGTGCGTGCGTGCGTGCGTGCGTGCGTGCGTGCGTGCGTGCGTGCGTGCGTGCGTGCGTGCGTGCGTGCGTGCGTGCGTGCGTGCGTGCGTGCGTGCGTGCGTGCGTGCGTGCGTGCGTGCGTGCGTGCGTGTGTGTTAATCAGTGAAAACTTACGATCATTTAAAAATCAAACGTGGAGCCCATTTTCCTTTAAACTAGAAGGAAGGTCTTTGTTTTCCTGATTGCAGGGATTAAACCCAAACCCCACCCTGTAATCTCAGACCGGCTGTCATCAGAATACAGATATAATAATCTGGATTATACGAATCATCTGAACCAGATTATAAGGATCATAATGAACCCACCAGAATCTGATGGTTTCCTTTGGCGCCTTCAGAAGGTCGCCGTGACCTGAGGCTTCACAAAGGAATATCTGCATTTAGCTTTGCTTTTATTTTCTTAAAATTCCTTTATTTTGAAAAAGTCTTGGAAATGCTTGAATGTTTAGAAGTCGTCATTCTTCCTTTACTGTAAGAAATCACAGTGACTAAAATATTTTTATCTGAAACATTTAATCTTCATGAAATGTGAAGAGGGTACTGCAGATGCCGGCGTGACCAGAACCTTTGAGCAGAACCTGCATGTTTGTGTTTCAGTGCTGGGGTGGGCCGCACCGGGACCTTCATCGCTCTGGATCGCCTCATGCAGCACATGAGAGAGCATGAGTTCGTGGACATCCTGGGGATGGTGTCCGAGATGAGGTCTCACCGGCTGTCCATGGTCCAGACCGAGGTCAGAGCCTCAAACCTGCAGATTCCTGACAAACCACTGAACCAAAGCCACATGTTAAAAGGGTTTCTGTCTGCTTACTGTGGAAGTGTGAGATTGCTGTGACAGTTGTCCGTGTGTCCTCTCTGGGCTTCCTTACTTGAGCTCTGGACCTCACTGCAGCTGTGTTGTGTTCAGGAGCAGTACGTCTTCATCCATCAGTGCGTCCTCCTCATGTGGCAGAAGAAGAAGCAGCAGTCCATCACCTCGGACGTCATCTACGAAAACGCCAGCAAGACATAGTGCGGCGTCTGCAGACGTGAGTCGCCACTGGCCTCCATCAGAGCGGTTCGCTTTGGAGTTTCACATCAGTTACAATATTTCTTATGAACATTTTTTGTTACCATAAGGTGCATTAAGGGGAACTAAATAGTCACATAACTTGATTGACTACACTACCCAGAATCCCTAGAGTTGCATAGAGGCAATGATTGGTCAAAGTAGTTAATCGGCAGTTTTACTCGTGAACTGTGTTCTTCATGTTATCCTCTTTCATTAGCAGTAATCAGCCTTTGCAGAGAAAACACAAAAGAAAAAAAACGTTGACAACGCACAACATTCTTCAGTTAGAACCACTGATTGTATCAGAGAACTGGACTGAGTGTGCGTGGACACCACCCTCCCCCAATTCAGTCACCATTTATTCATGATACAGACACCGTCGTCGTCAGTAAGCACTGGTTGGTCTGAATAGTTTTGAGTCAATGTTTCTATGGCAATCAATCTCACCAACCAGGAGTGAGCTTGTTAGAAGGCCACACCCCCACCACTTGAAAGAAGGCTACACAAAATCTGTCATATTTTGATTGTTGAATGAGGGGGCAGCAGGCTCCGCCTACTTTTACTGAGGCATCTAATTGGTCAGTTTATAACTTGAATAAGGGGGGAGGGGTCACTCAGTCCAGTTCTCATATACAATTTTTTTGGACCACATCAGATACAGAACAATACTCTCACTTTTTCACTTCCTTACGTAGAAAAACACTAAAACATTTCCTGATTGGTGAGAGTGGTTGCTATAGAAAATTGTGACTCAGATTTTTAAACCACCGACAACCGTTTCCAGGTCAGAAAGCAGAACCAGAATTCATACATAAGAAGTTCTGATGATTTTTGAGAACAGTTAGTTAAAAATACAGTCAATCCTGGATATTATCATCCAGTTCAGTCCAGATGATCATGACCAGATTATCGGAGTCTATCAGCCAGTTTGATGGCTGACACGCTGAAGCACAGGTCACATGGTGGGGCACAGGACTCTGATTATAGAGAACCACTCTGGTTCTGAGCTCTGGCTGTCTTGCAGGTTGTGGACACCTCTGAGCTTCAGGCATCCATCATGTGCAGAGGAGCCGCCTCGCTGTCAGCATCAACCTGTGAGAAAAATCCACCGTCCAGAAGTCCACGTGAAACGACGTAAAGGCCTAAGATGGAGCTTGCCTTAAGGAGCCTTTACTGACTGCCCTACACGTCCCCCCCTTGAACAGGACCGCTCCACGTCGCCACGGTCACACGTTTGCACAGCACCCACCCTCGTTCAGGCAAGGGGCAGGACAGACTCAGCTGGATTCATGTTCACTCTCAGGACTCACCGTCACTGAACAGCCTTCCTGGTCCCACCTGCTGGGCTGAAGCATGCTGGGTAGGAGGATACTGAGTGCTGGATGGAGCCTGGACGCTGCAGAACCACAACTCTGAACAGATCCATCGTTCAGAACAGTCTCCAGCTACTCCAGCAGCAGAGCTGGAATCCACCAATTCCACAACCTTCAGACCTGCTGATGGATCCATGGAAGGTTCTGGTCCTGGACAGAGTCCTCAGTAGAGGAAGTGAATGTCTGCAGGATACAACAGGAAGAGAACCCAACACTTCCTGCTGCCATCGGTTGTCATGTGATGTGTTCAGGACCACATCAGGAGATCACCGACTTGAATGTGGACCAAGGCTCTGAGCTGCTGATCCGGAAAGCCCAACAAACCATCACATCGCCCAATGGTGGGGGGTGGAGCTTCAGCTCCACAGAAAGCTCTCTGGGTCTTATGGTAGACACTAAAACCTCCCCCTCCCCCGCAACATTAGGTCTGCTCGCCGACATCAGTACTGGACCGAGCCGTCCTGCGGGCCCAGATAACCCAACATCTCCACGATCGGTCCGGACCATCAGTGAATTTAAAACCTTCAGTTTAACTAAGTTTGTTTAAGGGAACACTCTAAACGACCTCCGGACTCATGCTAACTCTAGCCTCAAAGACGCAGCTAAAGACGACGCTGGAAGATGTCCTCCAACTTCAACAATCTGCAGGAACAAACCTGGAATTTTACAAACCTGTAACACATTTATTTTGAAACACACCAATCTAACATTTCATCTGCACTGAAATCAATTTGAACTGAAATTGGTTGTGTAAAACTAAGTGACGGCGAAACATTTTACCAATCCACCATTTAACACTTTTCCTCACTGGATTTGTTTTCCCAGATGCAGTAAATTTAAATGCAAAAGTCTACTGTCTAATCTGGTGGAGAATTAAAGAGCAGCAAAAGGGGGAAATCTTTAGCATCAGTTTTACATTTCATAGTCTTACTTTGATTTTTCTGAGTGGAAAATGTGAGGAAATGTTGGAGGAAATGTTTCCTCACGGACACACGGTGACGCCCAAACAGAGTCATGCAGCCTCAAGCTCCTTCCATCACGTAACGTTTCCATCTTCAGGGCTGAGCCCAGATCAACTTCACATCTTTGATACGAAATATCTCCTGTGTTTCATGAAAGAGATTTTAGGAGAAATCCAGGCACAGATCAGCTGATTGCAGCTGAAGATGTCTTTCAAGCTGAAGACATGAAACCTTTGTTGGTGGAAGTGCAGAAAAGTTTCTACTTTTATTTTTAAATAAATGCTTCTAAGAAGTAAAGCTTTTATTTTAGATGTACGTTAAAAGACTTTGGCTAAAGGGGCACATCAAGTCCACCCTCTGACATCTACACGCCTCTTTTTCCTCGGTCCAATCTCCTGCTGCTTGTTTTGGCGCCACCTAGTGTCAGTTTGGATTTGGATCGTCACGCTGGTTTTTCCCGGTCCTTTTTGGATCGGCTCTATGTCTCAAAGGTTTCTCTGATCAAATGTACATAGGACTTCTCTGCTGCTTCAGACTTTCTGCTGTAAATGTGATTCAGCCTGAGCTGGAAGCTCCACGCTCAGGAGCAACAGCGGCTCCGCCGCCGATCTCCCCGCTATGAACTCACATCGATGTGTCGGTTGAAGTCGTTGTCATTGGTGCCATTCTCGTGCGTTGTGTCACTCGGTGTGATCTCCGGATCGCCTCACTCCGTTTTATTGTGTATGTTGGAACAAAATAAACCGTTGCAGCCGAAGTGATGTGAAAATGCATCTCAGACTCCACAGGCCTCAGGCAGCATCTCACAGCAGCATCACCTGCTCCTGCTGCATTTGGAAAAGTGAGAAAAGTTTCAAAGTTACACCTGAGTGTAGAATGTCAGTGGTTCCTCCAGGTTCTTCTTGGATCAGTTTGTCTTCTATCTACATTTGAAGATCATTAATGTTTGTCAGTTTTTTACTCTGTGACATTGAAGATTCAACTCATGGATTTTCTCTACATTTCAGTTGCCATAGTTCCATCCACGTTTGGTTTACAGTGATGATACAAATATCTGACGAGACCAGAACCTGGAAGCTGAGAGACCGCCAATTCCTTGATGTTCAGAGCTGCAGAGCTTTGAGTAGAACCAGACCGCCACATCAAAGGTCTTTGCAAAACGTTTATTGCAGAACAGTATTTACATGGAGAAAGGCACAATGAATCTATCCGGGTACAATCATGGTTCTCTAACAGCAGCTGTGGGTTCTGCTCCTCAGAGCTACAAGCACTTTCTGTAAACTAATCAGACACATTTCTTAGATTTATGAGACAATCAAGAAGATCAAGCATGAAGGAAAAATCGCTACAATCAATGCGTCGCGGCGTCCACTTGACCTGCTCGTTTGCACAAACAGGAACCGTGAGTTTAGGTCCAGAACCCACCACAGGTCTACTGGGTTCTGTTTGTTCTAATCCGAACAGTTGTCTGTCCGCGTCCCCTAGTGCACGCCTGCAGCATTAGCGTGGAGATGCTAGGTCAGGCCTGACAATCAGCGCTGAAAGAACCGCTGGCCAAGAACCAAATCGGGTTTTCATTAGTCAACATGCTGGACGTGTTCAGAACTGCAGTTTGCATCGGACTCTCGGTTCTGATCCAGTGTTCCCTTCAGACAGTTGCTCTTCAGAGCAAACCTCAAAATTTGAACCTATGATCAAAAAAACTGCAGAACCCAAGCAGAACTAAACCCTTAAACACTTTCCCCCGTTCTGCATTTTTCCTCTCAGAAGCTCATTTCTGAAGATTCTTCTGCCTCCTCAGTCTTACCTTCAGAACATTTGTGGACCAAACATCTGAAGTTCTCCCATTTTTCCTGAACCTGTGCTTAAAGCCGAATGGCAGAACTTTTCCTGAACCCCAAACACCACCTCAGCTCACTGTCCACTTCACCTTTAGGTTCAGGAGCTTCTGGAACAGCAGAACGTCTCGCTGAAACTTCAAAGATCGCATGAACTCACGCATCATCAGTGGATCAGGAACGTTCGAGTCCAACAGAAGCAGCTCAGGATCTTCCATCAAGATGACTAATGACACCTTTTTCCTGTTGGAGAGGGCGGAGCCTCATTTGGCCTCCCGCCACAGAACTCAGTAAACCCGCTTAGTTTGATAAACGTGCAGCGTCTGCACAGATCTACACATTCATAGTTCTGTTAATGTTCTAAGTTCTCATTGGTTCCTACAGAAACTTCAGTTTGCTCCAGTTTATCTTCTACAATAAACATCTGATGAATTGTGTTCCTTTTCTGAAAACATGAGGAGCTTACACTATTCTTGAATTACTTTAAAGGATAATGAATAATGCCACCGGATTCGGAGGTCTCAGTCATCTGGCGAGCAGATAAAAAGCGCAGGGGCACAAGCTTTAGCTGCTGCTGGTTCATCATCATGTAACATTAACACTGCCAGGCTTTGGGGAATTCAGTGGCTGAACTACACTTTACAGCAACCTCCGAACCTCCAGAGGTTTGAAGGAGCATCCAACAACGTTCCGTCGTTTACTTCAAGGTGCGGGAGGTCAGAGGTCAGCATGTTTCTATGGCGACGAGCTGAGAAGCTCCTGCCTGCGGCGCATGATCTCCACGAACTCGGCATGGTCGGCCGCAGCCTGAGGATGGAGAGCGTTAGAAAACAGCCGGTGATGTGAGGGGGGAGGAGCCTGATGGAGCTCAGTGGGCGCTGCCTTCATCAAAAGACTCCACCCCTGAGTCGCAGGTGCTGGCTGCCAGTTTCTCCTGCCGCCTCCTCATGATCTCTTGCAGCTCAGAGCCTGAACTTTCCTGGAGGCACAGAAGGTCCGAGGAGGGATGGAAAGAAACAGAGGAGAAGGTTAGAGGAGGAAGCCGAGGAGCAGGTTTGGTCTGAGGAGACTCCTAGGAGGCTTCAGGGTGACCCTGCAGGTGGGCGTAGCTTTACTACAGACCCAGTTACCTTCTGCTCGGTTAGTTAACCGTTTCTGTTCAAACTGTAGAACTGGGCTGCTGAGCCCCCCTTGAACGGGGGTGGAGCTGAGATGGCATGTAGCTGCATGCTAATGCTAACACATTGGGAATGTAACCATCTCTGTTCCTCCTGCAGATCTTCAGTGATCTGAATCCAGATGAACTCAAGTCCAAACTTCACTGTGATGCTAAACAACCTGAAACCCGATTTATTCTTCAGTCAGGAGATGTTTGACCATAGCAGCTAAACCAGAGCTGAAGTCTGGAGCTTCTCAACTGCAGGGAACAAACAGTGTTGCTCCCAGTTTTAGTTCATGGTTGGAGCCTGCAAGTGGTGCTAAGCTTTCACTTTTCTTTTGAAGGTCATAGTTCCTGAGAGTCTCGCCCAGACCAGCAGAACAAGCTGCCTCACGTGCAGCTGAGCATCTCTGAAGACCAGAAGATCTTATGGAGAAAATCTTCTGGGTCAGCATCTCGCAGCAGCAGCTGGGGTTCATGGCATCTGACCCCCCAAAGGTCAAGGGTGCATAAGCCTGGCCAGAGGCCTCAGCCAAGCTGAGCACAAGGAAGTCCTCAGTGATGACTGCTGAGAGCAAGAAAAAGCATGAAAACATCTACAGCTGGAGCCAGGAGGCATGCTGGGAAACCAGAGGACTTCCTTCTTCTGGTTGCACAAACTTCTGTGGTTCTGCTTTGGTGAGTCCTCCAACTCCCTCAGACCTGGTTTCAGCTGAACGGATCGACCCGGTTCCGGGTTTCTACAGCATCCTGACGCATCCGTTTGGGTTGAGCTCAAACCATTTTCATGATGGTTGGGAATCCATCCACCCCACACTAAACTAAACTACCAACAGGCACCAAGCATCAGAGGTTCTGCAGGTTGATCCTCTTCAACAGCAGAGTGGTCTGTGATGTTCAACGGAACTTCAACTGTTACAACAGAATCCAGGAAACTGCTGTTTGATTTTTATGGTAAAATGGAGCAGAAAATCTAACAAAAGTTCCTCTCAATACTTTGTAATCTAAACCCTGGTTTAGAGGTCAAAGGTCTCCTGTAGGTCTCCATCAGGTCTGGTCCATTCTTCATGCAGATCTTCTCCACAGCTGTGATGTTTTGGGACTTTCATCTCCCACAGATTCACAGATTCTCTGTTGGATTGAGGTCCAGATTCTGGCCAGAACACTCCAAAACCATGAAAGGCTGTTTACGTAGCCACTACTTGGTGACCATGGTGATGTGTTTTGAGTCATGGCCTGCTGGAAGATCCAGACCCGTTTTAACCATAATATTCTGACTGATGGAAAGAGGTTTTGGTTCAGAATCTCTTTACATTGATCAATTCATCCTTTCCTTCATACGGATCAGTCGACCTAGTTCCTTTGCGCAAAAACAGTCTCAAATCATGATGCTTCCACCCCCCTGCTTCACAGTGGGCATGGTGTTCTTTCTCCAAACACAACGAGTAATGCTTCATTCAAGTTTTATTTTAGTCTCAACTGATCACATGACCATCTCCCAATCTTCCTTTGAATCATCCAGACGGTGTCTGGAGAACTTTAAACGATTTTGGACAGAAGAACTTCATAAAGAAGAAGTTACAGGGCTGTGAGGAACACAATTCTGGTTTGTAGATAAATCCTAATTTTAAAAAAAGATCATTATGCATTTTTTAAAAATCCTCCAGATTTCCTGGATTCTGTCCTTCAGTTGACGTTTTGTTGAAGATCACAGACCAAACTCAGATTTCTGAAAGAACCAACCTGCAGAATCTGTATCGGATGAACAGGGACACGCAGAGACCTTTGGAGGAGCGAGTGCTGAAAATGTAACAACTTTCAGGGGAGCAGACTGTATTATAGCGACCTATATTTATATAACTTTGTGGAACTTCTCTAAGGTTTCCTCTCTGTGGGCTTTAAACTCATCTCTGCTTCTTTTTCTTCAGCCTCTGTCTCCTTCTGGATCAACGTTTGCATCGATCTCTGTTTCCAGTGGAACAAGATCTTCCTCACTGTCCTATCTCGCTTTACCCCCCTCTCTCTCTTCTGTCTGTCCATCAGAGAACAAAGCTCTCTTTAGCTTTGACATTTCACTGTTTTTTTATTAGCCAGACCTGACCACAACGAGGCTGTTATAATGAACTACAACTAAACCAAAACCAAAAAAAGATGTAATAAAACTTTTTATTCAACCGAAAAAAGAAATAAGAATTTAATTTTGGAAAAAATTAAAACTTTAAATTATTTAAAAAACAAAACTAAAATGAAACAAGTAAACCCAGACTGGAAATGACTAAAACTAAACAGAAACTAAAAAAAAAGTTAAGTTAAAAGTTAAGTTAAGTTATAAGTAGAAAATACCAATGGAAAAATACATTAATGAAAAGGTGTGTGTCAGGGAGGGGATTCTTTGCTATAATTTACAAATGTATCATTTTATTTTGCTAAATTTGTATTGACTTTAGCTGCTAGTAAATGAACGTTTTAGGCTTTAACACATGAAAAAGGGACAAAAAGACCTTTGACTACAAGGGCGCTTTGAGCATCTGATGAAAACAGTTTGACTCTGTAAAGTAAAGCAAACCAGGTTCTGATCCAGTTCAGGAGAATGAAAAGAGAATCCTCATCAAGGACAGAAACCCAAAAGAAGATCGTTCTAAACAGAGTATGAACATCAGAAATGATGATGTTTGGATTAACTCAGAAATCTGTGCAACCAGATGCAGGTCAGGTGGTTCTGACCCGATTCTCAGAGTAAAGGTGACGCCAACAAACCATCATGCTCACCAGACAGTAGAGTAAATGTACTCGAGTATCATTGTTGGGACAACTTAGAAACACTTCTACACATTTATGGAAACAAATCTACATGACAGCAGAACGTTCCTCAGTCCAGGCAGCGAGAACATCTACATCCTGGTCTCTATAGGCAGGTGGGGAGAGGGGGGGTGAGCTGTGGCATTAACAGGAGGTTCTGGAGGAGGTTGGTTTAAGGGGGGACGACTTACTGCACAGCCACAGCAGCAGGACAGGCTGGAGATACCCTTCATCTGCTTCTACACTAGAACAAGTGCAGATTCCTTCTGTGGGCCAGAACCAGCGCAGAAACTGTCAGAACTCCCAAACTCAAAGCAGAACCAACGTCTGAGTGCCGCGGTTTTCCCTCTCTGGCAAAAAAATCTCATCCTCTGCTCCAGGAAAAACAAATATTTTCCCAAACAGAATCTATTTAAGGATTCAGGTTCTAGTAAATTTAAAGCCAATACGTAAAAAAAAGTTTAAAGGATCAAAGATCTCAACACCCGGAACTTCCTCTGGAGGGTGGTGACTCAGTTCCAGAGCCCCACATTTCCGGGGAATCAAGAGGCCGCGCTGTTAGTGGATAAACCCCTCGATTCCCAGAGTACAGGCAAGAAACTATTCCTGTAGGGTCGAGGTTCTGGATTCTCTGGTAGGAAGAACTGGATCAAAACTCTAGCTTTGAAGGAGATGTTTTAAAATAAGCAGAGTGGGATCAAACTAACTCCCAAAGGTCAGGCATGAAGGTTAGAACTGCAGATCTCTGCTGTAAGTCAACACATCCAGACTTGGAGGTCTCAAACCCCGTCAAACTCAGAACATCTGAGGATCCTGGTATCATCTCCAAAGGGAGGAATCAGGCCCCTGTCCAAGTCCACTGACCGTTCTGCCATCAAACAGGTTTTATACAAAGACCAACATGTCTTTGTCTCCAAGTCTGACGCTGAGGGAACCTCAGATGATATGAGGTGACTTGATGTCATCAAAGTCTGGAGGTCAGGTGTTCAAACCTTCAACGCCTCAGGAGCCTTCACCTGACCTTGATGGTCATAAGAAATTAAGTTGGAGCGTTCTTCACCACCAGCAATTTACCGAGAAAACAAAGGTCGACGCCAAAACACCTCCAAGAGACGTCTGGCCAACAGAAGGAAGAGTTGAGCATTTGGATGAGACACGGTACCTTAATGAATGTGGCTACAGTCAGAAGATCAAAGGAGGGTCAGAAGAAGACCTGCAGGTGGAAATAGACACCACACACCAGACCTTGGCAGGGTTGGGGGACAAAGAGCTTTGAAATACATGAAGCAAACAGCTTCCAGAAACCCCACCTGAAACCATGACAACCCCCATCTGAAGAACAAAACAGCGCCCCCTGCTGCCCACAGCATGAGAGCTGCTAGGTTGTGAGTCCGCAAGAAAAGGCTTTTCATTTTAGGAGGTTTTAATTTGTTTAAATGAGGCTCTCTGACTCCCCCTGGAGGACAAACGATGAATGTTTCTTTAGAGTTAAACCATTTTTTTTACTTTAACGAGAAAATCCTTCTTCCATCACTGATCTGCAATGTGAAGTTGAGTCACGGCAGCTGGACTTTAAATTTTCTTCCTCAAAAATGTTTCGCCGCTCTGCGATTTCAAGTCCAGCTCCCATGACGCAACTTTAAGACATCTTCATCTGATAAATGAGAACCTTCACCAACTATGATCTTTAAAACAATGGATTGAGTTTAGTTTCAGGCAGCTTTGTCTTACAAAAATGTTTTTCTGATTTTAATCTTTGTGAATCCTTTTTGGATCCATCGGTCAGAGTCCCACAGATAACTGAAGGTCATGTGACCTCTCCGCAGTGGCACTCACCTCCAGCGCCGCCTTCTGCACAGTGATCTGGCTGAAGATTCGTGCGCCGTCATCGGGACAAACTGTCTTCAGCTCCTCCTTGTTGAGGGAGAAGAGCTGGGCGCCGGTCAGCACGCCGAGGCTGCTGATGGTTCTGCACACAGACAGGTGTCAGGAATGAGGAGCATCCAGGAGAAACCCGGAAACATCCAGGAAAAACCAGGAACATCCAGGAAAAACCTGGAAGGTCAAGGAGAAACCCGGAAGTCCTACGGATGCTTTTCCAACTCACACTGGGCTGAAGCCTTTGGCTTCCAGCCAGGCTCGGACTTCGTCCGGAGATGAGTCGTAGGTGATACTAAAAGCTGGCAGGCTGCTGCTACGAGACGGCGCTGCAAACTTCTTCTGGGTGCTGCGACCCAAAGTCAGCCTGTGCACCAGCTCATCCTGCACCTCTTCCATGTTGGATTTCCTCCCTGTAAGAGAAGAGGATCAGGACTTCTCACTGTGAGGTGAGAGTGCTAACCACTACACCACAGTGCAGCTCTGTACAAGCTTTGTCTTGTCTAGAGAGGAAATGTTTGTAGAAGTTTCTGTTTTTAAATGTGTTTGTCTCCTTTCAGACTCACGGCCAGCGGGTTTTTGCTCCCTCGTGGCGGCAGAAACACCTGCCTCGCTTGAGGCGCTGCTGTTGTGGCGGCTGTGGCTGTTGAGGGGTGGCCTGGTGGGCTCGGTGGCTGGAGGAGGCAGGGGTGGCATGGGGATTTCAGTGGGGGCAGGAGGTGGCGGTGTGGGGATTGGGGGCACTGGGGTTGGTGTAGGTTTGGTAGGGAGTGGGTCCGTCCTAGTGGTCTGTTTCTGCAAAACAAAAGTTTGGTGTCAGTTTCCATGACAACAGAAAGTTGGTAAAACATCGTCATTGTTCTATTGTAATTACTGAGTCCTGTGACCTTGTAAACCCTTCCAGTACTTTCTCTGATCCTGTGAATCTAATTAGACATAAATTTAGACCGACATTTTTAAAGAGGCACAGCCTGCAGGGAGTGGGTGTGGCTAAGCTTTGGACTCTGCCTCCTGAATGCAGCTGGGAATGGGGCGGGACTTAAAAACTGTTTAAAGTTCTGTAAGATTATTGAACATTTGGATTCAAACGAGGGCTGTCAATGTCAGCGTGTTAAGGCACAAGATTAATTTAAAAACATTAACGCCTTAATATTTCTCAACACAGATTAATTACACGTCAGTAAGTCAGACCTGTTCCCAGTGCGTGTTGGACTCCGGCAGAGCTGCCCTTTATCACCGGTTCTGTTCATAGTCTTTATGGACAGAATTTCTAGGCGCAGCCTGAGGCCAGAAGGGCGTCTGGTTTGGGGACCCCAGGATTTTGTCTCTGCTCTTTGTAGATTATGCTGTCCTGTTGGCTTCATCAAGCCTTCAGCATTCATGGGTGTGTGTGTGTGTATGTGGGTGTGTGGGTGAAGCAGCTGGGATGAGGGTCAGCACCACTAAGTGAGGCCATGACTCTTGACCAGAGAAAGGTGGTTTGCCCCCTCTGGGTGGGTGGAGTGCTCCTTCCCCAAGTTGAGGCATTTAAGTATCTTGAGGTCTTTTTTTACAAGTGAGGGAAGATCTGAGCGTGAGATTCCAACATAACACCATTATGCAGTCTTTAGGGTATGAAGCTCGGTCACCCGGGGAGAGCTTGAAGTAGAGACTTCGTCGGGCCTTGTTGTACTTATAACATGGTCTCTTACAAAAACACAAATATTCAATCCATTAAAAATACTTTCTTCTTGTTATTTTTTCAGTTTAGACTTCTTTCTCACAAAAAGCGGACCATTTGATTGGTGATCCGGCCCAATGTCAAGGTTTTTCAGACAATAAAAATTAAGGGAAAAGGTTCTCTCTGTCCTTTCAAAAGCAGTAAACATTGTGATTAATCGAGCGACAGGGCGGCGTCATTATTAATTTGAGTTTTTAATCAACATTTGGAACCAAACAAATAAAATATTTTTTATTTTATTTTAAAAGTAAATTTAGCAAAAATAAAGAGTGCAAACTAGTCAAAAAAAAAACATGTTTTTATAGAGCAGGGCATATGAGCGTGGAATAAAAACATGATTGTTGTCCTGAGACAACAGTGAGACAAACAAAAGTTTTTACCTCATTTAACTCTCCCAGTAACTGCTGCTGACAGGAGATGAAGCACATGAGGGTGAAGAAATGCAGAAAATGATCCATTCACTGCAAGCTAACTGAAGACACACCCACAGCACCAGACAGGACGCTCTACCACAGCAGTTCCTCTACTGTCAAGCAATGAAAGGACTAAAGCAGGGGTTCTCAAAGTTTTTGTGGCAAAGGGTCAAATTAAGAGCTCGAAATGTTGTTTTTAATAACTTATATGACCAAGTGTCATTTGTACAGTTAACCCTGACCCAGACTAAGAACAAACCAAGCAAAATTTGAAACATTGTTTTAACTGAGAAATATGATCAATTTTGGTCAATTATGGTCAACAACAGACCTGTGTGATGTCTGCGTGAGCTACTTTCAGCATACATTCTTTGGCAAACCCCCCCCTAACTGAAGGCCTGCTACACCGGTGGAAAGCCAAAGTACGCTCCTGCCAGAATTTGATTCCCTGCTCTTAGGCCATGTTGATTTGTTTGAGAAAACTCATATTTTGTCCCAAAAAGCATTTAAATAAGATGGATGATTACAATTTACTTTTTTTCTGGGGCTTCTGGGAGTTTGTCATATTTGCGCTTTTTCCACATATTGTACTTAAAATAACGACAGCTTTCTGTGTTAAAAAATACCTTGATGATGAAAGTATTTATCAATGGACAATTAATAAATAGTTGTTGCCTCTACAGCAAATTATTGTGGGGCACAGATTCTGGCAGGCTGGATCAGTAGCAGCGTGACAGAATCTGTTCCCTCTCTGGTTGATTAATGTAGAACATGTGGAACAAGCTCCAGAATAAAGTATATTGTAATCATCCACCTTCTTTTACCACTGTTTGGGACAAAATATGAGTTTTCTCAAACAAATCAACAGTGCCTAAGAGCGGGGAAACACATTCTGGCAGGAGGAGTGTACCTTGGCACAACAACTGTCCATTTTTAAAACCATAACGTAGCTAGCTTCTGTCACAGCTTCTAAGGATTTTTGAAACACTATCTGCTGTGCAGCCCAGCCTCAGTAAATATTGGAGCTTAGTGTTGGGCTTCACGCCGTAAAATTTGTCGTCGTTTCTATGATGTTAATAATTGATGTTGAATTCTTTGAGCATTGCATGTACCTGCTTCCAAATCAAGCATATGACTTTATCTAGCTCATGATGAGGTACAACAAAGTAAGCATTTTTCCACTTAGCTTGAAAGAGCCTCTTTTTTTCTCATCAAAACAACATTTTTTTTCCTCAAAGGACCCTGCTCTGGCTCTCTCTCTCCAAATCCCACTCATCCTCCCGCTGTGACTCCATTTCTACTGCCGTCGTCACGGTGCTTCCTTTCTCCACAGTGGCAGTGACATCGAAAATGTTGCCTGCCCTCTAGTTTTGAAATTAATACACTGTACCATTGACACCTCGGTGTAATTACCTTTTTTTCCCTACAGATGTAACCAGAAACCACAAAACAAACAAAAAAAATGTTTCCAAGCCATGTACAGCTGGTTTAATAACCATCACTTATGATTTATTGAGGGCTACAAAAACTCTTCCTGGCCCGCGGGCCGCACTTTGAGAGCCCCTGAACTAAAGAAAGAGCCTCACTTTAGTAACACCTTCCTGCCAGCAGGGGCGGAAGGGGTGGCAGTGAGCAGAGGAACTTAAATATTATTCCAATAAAGTACAACGTCTGCTGCACCCTGCAGGCAGTCAAGAGAAGCATAGCAAAGCTAGACACACTGCAGAACAGAAGCCCCGCTATCTACCCCCAACCCTGTTGTCTACAACCCCAGTCCCACTATCTACCCCCAGTCCCACTGTCCTACCTTAAACAGCTCAAACTCCTTCTTTGGCATCATGAGCTACAGTTCAGAGAAATGAGAGGAGCGCAGGTGAGATGTATGGAAGGAGGAGCGATCGGCGGGGAGGGACGCCTCTAACCTGGATGGTGTGGCTATAGATGGGCTCTCCTCGGCTGTCCACCGCTCTGGTGACCTCCAGGATGTTATTTGGCACGTACCCAGTGGCTCCAAAGCCATTCCGAACCTTCCACCACTGCTTCCTATCATCCAGAACCTGAAAGACAAAGCTCAGGTAATCAACGTTGAGGATTTTCTGAAGTTAAAGTAGACCTCGCCCCAAAATTAACACAACCACTGATTATATTTTTGGATAAACCTAATCAGTTTTATTTTTCAACCACAGCTAGACCTCATACTGAACGACTCCAAAAAAGGAAAATAAAAGCTTCATAAAACTGAAGAAAACCAATAAACCAAAAAACAGCGTATGCAGGGTCTGAAAAGCTTTTTAGGTTTAATATTAAAATCTGCAGATGATTGAACATTTGAAAACAGCGGGTTCTCCTCTGAGCTTCCACCTGGAACTGGGTTCCTACAGGAGAGGCTGAGGTTCCAGAACGGAGGGTCTGGAGAAGCTCACAGAGGAACTAAAGACATAAATGAACGTGGAACTTCTCCAGCATATCGTTCTAAACTTCAAGGGTCTGTCTGTCCCCCCAAATGTTTGGAGATGATCTAAAGGTCCTCCTTCAGGGTTCTCTGGGTTTGTTTGAAATGCTAAAGAACTACTGCAGAACCGGAATGAAAGAATGAGCTCAGCTGGTCTGCTTCTGAGTGAAACTTTAAAATCGTTCAGCTGGAATGTTCTCATGTTTGCAGACAGAAGATCAGTTCCAGGAGAGCCACGAGTTCAACTCGCTGCACTTCACAAACCGAAGATTTTTACTCCAAACCTTCACAAAAACCCTCTGTTTCACAGACTTTTTCTTAGAAAAAAAACATTTTACCTCCAGGATCTCGTCCTTCAAAACCGTCAGCTCCGTGTTGTTTCTAGCCACAAAGTCATATTTAGATTTGGCAAAGAGTTTTGGTGGAACTTTGTTATCCGAGTCAAAACTTCTGTAAGAAAGTCAGAGGTGAATCAGGAGGAGGCGGGTGATGAAAGGCGGAACATAGAAGCAAATTGATGAATCAGTTTGAATAAAAACTGGACACAGTCTCAGCCTGGAGAAAGGAACCAGCGCAGCTTCACATGCTGGAGAATGTCGGGAAGAAGATCCACGCAGCAAGTTGGAAACGAGAGACAGGCTTTAGCTGAAGAGATAAGAGTCCAGATCGGGGTTTAGGCCGAGTCCAGAAACCAAAGGTCAGAACAAGGAAGATTCAGTTGATCGGTTGATACTTTTCAGCAGTTTTGACAAAAAATAAAAGAGAATTTAAAAACATGGAAATTGTTGTTTGTGACGAAAAAAGTTTCCTGTTTTTACAGTAAAGAAAACCCCTCAAAGTGTTTCTGAGCGGATGCTGCTGCTGAAACCTCTGAAGGGTTTTCTGCTGAAAGGTACAAACTGAAGGAAGTTTCTCTGGTGCACAGCAGCACAGCGCTAGGATCCGTTCTCCAGGGCGTCATGTGACCCGAGAGTTACCGGTCAACATGGCTAACGGCATGTTTGAAGGCAGCCATGGCCGTGCCCTGATCCAGGATCTGCAGGCGTTTGTAGGAGGAGCCAGAGAGGGCGTACCCGTCAGTTGGAGGGAACGTCTGCAGCGCCTGTGACACATGGAACAGTCGTGTGACATCGCGCACGTTAACAGAGAAGATGGAAGAAACGGTCTGACCTGCCGTTTCCACCGCACCTGAGTGTCTTCACGTCTGTGGACGTCCGCGGCCACGATGCTCTCCGCCAGCTGTGTCAGGTCCTGCTCCCGACTCGCTGACACAAATGGCAGTGCAGGAGGTTCCCAACCGTCACGGAAACGCAGCTCACAGGCGGGAAAGAACTGATCCTTTGGCCACTCCAGCCTGGATCCATGGAGAGAATACGGGGAAACCACGGGGAGAACACAGGGAGAATATGGAGAGAACAAGAGGAGAACAAAGACAGAAAACAGGGAGAATATGGGGACAACACAGAGAACATGGAGAGAATACCGAGAAAACACAGGGAAAACACAGAGAGCACACGGAGAGAATATGGAGAGAACAAGAAGAACAGAGACAGAAAACAGGGAGAACATGGGGACAACACAGAGAACATGGAGAGAATATGATTAAAAAAATTTAGAGAAGATCCACCAACAAATAGGAACCGGAGAACATTGCACCATACAGAACCTGACTGCAGCAGAACCTTTTGCTGACCTGCTCTTAGTCCATCCGTCTCCCAGGGTCACCCACAGGTGGCGCTCCTCCGGTGTTCCTGAGGCGTGGAGGAAGTCGATGGCATCCCTAGTGAGCAGTGGAACCACCACAGCACGAGCCAGATCCACACCTCCAGAGGCCTGGATCACCTGAGGAGGAGAAGGAGCTCCCTCCTCTTCATCACTGATCTCACTGATGTGGAGCTCCGCTTGCATATCGCTGTGACTCACCATTCTGAGCGGAGAAAACAGGAAGTGAACCAGATCCACGGCGCTCGGGTTCTGGATTTGATCCTTCAGCTTTCCCTGCAGGTCAAAGAACAGCAGACGGTTCTAAAAGTTCCACCATGACAGGATCCAGTACCAGGGATGAATGTGTGGAGTACTGCAGTACCAGCTGGTTGAAGGCGTGTTTGAACTTCTGCAGACAGTCGAGGAACTCCTCCTCATCAGGAGTCTTGGAGCGCAGCGTCAGGACGCCCTCTGGTGGACAGAGAACAAATGACACGTTTTCATGAAAGATGATGGCTCTTGTTGGTCATGTTGGTCCACAGGAGCTGCGCCCCTTCGGAGGTCATTTCTGCTCACTTTTCCAGAACTTTTTGATGACTGAGTTCTCAAACGTGAGAATTCAAATGTTTTGAAATTAAAAAAAAAAAAAAAAACAATTTTTTAAGGTAAATCATTATAACCTTTTTCCCCATATTTTTTAATAATAAACCCCATTTTTGGAAAGAACTTCTTGCCTCTGTTCCTGTTTAGTGAGCAGATCCAGCCTGGATTTTAGGCCAGAATTTGACCTGAATTCTTCCTTTTTTCTGATTGGCCGACTGTCAGAGGGAGATTGTCAGAGGTGGTTCTTCCGGGCCTTCAGGACCTCAGGTTTTGATTCTGATCATGTTCTGTTAGGAGCGGCGGTCAGAATGCAGTAGTTACCAATTCCTTGCAATTTATAAGCGGAGCTGAATAAAATCTTTGGGTAGTCTGGGCTGTAACAGTTCCTCTGGGAGTCCAGAGGTTTTGTCTTTACATGAGATGGCAGAACTCCGGTGAGACCTCACCTCCTGGACCTTTCTTCTTTCCCTTCTTGGCCTTCTTCCTCTTGGAGAGTTCACTCGCTGCCTCAGCTGCCTTTTGGAGTTTGGTGACGAAGAATTCAATGTCGTCCAGGATGTGGTTCAGGATTTGCTGTGAAACAAACAAAAAGTTCTGCTGCTGCAGGATGAAGCAAATTCATCCTCCAGCTTAAATTAGCTCAGGTTCTGATCCACTGGACCATGAACCAGGTCCACTTAGGATCAGTTGCTGACTCACCACTTCCCGGTCAACTCGCAGCGCAGACACGTCTGCCATCGAACCGTCTGGCAGCAGCTGCAGTCCTTCATCTAAAAGGAGCAGAGACGAGCATCAGGGTTCTACTGAGGATTCTGAAGAACACAGGAAACTGCTAACAGAACTTCATTAACTCTAAAAGGTTGTTACAGTGGAAAAGCTGTAGGGAGTTTAAAAAACATGTCTACGCAGCCTGTTTGTTCTGGTTCTACAGGATTACAAATAAAGAACTTTCAAAGTAAAAGATGAATCATGTGACCAAAGTACCAAAAGTTTATCTACTTTTGAACAACAAAAAAGTCATTTGTATTTTATCTTATCTTTACGTCCAATGTTCTGTTCAGTCTTTAGATCCAAAGAGAAGAACACAGGAGTGACATCACTCACAGTCTGGTTGCTCATTGGTCCACATAGACCAGGCTGGTGCACGCTCCTTCACGTCCAGCTGATTGGACAGCAACGGCGGTTCTGGAGCAGGCGCAGCAGGGGGAGGCGGGATCAGACCGTCACTCTTTAGGATCATCCTGTGGACAGACGGGAGGATCAGCCAATCAGCTGCTGGAGTGGTGGAACAGGCGTGTCTGAGGATGGTCCTCACTTCAGAGCTTCAGGCCGTTTCTTCACTTTGCCTCCTCTGGCGTCCATCATGGCACTCTCGATGTCGGCGTGGATCAGGTTCGCCTGTTAGAACCACACGTCAGAACGAGCCCCACATCTCCAAAACCACAGAGTTCCAAAACATCTTGGATCTAGAATGGTGGATGTCCAGAACCACAGGGTTCTAGAACAGCTGAGTTCTAGAACAGTGGAGCTCCAGAACCACAGGGTTCCTTTCTGCGGGTTTGCTCTAATCTCTCAACATTTCAAACAGGTTCTAAAAAGAATCAGATCAGCTCCTCAGACCAAATGTGCTGCTGCTGGATCATCTCTACCTTGATGTCGTCACACTGGAAAAGGTGCAGGTCCGGTTTGCTCTGACCCGACTCCTTACACACCAGAGCCAGGATGGAGTCGTAGCTGCAGGAGTTCATCAGCGCCTGGCAGTGCTGGATGGAGCCAATAGGGAAGTTCTCCAACTCGTTCTGAAAACCAGGGAAATGGATCAGAATGGACTGGAACCAGCAGCTGAAGCAGGAAACGTCTGCAGAACATCTGCTGGGCATGCTGGACTTGAGAAATAAAGCTCTGCAGCGACGGCTGAACTGAAATGGTTCTGTGTGGAACAAAAGAAGCTCAGAAGGTTCCAGCTGCTCAGAACAAACGGGCTTCAAACGTCACACTGAACTGCACAGAACCTCACCAGACCCCTGGAGACCTTCAGCAAACATCTGTGTGGATCTAGACAGTGTTCTCCAGAACACAGCAGGAGAACGGGCCTGTCTACTGGCTGAAAAAACGTTTGTTCTCATGGAAACGAGTCCAAACTAAAGCTCCAACTCCTTCAGCTGAAGTCATCTCCAGTCAACTGCTCTACTGTAACGCCCTCTAGTGGCTGAAGAGGCTCCTGTTGTAATAAATGAATTCACTAAAATTTAACACACTTCCAACAATAATACACAACAGATTTGATCAGAAGTCAGATTTGACTCGTTAGTCCTTTTTCATTTGTTAAACAGATCACCACTAGCGCCCTCTATGGACACATTGTTATAAAGCTTTGTGAGGTCCGTTTTTATTTCTAAAACAGACCTGGAGGTGCTAAATGTAGTGAAAACTAAAGGATGGTTTCAAAAAGAAGCATTATCCTTCTAACTACCAAAATAAAATAATCAACTTCAAATCCTTTTATCTAAAACTGAAGAGGAGGTTGTGCTTTTATTTTGAAATCAGACATTTAAATTTTTTAGTGCCCAAATTTGTACATAACTAGGTGTGTTTTTTATTAGCAGCTAGGTTGATGTATAAGTCAGTGGATTGTTTGGATGTTTGTTCAGGAGGGCGTAGGAACTCCCGGGAATCTAACCAACTCCCTTCAGAGATGATCCAGCGTCTGGTTTTGTGTCTGTAAGTGAACGGTAGACATTACACTGCAGGTTCATGAGAACCCATGAGGATTTTGGGGCTTTTGTTTACATTTTTCATAAATGGTGGGAATATTTTTACAGGTTAGGTGGGCATTTTTTTAGGAGTTTTCTTTTAATCGCACACAGAGTCTAAAATATGACTCAGTTCTCCCCTTTCTCTCTGATCTGACGCTTTATTGAGCCTATTGTAATGATCAGCACATATATCGCCTTCCTTTGCCGCTGCAGCAACGCTTTGCTGTGTTACCAATCACCAATCAAATAGCCCACTTTTTGTGAGAAAGCAGTCTAAACTGAAAAAATAACAAGAATAAAGTATTCAAAATGGATTGAATATTTATTTCTTTTGTAAGTGATCATGTTATAAGTGTGTATTAATGCCTGACAAAGTGTGTATTTTCAGAAATTAAGGCACACCGTGAAAGCCTGAACCGTCTGACGGAAAAGGAAAGACAGTCGCTTCTAACGTGTAACTAATCTATGTTAATAAATAACAACGTGTTCATTTTTTAAAAATTAATCGCACAGGTTAACGCCTTAACATTAACAGCCCTAGTTTGTTATTCATGGGGGGTCCAGAAAACCTCACCTTTGTCTCCAGGTCCATCAGACTGACTGCCCTCTCCTCCACCTGCAGCAGCATTTCCTGAGTCCACACCTTTCCTTTGGCGTCCATCAGTCGCAGTCGCCTGATGCCGTCGTCCACTGACATCATCCCGTCCTTCCGGTCCAGAACAAATGTCATCAGGTGCTGGACAGGACCAGAATCAAGGTTAGAGCACCCACAGCTAAAGATTCTGCTGTGAAGCAGTGGGACTCACCTCCACCTGGTACTGCGATGTGTCCGTCAGGCTGTTGATGCTAGTTCTGCTGTAGCGTTTTCTGGGTTCTGGCAAAGAAGCAGAGCGGTTCACCATGACACTCCCACCACCTCTAAGGTCCGTTTGGACACCTTTAAGGTCAACAGCGCACACAGAAAGAACCTGCTACAGAACCCTGGAGATCTAATTTTACATCTTTAGAAGAGAATTTGTGATGTTTTCTAATTGTTCTAAAGTTTAATGTGATGATGGCAGAATTTCATATACTCTGTAGTTATGGTGATGCATTCATGAACCAGAGCTTCTTCTGTTAGTTTTTGATTTTCCTGCAGGTTAAAAGGAGGTTTTGTTTTTAAAAAAAATGAAAAAACATCCGTGTCTGACGATTCAAAAACAGTTTGTGGTTCTGCTTTGTCACAAAGACGTCCACAAATGTCCACACCACATGCAGCAGAACACACCTCAGACCAGAGACCACCGATCCTGAGGAGAACATCAGAGTCCGCCAAGTGGCCAAGTAGCTCTGAGGAGGTTCACGGGATTCTGGGAGCAGAAATGTCAGAGACCCTGATCTGACTGAAGCATTTCTAAAGGTGCTTACAGACTGAACGCGATTCGGGCGGCGCAGACAGCCAGTTTCAATATTAAGTCAATGGTTGAGATGCGATCTGAGGTTCTGTGGTGCGAATTGAACAGCTGGCGTGGAGCAAAAAGCTGAAAACAGTGCGATTCGAGCGACATGGAGCGAATTGGGTGAGGGCAGCGAGTCAGAGAAAAAAAAATCTGAACTCGGGAGGTCGCCACGTCACGTCGACCAATCAGGGACTAAACTTAAGCAATGAGACAGCCTGCTCGGGCCTCTTAAACTTTATGATGATTTTTTCTTATTTTCATCGAGACAATAATAGTGATTTTAATCTTTTCTGTTGTTTTTTTATTATTGTATTTATTTATCTTTTTTGTCATCTTATATACTGTCTGTGTACTGTTTTTATGATTAAGTGTTCATGTTCACCAATTGGGCTACGAGTCTGGAATAAAATGTATCTATCTATCTAATAAAAAAAGGTCCCCTAATTTTATTTTTGTTTTGTTTTTGCTCCCTCACGGTCAGAGAGAGACAGAAACACAACAGAAGCAGCCGTTATCCAGACACAGCGTGACTGGAGCTCACTGTACCCAGAGAACCTCTAAATCAGGGGTGCTCACACTTTTTGGCATGTCAGCTAATTAAAAAAATAGAATAATGTGACGTTTTCCTTTGTAAATGTTCAAAAATACAACCAACATGTTACAACAGAAACACAATTGCTGTTTAAAAACTATGGAAAATCCATGGATGAACAAACCATTTTGTGACAACCTAAGTGAGCCCTTCACTCAGCATTTTGTGGGTAGCTGTCTTTATTTAGTGCCAAACACTTTATCAGGTCAGTTGCTCTCATGGCGGCTGTACCTAATCACCATGTGTTGAATGTGTTGTATATTTTGTCATCGAAAGAACCACGGGTTCGAATCCCGCACCCTGCTTTGGTAGTTCTTGAATCTTTTTTCCTTTTTCCCGCTTACTTAACACACATTACTATAAATATGAATTAAAAACATCAGGATAATTCTTTAGATTTTTAACACCATTAGAATGTCTTTTCTTTATATCCATTAGTTTTTTTAGTAACAGATATTTAACACATAAATGTAGTCTATGAAACATTTGGTTTAAATTTCTTGTTTTTTTAAAAGATGTTCATAGAAATAAAAAAACTCATATATTCTTCATGCTTAATGAGATGCAACTCTGTACTTAAAAAACAAAAGACAACAATAGCAGTACTTGAATGTGATTACTTCTGGATTTAATGTATTATAAGAACACAACAAACTGCTGTCACCACAAGAGCGAGTGACTAAGGGGGAGTGTTTTGTATTTGATGGCTGATTTTTTTTTTGTGGGTAGATGATTTATCTATTCATTAATTTATTTTTGATGGCCTGCGATCTATATGGAGACGTGATCACCGATGCTATGAAGAGCTCTACGAAAAAAAAAACTGATCTCCAAACATCCTCCGTGTCTTCCATGTATTTTATAAGAGATAATGAGATAACGCAGACAGCACTTCATTTAGTGATCAGGCTAAAAACTTGAGCTGGCAGCTCCTCCCACACGCTGCCCGAATACATTTTGGCCATGTAGCGTGCAGCGAGTTCGCAGCGTGGTGAAAGGGGGGCGGGACACACAAATTGGCTGCTTGAATCGCGCTTGTTGTGAATGCAGCATAATATCTTTAGACACATTATTCTAAACCTGCTTTGATTTTGGGGAATTCTGTCAATTTCTGATATGACGTGTCAGGTTTATAGAAGGAGCTGGACCCTGAGATTCAGAACCTGGTGGGTTTTAAAGGAACCACCAGCTCCTTCAGCCCCTTTGAATGCAGGAAACGGGGAGAAAATGCGACACAGCATCCATCAGTCGCAGCTGCTGCAGTATCTGCAGCTGCAGCTGCTCCCTTCAGGCGAACAGAAAAACCAGATCTCATCTGTTATCATCAGGAACAAAAGCTGCTGCTGCTGCTGCTGCTGCAGATACTGGACCAGCGCCGAACAAACATGCAGATCAGGGAAAAATCACAAATCAGGTTCTGGTCTGTGAAGGTTGGTATTTCAATAAAGCTTTACTGTTAAAGTGAAATAAACTTTAAATAAAGTTAAAGCAGAACACAACATCACACACATACGTGCACGTTTATCCTACTTTGACTTTTCTTTTTGTGTTTGGACGACGAGCGCAGGAAATACATTTCTTCTGATCCTGCAGACCAATGACAGCAGACATCAAAGTTCTGACCCGCAGTCACAGATGGGCTAGATGGTGCCAGAGCCACACCAGCAGCAGGACTAAAGGAGTGAACCTCGTCAGACAGAAGCAGCAAGAAGGTCTGCAGGTCTACCAAGAAGGATCAAGCTGTAGCTAACCCAGAACCAGAACCAGGATCAGGTTCAAGGCCCAAAAGCAGAGACTCGGACTCACCATACGGAACTTTGGCACCGGACTTGGCTTTGCTCCTGCGGGCATCAGGAGGCGGGGCGTCATGGCCGCTGAAAAACAAACAGATCAGCTAAGTCTGTCTTGGACCTCCATCTGCTCAGAAACGCTCACTTTCTGTGACCCACAGAACCATCCAAAGAACAGTTTAGATCGTTAAAGATCAGAAATTAGGGGTTAGTCTTCAGATCTCCAGAACAGGAACATGGATAAACATCAAAAGTTTCTAAATACCCTCAGATCAGAGAGTTCAGGAATTTTCTCTCCAATTTGGACTTTTGGGTTTTCTGACATGTTTGTCTCTAAAGCTGAAGATCCAAATAAATTACGACAAGCCAAAAAAGAAAAAAACAAACTGAATTTGGGAGGGGGTGTCTATCAGAGATGTTGAGTTGAACATCACATAGAACAGTTCTATTCAGGAACCGAAGGATCAATTGGACTTACTTAACGTATGTGCTGGAGGAGGAGAAGCCCCCCGAGGACAGAGCCGCAGCTTCGTATCCGTTCATCCTGCAGGACCCGTGATCCGCTGCAGCGGAGACAAGCAGCAGAAGTAATCTGATTACAACAGTCTGCTCATCTATCAGCAGAAGACAAAGACAGGAAACACCAAAATGGAGATTTCCTCGTAAAGTTAAAGTCAGAGGAGCTGCATAGTGGAGCAGTGGTATCCTCACAGCAAGAAGACCCCTGGTTCACACCCGCACATCCTGCAGATCTCTTGTGCTTTAGAGACATATCTGATCAGGATTAGCTTAAGCAGAACCAAAGTTCTGACCCAAAAGATCCAGGCTTGATGTCATGAGCTTCCTGTCCACCATAACATTAAAACTGTACACAAGAGACAGATGGAGGGGTACCTGTGCACCACACAACCATGTGTGATTACTTTTCCCAGGACTCCCTGTTATATTCCAACTCCGTGCTGAACTTTGTTTCTAAGGCAACCAGAAAGCAAGCAAGCCCGCTGCTGTGAGAGAAAGGCGCCTGCGAGACCCAGAGCAGGGAGAAGAGAACGCAGAGTTTGAAGAAAATGTTCATGCACTCACAGACACAAATATACACACACATAATCACACACAAATACACAAACACATACACACACAGAAGCTCACACACATTTAAGAACTGCATCAGATGTCAAAGGTCACAGAGACGACAGTCGTCACATTTGAAGAACATCTGAATTAATAAAAAGATGAAGTCACGTTCATTGGCTCTCTGCCGCTATGTGATGATGTCATCGTTGCTGTATAAACAAAGCTGATGTCACCTGTCAATCATTACCTAGAACTCAGCGGTGAGTTGCCTCAGACTCGGGTTGTTTGTTTGATTCAAACCGGATTCCTGTAGTCACATGGTCACATGGTCATGGGGGGAGGGGGGGGGGATTATTGTGTTTGTGTGGAGAACGTAAATCTGCTCCTCAATCCTCTTTACTTTCTTTTGACAGACTCACATTCTTTGTTTACAGGCGACATGTTTGGTTCTGACAGAAACACCAGAGAGGTTCTATCTGGACCTTCTACCTCAAAGAAGAATCAATGTTCTGATTCTGAAAAGAGGACCTATGAAATTTCACATGTCCAGGACTTGCAAAATCAGTCCACATCATCACTCCTCCCCCGCCCTGCCTAAGATCATTTCTAAATGTTCCTTAACCTTTCGCAGCTCTTCTTCATCCTTTATACCCAAAGCTTTCCTTCCTCTGAAGATCGGGTGGTCTTTCATAGAGAAAGTTCTGATCCATATTGTGTTTTTCTAAAGAACCTCAGATTTCAAGCAATGGAACACACACGTTGGATCATTTCATCCAAAACTTTCTGGAAGCTCAGAAGCTCATGAAAACCTTCAGAACCACTCAAGGAGAAGTTTCTGACAACTTGTTCCGGCAGCACTTTGACCTTCTAATGAGGATCAGTGAGTCATGAAGCCGAAATATCCTAACCGGGAAGAGAACTTCCTGTTTGGTGAATCATTGATGTGAATCTCGTTTCTGTGGTTGGAACAGAACTGCTCTCTTCTCCTCATCCTGTCTGCTCAAAGTCTCAGCAGACCTTTGGACTTCAGACCTTCTGCTGAAGTAAACATCAGGTAGCACCAAACGCAGCGCTAACACGCCAACGAATGGCCGAGTTTGTGCTAAACTATGATTGGTCAACAGCTGAAAGGTTCTGTGACATCACAGACCTAGATCAGACCAACTCCCATTATCCCTTCTGCTTCATGCAGCTACTCAGAAAAGGATTTCACAGGAGGGTGTGGTCTGTCAAAACACTAACTCTGCCCACAAAAAACCTACAGCTATGAACCATCGACGGAATATAGAGAACTGGACTGAGTGACCCCGCCCACCTTGGCGTTCCAAACAGGAAGTACCTGCTGTCTCCAAGTAGGCAAAATCCCTTTGACTTCTATAGAGAACTAAACAGCTATTATTCAGTCATTCTACTGATCAGAAAAACATTCTTGTTCTGATACTTTTTTAATATCTTCTTAATAATCCCAATTCTTTCAGGATATTTTTCTGTAGTTCAAGTTATAAACTGACCGATCAGATGCCTCAGTAAAAGTAGGCGGAGCCTGCTGACCCCACATTCAACGATCAAAATATGACATATTTTGTGTAGCCCACTTTCAAGTGGCAGGGGTGTGGCCTTCTAACAAGCTCACTCCTGGGTGGTGATAGTAGCCGCCATAGAAACATTGACTCAGACCGGACCAATCACGGTTTACTTACATCCTCTGGCTCCAACACGGCGGTGTGTGTATTGTGAAAAAATGGCGACTGAATTTACTTCATTTTACTGGAGCTGGAAGTAAAGCGTTTTATATGGATGACATCACACTTTCTCAGTCCAGTTCTCTATATACAGACAATGCCAAAAACTGAGCTAAGAAGACGCAGCAATCTGCCCGAGATCTAACAATCAACTGCAAATACTTCGGTTTTCCACCAAAACAACAGTTTAGATCTTTAGTCCACACACATCAGAATGAGACATTACAGGCGGAAATGGAGCTGAGCTTCTCAGAGCTCAGGAGCAAAGATCAGAATAGAAAAGATGTCCAGACATCCAACCTTTACCCATCGACCGAAAAACAAACCTCTGAACGCCAAGCGTGTTTAGATCAAACCTTCACGCATGACTGGAGGAAACATCTCCAAGCAAAAGACACATCTAAATCTGTCTTCTTATCCTTCAGTCTATGAGAAACCTTAACCTGCAGTTTCTGACCAGAAATAACAAACGAGGAAGATGAGGGTTCCATCACAAGATGAAGAGAACAGTGCAGCTTCTTCCTCATCATTCATACTAGCTTGAGGAAAAGCAAAGGACTTTTGAGTTTGAGGTTCCATCCAGGAGAACCAGGACCAAGACTTCAAACTAACAGGAAGCAGCAAAAAGCTGAGACCTGAGGCCCAGGACACGACGTTCCCAGAAGGTTTGTCATTTCTAAAAATGACAAAAAAACATGATCAAGTTATTAAGAACAAACAAACTTAAATCATCAAAACACAAGGAAATGAAAAAAGCTCCAGGTCTGGAAAATCCCTGAAGAGTTTGCTGAACTTCTGAGTTCTAACAGAATAGAAGAGGTTCTGTTGGTGTTTTCAGAGCTACAGATGTACCTTTAAAACCAAAACCAATAAAAACCAGAGGAAGACGAACGAACAAACGACCAGAAGAGGTAAAACAGGTAGAACTTTGAGCAACTCAGAGTGTTCTCAGAGTGCACACAATAATGTGGAGTTTTTTTCTATTAATTTGAATAAATGAATCCAGTAAAGGAAACTAAAGATCCAACAGAACTTTCTCTGGAGTCGGACCGTCCCGGGTTCCTGAGTACAGAGTATTTACAGAACTCAGTGCTGAAACTCCTCCGTGTTTCTGAGAGTTTGGTTGACAGAAGGACCTCGCTTCTTCTCCGCAGGCTGTGGGATCTCCTTTCACACTCACCATGTGCATGTGTGCACGTGTGTGCGTGCACGTGTGACCTTTTGTCCTCTGCTGTTTGGCGCCTGCTTATCTCGGTTAGATATTAAACTGCAGCTCAAGCGCGTAAACTGCAAGCAGCCCGGTTGCTGTGGAAACGCCCGACTGTGTCAGCTCTCACAACACGGTGTCGCCGCGGTGACCGGCTGTCAGAGCTCTGCTGTGGAGATTTATCTGACCCTCCTCATCCTCACAACTGTTCAGCCTTTATCTGTGATTTAATCCCATCGTTTCCTTCACTGAACTTTATTCACAAAATAATCCCAGATTAATGCGCCAATTCTCTGTGCTGGTTCTGGTCTCCCTAAGGAAGATTCCCAGCAAACGGGTCAGGTCATGCACTGGTCCGTCAGCAGCCGTATTGATCATGCAGTGCGAGGATTGATTAGCTGTCCTGTGACTGCAGCATTGGGAACACGCCGCTCTGCGGGGAGGAGCCGCTTCCTCTAACCTACATTCAGAGAACCAGTCAACGCCAGAGCCCACAGAGACCGGAACAGAGCCCAGACCTTCACAAGATCACACTATCAAGTGACTTTGAGAAATGGGACAAACAGGAGGAACTCAGCAAGATCCAACAGAACCTGAACTGAGATGCAAGCCTTTATCCTGTGATGAAGTTCCTAAACATCATTCATCCCAACGCAGCTGACATTCCTACATTCAGAAAGATGCTAACTATTTTCCCAGAATGCAGCTCTGCAGCGTTTCTCCTGTATGTTGCATGTTCTTGTAAAAATGTCACATCTATGCGGCGCAGCTGCAGCTTAAGTTAAGATAACTTTGATCCAGAGCAGCTTCATCGCCGCCGGCTCTCTGCATTCTGCTCTGCAGGTCCGGACCGCACATTCTTCTTCTGACCTGGTTTCGGAGTGGAGAGCATGTTCACCTGCAGCTTTTAGGGCAGCTCTATGAGGACCCCCCACCCCCACCACCACAGAAGACGCTAAAAATAATCCACAATAATCCTGGAAGTGCTGAATCCTTCAGTCTTGAGATCAGATGCTCAGAAGCAGAAAGAAACGGGCCATACGGAACCCCGCAGAACCACACACACACACAACTGTACAGAACCACATAGCAATGCACAGAAGCAATGAGCATCACAAAACGACAGAGAACCAAAACAGAACCATGCATTACTGCACACATTTACTGAGAACCACAGAACTACAGAGAACCACACAGAACCAAACAGAACCAGGCAGAACTGCAGGGTAACCACAGAAGGCATGAAGGGAAAGAGGAGGAGAAGGTCTACAGTGTTCTTCATTCAGGCCCATAGTTCTCTACATTCACACACCGATGGCAGCAGAACTCAGTAGAACTCTGCAAGACCTGGTTCTCTGCCAGATAAAAAACCCTCTGAACATCTGAAGGTCCGGTTTGGTTCCTCAAGCTACATTCAGCTGACAACAGACACATCAGATCAGCCAAAACCACAAAAACAAGCGTACTGTTTGCTCAGCTACTGAGGAGGAAAGTGGACTTTGGTTTGGATCAGAACCACCCTGCCATAGGACTGATGACATATCAAACCGAACCCGGCTGTGGGTCAGCGTTCAGAAGCATCCATGTGAAGAAAATCAATCGGGTGATCAATATTTGGATGTAAAAAACTTCAGAATTTTTCTGGAAGAAACAAACTTTGATGAGTTTAAAACTGTTTTTTCAAAAAAAAAAACAGTGGTTCTTCTCCAGCTCACCTTCAGTCCTAAAAGGACAAGAACGGATCCAGGACTAAGCTCTCTGCATTAGCTCCGCCCTCTGACACACCCACACCGCTAACACACTGAAGTGACAGTTGTGTCTTTGAAGAGCTGTTTCTGCAGTTTTTACCCTGAAGGCGATGAAGATCTGAGCACCTGAACGCACCACAAACACGGTGAATGAGGCCCAGCTCACCTGTCCAGTGTCCACAGGTGAGGCGACCCGTCAATCGGTGGCAGGAAGCAGCAGGTCAGTGAGAATCTGAGCTGCTGCCGCTTCATCAGAACCTTAAGCCTCTAACCACCGCAGTGGGGGAGGGGCTTAAGGCTGAGAAAGTAGCTGAGCTGACAGGTAACAGATGGTGGACCGGCCAGCACACCGGATCTAAGCTTCTGGTCCTTTTATAAGAAAAACATCACAAACTTTCTCTTGGATTTTTTTAAATTAAATAGTTTAAACGTTTTTGGTTTGCATTCATTTTTCACATCCAAGTGAAAACCCGTGAGGACAGGAAGTTCTCTACAATGTCCAGAGCTTGCAGAAAGGTTCTGTTTTTCTGACAACATATTTTTCCTAAAGTTCCTTCACACTCATGTCTTTTGAGTACAAACAATATGACCACACCTTGTGGCTCCGCCCTTTTCATTCTTAAACTAAGCTTCACCCACTTCCTCTTAGATTAGCCCTGTTTTCCCCTCCAGCTGTGACTTTTCACATTTGACTGAATTCCATCAGATTTATGATCATCAAACCTTCATCACACTGACATCACAGCTACGATCAACCAATCAGCATCACTGAGTGACAGACTGGCAGATCCATCGATTGAATGAAAGAATCGACTGATTGATCAGCTGCAGTTCCTTTTCGGTCTAAAAACACAAAAACAGTTTCAGGATCAGAATTTAATCAAAAGCTTTGAAACGATTCTGAGAAATAAAACCTAAGCTGTTCCGGTGTTTAAAAAATGATGGGAACCATCCAGTTTAATCCAGAGATCCAGATCCAGAACTAACTTTAGCAGATCTCACAGCAAGGGAATGTCTTAATCCAGAACAAACGGTGGATTTCAACAGAAAACAGTGGTCAAGTGATGGAAACGGGGACCTATGGTCTCCTTGGAGACAAACTCTGGTCCTGCTGGTTCCTGGTTCTTCTCCATTCTGCTTAGACTGTTGAACTTTAGGAACATCAGGTCATCTGCATACCGTCATCATGTTAAAGTGAGCCGGTTTTCATTACGGTTTTCGTTCCTGTATGACATTACAAAAGGAGCCTACGGATCTATCCCAGAACTTCCTGGTTGAAGCACATTGAAAAATCAAAGTTAGTGAAATGAAACCACTCGGGGCCACATTACGAAACCACCTCAGTCTACTACAAAAGTGTGACCACACCCCCTGACATCTTTTTACTGCCATTGAATGAAACCAGGTGGAACTAGATTGTTTTAATCCAGGTTCCATCAAACCCCAGGCTACATCAAGCCTGATGAGTCAGCAGAATGAGGGAGCCTGCAGAACCTTCCAGCACCACCAGAGGCACCACAAAGTCCACCATCACACGTTTTTAGCCTGAAAGGTCGAAAGGTCAGGCACCAGCCTGCAACCAGACTCCTTACCCACTCCAGTTTCACTCCAGCAGATCCCAGAGACACCGACAGGTACGGTTACACAACCCCATTACCTCAGTAACCACTCACACACAGGCACATGCACACACAAAGTGCACACACAATAGGCTCCTCAGGGACAGCTGGTGAACAAGAACTGGGTGGAGAACCGACACATCTAGAGTTTACGGACAAACATTTTGTATGAGATGAAAGTCTTATTGATCTAGAAAGTTAGAACTCAAAAGAAGAACCCACAAAAAAACATTCCAGAACATTCAAACAGAACTTTCCAACAGGAAGTTCCAATGCTGCACACTAAAACAACAACAAAAAAAAACCCCCACACAAATAAGAAAGCATACACACATATATACAAACACACACATGAAGACACAGATATACACACATACAAACACATGTACACAAACACACACGTACACAAACCAACACTCACACACACCTACGTGTACACATGTGCACAAACACACACGTAAACACACAGGTACACAAACCAACCCACATACTCTCACACAGACACAAGCACACACTCACTCACAACTGTGGTTACACAATAAACGTGCCTCAAAGGTCCAGAATGTTCTGCTTCAGCAGATTTCCATAAGTCTGCAGATATCTGTGAAAACAAATCAGCAGAACGCCTGACAGTCACATGACCATCGAGTCCAAACAGCCACAAAGAAAGTTTGGCCTAAAGCTGAGTGATAACTCCTGCCAGAACCCAGGTGCAGTTCTGACATCAGAGCTGGTTTATCAGAATAGTCGGATCGAGTCTGTGACTTGCAGAACTCAGTTTGACAAACAGTTTGACAATCCTCCAATCACATGGAGGATGACATCACACAAAACACGGCCAGGAAAACGGTAAATCAGAACCGTGAAGCATAAAGATGGAAGTCCGACGCCTGGGTTCACTTCACCTCTGTTCTCCTTAAGAACATCGTTCTTCTTCCACCTGCTCAGAACCGTTCTGCCACTCTTTTTCCTCCAGGTCTTCTGGGTTTCTGAAGGACACTTCGATTCACCTGGACAGGTGTTAGCAATGTGGGCGTGGCCAACACTTGGCAGTAAAGGATGGTAGTGGAGTGTCAGATCTTTAACAGACCAAAACACGCTTACGGACACAAGAGTGACGGGTCAAGAATGCTGGACCAAAGGAACACGGGTAGAGCCAGAACCAGGTCCGTCTGCAGTATTACAGCATGACCTGAAACACTGTGATGCAGAACAAGGGGATGAAGAACGTCAGGGAAAAGCAGAACCCAAACACTAAAGAACCTGTCAGATAATCCTCTGATCTGATCCGATTCTCCTCTGGATTTATTACCTTCAGGATTTGTTGAGTCATGGTTCTGAAAGCATCTGGAGACAAAGTTCTGCTTCTGAGGTAACATTGGTTAAAGAACCTCTGAGGTTCTTAAGGAACCACATTCTGAGTCTGGACCGCATCCTCAGACCAGATCCAGCACAGCAGGCAGTACCACAAACCAGGACTTCAAGAGCCCAGATCCTCATGACCCGGACCAGAGGCAGGTGATCCTCCACAAACCTGTCAACCAGGTTCTAAAGAGGCACACATGAAAGGGCGGGGTTTCAAGTCCACTGACCTCCGGATGTGACGTCACTTTAACCAGAACAACGTTCCCACAAGTGTGGAGGCCTTCAAACCTCCCGCATGCACGTACTTGGAGGTAAATAATATCGGATTTTCTTCAAATAATTAATCATGCATGTTCCTGGAGGGAACAGGCATACCTTCAGCCCCCACACGCGCACCTGGACCCGAGAACCTGACTGCCAAACCTTCTGACACCCGCATGCGGGCACCTGCGGCTAGTTAGGCTCCGCTGGCTCCGGACGCTTCAGCAGGAGGATCCGGTCTCGTGACGGCGCTTGGGCTTAAACAGTAGGAACGTCCTGATCGATGGGTTCATGTCAGACTGCTGACTCAGGTGTTCACTGTGTGCTGGGGGGGTATCGTCACTTTACCTTCAGGAAGGTTGGGGGTCACCCGGTGCTCCCGGCGCGGTCACGCGCGCATATTCAGAACGCACTCCCGAGCTCCGGTCCGCCCGCAGCGGCTCCTTTCTGTGCCGTGAGTCCAAACGAACGGAGCTGGTGTCCGGCAGCAGCATCCAGCGGCGCCGCGGACTCTGAGGGCGCAGAGCGGGTCTGAGCTCAGCTGCAGCGCGCACGCGAGCCCTGCGCGAGGACTGACAGGCGCGCCGAGGCCACGCCCACTCAGCTCTTCAAAGTAAAGCTCAGACTGCATGTATAAAAGATTCAAATGAAATGCAGCGTGTGTTCATTCAAGAGGTTATACTTAAAATAATGTATCATTTTTTAGAAAATATAAATTAGCTAAAGAAGTAGAAAAGTGCTGAAATTATTTATCCATAATCTAAAATTAACTGTAAAGGCTTTAAAAGGCAAATGCTAAAAGTATTTAAATAAATCCAGTATTGTCCAGAGATGATATATTATCACTACATAGAACAAATGTAACAACGCTGCAGGAAAACCCTGGAAAAAGTATATACTGAAGACTTAAAATAGATTCAACGATAAAGAGTTGAAAAGTAAGTTATAAAGGTGAATCTGAGGTTCTAGTTAAAGTGTTTAGATTCCATCCAAGCAGGAGATAAAAGAAGCCGTCAGCTGGACTTGGTTGATTTTTTACTCCTATAAAGACATCTAACGCCTTTAGTATCAAAGACGGCAGATGTCTTAAAATAACACATAAAAAAACAGAAGTCCTGTGATTGTCCTCTGAGCTGTTCAAGGTCTGAAGATTTATCTAAGTGCTTGCTCTCAGGTCCTAAAGATCACGCTCTTGTCGAGAATTTTAAACTTTTCAATCCGCATGAACAGGAAATTGTGTTAAAAAAAAACACTGGAATGAGAAAAACATAAAACTGGAAACTCCAGAAGGAACATTCTTACATAAAATGAACTGCTGGAAGCATGAAGGAGATAAAAGAAGCTGAAAAATAACTGCGAGGACCAGAGGATTTCTAGAATTAATGTTTCTATTTTCACAAGTAAAAATAATAAACGCATAAGTTAGGATTTCAGTTCTGTTTGTATAGCCTAGCCCAATATTTCAACACAGTTGTCTCAATGGGCTCAAGTTTGTCAACATCAATCATTTTAATTTGTTTTCGTTTAGCATTTATAAAATGAAGACATTTGTTGCCAAAATGCAAAGGGGAAAAATGAATAGAGAAAATAACTTTGGTAAAAACGAGCTTAAAAAGAAAATTCTAAGCTGCTGTTGAAATGAATGTGTCGGTTCTCCTGATTCACAACTCAGTTCATGAAAAACCCAGAAGTACTTTGCTCATGACGTACTTACAAAACTGAACCAAAGTAAAGATTATTTTGGTACTTTCTCCTTTCTGTGTGAAGGGACTAACATGTGACAAGACCGCCCTCTGCTGGACAAAACCCGCATCGCAACTTCAATAGTCAGGTTCCAGAAAAACCTGAACAGGGAAGAACATGAAGAACCTCACAGACTGAGGAAGCATCTTCAGTCATGAACGAAGCAAGTTCAGCAGGAACATCAAAGAGTCTTGATTTTATTAAGGATCTTCCTCATCAGTTCAAACTGAAATCATTTGCCTGCACCTCCACAGTCAGCTTTACTCGTTCCGTTTAAAAAAAGAAAACACAGCTTTCTGTTGTCTGAATGTTTAAAGACAAAGTAAAGTTTACAAAAACCGCTGAAGGTTGAAGTTTTAATGGCTGGAATGGCAACTGCATCCCTCAGAGCTGGAGGCACAACTGAGACAAGAGAGGAAGACTTTATTGGACTTACTCAGAATCATCACATCATCAGGAACACGGGATCACTCAGCAGATCAAACAGAACCACAAACGCAGATCAGCCACACTTATAAAAAACTCTGATTCAACATTTTGCTACATCTTCCCGCCACCGATCCACTTCTGGGCCCCAACTGATCCCTGCGGTCTCTAGAACTGACTTAAGGCAGGAAAACTTCTTCCAGATCTACGTCCAGACAGAGAAAACACTGTTTTGGGGGTTAGTGACAGACCAGAACCAGAATGGAGTCCAGAACCGTCTATTCCAAAAGTGGGCCCCAACTCGAACAGTAACCAGAAACAGCAGTAGAACCGTGGCAGAGGTAAATCTGAAGACAAAACTTCACATTTTCAGTTTGAACCCTTTGAGGGTCCAGCACCACTCCTGGTGGGACCTCCTGACCCGCTGCCCTTCTGTCCAGAACAGAACCTCAGTTCTGAAATTGGGTCCATCACAAGTCTGGTCAGAACATGGTTGTTGGGGTCTCTGTGACCCGGTTGGTCACACTGAACAGTTTTCCCGTACGCTTTGATACTCAGCGGTGCGTGGAGGTTTCCTCGCTCCCTCCTGGCGGCGTGGTGCCTCCTCAGGAAACCTGGATGACCTCCATGCTGCTGGAAAATCCAGACCCCCTCCTCGCTGCAGTGCCCTCCTCCCTGGACTGTCCGTCCGCATCTCCGAGCTCCATCTGGCAGCTGCGGCGCTTCAGTTGCTTCTCGAAGCTGCTCTCTTCGTGCCAGCTCCGCCGTGAGTCGCAGCGATCCGCAGCTCGTTGACGGCCACGGCGCCGAACAGCCTCCAGGCCGGGGCCGCAGCTGTACGCTGCTAGACCGCCGCCGCTAAGGACGGCTGATGTGGAGTAGAAGTGCGATGACTCCGAGGACAAGTACCAGCCACCAGCCAAGGAAGACGTGGAGACGGCAACGGACCCCAGCAGGATGTCTGAGTGCCAGCCCTTCAGGGCGCCCGGCTGGGCGAGATGTTGCTGGCTGCAGGGCACGCCCCACAGGAAGCTGGTGCCATTCTCCTCCATGCTGCCGCTGCGCTGCAGCTGGCGTGGGCAGGTAGGGGTGGTTGGTGGAGGTTTGCTGAAGCTGGTGGGCGGGCCTGCTCGCTCCACGCCGCCCACCGCCTCCTTGTCTGGACTCTGCTCTGGCGTCGACTGCTCCGACACCTCCTCCACCGGGGAAAACTGGCACAGCTTTCCAGCTGTCTCCTTGAAAGGAGGTGCTTTGTAGAAATCCTCTACAGTGCTGCCATGAGGGCCCGGCCCAGCAGGGGCGGAGCCTGGGTTCTCGCCGTACGACCTGATGTCCAAAGAAAAAGAACGCTTAAGCCGGGCGTTGTCCTCTGGCCCATCCAGCTGCAGGCCCCCCACAGCATGAACCAGTTCCTCTGGGGAGTTGGCCAGAACAAAGGGCTCCGTCTCCTGTGGGGCAGGGGCCTCGGGGTGCTCCGCCTCTCTCAGCTGAGCAGGTGTCCCGCCACCAGGCGTCATGGAAGGGAGGGGCTTCAGTCGGCTGTCAGTACTGGGAGGAACCTTTATCTTCTTCTCAAAGTCCAGCAGCTGACCCAGGAAGTTGAAGTTGGGGGAGATAGTCGGCCTTTTCTCCTTCACAAACCTGAAGAACAGAACACCTGCGGGTCAGACAGGGCCCACAAAACCACGGCACAGAACCCCAAGCTCAGGCTTCTGGGTCTCACCTGTAAGCCTCATCAAGAGACATGTCCATCCTCTTCATGATGTAGGCGATAGCGATGGTGGCGGAGCGGGAGATTCCCGCCAGGCAGTGAACCAGAACCCGGGATTTGGAGGCTTTGGCCTTCTCTGAAACACGGCAGAAGGGGCGGGGTCTAGGAGGGCTGCATCCGAAACAGACAGAGAAGGGACAAACGCTCACCAATGAACTCCACCGAGCGGTCCAACCACGGCAGGATCTTCTCACAGAAGGAGTCATTGACCGGAACGCGCAGGAAGTGGGATTCCGGGATGAAGTCCGGCTTGGGACAGGTGTTACTGGCGTTGAGGACATAAGCTATGTTGTTCTCCTGCATCAGATCCTGGAGAACACAGAAGAACCGGAGTTAGACATTTGGTTCTATGCTGCCAGTGGGAGGGGCTAACGGGCTTCACCATGTTGAGGACGTCCCTCTGGCAGCCCAGGTAAAGGTGTGGAAGGATGCGGGTTGGGCCCGTGCTGCTGATGGGGAGGCAGGGCTGGGAGATGCAGGAGGGCACCAGCACAGACTTCCCTTCACACAGTCCAGGAAACAAGTGCGAGAACTTGGAGAACCCTCCTGAGGAGACATGCCGCAGTGAGTCCAAACCCTCCATGCTACTGCCAAACACAGATGTGGACCGACCCAAACAGAATCGTTTCTCAAACAGGCACTGTGAATGTGCAGTGATGAGTTTGAGAATGCTGCGTAAAATTTAGCATCAATCACGCCGAACGGCCGCTTCTGAAGGTTTTCAGATTCACCAACATTTGCAGAATTCATCGTGAATCTGCTGTCAGCTGCATGTGCACATACATGTGTGCACATGTCTGTTCTTCTACAGAGCCTTCAGAACTGGAGAGAAACGTTTTAGGAGAAAAGGTTGAAGAATAAACTACCTCCCCCAGGACTAAAAGAATGTTTCTGTTTGCCTCCCTCTGCTGGACAAAACACGTCATAACACACAACTCTGCCACATCACATTACAGGTTTAAGAGCACGCGAGGAGTGGAGGAGGAGAGATCAAGGAAAGGAAGTCAAAGTCTCCCAAAAATATTCAATGGAAACATTTAGACAGATTGACAGGAAAGCTATAAAAGGGGGCGGGGCTTACCTGACAACAGGTGAACTGATGTGAAGTTCCTCTCCAGTTTGACCAGCAGGACACTGAGAAAACAGTCCGACCCGAGAGCAGCCGGGTCTGAGGAGCTCTGATCATAGACAACCACCTCCTGAACCCCCTGAAGGTCCATCTGACACACAAACACACACAGCACAATGCTCAGGATCTCATAGTTCCAATGTTTTTTTGTTTGTTTTTTTTGTCCCTTGCTGCTGCCCCCTCCCTTACCTCCTTCTTGGCCGAGTGCTGCAGCAGCTCTGTGATCTGGACCTTGTCCTGCTGCAGCCTCCTCTTCATCAGCTTGGAGCAGTTCACATTGACGGCCTCCAGGATGTGCGCAGCATTAAAGTCCACAAAAGGCCGGCTGTCGATCAGAACCACCCGGTCCAAGCCTCCCTCCAACAGCGCCACCAGCGCCTCCGCCCGGATGGGCCGCACGGCGCTGGGCCGCGGGAGCCCAAATTCAGACCTGCTCCTGGGACGCTCCGACATGTCAAACGATCCTGCTCCCTCTCCCCGCTGCTGTTAGCCAATGAAGAGATCCATGGCGGCGGTGCGCTGTGATGTCATGAAGATAAAGGTGACTGACCACTGCTTACACCTGAGCGCCAACCTTCAGTGGGGGGGGGGGGGGTCATTCCCTCCTCAGCAGGGTGAGAGGAAAGGCGGAGTCTTGCTGATGACATCACATTGCAACGCCATCCTCTGATGAAGGCCTGTGGAACGGATCAGACTCGATATGAAATGAGACCAGTTTATGGGGGCGTGGGCCCTGCTCTGAGACAGAACCACCCCTCGGGTTTTTGGGGTGAGTGCACAGGCATCTGAAGCTTAAGGGGCGCCTACAAAAGGTTTTCTAAAGGTGGAGCGTCCGGAACGGTCCTGAGGTGGAGCGGCTACAGACGTTCTGTGCAGGTTTTTCCCTGAATGTCCCTGAAACCACTTTATCATCCCAGACGGACAGCAGCTGAGGCTGGTCACTCAGAGCTGCCCAGCGGGCGACTAGAACATCAGACGGACACTTCTAACAGACACAGGCATCAGCGCTCACGAGACACAGACAGAAACAGAACGTTAAGATTCAGGAACCAGATTTATTCTGCGTACAGAAGAACCTTCTGAAAAGGATCGGTTCTGGACGGAAGCAGGAAGACTACCAACACAAATGAGTCAAATCTGTTAGATCCTGACCTGCTGCCCTTACACAGGTATTTCTGGCCCCGCCTACACTCACTGAACTTGATCAAGTAACAAAAATCTAAATCTAACTCAGGAGATCCAAAGCGGAACTTCATCTGAAAGGAACGTTTCAGTTTGATCGGATCAGCTTCGGAAACAGGAACACACAACGAATGAGAGTTTTTCAGGAACTGAAAGGTTCTCTGAAGCAGAACCCATTGGAGGAGAACCTGCCTGACATCAGCTAGTCGTTCCACCTGAACAGGCGGAAACCCGAGATCCGGCTCTGATCCTACAGTAATTATGGAGGCGGTTCCAAACAAGTTTCAAACCTTCAGTTTGGGGTTTTCAAAAAGCAGCTTTCTGAGTCAGAACAGTCTGACGTCTTTTGATGGTTCTTCAAGAAGCTGTTCTGAAGAACCAGGGACGTCCAGGACTGCAGACAGAAAGTTCTAATCAGAACTTTCAAGACTCACCTGTAAACACGTGACCTTCAGGATCACCTGCCGTTTCCACACAAGAACCCACGTCTCTGCAAAGGTTTGGTTCTGCAGGTTACAGGAAGAACCAGACGTTTGTCTGCAGGAACCGCTAATTACATTTAACTAAAGAGTAAAAGTTGATGTTCCTTCTACAATGTTTTCACCGTAAATAGACAGTTTCCTCCTTCAGCCTCAGAAACTGCTTGTTTCCGGTTCAATCTCCGTTAATTCTCGACATTATTTGAAAATTAGAGAAAAACATGGATCCGCGCGCGCACACCTCCGCGTTCTGGTGAAATCCGGGCGACATTTTCAGGAGGGGGAGGGGGCAGCTGCGGCGGGTCGCTGACATTTTGTCGGTGTTTCAACCCGAAAATCCCGCCAGCTCCGGTTCTCCTGCTGGTCTGGGCTTTGGTTTGGGTGGGGGTGGGGGCGGGGGCGCTCCAACTTTAAGCCCGCTAACGGAACTCCGCAGCCGCTAACGTCAGGGAACTCACCGTCGGAAAGCGTCCGCCGGGTCCGGACGGTCACGGCTGCCTCCGCCGCGCGGGCCTGTCGGGGTTTCCGGCGCGGGAAGGCCGCGCGGAGCGGCGGCAGAGGAGGGAGGACGACGCGGAGAGCAGCGGACGGAGCCGAGGTCCTGCCGCTGCCATAAGAGATGAGGTCACCGCGGTAAAAGGAGCCCATGGCGTCATCGGAGCGCCACGCGGATGACCTCAGCGCGCTCTTAAAGGCGCAGGCGCAGCCGGGCTCGCAGCTGCTCTGCATACGAGGACGTAAACAGACAGATCCAAAATAGATTACGGATCAGAACCATCAAGAAGGAGAATCTCCGGAACACTCAGAAAATAAGTTTTGTAAAATGTTTAATACTCGTTATTTTTTTTAAGCTTAGTGCAAACGAGAACATCAGAATCTAAATAATTAAAGACTTTACAGCATCACAGGTGAAAACATTCCGGTTTCTATGGCAACAGCAGTTCTGACAAACTCATTCTAAAAGTGAGTCCTGCATGTAGGTCTTATGATTAAAGATCCATCAGAACCGCCGGGGAGGGGAGGGGGGCAGCCAGGACAATGGGCTTGATGGAGGCAGAAAAAGCCTTCTCATTCTGGAGCAATTAGCATGCATGGCTGACACCCCCCACCCCAACCCCGATGAAAGATTAAAGCTAGAGGACATCAGACCCACAACTCCTCCAGCTTCGTTCATGAACTCCTGGCCCCTTTCTGTGCCCCTACCCGCCACCACCACTGGACTCCACATTCTTTCAGACTCCAAGCCGTGGACACCAATGAGGTCCACAGTTGCTGCATGGGGGTGGGAGCATCATGTTGCAGTTTCAGACCTGAATGACCACAAAACTAAGTGCTGCAGAAACAACTTCGCATCCGTAGATCACATTTGCAGGTTTACACCAGCGAACCGGTCCTAGACTGGTCCAAACGGCACCATTTGAAGGAAACGCAGCAGAACTCTTTGAGGCCTGATCATGTCAGCGGTGAACATGTATTAGTTGGTTGTGGTATTTGGAAGCTGAGAGAGAAAAGAGATTTGACAAAAAATGCAATCAAAACTTGAACATCTAAGAATTTGAATGTCTTCACGGGTGTGAGTTCTAAAGAGGAGACCCAACAGAACTGTTCCTCCACGAGAGCAGACAGACCGTAAAAGAAGAACCTTCTCTGGTCTCAAACCTTCTAACGTCAGGAATTCTTCTACATGTTGGTATTGCAGATTTTTATTTAAAACAGAATCAGTAGAACTAATTGATGTTAATATTGGTCTGCAGCAGAATCATCACTAAAGCTTTTTGGAAGGAAAGCAGCTTAAGAGGAAGCAGGCTGCAGGCCTCACAGAGACAAGTCTGACAACATTCTCCTATGACAGTGAAGGTCAGGGGGGCAAACCAACCATTTATGACCTGCGGTTCAGATCACATCACCATAAAGTCAGAACAATTAGCGAATAAATTCCATCAATTCAACATATAGCAGGAATAATTCAGGAAGTTCATGGAAACTTCAGCTATGATCAGGAATCTTCAGGTCAAAGGTCAGTAGCCTGCTGAAATTGATCTGATCAAAGAGTGACAAATTCATCCTTAGCATTCTTCTAAAATATGAATCTTATGGGATTGGAGGAGGGGCTTAGTGAGACGTTTTCTTCATGGGGTCAACAATGTATGAAGGTGAAGGACTTTGTCTTTAAAAGGTTCATCCTACAGGGGATGCACCCCAGGGCTCTGGGTTGGGCTCTCAACAGTTCTTTTTGCAGCGAAGACTCAAAGAGCACAGTCAAAATCCTGACATGCCTTTTATTTACACATAAAAAGCTTTTCTGTGACACAACTATTGGGAAAAAAACTGAATGAAAACTGCAGTGAAATGTCTGAATACACATGAACCAAAAATAATAAAACACGTGGATGAAAACTGAAAAATGTTTTTTTTTATCTGTCTTAATTGGCAGTTATTTTTACTAGAAATCACATAAAAATACACATTCAAATTCCAAAATACACTCAAAGCACTTTTAAAGCCTGAACTAGGGATTCTGGAAGTAAATAACTGAAGACTTTCATTCAGCCAGGGTGGTTCTGTATTAACACAAAATAAGAAAACAAATACTCTGTACGAGACGAAATAACCGTTTCAGATGAGCTACAGAACCACCTCCGGCCGCATGGTGGCATCAGCACACCATGTAGAGAGAAAACGAAGAAGAAATGAGTCATGTAAACAAAAGCAGCTCCTCGGCTCGGTTTCAAGTTGTTTACATTGTGGTTCGGTTCTAAACGGGCTTCCAGATCAATTTCTGAGCATCTTTTGCTTCTTTTTTTCGTTTTTTTTCAGCCGACCGTAACTAACGAGAGCTAGCCGGCGGCGGGTGAACATGGACGAGAACAAGGTGAGGATCGAGCTAACGGCTGCTAGCTAACCAGACGACTAGTTAGTATTGAACTGAATGTTCATCGCGGCTAACCTGGTTTGTTTATAAAGTGTTTGTTAGCTGTTTTTTTAACGACAGCGATTTTATGTTGTTTAGATAGTTGTTTGGTTCCAGGAGCCGCTCACGTAAGCTAACACTAGCATGACGCCAGTCTGTTCTTTATTTAAAAATGGAAAAAGCTGTTTTTCATCACTTGAATGAATTCTTAATTAGAAACAACTGCTATAATGTCTTCCAGTCAGGCTTCAGACAGCACTGAGACGGCTGCCTGTCTTACAGAGGGTATACTTTAGGGTTATGCTACTGGGTTATAAAGCTTTGAATGGTCTATCACCAAAGTGACTTCCTGACCCAGTGTATACCAGGACCTCTCCGCTCATCTGGATCCAAACTTTTGTCAGTTCCTAGAGTCAAAACTAAACATGGGGAATCTGCATTTAGCTTCTATGCTCCACAGATCTGGAAAAGACTTCCACAAAGCCTTAGATCAGCTGAAACACTGTGTATTTAAATCCATGTTAAAGATCCACCAGTTCTCAACTGCATTTGATTAATTTGTATTCAAAAAACATCCGCACTGTTTATCTATGCATGTTTTAAATTAACTTCTTTTAAATGAATTGTTTCATTATCACACCTTTTGATATTTCCTTTTTTCATGTTTTATATAAAGCACTTTAAATTGTCATTGTACATGAAATGTATTGTGTTACACAACTAAACTTGCCTTGCCTTGTTTTCTTTTCATTTTCCTTTTTCTTTTATATAAATGTTCATTTAAAGATAAAAACTCTTAATTTTCTCTGTCTGAAATTTGATTAAATTGATTTACTTTGTTAACCTGATCTCAGATAATCTGAATGATGAGACATGTTTCTGTTAAGTTTGATGGTCAGAACCCAGTCGAAGTTTGTCTCCATGAGTCACTTCGGATGATGGAAAATCTGGTTTCTCATCATCCTTAATATTTTCTGTCCCTCCCCAATGTCACGTGTGACGCAGCTGTTGAAGGAAGTGTTTCTGTGCTCCTGCTCTGCTCAGATGATCGCTGGTAAAGTGAAGAAGCCAGGAAAGCGTGGCCGCAAACCCGCCAAGATCGACCTGAAGGCCAAACTGGAGAGGAGCAGACAGAGCGCCCGAGAGTGCAGAGCCCGGAAGAAGCTGCGGTACCAGTATCTGGAGGAGCTGGTGTCCAGTAAGGAGAGAGCCATCTGTGCGCTGCGGGAAGAGCTGGAGATGGTGAGGACATGGACGCTTCAGACAAACCCCACCATTCGTTGGGTTATGGATTTGAGCATGCTCAGTGCAGCGCTCACAGGTTCGACTCCACCGAGTGCTAATGGGGCTTCCTCCTGTCTGTTTTTCTGCAGTACAAGCAGTGGTGCTCGGCTATGGATCAGGGGAAGATCCCTTCGGAAATCAAAGCTCTGCTGACAGCTGACGAACAGAGGATGCCTGCAGGTGGCGCCACCAAAACCTCAAAGAACAGCAAAACAAACGGCATGAGCAATGGCTCCAGTTAGAGCGGTGCCGCCACTCCTCCTCACATTCTCTCCACTCTGCAGCGTTTCCTCCTCCTTTTTCCTAAAATCCAGGAGTCCTGCTGCAGAGTGAAGACCTGAACCGTGATGACCCCGTCTGACCCATTTGTTTGGCGGGTTCTGGTTGGGTTGTCATGTGGAACAGAGTCTGTCTGACCCTGCAGAAATGTTTCCAGAGTTTAGACGAACTGTTGGTGTTCCTGTCCACCTGATCTGGTTCCTGCTTTCGGCCGTCCTTGCAGGTCACTTGACCGCTTCTCTGCATTCGTCCTGGGACTGCAGCTCACTTCTTCTGTGAGCTGGCAGCATTTGTCTGAAGGAGGTTGTGAAGGTGTGGCCTGTGAGAGAAAGAGGTCCTCTAGAAGATTTGAGCACTTTCTAAATGCAGCAGATTGTTGACCATGTTTGTAGCTTCTGCTGAACTTTTCTTACCCAATAAATTGTTTCATCTCCTCTATCCACACTTTTTCTGATTTTTTTTCTTTGCTCTTGTGAACTTGAGCTGAAGGAGACACAAACTTATCCACAAATTTTAGTCTTAAAGATCTAATAACGTCACATCCATCAAAGTGATGGACCTTCTATAAAGGGCAGGTATCATGCAAAATCATTTTTTTTAGCTTTTAATTGTATTATAATGTTAAATCCTCATGAAAAACAATCTCAAAGCGGTGTTTTGATCCATTCATGCTTCTCTGAGTATTCCTCTAAAACCCAGCTCTCTGAGCACCAGCCCCTCCCAATCCACAAAAACAAGTGGGTTCTCACATTGTGACGTCACAAAGTGGGAACAGCCCCTTCCTGGAAGAGTCAGCACCGCCCCCAGGCTTACACACAGACCCACTTTATCCATGGAGCTAATGGTGTTCGACAAAGCATTTTCATTTTATGTGTACAATATGCACATCCATCTTTGCAAAAGTTTAGATATTGTTTGTTTTTGTGGGCAAAACGCAGACGCTGACGAGGCCTGCTCTAGCATGTAATGAAATAGACTGTACCCACAAGGAAGTAAAGGTGAGGCCTCAGTGATCAAAGGGTCCTACTTTCAGGTAGAAAAGAGTCCACAAAAATAACTAATCTTCATAAATAATTCGTTCTTTGTGCCAAAGGTAAAATATGATCATATAAACAGACATAAATTATGCTGAAAGTTGTAGAATAGCATGATATAGGCCCTTTTGAAAAACACCTTCATATCGATCATTAGTTTCCTGAGATTCCTGAGACGTCAGGTTTCTTCTTTCCACAGAGGTTTTCCTCAGTTGGTCACTGATCAGAAGGATCCAGGAACTGTTTGTTAAAGCTGGGAGATGATTTCTGCGTTACCATGACAACTGACCACATCCAGCCACTAGAGGGCAGCAGTTTCCCTGATGAGAAGGCCCAGATGTTCACTGGTTTCATGGTTTCACTGGATGTGGCTCATCAATTTTTGACTGCACCACTACCACAGCCATCCTCCTTCCAGTGTGGTCCAGTGTGGTATGTAATGTGCATAAGTCGCTCACCAGCAGCAGAGGATGTGTCCAAACTCTTGCATTATTCACAGTTTTTCTGGAGATAGTTAATGTGCTGTGACAGTAACTAAATACATTTACTCAGTTACACTGAGAGGAGAAGCTTTGTAAAAGTTCTGCTCCTGAGAGTTTACAGCAGAGAAGTTTGAACTTTTACTTGAGAATTTTGGAGTTGACAATCCAGTTTTTGTCCCTGCTACAACAGGCCGTATTCCCTTACTGTCTGAGTTAATTTGCTCATTTCGTTAGAGGGGTTCACAAATCCAGTCAGACAAAGTCTGAAAAGGTACCTGTGAGCAGATGAGGAGTTCTTACAGGAAGTAGTTCAGGTTTGGACTTCGGAGGTTCCATTAGATGTTCTGTCGGTTGCAGCAGATTGCAGTTCATGCAGAAGTCATCAGATATTTTACAATGTGGAAGTTGGTTTGAAACTATTACAATTTTTTTCTAGATTCAGAGAAAATCCTAATGCAAACAGGTTATCTATCTTTCAATATATTAACGTAGCTACCGTGTGTCGGAGTGTTTTTTTTTTTACATTATGTATGTGTTACTATCAAGTTTGGTAGTTAGTGTAATCACAGTAATATTTGCTTAAGCTGCATCAGTCTGTTTTTTTACATGGAGTGCAAACATGCTGGGAGTCACAGGTATTGTGAATATACTACAGCAGCAAACGTGGCTAACGCGTAGTGTGCTACGAAGAAGTTCTAGGCTATTTCTAATTCCCACCCTACTCCCTAACTACTATAAAACTATAAAGTGCAGGACTATCTAGTGCCCTGGATTTTAAAAGCAATTTGGAAAACATTCTTACTACTTTTTTTTAAAACAGCAAATATCATGTCACCAATTTTGCAAAGTGAATTAATACAAGCATTTTACAAAGACTATTTGAGTTCACTTTGTTCTGATGACAAAAACGTTGATAGTTTACTAAAAATTTTCGGGGAAATTGTTCAAAACCAATGCATTGCGGTCCATATTCCCCAATCTAGTCAGCATCGATGGACACTGATTTTTCTCAGACAATGCTGGGAAATTTTTTGGGCACTCGATTTTGGAATTGTAGATTTGGACAGCTTTACAAAATGGCGAACACACACTATAGTGCACCATATAGTGAGTAGTGAAGGAATTCAGACCTAGCCCAAGAGTTACAACACAGTTAATAAACTCTGACTGACTGACAGACTCATCTCTGACTCTTGTCTCGCTTAATGCGCCTTATAATCCGCTGTGTACTATAGTGCAAATAATCCAGCAAAGAATTTTTCCAACAAGTCTCTTCTTGAAAAAGGCAGCAGGCAAGAAAGACAATCAAAAGATTATCATGGAGACCCAGATTTGTAAAAGAGTTTAAAAATCATCAGATTTTGCTCCAGTGAGTCGTGAGTCCATCTTACCGTCATTCTGAACCCATGTTTACAGAAAGTGTAGGCTCTGCCCACTTGTGAGTCTGAGCCTCACAAAGGCAGACATGGAATTGAGGATGGGATGTTCCTGCTTGTTGGTTTGAGCAGGTTCCTTGAACTGAGATGACCTTCATCCATTACAGCTCCACAATCTCTCAATCTTTATTAAAACACACTTTGTAACTTCCTATTTAATGACAATGCGCTGTTGCTTTAGGGTTAGCTAGCCAACTTAGCACTGAAGCATTAAAACACATGACATCAATGATGGATAAGCCTTTACTAGCAGTAGCTGCTACCACAAACACCACAATAGCAAAAAAGATGCAGTTACAACAGTTCACTGATAGTTGGCTACAGACGACGTCAGGTGGCTAACAATTCAACGTTATCAAAACAGAAAATCTGTTGCATTCACAACAAAAATAATCCATCGCAAAACAACACCAAGGAAAGATTCTGGTTCAGCTGTGCTGTATAAAAACAATGGCTGCTGGGGGGATTTGTTAGGTCAGAAAAAGCCCTTCTTGCTTTTTGAGATGTTCTGCGAACTGTTTGGCGGAGCGTCTTAGCCTCTGGTCACCTCCCATCACCGGTTCAGTTCAGATGAGGGTGGAGTTCAGACCAGTCTGCTCACAGTCCATGATTCACACAAACGTGTTTGGGGGGTTGCTGTTGGTAGGCCAAGCTACCTTTTTCTCTTTTGCCTCTCTGCTGAACGCGTCGTACACAGTCTCCTTGGTGGGCGCCTTTGGCTGGACCGGGATGTCCACCACACCTACATAGTTCTTCTTGGCTACGCGGGAGCTGGCAGTGATGGTGTAGGCGTTACTGCGGTAACACTTCATGGATGACATGCAGAAGGTTTCCCGCATGCCGCGCCTGAAGTTTGCATTGTAGACAGAGTACAGCGTGGGTTTGGAGGCTGTGGAGCTAAAGCAGATCCAGGCGATGGCAGTGAAGAACAGCAGTCCCTGTCTGCTGGCTCCTCCGGTCTCTCGTGGATGCCACAACTGAGCAACGTAAAAGGGCATCCAAGTTAGGAAAAAGACGGAATTGAGCATCAGGAACATCTTGATAGTCTTGACTTTAGTCCGTGGAACAATGTTCATTGTGCGGCGCACCGTGTGGCCGTCACTGATCCTCCAGATGTACCGCACTACCCGCTGGTAGAAGGACACAATCAATGCAGCCGGGACCAGGAAGCCTACCAGGAGGTGGACTGCAGCGTAGGCTATGCTGTCCCAGCTGTCTGAGAGGAAAAAGTCACAATGACTGTCTATAGATGAAGACCCGTAGAAGAAGAGGCAAGGTGACACAAAGGCAGCGTCAAACAGCCATGAAGCCAGGATCATCTTCTTTGCCTTCTCCCGTGACACTTTGAAGCTGAGGGGATAGACAATCGTATAGAAACGGTCTACAGAGATGGAGAGCAAGACATAAACCTGTACACCTGGACACAGGTGTTGCATATAGCGCACTATTTTGCAGGCAGCAGCGCTCAGGGGCCATCGACCTGAGGCCACCTGGAGGAGCACAAACGGAGCGCAGCCGAGGCTCATCAGCAGGTCTGCGCAGGCCATGGACACCACAAAATAGTTGGTTGTGGACTGGGTCCTTCGGCTCCGGTGGATCACCAGGCAGACGAGTGCGTTCCCCAGAATGGAGACCAGCCAGAGAACCCCAAAGACCAGGCCGAGAGCGGCAACCTCCCCTGACGTCAGTTCATAGGAGGCGGAGGAGGCGTTTGGCTGGCTGGAGGAGGTGGCCTCAAGACTGCAGAGCGTAGATGTTGGGAAGGTTTCCAGGAGAGTGGAGTTTTCTCTCTTAGAAAAGTTAAAGGACATCTGATACATGAATGCTGGCGCATAGAGGGAGGGGTGGACACCAAACCTGTCTGCTGACTGATCAAGCACCATTGCTACACTGCTGCAGGGGGGCCGTGACGCTGTGGAGACACAAACAGGTTCATCATTGGAACCTTGAAGAACCCATTTGAATGCAACTATAAACATGCAACAACAGAAATGTTCTACTAAAAATGCTGGTTCTACTGGACCGTGAAGGTCGTCTTCTAAAGAGTGGGGGGTTTGGTACAGTCATTGTGGGGTTATGTGGCTGGTAAGACGTAAAAAGCCAGATCTTTTGGTGACAACCACTCCTGGCTCATGGACTCCTTCATTAAAGGCTTGGTGGTTAGATGGATCACGGACCAAGCCGCTGGAAGGACATAAAAACATAACTATGTTACTAAATCACTGCTGAACTGGTTGATCGTTTGGTTTGTCAGAGATAGTTTGACTTGGTTAGATGGTGGCTTAGTTTATAAAGTCAAAGCTTACTTTCAGATAAAATTTCCTATTAAGGTCAGTAGTTAAATTTATTAGTTGTACTTGAATAAATCATCATATTCTTATTTTTTGGTTCAGTGACTCAGTAGGATTATGGGGGTCTGGAGGCTGGACAGGCTTTGGACCTGTAGGTAGCCTGACCTGATAGTGACTAAGTGTAGTTTCATTGACTTGAAGTCAAAGTTGGATCTTTCAAACGACAATCCAACTCCTGAATCTCTATGGCAGTGGTTACCAACCCCTGGGCCGCGGAACAGATTTTTTGAAACTTGTAAAAGGGACATTGAAGAATTTTCCCATAGAAAAGCTGAATTTGCAAAGAAAATATGATTAATCTTTTTGCCCTGAAAAATTATCTGAGCCTGGATTGAGTTCTCAATGTTAGTATTTTAATAAAAAAAAATGTAATGTCCCCTTTATTAAATTCTTACAAAACAGAACCAACTTCTACAAATCAACAACTTTGCTTCACCAAATCCTCTCGTCATTTGCTAAAGAAAAAAAATCAACTGAAGTTTTCAGACTTTTTTTTCAAGCTAAATGCATTTTAATGTGTAAATTGGGTTTTTCAGAAAATGGAAGATTCATAATATTGAATACCAGCTTCAGCCCCTGTCAGTGAAAATATTGTCTGACATCAAACCGTTTTTTGGCCTGAAAAAGGTTGGAGACCCCTGCTCTATGCTGTTGATTTCCAGCCGTAGAATTACTGCTCCTGATTTCATTAGTGTCTCGCTGGTTCTGCTGCCTGTGGGACCCTGATGTTCTCTGAGGATCTTCATCAAGAAGGTACAGATGTCGACGAGGGAAAGCTCTGTTGACTAAACTGGATTTAAATCCTAGCAACCTCCCAGAGGAGTTCAGGCCTCTCCCGGACTCCAGCACATAATAACCATCAACACAGTAGAGTTCCTTTTTGTTCTTCTAGAAGAACTAAAGGAGCTGAAAAATCACAGTGATCAGAAAAGCAACAAAACAAGACAAACACTGTTCCAAAATCTGGCCCCGCCCACATTTTTTAAACATTTTTATTCCTACTGAAATTGGCATTTTGATTTCTGCAAGTTGTTGGAGTAACTCTAGCAAGAACTAGACAATAGTTTTAATTGTAAGTACAATAGTAACTTTACTAACTTTACTAACTTAAGCTGCAACAGTTATTAGTCAGTAGTTACAATTGTAACTATAACAGAAACTATACTTCATATTTAAATATCACACCAATGTGACCAATTGTGCACAACAATAAATTACATAACATTCTGGTTTTCTGATGAAAATAAAAGAGGGGTAGAAAGAGGAAACCTTATTATCTTTGCCCTGTTTAGCTAAACCAATCCAGCTATTTTAACCAAATCTGTCTCTTTGTAGTACAACATAAACATCAACTGGCTAGCAAAAGCAACAAAAACTAAAACAAAAAAACAAAAACAAAACAAACATCAAAAGCAACAACAAGAAGCAAACAAAGAAAATACATTAAATGGCTCAGATTTTCTCCCGACATTCCTATGATTGTCTGAGCATTTGTTTTTTCACTGTTTTTTTAAATGTAAGAATTGAGTTGGAATCTTTTGTTGATTTCTCAAGATTATTCCATGATCTGATACCCTGCACTGAAACCCTTTTTCCTTCATTTTTGTTCTAAATTTGTTAGTTTTGAAAATCTCATGTCCGTTTAGGTTGTAATTGCTCTTTCTTTTTTCAATCTTTTTTAGTAGGTTATATGGCAGACTTCCATAATGTGCTTTATCCATTAGTTTTAAAATGGAATGATCTACTGAGTCTTTCAATTTGAATATTTTCAGCTCTATAAATTGTGGTGTCGATGGGTCACTATTGTTACTTCCTGGGATTATTCTCATTACTCGTTTCTGTGGAATAAATATAGAGTTTGTAGATGTCCTGTCCTGATTTCCTTCACCTGTTTGATTTCATTCATCTTCTTTTTCATTCATTTTCTGAACTGTTCAAATGGTTGTTTGATTTCAAATGAGATATTGGTATTTTTATTGTGATTGCTAAATATCATGAAATATGTATTTTCACAGTGATCTGATAATTTATTTGAGTCAAACCATTTTTTCTTATTTTCCGACTCCGTTTGAATTGACTCTTCCATTTGTTTTATGTTATCACCCACATGGTAAAGCGTAGTGTCATCAGCAAACAAAATGCATTTTAGTGAATTATATACACTTTTAGTATCATGAAAATAAATCTTGAACAGTTTAGGACCCAGTACTGACCCTTGGGGTACCCCATATGTTACGGAACTTAATGTGGATTTTATGTCTTTTAATGAACAGTTTTCTGTTCATTAAATAACTGGTTATTCGTTGAAGGGTGACTCCTCTGATGCCATATTTAGTCTTTTTTTCAGTTTAACTTTGTTGTTTATGGTGTCGTGCTTTTTTGAGGTCGATAAAAATACTGGTGACATGTTTTTTTGTTATCTGCTGTGAATAGTCTTCAGTTAAATCCATCAGTGCCATTGTTGTGGAATGATTTACTCTGAAAACATACGAACTTTTGTTTAAGATATATTCTTTGTCTAGGAATTTGTCCAATCTGCAGTTATCATAGTAACTTTGGTAGTTACTATTTTAACTATAGTAAAAATATAGTACTTTAGTAACTATAGTTAGTGTTGGAACTTCAGATGTTACTATTGTTACTACAGCAGTTAGTTAGTGATTATTATTGTAAGTACAGCCCTAACTGCAGTTATTACAGTAGCTTTAGACATTACTATTGTAACTACAGCAGTAACTAATCAGTAGTTCAGGATTTAACTCAAACTGACTGCGCGTAATTTTAAGAAGGTTCACAAACTTTAATCAAACCTGCGGAGCTAATCTGAACTTGCAGTCTGAACGGGTCAGAGGTTCTGAAGCAGCAGCCTCTTCGAGATGATGAGGAAACTGTCCTCTGGATCCAAACCGTTTGTGGTTCTGGAATCAGACCAGAATCTCTGTTCAGACTTTTGTTCTGTTTAAAACATTTGTTTTACTTTCATCTGAAGCTTCGTTCCAATTGGGTTTTTTAAAACTCTAAACTTGGTCGGAACCGGATGTCTCCGCCATCCATCATCTTCATCTGGACCAGATCAGATTAGGAGGATGATGCTGATGAAGGCCTTCATCTTGACATCTTTAGCTCAGGTGAAGCTGATTCGAGTCAGCTAACTGAAAAACTCCGGAGATACCGATCAGTCCGGACCAACCGAACCATCGGTTCTACAAAGAAAGATGATTCTTACAGGTTCGGCATAGCTGGAGCTCCTCTTCTTCATTTCGAGCAGCTGCGTCTTCATCACTCAGCGCGTAAACAATCCGTGGCGCAGCATCACGAAGGCGGCCCGAGCCACCTGACCGTTTCTGGACCGAACCGAGCCACAAAGCAAACTGTCCGCGAGGCTACGCGACCCGGCATGAGGTGCGGCCAACGGCGGCAGCAGGAGATGCGCTTCATCCCGCGTTTGCTCCCACGTTTACGCGGGGAAGAGCAGACATCATGGCTGTCTTCAGAGGCAGCTGGAGGATGAAGATGCAGCTGAGGAAGAGGAGGAGACCGGCAGGGGCGGCCCCGAAGCGCGCGGGGCCCGGAGCTGGAGGAGGCCCCCACCAGAGCAAATTCTGGACTGAAAGAAACTGAGAAAAAACCTCAAGCACCAGAAAGACTGAGGTTTCATCATCTTCAGGTTCATTAACAGGTGAACCCAAAATAACTTTACCTCCAGACCAACCATCAGGGAACATTTCTACAGAAGCCAAACCAACATGTTTCTCCAAACAAACTCAGCTGATGTGAAAACAAACCCTTTTTGTTCTGATGTCGAAATGTGTGCAGGAGGTTCTGTTCTCTGTCGTCATGTGACAACAGTTTGCTTTAGAATCCGCTTTGAGTCGTGATTCTTCATTTCAGAGATTTTCTGCCACTTATTTACCTTTAAAAACTCACTTTAAATCGTCAAAGCGTATGCTTTCAGTCCAGGGAAACCGAGCCCCTATCTGCAGGGATTGGTCTGATGCTGGCCGCTTTGCTGATGCATGGTGTTGCCATGACAACCGTGGCACATGAACGTTTTGCAGCAGAGTGGTTACTATAGGAACCAACAAAGTAGCAGGAGCAGCTAAATAGCTGGAATGGTGGAGACTTGGAATTTTTGATCTGGATGTGTCACAGTTACATTATTGTTTCAATAAACATTTCTGCTTCTCTGTTGGGCAGTGACTCAACAAGAATTTGAAGGCAGACTATGAGAGACAAAAGTCTTACAGTTTCGCTTTTATGTTGCATTCACACCAGACGCGGCCAAGGTGTCAACTTGCACCTGCTGCCTCTCTTTTGACACGGTCAGATTTACTGCTCAACGCCTTGACGTCTTCATTCGTTGACCACATCAGGCGTCCGGTGTGAATGCACCATTAGACACACACGCCTCCAGCGAGCTTTAGCTCCACACCGGCTTCAGGTTCCAATTGTTCAGCTTCTTTTGTTACCTTCTGGACTGAGTTAAAGTGAGCCTCGTGCCACATCGTAAATTAGAGCACCAAACTACATGCTAATGCTAACCTCCAAGCTCCACGTGAAAATGGAGGATTCATCAGACTCCTGAGGGAGATTACCTACCTACATACCTTTGACCGTATGAGAGCGAATGGGATAAACATAGAAGACATTTCAGGGTTAAAATGTCAGCTACATCAAGGATCTGACTTGTGATATTGACAACAGCTCTTTCCTCCAACATTCTTCATATGTAGGGGGCGAACTTTTATGTATTTATGTCCTGAAAATTGCATCTCTGACAAGGAAAACCGAGAGTTGTGAGGAGATAACTCGTTAGAATCAGGACTCATTTATTTACAGGCTGTTTGAGCAGCTGTTTACATTCTGATCACTTAAAGAAAAATACATTTATCATCCACAAAAACAGAAAGTGATTTTTTAATCCAGACGACACAATTCTTTGCCTCATAATCTGCTCGTCCTCGTTCGTCATGGTGGTTTCTCTGAGCATAATGCTGATGTTTGATTGTCTAACCAAACTTAAATTCACAAACTCAAAACATCTCAAGTTCGAGCTTTTTCAGAAGATTTGAAAATATTTGAACCATCAACCTTCCATTAGACACAGTCAAAGGAAGATTCTCCTTGATGACAGCAGAGATAAGCTCCGCCCTAAAGGATGTGGCGCTCATATCTGGTAAATGTTTGACTTTCTTTTTGAGTAAGTTCAGAAAAATCCCAGCATGCTTTTCTGGAAGAGCTGCTTCAGTTTTTCAGGTTTATTTATTTACATTTTATTAATTTGGAGTCATTCGTTTAAAACGTTCCCAAACGTTCCTGTTTTCCAGAGGAGGAACGTTTGAATGAAGAACGTTTTGACAGGTTTCGGTCCCTCTCTGCGTTGGACTCTTAAAAATATGTTAAATAATGTTTTTAACATTTAAAACTAAATCTAAAAGATGTCTGCACAGAACCGTGTTGATAGACATGGATGTTGGTGGCGAGCTCTCTAAACGCTGTTACAGCAGAGGAGCTGTCCCATCAGGATTCACGGTGCCTCCGGATGTCAGAGTGAAAACGAGGAGGATGTGAGCAGCATTGACCGCCTCCGCCCAATGCTCCTCACACCTTTCCAAGGAGTTTCCTCAACCTCGCAGGCCTCCATCCAGCGTCAGAGTTCCGAACCTGCAGAAGGACGATTTCCAAACAGCGGGATCATCCGTGGTGTGTTCAATGACAATAGGGCATTTTAAATGTGTATGTTAGCAGAAGTCTGACCTCTCTAAGAAGTGGTTGTTCTCTGCCAGCTCCTTGACTACTCCCTCCATTTCCTCCTTCAGTTTCTTCATCCTGAACAGCAACAACACGAAGTCAGACGGGAACAGGAGGAGGAGGAGGATGAAGATGAAGACTCACCCCAGAGTCATCTCCACTAGCGTGTTCTGGCTCAGGTACGCCTGAGGTTTCATCCCACTGGACACCAGAGGAAGAACCTTCTGTGGGAGGAGCTCCTGCAGCTGCAACACAAACACTCAATTCTTACAGCTCAGGTGGCAGCAGAACGAGCCTGCATCATGAACCATCCCCGCCGTGCTTCATTGTGCCACAGCTCAGATGCAGTTTGTTATATTACTGCTTAAACCTTCAGATGTTTTGGTTAAGATTGTTTTCTGTGAAGAAACAAAGTTCAGTTCCTGTCAGAACATGAAACTAGAACCCGGTAATAGAAGTGTGGTTCTTTCTCACAGAACATGGGTTTCTGTCCCGGACAGACGTCTCCTGATGCTGAAGGTCAGATCAGAGTAGACGAGACTTTTCTCTAATCAACTTTAACCACAAGCAGATACTTGTGGGAACGGAAGAATGGAGGTCCTTCCCAGAAAGGAAAGAGCTGACCAGGCAGGAGTTGAAGATCCATCCAGAAGATGGAGTAGATCTTTAGATCCACCACAAGTTTCAATTTTAGGAACCATCTGCAGCTGCCAGATGTTTCTTCAGATTAGCAGAGTTTACCTTGATGTTTCTCTCCATCAGCATGGTCACCTCCTTCTGGATGCTGATCAGCTGACCCGACAGGCTGAGCAGCTGCTTCCTCACCTGATGGATCTTCCTGCAGATAGACGGGGACTCTGAGTTGTTAACTAGCTCGTTAACTCTGCAGCCAATCAGTGCGGAGGAGTTTTTACCTCATCCACTCCTCGCTCTTGGAGATAAAGAGGCGGTACTTCATGGCACACTCCTCAGTAAACAGAGATCGGGCTTTGCTGGCGTGAAGAACCAGCTTCTGTCTGCAAGACAGAGTCAGACTGAGCGCGCTCATTGGCGGGCGACAGGAGTGGGGGGTGGAGGAGGAGACTCACTTGTCAAACTTGTGGATCTGCTCCTCGTTGTACGGCAAACCTGCAGACACCAAAGATCATGAGCTTCAAACACGTGAAACATCTGACACCTGGATCTGCTGAGACTCACGCCTCTCTGCTTTGTCCTTCTTAAACTGCTGGTAGATGGCAGTGATGGAGTCCAGAAGAACTTTGATCTTCTCCACGCTGCAGACAGAAGAACAGGATCACACACATGCAAACGTACGCTTGCACAAACGCACAGCCTTACTTTCTGTCCTCGGGGTGCGTCCCCACTTGCTGCGTCCAGCCGTCATTCAGGAGACCTCCAGGAAGGAACTTGCTTTTCACGTCCTGCATGTTTCGCTCCACCGGATCCAGAGAGCTGGAGATCTGCAGACACGCTTTAACCTCAAACCTGCAGCTCAGGGTCCGAACATCCATTTATTAGGAAATTTCTGTAGAGACCATCACTGAAGACTTTACTTTAGCAGAGCTCATGTGTCACAGGAACTGACCAATCACAGTAAGCTACAGACGGTTCACGCCCATCTACACAAATAAAGGATTTTTCTGTTTATTAATGTTCAGATTCACAGTGAGGCAAATAAGTATCTGAACACTCTGTGATTTTACATGTTCTCCCACTTAGAAACCATGGAGGGGTCTAACTCTTTCACCACTGTAAGAGACATCGTCTAAAAAATTTGGAAATTACATTTCATTATTTTTTTTTAAATAATTTCTTTGTGTGCTCCTGCTGCAAATAAGTATTTGATCACCTGTCTATCAGCTAGAATTCTGCCCCTCAAAGACCTGTTAGTCTGTTGTTTAATAGTTCTCCTTCACTCCACGTATTATCCTTTAGATAATACGTGGAGTGAAGGAAACCTGTTTGAGGTGGTTAGCTGCATAAAGACACCTGTCCACCCAATACAATGAGTAAGACTCCAAATACTAACATGGCCTAGAGCAAAGAGCTGTACAAAGACACCAGACAATATTGTAGACCTCCACAAGGCTGGAAAGGTGCTACGGGGCAATTGCCAAGCAGCTTGGTGAAAAAGGATCCACTGTTGGAGTAATTATTGGAAAATGGAAGCTAAACATGGCTGTTAATCTCCCTTGGACTGGGGCTCCATGCAAGATCTCACCTTGTGGGGTCTCAGTGATCATAAGAAAGGTGAAGAATCAGCCCAGAACTACACCGGAGGAGCTGGTTCTAAGGTTACTGTTGATAACACACTAAGACGTTATGGTTTGAAATCATGCATTGTATGGAAGGCTTCACCGCTTAAACCAGCACATTCAGGGCCGTCTTAAGTCTGCAAATGACCATTTGGAATCCAGAGGGGTCATGGGAAAAAAAAAAAGTAATGCGCTAATGAAACCAAATGAGAACTTTTTGGTCTTTAATTCCACTCGCTGTGTTTGGAAGAAGGAACAATGATGAGTATCATCCCAAGAACACCATCCCTACTGTGAAGCATGGGGGTGGTAACATCATCCCATGGGGGGTGGGGGTGTTTCTGCACATGGTACAGGAGGACTGTATTAGGAAAAAAATGACTGGGGCCAGGGTTAGGAGATTTTGGGGAACAACCTCCTTCCCTCAGTTAGACCATTGAAGATTAATTGTGGGTCTTCTAACATGAGAATGACCCAAAGCACAGCCAGATTTCTTAGTGGGAGAACTTGTAAAATCACAGGGTATTCAAATACTTATTGCTTCCCTGTATTTAAATCAAGAAAATTGAGCTGTTGGTTGAAGATTTCCTGAAATGTTTCATGAAGCCTTTCAGGCAATCAGAGGTTCCTGAAGGGAGGATGGAGGGAAACACACTCACCCTGAGGACCTTCTTGTGCATATCTGAGACCTCGTCATACTCTGAAGACAGCATGCTGGCCTGCATCAACACCTCGAACCTGCAGCACACACTGGTTAGCTGGCTATGGACAGATCATGAAAGACCTGCAGGAGGAGGCGGAGTCTCACAGCTGCTCGCTCTTCTCCAGCATCTGGGAGCAGCAGCTGCACAGGTAAAAAACCTCTGCCTTCTTGTGCAGGATCTCGCTGTAGTCCTCCTTCATGAGCTCACTGAACAAAGACAGAAAAACAGTTTAGACAAAAAAAAACAAGAACAGAGAATGTTTAGAACCAGAATGTTTGAGTTTAACCAGTAAAAATAAAAACTAAAGCGGGAACAAAACACTGGAAAAATATAGATGTAATGTACATCATAGAGTCCATTAAATAGAATCAGTCTTCATTGAAGTGCTTGTCAGAATCTGATCTCTAGACTCACATCAGACCTCGAACTCCTTTCCGCACCAGTTCCTGGTAAACTAGCAGAGACTCAGAGGTTTTCCACAGATGTCCAACGTCGCCTGCAAAAGTCTGCACAACAAGAGTCATGTGATGGAGGAGCAACCCGACACAAGCAAGGACTGGAATGGACCCAGCAGGGGAACAGACAGTGCCCCCCTTTCCCTCTTGGGGTGTTGGCGACGTACCTTAGCGTAGCTGGCGTCCAGGTCCAGGTCATAGCGAGGCTGGACTTTGGGAGGACTGGCTGTGAAGACAAAGCCAGACAGTCAGCGCCCCATTGTGGATCGGGACCAGATGTCACAGTCCCCCCGATCTTACGGTCTTCAAAGATGAGTCCCACGGTGGCCACGGACTCACGGCTGACCAGCATGATGGGGTTGTCTCTGGACGTCCTGGGGAAGCTTTTGGCCTGCCGATTGGGGTCCAGGAGAAGGCGGCGGCCTTCGTACAGCAGATCCTGGTTGTGCAGAGGGATGCTGGTCCTGCGGCACAGCAGCTCCTGGAACAGAGCTGCCCTGTGAACCAACAGGAAACGGCAGCAGTCACACACGGTCACTACAAGTGAATTTTGAGCTGAGGCGGCGCATCTCACGTGTTGTACTCGTGAATGTAGATGTGGTGCAGGGTAGCCTGCTGCAGGCTGAAGACGTAAACCACAGTTCGGTGCAGGATGTCGTTGGTCTCTGCGAAAAACTGGTCAAAGCCCCAACACTTTTCCTGATCAGCCTCCAGGATGTTGGCGAGGACGGGGGTCAGGAGGCTCTGAAGACCCCTGAAGGAGAATTTACAGTTTTATGCAATTCTTCAGGAAGACGAGGGTCAAGCCTTAGATGACAGACAACAAAAACAGACAGGGTGAAGTCACTGAGCTACAGCCAGGATATGTTCGTGCTGACATGTATGTGTTGACATGTGTGTGTTGACATGTGCGTGGTGACACCGGTGCTGGGAGTAATGGATTACAAAGTAACAATCTACTGTAATTTAATTATTTTTGTCAATAATGGAGTACGGTAACGAATTAGAGTTCAAATTTGGGTAATTAAATACAATTACAGGACTATAGGAACCCTCGTTACTTTGTTACTTAGGTTTTGTAGGTTCTGACATTTTCTCTTGGTTAAATAATAAAAATTGGAGATTATTAAAAAAAAAAAAAACTCAGTAACTGGTGCATACGTGCACATGTGAGCGCAGAGTTGTTTTTGTGTTGACACGCATGTGTTGGCGTGCAAGGCTCACTTGGACAGACTGCAGGACACGGGCATCTCTGTGCTCCATTCGATCTTGCCGTTCTCACACTTCTGATGGCCTGAGATGGTCCCTGAAGGTTTCTCCGTGATGATCTTATACCTGCAACAGGAACACCAGATTGAGGCGGGACCAAGTGGAGCGTTGACCAGCCGTCCTGCACAATCTTACATCACTTCCTTGTTTCTGCGCGGCCCCTCGAACGGCCTGAAGGGGAGACTGCCAGTGGCGGCGTGGTAAAAGGTGACGCCGATGCTCCACAGGTCCACAGTAGCGCCATACTTCTTCTGGTGGTCCTTCCTCAGCACGGCACGCTCGTACATGTCCGGGTGCTGCAACCACACCAAGAGCAGTTAAAAGAGGAGGACCGCCAAAGCTCACCTGTGCAGGTGCGTCCCTCACCAGGTACTCCTCTGTGCCGTACAGAGATACAAACTGCTCGTCGTCCTCCAGCTCCCGGGCCGCTCCAAAGTCCGTCAGCTTATAGACAGAACATCCATCTTCCCCGATGACACGCATTATGTTCCCTGGTTTTATGTCGCGGTGAACGATGCCATACTCTCTCAGGTGGTTCATACCTGCCACTGGGGTGGGGTGGGGGGTGGGGGGGCACAGACGTTTCTTCATCGCTGCTCAGATTAGTTTAAAGAAAAGAAGCAGAGCAGCGTTCTCTCACCCACGTCGTGAAGAACGATAAGGAACTCGTCCTCTGGAAGGCCATAGGCATTGGATGGCTCCTCCAGAACCGTGTAGAGGCTCCCACATGGACAGTACTCCATCACCAGAACCTTATGACGAGTGTTGGACTGAGGGGGAGGGAAGCGTCAGGTAAGAACAACTGGAATACCTCAGTTTAGTTGAGCTCTGAGAGGATCACCGGTGGTTTCAGCAGATCAGGACAAACCTGAACACCGAGGAGGGGGTGAAGGCGCTGCCACAGCAGACCCAGGAAGAAACCCAAACTTCCTCAGAAATCTATTTATGAAACTTCATGAAGGCTGGAACCCCAGCACCTTTTCATCTTTAGGTCAGTCTAACAAGAACCAGTAGAACCAAGTTGGTTTATGAAGTTCTGTAAGTGTTATTAAGCTCATGACGCGAGGACTTCCAGCAAACATCCAGAGGTCTGTAGACCCCCTCACATGTGTTGACCCTCACCTGATGTCTGGTTTCTGATCCAACTAAGAGAATTTTTATTGTGAGCCTATGGTCAGTTCTGGACCTGACCGTGGCGAGTCATTTACCTCCTCCTCCACGGCAAACAGCTTGACAATGTTCTTGTGGTTGAGCTTTTTAAGGACCTCGAACTCCCTCATCTGGACATCCAGCGGCCGCAGGAAGCTCAGGTTGTTGAAGACCTTGACGGCGTACAGGTCTCCGGTTTTCTGCGAGTAAAAAGCGCCAATCAGCAACCGGCCATTCATGATGGTGGCTGAGCCCTGTCCCCTCAGCTCCTACCTTGTGCCTCCCCCTGTAGACGTTGGCCGTGGCCCCCTGACCCAGCAGGTCTGAGATCAACCACAGGTAGTTGGTGGTGCTCTGCATCCTGATTGGTGACGTCAGAGACGGCAGCCGCTCTTCAGCATCAGCTACGGAAAACGCAGAGGTCCCGCCCAGTTCACTTCCTGGACAAAAACAAAACAAAAATCAACACGATGAAATGTGTTTGTTTTTCTGAGTCGCTGCGCAATGACGTCACGCTGGGAAATTCCAATCGAGGCCTAAAACCTCGGAAAGGTTCCGCGCACGCGGAGGCAGGTGTTCGGTAACGATTCGGTCCACTTTCTGATACAGCCAGAGGACAACAACCTAAAACGGCGCGGTGACGACTCTAGAAGGACGGGCCTTTCAGAAATGGTTCGGTAAACTCTGGCACCGGGTTCGGTTCCGGCTTTTACTTACAGGCCTGAAATCCCGCGAAGACACGGGTCGGAACCGAAACTCGACAGTGAAAGCCCCGCCGTCCGGACAAACGGCTGAAAGAAGACCCAAACAGGGTTCCGTCCGTGAGAACACTGAGACACCGAACTGAACAGAGAGGAACACGGTTCCGAAAAACAAAGTACATTTATTTTTGTTTACTTCCTCACCGTTTTTACTGAGGCTCGAGCTCCTTCTTTCCGGTCTGCCTGGTCATGTGACCCCGGTGGACGAATCACTGCGGGTGCAAATATGGGGGCGTGGCTAAATCGCTGTTTCTGTTCATAAATTCTCTCATCAGGAAGCTGAGATTTAAAAAATAGTTAAGTCCGTTTTGAAATAGAAATGTGTCCAGAATATTTAAAATATATATTGGAAGTGTTTTATACATTATTTATTTATCAAACAAAAAAAAAGAAAGAAAAAAACAAACAACTTAAGTCATATTTGATTAATTACATATAGTGGTTATTAATTGTAGTTAAGTAGAGCTTGAATCATTTTTTGGAAAGGAGTGGGAAGAAGTGAACTTGTATAATCCCATCTAATTTTATGGATTTGCATAGTCATTCTTCATATTCTTTGGGAACTTTCTGCAAATTATGCAATACTGGTATCAAAACATTCAGCATGTCCAGGACATTAATGCCTATACTTTTGGTATTCATACATTTTATGGTTTTAAACATTTTTCGCAATTAATGCGATTTTTTAAGACATTTTTTATATTCTTTGTGCACTTTTGAAATCTATGCAATTATGGTATCAAAATGTTTAGCACATTCAGGACATTCATGCCTTTACCTTTGCTATTCATACATTTTACACATTTAAAATGTTACGCAATTTGTGCTTTTTTTTCAATTAATGTTTAAAATTCTTTCTGCATTTTCTTCAAATTCTGCTACCTTTATGTTATTTTGCAGCTTTAGCATTTTCAGCAAATCCCTTCAACAGTTACAGTGAATTTCTTCAGCATCTTTTGCAAACAGCTTCAGCATCTTTTGCAAACAGCTTCAGCATCTCCAGCAAACATATTCAGCAAAAAGCACTCACACAAGCATATCATTGCAGGTAATGCAACTTTTCTAGTATTTATTTAGGTTTACTTATGATTAAAATACTTTTTGAAAGATTAGTTTGAATACGTCTGATTTGTAGCTTCCAACTTAGAATGTTATCAATAACAATCCCTAAGAATTTGATTTCTCTAAGGGTTGTGATTAAGACATTGTTTATTTAAATTGAGAGCTCTGTAATTGCATTTTAATTACCAAAAAACATAATTCCTGATTTTGTTTTATTTTAACTCTGTTTACCACATTGATTAGTTTCATACAATTGGATGCAGAACAAAATATATATTGTGCTATCAGCAAATAAAATGAGTTTTAAAAGTTTTGAAACATTAAATATGTCATTTATGTAAACATTGAATAGCAGCAGGCCTAAAAATAATCCTGGTGGGACTCCACACCTTATCTCCTTGAACTCTGATTTTAATTTAATTTATCTTGACAAATTGTTTTCTTCCAGTTAAATAGCTTTTTACCCAACCTAGTGTTGGTCCTCTTATCCCATACCCTTCCAGTTTGTCAAGTAGGATGTCATGATTGAGAGTGTCAAATGTTTTTTCAAGATAATGGAATAGTCCAGCTACATATTTCTTTTTGTCCAGAGCATTTGGGATTTCCTCCACAGCATCAACAAAAGCCAATGAGGTTGATCTGTTTTCTCTTAAACCGTATTGTTTTTCCATTTATAACGCTATGTTTAACAATAATAAATAATCTTTAATCAAAAATATTTAGGAATTTTTTGTTGTTTTTTTATTTTTTTTACAAGCATTTTGTAGACCAGTAGCTAACCAAGGGCATATAGCAAGTTTGTTGTTGAATTTCTGACTTGGACAGTTCTGAGCTAAATTTTTATAAAATAAAAAAAAAAAAAAAACATTCATAAACAGTGTCTAAACCTTTCTCTCAGTACAGAGTTCCAGTTTTGCCGGAATGAGTAATTATTAAGGGAGGTCACTGTTTTTTCATTTCTTTCACTTTGGTAGACTGGTTCTACTGTTAGTTTATTTGTTCTCACATTGATATCAAACGATGCAGCTGTAGGGCGGTCGGAAGATTACAGATTCGATTCCCGCCTTGTCTGTCCATGTGTCAAAGTGTCTTTGGGCAAGGCATTGAGGCCCATATTGCCTCTGATGGAAGGTTGTTGCCAGTGTTCAGCAGCGGAGCCACCATCAGTGTGTGAATGTGACTGTAAAGCGCTTTGGGCCTTCAAGGAAGGTAGAAAAGCGCTATACAAGAATACAACATTTATACATGTATTATATATGTATTTATTAGTGTAAAAACTGGTAAATGGTAAGTTATGTCGCATATCGCTCATATGAGTGTATTCCATGTTATTTGTAAGTAAAAGTAGGACTGTAAGTAGTGATTCTGATGGGTCTTATGGCTCACTGTAAACAGCACAGCTAAGAGCGTTTTTTTTTTGTTCATTTTCTCCCACTTGTACAATGTATTTATACCTGCCAATATATTAATTTATGTTTGTATGTTTTTGTATATTGCTGATAATCTCTTTGAAAAAAGCTAAATGAATAAATTTTAATTTGAAAAAGTGGGAATGAAGAGTGAAACTAAGGTTGGTTTTACTTTAATGGATCAAGTTTGGGTTTTCATCTTATTTTAAATCAGTACTTTTTTCTCACTAAAATCACTTGGATTTAAAAGAAACCAAACTTTTCCTGTTTGCAAAGTGATGGCTTTTTGTAATATATATATAAATATATATATATATATATATATATATATATATATATATATATATATATTTAAACCTAAGCATTCTAATTCAGTTAGTCTGTTTCCAGCAGATACAAATCCGTTTTTTGTTTGCATTTCAACAAAGCGTTGATGCAGAAGTCAGAGTTCCTGCTCGTTCTGTTGCCTTCAGTTTTTCTGGCTGCAGGTCATTGACTCTTGTGCAGCTGCAGGTTTCTGTTTTTCAGATTCAGATTTTCAGTGAACAATAAAAATATCTGTGGTCCTTTTTAGTGACAGAAACTGGACTTTCTTTCACATCAGTAAATTAGAGAAAACCAGCAGGACCGCATTTTCATTGAACCGGTTGCTCTGAGTGAGCAGCTCTCCGATTGGCTGAACCACAGGATCTGGTTGATTTTCATGGTTTGTGAAACTGGAGAACGTCACAAATTTGACGTCAAGAAAGCTAAATCTTCCTCAAAATTACTTTTCCAACCACCCAAATTGAAAGTTCTGCCCAAACTTTGACCAGAAGAAACCATTCTGATTTTTCCAAAAGTAAGAGTCCTCCCTCCTCCTTGCAGGCATATTTTCTGACACGCCCAGTCTGAACACATGACCCTGCCCTCCACAGTCTGAGGTTTTCTCCAGCAGCATCAAGGACCACACTGGGACTCAGAACAAGTTCAATTTATATTCAACTAAAGCAGAAAATAAACCAACATTTGACGGGTTACAAGAGCTTATGATAGCAGCTGGCGGGCTGTACAGGTCCATGTGGAGATCAGGTTACAGGCGGAACAAAAGTCAGCAGGAATGAAGAGTCTACAAAGGTCCGGGTGAAGCAGTCCAGGGTTTCCTCAAACTGCGAGAGACAAAAGTGCTTTTCACCAAAAAACATTTCCCACTTTTTGTCAGCTTTTTCATTCACTTCCAGTGCTGGACTGCCTAACAGTGCCTCCCGCAGGCCGGAGAAGAGTCTGCACGTCAGCCTGGTCTTCTTCTGCAGCACCAACGTTTTCAGTGTGAGCAAGTGGATCAGAAACAGAACATCTCTGCAAAAGCATTTCATTTTCAGGAAACCTTAAACACAAACGATAAAATCCGTCTTGTGTAAATCCAGGGGTTTGATTTGAGGAAGTCTGCATGAAGACCACCACGGTGTAGCTCTGCAGCGACACGGAAACATCTGTACAGAATCCTGTCAGACCACATCCTGTAAAGTGCAGTAATGAGAGGTCCTGAAGGCCAGCCCCCCAGGCGTTTGTAGAACATAGCCAGATCTGCCTGATACTGGGGGGCATGAAGCGGTTGGTGACAGCGACGTCCTTTGATTCACAAAAATCAATTTAAATCTCTCCAAACAGAATATAGTTGACAAGTTGTTTCAGAACACAGAGTCTGTTCTGATTGGTCAACTTGGGCATTTTAGGCTCCACCTCCCACTGGAAACGCGGCATGATTTTGAGCTGTTTCCAGAGCCGAAAAAAGCGAAAAACTGCTGGAAACATTTTTCATGCTCAGCGAGAAACCATCCCCTGCAGGAAGGAGAAGTTTGATGAACTTAATCATCAGGAGCCATTTTCCCATTTTCACGCCTTCCAACAGAAACCTTTGGAGCAAACGAATATTTTCATGCAAACTTTGGCTGGTTCTAATGTGGAGCTAAATAAAGAGTGAAGAACAAACTGGGTTTTCATCCTAAACAGAAACACGTTTGCATCAAACGTTGGATTGTCTCGCGTCATGCTGGTGTTTTTTCCCAAGGAGCATTTGAGCATCCGGAGGGAGACTACCGCGAGCCACACCCACACGGCTTCTGGCCCCACGCAGAGTTTTTGGCACGCGTGACTTCACATGGAGACAGAAAAACCTGGATATGTTCAAGTCTTGGGAGATTGTCGCTGTACGTCTGATTCTGTAGAAAAATAGAGGCAATATAAAAAAGACGGAATGAGAAAAAAAATCATTTTTTTACAACGATCTTCTAAATAGCTTATAAATACGTTTATCTACACGGTACGTGGTACAAAAATACTATCACTGGGCACTGAGTTCTTCCCCGCCATGGAAACCAAAAGGTGAAGCTGTTCAGGCACGAGGTCATGAAGCTGAGAGGGAGCCCTGCGGTGCCGCGGTCACATAACCACCAAACTCAGATTTTGGTTGCTGCGTGCGGCTGCGATGCAACCGCTCATTAGTTTACGCCGACGTACACCAAGAGCTGGGGGGGTAGGGGTGTTTTTCCATCTTGGCTCCTCGTGTTCAGGAAAACAGGATGTACTACCGGTTTCTAAACATTGGCTGTCAGCCTGTCTGCTCCTCTCTGGTTGTCATAGTAACCATGGAGTAGTGTAGCGGTGGGTGTGGCCTCTGCCACCACATCCTCAGGCAGTTTTTTGACATGGGGCTTAACATCCCACTGCTTTGTGTGCTTTCTGTCCTTCAGCCTCGGCTACTGGTTTAAGGCAACTTATATCTGTGATGATTTTTAATAAAACCTTTTCTTAAAAAATGTACAAATTTCTTAATACAAACCTCTATGGCGTCATCAGTAAACACTGTATAGAAAATATATAAATATGCTTTTCTCTGTTTCAAATGTACAAATGTTCCTCCCATTTCTCCCGTTTCCCTTTTTCGGTCCGACGCTCCGATCGCCTTCCGACTTTGACCTCATATTTGCACAATTGCTATTTACAAAGAGGGGGCGGAGTCGTGCGGAGAGTGGGGTATTTGGCTCACGAGGAGTCCGTGCAAGGGGATGGCGGAGGTGGGTAGAGGTGGTGGGAGTAACTCCGCTCGGTGTAAGGCGACGGCGGGCAGCTCTCGCAGTTCTCCTCTGCCGACAAGTACTGGCTGCGGGGCGTAGGCGGTGGCGGGAAAGGCTCAGAGTCGTAGTTGAGGTCGCTGGTGTAGCCCTTCGCAGCGCTGCCGGACTTGAGCGGCACCCGGCGTCCCGGCGTGTAGTCGCTGTCGCAGACGTCGGTGCTGCAGGGGGTGGTGGGAGGAGCAAAGTGGCGGTAGGTGTACGGCCGGTAACTGAAAAAGAGGGAGACGTGATGAAACCAAGACAAACAAAAACACTTTCCTGCGGCAAACGGAACCCTGATGCCGGGATGAGCAGGTAACTGACCACAACCGCAACAGAATCACACCAGAAACTGGTTCATACTGGGTCATGGAATTTGAACCAGAGATCACTAGAAACGATGACATGGGCCCTACAGTGTTCCTCCGTCCACACAAACACAATTTTCATCAGCAGTAAGCTCACAAACATTCATTTCAAATTGCTGACGTTACAGAAATTTGTTGTAATTCTCACTCATTTAGTTTCGGATGAGAACCAGGAAAAGAACTAAACATTTGTTTTAGAGTGAGATGGATTCCAGGATGAACCTATGAGAATCCAAACAAGATTCAGTGAGCACCTGGACCTGAACTCAGACTTAAACTCTGGTTGTGGAAGTGCAAACGGACCTGTAGGATCTGTGCGTGGATGGGCTGTTAGAAGAGTATCCAAATTCCAGCGTGTATTGGGACCGAACCGTGGCGGGGGAGGGGGGAGGGTTCAGGATCTGGAAGAAAAAGCAGCAGTTTATAAAGGTGTCAGTGAGAAGGCGTCTGTGAGACGTGCACACCGGGCCTCACCGGAGGGAAGTATGTGCCCTTGGTGCTGGATGAGCTGCTGGACGAGGCACCAGTGACATGGGCCCGGTCATACGGCGGGCCGCTGCTCCCACCCATAATGCTCAGAGAACCAATCACAGACTTCCCTCTGGACATACCTGTAGACAGGTGAGAGTGAGTCAGGAGGAAGTGGTGCTCAAACACACAGAAAGAGAGCGTCTGAAACTCAGAGTGCGGCGCTCACCAGGCAACGAGCTGGACAGCGAACTAGGATGTGGAACGTATCCGAGCGGCACTGACGACGGCCCATGGACCACGAAGTCATTTGTGGTGACGGTCTCGCCGTCGTCCTTCATCTGAGGACACAAGACGCGCTGACACACAAAATAGATGGCGCCAACCACAAACAACGCCATGACCACGCCAACGATGGAGTTGATGGTATTGTTGGTTGGAGGAGGCGGCTCCTCTGTCGGGTCTGAAGAAAGCAAAATCACAAATGCGTTGATTTAAGTCAGCAGTTTAAAAAATGTACAACAACTTTGTTTCAAGAAGAACATTTAGCATCCGGTCCTGTTAGCATGTAGCCCCCGCTAGCATGCAGCCCCCTGTTAGCATGTAGCCTCCTATTGGCATATAGCTCCTGTAAGCATTAAGTTTTAAGATTTCTAAATAACTTGTAGCTCTCCTTCCTTCAAATAATAATAGTGGTTAATTTAGGTTACAGCTTCCTCTAACGATCCTGGCTGTGGTGATCTGTTCATTTCAGGCTCCAGCTGTTTTCCAAAATAAAACTTTCATCTGAATCATAAATAATCATAAATAAATAATAATCATAAACATATTTTTTTGTCTGCAGTTTTTTACCAAGTGAGCCATGGAATGGTACTGGTCCATGGCCCAGGGCTTGAGGAACACGTTTTTTTGGTCATGTGATAACATCACCAAAACTATAGGGGCTTAGAGGATTTTTCACTTCCTGTTGAAGTGTGTGTGTGTGTGTGTGTGGGGGGGGGGGGGGTTCCCAGAAGCTCTTCATCTTCATTCCTCAATTTTCTGTAAGTTTGGTTTCTAAGCCATTTTTTTTGCATCAGCTGTTATACCCGAGTTACCCCTCCCCTGAAGGGGCAGACACTCCACACCTGGGCCACTGAGCTGCTGTCATTTTAGCAAAGCTTTCTGTCTCTTATTCAAAGTGATTAAATAAAAGGTGATTGAACCAGCATCATTTGTTCATACATCATGTAATCCTATACATCCACAGAAGAGACAGAGCTTCAGAGAGGCGTGTTGCCATGGATACTTACAGCAGCCAATCTCATCTGAGTTGTCACTACAGTCCATGTTGTGGTCGCACTTCTTGTGCTTCCCAATGCACTGCCCGTTGGAGCAGGAGAACTGATCAGCAGGACAGCGGATTGGGACTGTGGATGCAAACATCAGAACATCATCATCTGGAACCTTCTGAATGGAGCAGGTGAAAAGTGGGACGTTTAAATGCATCTATGCTCCTTCATAACTCAGCACTTAGATCAAACAAACTGGACATTCGTTTAAGTCCCCCCACCCCCCTTCCAAAAAAAAAAAAAAAATTAATCTCCGCGCAGATCGCTCCAGGCCAATCTGCAGGCGGCCCTGCTAACCTTCACACTTGTTCTCGTCGGAGCGGTCCTGGCAGTTGACTTCCCCGTTGCAGCGCAGGCTCAGGTCAATGCACTGACGGCTGTCGCACTGGAACTCGTCCTCGGAGCAGACCGGACAGTCCTCCTCATCGCTGCTGTCGTCACATTCCGAGTAACCGTCACACCTCCACGTCTGAGGGATGCAGTCCACCTCACCAGACGTGCAGGCAAACTGATCTGGTGAACAGGTGGGCGGCTCTGAGGACAACAGAAGGTGATTTGGGCGGTGCAACAGAACCTGTCCTGCATGGGTCAGGGCGGGGCTTTACCTCCACAGGAAAGCTCGTCCTGCAGCAGCACCAGGTGGACAGGGCAGGAACAGCGTGTTGTCCCGTCGCCCTTCACAATGCAGATGTGCGAGCAGCCGCCATTGTCCCATGTGCACGGGTGTTTGCCTGCGGAGTCACACCAAGTTCAGGCTGAGGCCTTTGGACAGACATTACGATGGCGGTGGCGTGACCAGGACTTACCATAGTCCCTCATGTCCAACTTGTGCACGGCGTGAATGTCACTTAGGTAGGACACACGTGCCTGAACTTTGGTGCGGCCGTCTCGCGTTGTCTTGTCAATGCGCTCAATCATCTGCTGCTGCTTGTCGATCCAGTACAGGTGGTCTCCGAACACGGTGAGTCCGACTGGCTGCAGGATGTTGGAGTCTGCAATCACGATCCGATTGGCCCCTGACGAATTTAACAAAATAAAAGCACCGGGGAAGGAAAAACTTCAGGAACAAAGGCAACAAAATGGGAGAGGAGCTGAAGGGGGAGGCGGGGGAGGCAGAAAGAGGAGGAACAGCGATGCACAGAATTATACAGACGGACAAAAAGTTCTTCAGTGACTGGACCAAACAGAACTAAAGATCCCAGGGTCAGACGCTCTCCCCACAGCCCACACATTCTCTGACTGTAAACAGTTTTCCCTCCTGTTTGTTTATCTGTGACTGAGGCCTCAGCAGTGTAAACTGTTGACAGTTTAAATGAAGTTGTACGTCAGACAGTGAGGTTACGAACAAACAAACACAAAGAAAACACAGAAAAAACAACCTCTTCTCAGAGATTAGAAGGTTTAGACTTTACTGGAAACGCTGAACGTGATCCTGATTCTAGCAAGAAGTGAGGATGAAGAGCTGAACAGAGTGATGAAGAAACCAAAAGCATGTGGTGGGGAACCAGCAGGAAAGTAATGGATCCAGTGAATGTGTGGATTAAAGGAACATCCAAACATTCAAGAGATAAATCCAATGAATCAAAAAACACTTTCACTTTGCTTCAACTGAACTTTACTTTGAAGGTCCTTTCAGTGACATATTTTGAAGATCAGACATATCTTTGTGCATTCAGCAGATCCTACTGTTCAAAAATGTGGAACTAGAGTAAGACCCGGATCCAGCTCCTTTAAACTCACCAGAGAGGTCGCTGCTCTCGATGCGCCGCAGGTCCGAGTCCACCCAGAACAGCTTCCCCACATCGTTATCAATGGCCAGGGCGAAGGGCTTCCCTAGCCCCCTGAAGAACAGAACCTCCCGCTCAGTACCGTCCAAAGCCGCACGCTCAATCTTGGGGGAGCGGTCCTGCAGATTGGTGAAGTACATGTACCTATGGGACAGCGGGGGGGAGAAACTGTCTTAGTTTTCTGCAGTTATGGGTCAAAAAACTTTCTAACTCAACACAAGCAGGAAGTTCTAAAGGGCTAATGATTTAACAGGGAGCATAAAAGTGCACGAGCATGCACAGAAAGGTCACTGACCCCCTCTCTGGGTTGACCACGATGGCCCGTGGTCTGTCCTGCTCGCCGTTCAGAACCACGCCCACCCTGCTTCCGTCCATGCGCGTCACATTGATTACGTTGGTGGCCTCGTTGGTCCAGTAAATGAAGCGGCTGTAGATGTCGATGCTCAGGTCGTACAGCTGCAGAACCTGACCTGGTCCAATCAGGGAGCTGGACACCACTGTTGTGCACTAAAACAGCAAACACATCAAGGTCACAGGAGCCCCTGGGTCAGAACCAGAACCTTCAGGTCTGAACAATTTCTTTGTTCAGATGATTCACAAAAACCCTGATCCTCAGGCGAGTTCTCTTGCAGAACCTCAGATGATAAACATGGTGGTCTGAGCGAAGGATTCCGAACAAATGATGAAGAGAACCAAGTCCTTCTCCAACCACTAAAGTTCAGGTTGACAGACCCCACTGACCCAACCCAGTGGTCAGTCATGTGACAAGCACCTGGAAGTTGAAACGGCGGCCCAAGATGGCGACTTCTTTCTTTTGGAAATGTTTCAATGTAGTCTCTAAGATTTGAGACTTCCTGCCAAAGTGGCATTTCTGCTTTAACCAGAACTGGAGTTTGCAGGTGGAAAACCTGCTGTAACTCCACCCAGGAGATGAAGGAACAAACCTACAGACGGACATTTGGAATCAACTGTGCTGGGATCTAGATCTGCCGACAAGCAGACCAACAAACAAAGAGAAAAGGCTCCTGGTTCTAAAGGGATCCACTTCAGTTGGACTTTTCTACAGATTGAAATCCAGATGGTTTTCGTTTCACAGCAACAGAATCACCTGGGTTGAAAGATACGGTTGTGTTTCAGGTGTTTGTATACCTGGTTGCCGTTCTCCTGAGCGCGGCGGATGAGGTTTTGCTTGGAATCGATCCAGTACAGGTGTTTGTCCAGCGGGTCGTAGTCGATGGCTCGGATGTTCTTCAGGTTGTGGATGGGCAGGATGATGTCTGGACTCTGCTGCTCGTCGATCACCATCCGGTTGATGGCAGACTTCTGACTGAAGAGCAGGAATGATGTGGGGGCTGATGGGGGGACAAAAACGCTGGTTACACACAACCTTCAGTCCAGCACCAGAACCCTAAAAACGGTGCTCACCGCTGCAGGTCTTGTTGTCCTCATTGAGAGAGAAGTGGGCAGGGCATCCACAGACAAAGCTGCTGACGGGCACAGCGAGGCACAGGTGGGAGCAGTGGCCGTTGGTGGCGGCGCAGGCGTTCCAGCCACCCTGTCTGGACGAGTGGAACACTAGGATGTCCATGACGTAGTCCAGGTGGCCCTGGATGAGGGTGCGGTTCTGCCCACTGGTCTTGTTGGCCCGCTCGATGCTGCGCTGGCTCCAATCAGTCCAGTAGATGTAGTCCTGGTACTGAGTGAGACCGAATGGATGTGGGAGGTCATCCGCGATCACCTCACGATCCAGCCCTTAAGAAAACAGGAAAGATCTGAGCGTTGCACCTGGAACCGGTCCAAACCAAATCCTGAACTAGTTAAAATCAAGTTTAAAACCAAGCCAGAACTGATTTTGAGCAAGCCTGGATCCAGTAGAGTAGATTTAGCCAATTCTAAACCGAGTCAAGATTCTAGAACTAATCCAAGTCTTGCCTCACGAGTCCAGTTCTAATTTTGGTCCAACAAATAAAGCAGAATTTGCCCAAGACAAATAAAAAAATATATATTTCTATAATACACACAGGAACATTTCAGCAAGGACTGACCCGATCCCACTCTGTCATGTCAGTTGGACTGTGTGACCCGGATCCATTCATTCAGGACAATAGTGGTTCTGGGCAATAAAGTGGATTACCTAGCATGTTGGAGGACTCGATGAGCGTGGTGTCCAGGTCAGTCCAGTAGAGCCGCCGCTCTGCATAATCAATGGTGAGCCCATTTGCCCGGCCCACGTTTCCTACAAGAGTCATGCGACCGGTTCCATCCATTGCAGCTCGGTCAATCTTTGGTTTCCCGCCCCATTCGGTCCAGTACATGTACCTGCAGAGAGCCAGGTCAGAACAGAACCTCTAGTACCACTGACCCAACAAAGACGTTTGCAGCTCTCACCCCTCAGCTGGATCCAGAGCCAGAGCTCGTGGGCTGTCCAAGTCCTTCCAAACCAGGACCTGCCGGTGTTGCCCATCCAGTTTGGCCACCTCTATGCGGTTGGTGCCGGTGTCAGCCCAGTAAAGGTTCTTCCCGAGCCAGTCCACCGCCATCCCCTCAGGATAGTCCAATCCAAACTCGACCACATGCTCCAGAGCGCTGCCGTTCATGAAGGCCCGGCTGATGGTCTGCAGAACCGCAGAAATTTGGGTCAGAGCTCGGCCCCCTGTGTGTGCCGCCTGCCCGTTCAGACACCTACCTTCAGAGTGATGTCGGTCCAGTAGATCCGGTTGTCGGTTACGTCAAAGTCCAGCGCAGAGGCCTCCTTGACGCCAGTGAGTGGGATGGCCACGTTGTTGTTGTTAGTCTCCAGGGAGATGCGGCGGATGTCTGTGTGTCTGGAGAAGAGCAGGAAGGCCTCTGGGATAATGCAGGTTCTCATGTCGGCGATGAGCTCCAGTCCAATGGGGCAGCCGCACTGGACGCCCCGAGGCTTGTACAGGCACAGGTGGCTGCAGCCGCCGTTGTTCTCCGCACAGGGGTTTGAACCTGTGAGGCATCAAAGCATTTCATACATCAAACCTTCACAACAGTTCCTTCTGGTTTCCTAAAAAAATCAAACCCCTCTGTCAGCAGAAAACTTCAGACTTGAGCGTGAGCACACCTCTGGGTCTGCAACTCACCAAAGGCCTCGTGCACAAATGTTGCCTTCAGGCCCATGAGGTCAGGCAACTGGTCGATGATGACCTCCCTCTCTGCGGTGCGTTTGTGGACGCGCTCAATGCTGCGGCGCTGCCAGTCCGTCCAGTAGATGTGGTCTCCCAGCAGAGTGAAGCCAAAGATGTGAGGGAGCTTGTTTTCCACCAGAACCCGCCGTCCAGTCCAGTCCATGTTTATCACCTGCAGAAACACCCACTGAGTTCATGGCTGAGCTTCTACAAAGAAGGTTCTGAAAGAACTGCATTTGTTTGTTTGTCCATCCATCCATCTATCCATTCATCTTCCGCTCATCCATGACCAGGTTGCAGGGGCAGCAGTCTGAGCAAAGCTTTCTAGACTTTCCTCTCCGGGGCCACTTCCTCCGGGTCCTCTGGGGGACCCTGAGATGTTTCCAAGCCAGCAAAGAGATGTAGTCTCTCCAGCGTGTCCTGGGTTTTGCTTTGTGCCTTTGCCCCGTGGAAGCTTCTCCCCTAACTCTAAGGGAGCACCCAGCCACCCAACAGCGGAAGCTCCTTTCAGCTGCTTTTACACTTTGTGTTTGAAAATTCCAAAAGAGTATTTCATTTCAGGATCAAAGCTGGAAATAGACGGAGTTCAGCAAACATCCAATAGAAACAGTTCCTAACCAGAACTGAGCAGTGCAAAAGGTTTTTTTCCTGCATGTGGGAATAAAACTGTTCTACAAAAACGGGCTTATCTAATAAAAAAAAAATTGGGACAGTTCTATACATTTCATTTTTTTACACAGTTAATTTGAACACTGGAAATTGCACTACAATGTTTTGCATTATGAGCTAACACCCTGCTTGTTTTGCAGCTAACCACGCTTCAATAATTAATGCTCACGTGGATCAAGGTGTGTTCAGCTGATAAGAAACTGGGCACATTCAATCCAGCTAATTATTAAAGCGGAGTTACCTGCAAAACAATTAGGACAGTACCTGACAAGGAACAAGGAACAGGGTTGGAAATGCCGGCTGTATTGAATAATGGCATCTCTTTATTCTTTAACTGACCTTGTAGAAGTTCTGCTGAAAATTACGTTTTCCACTGGGATCAAAAAGTATTCTGGTTCTGATTCATTCAGAAATTCTGTTATTTTACCACAGATATAAGGAAACTCCTGGATGTTACTAGATGTGACGTAGAATGGAAAGTGAGTAAAACATTAGGTTTAAAAAAAAAAAAAACTGTGAGCTTGTAAATAAAAAGTGCTGCTGGCTATGCTAGCATTTTGTTACTTTTAAAAGGTTCTAAAACGGATGTGAAGTCATTCTTTTAAACATGCAGTATGCCGTTGAGTTATCAGGTTAGATATTTATGCCTGACAAGCCAGTTTCAAATTGTCATACTTTATTAATGTGCGTTATGCACATTTTACAGTCACAACTGAAGGCTCTGTGTTTTGTTTTGTAATGTTTAACACGCATTGTGCCCGTTTATATCAAAAACTATAGCTTATCATCTATTTTCCAGAAACACTTTACATGTGTTGGTTTGTGTGAATAAGTATGTGCATGTGAGCTATAGTTGTATTGTGTACATATTAACATGGATGTATGTGAAGATTTTTGGAGCCAACAGATTATTTATAATATCTTAGTGTATATAAACAGGCCCTGCCCCACTGGATAATTATTTAAACCTGACAGCAATGATGATAAACCTCTAGTAACTTGTTGGTTTATGATTCAAATTCTGACCCAATATCCAACTAAATGATGATCACCTTACTTTGAACATGTAACCAGTTTGGATTCTTCTAACTTTTTAGTACATTTTTAGTAAATTTGCTGTTGTCTTAAAGTAAGCAGCTGTCGGGTAGATGTTCTGCCGTCCCCAACACACCTCACAGGTGTTTCACCCACAGACAAGAAAACCTCTGGGGTATGTTAGATTTGTTTCCATTTTGAGTCAAACTGTGTCATTTTAAAAGGTACAAAAATTCAATAAAAAATGACCTGGATCAACAGAAATCTGCTGAAATCTGACAACGAGACTGATTTTGTTCTTTGTGGGAGAGGTTGAGTCACCAATGGTGCTCAAGAGTAAAAATAAAAAAAGAACAAGATCTTCAAAAATCAGTCTTCAAAAATTCTCTGATAATTCCATTAAAATAATCAATAAGAGAGAAAGGTTGGTTTTAAGGAGTGAAGGAAACGGCGGCCTCTGATTTAACCTACGACCGTCTTCTGAACCCCAAAGAGTACACGCCAGTTTCACTCAGATCATTAAAATGTGGGTGGAGGTTTGTCCCTTAATCTACTGCTCCAACCAAGGACACAGGACTCCTGAGGATTCATCAGAACCTTCAGCACGGCTAAGTTCTCTTTCCAGTTGGTTTTAGAATGGAAAACGCCTTTTGGATTTTAAAAAACAAATTCAACTTATGAACCTAATTTGGATCAACTTTTGAGTAGTCTTCCTGGATAGGCGGGAGTCTTCACAAAAACTATTATCATAAAACAAACAAAGACTCCTTGGTTGGGAGTAAAGTTTTGAGAATAGCTGCAAAACTAAAATTGATAAAACAAACAGAATGGAGCCCAGAGATTCGGTGCGTTTCAAATGACAGACGTGTAGGAATCAGTACAAGAAAACGGAAAGCGTTTCATTATTCTGACATGCTGTTGGTCACATGACCGCAACAGGTTTGACTTTTCTAAAGAAACATTCGGAGAACATATTTAGAGGAACCTTTAAAAAGGAGAACAAGCTGTAGAAAAAGATCTGTGGAGCTCTGATGGATTCAAACATGTCTGCGGGACACTGCTGTTTAGAGGGGGCCGTGTGACCTGGGTCACCTGTAATCACCTGAACACGTTAGAAATGAAAACACCTGCATTCCTGATGGTATCTGACTCCAGCAGGACCGTTTTAGTTGAGCGCAGACGAGAACTTCTGCCCAAGAGAGCTGCAGCAGTCTGATCTGATCAGAGCTGAAACATAGTCAGCCATGAAAAATGTCAGGAATCTGAAAAAGAAGAAATTAGCCAGGCCTGGAATCTACACAGCCTCCGTTCTCCATCCACGTCGCATGCAGCTCTGCCATTGGCTGCCGGCGGGACGGCCCCATGTGGTTGCCCCCACCCTTGAAAACATCACGGGTCCATGCAGCCTCACAGGAACATGGCAGATAAATATAAGATGCTGTTTCCATCCTAGGAGCTTCAGCCAGAAGGTCTCCGCTGGTTTGAGACGTGGACCGCAGGGCGGCTTTCCCATTCTGGGTTTAAACACAGCCGACCGCAACTAGAGCGCACGCCGCAATTGGAACCAGATGTGTGCCTTCCCCACAAGAACTGGATCTACTGGGGAATGGATGGGGGGGAAGGGGCCAGTGGAGGCCCCCTCTAACGGGGGGCCAAAAAAGGGGCCCTGCAGCCCCCAGGGAGACGCAGAGCAGAAAATCCAGGAGCAACAAACCGTCAAACCTTAGAGGACGACGCTGAGTCGACACACTGAAGACCTTATCCACATTCAGACAGAACCCTCTGCTACCATGCTTTAGGGAACGATGAATCAGAAAACAGATCAGAGAACGGTGGATCAGAGAAATGAAACCCTTCATCTTCAGAACTTCAGACCACGATTAGATTGGCAGCGTTCCATGCAAACACTGATCGCTAGAACCTGTTTAGATACTTCTCCTTCAGAGCTCCACAACTGTCTGTTATTCCTGTCTCACTTTGGAGGCAGGGCCAGACATCCTCTCAGAGATTAAACCACCTTCTGCAATACCTGCAGGGATCAGTGTGGGCCAGCAGAGTGGATTCTAACCTCGATCTTGTCCGTCTTGGCGTCCCCCCAGTAAATCTTGCGCTCTTCGTAGTCAAGTGCGAGACCATTGGGCCAGCCCAAAGAGGTGTTCACCATCACCACCCGCTCCATTCCATCCAGGTCAGCCCGCTCGATCTTTGGCACTTCGCCCCAGTCGGTCCAGTACATGTATCTGTGACACAAAACGCAGCTCACTCAGATCTTCACAACATTGAAAGGAAAACATCTCTCTTGCATTAACACTAACAGTAAAACTCTGATTCACATCAGAGTCAGACCCGATCCAGGTCTTGGACTCACCCCGCCACAGGGTCCAGAACGATGGCTCTGGGCTCGTCCAGGTCCTCTGAGATCAAGATCTTGCGCATTGTCCCATTAAGACGAGTCACCTCGATGCGGTCGGTCCCAGTGTCAGTCCAGTATAGGTTCCGGGCGATCCAGTCCACTGCAATGCCGTCAGGGTGGCTGACCTGAGACGTGACAATAAACTGGGCATCGCTGCCGTCCAGCCACGAGCGGCGGATTGCCTTCACGTCATCATCCGTCCAGTACAGGTAACCCTCCACGGGGTCGTAGTCGATGGCGATGGCGTGACGGATGTCATCCACCTGCAGCACCACATCCGTAAAGTCCGGCGTGTCCAGAGAAATCTGCCGCAGGTCGGTCCGTCGAGCCAGCAGCAGCATCTGGGTCGCACCTGAGGGGGAGGGGGTCAGCCGTTAAACAGATTTGAACAGACATCTTTGTTTTCAACCCAAATGAGAGTTTGGGTCAAACAGAACCCAGCAGCAGATGGGCCCCAGCAGTGAAAGGAGTCATTGTGTGTGTGTGAGAAGGAGGGGGGGGGGTGCGCACAAAAGCACGCCCCCAATTCTTCTTTACCTCCCGGGGGTTTCCGGGAAGCAACTACAGGCTCACTCAACTATCAGCGGAGACACCCCCCACCCCCCATTCAGCGTCCAAATCCCAAAAACATCAATGAATCAACAAATACCTAAGGGTTCAGACACACCTGTGGTGCAAATAATCAGGAGAAGCAATTAAATCTACCCCCACACTCAGAAATGCCACTCACCATCTCTGCAGGTCCTGCCATCCTCCAGCAGCTGCACGCCAGTGGGACAAGCGCACCGGAAGAAGGGGCTAGACGGCGACAGCAGGCACAGGTGGGAGCATCCGCCATTGTTCAGGGAGCAGGGGCTGATGACAGCTGCCGACACACACAACCCCCCCCACATGTTACCCAGCTGCAGACACACAACCCACCCCACGTGACCCAGCTGCAGCAACCCCCTGCTTACCGTTAGACAGCTGTAGACACACACACACAACCCCCCCATGTTACACAGCTGCAGACACACAACCCCACTACATTACACAGATGTGGACATGCAACTATCCACTGATGCTTTTAGACAACATTTTTTTACATTTCTGTGCTGAAATTCAGTTAAGGGAAGCTCCCCGCTTTTGAGGAAACCATGACACTTGTGTGATTACGGAATTAACCGCTGTGTAAACGGCTCAGATTTGCAAAGGAGGTAGAAATGTTGGGAAATGCTACTGCAGCCGATTTACCTATAATTCAAATTGCTGCACACGAGAAAAAGCGACATAAGATATGGAAATGTAGGGTACTGATCAGGTTTTGGGGTACTGGTTGGGTAGCGACAATGCCCTAAATGTCAAAGTTCCCACCAGAATACGCCCCACTACTCTGGGTGTCACATCCTGGTCGTGTGACATCTGTGTTCTATGTTTTGGTTATGGAATAATCATCTTTAATGGAATGACAATGTCACCTGGCTGAATGAGAGCCTTCACTAGATGGAAGACTCCTTATGGATCAAGATCCCATCAGATAATGGAAATTGAACATTAAAAAAGAAACCCCACGTGAGTAGGCGGGATCAGCAAAAGTTCACTCACAGACTGGCTGTCTGCGGGGGCTGAACACGTGGATGTCCATGGGGGAGAAAATGTTGGAGTGCACGGTGCGCTGGCCCCTCCCAGTCTCCTTGGTGCAAGAGTGGATGGAGTGGGTGTTCCAGTCAGTCCAGAAGAGCGTGGACTCGTACAGGGTTAGAGCGAAGGGATGAGGAAGTTCATCTTCAACCACCACCTCCCTGTGAGGAAGAAAACGTGGCATTGGATCAAGCAAACAGAAACAGCCTATGAAAGTGTGTGTGTGTGGTGGTGGTGGTGTTTGCTGTCAGAATCAGGTCAGAACCTGTGAGATCCGTCCAGGTTGGAGCGATGAATAAAGCTGAACTTGGCATCAGCCCAGTAGAGCTTCTGCTGGCTGTAGTCCAGGGTCAGCCCGTTGGGCCAGTAGATCTCCTTATGGACGATCATGGAACGGTTGGTGCCATCCATCCCCGCCCGCTCAATCTTAGGTACCTCCCCCCAGTCTGTCCAGTACATGAACCTGAGGGACAGCAGAGGACAGGACTGAAGGACACAGCATAACAGTATTATGGGATGTCTGTTAAAAAACCAACTAGAGGTGTAACGGATGAAGACTGATCCATGATCAGTACGGATCACAAGTGGGAACACACGTGTACTGTGGATGATTAATGTTTTGTGTTCATAAATAAGCCTCAACAACCAAGTGTTATGATGTGATATATAATAGTATGTGTAAGGTTTTAAGTACTTAATTTGTTTTCTTAGTTTCTCAGAACAGTTCTCAGTTAATGGTTCAGCCCAAATAGACTTTTTGGGATCCCAGTCCGAAACGTGTGGCTTCAACCAGGGGTCGCCAAATTTCTTCTTGAGGCCCACATAGCTTTTTTCTTCACTGATGTGGGGTCGAGGTCAGTTTGTAAGATAACAGAAAAAGGGTGTGCCTAAACGTAAACATTTGTGTTTTTTTCCAGAAAGCCACACATAACTAAATATTAATAGCCCGGTAATTATATCATTTGGACAGGTATCTGAACTGTAAAGGACCGGAGTAGTCTGACCATCACCGCCCTGGATCGAATCCAGGCGTGCAGAAAGGACGGCAGAGCGCGGCCCGGTGGGGGCAGAACAAATCTGCTTTGTGTTTTCCTCCCGACGCATTAATCACCCCAGCTGATCCAGGTCCAAATCTGCGTTCCTGAGTGGATTTAGGGAGGACTGCTGTTCTACATCAAAACCAGGCTGAGTGGGTTTCAGGTGTCAGATGAGTGTCACCTCCACACAACTCTGTTCCCTGTATGCATCACCTGAAGATCAGCTGAGCGCCTCTGCTGGATTTGACATTTATGTAGGTGATGGAGTCTATAGTCTAATTCTAAAGGGGAGCAGATAAAATGCATTTAGAGAAACAGCTTTAATGCAACCTTAAAGTGTGACCATAACTAGTTTTTAACTTAACTCAATAAATTTAAAAACTGCCTAATTGAATATTTAGGGATATACACATAAAATACACATAAAGCAGACATGACTGACTGAAACCAGCTCGTTTGTCTTTGACCTTTTTTTTAACCTGTTGTTGAGAACAGCTGGAATCATTTTCAGGATCATCATGACAGGATCTGAAGTTACACCTTTAACCTTAAACATAATCATAGAAAAGCACAAAGAGGATTGTTGGTGGAAAAGCAAAAGGAGAAGGTTTTTGTTCTGTGGTTTCCTCTCCAGCCTCCTTTTGCTGAACTTTATCATCATCTCAAGCTTCAAATTTTACAAACCTTTGTGTATAAATTTTCAAAAAAACAGACTTTCATGTTTAAATTCAGTACCAGGAGCATCAGTTGAAGCAAAACTTGGTTAGCTGTATGCTAACAAAACCTTTGATGCAGAATGACGCTTGTATGGAAGAACTATGGGTTTTTTCATGAATAAAATATTAAAAGAAAAAAATACTTTTTTTCCTATTAAAAAATGTGTCTTTACATAAGACAAAAGCATTTTTTTTTAAATAAGAAACTCTGTGACACAGGATTATCTGCTGAACCAAATTTACTCAAAGGAAAATTAATAATAAAAGTCAAAACTGCCATTTTTTTCTGTTTATGCAGTAAGTCTACTTTGGTTAACCATAGTTCTTTTTCCTACTCAATACCACTGTTAATCAATAGTTACAGGTAGGACTTGCGATATTATTTTTTTCATCAGTCGATATTGATTTATATCACGGTATAAACCAAATAACTTTATCTGTCAAACTTAACGCTCTGTGGCTCATTAGAGAAATGTGTTATCATCAGCAGATTGTTTGGATTTAACTATTTCTTATTTCCTATCTTACTTTAAACATAACAGATGCACTGAAGGAACAAAATACATCAGTTTTTTTTCCAAAAAACTGAAACTGAAAATTAAAACAAAAGCTTTCAAGTTTCAAAAGAGAACATAAATAATACAGAACACTAAACTGCTTGACCAATTCCACTTAAAAACAATGCATTAATTCTACAAATAAATTCTAACATTTTTAAGTTTTACAAAACAAACATAACATTGACAAACCCTTTTGTCATCACACTGTGAATAAGTTAGGAACTAAAAGCAAATTTATCTGAATTTCTTCTCATAGTTTAGACTGCTGCTCCTGTTGAGGTCTTAACTGTCTTGTTTTTGCAGTAGAATTATCATTTATTTCAGTCTGAGATTGAGCATGTTTGGTGGCACTGCTTCATGTGATAGAAAAGGTTGGTGGCATTTTCCATGCCTTCTGCACAATTTGCAGTGCATGTTAATGTTTTTTATCAGATTTTAAACAACTAAACTACCTCCACACAGGGGCTGAAATGTAATTTTTGAAACACTGGTCAAGTTGGTCAGTTGATAAGAAAAATCTCTCGGCCAAACATAAATTTTTATCAGCCAAATTCTAACACTATTTTACACAGAAATACCTAAGGCTTTTTACCTTTTTTAAAAATGTTCTGATTATTTTTTTTAGGAAAATTAATTAATAATGGTAATTAATTTATAAATGGTATAAACATGTCTTTACTGTCATTTAACTAAACTCAAAATCAAACATGCTGAGAAAACAAGGACAGATTTAGCAGAGGTTTCCTCATTCTGCCTCCAAGTGTTCACATTTAATATTAAATCACAAAAAAAAATGCCCAAAAACAGTATTGGGTTTTGAGTTATTGTCATTATATTTTATTATTTAAATTAAAGCAGCAGTTTTAAGAAGGCAGGAGAATTGCGCACAACATCGGACAGGTCACAGTTTTCAGTATAACAGACTCCGTTATGCTACACAGATTCTGCTAAAACAGTGGATTCAATTCTGTTATTATTTAGAAAATAACGTTTTTAGGAATGTCCTATGTATTAATCTAGTTGTATTTATCCGCCGCGTCTTAAAGGAAACTCCGTGAAAATACTGTCCAACTTTAAACCGGTCCGTGATCACACAGGACACACAGAACAGCTAGTTAGCATCGCAGCATTAGTGTCCAACAACAGACACATTTTATTAATCTGTTTGTTGCTGCTTTAAGTGAAGCAGATTTATCCTCCAATTCTGACTGGATCCTGTCATAAATCGCCCTATATGCCGCTGTTTCATCAGCTAAATTAAACGCTACACAGGTGAAGTGACCGCGGGGATGGAGTGCTGTGTCGTGTGTTTTGTTGTGTGTGTTTTTTGTGTGTGCGCGTGTGTGTGGGGGGTGGGGGTGTGGGTTTAAATAAATGAATGAATCCATTACAGGCTGCTTTTATCTGAGTCCTAACAGATTCACAACCTAATCCAGCACCTCCCGGGGGAAGACTCTGGGAACACAGCACAGGCCGCTGATGAAACACAGGAGGAGGAGCGCTGAAGGCTGTCAGAGCAGCGCCAGCTGCAGATGAAGCTCAGCAGGTGGAGGCCAGTCGGAAATAAACTCCAACTTCATTTTACCGTTTGTCCCGCTAGAGTTCCTGATGCAGAGGAGCAGGACCTCCTGCTGCAGTTTCTGATGCAGAGGAGCAGGAAAACAACCGTTTTCATGCTTTTGTGCACAGACATGACGCCGGAAAAAACTAAAGAGGTAGAATTGGGACTTGCACAAATTTTAAAAATACAAGTTCCAGGCTACAGGTGCAAAACAAAAAGTATAAAACATTTTTACCATATTTGGCATGCCTGAAAAAACCAGTGAGTGGCGAATTTTGACCAATCAACCAACCAAGTTTCTAGAATCTCCATCCAACCGAGAGGAGGGTAGGGCTCTGCACTGCTCTCAACCAAACTGATGTCATTCACACAGTGGTTATAACTCTCACAACTCTTCAAAAGTAAGTCATGTTATAAACTAAAATGTTTATATTCTGGCAAGAAAACACACAGGAAACCAGGGTTCAATTCCCAGTGGGCGCAATAAGCTATAGACAATGAGCAATTAACATCATGAGCAATAAAAAAAAAAAATCATGTGAGGGCCTTTAGGCAAGACCCTTAATGCTACTGCCTACCTGATAATCAATGAGAGATACTGAAACACATGTCACGCTGGCTTGGAGGAGAAACCACCCAGCAACAAACTGCCGTGCTACTATGACAACAGACTGCATTACGTATTACATAGTCTGCCTTATGTGAAAAAGCAATCTAAACCTAAAAAAACAAGAATAAAGTACTAAAAATTGAAATCCTCAACTCCTCCCGTTCTTGACTAATGTAAGTGACCATGTTATCAGCAGGATAGTGCCCGACGAAGCGTGCATTATTAAAAATTGACTCATTCCCCGGAAGCCTGAAGCGGCGGAAGATGGTTGCTTCACAGAGTGCCATTATTTAGCGTTGATAAATATTAACACATTATTTTTAATATAATAGTTAATTCAACGTCAGAAGCGACCGTTTTCCGCTTTGCATCGGACGGTTCATTTAATACATTTCAGACAATAAAAATGAAGGAAAACTTTCCGTTGGCCCTTTTTATTGTTCAAAAGCCGCATATTGAGGTCTATAAAAATTGGGCTACGGCGGAGCAGCCACAGGGCAGTGGCAGCCGTATTGCCGGCCGGTGTTATATAAATCCCTTCTACCCATGAAAATTCCCTCCCTGCGAACTCACTGCGAATGCGTAGTTCAAAAATATGTCAGAATTTTCAGTTTTGGCAGACCGGCCATGAATCTGTGCTACCTCTTTGATCTTATTGTTTCTACAGTTTGTCATCATTTTTGTGACTTTATGTGCATTTTCTTGTATGCTGAATGCAACTGATGCAATGCTAATCTTGTCAACTTAGTTCTCTTGCCATGATTGGACAAAGGTTCTATAAACATGATTGGTTGGTCAGAATTCACAAATCATTGTTTTTTTTTTTTCCAGGCATGTCAAATGTGGTAATAATGTTTTGTTTTGCACCTGTAGCCTGGAATTCAAAACTCGTTTTTTTAAAATGGGTGCAAGTTACAAAAGATAACTTTCAAGTGCAAAACTAAAGTCCCAGTTCAAGTTCCATAAAAATTTCAAACACTTGATCATCCAGGATTAGAACCACAGATGCTCCAGGAGAAACCAGAACTTCCATATATGAGGAGCCTTCTGCTGTCTGAAGGTTTGTGAGTTTGGATCTTTGTAAACCCTTTACACAACATTGTTTATCAAAACAAAGTTTTTGACACAAACACATACACACACAGATGAAAACAAACAAAAACTCTCAGAGGTAAATCCAGTAACTCTCAGACTTCTGATGAGACTTGTACGAGAAGCTCAGGTCTCCCTCAGAGAGCAGACATAGTGAAGAAGATGCACTGTCATTCAGAGGAGCTCAAGATCATGAAAGTTCATCTACAGAGCTGAGGTCTGACAGCAGCAGACCACAGGAAGATCTTCTGGCACTCACAGCTGATCTGGAAACACCTCACCGCCTCTGAGGAGCTAAGTGTTGATCATGGTACCAAACTAATATCTGCTGCTTTACCTGGCTCATGCTCAACATTCTCTGTCTCCCCCAGTGCATTCTGGGAAACATTTGGTTCAGACGAACCACAAACAGCGAGCTCAATAAAGCAGAAGAAAAGACCAAAACTGAACTCACCCTCGCTCTGGATCCAGGGCTATGGCTCTGGGCTGGTCAAGCTCCTGCCAGAACAAAACCTTTCTCAGAGACCCATCCAGCTCCGCAACCTCGATTCGATTGGTTTCTGAGTCCGTCCAGTAAAGTTTGCTACCCAACCAATCACAGGCCAAGCCATCTGGGGAGGCCAGACCCTGCACCACCGTCTGGACCGGACTGGCGCCTGACTGGTTGAAAAAAGTGCGTTTAATGGCCTCTTCGCTCACGTCACTCCAGTAGATGAGGCCCTGAGAGTAGACGTAATCCACAGCGGCGGCATCCTCCAACCCCCCCACCACCACGGTGTCATTGGCCTTCTCATGGGCAGCGTCCACCAGGCGGAGGTCCCGCCGGTTCGCATAAAGAAGTAGTGGTTCGCCTGCAACTAAAAACAAGATAAACCATTCAGGAGAACCATCGGTACAGACTGCACAAAGTCAGATGAGCAAACACAAGACGAGCAGCAGACCCTGTCGGCCCCTGGGTCCAGCACAACTTCCGGGGTCCAACCCATCCGATCTTAGGCAGGTGACCCCCCCACCCCACCTGGGACCGCCATGGATACACCTAGCTGTGCGGGTGACTGCAGGTGGAGGGTGTTTCATCACCATTACCCTTCTCTTCTCAAGTGATGAGCAGAAGCTCCCAGTAAAGAGCCAGAAACCTTCAGGGACTAGACGGGACAGAACCTGGGAAAGGGCCCAGGATTCTGCAGCTCTGGAACGGGGATCAAGATCCATCTGGACTTGGAACACCTGATCCAGGTGTGAGCGGAACACAAGCCTGACCCGAAAACACAGTCAAGCTTTAGAACCTGGATCGGTTTGGATCAAACCTGAATGGGACCCACTGGGTGCTGATCTGGGACAAAGGCGTGATCTTCCACCGGAACACCAGCCTTCCTGTCGGTTCCGTCTAATGATTTTGTCCAATTTATTTATTTTTTTGTTCTCCCATGTTCTGCGGGGTACCATTAGAACCTTTATGGTTCCACTGATCAACGTGAAGGTTGTTTTGTAGATCTTTCACGCAAGTGTGACCGCAGCACAACCCCGCTGCTTTCACACGTGAAAAGTAGTCCCTGCTAGCTAACCTGCAGCTCTGTGGCATTGTTGTGCTAACGGATGTTGTTCTTCCGTTACACGGTAAAAACCGTGGACACGCAGAAGCTGCCGTGAAAGCCCGCGGTCACAACGGCTGTAGCTGCGGCTCCGCGAGGTTTTGTTCGCACATTCCGGCTGTTCCGCGGCTCCTCCGTCGGACACCAACAGGCTGCTATCTGGAAGCTAGCGGGCCGAGCTCTGGAAAAGAGCTTTTGCTGCAGGATACGCGCACCTCCACCCGAATAAACAGATCTTATTTCGGTGAAAACGGCGGCGGGGGTCCGGGAGGGGCTAAACTTACCTCGTATAACAAAAGAAAAACTTAACAACAAGAGGCTCCGCAGCGCGACACCCATATTTCTGCCGTTCTTCGGCCCAGCTGCCGCGTCTCCTCAGCGCTCTTTTCCCATCTCTGTGGCCGCTCCTGGGAACTAAACGGAGGGGGAAGCGATTTTCCCAATGGGATTCTGGTCGTGAAGCAACAGCGAAGAAGCTCACGGCGCCTCCGCGTCCATCCCGGCTGCTGCGTCTGCTCCGCTCGGCTCCTTCACATTGTCCTGCAAGAGATCCGCCGTCTCCTTCCGCCGCGAGGAAGCTGCTCCCTGCGCCTCCCCCTCCTCTGCTTTCTATTGTTGTTCTAGTTCCCCGCGCTCACGCGCGCCGCGCGCCTGCGAAAACCACAAACCAGAGTGGAAGGAGAAGCCCGCAAACGTGTGAGCGTGCGGGGCTCAACCACAACGGCACTATTTTGTCACCTCATCGAGGGCCATGCCCCCCTTCCCCCCAGCGGAGTTTGTTTGTTTACTTCACCTGTAAACAGAATGTGACCCATTCCAGGTGACATTTTTCTTAAACTTTACCTGATGTTCTGGAAAAATGTGAACTTCTGCAAACGTTTGAACTTCCGCCAGGACTTTTTAGTGGTTTGCACGTACACGCGCCTCTGCACTACTCATTAAGACAAAATCTGACTGGAACCGTACGTGTTTCTGTTCACTTTACGCAGCTTCCGACCTTCATTCATCTTCTGAGCCCTTCAAAAACCAGGACTACAGAAAAGTTCTGGGTTCTTCCAGCTGATCCAAGAACCAGAGCTTCAGGAAGCTCCATGAGCTGCACGGTGGTTTAGTGGTTAGCACTTTAACCAGAAGATCCTGGTTTAAATGCCAGCTGGGTTCTTATTGTGCGTGTTCTCCTGGGTCCTGTGTGCGTTTCCTCCCATTCCAGAATCAGGATTCATTTGTGTGAATTTGACGGTGTGCTTGTGTGTCTCTGTGATGGACCCCACCTTCAGCTGCCAGCAACTGGTTCCTCTGATCCCATGCAGGAATAATGGGGGTTCAGATGATGGACGGATGGAACCGCTCAAAAGTCAAAAAGCTTTTTTTTAATCATCACAACAAAACACGAAGCTTCCAAACTTATGCAAACGCTTTACTTCACAAAACAATATCAAAAGCCATCTGGGTAATCAGAGTACAGCTGAGTGAAAACACGTGAGCGCTGCTGCCCCTGCTGGAGGCCTTCAGAAGTCCCGCCACTCGTGAAAAACCCCACATGAAAGCAGATCTGACCACCAGAAATGCTGAACACGAGTCCTTACAGGAGACAGTCACAGTGAGGCAGCAGAACCATGCAGAAGCGTCAGCTCCTCTTCCTGAGTTTCAGAGTCACAGTATTGCTGTATCTTAGTTCTTCATCAGCGATGAAGAAAGACGGTAAGAGCCTTCAAGATCCCCCCACGGGTTCTCCTGCTCTCAGAGCTGCCAGTGATGAAGTCAGGGAGACTAATTCAAAGTAAAAGTAGCCGTGGTCCACGGAGGAGAGCTGATGTCCTTTAGCTCAGCATGGAGACAGGAAATTCATAAGATCTGCTGGGAAATCCTCAACTCCTCCAGTTCTTCATTTGAGGAGAAACTTGGGAGGAGTTTCTCAGCTCGACACCCCAAAATGTGATCAAACTCTTTAAAAGCACAAACAAGTCTTTAATAAAACCTCAAAAGTTTGAAAATATTTAAAAGTTAGTTTTTAAAAACATCAACGTTTTAGCTTTTAGTGTGAAATTATTATAAACTTGAATAAAAAGTGAAACATGCTGTCGGTATGATTGAAGAGAAACCTCTCTAAACCTCAAAACGGGAATTTCTTCTTCACGGCTGAAAACTTCACATTCAAAACCAACCACAATATGGAGGGACCTCAGAAAGGTATGTATTAAGGAAGCAGCATGCCTCCTCTCCTCAGCAACTTCCACCACAGCTGATCCTTTAAAAACGTCTTCACCAGAATTTGAGGAGCAATCTGATGTTTTTTAACCATCTTCGCTGACAAGAGCCAACGTCTTCAGATCCATCAATGAAAGCAATTCTATTATTTTTAGGCAAAAAATTTTTTTCAAATAAATGTAAGAATTAATAAAGATCTCACAGTCAGTAGTGATGGACAGCTGCCCCCCCCAAAAAAAAGCAATTTAAAAAAAAAACAAAGTAAAACCCCAAAAAAACAAATTCTTCTTGAAACTGTGATTCAGGTTTTTGATACCCCAAATCTGAAAGTAGACTTGGGGGTCCAGTTTGGATTGCGAATGGGTATCCCCTGCAGCTGAGACAAACCCTCCTTCAACTGAAAAGCCATGGATACCTTCACTGCCAGGAGTCACTTTCACCGTCAGGAGAAACATCTTCACCATTAGGAGTCACAGCTTCATGTCTGAAATATTTAAGCTCAGAAACAAACCCTGATTCTTCAAACTTGGTGTTCTCAGATCAACCCCTCGCCACCAAGAAGTGAATCCCTATAAATAAAGCAAATGTGATGAACATTGATGGAGAACCACAGCAGTTGTAGGTGGACAACATTGAAAGGTGGCTCAGCGTTTGTCAGCATGAATCAACAGTTCCTGTTCTAAACCATAAATATAAGTCTGAAGTGAGTATCTTCTCAAACGGAGAAGGAAATTACATCACACTAGGCTCAGAGTCCAGACGCCGGACACCAATGGACTGCAGAGGGATTCTGGAAAATTGAACAAAAAGGTTGAAGCTCATGTGGAAAGGTGGGCGGAGCCTGATCAGGCCATTGGAATAGACCAATCAGAGGACATCTGAAACAAAAAGCAAAGGACCCGGCTCTGACACGACCAATCTGACCCCAGAACCCCTCAGACTTCATAGTGCAGGTCGTTCAGCTCCAGTCTCGTGTAGTGTCGTCTGTCAAAAGACTCCATCGCCTTACGACCACCAACCGCCAGAGCGAGCGTGAGCACTGCAAGCGCTAGAACCATGAACGCCACCATGCCACTCTTCAGTGCTCCACGTGCCACCGCCGTTTTCCCATGGGCGGGGCTAGAGTTCTGGAGGACGTGGTTAGCCTGTACAGCCTCTTTTGAAACAATGATAAGACCCGCTGCTGGAGTCGCCCTCGTGGTCAATGACTCCATGATGCTGAGACTCGCTGTGGTAGTGGGAGTAGCGGTGGCGGTTGTTGTATGAGGAACATTAGTGGTTGAAGTGGCTGTAGCTGCAGTGGTTGTAGCTGTAGGTGTTGTAGCTGCAGTGGTGGTAGCTTCAGCTGTTGTAGTTGCATTAGTGGAAGCTGCAGCTGTTGTAGCTACCGTGCTGGTAGCAGCAGTGGTTGTAGTTCCAGCTTGCAGCCTTGGGGTGTCAGTAGTTCTTTGAGGAGCCTCCATAACATCAGTTTGAACAGGAAGTAATGTGGTGAAGCCCAGCGGTGGCTGGGTGGAGACGACATGAGACTTTCCTTTCTTGGTGCTTTTATTTTGCTTTCTGCTGGTTTTGTTGGGTCGTTTAGAGGTGAGGGTGGGAGCAGGAAACGCTGCTGTGGTGGTTGTTTTTGTGGTTGTTGGAGGGGGTGCACTCACTGTGGGCGCCGTGGTGATGACGAGTGGAGGTGCGGTGGTGGTGACAGAGACGTGTGTGGTGGTTGTTGGTGGTGTCACAGTTGCGGTTGGAAGAAGTGCTGTGGTCAGAAGAAATGCGTTTGTTGTCGTGGTCGTCATGGTAACTGGTCTCGGAGTTGGAGGATGAATCAGACCTGTAGGATGACACAGGAAGTGAAACTTTAACTTACAGTTCAGGGAATTCTGGCCACAAGGGGGCAGCAGAGATCTGAAACCAGATTCAGACATTTCTTCTCAAGGAGGTCTGAACAAACCAAACACTTTCAGGATTTTCAGTTCTTTGTGATTATTACAGGATCATTTGTGGTAAAGAAAACTCCAGAAGTTCAGGTTGGCTTTTATAAAGGAGAGTCAAATAAACGGAATAACTCTAAGTTCATGGAAACTTTAGCCTTGGATCAACCAAATTTCTCCTGACCCATCAGAAACCTGGGTATATGCTTTGAGACCGGACGGTTACGGGACGAGACGGGATGGTTTTTATACAGATAAACGAAACTTTCAGAAACCAACAAAACAAACTTAAAGCTTTGATTTATTCAGCAGCATAAACACTGTGGCCATAAATGCTTGAACTGGGTTCAGAACATACAAACATTAAATTCATTTCGACTGTTATCCTAGGATATGTGCAATTTTTTAATAAACGTGTCAAACTAAATATCAAGCTCTGAAAAAGCCACAGCTCAGCATTGTGTTTCAGGAAATTTACCTTTCTGTTGTCAAACCAACGAGTTCCTGTTTCTGAAATTACAACAGTTTTAAAAATATCACTTTTCAAACTCTCCCTGTATTGTCAAAGACCACGCCCAAAACGGCGGTGCTCTGCTCTGCTTATTTACTTTGAAGAGTTCTACAAAAGCTTCGATGATCATGTCTCCATGTCTGGGTTCATGAGATCATTCAGAGATTCTCTGGGTACAGTGAGCTTCACTCGCAGTACATCTGACTGTTGACCCGCCTTCGCCCGACAATACCTCAGTAATTCAGATGTTTGAATTCTGGCCGTGCCGCCCAAATTGCACCACACCTCTCAAATCGCGCTGCTGTCAGACTGCCACATCATACCCGACGATCAAATTGTGCTGCTGGACCTCAGAGTGAGTCTACACCATTGATTTAACATTGAAACTAGTCGCATTCACACCACCCTCTGCAACGCCCATTCAAGTAGCCACGGTCAATGAAAAGTCTATGTAAACATGTAAATGTGTATTTCAGGCTCCTTTGTTCAAAACTCTCAAGTTTACGCATAGCTATGCAAGTTTCTATAACCATTTTGGGGCTCTACGTACAAAACGTAGGGCATTGATCACACATTGAAAGTTAAAACCAGTGAACTTTGACTAGTCTGGGACTCAGTAGTGATGATTCAATGGTGTTCCTTTTAATTCATGGAAGTACCAACTGTTTGAAAATTGATCGTGAAGGAGAAATTAATCATCACAGTTTGTTACCGGATGGAATTCTATGACACAATGTCTTTCATAGATCGGAATAGAGCTGTGAAAGAATATGCCGGAAGCTACATTCACCAGATTATTACCGCTTCCACATTTCACACCAAAGCTCTTCCAATTAAGTGGCGGACGTGAGCTGGTAAACAGTAGAAAATGAACAAGAAGAAGAAACCCCTCTCTGCTTGTCCAGTATGAACACCATGGACTAAACATGCGCTCAAGAACCCACATTTAGCGTGCTCTTGAACACACGTCACATGCTCGATGATTACCTACCGTTATACCACTGCCAAATGGGACCGATCATACATGCATCATAAGTAGTAAATTTCTTGCTATCCAGATTAAGGATGGTCACAGGCCGCTTTGAGGCCAGGCTTTCACAACAAGCCCACCTTACTCCCTTTTACCAACAGCACCACGAACAACAGCCTCATTTGACGTCAGTTTACAAAACATTTATGCCTCTGATGTTACCAATATAAAAGTTCATAACTTCTGCCCAACAATCTGTGGATCTTCAGAACCAGCATCAGAATCCAACATGAGTGATAGGGAAGGGATTTCATCTTCAGAAAAGTGAAGCCGAGTCTGGACCTGAACCAGAACTGAAACCAGTCAGGTGCCCTTCTGCCTTAGCTGCAGCCTCTGCTGCGGAACCCTCCCACAGCCTAGCTCTGATTGGTCAGAGGATTTGCTTTGGGACAGAAGGAACGATTGATGGTGATGTCTACAAACCGGGAGGCGGATGTTTTTACCTTTGTAGATGTTGTAGGTGTTGATGCCGTCCTGAGCCTTCATGAGAGGACAGTCCTGCTCGTTGTCACAGTGGAACAGGAAGCAGTTCTCCTCGCCGGTGGGTTTCTTTCCATTGAAGAGCACCATGTTGCACCGCGCACCTACAGAGACACAAAGCTTGAAGATGCTTTCACCATTGGAGGGTGTGCTCCCGCCCACATGTATGACATGGGAGGGACTTCATCCTCAGGACTGTGGTCAAACTGGATAATGGTGGAAGTCTTCTGATGAACCTGACTGTGCCAGGATGGGAGGGGGGCTCACCTGGACGGACCTCCTCTGAGCAACAGGCCAGCACGCAGTCCCTCTCTGAGTGCACCAGTCGGGCATCCATCGCCGTCTGGTTCAGCGCCGACTGCAGGGTCACCGTTGCGCCCCGGTGCTGCCTGGAGAAACACGTCTCTGATTCCAGAGCTGAAGCATGAAGTGATGTCATCATTATGAGGACACCACAGACCACCTGCTGAAGTGTTGGTGTGAGGCGGCGAGCAGGTAGGGGGCCCATGGCTGCAGAACCAGGCAGGGGGTACAAAGCTGCAGAAGAAAGTCTGAGTGAAACTTCACAGAAGACCTCCCTGCAAACAAACCACAACAGGATCTGGAACCTCTGACTTGTGTGTGTGTGTGTGTGTGTGTGTGTGTGGGGTGGGGGGGTCCCAGATCTGTCTCCACAGCAGAACAGAAGCCTGAAAATGAAAAAATGGAAGCAGCTCCCAAAAGAGGTGCTGATCCATTTTTTAGAACTCCTTAAGGAGATAGAGTTTAAGCTGCTGCAGCTTTCCAACAGCTGACAAACCGGGTCAATAAGAACTGAACTTGGACCCGCAGAACAGCTCCAGCACCTTCAGACTGAGAAGAGCACTTTGTCAGTTCTCGGGTCAGAGGTAATAAATGCTAATAAATTCCCCATCAGAACCTGAACGCAAAGATCAACCCCAGAACAAAGTCTGATGGTTCTGATGGTCCATCTGAGCAGAACCACTCCGTGTTCCTCAACATCCCATGGTGCTGCATTCACTGACCCTCTGATTAAAGAGTGCTGCTTACGTGTGTGCATCCAGAACTGCAGGACAGAACCGTCTTTTCTCAAATTTGGGGTATTCTACGTGGAGATGGATTTGAAAAACAGAAACCAGAACCAAGACAGCTTTCTGAGAACAGCTGGAGCGTCTTCTGTCTTCAGTGTTCTGATGTCCGGAGACGCTGAAGGAGTTACCAAGAGAGCAGAACTCTCTAGGTCTGGTTCGGATAATAGAGTGATGGAGAGAACGCGAGTGGGACAATGTAGGACGACACACACACACACCCGCTTTGTCCCACATTCCCTAAAAACTCGTTTCGGATCCGGTTCTGATCGCTGGACCTCACAGTCCTGACTCCATCTGCAGAGGAACACATCTGTGGTCCACAGAACCTCCCCAACCGGGCCAGACCTGCTTTGACGGTTCGGGCTGACTGAGAACATCTGTCTGGTTGTTCTCCTAATATCGGAACGAGGTACAAATTTGGGCTGTGAGTTCTGGTCCTGCAGAAGTTCTGAAGGAATGGACCGAGGTTCGGAAGCACCGGTACTGGGATGAGGCCGTTACCTGAAGATGCGATCCGGTTCTGATGCGGAGTCTTAACCAGGACACGGTCCCGTGCTCTCCAGTGGAACCTGCACGCTCGGTTCGGCTCGGCTCAGTTCGGAGTTCCCATCATCCACCGCATGTCAGACTGCGCCTCGCTTTTCCCTCAACAGGTTCGGTTCTTGGAGAAAGAAAGCTTCACTCGGGCCCAGAGGACATTTTCGACACGAACCCGTCCGGACCCGAACAGCCGGGATGTTTCCGCGGCCCGTCCAGCTGCAGCAGTTCTACGGAGTCCCGCTGCCGCAGAATCCACCGCCGCTCCCCGCGTGACCCATTTTCGTCTTTGTCCTCTGAGGGGGGGCGGGGGGACTATCGTGCCCGAGGAAAGACGCGCGCGCCGCATCCACCTTTACATAAGCAGCTTCTGGAGCCGACAAACGCACGCGCTCATCAATTATCGAATATGAAGACGTTTATGAAGGCAGTACGGAAGCCCCACTGACCCAAACAGAACAAAACGAAAAGAACAATCTGAAAAAAAAAACTCATTTAAACCGATAAAAGAAAAAAACGAAACAATGGTTTCTGAAAAACCAAAGCGGGTTACCAACAAAACAATAAAAGATCAGATTTGATCGATGACCCACAAATAACAGATGCGGTCCAACAGAACTAGTACCCGACAAAGACACGTTGAAACAATGTTTGAGAGAAATCTGCTGAGAATAAAACCAGAAAAACTTTCAGAACCTTTAGATCATTTTTGATGGATCATCAATGGAACAGAAGGAACATCAGATGTCAGTTCAAGGACTCTTCAAGAGAACATCGCCATGGAAACCAAATATTTCAGCACAGAACTCTTGAGTTCTGCTCTTCAGACAGAAGAAATCCAACATTTGATGAATCAGAACAGATTTAAAGTTCTGACAAATGGTAGAAAATGTACATAATTTTCTTCAGAACAACAGACAGAACCGTTGTTTTCTGATGGGTTTCAGGACCTGAACAGAACTCTCTGCTTCATTAAACTGACTGAAGCTGTCAATCATAATTGGCTTTTATTTATTCTTTACAATTTGGAAAAGAAATAATAATAAAATACAGACTCAAAGTTCAAGTCCATAAATCCTAATCCAGAACAGTGTTCTGCAGTAGAACTTGAAGAACGCGCTCAGCAGAGGCATACGCGTGTGTTCTCTGGACGAGTGTTTTGGCAGAAGCAGGCTTCCATACTTTGCTCCTCACACTGACGCCCCACATGAGAACTTCCTGTTCAACGTCAGCTCGTTCTTCACGTCCTTTATTCTGCGTCCACCATCTCCACATCTCCCTGGGGTCCAGATCTGCTCCTCTTCTTCTTCAGTCCCGCAGAGGACGAGGAGGGATCCTGCTTCCTGTGAGGAGTTGCTGCTGCTTCCACTGTGGAGGAGACCACCAAAAAGCATCACCACAACTGGCTCTCCAGCGCCACCTTCAGTCCACCCACGTGTTCTCGTGAAATAACTCATGGGAAAATTTTACAACCAGGAAATGAAGTCTACCCCAACCCACACTAAAGCCCCTACCCTCCGACCAGTGTTCACACCATACCCCGTTCACCTGCCTGCTACACCTGTCCTTGAGGTGAGTTACTGACCTGAATGTCTAACCCATCTCCACACTGACTACCTGGTGGAGCAGCCCCCACCCTAAAGAATGCAGTTATGTGATCGTGAATGGGTCTGATGAAGCTTAGCTTTCACAGATGGGGGTCCTCACCATCCATGGCGGCTTTCTCCTCCTGCATGTGCTGCAGCTGCTTCAGCAGCTTCCTCCTCTTCTTCCCGGACAGGGTGATGTTGGACCTCGAGCTGGACCTGCGGGCGGGGGGGTTAGCAGGAATGAGCTCATGTGGAGCAGCAGGTGAAACTGTGGATGGAGCTCAGACCTTCTCTTCTTCAGGTGGTGCACTGTGATGAGCCCCCGGTCCACCACGGCTCCAACCACCCGGTGCTTCTTCCTCTTCTCGCGGGTCTGAACCCTCCGCCGTTTGAAGAGCTTCTTCCCGAGCTCCTGCAGAAGAAGAAGCTCAGAGCTTCGTGTGACACCCACCCCACCGCGAGGAGAGCTCCAAATCCCAGCCACACAGCAGTCAGTGAACACCTCACTGGCCTCACTTCACGAACTTTCATAAAACAAACTGGGAAATTCGCGTTCTCACCGTTTTCGGTCTGTTTATTTTCCCTCCTGGGGGAGACATGGTGCCAGAGCCCGCTCACGTGGTTCTTCTTCTTCTGCGTCTCCGTCTCCTGCAAATTCCGACCTATGTCGCCGCCTACAGGTCAGGATGAGCATGACAGCGAGACTCACCTTTCTATTGCGTGCAACACACACTATCACAGATCCTCGGTGCTGCCCGGACCTATGACCTGATATGGACCCGCCTTCATGTGTTTTGGTTTCCATTTTTACCATTGAAAAATGTATATATTAACGCAAAGTTACGTATGCACGAGGAGTCAAACGTTAAAACGTTACCATGTGTGCCAAAAATAATATTTGACTAATAAAAATAAAGTGAAAACACGAAAAATCAAAACTGCTCCATTTGTGCCCTAATGGTATTTTCCTAGAGGGTTCATCAGTTCTCCCTTATTGCCATGAAAATGGGATACCCTCTGCTTCTCATCTATCTCATGTTTGTAAGCTAATGTCTCCATTTCCCTCCTGCCAATAGATGCAATTGTTCCCCCTTGTCCTCTCCCCTCATGTGGACAGAGTCCTATTGGGCCCACCATGAAACGTTGACGTTAAAACCTCATTCCTTCTATTCATATTTGACGTTGAGCAACACTGACACCTGGTGGACTAAGCAGAAACTGCATCTTCATCCAGAACGGATTCCAGTTCCTGACTTGGCTCTTTGTTTTTTGTTTTTTTTTTTCACATGATTCCAAAAAAAACCCGCCAAGAATCAACCTTTCCTCCTGCAAACAGCTGATCAGAACCATAACTTATCTGAAAGATATCCAGAACCTTTCTAACCCTTAATATCTGCTGCAGTTTCCTCTGTAACGCAGAGGATGAGGATGCAGAGCAAAGACACCAGAGCGGAGCAGAATGACGTCACATATTTAATCTGTTCAGTGAAACGGTCAAAACAAGCAAATGACGAGAAGGTCTGCTTTCAGTTTGGCGTCCTAAGAGGAGCCGTCAGAGGAGGAGCTTCAGGAGATCACAGACCAGGAGGAGCACACTCGGGAACACACCAACTTCAGTCAAACACAAAAAATGTCCAGTCCAAGGTTTATATTTTTATGTATTTAAAGTGCAATATAGTACAAAAATATAGAAGGTCAGCAGCTCCTCCATACATTTACAAAATAAATACACAATTTAGACCAATAAATTACTGCAAAATAACTGGGGTTAAACAAAAAGCCCCACAGACCATCAATACGACTTAAACTCATTCAGTTAGAATATTTACAAACAATAAATATTTAATGATTTCTTTCCAAACAATCACAATCACAGACGGCTGTATCGTGAGCATTTAGGAGTCCACTGTGGCGTCCAGCGATTCTGCAACACACAGGTGAGAAGCAGCGTGAGAAGCTGAGATGGGTAAGACAGGGTGAGACAATCATTCTGCTGTAGCAACGCATTCTCAAAAATAATTCAACATTTATTTTACTTGAAGTCTATATATGATATTAATATGGCTATGAATATCAATAAACTTTGTTTTGTATTTTATTTGGAAGTATTAGTTGCATTTGTTTGTAATGTGTAACATCTGTGAATCCGCAGTTATTGGATAAACAAGTAAATACGTCAGCGCACTGGTGTTGCTCCTCCGCTGCCCACAGGAGGTCACTAATGAGCCAAAGATGACCAACTTCTCAACATTTTTATGAAGGTCCAGAAGAAGCAATATGACATAAATATATACGCCATTAAATCGTTAAATAAAAGTGTCGTTAATTATTTAAAATTGGCATTAGACAAATACAAACGGAAATCAATTAATAAAGGTTAAAATACATGTGGCATTAAACTATTAAATTGCCATTAAAAACACATTTAAATGTGACATTTAATTACGTAATGGCCAGTATATAAATATATTTAATATGAAATATTTGAATAAATGTGTCATTAATTATTTAAAATTTGGAAAAAAACAATTAAAGGTGTCAATATTTCACTAAAATTCCTATTTAAATGATTAAGAAGAACATGTAGTCAATATTTCACTAAAATTCCTATTTAAATGATTTAAGAAGAACATGTAATTTATTTCATGCCCAATGAGTTTGACAGGACAGTGTGACAGATGACATAATACATTGCTGCAACCAAAACATTAAATATTACTTAAATAAAAATTATTTATTAATTTCCTATTTTTTTAAATAACAATTTAAAACCATTAATGACACATCTGTTTAATAATTTCATATTAAATATATGTATTTCAATTAGTCTCTTATACCACATGGACAATTAAACTATTAAATATGTCACGAAATATTTAAAGATCGTTTTTAAAGCAACTTTTAAATGCCTCATGTTAACCTTTATTTTTTTATTTCCATTGTATATATTTAATACAATTTTTCAATTATTAATGACACTTTCATTCAACAATTTAATGGCGTATATGTTTATTTCATTTTGTCAAATGTACTTCCATGCATTTAAGATAAAGAACTATGTGGCCTCAATGTAAATATTTTTCAGTTAAGTTTAAAACAATTGTAACTATGAATGTGTTCTATTTTGGTTTATTTAAAAATTCAAAACCTAAACTCTTACCCTCAGTTGTTAAATTTAACATTCCAGAAATTGATTGAATTGTTTTACGCTTGATGATTTTTTTTAAGATAATAATCAAACTTTCAAAAGTAAAAAATGAGATACAAGAACGTCGAGGAGTTCCTTTAAACTGTTGGGTTCCTGCGGGATTGAACATCAGGATAGCCACTGTGGAGGTGGGGGTTCACCTGTGCAGACTCACCTGTGTCAGAGACTGACAGGGTTTCAGAGCAGCATCCTCTGCAGGCCGAGTAGAGACCTCCTCTCCAGCTGGAGGCCACTCCCACTTTCATCCTCCCAACTCCTGCCCAGCGAGCGCGCCCTCCTCTTCTCTTCTCCCTTCCCTCCTCCGACCGGACCTCCCTTTCTTCTCTTTCTTTCCTGGTAGTTCATCACACCATCTTATAGGTCTGTGACTTGTTGGTCTCCTGCGGGAGGTTGGTTCCTCCTCCTCCTCCAGCTGGAAGCTGATGGGGAGGTTCTTGGCTCCTCTCCGGGAGGTTTGGAGAGCAGGGTGCTGCCAGTGGTGCTCGGGCTTATGCTGAGGCCCGCTCCTGGCAGCCCACCGCCACCTCCTGGTGCTGTCCGGACTGGCAGGTCCCGGATCTCGGCCGTGTGGACCGCTTCCAGGAGCTCTTGCAGCCACAGGCGCCGTCGGAATCCTGCAGGGTTCGGCTTTTGTCATGCATGAGCTGAGTGTGTGTCACTGAGCGCTCCTGCAGGAGCAACAAAAACAGGGGAAGGAGTCAGTCATCTCTCTGTGGTCTCCTCAGTGGTCCAGACTTCTCCGCTCTCAGTGTCTCCATCTCTGATCAAAAGTAATCTTTGAACTTCTGGATTCCAGCGGAACCGAGGTGTTCATGATTGGGGGGAGGGAGGAATGTACTGCTCCCTGTGGTTTACCCGAGCTGCTGATCACCTGGTCCAACTGAGGTCTGTTTGTCCAGATGACACTGGGTTTGTTACAGAAGGTTTCTGATGGGTCTTCAGCTCTGTTCCCACCTTCATGAAACAACTTGCAGTTGGTTCTACATGGAGTTCTGCTGGTTCTTCTGGACCAGTTTGAGACTTCCATGTGAGGGAAGTTTGAGATGGAACTCCAAACAGTTCCTGACGTTCACTCTTTCAATTTCTACACACAGTGTGTGTGTATGTTTGGGGGGGTGCAAACAGAATCTGTCTGACCGGAGAGGTCAAAGTCACTCGGAGAAGGTCAGTCCATTTCCTGTTCAGCCACACCTCACAGGAATGACCCAGCCCTGCCCTGTGAGCTTGTTAGTGAATGCTGAATAAGAAACTGTGATCTAAAAGTTTCTCTCAGAACGAGAACTGAATAGAACCACTGATGGAAACGGATCAGGATTGTCATTTCACAGACAGTAAAACTGTCACACCTGCAGCAGATAGAAAATACTCCATCCAGCACACGGGGCACTGCCTGCACAGCAGATCCGGACTGCAGGCTCCGCCCACCACAGACCAGAACCCTTCCGCAAAAGAAGATCAAACTAAACTTAAAAGTGCTGTGTATCAGCAAACAGATAGCGAGGAAACCCCCACACCACCGCCCCCCAAAAACCACTAACACCTAACAACACAAAGAGCAAAAATGTTCTTTGAGATCTCAGACTGTTCTAGCTCTGGTTTGGATCAGTTGGACCCACAGGTTGAAGGTTGCAGTGCACCTAATGTCCTGAGGGGGGGTCAGAGTCGTAAGATTGCTGGGGGTGTCTCTGCCTTGTCATCAGACTCTTGTTCTCTGTTTTCCTCAAAACTCTGGCAGAGTTTTGATGGCAGAGGAGGGAGGCAGAGTTCAGTTCAGATCAATGTTCTGTGAATGGGGGGTCAAACTCACGTTCTGCCGCTAACAGCATCCACGGGACGTCCGTCATGAGGAACGGGGAGCAGAGCAGGAACATCGCCAGGCAGCAGCGCTGCAACCCCCGCTTGGACAAGAACATGGTCCTAAAAGAAGCAAAGGAGAACCTAAGCAACCAGAGGAGAACTGGAGAAAACAGATGAGAACAGGAGGAACCAGAGGAGAAACAGAGCAACCAGAGGAGAAATGGAGCAACCAGAGAAGAAACATAGCAACCGGAGAAGAACAAGAGGAAAACCAGAGGAACAAGAGGAGAAATGGAGCAACCATTGGAGAACCTGAGCAACCGGAGGAGACTTAAACAACCAGAGAGAACAAGAGGAGAACCAGAGCAACCAGATGAAGACCTGAGCAACAGAGGAGAACCTGAGGAAACCAGAAGAGAACAAGAGGAAAACCGGAGGAACAAGAGAAAGACCTGAGCAACCGGAGGCGAAATACAGCAACCAGCTGAGAAACGAAGCAAACAGAGGAGAACCGGAGGAACCAGAGGAGAAATGGAACAACAAGATGAGAACCGAGAGCAACCAGACGAGAACATGAGGTACCATAGGAGAACCAGAACAACCAGAGGAGAACTGGAGTAACCAGAGGAGAAATAGAGCAATTAGAGGAGAACCTGAGCAACCAGAGAAGAACATGAGCTACCATAGGAGAACCAGAACAACCAGAGGAGAACTGGAGTAACCAGAGGAGAAATAGAGCAATTAGAGGAGAACCTGAGCAACCAGAGAAGAACTGGAGCCACCTGAAGAGAACCGAAGCAACCAGAGGAGAATCAGTAGGAGAGCAGGAGAGGGGGTACGTACTTTCCCGCAGTTGTCCTCCACACAAACACAAACTGAAGTGATCCCCCCCAGAAGTTTCAGCAGCAGAGATTTTTCAGGAGTAATCCAGATGAGCACCCCCCCCCTCAGAGAAAAACTTGAGAGCAGCTCCTGCTCGGGGCAGAAGTCTATCTGCAGCCTCCGAGCTTGAAGGTGAGACTGTCTGTCGCTGCTGCCGGAGAGCTGCTGCAGGTCACTGGGAAGGGAGGGGGGCAATGAGAAGGAGGGCCTCCTCCTCCCCCTCCCTACCAGCTGTGAGCGAGATAGAAAGGGGGGCAGCAGGAGAGGTGTGGGGGGGTGCTCTGCCTCACAGACTAAAGGTTTGTAGAAACTTCAAAAATCTGTTTAATGTTTTCCATGAAACCAAACCAAAAACTTTCATAGAGTTTGAGTCTGCGCAGCTGCAGAGTCTGCGACTGCACAGCAGCGCAGAGATCATCTGCCAGTAACAGTCAGATCATCACACTCCACCCACCATAGGAATTCTCCTGCTCCTCCATGAAGGCTTTGGGCCACAGCAGAACCAACATCACGGTTCCTACACCACACACCTTGGTCTCCACGTTCTAACCCGCTTCCTGTCAGCAGAACTTCTTTCACTCTAACAGGATTATACAGATCTTTGGTCCTGCTCATGACTCAAGAGAAGAACCAGAACCGACCCGGTGGAAGAAGTCACCTGGGATTCACAGAGGTTGAAGTTCAGGGTTTTTGGGGCTCAGAAGTAAAACAAGCGAGTCAAACCTGAGTCGGCTCAAAGGGGTGTAAAGGTTTGATCCCCAACGCCAGATAGCCTGTTGGTCATGTGACCACAAGTCATCTTCCTGCCCCTCCTCCTTCAGAGCTTTCCTTTTCCAGCACATCCCTGCTTTTCAAAGCACCTCTTGCAGACGCCGTCCCTGCAGCCGGTGCTTCTGCAGATGCCACCCTCTGCAGGAGGGCTTCCTACAGAAACCACTCCATGCAGACTCTGACTCCTGCAGACGCCACACTCTGCAAACACAGAAGGTTTTTCCTCAAACCGTTGGGACATTTCCAGAAAAACTTCAGGTCTGAGGAAGTCTCCTCCACTTCCACAAAGCAAACGTTCTGTCAGACTGATGATGTTTACATTTTTGTCACACAGGAAGGAAAGCAGATCCACTTCTCTGTTCTCCTTATGTTTGGTGGGGTGGGAGTGGGTCTCCCGTAGGCCACCACCAATATTTGCCAGGTCGCCAAAGATCCAGAGAGTCCGTCGGACCTCAGGTGTGACCTTTGTCTCCCGGTGAGGCGATGTGGCTTGGCAGGCTGAAGCTGGAGCTGTCAGCTGTTTGAGAACGTCCAGACGCTCAGCGTGAAAACACGACTGACAGAATCCTTCAGCTCAGAGACTCTGGTTCTGCTCATGTCAGCACCAAGAACCAGATTGTGGAGTTTGTTTTGAAGAATGTGTGATGCTTAGAATTCTGAACGTCTATGTGATGAAGATGATGGACCAGCTCAAAGAAGAACAAAGCTGCTGTCAGAGTGAAAAGCAGAAAAACATCAGAGGAAATTTCCTCTGAGAAGGTTTGGATGGAAGTCCATGTTTTCTTCAGAAGCGTCTCCAGACTTAAACAAACTGATGATATGGAAGAATCTTTGAAAAACCAGTGAAGAACCAGTCAAGAACTCATATATCACAGACCTGCATCTGCATGATGAATCTGCCAGGAAGTTTTCCTGGAAGCTAAAGATTTAAATCCTTAAAAATCTTTGTATGTTTGAGACTTTATGATCAATAAACAGAAAAACTGTGGTGGAAACAATGAGATCTTCTCAAAGACAGGAGGTCACGTCTGATTTCACCTACAGTCAGAATCTTTGCTCTTTGGCTCTCAGCTCCTGAAGTTTTTAATCCGAGCGTTCCTCCCTTGCCCACCAGAACCTGCAGAACATCAAAGCTGTGGTTGAATGACTTTTTCCTGTTGGTGTTTCTTGTGTCAGGCACCATCATCCTCGCTCTGACTATTTCAAACTTCATGAAAGTGAAGACCCTGGAGGTCATTTGAATCAGTGTGAAAAGACAAACAGGGTTCTAACATTCGGGTTCCTCAGCGTTCCGCCTCTGAGGAAATCTCACCGTTCATCCTGGATTCATTTCCTCCTTCAGCAGCTGCAAACTTCCAGTTCCACACACAGATCTGATTTGTGGAATCTGACCCCACAGAGCTCCTGCTGACTCAGCAGGAAATCTCAGCTGTTTGAGGATCAAACGGCTTCAGTCTGAGGAGCCTGAGACCACCAACGCTCTGCAGACCTGCTCCCTGTGCGGCGCTGGTTCTGCTCCGATGGCAGGAAATGAAATGAAGCTCTCTTTGCTTTTCATTAACACGCTAACTCATCATTCTTCTCTTTTCATCAGCTTCTTCATCTTTTTATTACAGCTTTGGTCCAAGCAGGAGACCGGGACGGAACTCGTTCAAGTTCAGAACATCTGAAAAACCGCAGAACGTTGGTGTTTGCTCTGCTGCTTCATGAAGCGCTTTACATTCTCCTGCCTGGAGCGCTATCTGTCAGTCAGAGATCCACTGAGATCCTGATTAGAGAACGCTTGGTGTGGTTCTCCACTGTACCACACCAGGTCCAGTTGTGAAACTGAAGCTGTTTCTGTTCCATTAATGACACAAACTGTCACAGGAACATCTCTACATGTTCTTGTTTGTGGAACCAAATCGTCTCCAGATAGCCAACCCCACCAAACACGTAGTTTCACCAGACGGAAAATCCAGAACGGCAGAGTCTGGCCCTGATCATGAATGATGCATGCGTCCCTGTAAAAATACAGTAATGCATGCATCATTCATGCATTTCTGATGCATTTTGCTTGTTTATGGAAGGAAAAGAGTTTCATAAATAAATGCACTCTCTGTGTTGTTTCAGCAGAAAACAGTTTGTGAGATTCACACCGAAAAACATCAGTTTTCATTTTCTATTATAGTCAAAATAGGAACCCAGAGTTCCAGAAGTTCTGAGTTTTGTCCCTTTTCCTGCACCGTACTCCTCTGTAAGTGAACGATCATTTTCTGAACCCGTTCACCACAACAGGCTTTCAGCTGTGACCGTACAGAATCACAACAATGGAATCACAGTAAAGGTTTATGCAGGCCCCACCCTCTCTGAAGTCCAGGTTGACTCCTCCCCCCTGGCGTTCCAAACAGAAAGTACCTGCTGGCTCCAGGAAACCAAAATCCCATAGACTTCTTTAGAAAAATAAACTGTAATTCTATTAGTCGGAGTAACCATTCTTGTTCTGATATCTTTTTTAACATCTTCTTGATAATCCTCTTATTTCAATTATATTTTTTCTGTAGCTCAAGTCAGGTTATTCAGGTTATAAACTGACCAATCAGATGTCTCAGTAAAAGCATGTGGTGCCCGGTGGCCCCACCTCGAACGTTTGATTGACAGCTTCTCCCGATTCGCTTTCAGTGGAAGGGGTGTGAATTCCCAACAAGCTCACTCCTGATTGGTGAAAATAGTTGCCATAGAAACTTTGACACAGACCGACTCAGACCGATCACTGTCCACTGGCTCCAACATGGGGACTACCTGATCGTGAAAAAATGGCAACTGAATTGACTTCATTTGGATGGAGCTGGAGGTAAGGTGTTTTCTATGGGTGACATCACACTTGCTCTGTCCAGTTCTCTATATACTGTCAGTGGAAAGGACCAAACCACCACCAACACCACCCCACCTGGTCTGGTTTCCAAAACGGCACTTTTTGAATCAAACCAAAGACTGAAGTGGACCAAACCACTTTGAGGAGTTCAGCAGCTGCTCTTTAGGAGGCGCTATTGCCATAAATGAGCTCTGACCAGGACGGAGAAACCACTGGTCTGCAGCTCCTCTGATGGTCTGATCTCTGAAGAAGCTCCTGCAGTTCCTCACTGCTTCTGCTATACCCAGCATGCATTTCTAAACTTCTTCATGGCTTCTGCTTCTTCACATTCACACTGTGCCTGTTTGTTTCTCCTGCAAACACGTGCAGCTTATAGCACCCCCCCCTATGGTTCTCTTCTTCTCTATGGTTCTCCTTCTCTTTTTAGTTCTCCTCTCTGTGGAAAGTTAGTCAGCATTTACACTGAAGTGAACCGTACCAGAGTTCATCTGCAGGAGAACACAGACCCTGGTTCTCAGGCCCACAAACACTCAGATCTCCAGGTTTTCTGGAGCTCATAACCACACTCCAGAACTACAGGTCTGAACATGAGAGGAGAACAAACCTGGAAACAACGTTGTACCTTCCAGTGGGAAGTGAGGACTGGGCTTCATGGGGAACATTTTGCTGGAAGATCTCCATCAGAACCTTCCTGCAGTTATAGACCAGGTTGAACGTTTTGTTGTGGAAAGAACTTTAGTGAAACCACAGCTGATGTAAGATTTCAGACCTGCCGGGTTCCAGAACCAGAACCTGGGCCTCCCTCCCACTGAGGGATTTCTGAACCATCAGCTTTAGTACAGTTCTTCTGAGAACAGCAGTGACGTTCTCCTTGTTCTGAACATGCTGCAGCTTTTTGAAAACTATAGTGTGGTGCAGCTGCAGGAGATGAAGACACGGACCTTTGGGTCTCTGAATGACTGAGGTGTTTAGAGCCCATTTGGAGACCATTGAAGTCCACACCAACAGGGTGATCAAATCAAACATTTAAATAATAGAGGGGGTATAAACTTTAGATAAAAGTTTTTCTGGAGCCAACAGAGGTTTCTGGCAGATCTCCTCACAGAGTCTTTCTTCTGATGGATCTGTTTCCTCTCAGTTCAGATCTTCAGATCTTGAGACTCTGTAGACCAGGAGGCAGAAGGACATTCAAGTCAAGGGTTTTATTTAAACACAGAGAACAGCTTCATTCTGTGGTTAAAATGTATGATCACTTTAAATTGTTCCACTTAAACCCTATTTGAAGATGAATGACTGAATGAAGATGAATTTCTCTAAAAGTCAACATGAAGTTGATTCTCTGCAGGAACAGGTGAGAAGGTCAGAAAGGAGCAAAAACCTTCTGTTTCAGAGAAGAACGTTCGATCACTCTGAAAGTTTCATGTGAAGAATAAACCTGACGTTGAAAAGAGGAATTCAAGCTCTAAGATTTCCTCTGACATCATTGTGATGACGATGTTCATCCAAAGATTTCCTGCATTGATCTTAAAGCATTAGAAATCAGCACGAATGCAAAGCTCCGTATCCTGGACTCAGGGTGGTATCTGTGCACGAAGTTCAGGCGTTGAAGAACGAATGTCCATCTGCTGGTGTTCATAAACACATTTCCGTCACATTCAGAACCCGAAGGAACCACAAACATCCTCCTGAAAGCACAAATGAACAGGTTCTCCAAGAACCTCTTTTGAAACCTGCCTCGGCAAAGTCTCCTCATTTCTACTCATCAGCAGAACCTGAGATCCAAACTATTAGGAGCTTCAAAACTTCTCTGAACCTTTCAGTTCCTCACCAAACCAAAATCTGAGATTCAAGAGAACCAGAAAGCATCACTTCACACACACAGTAACACACACACCTACTCACTTGTGTCTGCACCTCCTGCCTTCTTCTGGAAGGTCCTGTGTTGCTCCTAGGAGGAGAACTTCTGCATCTGCTCGGGCTCCGCTAAGAAAGCCTTTTAAAGGCGGAGAGCCCTCCCGCTTACATCATCAACCCCCCCTCCTCACAGACGCAGCGTAAATGGATGGATTTACTCACTATCTGCCCCCACACGCCCCCTCCCTCAGCGTCAGGGAGGGAGCCTCCCCAGCCAGGACTCAGCTCTGCGGCGTGTTCAGGTCCAAGCCAGAACTTTTTGACTGCTTCAAGTTGTTCCAGCTCCCCTACCCCAGCCGCCCCCCATAGTGGACGTGACCTTTGTTTGGGCAGATGATTGTTTGGTTATGGAAGCAGACAGCAGTTGGGTGGGTGCTGGGACTGTTTTCGTCAGCGTTTCATTCTGCCCCCCACCCCCCACTCCGCCATCAGACACAGGTGGGAGGAGCTAACAAAAAACAACTTTCTAAAACACGCTGCCCCCATAGAACAGAGCTTCTATGTTTAGCAGAGTCCTGGTGTGTAGTGGTGAGAACGGCGTCATGCAGGAGAAGTTCCACAGATCATCTGCAGATGGTTCCAACAGCCAGAGAGCTCTGTGGTTCTCCTGGTAACTCTGACAGAGAAACTTTGAGGAGATCTGTGGTTCTCTTCTTCCCTTTGACAACAGAACTTTGAGGAGCTCCTTGGTTCTCCTCTTCCTTCTAACAGAGGGACTTTTGGGAGCTCTGTGGTTCTCCTGTTTTCTCTGAACATGTGGAGCTCATTAGACACAGTGAAGAAAAGAACATTAAATGCAGCATCTCACGCTCAAAGACACAAACTCATGAAGGAGGCCAGATGTTTGTCATTTTCTCCAATGAAAGTGAAGACTCCGCCCTCCAAAGAAACTTCAACATTTGTGTTCAACGTTGTTGGGGATTAGAACCTAATCTGCCCTGCAGAACTCCAGAGCATCAGACTTTTTAGACAGGAGCTGTACTCAGACATTTAACTCAATCAACAGATTTTTCTGCCATAATATCAAAAACATGATTCACACAAACAATGAAACAATTTTAAGATTTTCAAATAAAACTATGTCCTGACTGTTGGAAAACTGGAGGGAATCCCTTTGGTCAGTCAGAAGGTTGGAATTCACTGGATCTATTTTTTTTTTAACCATGAGGTGCAAAAATCCTTAAAACCATTTCATTTTATCAGGAAATCATCTGAGCTTCTTATGGATGAACTCTGGTTCCGTTTACTGCCCAGGAGACAGTTTTCTGTGGAACATGGCGTTCAAAAATCTGTCCAAATGTTTTAGTAGAACTTCAGCTATGAAGCTGCACAGCTGGATGGATTGTTAGAGCATTATGTGTGTTTGTGTGTGAATGTGTGCGTTCACCTGCTGTGAGTTTAAAACCACATTTGTTAAAGTTAACCCCCCCACCCCAAACCCCCACAAAAAAACAAAAAAAAGACCAAGGCCAAATCCAAACTCTTCTCCCTACCCGTCCAGTTGTAGGGGCATTTGGATCTGTACTGGTGTCTGCACTTGTTTTTAAGGGTAAGGTGTAGTGACTGGGGGGTCGTGTATCCCTCGCCTGTAGGGTGAGCCGCCTTATGCTATACTGCAGAAGAGAGATGCATTTCTCTACATGGGTGTGCTCTGAAGCACAGAGGTTTACATTTAAGTGTAAGTTGTTGTTTTAGCATGACTTTTTAAAGTTACAAACCGGTGTTGCTTTGTATTTTTCTAGCGCTGGCAGCTACGCGCTAACATAGATGACCGGCGACTATTGATGACCTCATCATGGGGCAGTGCCTGTTTGCGCCGTCCAAATCAAAAGACATAATATTTCAATTACTCTCCGTTTGAAGGGCTAAATGTAGGGGCAGTGAGAAGCCGAAGGGGTAGGGTGGCCCAACATAGGGACAGTCCTCTGGTTCTGTCTGGAAGCAGATCCTCTGATTCTTCACTGACAGACGGGTTTGACTCCTAAATGTTTCCTGCTGGGGGGGTTTATGAGAAAATATCAGGAGCGTCTTAAATCCTAACCCCCCACCCCCCACCCCCACCCCACCCCCGCCCCCCCCCAACTTCTAAGCTAACCAGAAGCTGGAGAGCATCACTGTTGGCGTCTTATAAAGGTGTTTGAAGATAAATGAGAAACGTGGGGGGTAGGAGATACATAAACAAAACCATCCACCTAAAACCATGAGATAACATGCAAAAGAGGTTTGGGACTTTTAATGGAGCTGAAGGAGACATCTAGAGATAATCCAGGAGCATCACTGCAGCCAATGAAGGTTCTTCTGTGAGGTGAACCTTCCCACCTGTGTCCTCAGAAAAGAGTTTCATCCACATCAGGAGACCTGTTCACCTTCCCAGGAGACTGGTGATGCTCTGTGAAGCTGACGGATGCTGTTGGATGCTGAGGGATGCTGACAAATGGTGATGGATACTAACAGATGCTGAGGGGCCGTTCACTTGTTTTCAATTTGCCTCCAGGTTAATTTTCACTATCATAAAGCAAATAAAAAGTGTTGCTGCTAAAATGATCTCCTGGATCATTAACCTGATCTAAGGTCATAGTTTTAAAAGGCTGCACACGATTCAATTGTTCTTCCGGTTTCATTTCAGACACAAATAATACTGGAAGGAAATGAGGAAAACAAGATGATGAATGAATGAAATATTCTTCCCAAACATCACAGCAGTGTTGGGTAAGTTACTTCTAAAAAGTAATTGATTACTTTACTTGGTTACCTGTTGGAAAAAGTAATCACTACTCGTTACTTGACATTACTTTTTTCCACTCACAAATTCTCAAGGTAAAAACAACCTCACACAAACAAGATCGTCTTGTCTTTCATTTAACAGAGCTCCTTTGAAAAAGAGATTTTTAATCTTAATAGAACTTCTGTGGCAATATAAAGGTAAATAATTAAAAATAAAACAAAATAAAAAACTATCACAGCCACGATTTAAGATGGGGGAAAATCTTTATCTTTGCTGCTGTTCTGAAACTGGTTGGATCATGAGCCACCCCCCCTACCACCACCACCACACGCACCCATTTCCCACCAGTGGAAAAGTCACCCCAGAGTCTGGTTTGCTACTGTGGTGGACCCCCCACACCCCCTTCAACACTGAATCGGTTGGTTTGTGAGAAAATGTTTACTTTCTGTTTGCATTGAGCCCCTACCCCCCACCCCATCCTTGTGGCCGGCCTATGGCTCCCAGGGGCCCTGCACTGTCCTGTTTAGCTGACTCATTGTAAAGAGGCAGAAGTGTTGCTGTGGTGTAGTATGCTCTGATTGGCTGCTGGCGGTGTCTGTGAAGCTGTGCTGCTACTCTTTGGTCTTTTTAACTATCTGAACATTCCCTCAATTTCTCAGCCCTGATGCAACTGCAGACATTTGTAAGTGTGGGGTAAGAGGGGGCTTTGTCTGTGCGCTCTGTGAGGGAGATATGAGGAAGTTTTGGCACAAAGTAAACCGGTGGAGCCCCTGATCCCAGAGCACAACCACACTCAGGCCTGAGAGGCCTCTTATTTATACTGCACCCCTGAGTGGGATGTTACAGGGTGTTTGCTCCACCCACATGGTGAAGACAAACAGAAACAAGAAAATCAAACCCTCAAACAGACAGAGCGCAGCAGGTCAGGTTGCAGCAGAGCTGCGGCAAATGACAGGTGATGGACAAGCAGAAAAATGAAAAATGAACAGAATGAAAAAATTAACGTGCAAAAAATGACTGCATTAAAATGACAAACATCCATGAAAGAAATGTCAAAGGTGAGGAAAAAGGAACCAATTTGCACACAAATGACAAATATAAAGAAAATTAACCAACATTGAGACAAAAAAAAGATAAATGTATAAAAAAATGGGCAAAAAAATCAAACATGCAGAAAAGACAAAACGACCAAAAACATAAAAAAACAATGATTGTTAGTAAAAAGGATAACTGTGCAGATAAAAAAACAAACATATTGTATTGGTTCTGTCAAAGACAAATTAGGAAACCTCAGTAAACATGTTTCTGGTGCACCCGCCCCCCACCCTCACTGCAGAGGAGTCACATCTGAATCTCATTTACAGGAGGTTTGGCTCAGAAACATGACGGAGTCTGACGCCTCCGAAAGGCCTTCAGTACACACAAATGTTCAGACATCAGCGTTCCACGTGGAAGTTTGTCAATCAAACCCCCCCCCCAGTGTTTGGGGAGCATCTGGACCCCCCAGGCATCAGATGAAGGAGGGGCTGCTTGGAAAGCATCCAGCTGGATTCAGCTTCTCTGGAGAGCTGAGTGTTGACAAGCAAACCAGAGAGGAAAAAAGGTTTGTTCCAGTCTGACCTGCCCCCCATCCCAATCTGTTGGGGGCAGAGGGTTGTACAAATCTTTGAGTAAAAAATTTGTGTTTACCAGGAACAAATGAGACCAAAAAAAAAAGGATACGGACCACTGAAAACAATGACTCAGTGTCCTGGACCATCCTAATGTACATCAGCGTATCATCTGCATACGAGTTTTCACATGACATGCTTTGAGCCACTCCCACATGACATGTTGTTTGTCTTTTCTGGTTTATAAAAAGGAATTTCGAAGGAATGTCTCACTTCCCCCAATGCCCTCCCTCACCTGTCCTTTCAAAATTAGAGAAACATGTTGGTGGCCATCAAATTTAGAAGAACTGAGTATGAACACCTGTCCTCTACTTTTACATCCCACCTAGAGGTGCCAGATATTTACCTGCTCGTTTGCTTTATAAAGGTGTTTTTTTTTTGTGCATATTTCTTTTATGTCCCCTCAGACTCCAACCAGCCTCAGCAATTGACCCCAAAAACTGAGTCCAGATCACAAGGAGGTTTCGTTTCTAGATCTTCCATTTGGAGGAGGTTTTCTCCCTACTGTTGCCATTAGTTTGCTCAGCTGAAACACTCCATGTAATCTGTGGGTCATTAATATATATAGACACTATATATAGTATCTATATTAATAATATATAGTGTACACAGTAATCCGGATTTATTGTAATAATGTGAATTTTAAAATTTGACGGTTGTTGTGAACACCCTTTTCTGATTGACAAGAGTGAAGATCCTCATGTTAGCATATGGCTGAGTTAGCACTGCGATAACCAATTTCAGCAAACATTCAAGATCAATCTGGGGGTGAAAGGTCATGAGGCTCTAGAAAACTCCAAAAATATGGGATTCATTTGAATGAAGAACTTCACAAAGTTCAGATCAGGAGCTTCTCAGAGTCCACTGGCTGGAGGTGAGGCTGACATAGAACAGAAAACAACTGAAGGACCTCAGGTGACCTCATGGGCGCTATGTTTGAGTCAGCTGTTGATTCCAGGTGATTCAGGTTGAATTCCTTAGATTAGGAGACATAGCTGACCTGAGATCAACCTGGAGCTTTGCGGTCACGAGGATGAAACCCAGAGAGCGTTTGGTTCTCTTCTGTATGAGCTGTAGATAAAGGCCGCTTGAGCGGCGGCGGCAGCATTCAGCCGTCACACACAGGATAAAGGAGGCCGGCTTTATCAGCAGCGGCTCGGAGCTCCAGCTCAGCCCGCATGTTTACCTGATACTGAGGAACATGTTGTTGAGGTTTGGTGGACCACAGAAGGACAGATGGGAGAACGGAAACGCTGCACTTGTTCCTGCAGCAGAACTCCACTCACACCTGTAAAGAGGCGTGGAGTCATCTCTCTCCCACAGACTCTTCAGGAATCAGAACTAAAGGGATCCGTCTGAGCATTCCTCCAGACTCAGGTGTTCATGTTGTGGAGCAGAAATGAGGAAATAAAGACACAGAAATGCCCAGAGCATTTTCACTTGTAACTCCTGGAATAAACAGTTTAAAATAAAATTTTCAACATTTTTAAAAAGGGGTGGGGTTATTCATCTGTTGTTATATAATGATGCAAAAACCACAGAGCTGTCAATCAAACCTTTTAAAATAAAGTTTTTTCATACAGCTGCTTGTCTTTAATTTTGTAGAAGTCTTGAGCAGGAGAGGAAAATCTCCAGTGTTCACCAGACCTGCTCCAGGTCTTTGATGGGGGGATCCGGTCAGGTAATGTGGGGTTCTGCCCCCAACCCAAAAACCAACTTCCAGATTGAAGCATGTTCAAAAAAAAACAAACCAGCTGGAACAGTTCAGTTCATCAGGGAACCACTAGGAGGGAAAGACGGGTGAACATTAGATCAGAAACAAACTCAGATGAGGATCAGCTTAGGAGCTGAAAGATCTTCATTAGAGTTTTCACAGATATGAGGGTGGATGTGGACTGATCTGCTTTTGTCATGAAGACAGATGAGGAGAGGAAGCGATGCTTCATCCTAAAGTGGAAGTCCTGCTCTATGAAGATCCTCCTGAGGACGTTTTTGACCCGCCACAGGAGATCTGCTCCATCACTGTAGAGGTTCTGAGTGAGTCTGGACGGTTCTGCTTCAGGATAAAGTGAGTCTGTGTTTGTCCTCAAATGTGGTGATTCTGCTGTGTTCTGAGCACCTCTTTCAGGGTTCCTAAGAACAGCACAGACCTGAAGCCATCATGATGGTCATCTCACAAATGAGGGCCAGGGCCACTTCTGACCTGCAGACTGGACCAGAACTAGGTGGACGGCACCACGTGGGTCAGTGGTTAGGAGAAAACACCAGAAGCTTTTTGCTGCATTAAATCAGGTCTAAAAACTAGAACTGAGTCTGGAAGAGTTTTGGTTGAGTTCCAGCTTCATGAGGAACTTCAGATCATCTCCTGAACACGAGCTTCAAGTCTTAGCTCCATCAGTCATGAGGAAATCACTTCGTCATCCACTGAGAAAGAGAAGCGGATTCTGAAGGAAGAGCTTTGAAGGTGAAGGTTCTTGTCCTTGCTCTGAGGAACCACCAAGCCCCCCTCAAAGCAGGAACCCTGTGGAGCGCAGAACCGTTTCCTCATGGCTCGCTACATGTTCTCGTCCCTCTGCTAAGTTTCTGCAGTATCAGTTTCTGAAGATCCCCCCCAAACGAGAGTCGGTTATCCCCAGAAGGAAGGTTTCTGTGAGTTGGAGAACTCGTCTGCTCAGTAATCAGATCTGATCTGGTGTTGTGGGCCTGGTGCTGGCAGCTCGGCGGTGACTCATGCTGCTGTTGTGGTTACCGGCGCAGGGCGCAGCTGTCGCCTCTCTGGGCGTATTTGCTCTCTCTCAGGAAACCAGCCAGGCGCAGTCATTTACAGAACTGTGTAAAACACTAAATGAGCTCTGCTCTAACAAACCACCGTGTGCCGCCACCGCGGCCGCCAGCTACCAAGAGGAAGAGGAGGGAGATGAGGAAGGGTGTTAAACTCTTCCAAAGCCACTCTCCATTTCAGCGTTTGCCTAAGCGGGCAATAAACCTCTGTCAGCAGACAAAGAAGCTCATGAAGGATTTAGAACGGCTGAGAAGCAGCACCACGGGGAGCCGAGGAGTCAAACCAACAACCGCATCAGTCATTCACTGCTACGCTACACACATGACTCACATCTGCTTAAACACAGAAAACAGTTTTATGAATATTTAAGAATCTGTCAATGCGGTGAAAATGTCATCTGACTGGAGCTGAGAGCTGATTCCTACATGAACATCAGGGGCCCAAAACTAAACAAAATGTCATATTAAACACAGTTTGTATTTGTTTCAAGACACACTCTGATGAAAATTGTGTTTTTGGTATTGTAGCATGTTCTTGTGTTTTTTTTTCTGATGATGGAGAAAATTCAGCTGAAAGTTGCATTTCTGACAGGGCCGTTTTATGGTCCGGGCCAATGGGGCCGGCGCTCAGGGGCCCAGGAGGGACCTAAAGCAATGTAGATGCAGATGCTGATACCAATTGCGATGTCAGAGGGCCTCTTTTTTCTAGGATCTTATGACTACTCACACTGTTATGGGGCAGTTCTAAAGAGGACCAAGAGAGAAGAGTGAACGAATTAGGCGTTCAGGGACGCAATCAGATGGTCCCTTGGCTATAGGATACAACAATCAGAAGGCCCCTGGGGGCTATGGGGTGTGGCAATCAGAGGGCCCCTTGCTACTGCGTCTGGAACCGGTACCGATCCGCGTCCGGTACCAGGTTATGTTTAGGGTTGGAGTGCCTGGTTAAGGTTAGGGTCAGGGTACCAGTGCAGCCTGGTACTGCACTGGTACCGGTTCGCGACCTGGAGGTTGGGGAGCCTTGATTTAATTGAATGAGCCAGCGCATCAAAAAACAATGAATTGGGTACACCTGAAGCTCCTGCAACTGGTTGTAAACTCCGTGTAAACTGGTTTGCTGTAATCCCCCAAACCAGTTGTACAACAAACCTTAAAGGTTCAAACATACAAACTAAAACCATGAACTAAAAATGTAAAACTTCACCAGCGTGTTTCTCTACCTCTGTTCACCTCGTCCTATTCTCCATTGTTCCAGACCGTTCTGAACGGGTCAGCTCTATAGACTCTGACCATCCATTGAGTTCTGCTTTGAACAAACAGCTCTTTGCTGCTGGGAGGAAGACAGGGGAGATGAAGAACTCCATTTGCCCAGATATCTTCTTCCTTCAGCAAGTGTTATGACCTGTTAGCATAAGCATGGAACCAAACGCACAGTTCTGTGGTGCCCCCCTTTCCGAAGTACGGAAGGTTTGACACTTTGGCCCCTGTGGCTGGTCCTGGAGCATGTTGGTCAGCCAAGCAGCAAGCCTGCGGTCATGTTGAGGAGCATGTCTAAACCCGAGCTGGCTATGAGGAGAACCGACATTCTGGTCTCTCAGCTCACACCTTCATTAAGACGGGGCGGTTCTGCGCCGCAGACCGGCGACTGTGTGGCTGTGGTCAGGCTCCCAGAGGGGATCACCACAAATGGCTTCTTAATTGCTCATAAATGTGCAGAGGGGCTTGGCTGACTGCCCCCGCTGGTGTGAGGAGCTGAGGGAGCCAGGCTGCGGGACACAACGCACGCCGTCTGTGAGGCTGCGGGACACTCCACTTGCCATCTGTGTGCGAAAACAAATGTTGTTTTAAGCGGGTTCATGAAAATGATGTTGTGTTTTAGACTCTGGCTGCTGTGTGTTTTTCTGTAGAACGACTTTTGTGTTTCCAGTTTTAAGTTTCTCAATCTTCCAATCTTTGTATTCTGTCCTTTCATTTTGATTTTCTGCACTTTTTATGCTTTTAGTAGTTTTTAGAGTTATAGTTGGCTTTGACTGTTGTTGCAATTTTTGTGTGACATTCCAGTTTTTTGTGTTGTTGCCATTTTGGTGTTTTTACAGTTTTTTATGTCTTTGCAATCTTTGTGTATTCTTTTGAATTTCTTTGTTTGTTGCAATTTTTTGTGTCATTGCAGTTTTTGTGTGTTGCATTGTCAGTTTTGTGATTTTTGAGTCGTTGCAGCATTTTTGTATTAGCTATTTTTTCATGTCGCTACAGTTTTTGTGTTGTTGTTTTTGTTGTGTTATCGCACTATTTGCATGTCATAACAGTTTTTGTGTCATTTTTTCATTTTGTTGCAGTTTTTGTGTTTTGTTCTTTTCCATCATTATATATTTTAGTGTTGTGCTGGTTTCAATTGTTGTATGTTTTTGTGTTATTTTCCTTTGTATGATTTTGTGTTGTGTTGTTTTCCATTGTTGTATTTTGTTGTATCCATTGTATTGTTTTGTGATGTGTTGTCTTCCATTGTTGCATGTTTTTGTGCTGTTTTTCATCAATGCATGTTTTTGTGGTATATTCCATCGTTGTATGCTTTGGTGTTGTGTTGTCTTCCATTGTTGTATATTTTTGTGTTGTTTCCATCATTGTATTTTTTTGTTGTGTCCATTGTAATGTTTTGTGTTTTGTTGTTTACTGTTGTTGTATGTTTTTGTGTTGTTTTTCATTATTGTATGTTTTTGGGTTGCGATACATTATTGTATGTTTTTGTGTTGCTTTCCATTATTGTATGCTTTTGTGTTGTGACATTTTTCAGAGTTGTGTGTTTTTGTGTTGTGACATTTTTCATCGTTGTGTGTTTTTGTGTTGTGTTCCATCATTGTATGTTTTTCTTGTGTTCCATTATTGTATGCTTTAGTGTTGTAACATTTTTCCTCGTTGTGTGTTTTTGTGTTGTGACATTTTTCATCGTTGTGTGTTTTTGTGTTGTTTTCCATTCTTATATGTTTTTTTTGCCGTGGCAAGTGGGTCTTGACAGTTCAGATGAGTGTTGCCGTCCACCGCGTGGTCCTAATGCCTACTTTCTTTTAATCCACAGTTTTGTTGTGATGTGTTTTAGCTCCGCCCTCTCACCCCTCTCTGGAATGTAAACAGACTGATCCGGACTTTCCAGCAGCGTTTGCCACCGGAGACGTTTGACGACATAACTAATAAAGATGTTGTTGGCGCTCACAGACGGCAGCTTCTCAGGTGGGACCGCGGCAGGTCGCTCTCTGGAGGTCACGGTAGGAGGAGCCATGTTTTTCCTTTTCCAGAGGCTAAGCGGTCCAGAGGTCAGTGGGTATCATGATGTGTGTGTTGGTGTTAGATGCTGGTTTTCCACGGACCCGTAGGTGAAGCCGACAGAGATTCTGTTAGTTATGGAGGGAAAAAGTGAGCTCGTTCCTGGACCAGAAGAACAACATCACCCTGGAGGGCGGGGCTTACTGAAACTCAACTGCTCTGATTTGTTACTGGATGAAGAGATGATGGAGTTATGATCCACACTGATTACAGAGAGGGGGGAGACATCACCGACCTCCCAGAAGGAGGGGTCAGAGCCTGGATGGGGGTGGTGATGGAACGTGAGGACGGACCTGATGGTCTGCAGGTCAGAACATCAGGAATCTGGAAGCTTCTGCTGAGGTTCTGTAGCAGCAGAACTGAAGCAACACGACCTGTTGACTGTTCCTATGAGCTGAGGATCTCCAAACACTCTGACCTTTATGACTTCCGTCCTCCATTGGGTCATGGCTGTCCTCACAGCCCCCCCTCGCAGATGCTTCTCTGACATGTGGAGCAGCTCCTGATCCCAGTCTGGACCGGGTCTGAGTCCAGGATAACTTGAGGGATCACGTCATCGCCGTCATCGCCGTCCTCGCCAAGCAGCTCGGCCACCCCAGCGGCCGACTCCCCAGCCCTGTTTACACTGCTCTCATTCATGCTGCAGTAATTGCTATGACCTTTCCATGTTTGCGGCGTGTCAGCGTCTAACTAAGAGCACGATCACCCCTCCTGCACCCCCACAACCCCCGCTTCATATGTTCACTAATTTGTCTGCACTTCTGTGCGGTTTGTGTTCTGGCTGTGTGAGGTCACTGCCCGCTTTGCAGCTCAACACCTGGAAGCAGAAACAAACTCAGCTGATCTGACATGAAGCTGCAACGAGGACGGAAGCTTCAAGAGGACAGACGGCATGGGAGGACGGAAGGGACAGGAAGATAGATGACAGGTGAGGACAGACTCCATGGAAAGATGGACGCCACAGGAAAACAGACGCCGTGGCAGGACAGATGTCACAAGAGGATGAATGCCACAGTAGGACACCATGGAAGGACAGAGAAAACCTGAGAAGAAGCAGCAGATCCAGCAGCTTTCAACAAACTTCAGGAAACAGTTTGGAGAAGAAAGCTGGAATTCTGCATCTCCTGACAGACGTCTTCATCCAGAACCAGGAGACATGCGGAGAACCTGGACACACACACACCTCTCTGAGGCCTTCAAAGACCGCACAATAAAACAGAAACGGAGGTGGGGCTGCCAGCAGCCGTCAGAGGAGTTTGATTAGGCTCTAACATCACCCCCCCATAAAAAAACAACTTCATTACACTGTAAATGTGTGAGGATTGTGACATGGGGGGGGGGGGGGGTCTAGACACACATCCTCATCCAAACCCAGAGTCAGTTAATGAAACCACAACTGAAACAGAAACACAAAGCAGAAGGAAGGACAGTCAATGAAGCAAAGAACGACAAGGAAGACACAACAAAACATAAAAAAACACAATACACACAACACAAAAACACAATGCAGAAAGACACAACGCAACATACAAAAACGCACAACAGAAAAACATAAAACAAAGTCACACAACAAACAAAGAAAACAAAAACACAGAAAAAGAGAAAGATACTGTACACACACGTGGATGTAAAGAAACCCACAAAAACCACAAAGATTCCAAAAACTATGAGAAACTCACAATAAAGCTAAGAGTAAAAATCAGTTGGTAGACAGAAATAAAAAACGTTCATTAGATTAAGTCTTTTTGTTGGAGCTGCTGTGGGTCTGAGTTCATTTGTTCGTCTGAAGTGGTCGTCCTGACGACGGCCAGCCTCCATCTGAGCAGAAAAGCTGTAAAGTTTGAAATGTGTTGCAGAAAAGTGGGAAATGAGAAGACTGGGGCTTCAGACGGGATGTTTCAGGTTTATTGTCTATGAAACTCCAGCTGCTGGCAGAGATGAGAGCAGTGAGGAGCTGTGATAAGCACTGAAGGTTCTCCTGCTTTCACGGTTCAACCCAAACAACGGCAGAACCTGCAGGCAGAAATCAGGCTCATCCTCTTCTGGTCCACAAAAGATCTGAAGAAGATTTTAAAACTTTTCCAAAGAATGTCTGATTTTTATGAACAAATGAAGACGTGGAGAAAAACAAGGAGGTTTGAAAGCCTTCCTGACAGGAATCTTCCATGAATGAACCTGTGTTTCTGCATGAGTGACTTCACAGACTGAAGCTCAGATCTTCATCACATTCTGCTTGCAGATTCAGCAGGAATCTTCCTCTGTAAAGGTTTATCAGCAGCTCTGAAACAGCAGGGAATCTGTTTCTGCAGTCCACCTGCTCCCAAATCATCACCAAGAAACCTGCTCCAGACCTTCTGGGACTTGATGGAGATTGGGGAGAACAGACAGTTTGTCAGGACACCTCCATGCTGAAGGTGGTGAACTTTCCCCGCAGGGTATGGAGCGCTGGCTTCAGGTGATGTTGGTGAACTTCAGACTCTGTGAGTGACAGGTTATATTCCTGTTCATGTCTGTCTTCACGTCACGCCTCTTCACAGAGACACTGAGAAGACCAAAGAACATTAGATGTGAGGAGGTTGGGGGGAGCCCGTCAGGGTCAAAGTCTCCATAGCAACAAGTCAAACATCAGAAGTGATGCTCCTCGCCTGTGAGTCTGAAAGAGTTTTCAAACATTCTCCTGAAGCTCCAAAACCAATCCTGTCATGGCTCGGCTCGGGTCGTTGTCACAGACTAGGACAAGGATGGGCAACTCCAGGCCTCGAGGGCCGCAGTGTCTGCATGATTTCCAGATATCCAAGCCCTAGTCATGACTGATTACCTTGTTCAGGTGTGTCCAGCCAATTAGAACATGCCAGAGCATGGTATGTTGGAAAACATGCAGGAATGCGGCCCTTGAGGCCTGGAGTTGCCCATGCCTGGACTAGGACCTTCTTCACGCTGAGTTCAGTTAGACATTTCTGGTCTTGGTTGCAGTGAGGGTGGTGGTCAGTAAAGACGTGACCTCAGGCGGCCCAGAGGATCCACGTCACGTTTCTCTGAACCTGCAGCTCCTCCTGTCTGCCAGCTTCCTCCTAAATGAGCAGAAGGTGTTCAGGCTTTCAGGTCCGGTTTCTTCTGATGGTATTACCCTCTGCGCATGGCGCGGGGTGCAGCCACACTTCCTCGCCGTGACTCTGGGATTGTAAATGGATATTAAAGGGCCTTTTGAGGCGCAGTGAGAAGCTGCCATATTTCTCCAGATGTTCCTCAGACATCGGAGAACCTAAAGAGGGAGGAGGTCAGCAGCAGCTCCAACTGTCACAAAGGTCGTTGTGTTTCTGTGGAATTTCTACAGCTTTTGTGGACAAAGCGTTTCTACTGTGAATCCCTCAAGCTCAGCCTGAGATTGTCCAACAGAGAAGCTCAGAAGAAGGCAAAACCCCTTAACTCCAACGAAGCATCAAAGACCTCCATGACTGAAACTGGAGGCCTACATAGGACAGTTGGTCTGAAATCCAACCTTCACTGGAGAAATTGTCAGTCATGCGTCTTTAAATGTTTCATCCAGACAAAAACTGAAGATCCGAGGATGTAGAGGTCTTCTTCAGCGTACCTGTTCACAGATAAACTGATGCACAGGAAAAGCTGAATAAAAGATTCAGACTTTGAAGAACTTTCTCAGAAAATCCTCACTTCACTTTAGTTTCTGCACATTTATCCCAAAAACATCCACTTTTGTAAGAATTGTTTCAGCTGGATGATCCGTTTTCCATCACTGCAGCGGATGAGGTGGCTACAGAGGAGAATTAATCCCAGTGTTTTATCATTTAGTAGGTAATCTCTGCGCAGCAGCCTTTTCCATGCAGGCGCGCCAGAGAATCACCAGTAGACTCCAGCCTTTTCCCTGCAGGCTCATGCAGATGTGAATTTCAGCCTCAGTATTGATTACAGATTCCATCTGTTGTGCGTTTTCCCCACTTTTCTATTGTGAATTGCTGCCTTTGTTGTGTTATTTTCCCATCGGCAGTCGGGGTGTTTCCATGAGTGAAGCTGCTGCGTTCCAGCCTCAGAGTGTTTCTGCAGACCACCTTCTGTTAGTGCTTTTCTCATCAATAAACGGACGACTGTCTGCCGACGCCGAGCAGGAGGACTCATACATATTGAGGACGGGGACCTTTGCTCCTAAAACTGTCATTTTCCTGCTGCAGCTTTGCTTCAGCTAACAGAGGAAAATATCTGATAGAAGTTTAAAATATCGTTTAGAGAGTGACTCTCAGGATGATATGGAACTCTTGGTCCTCAAAAAGCTTAATTATACAATCAGTTGAGTAGGATAATCTAGAAAGAGTTGACATTCATCTGCAGCGGAGTTCCTCAGGAATCAATGTTGGATCCCCTACTGTTTCCTTTGACCAATTTCTGAACCGATGTTCTTGAATAAATCAAGAAATGTCTTTATTCTTCAGTGCTTTTAAATGTTCTGGTTTTTAAATGTAACGATTTTCTGTATAAAACTGATTTAAAAAAAAAAAAAACTAACTGGAGCCAGCTCAGGACCCCCCCCCCCCCCCCCCCCGCCGCCGCCGCCGCCGCCTTCCAAAAAAATTCTAAATCTTAGTTTACTTAATCACCAGGAGGCCTTTTGATTGACAAATTATTCTCAACTCAGTTCCTCCCCATTTGTTGGTTTTCAGATAAGGTGGCCGCTTTCAAAGAACTCTGTGATCAACGAGCAGAAAAACTGTGTCCAATCATCTTAAAACAACTCGTGATGATGTCATCACTCGCATTGCTCTACCCTTTAACTTTACTGCTGCCCCAGAGGCCATTTAAGGAACTACACAGTACTGATACTCAACCGAGGTTGATATTCCAAAAAAGGATAAAAAGGTTGTTTTTTGTTGGAACATGTGTTGAACATGTTGGGGTTGATCTTAAACTGAGGATTTTGTTGTGAAAAGATCACGCCCCGTAACACGGGTTTTAAGAAAAGACAATGAATCTGATCGCAGAAAGAAACATTTTAGAGCTTGACATTTGTTTCTGTTATGCAGTTATTTTACGTCGGAGTCAACAACACTGACTTGAATACACCACCTAGTGGTTATTACCGGGTAACCACTGGCTCTGAGGTGGAACACTGCCACCTGCTGGTCACGACAAACAGTGCAGCTTATTTACTCATTAATTCACAAAAAATTAAATGAACGTCTAAATAATTAAATACAACATAAATTGAGAAAACAATTATCTAATAAACCATTTGGCATTAATTTGAAAAATTCAAGAACATCTCCATCTGAGTGCTGCATCAAAGCTCTGGATTCGTGAAAACTATTCAAAACAGTTTTCTAACTAAAACCTGAATCCTGCGGTCATGGATCTTTCTATGGTTTGTTTTTGTTTGAAGATCATCTCTGACAGAGGATGGAGGTGGAGCTCATCTCTGGAAAGTTCAGAATGCTGTTTATCTTCTGCTGTCAGGAGTTAAATGTGTCGCTGCGCTCGCTCTGTGGTTCCCTCTGACCACATGTTAGTCTCTCCCTGCTCCCACGGCTGGGAGGCAGAGTCTGGGTGTCAGATGATGATCCTGGGTGGAGGCTGGGGGGTTTTTGGAGGGTGGGTGAACTTGAATCTGCAGCTCTGCCATCTGATGAAAAAACCCGGCTGCTCTCATAATTACTGCTGGCGTTCAGACTGGAGGCTTTGGTGGAGAAAGTGTTGGGTGGGCATCTCTGCAGATACCAAATCTTCAGAGTATGGGGGTGGGGGGTGTTTGAATAGCTCTCATTACAGTGCAGCTTTGGCAGTTCCTGTAAAAGTTTGGTTCGGTCCAAATGCTGTTTTTTCTTTTTCAGCAGAGACATGCTAAAAATAACCACAGTTTTAATAAGTGTGTGGCTTTTAATGGCAGCATGTAAAAATGTGCTTCGTGTTAACAGCTTTGCTGAGGCGAACCCAAGCACACTTCTGCCCGCCTCAGAACAAATTGAGATTGCAAACGCCTTTTTTGGGGCTGTTAAATGGGCAGCGAGTGACGGCAGCACAGATGCCCACAAACCCAAAGCCCGCATGAGCTGCATAGATGAAACACCAAGTTACACCCCCACACACACACACTCTGATGCACTCATGGGCTCCATCAGGATCTTTTTTCTTGTTTTTAACATTTCTCATATTTTTCAACTTTTCTTATCATGTTAAACTGTTCTCATATTTTGTACTTTTCTCATTTTTTTCAACTTTTCCCATAAGGGTAAACTGTTCTTATATTTTTAACATTTTCTAACATCGTTAAACTATTCTCATATTTTTACACTTTTCTAATATTTTTGAACATTTCTCACATTTTTAGACTTCTCATATTTGCACTTTTCTTACATATTTAGACTGTTCTCATGATTGTATTTTTCTCATATTTTTTAGCTTTTCTCATATTTTTCAGACGTTTTTAAATTTTTAAAAACTTGTGTCATCTTTAAAAAAATATTTTCATATTTTTTATTTTTCTCATATTTTAAACTGTACTCAAAATTTTAAGCTTTACTGATATTCTTGAACTTTTCTCATACCTGCAACCTTTTATTCTGTGTTGTTTTTCGTTTCTTTAGTTTGGTCCTGACATGGTTTTTGTGCTTTGATGGAGACAGAAACAGGACTACAAGTTGGGGATTTGAGGTCTTGTTGGGTCATGGATCAGGCCCCGAGGTTTCTCTCATGTGGTCCACCCGCCCCTCCACCCCAGCTTGTCCTCGCCTCAGCTTGCAGGAATGTATTCCCTTGCGGTGGGCCGGTTCTCTTGGAGCTGACCCCCTCCTCCGCAGAACACTGCTGGCAAAAAGCTTTTGGATGGAAACCCCTTCATGTTGACAGTGTAAGCTGTGGGCCTCCTTTGCATCACAGAAGAGTGAGGATCTATTTTTAAGGCTGCTGTTTCCGTCCGGAGCGCCTACGACATAAAGGAGACGTAGAAAAGCTGTTGCTTTGTTTGGGTTGCGGCCTGTGGAGCTCAGAGCTTTGGTTATTCTGGGAGCAGGAACGGGTTACAGGCTTATTTTGGAGGTTCCATGCAGCGTGGGTCGTCCTGCTGCAACCATCTCTGCAGCAGTGATGCAACCAGAAGGCTGGGTCCTCTGATGCAGTTCACTGGGAAACCCCTTTCTGATTCCAAAAGCCCCCAGTCTGAACCACTGCCACCAGCATATGGGGCTAGAGCGGGGGTGCTCACACTTTTTTGGCATGGGGCTACTTTTGAGACGACAACAACAATATATACATATTTTAAAAATATGTATTTAAATTTGTTTAGAATGGACACTAAACTATTAAAAATATCAAAACAGCCAGCAGTTTTTTGTTTGTCACAATAGTAAAAGGTGTATACTTGTATAGCACTTTTCCATCTTCACAGTCCCGTTCACACTCACACACTGATAGTGGCTCCGCTGCTGAACACTGGCGCCAACCATCCACCAAAGCCAATGTGGGGTTCAGGGTCATAGACAAATAAAAAAACATATCTTTTTGTAGTCAGGAGCAAAGTACAAAACCAACAAGCTGTTACAACAACTATTTATTCCTGTTTAAAAATTGTGAAAAAAATTATGGACAAACAAATCTTTCGTGATAACCCGAACAAGTTCTTTATTCATCACCTGTGGGTGTCTGTCTTTTTTTAAGAAATCCTTGAGTAATCTGTTTTTCTTATGGTGACAGTTTTTAATCCTTTAATCAATATTTTTCTTCGTCACACGTGATTATAAATATTAATCAAAAACATCAGGATAATTCTCTAGATTTTATACATAATTAGAATGTCTTTTCTTGAAAGGCAAGTTTATTTTTTAGAAATAAACCCAGTCTATTAAACTTTTGATTTAATATTTGCTGTTGCTTAAAAATATAAAGTTCATTATATTTTTATATTTTTTAAATCATGTATTCTTTACGCTTAATAAAGGCAACTATGAAAGGAAAAAAAAAGCCACAATGGGATTCAAACCTAGATCCTATGAATGGAAGTGCAGAGTAAGCTGTTGTCGCCACACGCTTAACTACATTCTACAGAGCTTGCTTTTAGTCAACGCATAAAAATATAAATACAAATATATATATATAATTTTTTTTGGACGGCTCTTTGACGTAATAAGCACCCCTGGTCCAGAGCATGCGGTGAGATCCCACACCGCAGGGCTGAAGCTCCATCGCAGGGCCTGGTTCCAAGCCGGAGTCTGATGATGCTGCAAGAACGAGAAAGACGTAGAAACAAACATTTATTTCTGTGTGGGAAAGGAAAAAAGGAAAACGGTGAGTTTATTTTCATTCAGAAAACGGGTTAAAAAAAGATCTTCAAGCATCTGGACCTGGAAACGTTTCAGCACTCATCCGATAGGCTTCACCCGTCTGATGACTCGACTTCAAAACATCGTCTGGATAAATTAAGATCAGTAAGATCTTCAGCAGAAAAATGTTCAGAAGTAAAAACATCTGGACCTTTCATTCAGTCACAAAAACTTCTCTTCGGTGAAAACAAGATTCATAAAATAATCCTGACGTTGTTTGACAGTGACATTATCATATATATAATATCATAGTATAATCTCATTGTCAATCCATGTTATTTCCTTCTGAAATGCTTACATTTAATCTGTAGGTTTAGAATAATTTCTGATAAAGATTTTCTTCCTCTTTCCCTCCAGATCTCAGCATTAGTAACTCCTCTGGTCAAAGACAATCATGTCTCTGGTTCTTTGACCTTCTCGTGTGAGGTGAGGTCTTTTCTGCCTGCTGGATCTAAATGTTCACTTCAGATTTTTTTTTTTTTGATACATTAAGGTTCTTCACATCTTCTAAACCTGCTTAATCTCTTTAGGGTTACATGGTTGCTGGAGCCAATCCCAACCACTGTCAGCTGAGGACAGAACTCACCCTTCACCGGTCCCCAGTCCATCACAGAACATAAAGACAAACATGTAAACCAGAAACAGAAGAATTCAGAAAAAGTGAAACCATGATGAACGTTAACACAAGTGAGGAGCTACTTCAGAATCACAGAAAAATCAACACTCAAACAATTGCTTAGCCTATCATGGTCTGGGTATTTATGACATCACAGGCGAGCCTTCTCAAGTCCAGCAGAGGAGCCACTTTGACTCCCTGTATTTAACATAAATGCAGAAAACGTTAAACTAATGTTATCCTGCTGACAGACGTCCCCCTTCCAATCTGTCCTATGCTGAGTCAGTCTGTGTTTCACCTTGTGTAGTCATGTAAACCGTGTGGGCGTGGCTATCCAAACGCTCGCTGTTCAGGAAGATTGGAAAGTGTTCTCTGATGGGGAGACCTGAAATCTCTCAAGACGTTTATGGGCTCAGACGTTAAAAACTGGGGGTTGCCATGGAGCCATCATCTTCAGCGGGGGGGTCTTTAACCGTAGAGCGTTGTTGTGGGGATAAACAGAGGCTCAGCTGTCAGCTGTAATTGCTGTTGTGCTGCCGCTCAGCAGTGAAAGCAGACTCACCTGTGCAGGTGAGCAGCACACGTGGAGATTACTGACGCCTTTGATGTTCTCTGAACCGACGGCCCCCATTGTTCAGCCGCTGACATAATGACCCCCATCCCAACATGCCAACATGTTTATGATAGTTAACAGAATTACAGCAGACGGCTGCTGACAGAAAGTCCGATTGTTCCACTAAACCAGTAGGTGTGTATAAACATCATTGTTGTGAAATGTTCCGACAAACTTTCTGAAGTGAGATTCTTACTGTCTGACCAGAGTGTTTGGTGCAATGACAACAATGGCTCTGGGATTTCTGGAGGATGAAGATGAATCTTCTTTTTTTTTTTTTTTTTGGCGTTTTCATTTTTTTTAATAATTTATTTGTTTTTTTAAAAGTTTATTTTAATGGTTATTACAGGGTGTTTGTAAAGCACCTTAAGCTTCAGTCTTTGCTTGAAAGTTTCTGTATGAATAACGTTTTATTGTAATTTCTCTTTTCTGCTGTTATTGTAATCCAGCCACGCTCCGCCCACTCACCAGCTGTGATCAGAGTTGACCACTGAGATCCATGATCCACAGCTGGATCACATGATCCTTCCCCAAAACAAGGCTCTGAGGTCCCTGGAGGAATCTAGATCCAGTTAAGATATCTGGTCTTTGTTGAAGTGTCATGTTCAGGTTCTGGACCAGAGTGAACTCCATCTTAATGTTGATGAAGTGGATCCTACAAAGTCCAGCTTAGAGTTCACATGGATTCCCACAAATGTCCAAAGGAAGTCATGAACCCCCCATAGCTGAGATAACAGCAGCCATGACGTCTCCATCAGGAAATAAGAACTCTTTTCTTTAGGGGGTTCTCCAGCCCAATGCACTCCCATTTTCATTTTCTTTTCTTGCTGAGAAACACTTTGGGAGAACTTTCCTCACCTTTTTCCTCTGAGGAGGAAGAACACCTGCTTTCCCTCTGAGCGTTTCCACTGAGGTCAGAGTTCTGGTCCGGATCCGGTCAGAGAAGAAACCTGGAGAAGCCAAAGGAAAGAAAGTCAAAGAAACGAAGAAAGAGGTGAGAAGATGAACATTAGCATAATCAGTGATACACTGATTGTTCTCTCCTGTGCTAGTCCTTTTCTAATATTGAGATAAATATTATAGATGACCAGTCTGTCATCTGCATAGAAATGAAGGTTTTTCCGTATGAGTGTCATACAGTATTTGTTGAATCTGAATTCTTTTATTAGAAAGTCAATCCACAGAAATAAACTTGATTCCACAGAGATAAACTTTGTTCAGCAAAAAGGCCTTTTATTCCACAGAAATAAACTTTATTCCACAGAGATAAACTTTGTTCAGCAAAAAGGCCTTTTATTCCACAGAGATGTTGAATGTTTTGAACAAAAGAGTGACTCAGCATTTCTTCTGACCCAAACGAGGCAGAATGTTTGAGTCTTTCTACTTCTGCAGGCGGATCTGGTGCCTGTGAGGTCCGTCTCAGCTGCATCATTGTCCTGCAGCTCAGAGCGTTGTCAGCTTCTTCATCAGAGGTGAATCTGAGAGCAGCTTTCCTTTCATGGGACCGCCCCCCAGAGGATTACCTGCAGACAGGTATGCACCACATGAAAGCAGCTCTGGCTGCAATTACAGCTTGCTGTAGGCTTTAGCTCCAGCAGCGCGACTGTAGACTTCACTGCTGCAAACGTTTTCAGGAGACTGCAGCAGAATGCACAACAGCTCGGTGTGGTCCCGCAGATTTGTGCTTACCGCTTCACCACAGGTGATGTTTCTTCATCTCTGCAGCTCAGATGAAGACCACTGGATAACATGAAACAAATCAGGAACGTCTCTGCCATTGAACTGAAGATTGCGTCATAATCAGCAGAAATGGTTGAGAGTTCCTACAGCAGGAAGTGATAAATAATGAGGCTGTCCCTTCACTGAATCATTTTTGGACAGTTGGATGTGGGGTGGGTGGGCCCCCTGCGACAGACTGGCGACCAGTCCAGGGGTGTCCCCTGCCTTTATTCCATGAGTAGCCAGGTTAGGCTCTGGCATCCCTGTGACCCCAAAAGGGACAAAACGGTATAGACAAAATGAATGGATGTGGGGTGGGGTCATCAGATTGGATCAGGAAAATGGGATGGTCTTTCATTTTTTATTTTCATAAATCTCTGAATACTTTATGCCTCCCCTGAATGCATCAGAAGTTTTTTTGAATGAACAACTTGATTAAAAAACATTATAGTTTTGCTGTGGTCATTCGCTATGTGAGTCACTTCCTGGAAAGAAAACTTTACATGAATGATTGCTGTTTTTAAGGTGATGACCTCCATTCTTTTCTGCTCCTGTTGTAAGACTTTCCTGTTCTACGCTCAGCTGTCTCTCTTCATGACCTCCTGACGCCTCGTGAAAAAACAATACCAGAGATTTCACGTTTGAGCTGAAAAGTCTGGATTTGATTTTTATTAACTTTTCATCAAACTACAGTTGTCACCATGGAAAAGTGAAACTCTATTAACCGATCATTAAATCGTGTTTTTCTTTCTAAAGGCCGAGGATAAAAACCAGATAGATGATGGTCTTTCCCGCCAGGTCACAGTTTGGTGAAGGGCTGGGGGGGGTCATGTTGGGTTAAGGTGGATTTAGATGAATCTGCTGCAACAAAATGATGGGTAGGAATGGGCAGGGGATGTGGGGGTGCACACTCCCGTCAGAGTCCAGCCTGCATCGTTTTTGACCTTAAATAGACCTCCATGTGATAGAAGCTCCGCCCATGTCTAGCGTGGACTTTGACTTGCAGATTTACAGCCGGTGGTCTTTGTTTGGACTCACACTTCCTGATGTGCCTTTTCCAAATAAATGGACTCTCTGGAAAGTGGCTCAGGACACCCGCAGCAACCGGAAAATTCCTGCAAGTGGGAGCTGAATTTGGTGGCGTGTTTATCGGTTTGGAGCAGATGTGGAGGGAGATGGGAATACCGCTCTGTGGAGGAATATTTATGAGGGAAATTCACACTCTTTGGCTAACTGACGTTCAGTCTGAAAGGTGAAAGTTTTCAAGCAGCCAAAGTCATGAAACCAGATCTGCTCCTGAGCTCTGAAACCAATAGGAACAAAGCAGATTTACGGCTAAACCAGTTTGAAAAACCTGACAGAAAATGATGATGGCGGATTACAGCTCTGAATTCCATCTGGATCTTCTGAGGTGAATAGTTGTTCATGCGAACAGAGTGTCTGCTCAGCAGCTCAGTCAGGGTTCTGCAGGAGATGCAGATGTCTGCAGGTCTTCACGGTCAAACCTGCAGCTGACTTCATCAAAGTCCTGAAAAGTCTGAGAACCTTCTGAGAAGAGAAACAAAGGAGCAGCAGCTGCTGCTTTGAAGTCCTGCATTAACAATTTCACGCCGCCACGGCTGTTTGTCTTCTCACTGCATGAACCTCCTCCCTCTCTTCATCTGTAATTCTTACAACAACACGCTCCAGAGAAGCAACAAACCAAAGCTTTCATTTCGCTCTGCAATGCCAAACACCACAAGTCCACCTCTGCGGTGGAAGGTCAAGACAGAGGGTTTGGCCCTTGATGGTCGGGAGCCAAATGTTTACCTTCTGGGCGTTCACCCGTTGATCTAGTGGATAAAAGTGGGGGCCAGCAGATTGGCAGGGATTCAGGGGCAGCGATAGAATCAGAGAGACACACTCTGCTGTCATCTCAGATGTGAAGCAGCTGACGACCAGTTTACAGCAGACCAAATCAGTCCAGACCAGAACACTACAAACCTGATCACTCCAGACCGGTTCACCTCAGTCTGGTTCACTAGAGACACACTCAGTACAGACCCGGTAATCACAGACCAGTGCAGTACAGACCCATTTCGTCACGCCTGTCCATTGCAGATCAGTTCAGTAAAGGCCCGCTTATCGCAGACTCATTCATCACAGACCTGTTCACGACAGACCCATTCAGTACAGACCCGTTTACTGCAGACCTAGTGTTCACCACAGCACAGTTCACTACAGACCTGTTCATTACAGACCTGTTCACTACACGTTCACCACAGCTGAGGATGTTGAGGTTCTCTGTGGAAGGAACCAGGATGGATCAGGAATAAATTCATCAGAGGAATGATAGATGTTTTAGAGATCAATGCAAGGAAACATATGGAAATGTTTGGACACAATGAGAAGAGGAACAGTGATGATGTTGGTAAAAAAAAAAAAAGATTCTGAGGTTGGAGGTGTAGAGGATGACCAAAGAGGAGGTTCATGGATGAAGGAGGACACGAGGGTGGAGGATGCAGAGGAGAAGGTTAAATGAAGACGTAGGAGAGTAGATACAATTTAAAGACAAAAAGAAAATTAGATTTTTTAAAAACAAATTATTTTATTGTTTATCAGCTTCACTTCAGGTGAGGATGTATTCATAGTTTTATGGGAAACAGGATGTTTCATGTTGGCGTGTACTTTTGGTAAATGCTGTATCCATATACCAGTAAAGCTCGTTTCTTTCTTCATGAGGGTCCAAAGGGCTTTACAGTCATATTTCCATTCACACATCTACGCATTCACAGACTGATGGTGACAAAGCTGCCATGCAGGGCACCAGTGCGGGTTCAGTGTCTCGCTCAAGAGTACGGACGCATTGGCAGGTAAATCAGAAACTGAACCTGTGACTTCCTGACCAGTTCAACCGCTCTACCACTGTCCCACAATAGATTTAGGGGGAGTGGAGGTGTCTCCTCATAGTTCATGTCTTCCACAGTGCTTTTTGACTCTGGTAGAAGCCCTGTGGTCCATGAAAACACTGACAAGAAAAAAGTGCAGAAAATATTTGCAGTTTGCAATATTTCCAGAAGACGCCAGGAAGAATCACAGATAGTGTCAATGTTAAAGTGCCACAGATAAAGAATATTCTGAAATAAATATTTCCTGGTCTCAGTGTGTATGATAGGAGACCTGCAGAAGGAGGAGGTGGACCCGGGTGTTGGCCCCACCCTCTACAACCAGCTGCTACACCCAGAGCTGCAAACATGTGGTTGAAGAGAAAACTGACTGTCTTTGTGGATTTTGTACAAAAACATGTGGAACCTTTCATTGTATTAAGTGGAAAAACATGAGCACGTCTTCTTCAAAATCAGTACCATAACTCATCCGTTTGGAGGTCTTCAGTTTCTTCTGAGGATTGGAAATTTCTTCTTCTCCCTCCGGTTAAAGGAGTTTGTCTCAAACAAGGCCGAGCCTTTGTCTCAGTCCGGACATAGTTGTGATGTCTGCCGGCTCTGATGTGGTCTTTGCTTATATTTCCACCACATGTGTCCCAGAAAGAAGAACTGCAGCTAAAAATATGTGCAGCTCTATTTTTGACATCAGAAACGGCCCAGATGGAGCAGCAGCTCAGAAACATCCTACCTGGTGTGAAACATAACGAATAGAAACATCTGAGAAGACGTCGGGTATTCAACGAGCACGTCTCTGTATGAGTTCTTCATCAGTCTCTGGTTCTGGTGAGGTTTCAGAAAAATCTGGTTTTTGGCACTTTCACCGCTAGGTCAACTGTGCAAAAAACTGGAATATTTTAAATCACATCGTTCTTTCATTTTATTTCTGTTTAACCAGGTTTGTTGTCAAAAATTGATCACTTGCTGTGTACAGCTCCCTCTTGTGGAACAGTTCTGCATGAAGCAATCTACAGGCAAATGGGTGATGTCACTACAACACGGTCCAATCACAAGGGAAAGGCTCATTCTTCTGTTACAGCCACAGAAAAGAAAAAAGATACGACTGTTGACTCTTCATTCCAAGTGTTAAGTTTACAGAGTTCTGACATTTTCAGGGGTAAATCTGCAGAAAACAGGGTCTCCTAACCTTTCTGTGCTCCCTCTCAAGGTTTTGAGGCTTACAAAGTTTCTGTCTCATCCATGGAAGCCCTTGAACGCAGCATCACCCAGCATCTGCACAGGCGGATGGGCCTGTAGAATACCTCTATGGCCACAGCAACACGCTGCTGGTCCCTTCCTCTGCCTTGACTGAAGAGTTCAAAGCTACTTCGATCAGGGAGATGATCCTTAGAGACTCTTTAGATGTTCAAGTCTCTCCCAGCATCACCATTAGAACTGGCAGGAAGGGGCGGGCACAAGAGGCAGTCAAACAGCAAGAAGCAGGGCTGAAACAGAGCTGACCTGGACAGCTAAACAAGACCACGATACAGCATCAGAGAGAGAAACATCAGATGGAATAGGGAGATGCAACACTCAAGGAAGATGATTTCAATAGCCATGACTTAACTTCAAGATGTCGTCACCTGGATGAAGGACACTTGATTCCATAAAACAGACACTGAAGCTTCTGCTGAAGCAGGCACTAAAATAACTGCTGAAGCTCAGAAGGTTGTGGAGCACACATGGACCGAAGCCAAACTTCTGCATCAAAGTTAATCCAAGAACAGGATCTCAACAAACCCTGTAGCCTGGGGCTGTAGCTGTGATTCATTAGGAGGAACTTCTATGTATGTGCAGCGACCCCCGCCCCTGTACACACAAAGACACAGGACACACACACACACACACGCAATAACACACACACACACACCCGCACACACGCAATAACACACACACACAAACACACACACACACACAAAAAAACAAAAACAAAACAGAGACAGGTCAGCTCCTTCAGGAGGACTTGTTATACATCTGCAGACAGTGGGATCTTCTGACACGTCTCCATAAAGCCAAAACTTGCCCCGTTTTAGTGAAACCTTCCACTTCGACTGGCTCTGTGGGGTTAAAATGGACCGCAGAAGAAGTCCAAACAAACAGTGTTTACCCACGATGCCTCTGCAGCACCTGCAGCTCTCAGCGCTACTCAGTCTGTGGTTTGTAAGAATTTCATCTTTTCTCCACAGGAATATTCCCCAGAGAACGAAAAAAAAAATCCTCTGAAATCTTTATGAGCTCCTCGTTCACATCTGCTTCAAAGATGAGGAGCTGGAGAACGTTTACATGTTCTTATTTACAGAAGCTTTCATCCAAATGAGGAACATAATCAGCAAGACTTGGGTCAGAGTCACATGGAAAAAAATCTGAGAACAGAATCGCAAAGAAACCCTTAAGGAACATATAAACATTCTCAAAGGAGCCAAAGAGGGAGCCCAGAGGAACCTTAGAGAAACTTAAGAAAAACCTCAGTGTAAACTCAGTGGAGCATCAGAAAAACTTAATAAAAATGTCAGTGTAATCAAAAAGCTTCAACGGAAACCTAAAAAAACCTCAGCAAAGCCTCAGAGGAACTTGAATGAAGTGCCTTTTTTTCCTTGTGACAAGTACAACTAGAAGTACGAGTAAAATACCGAGTAAAAATATGAGTAAAAGTACGAGTAAAAACATGAGTAAAGTAAGAGTAAAAATACGAGTAAAAGTATGAGTAAAAAACTACGAGTAAAAATATGAGTAAAAGTAAGAGTAAAAATATGAGTAAAAGTAAGAGTAAAAACACGAGTAAAAGTATGAGTAAAAATACAAGTAACAGTACGAGTAAAACTACGAGTAAAAATATGAGTAAAAGTACAAGTAAAAATACAAGTAAAAGTATGAGTAAAAATACGAGTAAAAGTATGCGTAAAAAAGTACGAGTAAAAATATGAGTAAAAGTACAAATAAAAACATGAGTAAAAGTATGAATAAAAATGAGCAAAAGTACAAGTAAAAATACGAGTAAAAGTACGAGTAAAAATACGAGTAAAAATATGAGTAAAAGTACAAGTAAAAATACAAGTAAAAGTAAAAATATGAGTAAAAGTACAAGTAAAAATACGAGTAAAAGTATGAGTGAAAATACGAGTTAAAGTACGAGTAAAAATACGAGTATAAGTGCGAGTAAAAGTACGAGTAAAACTACAAGTAAAAATATGAGTAAAAGTACTATGAAAATGTGATTATATTTACTTGCAATTGCTTCTGTTCTTGGTTCTAATTTTTGTTCACAGTTCTTTCTGGTCTTGGTTCTGTTCTCAGTTCTATTCTTGGTTCTGTTTTTGGCTTTGTTTTCAGTTCTGTTCTCTGTTCTTGTTTTTATCCTTGGTTCTCTTTTCAGCTAAGTTCTTGTTTCTGTTCTTGTTTGTGTTCTCAAGTCTGTTCTTGGTTCTGTTCTCTGTTGTCAGTTCTTTTCTCGGTTCTGTCATCTTTTCTTGCTTCTGTTCTCGTTTCTGTTTTCAGTTCTGTTCTCAGTTGTGTTCTCTGTTCAATTCTGGGTTCTATTCTAGGTTCTATTCTCATCTGTGTTCTCAGTTCTGTTCGTGGTTCTATTCTTGGTTCTGTTCTTGGTTCAGTTCTCCGTAGTTGTTTCTTTTCTTGGTTCCTCTCCAGTTCAGTCAGAGTGTTTCCCACTCCAGGTTTCTTCTCTTGAATCTTCTCTTGATGAAAGGAAAAGATTCCAAAGGAGGTTTCCGTCTGTCCGAGCCGTGACTCGGAGGTGACGAGTGTCTGACTTTCATGGTGGACCACACAAGCTCAGGAGGACAGGAATGTCAAACATCTCATCCTCTGCTTGGAAACCCAGAGGGAGGGGTGTGCTCGGTCAGGATGTGACAAAGACTTTTCAAAATCTAAAAACAAAATTTAACTTTCCAAATGAATGACCTTTAGCATCTGCAGTCAGGGGAGGCAGGTGAGGCAATACACTGTATCTTAAAAATGCATAAATGAAATAAAATGAATATACTTTCTTTTTAAATTGAAAAATACAAATCTAATATTATTTTTATACAGGTCTTTTCTATGATTACCTTTTTCTGTGTGGGTTTCCTGTTCAAATACGTAAGACAGCGGCGGGTGAGACAATGAGCAGCAGCCCCTCCCATCCCCAGCGCCACACACACTGAATGGAGCTGCAGCTGACGCACACGCTTTACTAATTCTGTCTTTTTGTTGTCATAAAAGACGCTCTATTTAAGATTGCCTAATTTGCTTGTTTCTCGTCATCTGTCTGATTTGAGTTTGTGACTCATTTAGTCTTTTTATCTGTCAAAAATGCGCTGTAAATACACTAGGTGAGGCAGGTAGTACGCCTGCCTAATGGCAGAGGGCGCAGGTGAGCTCGAAGAATGTCACACAGCAGCTAAAGAATAATAGAAATAGCGGTAGCAAGTCAAGTGCAGACGTCCAGTTATTCTTTCATTTTAGCATCATTTTCTAAATAGAAGATTACGTTTTTAAACCCCTAAACTCAAAAATTTGATTGGACACGTCACTGGTAGTGATCTCCACTGAGACAGAAAGACTTTTAAAACTGAAGAAAGAAAAAAAAGACTTCCACAAATAGGTTATCAATGCGTTTCTTCAGAAAGAACAACCATAGACATAAAACAAAGAAGAGACACACAGACTTCATTTGTAAGTAAAAGCAAGTCAATGATAACAATTTTGGTGATTTTTTTTTCTCTGCTACAGTTTGAAAACTGATCTTCAGGAACTGTTCCTTTACTGAAATAACCATCTGAACTCTGACCTCCTCATGATGTTCTTCACCCGAACCCAAATCTGTTTACAGAAAGTCTCGCCTCGGCTGAGATCAAGCATTAGACAGCCGCGCCAAAAAACTGAAAGACTGCCTGAAAGAAAAACGATTGAAGGAAAAGCCAGCTTCAAGTAAAGCAAAGGCGCTGCAGCTCCCTCTAGTGTTGGTCAGAAGAATTTCACATCAATGCAACATAAGAAAGAACAGAACCAAGAACACAGACAGAGCGCAAACACAGAACAAAAATCCACCAGATGTTCTGAAACACAGAGATCAAAGAGCAGGAGAAACTCAGAGAGCAGAACGCTGGGATGTTCAACCCATAAACAGTCTGTACAGAGCAGACGAGTCCACTGCAGCAGCATCTCCACCTGCCGCTTCTGCTGCCTCTTAAACCTGGAGCAGCTGTTTGCCTGCTGACCCCAGACTGGAGAGACGTGAGGAGCTCTGTGGAAAAAGGCAGTAAGATGCAGAGGGGGGGCATGAATTTAGACTCTCATAATGGCTGCAGTGATTCAGAGCTAAAGTTAGCTCAGGAAGTCTGGGCAGGGCTTGTATTCTCACAAGATGTATTATTTAGCAGTGATGTCAGTGACCTGGCGAGTTGCTGGTTCCAAACTGAACAAGAGAACAGTAAATACATTGATGCCTGCAGCCTCATAGAATCGAGAACTGCCTTCCATCTCTGAACCACATCCCCAAACATCTCAGCTGCAGCATCCTTCAGGTTCACACTGAAGATCTGAGACACTAACCAGCCTATGAGGAAGATGAAGAGTGAGTCCCTTACTGCTGACAGAAACAGATGAACGAGGCAGAAAAATGAAGAAAAACAGACGGAGAAAGAAAAGAAAGTCACACCTTCAGATGTTCTTTAAGAAGAACAAAGGAATCCAACCTTTTTGAGAAGATCAGATTTGTGATCCAGCTGCATGCTTTAGAGCCTTTTTATTATTAATGCTGATTATCTATAAATAAAGTTAATACAAATGACAAGACAAATCGAAGTCCACTCCTGAAGACTGGGTCACATACAAAACCTGTAAGATACAGAAAAATAATCAGAAGAGCTCAAACAAAGTTATTTGATTTCAGAAGATGAATAAACCCAAAAGTTATCCTCTTCAGAAACATGTATGCTATGTAATATCATAATGTCCATATTCAGCGTTTCTATCAAAACAGAGGGCAGCATCTGTGTCATGTGGAGCTCCTCCCACTTTCATCCACATCAGTGAAACGAAACGATGCTGATTGGCAGAGACAGAACTAAATGATCAGAAACAACAGTTTCAAACGCAAACGTTTTAATGACATCTCAAAGATGGAAGATTAAACAACGATTTTTCTTCAGATTTTTCTGCAAAGTTCTCTGTACTGTAGTTCGCAGATCTCTGTGTAAACGGCTAAAGACTTATGGTAGTTTGCAGGGTGTGCGTTTTCTGTTGTTGGTGACAGCTCAGGTGTTAAGGGGTTAATGCTACAGTTCCTTTGAAGTTTGGCTTCAAAATAAAAGCCTCAAACGTGAAGTTTATTGTTTTTGTTTGTGGTGATGGAAGACAAACAGATGTAGTCACATGAGTACGGGTCATTTTCTGCCCTCACTGGAGGCTTTTCTTTGAAGCTGTCACTCCATTCAGGCATTGTTGGGGGGGGCGGTCCGGGCTGCACAGAACACAAAATTGAAATTGGATTGGAATGCAGTAGCTCCAGCCAACATTCTCTTTTCTCCTGAATTCCCCTCAGTAGAACCGGCAGCAGATCTCCGATAAGACCACAGGGATGCCCAGCAACATGCTTCAGGTTCTACCGTTCAGGTCCTCACAAGAGTGTCTTTGAGTGCGGACAGCATGGGAACCATTACTGAGAACCGTATACCAAGTAAACATGTGGAGCAAGCTGGGAGCTGCCAGCTGGCCTCAGGAATCTACCGAGACTCCATACCTGAGCCCCTCAGCTCCTCTGTGATCCGTGTCTGCCAGTGTTTGAGAGTAGAATTAAGGAATTGTTTGCTCAGGCTGCAGCTCCACAGCTCTGCTGGCTGTGGTCATTTTCTCCACACTTTTGAACACTCGGTCTTTGAAGCCGCACAGGAACATTTCTCCGTATCCGCTCCTGGATTTTCCTGAACCAGCTCTCTTTTTTGGAGCAGGATCTCTCCTTCTGTCATGTAAACTTGGACATTCCCTGGGAGGTTGTCAGAGGAGGAAAAAGGAGTCCACCTCCTTCACAGAGGCCAAGCCAAACTTCTCTTTTTCATGAGGAACAGTATCTGCTGATGTGACTGCAGCTCTGTCTGAAGAAAGGAGGCATTGACGGCGGCCTTGGAGCCGTTTCCTCCTTTGTGCTGCTCATGATTAATCATTTTATGGAGTAAAAACTACCAACGCTGAGAGTTTACAGTTCAGGAGGAAGAATGCTGTTGGTGTTCAAGCTCGGACCTGAGATGGAAACACTCTTAACGATCTGGAGCTGAACGCAGGCGCAGACAGACTTCTCCAATGCTGACCAGGTGAAGTCAGTCTGTGATTGACAGAACCTGGAACCAGCATCATGGCGGCATGGATCTGATCTTAAACAGGCTTTAATGTTCTGTTCATGTAAAAATCTTTGACATGTTTTAAATTTGACTCCAAACACCACATTTGGATCCTGGATGCAGGTTCATTTTATTATAAATTAAAGTATTTGGCTTCAATTAAAATGGATGAATTTCAAACTACGGACACACTGGGCATGTGGTGCACATGTATTCTTAAACATGCCTTTAACTCAAGGTGTTCACACTGGACGAGCAGGGAGGGGCTTCTAGGTTATTAATTATTTATTAATTTCTCCTCCATGATCTTTTTTCTGAAAGATGGTACTTAAATGAATTTCAAAAGGTGCTACTCATACATTACAAACAAATCCAATTTTCTGATAGGTCGAAGTTCAACCTGGTTTAACTTCAGTTTCCACGTGTTTTGTACGTAGAGCCTGAAAATGGTCTTAAAAATGTGCGTGGGAACACATAAATGTGAGAGCTTTAAACGCAGAAACTCAAAATGTGTTTAAATCAACGTTTTGCTGGTAGTGGTCGCTGGAATGCGTGTGTGAACGTAGAATCAGGGGTTAATCAGACATAAAGGCAAATGTTGAAAATATAACGTTTCTACGCTTTTGCTTACTGCACTTATTAATATTATACATATAATCCACTGGGCCTGTAGTGGGCCTGGAAAAGTTTTCCACACCGTCTGTACATATGTTTTATTTTTTAAGTGAAGTTCATTTTTTTAATGTGGGAAACGTACTCCCACCTGACACCATCTCCCAGTGGTCATTACAACAGGAATTACAACAGTTTCTGGTTTGAAACTTTGGTAGCTTTTACCCCAGAGTGTGAAGACTGCCCCCTGGAGAAAACCACAAGAGCCTTCAGTAAATCTCAGTTTCATTTCAAGGGAAGCAGAAAGATGGGCAGACAAATCAGAGCAGTTTGCGAGTAAGCGTCACCTCACAGATTCAACATTAATATTTGGACATTATCAGGACTCATTAGCAAACATCTGTCTGGATAATGCAACTGAATCTCAAGCTGTTAATAACATTAAAATGTTCTTTTGTTAGATTTTATTTTTTTAGCAGCTTCACACCACTTTTGTGGAAAGGTTCTCCAAACTAGAAAACCTCTGACGCAAAAACATAAGATTCCAAAAACTTTCAGAGATCCTTCAGGAGAGCAGCAGCTGAATGAAGGACATTCCACCCACAGAGGACCACAGGATCATCTGAAGCTGCTGGTCTTTACCCACAATAGTGTTCAGTGCAATCTGCCCCCTACAGAGAGGGAGGGGTCTGGCTGTGGTGACCTGAAGCCTTCTGGTCTCAGGTCTTGAACACGTTTATCTCAAGTCAAACTCCCTCCAAGCATTAGTCTCTGCTGAGTCATTGTCTATTGAAATTCTGTTCCCCCACCAAGACTCCTTGAACTGATTCAAGGACTCCAAACCTAATAAACAAGCCGCTTATAGGTGAGCTGCCCAAGTGTTTCCCAGCTTGATCAATTCAGAACATCAGATGCTGCCGCACAAATCAGCTCATATACTTATCAGCATGCCTTCATAGCCATCATCAACGCAAGGTTCAAAAGTTGAACTGGACCAAATTAAGTGGACTCGGTTTGAACCAACACACTTTTCCAGGCTGAATACATCCTCAGTCAACTTGTTTTCAAAACCAGTCCTGGCAGAAGAAGCCATCATCCTCACCATCATCTCATGGAACCAGGCACCACAGAGCCCACAGTACACCCAATCGTCATTTGCCTTTTTGTCACTGGGGTCACAGCAGAGGGCCTGGCATGTCTCGCAACATTGTTCTTTGTTTTTTTGCTTTCTCCTACTCCGTCTTTTATATCCAGCATTATTACTTTTTTCATGAACTGAGCTATCAAAATGTTTGGTAAAACTCAACTTGTAACATGGCTCATTTTAGCTGAAATGTGTGGTTCACGTTACCTGAGGTAAAGCGGGCCACTTCCATGTTATTGTTAAACCTTTTATAGTAAACTATATTCATAAGATCATATACTGTCTTTGGCACAATAACTAACACATTTCTAATGAAATACAAGTTATTTTTGTGCACTCTTTTCCTACCCGGAAGTAAGACACCTCAATCTCTGAGGGCCCGCCTTCTCCTAATGGGTGCCACTCATTTAATGACATCATCCTAGAGCCAGCCTCAGCAGCGTATCTGTCTTTCACCTACTAAAACAAACATCCAAACTTTTGTACAGATGGATGTGCATATTGTCCATTTAAAATGAAGCATTTTGCCGATTACCATTAGCTCCATGGAGAATGTGTGTGTGCAGACTCTTGACGGAAGGGGCTGTTCCCACCTTCACACGTATGAATGTAAGGACTTGCTTGTTTTTGTGGATTGGGAGGAGCTGGTGCTCAGAGCGCAGGGTTAAGAGGATTTTGGGGTTGTTTTTCATGAGGAATTAACATTGTAATACACCTAAAAGCCTAAAAAGTTGATTTTTAACTTTAAGGAGATGAGATCCCTTACTTAACTAATTTTACTTGATGGCCCAATTTAGCTAATGTCACCCTAAATAAAGTTTTATTTTCTTAATTAGCAGAGTTCAATTTTAACAGATCAAGATCCAGTTGATTTTCTGTGTTTTTGTTGATGATCACAGCGTTTTTCTGATGTTTTCTGATGACCCTTGCTCATCTGGTGTGCCACGTCCAAAATCATCTCATATGGGCATGTGATGTTTGAACCTTAATTGGTTCCACATGTGCCCTTTGACCTACTCACGCATTTCTTTTTCATTCTGTATTTATTTACGCACTCATTGTGTTTCTTTTTGATTTTTAATTTTATCCAAAAATTTTTTTTGTGTATTTTCCTTTAAAACTATTTGTCTTAAAAGCCCAGATTTGACCTGCCGAGGGTTCTGACTCAGGAAGTGACGTCATGTTTGTCATTCAGTTCAGAAATCAGAGCAGCTGAGGAGTTACCGAGGTCCAAAGTAGTTCCACCAGCGAATGCAAAGATCTGAAAGCAGGTGAGGAGCAGAGGTCAAGAGATCAAGACCACATTTTGTAAGAATAGAAGGTTCTCCTTGGAAAAGTGCTGCCCCCCCCATCCAGAGATGTGAAGCTGTAAGGTACTGGTCCCCTCCAGAGCTTCTCTTCTGCTCCTATTCCACCAACCTTCTCCTTCATGCTGAAGGTTACCAGGTGTGTTCAGCCAATCGGAAACCAGATTCACATGGTCCACATGAATAGGGTTTGAGATCCCTGCCATGAAGATTCAGCTTCATAACACCCCTCACCCCCAGCACAGCCTCTGACTCAGTCACTTCATCTTTGTTCCCCCTGAAGGTCAGTTCAGGCTTCATGCTGTGTCCATCACGGCAGCTCCACCAGACCTCTTCTGCTCTGCTGCCCTCTGAAGGGGCGTCACTGAGACTTCTGCTTAGGAGAACAATCATCTTCTCTGTGAAGAGGACCAGAAGGACACAGAACAAACCTTAAATCTGATCTTCATCCTCTGAGTTTGAAGCAGAACTTTCCTGATGGTTTGGAGGAAGCTTAGTGTTTAGCATGATGACAGAGCTGATCTCCTGTGGTTCTGGATGCAGCCCCAAACCATGAAACCACCATCACTGAGATAAACTGTTGATGCAGAGTAGGTGGAAGCTGTAGAACCAGCTCTCCGATGGCCTCGCTCAGGTCTGAAGAAATGCAGCAGGCAGACTGAAGACAGGCTGGGGGGGCTTCTTCTCCTCTCCCACCAATGACCAACAGAGACCCGTTTTCACACCAGACCTTCATCACAGCCCCCCTCACCACCACCACAGCTGTCACAACCTGGCCAATCAGAAGCCAGCAGCTCATCATCAGCTTGTCGTGACTTTCCTCCCGCTGGCTCGCTAACGAGCACTGACCTTAACGAGCTTAACGAGAACAGACAAACATTCAAAGTTCACTCCATGACAAGCTCAACTTTCTGCTGCAACGTGGCTGTGGTGCAGAAGTCTGACAGGAGGACAGCGATGGATGGCAATGATCAGACACCTGAACTTAACGTACAGAACAGAAGGGGGGCATTTGGACCACAATTTGACAGCTCAGATGGCGGGGGGGGGGTTGTTTGACCGAGCTGCAACCTGATGATGTTTCTCTGGAGCTGCTTCTCCGGTGGTCCAACAGAGGGCAAAGAGATCCTCTGGTCCTGCTCTCGTCTCTGGATGTTGGAAACAAAAACCACTGGATTCAGGTTTAGGTCCACCTGTGCCTCATCACCTCCAGGTGGAAGTGGCTCTGGAGCCCTGCTGGTTTCAGTGTTTCTGCATCTGATCTGATCTCAGCAGACGTCCGTCTTGTTTTCCTCAGAAGAAAACTCAACAGCAGAGGTAGTTCTCAGTGACAGAGTGATCTTCATCTTTCTCCTGGTGAACAGTGGACATGATGAAGATCAGGTTGATGATCTCTTCAATCCTCCAGAAACCTTCAGAGCTTCGACCATGCAGATAAATTAAGAAAAGAAAGATTTATGATCTCAGCTGCTGAAACATTGCATTTTTTTATTAAGGTGTTCCATCATGTACCTGTACTTGCGTGCTGCAGGAGCAGGTCAGGATGCCCCAAGTCACAGAGCTGCTGCAAAAACCATCATGCCCCAGAGATGAAAGCTTTGCTTTTAACAGCTCAGGTTTCACGAGCGCCCCGTGGCCGAGCACGCTTCACTTTTTCTTCCAGGCTGTGTTTGGTTTCACCAGAGATCACAGCCAGGCCGGTGGCTGTTGAGTGATGGCAGATTTCATGCGGCAGCTTTCAGACTCCTCTGACCCACTTCATCAGAACTGGCCCATCCAGCACACCTCCAAACTTCTCTTCCTCTGTGAGAATGCTCATGCTTCTATAGGAGGACTTTTGACTGTTGATGAGCAGAAATTTATCAACCCCTCTAAAAGAAAATTTCGCACTGAGTTCAAGAATTCATGATGGAAGACGGAAAATCCTAAAGGGGCTCTTAACCTGTTTAGACTAAAAGTCTTCTGAGAGTAAAAGCGTCATAAATGTCCTGGTCACAGGAAGCCAAAGCTTTTCAAAATAGAACAGGAAGTGTTCAATTCTTGAAAACTTTGTTCCTTTTTTCTATAATTCTCTAAAGAAATTTTAGTCATTTAATTTAAATTGTGAATTTATTCTGCTATTCTTTTCGGGGGTTTTTTGCTATTTTTCCCACCTGCAGACGTTCAAGGTGTTCAGCTTCTCATGTCCTCATTTACATGGAAGTTTCAGGTTCAGGGTCCAGTCTAAGGGAATTGAGACTGCAGTAGTCTGGAATCAAACCATCAACCCTCCAACTGGGAGATTATTCCTCTGCCCCAAACCAAAGCAGCAGCAACTTAGGGTTCTCTAGTTTTATTATTTGCAAGACAGCTTCATACAGAGACTTCAACAAATATGTGCTAAACATCCAAAAGAAATTCTAATTCACTGTAGCTATGAGTAAAACTTTACCCCACCCCCTGACAACCTGAACTATCAGAACTCATGGTTAGCATTCACTGACACACAGGCAGCAGGCAGCTTTCTCAAATGGAAGTAACAGGTGTGTTGATTTTGTTTGTTCACGTTCCTTCATGGAGAAAAACCTTTGTGACAGAATTTCCGATGGTCAGCAGTCTCCTTAAAAACCAATGAATATCACTCCATGTGTTCCATTTAGAGATTTTTTTTGTTGTCACTATGACTTACTGAAGGAATGACTTAAGGAACAACCCAAGAAACTACTGAAGGAACATGTGAAGAAACTTCTAAATGAACAACTGAAATTCCCACAGAATGAAATACTGAATGAACAAATGAAGGACTTACTGAAAGAACTACTGTAGAAACAACCAAAGGTACAATTGAAGGAGCTACTGAAAGCCCATCAAAGCTGCGCCAGCGGTGATGCTCAACCACTGGTACACAAAACCCACCCTGCCGCCAGAAAAACGCTGTAAAGCACAACACCAAAACAGTGGCCCCTGCTCCTGCAGCTTAGGAGGAAGATCAGCTGGAGTCGTGTGAGCAGCATACGCACCTTCTGTGATCCTGCTCACCATGAAGGCCAAAAGATGCAGCCAAATAGCGTCCGATGATACAAATAGGAAATCACTGCGCTGAGCAGCATTTGAGGCTGGACTCAGCTTAAAGACAGCCATCACACTTAGCATCCTGAGGATGCACTCAGCCGATCCAACCTGAGAGCATCAGGCTGGCATTGAACGCCTCACTGCAAGGGGGAAGCCACTTTTATAAATCCTCTGCAGGTGAGCAACTGGTGCGGACAGGTGTAATCAATTTACTAAGTGGCACTCACCTGCCACACATGGAAATATGATAAAATGCATTAAACAAAATTAAAATGAACAACCAAAGGAGCTACCAAAGGACTGTTGAAAGGTTGAAGGTGGGGTTCACCTTCGACAGCTCACCAGTCCATCATAATATAGAATAGGATATTAGAACAGAGGGATGTGGCGTCTTTAACAGTCCTTTCTTCTCTAATTCTTTTTACTATTCTTTGGGACTGGTTCAATTCCCGCTGACGCTTTTAATCTTCTCCTCTCTGCAGAATCCTCCCTTTGACGTCCTCCAAGACATTTACTGCCTAAATTTCCCATAAGACGTTGTCGTGCAGACAGTTGGGAGCCTCTTCCTCATCTTCCTCTTCTGGACTCTGATTTAGACCAGTTCAGGCTAAGTGAGTGTGAGCTGATCCACTGCAGAGCGCTGATGGACGGACCGTACCGTCTGAGCCCTGCACTGCTTTACTCATCAGCCTTTGGAAGCAGATTTACAAAAGCAGGTCAGTCATTAGTCAGTGAGACGGCCACACCCACATTTAGTTCCCATCAGATAATATACATGAAACTCTTGCCATGGAAATAGAATTTACATTTAAAAATAAAAAAAAGACTTTCTTAATGGTGCATTCACACCGGACTCGGCTGAGGCGTCAAATTCGCGCCTGCTGCCTCTATTTTGACGCACATCAAATTTACTGATTAAGGCCTTGACGCCCCGGCCGTGGAGCAAACGATGACAAGCTTCATTCGTTGACCACATCCTGGAAAACATGGAGGATGTTGAGCAAGGAGATTGTGTGTTTGATTTGGAGAGTTCTACAGAGGTGCCGGCAAGCATGTCGCCGTGTCTGGGTTCACCAGTCTCTCCTGATGCAGGGGGGTTCACTCCTGCAGCGGAACTGCACCTGACAGCCGTTTTAAACGTTACTTCCGTCTGTCTGTGGCCCAGTTTGAGCATTAACCCAAGAAGGGAAAATAAAACTGGGGGATATTTTTGTTATTGTCTTGATGAAAATAATAAAAAAAAGTATAAGTCCATGGATCTGAGGGGATTGTCCCCGCTATGACGGGACCTGCTAACGCTCTCCGCAGGTCAGCATAACAGGGATATCTTTCAGATAGTAGCTGGTGTAGCCAGGCAGCAGAGCGCCTCACCAGCTCTGCCTCCCCGTGCGACAGCGATGGCTTGCTCTGCCAGTGCTGGACCGTGTAGCTTGCTAAGCTGTCCACCGGGTGGCTGGCTAGCATAGTGGGCTCTTTCGCTTCAGCTCCATGGGCCCTGTGACAGGCTGGTGACCTTTCCAGGGTGTATCCCGCCTTCGCCGAACAGTAACTGAACAGTCTCCGGCAACCCCGCGGCTCCAGTGGGTTAAGAAAATGGAAGGAAGTTCAGGATGAAAGTCCTTGCATTGCATGGCCATATTGAATTTATTTTTCTACCCTTTGATCTAGTCACTGAAAACATCACCCTCTCAAAGCTGAGTCAACCTTGCCGTGTCACAGCCGCTGCCCAAATCGAGCCACACTGGCCCCGTCTTTTGTGAAATCACCATAAGAAAGTTGGATCGTTTGTTGTTTCAGGGACTGACTTGTTTGTTTACGCCACACCCTGGTGGTCACTGTAAGAACTGCTCTGGCTCCAGTTATTTTGATTTTAAATGTGCATCAAACAGAAAGTCTTGGTGCTGATTGTTCTCTCAGAAATAGAGTAGAACGTTACGAAAGAGTGTCCCTTTTATTTCTTTATTTTTGTACCACAATGTCTTATCTGTGCAGACGTTTTTAAATCTGCACGCTGTAGTTTGATTGTTCTTGATCTTCTGCCAGTGAGAAGACCGAGCCCCAATCAGCCAACAGGAAGTCAACTGGTGATTACGGCTCGTAGACACTCACACACCCCAGCTGCATGAGCTTCTGATTTACAGCATTCGGGTCTCCGACGCTCTTTGTGCCACGTCCCCTTCACTCTCACTTCCTGTTACATGGAGTTGCTGCTCTACTTCAGCTGATTAAAGCCATTTATAACCTTGACCCCCCCACCCCAAACACCAGCCACCTCCAACCACCCCCTGCTGGTTAAGACAGATTTATTGTCTTAAATGACTGCTGGTTCCAGAAGCAATTACTGCAAAGCCAACAGGTGTAGAGAAAGTTCAGAACGCTGAGGAACATTTCTGTGGAAGAAGAGCACTTTGGGTTATGGTTCATGTTTTCTGCTTCATGTTCTCCCTGGAGAAGCTCATTCGATCATTTCTTTTTTTTTTTTTTTAAATAATCTCATTTCTTCCAAACCTGTTCAGTCCCTTTTGGGGTCTCGGGGTTGCTGGAGCCTATCCCAGCTATCAGAAGGGGATGGTGGTGGTCACTCTGGACAGTTCTCCATCCCATCACAGGAACATCCATGAACCTATGAAGTTTGTTTTTGGAGATCCCACACATGAACCAGGAGATCAAGCAAACTCCACACAGACAGAACCCAGCTGGGGTTTGAACCAGGACCTTCTCACTATGAGGAGAGAGTGCTAACCGTTACCACACCATGCAGCTCCAGTTCTTTAAAAAATAATTCTTTGAGTCTCTGTGAGGGTCACACGGCGGTTAGCAGAGGTCTAATTGACCGATGGGAAGATAAGAGTCTGTTCCTGATGACAGGACTGCTGCCACACCCCAGTTAGAACATGGCGGGCTGGAACGTGGAGCGGCAGGCAGGTCAGAGGTCAGACGCAGGCCCATGCTCATTTCTTTATCAGCAGCTCATAAGAAAACAAACTCAGAAACTAAAATAAACTTTATTTACACATGACATAATCGTAACAGACAGATTAAAGAAGAGTATTAGAAAAAAATACCTGAATTTATAAAAACATATTAATTAAAATGTCTTTTAAAATATCAAAATCATTTGAGATATGTTGGAGGTTTAGAATCTAAGTTTAACAATAAAATGTTGGTTTAATGGTGATATTAAACAGCTGACATGTTTAGTTTCAAAGAAAAACTCTGTTTGAACTTTTCCTTTTTTATCGAACAAAAACAAACATGTTTATTTCTGATGATTTGGCATTTATTATTTTAAATTGTTTAAATACTAAACTTTAAAAATTTGTTTTTAGGATTTATTTGAATAACCATGATCTTTTCCGTAAAAAGATCATCTGTTTGTTTTTCTGTTTAAATAAAATTTGGTCAAAATTGTCTGTCTAAAACTATCATAAAATCAGAGAAGGAAACTATTTTACATTTTATTTTTTAAATAAACATCTGTAATACTATTTAAATTCTTTGAAAGTTTTTCTCGAATTTACAAAAACTTTTCAATCAAAAATAACATTTTCCGTCCTTTAGGTTTAAATTTTTTTTCTACTGATTTTGTTCATAAGTCATGAAAGTTTATCTTTGACTGTAAACTTTGGTTATACCGTCAGGATGGAGAGGACTTTCGGTGGTTGGACCTTGCTGACGGTGTGAGGCTGATGCTCCTGCGTTGCCTTCAGCAGATGAAGCTGTGGTCTTCCTGTAGACATGGTATGTCCTCTGGGCGTGGAGATCAGCGCTGAAAACTCCTCTTCCTTGTTTTGACTGTGAGGAGATGTTTGGACTCCAGGACCTGAGAGCTGCAGACAGTCTGAGTGGTGTGCAGGAAGCACAGGAGAAACACCCCTGAAGGTGGCACTAGAGGCCCTCAGAGGGGAAATCTACCATCAAACCAAAGCAAACCAGGAAGCCCTGGTGAGGGTTTCTGAAGCTCTGAGCTTCTGGACAATCAACTTCACACATTTGTCCTCAAGAACTTCCAAAAACAAAACCTGCAGGAAGAACCAGGAGAACATCCAAACAGATCCTTCTCAATGAGTTGCTAAACAAGCATGCTGACTGTTGACATGATGGTCTTTGACCCAACAACCAGGAAACTCGGTCTGGAAGAGGCCTTGCCAACAGAGTGAGAGACCGTCCTCCAACAGTACTGCCTAAGGCCACCAAAGACCAGAAGGAGCGCTGCAGTCCATCGATGTACATGGAGAAAAACACATGTTCTTCATCAGGGCTCGGCTCCTATTCTCCACTTGACTCACATCCTCCTGGATCCTCCTCAGCCACATGAGACAGAGCTGCTTCAGAACTTTGTGACTTGCAAAGATGTTTGGAAAGGTCTACTAGAGCATCTTTGTGATGGACTGGAGTGCCTGACAGTTTGTCTGCATATGACTGGACGTTGTCAAAGCCTTAAGGCCAGTCCACTGCAGCATCAGCTGCTAAACATGAAAACCTCCATCACTCCACTCAGAAGAACCAACTGCCCAAATGCCTCTGATGCTGTCACTAAAAGCTGCGTGAAGTTTAAGTTGATTCAAATTATGAAGCTTTATAAAAGCTTCAAGTTTAATTTTTTTTATTAAATTCTATAAAATGTCCTGAAAGTCTCAGTAAATGTTTTTAATTTCTGAGTTTTGGTCAAAATTCAAAGATACAGTCACTGGGTTTTCATTAAAAGTTAATGTATGTAATAAAGTTTTATTTAAACGTCTGTCAGTTTTATAAAAGCTTTAGTAAATTTGAATGAATCCTCTGAGAAGTTTTGAGGAGGAGCATTGATGATGTCACATCCTGGTGGAGTTGGGCCTCCATGAATTAGATTGAGGAGTAAAGGTGTTTTCTGGTGGAGGAGGAGAAACGCCTGACCTCCGTCTGTTTGATTCCAGCACTGAGAACCATTGCTTTCATCTCAGACATGGATCACTGACCCCCACCATGGTTGTCATCAGCCCCCCTCTCGGGGGATAAGGGGTCCTCTGTGTGCGGCGCTGTGACCTCGCAGCCGCTGACAGTTTGTCTCATCAGAATCATATCTGTGCCTGACCCAGGGTCGGACCAAAGAAAGCGACCCGGTTCTTGTCAGATGAAGTGCTGTATCAAAAGCCTTTGTGTGACCCTGCAGCGCCCCCCGGTGGATCGATGTCTTCACGACAGGTCAGATGAGCATCAGGACCGAGCTCCAACCACCATCTCTGAAGCTGTAAGTTAGGAGTGGAAGGACGACCCCAGATGACCTGCCAACAATGGATCCAAACCTCAGAGCTCAGGGAGGACACATGAAGAGGAGCGTCAAAACCAGGACCCCAGACCACATGACTGTGAAACAGTGGAGGACTCAGAAAACCAAGATCAGAGCCTAAGCCAGGGATGTCAAAGTCCACGTTTCGAGGGCCGGTGTTGTACGTTTTTCAACCAACTTGCCTTTGAAACTCCTTATTGGCTAAACACAGCTGATCCAGGTAATCAGCTGCAAATTCAGCAGGACTTCTGGTAAACCATCAGGAGGCCGACCCATGAGGACTTGAATTTGACACCCCTGACTAAAACGGAAAACCGCAAACCCCATCAAGGGTCTGTGCTGCTGGCACCTCAACACCTCCACCTGTGTTTAAACATTCATGTGTTTGGCCCATGTACAGGTGTCTCTGAGGAACAAAAGCTCTCCTGACAGGAACCACAAACTGCTTCTCTGGTCCTGAGGAACCTCCTGAGACGCCTCCATGTTGGCACAGCAGCTTCAGTCTCAGATTCTGCAGACATTAACCTTTTCATCCCAGAAAAATAATGATCGTTTTTCCACAGACCCAGACAGACCTGTACTGTTGGAGGAGGTTCGTCCCGACCCAGTTCAGGGCTTCTGTTCTGTGCTGACATGCAGCCTGGAACAGTTCTGACCCGTGAGTTTGGGGCTCAGAACCAGTGCTGCCGGTTATTAAGCATTAGTTGGAAGTGATCTCTCCACAAAACCCTCATTATAATGTTTTATTGTTGGTTTTTAGCTTTTAGCAATGTTTCGTTTTTAATTTTATTTTATTTTGTTTCCAGTGCTTCCTCAGTTGGGTTCTCTCTCTCTATGGGTCGGCTGCCGTTAAGCTGCGGCGGCTCTGGATGGGGAACTGCATCGCTCCCTAGCTGTGGTGAGGCGGGTCCCTGCTTGTGTCGCTGCATTTGGTTGGCTGTGCCACTACTCACAGAGAGAGAGGTCCCAAATATTTGCGTTTCTAAAAACAAACTGTCATGCTCAGCCTGTTTCTCATTGCCAATCTCCATCAGTTTGGGGGTAGGAGGACTGAAAGGGGTGGGGGTTGTGTACAGATCTGAGGGAGGGGACTTTATGTTAATTTATACTTATTTTTATATTATTGTTTGTTTTTATTTGCTTATTTAGTATCATTATTTTGTTTTATTTATTTTTATTTTGTGTAAAGCACTTTGTGTTATGTTTTATATGAAAAGTGCTATATAAATAAAGATTGATTGATTGATTGATTGAAAACCCATCAAACCAAATCGGGCTCTGACCCATCAGGACCCGGCTGTACGCACACTGTTGGTACTGGTGTTTGGAACTGTTGGTTCTATTTCTCATGTTAATATTTATGTTTGGAAGCTTCAAAAACTTCAGAAACTTTCAGATGCAGATTCTTCAGGTTCTGTTGATCCATGAAAACGTTCCCTAATTCCTGAGCTCTGAAGGTCCTGGAGCACCAACCTGATGACATCACAGGAATTATCAGATTAGAATTGACCATTCTGCCCGGCAACAGCAGTTCTTCAACACGCAGAGCCGTCCTTCAGCCTTAGCTGCAGGTGAGTCGTGTTCTGGACCATGGTACTACCATGTGAAGAAGCAACAACCCTAGACCCATTTGGGTTGGCGCTAGGAAATTCTAAATGTTTTTATTGAACTTTCAGTGAAAAGCCTTACCTGTCTGAACTACGCTTAAGGACACCCTACCCCCCAATGAGAATGAGGTCAGTAAAGGTCAAAGACAAGCTTGTGTCTGTGGTCAAAACACATTTATTTTCCTGCAGAGGTTCTAGAAGAAGGTGTTGGGCCTCTTGGTGGTGAAGCGGGGCTTGTGCTGGCGGCGCAGGACCCTGTGCGGCAGCGGGAATTTGATCTTGGAGTCCTGCAGGGAAACGGGTCACACGGTCAGGTGGCGCAAAACCAACAAACAACCATCAAGCTCAGTCTGTCGCCAGTTTCAGAACCGCCAGGTTTCAGAATGGATGCCTGAACCCGGAAGAGGACTCTGGCGGTTTATTTGGCGGGCTTTTATCCGGAGCGGCTCGTTGCAAGGCCGTCCAGAGAGAGACCCGCCCCGGTCAAGCGTGTCTACTTACGTGGAACTGCTTGATGGCGGGTCGGCGGCACTTGTTAGCAGCAATGACCTGCACCTTCATGATCTGGATGGCGTGGGCTCGGGCACGGTGGCGAGCCCCCATGTCACGATCTAAAAGATGGAGGCATGGTCAAATGTCCTGTTTTGATCCACAAACACAGGAGAGAACTGTCCAACCACAGTAGGTTTTGATCCTGTGTCAGAACACGCCCCTTTTCATGATGGAAGCGGCAGCAGAAACTTTCAGCTGATAAAAGCAGACCGTTTCCTGTGGAACGTCTGGAGCTTCTCTGAAATATTGTTTCCTTAAAACATTCCTGAAGATGCTACTTCTATCCTGCATGAGTAGGAACACTCCTCAGAGCAGAAGCTCTGCGGACACGAAGACATCAGAGTGCCGGAAACAGAACCTTAGAGGTATTTCAAACGCTCACAAGATCACCGCTACTTCATGTGGGGTGGTGGTGGTGTCACTCACAGCACTGGGTGACCGCTCCAGACGTGGTCAGGTCTCTGTACTCTCTGTACATGTTGTGAGTGCCGCTGCGAGAGTCATAGCGCAGCCAGATCCCAAAGTTCTTCACCTTCAAGGGCGACTTCTCGTGCACCTGTAGGGACACATAAGGACTTTATTTTGAAAGGCGATGGAGCAACAGAAGAAGCAAACTTTAGAACTGGGTCATTGTGACTGATAGTTCTAAGAGAACCTCCGGAGGACACCTACCAGACCACAGTAGACGATCTCCCCAGATGCCTTCTTCATCTTCCTCAGCTGGGAGACAAAGTACCAGAAACGAGACTTCGCCACCACATGGTTGGGGGCAAATATCCTCATGCGGTACAGAGGAGGGGTGGGGTTCTTGGCGGAGGGCAGCAGTCGCCCAATGACTTTGTACTCCCGAAGCTGTAGGTAGGATTCACAGGTGAGTGGGGTGCAGAACAAGAGTCGGGGGTTGTTGGTCCCTGAATTCACTTTCAGAGGCACAGCAGCTCAGAGAAAGGCGACAGAGACCCGTTCATGTCGGCACCCAGGGCACAGCAACCCCATGGACAGGGGCAGCCTTTGGGTAAGGGTGCACACACCAAACCCCTGAAGTAACATGACAACGAGCACAGAACTCAGGTCCATGAACCTGTAGGTGAGTTCTGGTTAGACTTCAATGTTTATTTCTCTGATAATCCAAAAAAATTAGCATCAAACATCTTAAAGCAAACTCTTAATGAGTTTCCATGGCTCGTGCGTGATGCTCGCGCGTAACTGTCCTAATACGGGGATTGTGTCAAATGTTCTGATTTCTTTTCTTACATTCTGTGCCTGAATCTAACATTTTATTTTGAGTATCAAACTTTCAGCAATTAACCCCGGATGTAACATCAGTTGTGACACGGTCCCAGACTGAAATTCGGGAATGGTTCCGGTCTAAAACTGCTGAACTGTAAGCTACGATATAAACGGTCGTACAAACAAAACCCATCTGCAGTGGACATAGGTCCGAGACTGGACCGGACCGAGAGCTGCTCCGCTTCAACAGGACTCCCGTCCACATGGAGCCGCGCCGCCATGTTGGAATGCACGCGCAAACGGACAAAAAAGATTAAACCTCTCGGTGTAATCTGAACATTTACGTTCGGTAAAGAATCAAACAAAGTCAAGAATACTTCCCGCGATCATAACAGTCCGGAACGGTCGAGTAGACGCAGCTAACAACACTATATAAAGCTTTTACTTACAGTTCCTGACGCCTTCATGGTGTCGCGCTGACGGCGGCGGAGAAAGAGAAGGCAGCGGGGTGGCGACTGCGCATGTCAGCAACTGCCACTTCTTCTTCGTATTTAAAGATGATGAAACTGCGCTGCAGCGAGACTGTTAGGCCACATGTGGAACCACAAGACCCCACATTTAAATGTTTTTTTCTTTTTTTAACACCACACAAAACAATGAGACATTTTCTCGTCTTTTCTGAGAGACTTTATTATTCTAAAATACATTTACACTTAGATTGTATTTTTATTGTGAATTTTATTGTTTTTATTGTAGAAAGAAAATTGCCACTTGTCCAGGGATTACAAATGGAAAAAAAGCCTTATGGCAGGTATTATTATTTCTGTGTTTCTCCCTGATGCCCTGACAGAGGTGAAGAAAAGCTCCAAGTGGTCCTGGCTGAAGCACTGTCAGCAGACCCAATGAAGAACTTCTTTAGGAATCTTTGGCAACAATGTTGATCATAAAGTCGCTGACTGACAGAAACCCTCCACAGTATGATCTTGAGCAAAATGCCTCAAAGCACCAAGTCATTTTTAGATGTAGGAACATGTTATTGACCCTTTCTACAAATATTCACAACATGGAACTGAAAACATGGTGACAGAAATAGTGGAAGCAAAACCTACTTTTCTCCAGTACGGTTCTTGATTTATGGCTTAGTGAATTACTGATCTGCTAGCTGTAATATTGAAATTAGGCTACTAGGTGCTTGATAGTGTGATTCAGTGTTAAGATTAACATCCATAACATGCATTATTTCTCTCCAGAATTCTAAAGCAACTAGGAACTCTATCCAAACTGAACAAATGGGATATTGAAAAGAGGAACCATACATACCATCTAACATACTAAGGAAATAAGACATACTTACTTCATTTAATTTTATTATTAGCCAAATATTAGCTTAATCATTTAGATAAACCAATGATAAACATTTCTTGCAATTTTCATTTGTGAATTTGTAAAGACTATTCCGAATCCTTAAAAAATATTTGAAAAATACAATCGGAATATTTGGTGATTTTCTTTGCTCTGTATCTTCGTTTTTATTTCTTTTCATTTGTTGATTTATTCATTTGGCACCTTTGCTCAACTTTGTTGCGATACCATGTGTCATTGTTAATGATGTTAATAAAGTTTACAAATAAAAACGCCTTGCGCAGGCTGGTGACCCGGATGTAAACGAGGAGCGGACACGCTCAACCGCCGAATCCACCGACATGCGGCTGAATTCCGGTGCAACCCCGGCTCTGTGTTGAGCGAAGAGCAGCTCGGCTAGCTTACGGTGAGTTGCACCGGTGTTTTTACTGCGATGTGCGTCAGAAACACGCAGAGAAACGGCGGGCGCGCGCAAAATTTTAGTGGGTCCTTATGCGAGGGTGAAAAGACTGGTTTTACGGAACCAGACCCGGGAAACGTTAAAGCCGGTTTCACCTGTCTCTCACAGCCCTGTTATTTCCGGGAGGTCCCGTTAGGACTGGGCGGGTTTTCTGCCCATTTCCTCCGTGATTGGGTCGTCCTGCTGCGGCTAACGCTAACTGCAGCTAGCGGCGGTCCGCTTGTCGGTTCTGGCTGGAGTTCTGAACTGGACCGGTAACTGTCACCTTTCGGTTTAATTTGCAGAAACACTTAGTTGCCGGACTCCCCGGAAGCGCTGCAGAACCGGGATTGACGCTCAGTGACGAGGGCACGTGGCTGAACTGTTGACGTTGCATCACGGTGTATCAGGGAGACACGCGCCAGGTGAGGCCGGTCCTCCTCGGTTCTGGTGCCTGTCGGGCCTGAACAGGGGGTGAAATGGGTGTGTTCGCTCCTCGGGAATGGGGGTGGAGTTGATGCTGCAGCTGCAGCCTCCCTAGTATTGATCTTTAGTTCAGAGGTTGCTTACGTCTTGAATTTATGTCTAAAGGTGGGTACTGGAACCACAGAAAGGAATAGATTACATTTGATTACTTTAAGACAATTTAACTAAATTATTGTAATTGATTATAAGGAAACCTTGAGGGGGATTAACACGACTGCCACGACCCGTCACACCCGAGCGCCTCGACCCCTTACACCCGACTGCGACAACCCACCACACCCATCTACATTTAGGTGCTACACCTGAGGTCATGAATGGAGTTTGCCTGTATGTAAAGAACCTGCTGGGATGAAGATTTACAACTGAACCGTGGAGCTCCTGTCGTCGACGTGACCGCAGAACCAGTGGCTGGCACATCCTTCTTGTTCTGATCTTGCCTGAATCAGTTATTTTTACCTGCAGACTCACCTGTGTCACCTGTGCGTGTGCAGGGGGAGGGGCCTTCATCGGTCTCGCCCCCTCTCCTCCAGCAGATGACAGGGGCCCGCTCCACTGAAGCACAGAGGAGTGTGCCCCACCACCTCAGCTAACCACGAATGGCCTGCCAGTCTGTCACCGCAGTCATGGACGAGCAGGCCTTGCTGGGGCTCAACCCCAATGCTGACGCCCCTTACAGGCAGAGGGTGAGAAGTGTTCATCATTACCCTTTACTTAAAGTCAGTGTCTTGGAGCTTTCCTTCACTATATGTCTGTGTGCGTGTGCTCGCAGGCTATGGCATACTTTGAGCAGCTAAAGGAGTCTCCAGATGCCTGGGAGGTGTCTGCCAAGGCGCTCTCTCAAGGACTGTACAGGTGAGTGTCACGCATGCTGCCCCCTCAGGATTTTCCTATGATCACACCTCCTCGTCTTTCTACAGTGACGACCATGTCAAGTTCTTCTGTTTCCAAGTTCTGGAGCATCAGATCAAGTTCAGGTAAGGATTTGTGAAGGTTCTGGTCCAAACGGAATCGTTCTCACCTGCGGTTCTTTTGCAGACATGCTCTTCTGAGTGCGGCTCAGCAGCAGCTTGTCAGGGAGACCTTGATGAAGTGGCTGCAGTGTCAGGTATGTTCTGGTTCTGCAGAATCAGCTGTTACTTCCTGGTTCTGAGGGTTGTCTTCTTAAATGTCGTTTGATTCCCGGCAGCTGATGAACGCTCATCCTGAGAAGGCCTTCATCAGGAACAAGGCAGCTCAGGTGTTTGCTCTCACCTTTGTCAGTGAGTATCTGACTCTGTGGCCCAAGTTCTTCTTCGACATCTTGTCCATGGTGGGTTTGAATCCCAACGGCGTGGACATCTACCTGAGGACGCTGATGGCCATCGACGCTGAGGTGGTGGACCGTGACATCCTGCACAATGTAGAGGTGAGATGGTGTGGGCGGGGTCAAGGGGCAGAGTATTCAGGCTGATTTTCACTGGACTATTTGCATTGCGTTGACATAGAAAAATAAAACGTTCATCAATCGATCGAAATATTTACATCGTGACATTACCTTCATCATATCTGCGTTTGACATCCATCTCTCTGCAACACAAAGGTTTGACTGAGGAGTTCTATTTCCAGTCCGTTGATGTTTCAATATGGCTGCAAAAAGCTGGAGAAACTGAAAACTGGTCCAGGTTTCAAAATAAAACCTTCTGTTGTACTTTCAAAATAAAACTTATTTTAGGTGACGTTCCCACACAAAAATACACACTAAAACCGGCACCCGTTTTCACCGCAGACAATGACAGTTTTTAATTTTGAAAGGACACCATTTATGACAAACATGCATTTTACAAGGACTCTGTGAGGAAGGACAGGGTATAGTGCCTGATTACCTAAGGTTTGGATGAGTAAAGAGAGCGGAATGAACTACTCCACATGGGGGAGGCCGGACAAACTACTCCTCAGCCAGGGGGAGGGGGCATGCACCTGAGACGCAACAGAGACGATGTAAACTTACGGACGGTCGTGAGACAGACTCGCCACGCAACAAAACAGAGATGAACTGCAAACGGACCGGCGTAAATATGGGGTTATTCTTAATAAAGATTTTAAAACACTGGTGTGAAGCATCTGGCATGTGACGCGTTTAAGAACACAGGTCCTTGAACCTGCATTTAGCCCATGGTGTTCACACTGGAAAAGCAGGTAGGGGCTTAATATTTACTAGCGCATGTCCACCACCCACAGTAGGAAGAAGTTTTGTGCTAAATTTCAATATGGTGCAAATATGATGAATCTTGCTCCATGCTTTTTCTTTCACAGCTCTATTCCAAAATTTATGAAACACTTGGTGTCAAAGAATTCTGTCCGGACACAAACTGCGATTATTAATTTCTCCATGATCAATTTATAAATGATTGGCACTTAAATGAATCAAAGGCACGCCATCCATACGTCACTACCAAATCTGAATCCCCAATTGGTTAGAGTTCAACTGGTTTATCTTTCAGCGTACATTCACTGGCTGCACGTTTTTTATGCAGAGCCTGAAAATGGTCTTAGAAACTCTAATAGGGACGTGTAAATGTGAGCGTTTTGAACACAGAAGCCTGAAATGCATATTTATAGGTTTACATAGACTTTTCATTGAAATGAGCTGCTTGAACTAAGCTTCTGTTCTGTAATTGGCTCATTGTGTGGCTCAGGACACTCGCAGAAACACTCTGATCAAGGACACCATGAGGGAGCAGTGCATCCCCAGTCTGGTGGAGTCCTGGTTCCAGATCCTGCAGACGTACCAGCGCTCCCACCCGGAGCTCACCTGCCAGTGTCTGGAGGTGGTGGGGGCCTATGTGTCCTGGATCGACCTGAACCTCATCGCTAATGACCGGTAGGTGCTCGCCGTGTATTTTAGCTGTGGTGGGCGAGACTTGGCGGGACTGTTAATTTGCGTCTGTTGCAGGTTTGTGAACCTGCTCCTGGCTCAGATGTCCGTGGAGGAGCTGCGGGAGGAGGCCTGTGACTGCTTGTTCGAGATCATCAATAAGGGGATGGACCCAGTGGACAAAACCAAGCTGGTGGAGTCTCTCTGCCAGGCTCTGCACAGCGCCGGCTTCTTCAGCGTGGAGCAGGTGAGGCTCCTGCTGGTCCTCTGGAAGCAGTCTTCATGGGAATGGTCATCCACCAAGCTCCTCTGCTTTCAGGAGGAAGATGTGGACTTTCTAGCCAAGTTCTCCCGGCTGGTGAACGGGATGGGCCAGAGTCTGGTTCTGTGCTGGACCAAGCTGGCTAAAGCTGGGAGCGCCAAGGAGGCGAGCGCAACGCTGCAGGCGCTGGAGGCCAAGGTGCCACTGCTGCTCCAGCTGCTGGTGCACGAGGACGACGACATCTCTACCAATATTGTGGGCTTCTGCTACGACTACCTGCATGTGCTGAAGCAGGCAAGTGTCGCTGCAATTCACACATGCTGTGGTTTTTGCTGTTGTGAAATGATCTTCTGTCCTTGCAGCTTCCTCAGCTGACGGAGCAGCAGAAGGCCAACATTGAGGTGAGTTTCTGGTCCCTGTGAATCCTCTGATTTTGTATGGATCCTGCAGAACTTCAGTCGCTGTTTTCTTTGTAGGCCATCATGCTCGCCGTCATAAAGAAGCTGACCTACGATGATGAGTACAATTTTGAGAACGAGGTGAGTGTGCGTGTCCTGAGTCACTAGAGCTGGGGGACCTGCGCTGACCTGCCGTCACTGTTGCAGGGCGAGGATGAGGCCATGTTCGTGGAGTACAGGAAGCAGCTGAAGATGCTGCTAGATCGCCTGGCTCAGGTTTCTCCAGACGTGCTGCTGGAGGCTGTGCTGCGCGTCTTCACCAACACCATGCAGTAAGACCCGGTGCCGGCCTCTTTTACAGACGCCTGCGGCTGCGCAGCCTCAGCTTCAGCTCTGATCTCTGCAGGAACTGGCAGGCGGCGCCCTTCATGGAAGTGGAGGTGGCCATTAGGCTGCTGTACATGCTGGGAGAGGCTCTGCCGGCGTCGCACGGGGCTCACTTCTCTGGAGACACCATGAAGACCAGTACGCTGCAGGAGATGATGAGGACGGTCAGTCGTGCTGCTCACAGAAGTGGAGCTATTAGGCTGCATTCACACCAGACGCGGGCAAGCCATTAAATTCGCACCTGCCGCCTCTCTTTTGACACCCGTCAAATTTACCGCTTAATGTCTTGGGGCCTCGGCCGCGGAGCAAACTCCGACAAACTTAATTCATTGACCGTATAATGAAAAACATGGGTGATGTTGAGGGAGCTTGTGTTTACGTGTTTTGGAGCGCTCTACAGAGGCGCCGGCAAGCATGTCACCGTGTCTGGGTTCATCAGAGCCTGTAGTCTCTCCTGATGCAGTGTGCTTCACTCCTGCAGCAGAGCTGCGCCTGATTGCCGTTTAAAACATTACTTCCGTCTGCCTGTGCCCCAGTTTGAGGATTAACCCAAAAGGGAAAAATAAAACTGGGGGATGTTTTAATTATTCTCTCGATGAAATGAGGAAAAAACATCATAAGCCGATGAAGTTTTTGGATCGCCCCTGATCGGCACCCACAGCAGTTCTGTCTGCCAGGCAGCCGGCGCTCGCAGCTCAGCATAGCAAGGATCATTCACAGCCAGCAGAACTTGCTGAGCTTGTTGCGCGGTTGGCTAGCATAGCAGGCTCAATCGCAGCAACTCCACAGGCCGGCGACCTGTCCAGGGTGTATCCCGCCCTCACCCAACAGTAAACGGACAGTCTCTGAAAACCCTGCGGATCCAGCCGATTAAGAGAATGGATGGAAGTGTAGGATAAAAAATCCCCAGATCACTGAAAATGTCACATGCCCAAATCTGACTCACTGGTTGTTTGACATGCGTCATTAACCTTTCTGCGTTGCACTGCGCCCAACGCCAAAATCACGTCACAAGATCGCGTCTTTATATTGACTTGCCATTGAAACTCGATGCGCCTGCTTCACCGGCCGTGTCCTGTGTGAATGCAGCATTACACCGGAGGAGCTTTGACACATGCAAAGCTTTCTTAGAGGAGGAGCTCCTAAAGAGGCAAAGCTCTCACACAGGCGGAGCTCTCAGGTTTGTGGTTTTCTACTTAGTTGGTGTCCTGCGGCGTCAGCAACTACCAGCATACCTCGGTATCTCTGGAGTTCTTTGAAACGGTGGTGAGATATGACAAGTTCTTCATCGTGGAACCACAGCACATACCCAACATTCTGGTGAGCTGGAGCCACACAGAGGATGCATGTTTAATACCGTGGGGTCTAAAGGTTGCTCTCTGCCGTCAGATGGCGTTTCTGGACCACAGAGGTCTTAGGAACAACAGCCCGAAGGTCCGCAGCAGAGTGGCCTACCTGTTCTCCAGGTTCATCAAGACCCTGCAGTGAGTCCTGCATGTTTGTGTGTGTGTGTTTGTGTGTGTGCGCACGCTCAGAGCAGAACACGTGAGCCTCACTGCTGCCTCCTGTTGACAGCAAACACATGAATGCCTTTGTGGAAGACATCCTGACCCAGATCCAGGATCTGCTGGCACTGGCTCCTCCGGTAAGAACCCGCGTTTCTTCGTTGTCCTCTTTCTCTTCCCCTCCCGGTCTCCTCATGTGACCTTGCTGTCGTTCCCACAGGAGAACGGCTTTGCGCCATTGCTGACCAGTGATGATCAACTCTTCATGTTCGAGGCGGCGGGCGTTCTAATCGTGAACAGCGAGAGTCCGGTGGAGAGAAAACAGGCTCTGATGAGAAGCCTGCTGACGCCGCTGATGGACGCCTTCCAGCTGCTGCTTGCCAAACTGTTGCAGGAGACAGAGGAGGAGCGCCAGGCGACGCTCGCCGATGTCCTGAGCCACGCTGTGGGGTTTGCCAGGTAAGGTCTCAGATGTGGAGCAGTTTGATGGCTGCAGGGGTTTTCCGCCTGTCAAACATGTAGCGTTTTTTTTCCTGCAGCCGCACAAGCAAGGCGTTCAGCAACAAGCAGACGGTAAAGCAGTGCGGCTGCACCGAGGTCTACCGGGACTGCCTGCACTGTTTTTTGCCTGTCCTCAGCTGCCCCGTCCAGCGGGGGGTGTTGCGCAGCTCTGTGCGCTCCTTCCTTCACAGGATGATCATCTGCATGGAGGAGGAGGTGCTGCCCTTTATCCCCGCTGCCTCAGAGCACATGCTAAAGGACTGCGAGGCTAAAGACTTGCAGGAGTTCATCCCGCTTATCAGCCAGATCACCGCCAAGTTCAAGGTACAGGAATTATGGAGGAGCTGCCAGTTTCTGCACCAATGCCCGCTGATCCCCCGCTTCTCTTGTTTGCAGCGGCAAGTGGCGCCCTTCCTGCAGCAGATCTTCATGCCGCTGGTGCTGGCAATCTTTGAGGTCATGGCTCGACCGGCAGAGGAAAACGACCAGACGGCAGCTCTGGAGAAGCAAATGCTAAGGAGGAGCTACTTCTGCTTCATCCAGACCATGACAGGAAGTGGGATGAACGAGGTGATGGCGAACCAGGGTGAGCGGCTGCAGCAGATTCGAATGTCTTTGGTTTGATCATAGACGGTAAAAACGTTGGCAGAATCGAGGTGTGACATCACCCATAGAAAAGGCCTTATTCCCAGCCAATTCAGTTGCCATTTTTCCGCGTTACGTGCTCCACCATTTGGGAATCAATCAACAGTGATTGGTTCGAGTCGATCTGAGTCACATTTTTAGTGAAAGGCCAATCACAAGTGAGCTTGTTCAGAGTCCACACCCCTTCCACTGAAAGCAGGCTCTGGAGAATCTGTCAAACCTTTGAGGTGGGGCCAGTGGGCACCACATGCTTTTATTGAGAAACTTGATTGGTCAGTTATAACATGAATAACTAACAATGAAGAAAAATATTTTTAAAAAATTAGGATTAGAAAGATGTGCATTGGAGCAAGAATGGTTAGTCTGACAAATAAATTGACTAATAATGTTTATTTCTCAATAGAAGTCTATGGGATTTTGATTTGTTGAAGCCAGTAGGTATTTCCTATGCGTGAACACAAGAGGGGAGGGGTTGAGCTGTCCGTTGTTTCTACGGTCTATGGGTTTGATCCAGACGGACTCTGGTTCCTAATCCAGGAGCAGAGAACATGGAACGGATCCTGTTCACCATCATCCAGGGAGCGGTGGACCTCCCAGATCCTGTGGCCCAGAAGACCTGCTTCATCATCCTCTCCAAGCTGGTGGAGCTGTGGGGTGAGTGTGGACACCTCCTTCCTCCAACTTGGTTCCTCTGTTCTCTTGCTGACGTTCCGCTCCTCCCCCAGGAGGCAAAGACGGCCCAGGGGGCTTCTCAGACTTCATCTACAAGCACATCGTCCCGGCGTGCTTCCTGGCGCCACTCAAACCCACCTTCGACCTGTCGGACGCCCAGACGGTTCTGGTGAGTGTGGGCTATGCAGAACCTCCTGCAGGTGTGTGTTCTCCTCTGAGCCTCCTCTGTGTGTGTGCAGACGCTGTCTGAGTGCGCGCTCACACTGAAGACGATTTACCTGAAGCAGGTAAGAACCACAACCCATCACTTCCTGTCTGAGGCCCATCAACGCTGATTCTGCTCTGTCTGTGGCCAGGGACTCGAGTTCATCCAGTTCCTGCAGCAGGAGTACCTGCCCTCGCTACAAGTGACGCCGCAGATCGCTCAGGTAACTCCAGCCAGAGCCCACCTACAAGAAATGTGCATAAAGGGCAGGTCCTCTTAAACTTTTTAAAATTTTGAAACCTTATTCTTTCGTTCTGGTAAGGCATCTCCCTTTAACATTCTGGTTTTGAGCTGCAGTCTAGCTGGACTTTTTGTCCCTGCTGGGGCTCCATAGTTTCTGTTAACCTGAGATCTGTCCCCGCCTAGGAGCTCTGCCAGGTCCTGCAGCAGCCTGACATCAAAGTTCTGAAGAACTACATCAAGGTAGGAGGTGTCTGAAACCCCCACCCCCCCGTGTTTGTGTCTTGCATAAGCCACGCCCCTGACTCCTCCCCCACGTCTCTGCAGGCATTTTTCCAGAGAGCGAAGCTGTAACAGACCCGAGTGGACCGGAACCGAAAGGACTGCTGGACAGGCCCCCCCCCGTACAGGAAGTGGGCTCAGTTGCTTTTGCACTTAGAGGAAACTGTGAGGAAACCCCCCCTCTCACTCACACACACCCCACCAACCCCCGCTGAAGAATAAGCTGTCCCACTGAAGGGGACTGACCCCAGACCAGAGACGCTGCTGTCTGTTGAGAGGGGGGGGTTGATGGGACAGCAGGACCTCACTGACGTGTCTGCTGAGGAGGAGAATAAGGTCGTGAGGTCCAAGAACATTTCAGGAACAGCAGGGAGATAAAAAGCAGAACTGTAATGTTTGGAAATCAGTTGGTGAGGCGTGTCCAGAGAATCCAGGTCTGATGGTGGACCTCATCAGAACCTGAAACACAATCATATGAAACGGCTTTCACTTCCTGCAGACGGCTCGTCTTCCTGCTCTGCATCCTGATGTGCTGCTGGTTTGATTTGTTTTTTCATTTGACCCGAAGGTCAGAAACGTGACAAACGTTTGTTTCTGTGAAGTTCAGCAGGAACGTCCTTGAGTTCAGCTTTGAGGTTTCATGAAAGATTTAGTCTTAGTTTTTTGGCATGACTGAGTTTCCGTACAGACATGAGGGTCAGACTTGGAAGGAACCTTCTGGAACACCCCCCAGCCCATACTGTGACGCTCTTCTGAGGAAAGTGCCTGAATGCTTTCATTTGAAACGGTTTGAATAAATACTGTTGAAGTTACTATACTGGGTCAGATGTTTCCATGGTAATGTTCTCTTCATGTCAGATGTCTGCTTCTGCTTAAGGTCAACCTGGATGGAGTCCAGCAGGTTCTGAGGTTCTGGACGACGCCCAGCCTGCCAGTCGAGTAACCATAGAAACTTGTTTTTCAGGAGAGGAAACCGAAAGCGTCAATGATGAAGACAGTGTTACCAGATGGTCACAGTTTTCCAGCCCAAAAATAATTTTAAAATCACCAGATCCCACAAAAAAAACAACCAAAAGTAAATCAGTGGTTAATTAGCTGTGATTAATCTATATTGTTTTTTACTTCACATTTTCTTTGAAAGTCCAACTCTGAGACAAGGATATTTTGAGAATATTAAGTAAGTTTTTGCATTTTTTTACTTTTTATGAATCTAGATTAGATCAAATATATGGTGGTGCAGCGGTAGGGCGGCCGACCCCTGATCAGAAGATTCCAGGTTTGATTCCTGCCTTGCGTCACAGTGTCCTTGGGCAAGACACTGAACCCACATTGCCTCTGGTGAGAGGTTGGTGTTCTGCAGCGTAGCTGAACGAGACTGTGACTGTAAAGCACTTAAAGCCTTCAAGGACGGTAGAAAACCATTATACAAGTATACGCCATTTACCAAAAGCAAACCTTTTATTAAAGTTTGATTTTTTTTTTTTTTAAACCTCTTTTAAAATTTCCCAAATAATAAAAAAGCATCAAAATCTAAATCTAGTAAGTTGTAAAAATTCTCCCAAAAACTTCAATGGATTCATAATACACATGATCTTATCCTTTGGGCTTTTCCCTTCAGGGAACGGGACAGCCAATCAGCTTCCTCCATCTAACCACCTTTAACATAATCTACCTTCATGTGTTTGTTCACTGCATCCATAAACCTCCTCTTTGGTCTTCCTCTGGACCTCTTGCCTGGCAGCTCCAAACTCAGCCTTCTTCTACGAATATCTTCAGTCTTTCCTCTGGACATGATCGAATCATCTTACTCTGGACTTTCTGACTTTATCTCCAAAACCTTTAACATGTGTTGTCCCTCTGATGTTCTTATTTCTGATTCTTTCCATCCTGGTCACTCCCAGAGAGAACCTCAACATCTTCATCTCTGCTTCCTCCAGTTCTGCTTCCTGTCTTTGCCTCTGTCTCCATGCCAAACAACACGGCTGCTGTCACCACAGTTTTGTACCTTTCCTTTCTTTTGTAACACTTTTCTCCACCCATTCCAACTTGCCTGCACTCTCTTCACTTCTTTTCCACAGTCCCCATTACTCTGGACTGTTGACCCAAGATATCTCAAATCCTCTACCTTCTTTATCTATTATCCCTGTAACCTCGCTCTTCCATTTAGGTCCCTCTCATTCAGACACATGTCTTGCTAGCCTTCATTCCTCTCCTTTCCAAGGCAAACTTCCACCTGTTTCCTGCTGTCACAACAAGTCTGTCGTCTGCAAACATCATGGTGATTCCTGTCTAACCTCATCTGTCAGTCTGTCCATGAACAGGATGGACATCCATAAAACAAGTTTTTGTATTCATATCACAGTCATTTTCCAGCCTGCCTCACCATCTGTCTTTTCAATGCAGCTTTATGTCAGATCAAAACACAAAAAAAAAACAAATTAATCAAGCTACCTATTAAGGGGAAAATGAGAAACATCGAATAAAAATGTCAAGAATGTCTTAAACGAATACAGAATGACATACTGAGTAAACTACAGGGATATTCAACTCATTCAGAATTGGAATCTGTCGAGAGGCTGCAGTCGGTGCTGCTTCATCTCACAGTCTGCGCTGAAATTTAACAGGAAATATGCAAAATACAGATATTTTAGGGACTAGACTGATGACTAGAATCAAACATTTGAAGTGCATTTATAAAAGCAATTAGTGTACACATTTCTTTTTATTATCAGTAGCTACACAGCTCAAGATGGTTAGGATGATGAAGGGTGAGACTGTCAAAACTGACTGCGCGTCCTTGGTTGAAACATTTCAATGTTACCCACACCAAAAAATATATTAAAAGCTGTTTTGCCCACAGAGTCAGAAGCAAAACCACCTACTCAAGCAGGAAACCACCCAATTTGGCAACTCTGGATAAAGAATCATCTGGACAAAAATTCAGATTAAACCTGACCCCAAACCAATGAACAACATGAAGAAGCCAGCAGGCCAGGTCCAGCCCATTTCCTGTACCGTTCAAGACCCAGACATGAGGCAGCCTTTCAGCCTCTATGTCAGAAATAGTTTTCAAAACAGACTAAATAAGGTTAAATGATACCAACACATTCCAGAACCAGCCACCGAAGCTGCAGAAGATTTCAGCTGGTTCTGAAAACTCCATGAACGGAAAGTTCAGAGGCAGGTTTGGGTAGAAAATGTCACAACAAACTTCCTTTAGAAGCTCAGGCTTCAGCTTGCTTGTCTTTTAATGTGAAAGTCAATAGGAAGTGTCAGGTTTGGATCTCAAAGCGCAGAACATGATTTTGGATCAGAGACTGGTCTGCGCAGGCCTCGGGCTCATGCTGGAAAATAGAAACTTTATTGGAAACTGAAACGAACCGGTCCCACAGCAGAACTGGACATGAACATAAATTCACTCGCAGACAGAAACCTGGAAGCCATTTGGTTCTGCGAGAGGCAGGTTAGCCTTTGATGACGGCGATGGGCCGTAGCTTAATGGCCTTTTTGCTGATGCCGGCGTCGTGACACGTGTTGACCACATCCGTCACGTTTTTGTACGACTCCGGAGCCTGAAATCACACCAGAACTTTAGATACTCAGCTTAACAGTCCAGTTCCTGATGCTGGGGCGCTAGCCTCACCTCCTCCATGACCAGTTTGGGTGACGCCACGCGGATGGCGATGCCCAGGTCAGCCAGCTTATCAAGAACGTCCTGAAAATCCAGGTTCCGGCGGGACTTTGCTCGGGACAAGGCGCGGCCCTGAAGCCCAACAGGACGACTGGTTACTGACAGATAGATCGCAGACTACCGTAAATGAATGACCCGTACCGCTCCATGGCAGGTCGTCCCGAACGTTTCCGTCATGCCTTGCTCGGTGCCCGTCAGGACGTAACTGCAGGTCCCCATCGTGCCTCCGATCAGAACTGGCTGACCTGTAAGCTGCAACGACACAAAGGTATGAGAGAGGCCCTGACCTGCAGTGGCTCCGACGGCTGCAGCCGCGGCGTACCTGGTAATCCACAGGGATCAGGGGGTGATGCGGCGGGAAGGCTCGGGTGGAGCCTTTGCGGTGAACGAGCAGCGTCCTCTGCTTCCCGTCCAATATGTGCTCCTCCACCTTGGCAATATTGTGGGATACGTCATAGATGACATGCATGTCCAGGTCATCTGGCGTGGTGCCAAACACTTTGGAGAAGGCCTGATGGGCAAAGACGGATTGTTCAGCTGCTGACGGAACATGTTCTGCAGTTATGAGACTTTTACCCAGTTTTGGAATCTTTCAGGAATGTTGAGGTTTGATTGAAAGACAAAAAACCTGGTTCATCACATTCACCTGTTCAGAACCAGAACTGTTGTCTGGAGCCTTAGAACGGCATAGAACGACACAACCCCCAGAACCAATGTGGGGTTCTTGGTCCAGCCCAAGAATCCCACCACACACAACCAGACCAAACCTGTAATCTTCAGATCCGAGGTCAACCACCAGCCACCCTAAAAGGCATCAAAGCCAAACCCAGACAGAACACAACCAACCGGCCACTCCACACTTTAACCTTTGAACCCATTTAGAACTTCAGCTGCCTTGATGTATCTGACAAGTTCTGAATGGACCCTCAGATGACTCATGTGTGTTCCAATCTGCTTGTACCTGTCTGGTGAGAAAGGTCATGGAGGAGCGGTTGACCCAGGCGTAGTTCCCTGCAGCTGCCATGCCCTTCAGGTAGTCCTGCCCCTCCTGGGAGGTGATGCGGGCGCATGCCAGCTGTCGGTCGTTCACCGTAATGCTGTCGCGCTTCATTGCCTTCTCCATGGCAACCAGCGCATCTGTCAACAACAGTCAAAGCTCACAACTGGGCAGTCTCCCAAACTCCCAAAGAGTCACAGCGCCCACCTGTGGCCACCTGGTGTCCGAGGCCTCTGCTGCCGCTGTGGATCATCACGCACACCTGGCCTTTGTGGTCGATGCCCATCTTCTTGGCTGCGTAGTCGTTGTAGATCTCATCCACCACCTGGATCTCAGCGTAATGGTTTCCTGCTCCAAGAGTTCCCAGCTTCCACACAAACACACAGAAGTCAATTTAAGCCACTCCCCTCAGTGCGTGTGTGTGTTGGGGGGAGGGTTGCACCTGCGGCAGGCCTCTCTTCTTAGCCTTGGAGGACACCTTGTTGGGGTCAGCCTGCAGCATTCTGCCGTACTCCTCACAGTGTTCCTTGTCCTCAGCCCAGGCATAACCTTCTCTCAGAGACCAGTCCACGCCCATCTCCAGCGCTTCCTCCAGGTCTCTAAGGGCACACGTGGGTGGGTGTGTGTGTGGGAGGGGGGCACAGGTGAGATAGATCCATGTGGGCAGTCCCTACTATTTAGTTTTGGGGATGTCACTCACTTGGCTCCCATTGGGATGACTCCTTTGGACCCGACCCCCACCGGGATGTGGTCGAACAGTGACTGGGCCAGCTGCTCCTTCACGGGCTGGACATCCTGCTCATCCAGGTTGGTCCTTAGAAGGCGGACGCCACAATTTATATCAAATCCCACGCCGCCTGAGAAGGAGCAGGAGTCATTCCTCTGATAAGTCCCAATGGGAAGCAGCCTTGAGGCTCCAACAGTTACCTGGAGACACCACAGCGTTGGGGTCACTCATGTCGAAGGCAGCCATGTTTCCAATGGCGAATCCGTACCCAGAATGGACGTCGGGCAGACCGATGGACCTCTGCAGGCAGGAAACACCAGTATGAGCGCCGTGGCGTGCACACCTTCTATAGTGTCATGCTCATTCTCACGTGCACGATGCCAGGCAGCGCCGCCACGTTTCCAATCTGCTTCATGGCAGGAAGGAACCCGCCCACACCTGGGGAGAGAACTAAACAGGTGAAATCATGAACACCCAAAGAACACCTGGCGGAGCGATCAGCTGACCTCCTCCACGACAGGCATTACGAAGCTCCTCGAACATCAGCTTCTCCAGAGACTCGTTCACGTAGAAGATTCCTTCAACCTGACAGGGAGAGACGGAGCCAAACATTATTGATCCATCCCAAGACACGCCCATTTAACTAAACAGGCGGAGTCTGCTACACCAGGGACACCTGCTACAAAAACACAAACCTGAGGCTGTTCTAGGAAAAAAACACATGATTATTTACTGTTGAAGTCTGCAGTTTCTCTCTCAGTAAACACAAGTTTGATCTTTAACCGGATCACAACGGAAACCCGTTTACTTCCGGCCCATTAGATACGGAATTTTGAACCTGTCGAACCCACCCCTGCTTTGAATGTCCCGAACCAGATGCTAACCGGCTAACCTGCATGTTGGGCACGAAGCCCTTCTTGATCCTCCAGCAGGTCCCAGACATCTTCTCCAGGTACTGCAGCTCATCGTTGTAGCTTCTGCTCATGGTTCCGACCCAAACGAGCCCCACGAGGAGGATTCACGCCTGAGAACGCGGTTCAGCTGCTGTCTGACACCACGAAGCAAGGGTCCAAACTCTACGGAGGCCGGGAGGCTCCAATACGAGGTGAAGCTCGAAATGACTCAGCAGAATCTTTAAAATCACACTTAAGAAGTAGGGAAATCGGAAACGATTTAAATACAGCAAGACACTACCTTTAACCTCTGCAGAATGTTAATTTAGACGAGTTTTTAAGGCTTGGAGCTGTTCGCTTGCCGTAATTTTCGCAGAAAGTCGTCAGTTCCGGTTGTTTTTCAAAATAAATTCAGCACCACGTTACTTTCTGACCGTTTTCAACACAATAATTTTGGCCAAATCTGATTTGGAGAAACTGTCATCGACTAACTATGCTAAGGTAAAATGGAAATTTTACGTAGAAATAACATTAGATTCAAAAGTCAGATTTCATAAAGTTGCTATTTGTTTTTAAAATACGGTTCTAGCAAAATCAAATGTTAATTTGTATTTTATGATTTTTATGACAAACTTCAAATTACAGATTTGAAAAGTAGACAACAGAGTTTTATTTGCATTGACTGTATAAGTCGATGTTTCCTAGATCAATAAGCGATTGTTGCGTATGCTGCTCCTCTTTTCAATGCAATGACTTTTGCTTAGAAAATCCAGAGCGGACGTTGCGCGGGCAGTTCGCCGTTGTTTGTGTTTTGAGGTAAAATCCAGAAAAAGAGCCGAAAACGTTCTGTTTCTTTCACCCCGAGGTTCTCCGGGTCATTTCTGAAGGATAGGTCCATCTGAAGCAGCAGGTGAAGCAGGTGAGTGAACTTTAATAAAAAGTCTCTGGATGTTACGCAGCAGTTAAAATGTTATCGCGAGCGCGGAAACGAAAATGATTTCATGGCATTTCTCCACAATATTGACACAATATTTCTGCTCCGGTTTTCTTCAGCTACTCAAACACTGGAGCCTGTATCAAAGTAACGGTACTTCTTTCCGCGGTAACAAAAATACATTTTCATTTTTCATATTTCATCATTCACATTTCTTCTGTAAAACTTTTGTCATTTATTTAGTGGAAACCCCCATGCGAACACCTTAAGAAATTGTTTTAGAGACGTTTTGCAAACCTAAAAACATTCTACAGATAAAGATTGGGTAAGTTAATTGTTGAATTAAAAAAAAAACGGCTCTGATCCGCACTAATGCTATTTAAATAAAGGGCGGGGCTTAACGAGCTCACGGCGATTCTGGACCTCAGTGGTAGTGGCTGTCATAATCCACAGAGGGAGCCTTAATCATTCATCTCAGTCTTAGAAGAACTGGACACCCTAACTCCAGAATAACCCTTCTTGCTCTGATTTTTTTTTAAATTGTGATAATTCTCAATATTCTTTCATTATATATTTTCTATATTTCAAGTAATTTAAGTTATAAACTGACCACCCAGATGCCTGAGTAAAAGCAAGTGGTGCCAATCTCAAACGTTTGAAAAGTTTGATTCACAAATCCTCTCGAACTCCTTTCATCGGAAGGGGTGCGACTTTCGTTGTGTTGTTTTATTTTGCTCTATTTATCCATAAAAGTCAGATGCAACTGAAGTTAGTTAGTACTTTTAAACCATTGACATATATAGAGATGGACAAATGGCCGGTGATGTCACCGGTGGAAAATGCCTTACCTTTGGTTCTAACCAAATGAAGTCAATTCAGTTGCCATTTTTCTGCGATACGGATGTTGCCATGTCGGAACCAGACGTTAGTAAGCGGTGATTGGTCTGAGTCATCATTTTTATGGCAACCACTCTCGCTAATCAGGAGTGAGCTTGTTGGAAAGCCACACCCCTTCCACTGAAAGCGGGTTTGGGAGACTCTGTCAACCGTTTTGAATGTTTGAGGTGGGGCCAGTGGGCACCACATGCTTTTACTGAGGCCTCTGATTTGGCAGGTTAAAACCTGAATAACTTGCAATAAAGAAAAAAAAAATCATGGGAAAAAAAGAGAATTATCAAGACGATGTTAAAAAAAGTGTCAGCAAGAATGGTTATTTTGACCAATAGAATGACTGACTGAGTAATTGCTGTTTATTTCTCTATAGAAGTCTATGGGATTTTGGCTTTCTGGAAACTTGTAAAAGAGACATTTAAGAATTTTCCTACAGCAAATGGTGACCATGGCAGGCATCTGATTAGAAATGTTAGCAAATTTTCCTCTGTGTTAAAAAGCAATCAGGATTGATCTTAAATGTTTTGCTTTTGTTCTCTTGGCGTGGATATCATGCATATGATTGACAGGTCCCAGCAGTGCATCTGACAGTAAAAGGCTGCTGATTGTTTTTTTTTTCACAGTTATGAAACATTTTTACAGACAGACAAATCTCTTGCTGCAAGTACAATTTTTTTTTTTTTTACAAACAGATAATACTTTAGCAACAAATCTAACTTCATTTGTAGCCTGCTGGGCTCCGGGCTCTGACCCAAGCGGAGGAGAACTGTCCTAAAAGGATTCAGTTTCATTCTGTCAGGTATAATGTTGTAAGACTGCAGCTGCTGTTGTGCTTTTTTTTTCACGAGTGTGGGATCATGTGACTTTATCTGCAGCATGAAGCTACGGGTTCGAATCCAGCGGCAGACCAGCAGGCTGGAGGTCAGAGGAGAGGCGGTCACCCTGAAGGAGCTGGCAGAGCTGATCGGGCAGACTCTGTTGCCGTCTCACGGACTCAGGTTCGTCATTCGCTGCTCCTCAATGCTCTCATTGATCCTGATGTTAGAGGAGCAGCTCCTGAACTCTGCCTCTGTCCTCTCAGCACTGACACGGATTTTAGACTGTCCCTGAATGGCTCGGACCTGCTCCCAGACTCCACCCAGACGCTGGTGTCCTGTGGCATCGACTCTGGAGATCTGATCTGGGTGCTGCTGCCCCCGTCTGCAGCTCCAGAGCCCACTACTGGCTCCAGCAGCACAATGACCAAAGTGCAGCAGAGCTGCAGCTCCACCCACAGCCAGGTGAGGCTTTTGGTTTTGTGAGTTCATTTTTTGTCAGAAAAGGAGGTGCTGCTTCAGAGGAAGTCAGAAACCTTCATCATGAATTCAGAGATGAAGATGACTCCAGCGGTTTTCTTTGACATCACTTTGGGTGCCCCTTGGAGGTCAGAAAGCTGTTTATGACATCATCATCACTAGGGGTGCGGTACTGAACCAATACAGTTTGATACCAGTTCCATGTCATACATTTTTACCAGACTGATACGTTTTTAACATTAACTGTATTGTTATTGGTAGTGGTGCAGCAACAGCACGGACACTATTCTCTTTCCTCACTGTTTTTCCTGCTGCAGTGCAAAAGGGAAGGGCTGCTCACACGGCATACGCTCTCATATCCTCTCCTGTCTCATCCGCTGACAAAAGCGCGTGGCTGGCAAAGCGGCCGCAAGCAAAGAGGTCCAAAGTGTGGCTGCATTTTTCCAAACTAGATGCAGACAGCGTGCTTCATCTCAGATGTAACAAAAACGTGGCTGTAAGGGCAGTAACAGCATTAACCTGTCCAAATACCACGCTAAAATACACCAGATTCTAGCGGAGAGGTATAGCGGCAGCATTTGACCATTCAAGTGAAATTTCTAACGCAGCTGTTGTTTCAACAGGAACTGTATGCTAGCAGTACACACGTGGAACATGAGACTAACAAGTTGTTTATCTAAAATAAGTGCAGGAAACTTGAAGAAAAGGAGGGAATTTAATTCAAAAATAATCATCATAAAACATTAACAGACTGAAAGTTCATATTGTGGCATCATCAGTGGTTCATGTTGTGCCTCAATAATAACAAATTACCTGACATATATAAAAAAAATTCATTAAGATAAAACGTTTATTTTTATTCCTATCCATCCCCAAATCACAGACTACAGAGGAGGTGTATCGTCAGAAGTTGTGATCAGCTGTTGGTGATGTTCTGCAGCAGACCAGAGGAGCTTCGTCCTTGTTGTCTGATTTAGCGGCGAGGAGCAAAACCTCCTCAGATGGATCTAGACCTCAGTTTAGCTTCAGAGTAAACTCTCTGGCGTGCTTCATCCCAGCTGTCCCTGAAGTATTCTACAGTTCAGTCTGAAAATTCAGTCTGAAGCGGATGATGAAGATCTGGGTTTAGCCTCCTCTGTCTCCTCTATCTTTCACCGTCTTGTCCTTCTTACGTCCTTCTTGTCAGAAGATCAAATCAGTCTGAAGCAGATTCTGTTCTCCACTCCAGCTGCCTGACAGCATCAAACCCGTGGACTCAGTCCAACCAAATGTGGGCCCAGCGGCACTTTGGGAACCCATCCTGTGCAGTGAGGCGGAGGACGGTCAGACCCCTCTGTCCCTGGACCTCCTCTACCACGCAGCGCAGGTCACCTGTCCTAACGACGCAGTGGTGGTGGCATCGCACACCCTCATGCTGGAGGCCGGCTTTGCACCACAGGTGAGTCGACGGAGGCCTTCTTTCAGTCCTGGGGGGGTTCCTGGAGACCAGCAGTCACACCTCTTCTGTCTTCAGGGCTGTGAGCTGAAGCCTTCTCAGATGCCTACAGGGTGGAGGTCCAGCGCCACCACTTACAGGCTGCAGTACACTCACCCTCTGTGTGGCAGCAGCTCCGCCTCCGTGGTGGGCGTGGTCATGGGCCCTCAGCTTGTCATCAACGGTGAGGGATTTTTGCGTTTTCAGAAGAAGGCGACTCAGACTCTGACGTTTCTGGTTGGTGTTCCTGCAGCCACCCTGAAGGTTATGGAAAATGTGGGTTCGGTCCGGAAACTGCAGTTGAAGGCGTCCAGCTTCGTGACACAGGAGTGGGCAGGTACCCAGGCAATGGGGGGTGTTGACGTTGCAGCTCCGCTGAGTAACGTTGTGTGTGCTGTCTGTCAGGAGGAAGTGCAGCCGCTGCCTTCAAGGATCTCCGAAAGCTGTCGCGCATCTTCAAAGACCAGCTAGCCTACCCCTTGATAGCGGCCGCCAGAGAAGGTAAACGCAACCGAGGTGGTGAGTCCGTTTGTGAACCACAACTGATGATGTGTGCAAAAGGAGGCTGAGGTTGGAGCAACCAGAATAGAGGTCTAGAGAAAGACCAGAGAGGAGGGGAGGACATGAGAGAGAAGGATGCAGAGGAGACTGTTAGATGAAGGCGAAGGCAGTAGGTTTAAAGGAAGCACCAGAAAGACAAAAAAGTTTGACAAGATATTAATCAGAACAGAAGAATGCTGTCAAACAGGAACCTTATCATCTGAACTGGTTATGGTGATCTAATAAATACACTAGAATAAAATTTCTTAATTTTTGAGGTTTTACCCTGCTATTGCTGCCTGTACTGCTGGGGGCGCCAGAGCATAAATTAGAATTGAGTGGCAGCTGAAAACATCTAGTTTTTTTTATGTTGCAGCCATGGCTCTGCCCTGGGCGTTCGGCCTACAGGCCCTCCCTCCAGAGCTTCTCCTCAGGGTGCTCCGACTGCTGGACGTCCGCTCACTTCTCAGGCTGTCTGCCGTCTGTCGACTTCTGAACACCGTCTCAGCAGACTCCTCGCTGTGGAGACACCTGTACCGCCGTGACTTCCGAGGTTAGAGCTGCTTCTCCAGGTTCCACCTCAGAATCAGAGAAGCTGCAGGAACGTTCATCAGGGAAGAGCTCCAGACCACGATTACAGGGTTTACAGTCCAAATAGATGAACCTTTCTGGTCTAATCCAACAATGTCATAGCAAAGAATTCCACAGATTATTCTTCTGTCTATGTTTCATCTAAAGAAACCGTGTTTCCTGAAACATTTGGATATTAATGATCTCGTGTTTGTGGTTCAGGTTCTGATGGAAACAGACCCAGCAACTCGGACTGGAAGGAGGTGAGGAAGTAGTATAAATGTCCCATGCTTTCAAATATCATTAAAGTCTTTTAGTCAGTCAGTCTTTTTAAACAGCCTGTAAGCAGTAACATCCTGTTTCACCTGTTACCGTGTTTCCTTTCAGCTCTACAAAACGTTGTTTGTGCTTCGCGCTGAAAGCCGCCGCAGCGCCATCCTACAGATGACCTCTCCTCCTGTTGGCCATCAAATCTTTCATCCTGTGCCCCGCCCCTTCCCTCCAGTACCAGGCATTATTGGGGGGGAATATGACCAGAGACCCAACCTCCCATACAGCCTTCTCCCCCGCCCCCGACACGACCCCATTGGGCCACTTTCAGACCCCTTAGGTCGACCTCTGCCCCGGTTCAGACCATTTGGGGGCCAGGCACCAGACATCCGGCGGGGTTTCATCTGAACATTGATTTCTGAACTGAATGAAGAACACAATGATCACATGGGGGGGTGTTAAAAGAGTCATGTGATCCAAAAAAGAAATTAAACTGAGTTGTTGTTGTTTTTTTTTTTTTTTTTTTTTTTTTTTTTTTTGCTATTAAACAGATGAAGTCCAATGTCAAATTTCCGACTGTTCGGGTGTGTCCCTAAATGCACCACTATCAGAGCTGAAGCAGGTTTCTGGGTCAAAGCGAGCCTTGGTCGCTCAGACAGAACGTAACCGAGAGTGGAACAGAATCACGTGTACACTAACACCTGAATGACGTGGGATCATCTCCTTCCGCTTGTTTTCAATCATTCAGGATTCATTCTGAATCGATTCGTTGAAATAATTCCTTTCGTCACTAAACTTTTATTCTGTCTTTACTGTCGTTTATTGTTGTTGTTATGAATATGCAACATTTCCCGCAGAAATTAACTGGCTTCCGGTCATCAGGACGGCTCGAGGAACTGGTGAAGAAAATGACGTCATCTTTTGTCTAAAACCGAGGGGTATGCTCGTTTAGAGAGAGCGCTCGGCCGGTGGGGCGGTGCTGTCCGAGCAGGCGAAGTCCGTGGGCGCGCCAGTGCTGAACGGTGTCATCCTCTTGAAAGTGTGTCTCTGTTCCAAGCAGCACGTGACCCTGCGGCGGGTAAACAAGCATCAGGACGACCTACAACTCCGCGCTCTACACATCTTCCAGGTCACCGTCTGTCCCGGGATGTTTGGCTAATGCTAGCTCTAGTTCCGAATTCTGAAAAATTACGGGTTTAATGCTAGGCTTGGAAGAACCCGATCCAGAATCCGAAAACCGGGAGTTCTCGCCGGGACCTTCCCGGTTATTTGCAGTCCCGTCTCTGTGTTCGTGCTTCATGTAGAACCTTTAGAACCAGTGCTAGCTTCAGGCTCGGGGCTCCTCGTTGGTGTTTCGTGGCATTTGGTTTCCGTCGATTCAGGCGACTCTCCGGTCAGTAACGGATGTCCCGTGCGCGCGCCCGTGTTGCGGCTCTGTCTCTTTAAGAGCGTCACGTTGTTACCGGAAGTGTGAGGGGTGTTTCCAGCTGATCCGTGCAGAACCACAGTGCCCCCCACCCCCGCTCTGCACTCCTCCTCAGACCCGCCATCCGCGCCGGAATCCGAGAAGTCGGGGAGTCCCCCCGTCCGGCGCCCCCCCAGCCGCCGTCGGTCTCCGGATTGTCATGATACCGGCGCGGAGATGGCGTCCGTTCCCGATTCGTGTCAGGCTGTCGGGCCCGCGCAGGAGGAGAACGGGGAGCTGGACGGTTCCCTGCAGCAGATGCTGAAGGCCATCGCCGACGAGAGGAGCCGCCTGAGCGGCCGCCAGGAGCTCAGCGGGATCGGTGAGTCCCTCCTCCGTCAGGTTTAGACGGGACCTCCGGGTCTGCAGAACCGGGGGCTCCAGAGAACCCCCCAACCCCCACCAGGGGGCTCTGATCACCTTGCAAGTTTGGTTGATGTTTCTCTGTCCGCTGGTGTGGATGGAACCATCATCATCATCATCAAGCTTCCATCCAGAAGGTTGCTTTAGTCATCCAGCTGTCCTTCAGGTCCAGGAGCTTCTGGTTCTGCTCAGTCTGGGTCTGAGGAAGTTCTCCTGGTTTGCGGGTTCTCAGATCCTCAAAGTAAAACAAGAAGATGCAGTCTATTTACGGTTCCTCTATTAACTTGTTCTGCTGAAGACCAAAGGGATGAAAGTACAAGATTGCAGATTATTGTTTAAAAGAAAAAAATTACTTTACAGCAGATAACTTATTATTTTTCAAAAGTAACCCTTTACCTTACCGTTTTATAATTATAATTTACTACACAACTCCTACGTTATTTGAAAGTACTTTTTTGTAATCCTGGAGAACAGTAGAGACAAATTACAAAGCTCATAATGGGGGAAGTCATTATTATTAATGTTTCATAAAGGTAACTTGAACGTCTACATCAGCTTTGTTTGGTTTGTTTCCATTTCCTGGTGAGCAGATTTCAGTAAACAGGACAAATCCTCTATTAAGACATGTGAAGTTTGTGAACCCTGTCGCACCCCGATCTGTAATGGCCATCTGATCATCTGTGAGAGTGCAAATTTCACCTCATTTCCTCTATGTGGCCAACATTGCAACAGGTAATGAGTTATATAGGTTAGAGACACTATGACAGCCTGTTACCTTTGTTCAATGTATGTAAAGAGCAACGCCATATTGGAAAGGGCAGTGAACAATAACACACAGCTTAACAGACATAGTAAAATAACCATAAAATGCTTCGTTTTGGTCAGATTTTTAAGTTTTTAAGTTCTGATCGTCACAGAAATAAGACCCAGGTCATGGTATTGATGTTTTGTACAAAGTGCAACAGAGGAATGACATGTCTAACTTTTTGATAAATAAGTACGCCAGAAACGCAATTCATACTTATAGATGGTTGTGATTGGTTGGAGGCACTGGAAAGCACACAGCAGCCGGGGCTTGCCAAGCCGTAGCCGGTTACTGCACACCGCCGTTGGGGAAATGCACCTTGTGGTCTTTGCTTGCTGCTGCCAAGAAAATCATGGTCAGTTTCTTTTCTTCCCCTTATTAAAACGCTTAAAGTCAGCTGATCATACTTTAAAAAAACGTAGGTGACCTTGCTGGAAACTGTGCAAAGTCTACAGCTACCATTGACATTGAATAAGCAACAAAATCAGCCTGAACATTCACTGTTCTGAGTAAACTCACTCAAATCTTCCTAAAATGTATTCTAGAAGTTCTCCTGTATGAGCCGCCAGTAATAACGTACTTGTAAAAAGTCCCATTTGTGTTTTTCCATCTCTGGTCAATTGAAGCACACTAGTAAACAGGCATCCAGCCCTATCCAATATGCAGCAAGCTAGTAATCCTAGCCTATAGAACTCAATAATTAATAAATAAATTAATTAATACATTTATTTGATTTTTATTTACTCCTGGAACTTGTATATTGTTAGTATGTTTGTTGTTTTAAGATTGATAAATCTTGTAATTAATTAACAAAATAAAATGTTAAAGAAGTTAAAAAGATCAGCTCCCGGTAGCATTTCCCGACAGCCCTGCCTCCTTTATGACTGTCTGGACCGGATAAACAGCGGATAACTCCATGATCACAAGAATTTTTGTTTTCCTCAACAACAGAAAGTTTCCCCTGACTGGATTATATAAAAAACAAGAGAACGTCGCCTACATTCAACACTGTATAATCATATTATAATCATATAGCATCGTTACAGACAATAAAAAATCTCAACAATGCATGATAGAATGACAGACACATAACTTGGAGTAATTTTGTCTGTTTGATCTTTTTTTCATATGCTGGTGACGGGAAAAGAGGAGAAGTGAGCGCATATTAATATATATGACATATCAGCGCATATGTGGCAACCACTTTGGCCGTTAATAATGTGTTTATGTTACCGGAGTCTCTAGAGTTAATCTCAGTCCAGGTGAAAACCAGAGCTGGTAACTGAAGGAACCATCAGGTGATACTCTGCCTCACATTTATGGAGGTTCTTGGTTCATTCCAAAGCAACTTCTGGATGAATGGAGAACATTAGTTCCAGATTTTAATGGGTCAGTGAAGGCACCACGGCCTGCTGATGAGTCAGTAAAGGTACAGCGTTGCCCTGATGGGTCAGTGAAGGCATCGTGGTGACCTCCCGTTCTGTCTCTGCAGGCTGTTTCAAGGATGACCGCATTGTTTTCTGGACCTGGATGTTTTCCACCTACTTCATGGAGAAGTGGGCGCCACGGCAGGACGACATGCTCTTCTACGTGCGCAGGAAGCTGGCCTACGTGAGCACGGATAACAGCGAGGGCAAAAAGGTGGGGAGGAAGAAAACGTCTGAATGTTCTGCAGTGGTTGAGTCAGAGCAGTGATGGTGGTTCTCCAGGAACACGGAGAACTCCCTCAAGCTGCTTTCAGATGTGGAGGTTCTGCTGATTTAAGTTCTGCATTTGTCGAAGCCAGAAAAGCAGCAGAACCTCCACCTGCGTGTTCTTTGACCTTCTGACGGGTCACATGATACCCGATGAAAGAGCAGGAGGTTCAGGTCAGACCCTCAGACTTGGTGTAGCCCCTCCTCCTTTGGTGTGAGTGACGCCCCGGGACTCCCAGCCAGTTCCTCCCTGATCCTGAGCTGTGTTGCAGGTGGAGGTGGAGGTCTACAGGAGGGACTCCAAGAAGCTGCCGGGTCTCGGAGACCCGGACATCGATTGGGAGGAGAGCGTTTACCTGAACCTCATTCTACAGAAGGTGATGCCGTCACTGTAGTCGTCCTGCTGTTGGGTCAGACCCCAGTACCCGCACGCCTGTGCATGTCTATTAACCTCTGCTGTTGTGCAGCTGGACTACGTGGTGACGTGCGCGGTCTGCACACGCTCAGACGCGGGAGACATCCACATCCACAGGAAGAAGTGTCAGGTACTGGAGCTCAGAAGGTCAGACTCCCCCTCAACGTGACTTCTCACTGCGTTTTTCTTCGTTCTCTGACAGGAAGTGTTCGCCTCGCCCAGCAAACACGCCATGGACAGCAAAGGGGAGGAGTCCAAGATGAGCTACCCAAACATCTTCTTCATGATTGACAACTTTGAGGAGGTAACTGCTGAGGGGAGTAAACCGGAGGACCTTTAGGTCTTCCGCGCTGCTCTGCTAAATGGAAGCACCAACAAAGATCAGGGTCGAAAAGATCTTCAGAAGGAAACTAGTGTCTGTCAGTGAGTGGTCTGAAAAACGACGTGGAGGTGTCCTGCCTCCTCGCCACCATCAGGAGAAACCATCAAACTCCTGAAATAGTTTTTGATGATTTGATGTGTCTGCTTGACTAAATGTCCCCACAATTGATTAGAATATGGAAGTCCAGGAATCTCTGCAGTCGGGTTCCTCCCAGGTTCTCTACAGTTGAGCAGGAGGTTTCCCTGCAAACCAAAGAAATCGGGTCTTCCAGACTCCTCAGCGCCCCATGTAAGTGCAGGTCTGGAATCCGGATCAGATCCCAGCACTAGTGGCGGTTTTACCTATGGGCAATGTGGGTGGTCGCCCAGGACAAAATCTCGTAGCAAATCAGTGCTTCAGAACAAAATACATAATATACACGCAGCTGGAAGTACAGCTTTCAGGATCATAAATCCTGAAATGTTCATCTGGTGGTGTTGCCTGCATTTTGTGACCAAATTTCACCGCTAGATTAACCCTCACCGTTCTTTATATGATGAAATAAACGCCAGTCTCTAATAAACGCCACATTTTGAATTAAATGCTGGGGCTGCTATTGGAAGATATAGGATTTACAATAATATTTTACTTATATGATGAATGTTTGTTTGTTTGTTTGTGTGCATGCCGGCCTTGAGTAATCGGGCTACCAAACTTGCCAGGACTGCTTCTGCCCAGCACACATCCTCAGTCAGAGGAGGCGGGGCCAGATGCATTTCAGTCACGTGACCATGTGTGTGCAGGTGTTTAGGGACATGACGGTGGGCGAAGGAGAGATGGTGTGTGTGGAGCTGGTGGCCAGCGACAAGAGCAACACCTTCCAAGGCGTCATCTTCCAGGGCTCCATCCGCTATGAGGCGCTGAAGAAGGTCTACGACAACCGGGTAAGCAGCTGTGGCTGTAAACACACCAACCACCAACAGGGGGCAGCTGATTGGCACTGAGCGGCCTTTCAGTAGAAATCCACCAATCATAGAGCTGCGTTCAGCTGAGACTCAGGAAGGTTCCTCTGAGTGCAGCAGCTTTTAGGCGCTCTGAGCATGCTCAGAAAGCTGCCATAACAACTGGCCGTTCGCAGGGAGGGTTGCCGGTGGGAGTCTGGGGTGTGTGGTTTGTTTAAGGTCTGGACTGACCTGGTCTCCCTGCAGGTCAGCGTCGCCGCTAAAATGGCGCAGCGGATGTCATTTGGCTTCTACAAGTACAACAACATGGAGTTTGTGAGGATGAAGGGGCCGCAGGGCAAAGGTCACGCAGAGATGGCAGTCAGCAGAGTCCCCACAGGCGACACGTCGCCCTGTGGCACTGAGGAGGAGCAGCCCTCCCCCATGCAGGAGAGGGTGAGGAGCGCCACTCTTGTCTGCTCAGGAGGATGTCCCAATGGCATTCATGTTCATAGGGGTGTGGTTACCAGCTGCCCCACCCGCTTTTTGCTCATACCTCATGTCTCCTCAGGTGACGTCATTCAGCACCCCACCCACCCCAGAGAGGAGCCGGCCCTCCTTCTTCTCTCCATCTCTAAGAAGGAAAATGCCTCGAAACCGGATCGCCGAAATGAAGAAGTCTCACTCCGCCAATGACAGCGAGGAGTTCTTCAGGGAAGAGGAGGACGAAGGTCAGCCCCGCCCACTAAAGGCTTGGTTTCAGATGGGTCACAGGTTCGGTTCTGAGCTTCTTTTCTGTCTCTTCAGATCTCCACGCCGCCACCAACCTCCGCTCACGCTCGCTGTCTGGAACTGGGCGGTCACTTGTTGGTTCCTGGCTCAAACTGAACCGGACCGAAGACTACTTCCTACTGTACTCGCACCTGACCTACGTCACGCTGCCGCTGCACCGCATCACCACAGGTGAGGGCGCCGCTCACCACGTGGCCCCTGCAGGCTGCTGGTTCTGACCTACTGGTTATGTTGCAGACATCCTTGAGGTGCGGCAGAAGCCCATCCTGATGACGTAGCAGCTGGACCTCCCCACCAGCACGACCAAGTGCCTCCTGACTACAGCGCTCCAGGTGGAGGTGCTGCACAAAAAACCAGCTGTTCAAAAAGTGCCTCCTCTTCTGTCCTGCTGTCTGAGGCCGTCTCCATGGAAACAGGCCGGGTTTCAGGACCGCACTGCCTCGGCGAGTGGGCCCGAGTCCGATCTGGAAGGAGAGGAAGTGAGGGAAGCGTGCTTTACTGTAAATAACTTATGCCTTGCTCACTGAACTGCGCAGCGCCACCTGCAGGAGGTCCGACAGGGAGCCGGGTCGGGTCAGATCCACCCAGTTCACTGACTGGTTCTCAGTTTTGAAGTTCACTTGTTCACCTGACAGTCACAGGAACCAAAGGAACCTCAGAAGGTCCGACTCAGAACCGTTCAGGTTTGAAACCAGCAGCTCCATCTCCACACGGATCAGAACCACTCGTTAGTTTGACCGGCTCAAAGGAAGAACTGGAGAACGTGAAGCTCTGACATCGCAGACATTTTCACCTGACAGGAAACGTTCTCACCGGTCGCCTCAGATCTGCTCAGTTTGACCAAATTCACATTAACGGTCCTGATTATGGAAGGAACATTTATCCCGCCGTGCTCCTGAAGCCTTAACCCTACTCGGTCCTCCTCATGACTGAGCTGCTCCTGACCCAGTTCTGCCTCGTTTACACCGCAGAACCTCTTTGGGTCTTCTCAAACCCAGATTGGGATCTCAGGTCCCAAAGGAGGGCTTAAAGCCTCAGTGGGTTCTTTGTTTTTTAAAGGTCAGGTTTAATGGGGTCATACCTCAGAGACGCCGTGAAGCCCAACCCACCGATGGGTCACATGACCACACTGCAGACGCTCCACCGGCTCACCTTTCTGTGGTTGCCCTGGTGATGTCATTTAAGGGGTGGAGTCACATTGAAGTAATCATTGACAGTAATCCAAGTCATTTTCACATGCAGACTGCATCTGAACTGTTCCTCTAGTTTCAGAATAACCAGAACTCTTCCAGAACCGTCTCTGTTCATGCGAATCAGCAGGTTTTGCGGCTGACGACTCACTTTTTCATATTTAGATTCAGTCTTTTCTGGTGCCTGCGTCATCTCCAGCTCCCTCCTATCACTGATGGATCTAACATTAAACACTTTCACACAAACTAGATCTGAGTTTTGATTTTAAACAGAGGTTTGTTTTAAGGGTCTTTCTTAAACTAATGATTGCTGGATGGGTTGAACAGATCAATACCAGAAGAAGGAAGAACCTTTACACTGCAGAATCACTGATGGGATCAGGTAATTAGTAATTTATTGGCTGCTGGGTGGGTGTGTTCAGGGCTTGTGGATATGCTAGAGGCTTGGATGGTTTCAGCTCTGGTCTCTGTTATTTATCGCCAATTGCTTTCTGGTCTTTGATCACTGAACTGTTTATGAAACATCAGCAGGATAAAAAAAAAAAAAGCTGTTCTTTGCTGCCACCTGCTGGACACACGTTTCCATGTCTGACCTGTTTCCCATGGCAACAGCTCATCTCTGCATTTCTAGGAAGAGCACCAAGAACCCTTCAGAACATCCACACAAAGAATCAGAGCATGGATTCATTTTCTTTATTCCTGAATAAATGTCTTTACAAACAAGGGGTCCCGCAGGCTGAACCGAGGACACCCCACGCCACAGCTGGACTTCACAGGACAACAGGAAGTGCGGCGAGATGAGTCAACATCAGTAAAAACTCCGCCGTCGCTGCAGACAATTTGTAAAACCAAATTAGTGGCCCCAGAATTGGGTCACAGCAGGCTGGAGCGGGAACTCGTTTAAAACAACTCCAATATTCACAGCATCAACAAATATTTATATCTGTGTGCATGTGTGAGTGTGCACATAAGCAGAGGCCAGGGGTCCTCAGCCTTTCTTCTCATCCAGCGTCTTGTGCAGCTCGTCTGCATCCTCTGCGGTTTTGACCCGGATCAGGAGCGGGACGGGGCTGCTGGGGTTCTTCTCATCCACAGGGGGGTTGGGCACGGACACCACCATCACGTTGTTCTTCCCCACCCGCGAGCACGGCATGGACGCTTGCAGGATGATGTTGAGCAGGATGTTTCCTGATGAAACAACACAACATTTCACTTTCTCCTGCTCACAGTAAGGGGCGCCACATGAGCAGGTGACCCCATCCCTCCACATCTGTTAGAAAAGGTTTTTTTTTTTTTTGTACCCAGGTTGGTGTCGGCCCGGATGATCATCTGGGTCTTCCCTTCGGTGGTGCGTTTGAGGTGCAGCGTTCCTACTCCTTTCTCCTTGAACTCTGAGTCCCTCTTGTAGAAGAGTTTACACCTGAAGACAACAAACATCACTTCTTGTCATATTTCAAAATAAAGGTATGCTGAGAATCTGCAGGATCGGGTCATCCATGATGTGAACCAGCAGAACATGGGCATTTGGTACCGTACTTCTTTGAGTAGAAGGCGTTGTCCTCCTTCACTTCTTTCACCTCTGGTTTGGGAGGCTCTTCCGACTCTGTGTCTACGTTTTCATCTACAAACAGAAATCATAAAGGAAAATGCAAAACAGAAGCAAGCATCATTTGGGGATAGGCGTGTGTTCTGTTCACCTGTGGGCGGGGCTTCCTCTGTCTTTGTTCCGCCAAAAGGCAGGGGGGCTGAAGAGGAGGCGTTGGATGAAGAAGGGGTGAAAGAGAAAGTCGGGCCAAGGGGTTTGGACCCTAATGAGTTCAGAACCGAGCTGTCCACCTTCTGTCCAAAGTTGAAGGTGACGCTGGGAGGGGCGGGGTCAGAGCTGGAGTCTGCTGAAGAGTTCCTGCTGAAGGAGAACAGAGCAGCTGAGGGGGGCGCTGCCACACTGCCAGAAGATGGAGGAGTCGGCTCCACAGGGGCTGGCTTCTCCTCCGAGTTTTCACGCCCCCCTCCGAACTTCAACTCGATGCTGGCCAGATGGCGCTCATAGTCCCTGAAGATGGGATTGAGGTCGCACAGAGGGTTGTCATCTACATGTTTGCTGATCCAGTCGCGCACAGAACGGTTGAGCGCCGTGAGTTGCCGGCTGTACTCTTTGCTTCTGTTGCAGCTTGGGGCCATGCCAGGGGCGGAGCCATTTGCCTGGTTGGTGCTGCTGTCGGCAGGGGGCTTTGAGAAGGAGGAGGAGCCTCCATTAAACATCACACCTGAGAGGAAGAGATGTTGATTCGTGATGCAGAAGAAAGGGTTGATCTTCAAAGGCGAGGCGTTCACTGAAGCTTGTAAATCGCTTCTTACCTGAAGCTGAGGATGCTGGGACGGTGGAGAAGCCCCCGAAGGCATTGGTGCCCCCGTTGGTGAGGCTGCCGAAACCTTTAAAACCCTCCGACTTTCCAAAGCTAGGAATGGCGGGCGGGGTCGAGGCTGCAGTCGCCGCTGTCGTTGAGAACGCAAAACCCTTAAAACCTTTAAAGGCTCCTCCCCCATCGACCTGAAGGTCAAAACAAACAGATTCAGATTCAGTTCTAGAGAAACCAGCTTGGTGAAGAAGCTCAGTTCTGACCTCCGAGCCGACATTTCTGCGTTTGGCCTTTTTGATGGGCCGACTCTTCAGCACGTCCTCACTGGCGAGGCAGAAGGTTCCAGCCTAATAAAGAGCAGAGGCGTTAAAGATCTGAAGAAGCATTGCTCTTCATCTTCACCTCGAGCCACCACTCACCTCCTCACCCTCCTCCTCCTGGTCCCAGTTCCTGTCCGTCAGCTCTTTGTCCGCGATCCTCTTGGCCATCCCAGCAGCTTCTGAACACAGATGCTAGAGTGTCTGTGAAGGCAGCACGAACAGTCAGATCAGAATCCGAACCCACGCACAGATCCTGAATGCAAAACATGGACAGGTTTAGAGATGCCGATCTAGATCTGACTGCACCTTTGGTTAGCATTACATACCAGGTACCAAATTAGAGCTGACCAAGTACTGAACCAGGCCAGATAGGTACCAAACCACGTGCCAGGTCAGATACCAGGCAGGCGAGTCGTATCTACAACCGAACCACGGAGAACAGAACCACGGGTTTCACTGAGACCCAGCTCTGGTAACGGTCCGGAACATGGAAACGTATTTTCTGATAATCAGACAGCTAGGACAGACATTAGGTTTAGTTTCCGGGTTCGTGTGGTCATGTAAACCGACTCCAGATTCTGGAGTTCTCGGAGCAGAACCTCACAGGTCCGAGTTTGGTTCAACTCCTCACAATCTGCCGTGGCCTCACATTAAACAGATCCCGGACTTTGCACAAAGCGGCTCTTCTGGACCCGGTACGGTTTTTCCGGTTGGTTTGAGTCAGTTATTTTTGCCGATGGCCGCTCCCAGTACAACGTAAACAGGTTACCTTTATACACGCAGGATTTTCGGGTTACATACCGAATTAGTCACCTTTAGTCGAACTCTCCAAACCGAACCGGAACCCGTTCCGTCCCGTTTCCCGCTGAGAAGCTAACCGGGCCGCGCGATAGCAGCTGACGTCACGGCTAGGGCTAGCTGTCGGTGCAGTGTGAAGATATTTAAACGCACCAGAGACCCGAACCCTGTCTATGCGCGACCCTCTGTTGTTCGGTTTCGGTTCGACAGACCGATCAGGACCGCCGATTCTTGATCTTCAAATCTCGACCCACTCAGTGATTTTGAACAAGCTTGCTCACGCGGCCATTTTGCACAACGGTACATCCGCGTGGGTGCACGCGCCCAGCCTTTCTGCTCATGCGCAGAGCAAAGAACCTTGAGCTGGGATTTGTAGTCTGTTAGAGTAGTTGTAGTTTTTAGTACTTTTCGTATGAAGGTTTGAAAGCGAAGACCAACGCCTGGAGATTGGAGTTCAGTCAGCAAATCAGGGTTCAGGGTCTTATCCGGGATGGATTTGCCAAACAGGAGAAGGAGGCCCACTACCAGCTGGTGAGCAGAGACAGAACCCTTCGGCAGAAGTAGAAAGAAAAGTGCTGCATCTGTGTTGGAGAGGGTTCACATATCACTTGCAGTGCAAAATGTCCTTAAGTTCCAACAGCGTTTGGAACAGGAAGAACCACTTGGCAACACCAAGCATCCCAAGAGGATGTGTGACATAATTTCAGCTCAGTTTGATATTTCTGCTGTGATGCTGCGAGATAACCCATTCTACACATCCATTCATCCATCCATTTTGTGAAAACTCATCCAACTCTGGGAGAACTTTTACCATTTCCTCTTAGAGTTTTGCTGATGCAGAGATCCACATGAGTGGAGCTCAGGTGAATCTTTACCTGGTGATAAAAGCATCTCCGAATGTCAGGAATCTGCACATTTCTGATGAAGTGGTGGACGTGTGGCAGTGGCTGCTGCTGACGGTCCCTCCTTCTCTCAGATCTGCTCGTTAGTCAGAGGAGATTGGGTTCAATTAATTAGCGGGCCGTGTGGACAGTAAGTGGTATGGAGACAAAGAGCGGAGCGGAGCTGATGTTTCCTGATGATCATAAATGTTCTCTGTAATAATGTAGCTTTGATGGAACAGAGGACATTCCTCTGCAGAAGGAACTGATTTAGTAAAAATACGCCAGTCTAGTTTGACACAAACATTTTAGAGCTCTTTCGCAGTCTCCGTAGTAACAGCTCTTTAAACAAAAGACATCCTTTCAAATATCAGCTGAACTGCAGTGTGTGTGTGGGTGGGGGGTGTCACTTTTAGACTGGTGTGTTTGAGGGCATGTAGGAACTCAGACCTCTATGCTGCTTTGGTTTTCTTACTGTTGCTGCTTCCTGTGTTTTATTTTGTAGACTTCCTGTCAGCGGTCTCTGTTAGCTCCGCCTCCTGTCTCAGTCGTCAAGGGTTTTGCTGAAGCTACTTCCATCCGAAACCTGTTGCTCAAACCAGAACCTCCAGCTTCACCGGGTTCTGTTCTGGGCTCCTGTTGATAAAGTTCTGTCAGAACCTCTCTGTGAGTGAAGAAATAAAAACCCCAAAGATCTTTTTCTTCAGCAAAATAGTGGAGTTAGACCAGATGGATGAAGCAAATTTGATCTTTAACACCTATGTCTGACTCCGCAGGATCACGGTTGACCATCAGAGATGACAGGGGCTCCACCCACTCCCCTGATCCTCTGCAGAACATCTGATCTGATGAAGAGGTGCAGCAGCTTTCTTGTCCTTCAGATCAGAACTGTCTGATGCTTCACTGCTGGAGGTTTTTGATTCCTTCAGGCTGTGATCATTGCTCTGTTTGTGTAGAATTGACAGTAGAGACAGGTTTAACAGGTCTGAGTGTCAGAACCACTCCTGATGGGCCTGACTTGAAGCTGAAGCGGTTCCGGTCATGTTCTTTGACCCGTAGAAGTTGGCTGAAGCGTAGCCCTTCAGGCTGAGGCTTCTTGAGAAATGTGTAATAAAACTGAAGAAACCTTCAGCTGAAGGTGAGAGAAAAATATCTGAAAGACTTTCAGTCTTAAGTTAGAGACATGCTGGAACCTGCAGATGGAACCAGAGATTTTTTTTCACTGGACCTGATCCATCTGAAGTTCTGATCCGGAAGAGCTGCAAATCACAAGCTCTGATGACGGTGGGAATGGCCCATAGTCAGGGCTTGACGGCGGGCCGCCTGCAGCATCAAGCCCAGCTCACTGATTCTGCTTGCAGCGACAGATGGCCGACCTGGCCCTGCAGGTGAGTTCCTGCCGTTCTCAGAGAATGTCCATGTCTGAGTGTCCTCAGACCTTTACCCGCTGACCAAGATAAGACCCACTAGACACTTGAAAGGCTTAAAACTGATGTTGGCTTGAAACCAAGGTGAAGAAAATACAGAACCATCTCTCAAATGTCGTGAACATGAGGAAGGATGAAGAAGATGTAGAAGAACCTCCTCCAGCTCAGGACAGGGAACGTGCCTGCAGAACCCGGGTCCAGCTGCAGACAAGTAGCTGATGACGCTCAATGATCCGGCCTCACTGGATAAAAAGGTACAGGAAAAAAACTGTTTGGTTTTGAAACTGAACTCAATTGATATTTATGTCTTTTATATATGAGAAGAATGTTGTGAAATTATAAGAAAAAATATAAATATTAAAGATAATAAACTCAATAATAAGTAGAAACAGAAGAGAATAAAGTTTTATTTTCATAAATTATACATTGAAAATGTATGAGATTAAAGTAATACATTTAATAAGCAAATGTTGTTTACTAAGTGAAATAGCAAAATCCCCAAAGTAAGGGTGCAACAGATCACAAAACTCATGGGTTTAGAGTCCCGGTTCGGATCATTTTTCAGATCAGTACAAAGAAAAAAAAAATACAGGACAAAATGAGATAGAAGCCTACAGTACATTTTTAAAGGCTTCAAAACATATATTTAATAAAACATATATAAAGTACTTCATGTAACCACAAAGGGGCCCAAGCCAGGGTCTCATTGTGCCGGTTCCAAGCCAGGACTAATATAGAGGGTTGTGTCAGGAAGGGCATTCGGCATAAAATATTTGCTAAACAAAAACGTGAATCAGATCTATGATATCTTTACTGGATCGCTCGAGGCCCGGGTTAACAATGACCGCCATCGATGTTGTTTATTGACAGGGTGCTGGTGGAAATTGGACTACTGTTGGTCAAAGAAGGAGAGGAGGAATGTGTGTTCATAGCAAGAGAAAAATGAGGAAAGTCATGAGTGTTGGACTGAGAGAAGGGACTTTGAATGTTGGAACTATGACAAATAAAGGTAGAGCGTCAGTGAGCATGATGCAGAGGAGGAAGGTAGACAGGCATGTCCACAAGACCAGGTGGAAGGTAGCAAAGCTAGAAGTTAGGATCAGGGTTCAAGTTCTATCATGGTGGTGATGGGAAGAGAAACTGAGTAAGAGTTACCTTAAAGGAGAAGTTTGTTAGAAGTGTTGTGGAGGTAAAGAGTGTCAGAGTGATGTGTCTGAAGAAAGAGATGGAAGATGTGATGTTTGATGTTGTTAGTGGGTATGCCCTACAGGTAGGATGTGAGCTGGGGCAGAAGGAGAAATTCTGACTGGACATTGATGAAGTGGTGGTGAGCATCCCTATAAGTGAGAGAGTTGTCATTACCACAGATTTTAATGGACATGTTGGTGCAGGAAACAAAGGTGACGAGCAGCTTTGCAGGTTAGGATTAAGAATAGGGATGCTAATGTGTTGACACGTGTCAGTAGAGTAATAGAATAATTTGAAGAGTTGATGAAAATGAGAGGGAACAAAGAATAGAACTGTTGTGGATCAGAAAGTACCAAAAGATTAGCAAAGGTGAAGAGAGTGGGGACTGAAGAGGATGAAGAGTGTAAAGGTGCTTGATCCTGATGATACTGTATACCAGTGGAGGTATGGAAGTGTGTAGGAGAGATGGGAATGAAATGTTTGACTGGGTTGTTCAACAAGATCTTAGTTGGTGAGAAGATGCCTGAGGAATGGAGAAGAAGTCTGATGGTGCCCATCTTTAAGAATAAGGGAGATGTGTAGAGTTGTGACAACCACAGAGGAATAAAGCTGAGGAGCCATAAAATGACGGTATGGGAAAGAACAGTTGAAGCTTGACTAAGAGCAGAAGTGAACATTTGAGAGCAGCAGTATGTTCTCATGCCAAGAAAGAGCTACAGATGAGCTACAGATCCAATATTTGCTTTGTTGATAGAGAAGTACAGAGAATATCAGAGAGAGATGCACTGTGTCTTTGTAGATCTGGATAAAGTTTATGACAGGATGCTTAGAGAGGAACTGTGGTTTTGTATGAAGAAGTCTGGAGTGAAAGAGAACTATGTTAGATCAGTGCAGGACATGTATGAGGGCTGGAAGACAGTGGTGAGGGGTGCTGTAGGGGTGACAGAGGAGTTCAAGGTGGAGGTGGGATTACACCAGGGATCAGCTCTGAGCCTCTTCCTGTTTGTAATGGTGATGGACAGGCTGACAGATGAGGTTAGACAGGAATCACTTTGAACTATGATGTTTGCAGATGATATTGTGATTTGTACCAAGAGCAGAGAACCGGTGGAGGAGAAGCTAGAGAAGTTTGCCATGGAAAGGAAGGGAATGAAGGCTAGCAAGACAGAGTACATGTGCGTGAATGAGCTCATATAGAACATGGTAGTGTTTTGTGAGTTCTGGGTGTTTGGTTGTTCAGAAAGGAAAACTGTCTTTTTGGATGTCTGCAGCTCCCTGGTCCGCCAGGAGATACAGAGAACACATGTGACGCACCGAGGTGTATGACAGCTAATAGGACTTCAACTTTAAGCATAATTTTAAATACGTGCAGCCAACAACAAAATTCAGCCTTGGATGCACTTAATTTACTAAGTCAATGCATACTGTTAGCCACAACCAGAAATAAAAGAGCGGTCTTATTTTAAACCGGTAATATGTAACACAGCACCATTCATAGAGCAGATTTACAACTTTAAATCCTTACAATGTCCCCCTCTTTATAGAACAAGTTAATTCATGTATTTTGTTTTTTTTCCATAGTTACTTTTTGATGCTCTTTATTGACAGTTGTGAACAAATACAGGCTTGAGGAAATTTGAACAACAGACACATAAATCACACGAGTAAACAGAGATAAACAGAAAAGTCCTACAATGTGACGCATCATTAAGCCAAACTGTTAAAAAAAGAAAAAGGTGCTTCCATCATGTCAATACATCACAAACATTTATGGCATTGCTGAATTGTATTTGGTTTAGGGAAGAAGAGAAAATGTCTAATAATTTATAAAAATCTGAAACTTTGAAATGGTTTTACAAACTTGTTTTATGAAGAAAATATGCTCACCAGTAACATTGTGTTGATGATTATTTGTTGAAAACAAATATATATATATATATATATATATATATATATATATATATATATATATATATATATATATAGTGAAAGCATGGCTTTTTCTTTGTAAAATTACAGCTTCTGATAAATGCTGACTTTTTTCTCATAATTTTATACCTTCATTTTTATATTTGGATGAATTATTTTTTTGACACCGTCTTAGTAACTGAGAATTCTCCCAGCAGTGAATATTTGTATCTATATCAGTTTATTTGATGTAAACAGTCTTAATTATTTTTATTGTACTTTGATTTAGTGCAATTTCGAGCATTTGCGAGTCTGCAAGAGTCTAACCTTTAACCTCTCCTCTCTGTTGCGCACTGCGCATGCCCGCCCGGGTGGTGGTGCGGGGGTCGCTCGCGCTGCTCCATCCGGGAACTTCAGAATTACCATTGACAGCCGAAGCGCAACTTTTCCGCAGGCAAAGTGAAATCAAGCCGCGGACTCGGACAAAATATAGTCCCAAGTGTTCAACTTAAAATTAGCGAAATAAAAGCTAAGCTGCCTCCTGCCGCACGCACCGAAGCCCGTCCGTTCACGGGAGAGCCGTCGGTTGAAGCCGGAACCCTCCGTGCCCGGTATGAAACACTTTTGAAGACGGGCGGAAAGTGTGTGATGAGTCCGAGCCTGTAAAGAAGCGAGAACTTGCTCTGCAGCCGGAGTTCTTCTTTCATTGTTATTGTGGCTTTAAAATCTGGAATCCGTCTAAAGTTCGGCTCCGCCGCGTCCAAAGTCCAACCAAAGTGCTTTAGTGGGCGGAACATGGAGGTACCGGGCCTGCAAGAGGCGCTTAAAGTGGAGATCCAATGTCATCAGGTACGGAAACATCGTGTTGTTCTGCCGTGAGGAGAAGTGAGCACGGAGCCGAGTGGGCTCTGGGCGACCGCTCCGGGGGGAGCCGCGCGGCGACACCCTGTCCCCGGAAAAAAAATGCACGTAAGCGGCTCCCGGTTCTGCGTTGGAGGCAGTTTTCTGCGGGGATCCGGAACGATCCTGCGGCGGAGCAGCGAGCCGGCGGGACGCGACCCGCATATTTATGAGCCGCTTAAACTGCTTTGTTCCTCCGTAAACTTGGGGCGCTCTGCCCCTCTCCCTCCACGGCCGCTCCAAACTAGTTGCTGTCGGTTATCGGGCCTTTTCCCGGCAGCCCGCGAGCCTTTGGCCGCGCGGGTTCAGCTAAAACTTTATCAGCAGAGATGTCACCCACCCACCCCCCGGGACTTTGTTGTGGTGAAGTTTCATCTCATCAGCAGATACGTGTGTACCGTTAGAACCCACCCCCTCCCCCAGCCCCCGCTTTGGGTTCTGATTGTTTGGTGGGGGCAGCTCATCGAGGGAGGGACATGCTCCAGTTCTCAGCGCTGCTTTTGCCGCCTCTCAGCCAGTCCCGAGAGCCACCCCCACCCAACGGAGAAAGACGTGGTCCGGTCCGGACGCGTTCGCTGTGTGTCTCTACTCAAAAGTTGTGTAATGTTGGAACATTTTAGCGTCCATTTTGAGAGGGTCGACATGTTTCTGCTGGGGAGGGGGCAGCCCGTTACACACTTTCACAGGAACCGTTTCCGCAGTGACAGTAGGAGAACCGGTCCAGTTCGGAACCACGTCGGTCTTATTTGAGTTTCTTTATTTCTTGAAAAAGTCAAGTTTTATTACTTTGCACTTAGTCTGCCGGTGGCATTCCTCGTCGCTCACGTGACCGCTCCGTGACGTTGGATTGGTTGAAAACGACGCTTTCAATTCATTCCACTTTCTGGGCCGCCGAACCCGTCCTTCGCGAACTTTGAGGCGGCCATGTGGATGGGCAGCAGCCGGGAGAGGTGGCCACCGGGCGGCTGCTGGCGGAGGCTGAGCAGCGGGGTTCAGCACCTCGGCCAGCTCCGCGCCTGCGCACTCTGGTCGCAGCCTCAAAAAAGGGTTTCAATGGCCCTCTTCCTCGGGCCTCCTCTTCCTCCGCTCAGTGTGCTTCACCAATGTTTTGTACTTTCATTTAGACCGCTTTGAAAACGCGGAGGCTTAGAACCGGGCCGGTCTGAACCTCAACCCGGAGCCTTGTTTGTGTTTTCCTTCTCCCTCACTTTGATAGTGGAAGCTTCCATTTTGAGAGAGGATGGGGGGTGACCCCCCCCCCCCCCCCCCCGAAGAGAAAAGTCTGCAGAGTTTCATGCGGGAGGAAGGGGGAGGGGCCTCATTCATGCCGAACATTACCATTTTGATTGCTTTGATGCTGTTTTTGGTTTGGACGGAGGGGGAGGGGCGGCACGGAGCCCAGCCAGCACGCGAATCCCACGAAAGTCCCCTTCTGGTCTCAGCGGCAGCAGAACCAGAAGCAGTAGAACTAAACGCAGCAGGCTGTGGGCCTCTGAAGTGCTGCAGGTTTCTTGTCTGAAGGGGGTGTAACTCCTCCTGGGGGGGGTCAAATGTGTTCAGAATAAAGTTTTTTTTTGAAGATCCGGATGATTTTATCAATTTTAAACTTTAAGTTTTGGGTTTAACAATCTAGAACCTTCTTTAGCACGGGTCCATCTGCAGTGGTTTGAAGTAGAACCTTCCATCCTTCTGTTTGGGATTGCATCACTCCATCCTGGTTTGTCAGATGGAGCAGAACTTCTTCCCTTGCAAAGGCCTGGTCGGTTCTGCTCAGTTTCTGTTTCTGTTTTGGAGGAAGTTGAAACAGAACCCACATCTTCTAGTCTAGAAAGGTAGCAGAAGTAATAAACTGTTTCCAGAGGCAGCATCTGTTACCAAGGAGACAACAGTTTTCGCAATCTGAGTATCATTTTTGAAGCTCATCAAAGCTGCGTGAAGGAGCGGGGGTGGGGTGGGGGTCACATCTTTACGTGGAGAGTTGAGGCTTTGATCTTTGCAGTAAAGTAACCTTTGAAGCAGTCTGGACTGGAACCAGAACCTGCCTGTTCTTTTTTTTTGTCAGGGTGACGCTCTGAAGAGTTTGAGGTCCACAGGGGTCTGCAGATATTTTTCTGGAGCTGTTCTGAAGGTCCTGGCAGAACCTGGCTGTAGAGGGGAACCACGTTCTCATGATGTCTGGTGGTGTCCTGAGTCTTCCAGAGTGCTATCTATGTTCCTGTGTTTTTAGCATATGGATTCATCTGTGGTTCACATCTGTGAAACATACCTGATCACTAGTTCCTGGTGTGAGACCGTTCAGAACAGATCTAAACATCATCTTCTACCATCATGTTGGAGCATCGGCAGCCTCTTCCAGATTTTAAAAATGGATGTTCATAAACTAAGTGACAGTCATTTAACCTGGATATAGAACACAATAGCCTAATTAAGAACACCTTATCCTGGGTCTAGAACATGTTAACCTGGTTATAGAACATGTTAACCTGGTTTAAAACCCATTAACCTGGTTAAGAACACCTTATCCTGGTTATAGAACACCTTAACCTAGTTAGAGGACATCTTAACCTGGTTATTGAACATGTTAATCTGGTTTAAAACACCATAACCTGGTTATAGAACACCTTAACCCAGTTAGAGGACATCTTAACCTGGTTAATAGAACATGGTAATCTGGTTTAAAACACATTAACCTGGTAAAGAACACCTTATCCTGGCTATAGAACATCTTAACCTGGTTAGAGGACATCTTAACCTGGTTAAAACACATTAACCTGATAAAGAACACCTTATCTTGTTAAAGAACACATTAACATGTTTACAGAAAATGTTAACCTGGTTAGAGAACACCGTATCCTGGTTATACAACATCTTAACCTGGTAAAACAACATGTTAACCTGATTAGTGTTTTAGCTGTATTTTAACAGAGGTTGAAACTGGTTCCAACATTTTTGTTGGACTTAAAACCGCTTTGGATTTGGAGTCCTTTTCAGTCAGGAACTGCTCAGCTTCAGTCTGTAGGACTTGGTACTTCGGGACTGCTCCAGGATTGGGAATGAAGAAGCTTTTAGATCAGGATTGAAGCCTCTGGGACTGGGAATGTCACGGCTTCAGAATCGGGGATGATGCTACTCCGTGACCGGGTATTGCGCCGTTTCAGGATTGGGAATGATACTGCTCTGGAATCGTGAATGACGAGGCTCTGGAATCTGGTCTAGTCTAACCTTCAGCTCTGACAGTTTTGAACTGCTACTGTTACATTACTGATGGAATACTGCTTTGAAAAATTGCTTGGGCAGCTGCTGCTCAGGAGTAGAGTGGTCAGCCTCTGATTGTAGGATCCAAGCTTTAACTCCCACTCTGGCCATCTAAATGTCCGGCTACAAGTTGTGCTTCAGCTCTAGTGCCATCAAGGCGTGAATAGAAAAGCAACATTTAGACTTTACTTATTGTTAGACGGAGGTCTGAGGGAGGAGCTCAGAAACCCTCCATTGTTCACCTGAGCAAAGACATCAATGATAAATGTTTCAGCTGCTCTCAAAGGACTGAACACTTTCTTATTCACATACTCACTTTAATCAGCTGCGCTCAGCGTTAATTAAGTGCTCCCCAGCTGTAAAGGCTGAGATTATTCTTCCTCTGGGAGGGTGGTCACGCTTGCTTAGTCACCCCACCCTCAGGTGACCTGATGTGCTTAAAGAAGGAGCGGAGCCGTTGTCACCTTCATGCAGTTCTGAGATCTGCTCTGAAAACTTCATTCTAAATATGAAGATCAGGTCTTCTGGATCCTGCAGTCCAGGTTTTTCCAGGTACCATGGACCAGCTTGAGAACAGCTGGTTGGTTGTTGTCTTCCAGATACTGAACTGTAAACGTGGACTCCAAACTTGAGAAAGTCCTGGTTTTGGAAACTCGGGGACGAGGAGGTGTGGCTCACCTGAAGCTGTGAAGGTGGAGTTAGGGTGGTGCTGCTTCTAAAGGAGGTAGTGGTGTAGTTCCTGTCTGTAATTCTTCACCTTGGAGCCGGTTCCCACATCTGAGCCACAGCTGATTCCCAGAGCCCAGCCAGGCACCGTTACCTCAAATGTCTAAATGAAACCAACAGTTCTCAGAGGTGCTGCTGCCTGGTTCCTATGTTGGTTCTGACTCAGCTAGAGTTCTGCTTTTCTCCTGCATGGTGGTCTGCACTCAGGAGAAGAACTTGGCTGTTTGTTGCTGTCAGGATAACAACTGTTCCTAAAGTACCCCATAAGGGTTTAGGATCCTGCAAAAAACAAGGAGAATCTGTGACGCTGAACTGGAACTAGAAGGTTTTCTGTCATGTTCAGATGAGCGTCTGTGAGGGATCTGTGAGGACCATTGTGTACAGGAACATTACAGAAGATGATTTGCAGGAGCTGCTGCTGTTTCTCTCAGACGTTCTCTCCTCAAAGTCCACTCCGTTACATTTAGAAGTGAAGAGCTTCCCAGACAGCGGACAAACAGACATGTTGGGGGGAGGTGTCTAGGAACTGCCTGTGCAGAAGGTTTTCTGAGGTTCTGATCCAGGAGATGAGCAGTGATCTTCTGCGGCTGAGAGACGCCAGTTCCTCCCTCCTGTGGTCTGAGCTGAGCTGCAGGTGAAGGTTCTCATGGTTCTCTTGGTGCTGTTAGCTCAATGACTGAAGTGCTTCAGATGAAGTGCGGAGAAAGCAGAGTTTCTTCATAGGAAACGTCTCCAGCTGCCACATCTCTATGGTTCTTCTGAAGGCTCGTCTGCAAACAAGCTCTCTCCTGATCTTCAGAAGGGGCGCCTGAATGAGGTTCTGGTTTTTACTGCAGCTGATCTGGTCTTTGGAGATGTTCCTCCACTTCATAATTAAAATCAACTATCAGGTGAACCTCCAATAAATCTCTGATGCTTCTCAGAAGAATCTCTTTAGTGAAACTTGATTTCACTTGAAACGCAGGAGAATCTTCTCTGAAGCCTCATTTTTCCAGAGTCCTGAGGATCAGGCATCTCTGAGAAGTTTTCCATCAGTGGATGCTGCATTTAAACACAGTCGACAGTTTTTGATGGAGCGAATGGCTGCTGCTGCTCTGGATGAGGAACATCTGAGTGAAGTGGGGGGAGTCTTTTTGGGGGGTGTTTAGGAAACGTTCAGGAGCGTTTCTCTGCTGAACCAAACATTTATGCTGAGATGGTAGAAGGTCACCAGCAGCCTCGGTGATGGTCTTTCTGCTGAGCTTCTTCAGGACGTTCAGCCTTTGTTTGGTGGTGCTCATGTTCCACCAGGATGGATGAAGGAGATCCTGAAGAAGCTGGAGAAAGCGACTTACTCTGTCGGACCTGCAGTTTTTTTCTTCTTCTGTGGCTTTTCAGAAAAAGCAGCAGCTGTTTGAGGACGTTAACTCAACCTCTCTCTGCCCCCCTCCACAGAAGCTGGCGGTCCACAGTTGCCCTGTTGGGGCGACAAAGCCTCTGTCACTCATCAAGCCCTCTGGCCAGAGCATCGCCATTTCTGTGGTTCCGGCCAAGACTCCCGTCTCCATGGTGACAGCACACATGAACGGCCAGAAGGCAACGGGCTCCGAGCCGCTGCAGATGAGCCCTGTTAACCTGCAGGCAAGCAGCAGAGCGCCCCCCACTGGAGTACGCCCGCATGGGACTAACAAGAGAACCGGTGAAATACCCCCCCCACAGGTAACACCCATTTACATGCACCTGGAGCCGTGCTGGGGCGGGGCTAGCATTCAGATTCATAAAAGCCAGACATTCACTGATAGGGGGATGCTCTGAGAAGGCAGTTTCTGAAATGAAAGGCCTCACACCGCAGTTGCTATGGAAACCGTACCCGTCCTCTCCTCCCCCCCTCTGAAGCCACTATGCAACACAATCTAAAGAAGGGAGGGGGGTGACTTATTAAAAAAAAAGGTTTATTTAAAAAAGTTTAAATGCAATAATTTTAATTCCTTTTTAAATATCAAATTTAAAGAACCAAACCATTTCCAGAATCAAGGATTTTCTGATTTTCAGATAAATTCCAGCACATTTTTCTCCACACAGCAACTTCTGTGGCGTTGCTCTCTCACCTCAGTTATTGGAACAAAAAGAGGCGGGAAACCGGCACCCACTTTATAAGGTTTATAAACACACATGAATGATAACACTTGCAGCTCCTAGAAAATATACTGAACAACCCCTCTGACCAATCTTCTGTCTCCTGTTCTCTCTGGGTATTCTGGGTAGCATAATCATACCACAAGTTCCACCAAAGAGGTTTAGAGGCTCACATGTGTAGTCTGGATCCCTAACCCTCGGGCACCATGCAGCCTAAGGCTGGGGCTGATGGTGAGCAATATCAGAACCATCCATCCGTACAGTTCTGATCCAGATTCTAGCTCAGACGGGGAAAACAATGACGTACATGGATCTATTTGTCTGCAAGTGGATGAATCAGAATGAGTGGAGCGGGAAGACTTGGGTCCACCCATTTCACTTGCTGTCACAAATTTAAGATTTTCAAACTGCGTGTTCTTATTTGAATAAAGAAATACTCAGAAATTGTGTTTTAATCTTAAACTTTTATGTGTGTCCTCTATCATGAGAAAATACAAAAACATTTGAAAGTTGTATAGGAGTGGGTCATTGATCACCAACTTTTTCATGTAATTTATCATCATTGCGTTTCGAATAAAGGGCTTTATATTTACCTGTGATCATTGTCAAGTCTTAATGCAGATATTGACACCAATTAAAAAGGAAAGTGACCATGTAAAACTGCTGAGTTCAATGCAATGTGGCTTAAAAGATTGGAGCGCTAAACTTTCGTGCTGGTGCAGCTAAGAAAAAAAGTTGGGCGCACCGGTGCAACCAGTGCAAAAATTTAGTCTGGAGCCCTGCAATGGTTTAATGAGGAATTCCATCAATGCTGTGGTTCCTGTAGGGTTACAGGAAACTGCAGAACAACGGTTTTAATGTTCTTCTATAGACTTCAGTGGTAAAAAAGATTCTAGAAGCTTTCTAAAAAACTGGTAACTTCTGACTTTTGTGCTGCAATAATAAAAATCTGCAAAGATTTTGAAGGCATGAAAACGCTCAAAACAATAAAAGCTGGTGTCACAACAACAAAATCTCCTTAAAGACACACTTTTGGTGTTTTTAACATGTTATTGTGGCATTTTTCTGATGGTGGAGGACATATTTAAAAAATGTAAGATTAAAATTCTATTCCTGAGAAATCAGTATCAGGAGAGCTGCGGTTCTCACTGCCGTGTTCTGTGTATCAGGTGATGATGGGAGCTCTCACGGCCGTGCCCATCAAGATTCCCCATGTGGGTTCGCTGCAGCAGCTCGCGGGACACACGGCCTCCGTCCTGCCACAGGTAACTCACCTGGTGATTCTTGTGCTCTTGCAGCCCAATTGTCCCCATTTGGCCTGTTTAGATCCTGGTCTAGAGATCCGGTTCCAGGTCTGGCCTTCTCTGATATAAAACTGCAGTTTTTTGTCCAGCAGGTGGCAGCAGATTAATATAGTTCTGCTGTGAGCTGTATTTTGCAGGGACAGCAGCGGTTTCTTCTCCTGTGAGCAGTTTGGTCTTTGGTTACTGGCTGAAGGTCTGGTTCTCCTGCAGGTTCGGCCAAAGACCCAGATCCCTGACAGCCTCCCCCCCACCCCCTGCCAGGAGGTGCAGCCACTCAGTCTGCAGAAGGCCACTACTGTGCTCTGTCCTAGGAGCCAGGCCCCCACCATGCCATCCGCCAACAGCACCTTCAGCCCGAACCACCAGCCCAATAGTCAAAGTGACGGCTCGCCGCCCGCTGTCCCTCTGCATGTCTCCTTGGGGGGCCCAGACTCTAACACCGCTGCTCAGCATGCAACTGCTGGACCTGGTGTGGCGTACGCCATCATCGCTGCTTCCCCCGCCACTGGGGCGTCCCCTGTCAGTGAGGCAGTGAAGGTACCGCAGACAGATTCTTTTGCTGGGAGGTGGAGGGGGGTTAATGACCATGACATGGGAGGGAAAACATCAAGCTTTACACCATATTCAGTCCTTCACCGTCTTTCAGGTGATCATAATCCAGCCTCAGGCCCCCGCCACCACTGGGGGCTCCTCAAGGGCCCAGGCTGACCTCCTGCCACCGTACGTCCCACCCGCCCAGAAAACCCCACCTCTGAAGAAGGAGCAGGACTCTGAGGTGAGATTAGCTCTGCCGAGTTTCTCTTGACCTTCTGCAGAAGTTCACCATCTAAGTCTTCTTCACCTCCAGAAAATTGCCTTCATGGTCGCCCTCGGCCTCGTCACCACTGAGCAGCTGGAAGGTGAGCATCTTCGTCTCTGGAGCTAGAGGGCTTTGTGGTCAGACAGGGGAGGATGTCACGTATTACATTTTCATCACCATAGTTACCATAGGTCGAACATTTTTTTAAAAACGTCCCATAATCATAAACAAGCTGTGAAGAGGGTCTGTGTGGGTTTGGGTCTGAGTAACTGACCAGGGTGCCAAAAGTCTCTAAAGTTTGTGAATTTTTCCAAGGAAAAAGTTGATCAGGACTCCAGCTGCATGATGGGATTTGTAGTCTTTAAGTTCCTTGCTGGTGGTTTGAAATGGGGAGGAGTCTTGGAATCTTTTGAAACTTCTTCTTTAAAATGTGGCTTTGTCTTCCTGCTGAAAAGTGTTTGTCTTATGAACAGAAATCCAGACCAGGAGGCAGGAGAGGAAGAGGAGAAGCACGGCTAACCCCGCCTACAGCTGCCTGTTCGAACCCGAGGTCAGTCTTTGAGGGTTCAGGTCCTAACAGGACAGCCTCCCCCGGGTTGTCCTCCCCCGCTTGTCTGGACCTCTGACCTTCTGTCTGGAGAATCGGTTCCTCTCAATGTTACCACACCTTTTCTTTGTGTGCAGCGGAAGCGGCTGACGTCCCATTACCTGAGCAGCTTCCTGCCGGCACGAGGTAACGCAACATCAAACACAACTAAGCTGCAGCATCATGTCACACAATCAGAGTTTTACACAGCATCAGCCCCCCATCAGAGCAGAGGCTCATGTAAACGTTACATGTTCCTGAATGCGGAAGCATAAACCATTATCCACCCAAATCAAACTGATTTGACAGAGAAACACTACACACCTGAGCTGTCGCCTGCACTCTCATTGGCTTTGACCCTGCCCCCCTCATCGTGTCCTTGCAGAGCTGCTGCTTTTAGCTCACTGAGCCTGCAGCTCCTGTCTTCCACCAGCAAATGGACTAGCAAGAGATAGATGTAAAATTATGCACTTCCAATAAAGTAAAAATGGTGTAGTAAATATTTCTTGAACATTTAAATGTGATTTCCGTTTTTAAATGCTTATCAAAACATTTGGATTCTTGACATTCATAATAGCCTAAAGTGGACCAGTATTTGACGTCTTATCCTAGGTAAGGAAAAATTAAAATAATTCAACCGCTTCAGAAGGCCCCATGCTGTTGTTCGCCTGGGACCAACAAACTGCAAAGTCCGCCTCTGGCAGGAAGTTCTGCGTCCAAAAATCGGACTCAGCTGAGTCCAAGTCCGGCCCGCGCGCCTGAGGTGGCTCATGGTAAATTTAGATCTGGCCCCTCAAACTTTTCGTGTCAATCTGTAGAGTGGCAAATTTCAAGACTTACACTGGAATAACTACCCAAAAAGTGGAATCTGGAAGTCAGTGCAACAGAGAATCTGTGGAGGGAGATGAATGTCCCAAAACATCACAGCTGTGGAGAAGATCTGCATGAAAGAATGGACCAGAACTGACGGAGACCTCAGGAGACCTTTGACCTCTAAACCAGGGCTTAGATTACAAAGCACTTAGATTAACTTTTGTTAGATCTTCTGTTCCGTTTTACAATTAAAATCTCTAAAAAATCAAACTGCAATTTCTTGGATTCTGTTGTAACGGTTGAAGTTCTGTTGAACATTAGACCAAACTCTGCTGTTATTGTAGATCTCTAATCATCAATAAAGTTTTTTTTTTTTTTTAAATTATTCATGATAGTTCCAAACATCTTACTGGAACGCTGCTCCTCAAACATCTCCACCTGTCAGACTCTCCTTGAACTCCTGATCTGATCAGCTCATACAGAGTCTGGCCTCAGGGTGGTACTGCAAATCTCTTTTGTTTCTCACACACCTGAGTGTTAACCTGTTGCATGGCCCCGCCCCCACCTGCCACTAACCTCTGCTCTGCTTTGATCCACATGCTAGACTCTGAGGATTTCTGCTGGAAGGTAGGTCACCTGATTGTGGCGCAGCGCCTCAACAGACATCTTCTCTGTGGCGCTGCAGCTGATGGCGGCTGTGTGTCGTTTCAGGATGACGTGGAGCACGAGGAACACTGCGCGGTCTGTAAGGAGGATGGCGAGCTACAGCCTTGCCACAACTGCATCCGCGTTTTCCATCCCACCTGCCTGCACCCGCCCCTTACGACTCCTCCCAAAGGACCCTGGTACTGCCCCAAGTGTCAGAAGAAGGTAGTGTTTGTGAGGGGCGTGGGCTGATAGGGGCATCAGTGCGGCTCTCTGACTGAGGCTGTGTTTCAGGTGCTGAACAAGGAAAACGCATCATGGCCGCACAGCTTTGTCCAGTCCTACGTGACTCACAAGACAGGTGAGAACGCCCACATTTACACGTCCACAGGCGTACGACCATATGTGTGTGCCAACACTAGTACAACACGTGTTTACACACATGTACAAACCCATAAGCCCACGCATAGACACCCACATGCATACGCCAAAATCTACACACCCACACTTACTACCACAAGTACACACCCTTACGCTTACACGTGTTATTCCCACCCACACGCATATTCCCATATAGCATACTCGTGCACATCACACGTACAGGCTAACGCGCACTGACTTGTGTCTTTGAGCAGTGAGGCAAGATGAGAAGAGGAGGCTGCTGAGGAGGAACGGCGAGCTGAAGAGGGAGTGTGCTCACTTGCAGGAGGAAGACCAGAAAGTCCACAACATGCTCAAAGTAAACAAACTGCTGCCCACTTCATGCCCGTGACCCTCTGATGTGGTTTTGATGTTCTGGTTCTGTCTGCAGCTCTGCATGGACCAGCGGGAGCGCCTGCTCGTCCTGAAGAGAGACACGCAGACGTCTCTGGACCGCCTCCGAGCGCTCATCCGGCTGATCCAGGGCGAGCAGCTTGTCCAGGTCACTATGACCACCACTGTGCCCGCCCCCTCACGGATCAAAATGACCACCAGCGCAAACCCGGACCCCTCCGCGCTCCCCTGCCAGACCAGCCAGGTGGACGTTAACGTCTAGCCTCGCTTCCAAACGTCCTGATAGAGGGCGGGGTGACGTGCTGAGGTCATCTCTTTTGAAGAGGCTCCACCCTCCGCAGTGTTTGAAACACCGTCAGTGCTTACGAGATTTCTTTCAGTTCTTTTCTATTTATTCTTTGCCTTAAAGTAATAATGATTGAACTCCAGCGTTGCCGAAGAAATGTCCAACCAGGTCCCGCTGCAAATGGCAGCCTCGCCAGAACAAAAGTTTCTGCCGTGAGACTTCAGGCATCAACAGACTTCAGGCGTCTGAAGGGGCGCAGATGAGCCTTCAAACAAACCCTTTTCAGTATTATAGAGTTAAAGCAAAGTATTTAAAAAGGAAACTACAGAAATTAGCTTTTTAGTGAAGATGTTAGTTTTCATGTGACGCCTGGAGGCATCGCTCCAGCCTCAGTGGCCCCACCCACATCTGAGTCCAAACCTGAGCCACTGAACAACCGCTTGGCTCAGGGACGCAAAACGAAGAGGCTTCCTGCTCAGCACAACCACGGCGGCGCCGCTGGGTTTCACGTTTATATCAGTATAGAAGCTCGGAAGACATTATGAGATGTTCTGCCTTCTTTCTTCCTGTGTCTCACAGAGGTAACCCCAAATCGCCATGTGTCTGCTGTCACTGAACAAACACACCAGGGGCGTGTCCATGAAGCCCCGCCCACTTCAACCAGAATGAAAGATGCCAAAACTGTTTGTTTTTATTCTCGACCCGCTCTTATATCTTTAGGCGACCCATGAGTGCCACCTTCTTCGCCACGTTTGTTAAGGTGGGTAGACCTGTGGGGGGTGGGGATCACTGCCCCCCCAGGTCTGTCTACAACGGCTGTCTTCCTGCTGGTCCAGAGAAGTTCTGTTTATGCGTTTGCTTTGTTTGATGCTTGAACAGAATTAACGGCCCAGGTGACCAAGGGGCTGGGGGGTGGTCTGCTCAAAACCATATCAGCTGTTTTGGGGTGGGGGGTCTTTTCTTTGGTCCTGAAATGTTTTCAGAACCTGCATCCTGGTCTGGAGTGGACCCATCATAAGTGTGAAACCATCGTCTTGGTGCAATGTGATGCATCTCTGGGAATATGAAGCATATCGCAGCCCTGATGCTCCGCCCCCTTTAACACCGAAACAAACGAAGCCCCGCCTTTCCGGGAGAAACTGTGCAGATCTATTTTACTACACGACACACGAACAAAACATTTTTATATTCTTTCACAGAAACGGAGAGATAGCTTTCCATTATCTGAATTCGGACTCTGCCGTGATTCCGTGGTTTCTCCACCAGGCGGCGCTGATGTGAAGGAAACGTAGATTTTGTTTGTATAGGGGGACTGTGGATAGTGTATAGGAAAGTGTTTGTCTTAAAATGCCAACGTAGTTTTTCTTTAATGCATAAAGGCACGATGGAAGCTGGTTACGTCAAACAGTAGAATCACTTTTTGTACGAAGTTCTTACGAAAATATGAATCATCAATAAACAAACTGAAGAACAAGAAGCGAGTGTTTGATTTATGATCAGACTCTTATTAAAGTTAACATTTGTCACAGACGGTATTTTAGATTCAACCTGCAGAGGGCGGCACGGCTTCCTTAATTTTAGCTGGAGCTAAGGTAGCCCTCAGAGAAGCTGCAAACCTTTAAACATTCTGGTTAATCTGGATTAGAACTTGTGCTGTTCTGTTCACAAAGCAGCTCCCGTTAGCCCGTATTAGCGTCACGTGACCACGTGTTTAATGCCAAAAAAGAGACGTTTAGTCTCAAATGGAAACCAGAGGACTTTCTATGGAGCCAGGTTCAAATGTTTATTCAGCTGCTGCGCAGGAGGTCCTTTAATGGGTTCAAAAACCAGGTGCAAACTTAGGGGGGCAGGCAGGACCTCGTGGTACCATCCAGGCCATGTTCGGGACAGGACCCGAACACGGCCTGGAAGTGCTCAATCAGGATCTCTGTGAAGATGTTGATGGGTGTGAGTGCGCTCAGAGAGATGGAGCCGTGCCGTGGCCAGACCAGGTTCACGCCAAACACGCACGCCAAGTTGGAGGCGCTCATCTTGTTGAAGAGGATCTCCTGAGACACCTGAAGTCAGACAGCAGTGAGACAACAGTTTTCAGGAGAATTACCAGTTTCGTGTAACTGAGGATGACGAAACCTGCAGTGAAACCCTCCACAAGAGCGCTGCCTCCTGTTTAACCCCCACCACTGTAAGATACACTCCCCGTACAAGCTCCACCCCTTCATAAGCCTCGCCCTCTTAACCAGCTTTGTTTTAGGAATGTCTCATTAACCTCAACGTCTTGTAGTTACTTTGCCGTCTAAGCTCTACCTGAACCTTCAGCTCCACCTGCAGGCCCGAGTTGAATGCTTTGACACGTTTGTTTTCACTTTTTGTCAATGACAAGTTGTTCTTTCATGAAAGCGAAACAATGCACACTATCTTGAAAGAACATAATCCTTTGACTGTTCACACAATCAAATGATTTACATTGATTGTGTGAACACTTCACTTCTGTAAAGTCTAGCATATCAGTCTAAAGCTGTTTTTCTACGCTTCAGAATCCGCTGGAATTACGTTAAATTGCGAAAACCGTAGACAAGTTGATAGAATTTAAACATTGGAGCTAAAGCTCCGGTAATAAAGAGTAAAAAAAATAATAATGTTAAAGTTAAAACAAATTAAAAGTTTAAAAAATTCAGTTATAAAATTAAAATGTGAAAAATTGGAGGACAAACATGAAACAGACGAGTCCACATCCAGACATGCTTCACACATGATGAGTTCATGTAAACGTTAGAGTTTTTAGTCTGTCTGATCTATCTGAATGCCTAAAAATTCATTTATTTTAGTTTACACATTATTATCATACATTTTCTGTAGTTGTTTTTAAAAATCCACATTTCTTTCCTCTATAATTTTATAAACTGAAGCTTAGTCGACTCAAACTAGACTGAAACCAACCTGGAACTCGATCCGTTTTGCAGCTTAGAACCAGAATGGGACCTACCCTATACAGGAACCCCAGCAGGAACTTCAGAACAGTGAAGTTGTGCTCAGGTAGACCCTCCACCACCTGTTTGCACTTAGTCGCTCTTAGGCTGCTCTCCACACCTGAAGAATCATTCAGAACCGCATCAGAATCAGGACGTCTCCTGGTGGCCTGATGGGGCTGCAGGACTCACCCAGAATCTCTTGGACCTGATTGTAGACTCTGAAGGTCAGCAGCGGTTCTGGAAGCTCTCTGAGGAAGGACTTCAAGATGACGGCAGGAATGTGGACGTTCTGGTAGACTTCAAAGTTTACTGGTTTCCCTGACAGTGTTCCAGAAGAACCATGACTACAACGGAGTCTTCACTTGAAAGTGCTGCACCGCCGGCAGCTCCACTCACCCTGGTTGTAGAGTTTCTGGATGTCCTTGATGGTTTGAACATGAACCGAACGTCTGAAGATGCCTTCAGTCCTCAGACCTGCAACGCAGATAATGCTGGATGCTGCTGACAGACGGTGGGTGGAGCTTCTCCAAAAGCATTGAAACCACCCCATGATGCTTTGCTCTGACTCACCTTTCAGCTTCAGGTAGTGGATAGTCTGTGCCATGACGGGGGGGATGAGGGCGCCGCCGCTCCGCTCCCTGATGCTGTCGAGAAACGTTCTGATCAGCTGATGAAGAGAAACCAGGTGGTGGGGATGGGGGGGGGACTCACTACTGCAGGCTGACTCCAAACTGCTGTGTGGGCAGGGGGGGGCGAGGAGGGGGTGTGCGCACCGGAGGAGGCGGGGCACTGCTCTGAGCCGCTCGCAGCTTCTCATCGTGTCTGAAAGCAGAAAAGGGAGGAGGAAGAGGAGCGGCTGAAGCTGCAGCTTCAGAGGAGGACCCACCTGAGAACGTCTGCTGGAATGAAGAGCTGCTCGTAGTTCAGGTGTTCTCGTAGCTCATCCAGGTACTTCACATACTTCAGCTTCTTCCCAAACTTACGGCTAAATCATAAAGCAGTAGGAATGAGTGAGAACAGGTGAAGTGCGCCTCAGCTTTAGGTGAGGCAGTACCTGATCAGAGGTTTGAAGATGTTCCACACAACCCTGATAAAGTTTGTAGGATGGACCACGTACAGAGCCTTCAGGTTCTTCTTATACCTGGAAAAAAAAGAAAACAAAAGCTGCTTGGACCATGGAAGGAGCTGTTAAAGAACATGGGAGGAAAATGCAAAGAATGCTTAGAGAACCCACGAGGAACATGCAAAGAACGTATAGAATATGCACGAGGAACATTCAAAGAGCCTTAAGAGAGCACATGAGGAACATCAAAGAACAAATAAAGAACGCATGAAGAACATCAAATGGACATACAGAGATCGCATGAGGAATATACAGAGCATGTTTAAAGACATGAGAAACCTTCAAAGAACAGTTCCAGAATGCTTGAGGAACATCCAAAGAACATACAGAGAAAACGTGAGGAACATCCAAAGAACATACAGAGAAAACGTGAGGAACATCCAAAGAACAGTTCAAGAATGTATGAGGAACTATTAAAGAACGTTTGAGGAATGTGTGAAGAATGCGTGAGAAATTTGTTAATAAATCTTGAAAATCACCCTTTGTTTGAAAGTCAAAGCGCTGGGACTGTGTGGATCAGAAAGCGCTGGTCTCTGAAGGTTGAATGCAGCCCCATCAGGGAAAGGATGTTAGGAGAAGGATGAAGATACCAGCAGGTTACCAAGGAGGTGGAAGCCCTACAGAGGAGCCTGTCTTTACAGTGTGTCACAGTGAAGATCAGAGGGAGGATTGATGAAGGTCAGTCCGACGTACTTCCTGTCAAACTCGCCGTACGTCTCCCTCAGCCATTTCAGCGACGGCTTGTTGCTGCTCCTCAGGCCGCAGTGGAAGTAAACCAGGATGTAGTCCATCTCCACATACTGGTCCAACGTGAACTTCAAGAACCTGTAGCAGGAGAAGAAGGTAAAGACAAAGTGGAGAAGGAGGACACTCAGACAGGAGGAGGCGTACTCAAGAAGGCGACGGTGGTCCAGCTGGTGGGATGGAGGAAGACAGCAGCTGCTGAAGACAATCTGCTTCCTGCCAAAAAGGTCGTCTCCTGAGAAGGAGCAGATAAGGTCAGACGGGTTCAGCTGCAGAGGTCGCAGGAGCTGCATTGTGTTTCTGACAGGTGCTCCAGCTGAAGCTACCCAGATGGTTTGTGGTGGATCTTCCAGGTTCCTGTCGTTACCATGGTGACGATTGATGTTCTCAAAACATCAAACATGTTTTTGTTTCCCCAGTGGGTATTTAGGAATCGATCATCAGACTTCTCTTACAGGTCAATGGTTCTGATCTTCTGAGAGAACCACGTACATTCCTGGACCCGACCAGAACAATTAAAGCCCAGCAGCTGGAGGGGTTCAGACCCATGCTGACCTGACACCTGGATGATGCCGTGCCGAGCCACATCGTAGAACGGGTTGGACGGATCATCCGGAGAGATGGGAACGTTCCTCTGCTGCTCATCCTCTTCGTCCCTCTGCAGCTCTGTGGAGACTAAGAGTGAGGTCATGTTTCTGCAGAACAGAGGAACTGCCTCAGGAAGGAGCCTGGCCCAGTCCGGATGGAGATACCATCAGGAGGGCTGCTCTGCTTCTGCTATTTCCTGCTCCTCTGAGAAGCAGAGCTTTAGGACAGGAGCAGAACAGCAGACCTGCAGGTCCACCTGTCAGACCAGAGAGAAGCTCATATGCACGAGCCCGCAATCCACCAACAAAAACCGGAAGTCCTGCTGGGAGCGAGTCACGTGACTCCGGGAAAACTCACCTAAGCGTTCCAGCTGCTCCGCGCGCGCGGCCATGCCCGCCACCCGTGCTTGACACCACCAACAGCTCTTGGACGCAGATCCGTTTCTGTTTATGACGTCATCCCCCGCCAAAAGCGCCTTACAGGTGGGCCACCTGAGCACCGTCACACCTCCGTACAGGGAGGAGGGGCTGACTCGTGGTCTAACACTGACGGTTTACCGCGAGGCGCGCTCCGAGTCGAACGTGCTCCAACTCAACTCAGTGCGCGTGCACATTGAGGAATCCGGATGTTTCGATTTCAGGGAAACTCCGCCCCCGAGTTAAACTACCTGGAAGACACCTGCGCGCGCGAATGCTCAAAAAGTCAAGTCGACAATTTTCAACCGGTTATCAAAACGCACATGACGTCACGAAGGTCTGCCAACATGTTTCCGTTTGAAACTTGTTCTCATTATTTTTCCTAAACTAAATAAAACATTTCAAAATAATGTTTTTTTTATTTTCTTAATACATTTTTCCTTTAAATGCTTTGTACCCTGTACAGGTCGGCAGTCTGTCGCAGGGCCACAATTCAGAGTGACCTATGAACCTATGAAGTGTGTTTTTGGACGGTGGGAGGAAGGTGGAGTTCCTGCAGAAAAAACTTTTGTAAGGAGTTCTGGGCTCTACTAAAGTCAACAGTTTTATTCAAAGCAGAGTTCTGGCTTCTCCATCTCCATGAAGCGGATCACGACCTTCAAAGTCTTTGGTGTTGGTTCTATCAGAACTTTGGCCGATTCGTTTGGTCCATCGTTGGTCATGTGACTAAGCTCGGTTCCTAGTGAGGTTCTGTAGGTTGTAACCGGTTCTGAGCAGAAGGGGTTTCTGAGGTCAGCTGGTGGGCGGTGTCAGAACCTCCTCCAGCACGGACTCGTGCACGCCGGCGGCCTGCAGGCTCTGCAGCAGCCTCCTCACCGTGGCGCTCCTCCCTCCTGACCGTCTCCACAGAACCAGGCCGGACAGCGCCGCTGCCTGAGTGCTCAGACTGTGATCAGAGCGGCAGCGGAACACGGCTTCTGCCGACAGACCCAGATCCATCAGCACCGCCTTCCACTCGGGGCCGAGGCGGAATGACAGCCGGCAGAGCTCCTGATCCGACGGAACCCTCAGCAGAACCGAATCCAAGAGGCGACAGGTGCCTGCAGACAGAACCAGCTGGTCAAATTTCCTCAAGACTTTAAAGTGGTTTCACACATGGATCTGTCTAAAACCGGGTCGGTTCTGACCATAAACAACAACACTGGACCTGGTTGATGGTTGATATTTTTTCTATCCGCCAATTATACTTTGTAGAACCGCTGATTGCTTCAGATGTTTTCTTTCGTAGTCTTTAATCAGGTGTGATACACTCTCACCTGCGGTTCTTGGTTCCGGTTCGGTTTGCAGCTCCTGCAGCAGCCGGTCCCGGATCCAGCTGAAGTCCGCCAAAGACCGCAAGAAGGCGGGAAATGCTTCCGGCCCGCGGTTCGGGAGGATATCCAGCAGCTTCTCGCTCTTTCGCGTGTCAGTCGGTTCCGATTCGATGTCCTCCACTTGCGCGGGGGTCAGCACGCCCTCCTTAAACAGAACCGGAAGTATGGATTCGGTGACCAGCAGCTGGCTGGAGAGTTCCGCGCGGAGCTTCCAGAGTACAGCTTTGTGTGCGGGATCCATCCGAACCGGAACCAAGCCCATACTATGTAAGTCACACCAGCCAACCCTTACTGACCGACTCCCCTTACCGGTCCTGTAACTTAGAAGGTCCGTCCATGTTATTGTGCTCGACAGCAAACAGGAAAGCGGAACAAAAGTTTCCGAACAGAACTGTCCGGATTTTAAATTCCAATAAAATGTTTTCAGTTATGGTAATTTTAATAAATTAAGTCAAACAAACAAATAAATAATTGGGGGTGTTTGGTAAATCTGAGTAAATCAAAACAGCTGCAAAATCAAAATAAATATTAGAAAAAGAAAACCCGTCATGGATCCATCAGACCGCTTTCCCATAATGCAGTTCTGTGACCTGTTTGAAAGCAGCTTCGGTTTCTGTTCTGATGGAAACATCTGCTGAATGTCGGGGTGGAGTTCTCCGCTCAGGGAGTAGAGGAAGACCCAAAAAAACCTGAAAAACTTCATTGGCATCCACTACAGTCGACCGTATCTGTTTAGAATAAACATGAATAATAGATTAAATGACGGTAAAATGGGTTTTACAGCTACGGTCTTTCTCATGGCTGTTTCTTCCAGAGGACTTTGTCAGACTCCAGTGTAAGGAAATCTCACCGACTGTAATGAACCGAGCTGCCACAGGGGGCAGTGGAGTGCCAACAGCCAGGTTGGTTGTGTTTACTTAAGGAAATTCAAGTGAGGCCGCTGATAGAAAGAGGAGCACAAGGATATCCTGGATTTAGCAGGATGTGGAACAAGCAGACAGCAGTGGATGTGGTTTATTTATTTATTTTTTTGGGGGGGGGTTAATAAATTTTTAGAAACAAAGCTCAGAAATGCCTGGTGAATGATCTCTACTTGCAGGGTCCTCATAGCTGGAATAGTTCTAAGCTGACGCTACAAACATTACTCTAATTTACTATTTTTAGCATGTTGGCGGAGTCTTCGGTTTGTATTAAGTGTTTTTTTTCTGGTAAATGTTGCCAATTTTGACAGACATAACAATGAATGGAACAAATCAGCATTTGTCTGACTGACCTCTCCATCTTATGAATAAGAGGTGAAGGTCCAGTTTTCTCAGATTCAGTCATCTGGGTCATCAGAAGACCAAAAACATGTGATGTTTGGAGGGTCTGATTCCTTACATGAACTACAAATCCAGAACTCTAAGGAGAAACTGCCCGTTCATGAGAAGAACAGCAGACCTTGGGTCGGTTAAAGAACAGAGCATGATGTCAGAGCTGCAGAAACATCAGCAGCAGCTTTCACCTGAGAGGGCACAGGTAATTGAGTTTTGGACAACTGAACGTGTTAATCTGGTCAGAACAACAGGGGGAACATGGAGACACATGAAGGTGAGTCAGAACAACTCTTCAAAAAGACAGCAGAGTGAATGAACTTGTGATGGATGAATGACGACCGGTTTCTAACTCATCCTCTCCACCTGTCTGAGGTGACTTTAATGCACAAGACTGATCTGAGGTCTTCACCTGGACCAGCTGATGAAGATCCAACCAAAGTCACAGCACTCAGTTTAGCAGCAACACAATATCAACAACAACAGAGGAACAAGCAAAATAAAATAAGAAAACAACGTCAGCACACAAACAACAACTGCTCCGTGTTTGATGTTTGCTGCCTCCTGATTGGCTCAGAGCCTCAGAAAACTAAATGCTGCAGGAACGAAATGTACGGAAGCCCCGAAGGGTCAAACCACTTCCTGTGTTCTGACATCTGTTTGTTTTAGACATCGATGAGGCACAAACACACGTGGTCACGGTCAGCTGTGGACCAATGAGAAAGCTCCACTCCAGTGTTTATGAGGACTCCCTTCTCCAGGGGGTGGGGGGTCAGAGGGGTCTTGAAGTTCAATGTCCAACAGGAGGTTCATACAGGAGCTGCAGGCAGATCCACAGATCTGAGCGATTGTATGACAGCTTTGTTCTTTTTGATCCACAGCATGAAGAGGAGAGCTATCGGAGATCATGTCTAAGTCAAAAACTGTTCCCTCTGGAACCCAGAGGAACAGGGTCTCTGTAAGAAGTTCCTCCAGGACGGAGGTCTGTGCAGAGGAGGTGTAGACGTTGGTGGATGGAGCTGCTGCAGTGTTCCTCTCTGACTCACCCTCCTCCTGAAGGTCTGAGGACGAAGACCTGCAGCGACATTAAGTGAAGCAGAAGAAACTCAACCAGCAACTGAATCAAATCTTTTAATTCAAATGAAAACATAAGATTCCTCACATTGAAACTATCAGAACCATTGGGATCATTTAAGAAACCATGAAAACACAAATGATCATTTAGAGAACAGTGACTTCGGCTTATGAAGGAGTGACACCCCCCCAAACATTCTGCTCAGAATGCAATGAAGGGGCGTCAGGTGGACAAGTGAACGGATGAATGTGTGAACATATGGGTGTGTGAATGGGTGCATGGATGAATGAGTGAACAGATAGATGTGTCAAGAGATGAATGATTGAATGGATAGACGAGTGAACGGATGGATGTGTTAGTGGATGGATGTGTAAAAAAAAAGGAAGACAGCAGCAAACCCAGAGAAGGAACCCAAAGGCTGTGGAGCTGACCCTTTGGAGTTGCAGGGTTTCACGAGTCCTTGGTTCAAACTTTGGTTGTGAAGACTCAACAGAGCAGGAGTCTGGGTTGGGGATCCACCTGAAAGTGGAGACTGCAGAGACGCCTCCTCTCAGGTGATCAGCTCTGCCACAAACACACAATGAAGTTCATCGCCACGGCAGTTAGAGCTGAAATTTGGAATTAAACTTGTAACCCACAAATTTACGGAGATATTAAGAACTCCAAAATCCTAGCGGGGAGGGTAAAAAAAGGTTAAAAAAAAGGCTCAGCCCAAACGTGCTGCCTTCAGGGATCGTGGGATTTCTCTATTCAAAGGTTTTGCTGGCACAGTAAGATGTTTTTAATCGGACCTGTACACAATAGTGCAGCTGAGGCTCACAGCAACCCCTGCTGGAAAGGTCATGCTGATAGTCAGACATTCATGGGTTCCTCACATGGCTCTGCTACTGGAGGAACAGGTCATTCATAAGAAAAAAAGAGGACATCTGTTGACAGTTTACAGGAAATTGTCTTAAGTTTCTTCTGTCTTCCAGTTGAGCAGCTCATAAACCTGCAGACTGTGGCTAAGGTTCTGATTCTACAGAACCTGTTTGCTTTTTCACTAAGACATTTCCATGCTTTGATGAAGACCACAGCTTCTTCTCCATTTATAATGTGGAGGGGGGGAATTTATTCAGAACCACATTGATGGGTCACACTGGACGGTCCTCTACACATTGTACGTGTAATTGGTCAGAAAGTTCTTCAACCTGTTGGGAATTGGCAGGTCATGGGTCTGCTGCGTCCTTTGGTTGATGGCGATGCGGCACAGATGCTGCAGTGACGGCATTGCCGTGTACATGGGTTTGGTGAGCAGTAGCTGCACTGTGCCGTTGAGCCCCGTCGTTACAGCCTGAGAGTTTGATGCTGCATTGTCGGTGCTCCTTGACAGCTGAACGTAGTACTCCACCAGGTGGACCACACTGTCAAACTGCCTCAGCTTGGGGCTGACCAGGACCACCGAGTCTAGCTTGAATTTGCCATGATGGTACTCAATCCGTAAATTGGTGGGACCTGCTGACGTCATGGCAGAGATGGTGAAGAGGTAGTCCCTCTGGGAGCTGTCCCGCAGCAGAAAGGTGCCCTCTGAGCAGTCCTGCAGTACAGCTTTGGCCTCGTTGGCGGTCAGATTCCCCCAGTACCAACCTAAAGGGACAGGAATGGTGCAGGAAGTGACTGACAGCTCATGCTAAAATCCCAGCCACAGTGATGCTATAGTGTGGCTAACGCTAGTACAAAAGCAACAGCTCACGCTAAAGTGTCAGCTAATGCTAAATTGAAGGCAAATAACCATTTGACACTGGAGCTTTAGATCCAGTGGTGACATTCTAGTGACTCCCAAAACTCTTCAACTGGTTACGCAACTGACAACAATCAGCTGATTCTGTCGCAGAGAAAAGCAGCAATATGGCGCCACATTGGCACCACATTGGCACCACATTGGCACAAAGCTGCTTTTCTCCACAACAGAATCAGCTAATGGTAATTGTGTAAACGGTCAGAGTTACACTAGTTTTATAAGAGCATTTTATGTTGCTGTCGCTGAAGACAGCTCTGGGGTTAAGGCGTTAAAATATAAGCAATAAAACACAGCAAAAGCTGATGCTAAATCAAGGGTAGCAGTTAGTGCTATTTAAAGGTGTGGGAGATGTCTATCACTTGACGTATGAACCAGGTCTTCCTCCTGACATGTCAGATGCTAGTAAAAAAAACAAAAAACAGATGAAAATGAAAGTCACAAAATGTGAATGTTTGTATGGAATTTATAAATGTTTTAATGAAAGGGTGGGTCACAACCTGTTTAAAGTAAGAAAAAAAAAACACATGATTCTAGTTTCTAGAAGCGCTCATCTTTAGTCTGATGCCTGAATTGGTGACATTGATAATGAAGCAGTTAAAGTAGAAAGAAGTGGAGTTTGGGTTAGGAGTCTCCTGTATTTGGATGGGAAAATTCAACAAATCACAGCACACGAAATCCAATAACCTGCGACACAAAAACAGAAAAGCACCAATCAGGTTTTTTTTTAATTTATCCCTAATTTGGGCAGCCACACCGAGAAACTGAGCGTCTGCAGCGTTGCTGCGGCATCTGTAGAATCTGCGGCATGTCTGCAGTGTCTGCAGCGTCTGCGGCAGCTAATTCTCTGTCTTTTTGCTCTCTTGCCACTCTGGTCTTTACGACCCAGTTCTTTCCTGTTCAACTCCTGTAAGTCTTTGCTGGAAAATACTGTGGACCCAAACTCAGAAAACATAAACACATTACTTTTTGTGTGACAAAACAGACCTTCACATAAAACAAGGCAACGTATTTCTTTGATGTCAAAACCTCAGAGAGAGAATCCACCTATGGGAAGTCTTGTAGCAGTATATGGATGAGTGTACACAATGGACTGTCACTACCTGATACCAGTGCATGTTCTCACAGTTAGAAGAGTCTTGATGTGAGTAAATCTGGTGAATCTCCGGGCTTTTCTTTCACAGCTTTATTCCGATACATGAAAGACTCGATGTTATAGAATTCCAGCCGGGCCAAAACGCAATGATTAATTTCTCCTTCATGATCTATTTGGCGGTTGGCGTTTCAGCGAAGGAACTCTATCCATACTTCATTACCAAATCCGAGTTCTTGATTGGTCAAATTTTAATTGGTTTAACTGTCAATGTGTGTTCAATTGCTGCATGTGTTGTTTGTAGAGCCTGAAAACTGTCGATAAACAAATGTGTAATTGATTTTACACAACTGTTTAAAAACTTGCAAAGTGATGCGTGAACACCAGAGTTTTGAACGCAGAAGTCCGAAACCTGCATTTACTCCCATTTACACAGACCTGTCATTGTCTTTCATGGTCTCTTGAATCCCCAGAGTGAATGTGAGACACTCTCAATCACAGATCCACCGTTCAGAATGTTTACCACCTTATTTAAGAAACTGATCCAACCAGTCGGTCCATGAAAATATTGTCTGACATTAAAGTGGTCTGTGGTCTAAAACAGGTTGGGACGACTGTATTCATGTGATATCCATCTCACCCTGTCCTGGTGGATTCTCCTCCAAGCTCGGGTCCTCTACCAGAGACCCGGGAGCTTGAGGGTCCTAGTACTGTAGCTGCAGAGGATCACTCAAATTTTAGCATTAACAATTACTAACGTGTTCTGTTTGACACAACAGCATTTAACCTTTTTATCTACCTATTTTCCGTTAAGTGCAAATAAAATGAACTGCAAGGCTTTTATTTTTCAGTACAAGCATTCAAAAAACAGTTAAAAGCAACACAGATAAAAACAGAAATGTCTTCATGGAAGATGGGGGAGAGGTGAACAATGAATGCTCTTTCTCTGCTGCTGCTGAGATCTCACAGGACTGGAGAGAGTGGTGAGGCAGCGACTCAGCTGGGTCCCTTTTTGCAAATACTGAAAAGTTTCAAACTAGAGTGGAAATATCGATATCTGCGGGTTGGTATTGATCCAATATCAACTTGAGATCGATTCTACTGATATGTTGGATCGATCCCAGCACTACTCACACACATATCCCTCTGCTGACAGTAACAAATGCGCCCGGATGGCAGAGCGGCCGCGAGCAAAAAGATTTAATGTGGCCAAAGTAGATGCAGACACTGCACACGCTATCTCAGATGAAACAAAAACGTGGCTGTAAGGGCGGTAACAGCAGTAACCTGTCTAAAATACACCAGATTCTATAGGAGAGGCGCTCGGCGTTGGACCATCTACATGAGACGTCTAGCACCGCTGATGTTTCAACAGGTGTGTATGCTAGTGGTACACACGTGGTGTGAGGGAAAACAAATACGGCTACCAGCACTGTAAAAACCAATGCTTGTATAAAACGAACAGTCTGAACGTTTATATTGTGCATCAATAATAATACATTATCAGACGTGTAAAATGAATTAAAATACAACATTGTGTATCTTTATTTACACTGTTATTGTTCTTTGAAGTGAGGAGGCTCTTTGACATATTCTGTATTTTAGTTCCTAATTGGAGCTTTGTTTATTTGTTACCTTAAAGTTTATGTTATTACAAGATACATATTTATTGATAATTTTATATTACTGTTGTAAAATACCTACATTAATATACTGTTGCTCTAAAAAAACGTTTATCTATCTTGTTTAAAAATAGTGACATGTTATAGTAATATTAATGATTATTGGTGTTTCCCAAATTGTGATACTATCAATATTGTGAGCCATGTATCGTGACTTACTCTGAGATGCCCATTCCTATTTTTGACTGTTTTATATATATATATATATATATATATATATATATATATATATATATATATATATATATATATATATACATATATATGTATATATATATGTATATATATATATACATATATATATACATATATATGGTACATATATACCATACATATATGGTTGTTTGACCTCCATCTTGTTGCCTCCTTCGGAGGTTAAATCTAGTTTTTGCCTCTTAGTCTGGGACAATCCAGAAAGGGTGGAAAAGCAGAACCCGAGTTCTTTCAACAACAGAAGGAAGAAGCTGAAGCTTTGGTTGGTTTTCTATCTTCCAGATATCCTCCAGCTCTTCTAAAGTTCTCTACCAGATTTCCTTCCTTTCTCCTCCACTTCTCTTCCAGATCTCCACTACTGATCTAAGTTTCTGTCTAAAGCGGTTGGACCGGTAGCCGTAACTCCAGGTGAATCTCGGAGGTCCTCTGACTAAAGAAGCGTGGTCAGAAAGGTGGAGGTGGCTGTAACTCCACCTTTCCTCCATGTTTAGAATTTTGACATCATGAAAAACAGTGGCTCTGGTGGTTGAGCCGGTGTTCAAGATGATTGATGGGTTGGCTGTTCGATCTCCCCTCAGCCAATGGTTGTAGTGTCCTTGGGCAAGACACTTTACCCTCTGTGCATTAAATGCGTCTCCACTGGTGTGTGAATGCGTATGAATGTCCCGGTGATGGTCAGAGGCGTTGTCTGCCCCAGGGCAGCTGTGGCTACATCACCAGTTTATCAAGTATGAATGAAACATGGATACAGACTGTAAGAGTTTCAAGTGTCAGGAAAAGCGCATAGAAATCTAATCTATCATTATTATTAATAATATTAATAATATTATAGTAAACTTTCAAACTGTTTGAGTAATTCCTCAGTAATCTGTGAACTTGAATGCATGATTTTATGTTTGTTTGTTTTCGTTTCAGTTCAGTGTCGTTTCGAGGTTCTTTAACTTTTGTTTATGGACCTGAAGGCTGAATCTCACCGGTGCTCTGCAGCTCCTTCATGGCAGAGGCGATTGGGCTCTCATCGGTGTCCGCCGCCGCGGCGCCGTCGGCGGCCTGCGGCTCCTCCTCTATGGTTTGGGAGGACTGGCAGGTCATGGGACGGTCTGTGATCCGGTCTGGACTCAGACCCCGCAGTCCTGAAGGAGATCCGCTTCATTATTTCAATCAGCCGCTGCTGTCAGACTGCTGTCAGACCGCCTTCGACTGTCTCCTTATCATCATCTTCATCATTTCAGACCGACGGTAGAAATGATTGCAGATTTTACACATTTGTTTATCGTTTTAAAAACTTTATTCGCTTTTTTCAAATGTAAAACGTATCAGAAAATATCCGAGTGTTAAATCTCGTAGAAAAGGCTGTTAGGTAACTCTAAAAAATGACGCAAATGAAGAAAGCAACAAAAATATTGATTAAAAAACCGCAGGAAAAAATCCGGTCATTTCTCTTTGTTTTGTTAGATTTTCTTCTTTAGTTTTTTTTTTACTGTAAAATTAATAAAATAAACAATTTCATCGGAACCGAACTTTGCCGAAACCCTGCATGTGTGAATACAGTTTTAGATGTTTGAATCGTCATAATTACTATGGAGTTTGGTTATTTTGTTTAGTTTAAAAGAAACAAACAAACAAAAGTTCTGGACCGAGGATCCGGATTACCGCAGAAAAGGTTCCGTTTGCGGGTCTGAGGGAACATGTAGCACAAGGCGCGTGCGTCTGCGGTTCTGCTTAAACAGACAGTAAAAATAAATTCAGAAACATGACCGGGTCTCACTTTGCGTGTGCGCGATGTGTGCGCGCGCGCAGCGCAAAAATGCAGAGAGACCGGAACCGGGTCCGTTGCAGGTACCGCATCCGCGCGCGTGAGCGAACACCTGAGGTATCCTACCTGCAGGCTGGACATGGACTCACCAGGGGCTCGTGGAGCGACATGCTAACGGGCTGACCCAGCTTTATCCAGTGCAGGATCGAACATGTCCCATCCGAACCGAATCCACAGCCGCGCGGACCGTGGGGAGGCTTGCACCCTCTTCAAGCCTCTAAGGAGGAGGGGCGCACGCAGCAGGTCCGCGCAGTGGACTGAGCCAAACAAACACTGATCCCACGAGCGCGAGCGGTACCGACGCGCCTGAACCGTCTGAACCCACCACAGGATCGGAACCAAACCGCGCGCCGCCGCGGCCGAATCACCGACAGCAGCACAAACACAGACGAGCGTTTCCAGGAACTTTCCAGGAACACGGTCACGTGATACGCACCAACTCAGATTTAAGGTGGACCGCTCGCTGCGTCTGCCAAACCCGGGTCCTGTGCGACGTGTGCGCGCGCATGTTTCAATGCCTCTGCACTTTTCTGCGTGTGTGTGTGTGTGTCTTATGTCTTTTTGTGCGTGTATGCGTGTGTTTGTGTGTGTTATTATGAGTCTGTGTGTTAGTGTTTAGTCATGTGTTTGTTTGGAACAAAATCTCAGTCTGTCTGTTGTAAAGTTTTCATTTGAATTTTACAGTGTTCCGCCGTACATTTTTAAGACGTATAACAAAAGTTAAAGTATACTATTTATTCAGGAACATCTAGGTATACTGCCTGCAGCATTTGTTCTGTTCTCTCACACCGCTCTATGATTGACTGCGGTTTTTAGTTTTTAGAGCCCGCACTCGGATCCCCACACCATGACATACATGTTACGTGTTCGTTTGACCATTTAGAAAGTTAAATCAAATATTAAAAAACGAAGTAAAGGCTGTTTAACCTGCAGCTGTTCCCCCACACTTCTAATAATACATTTACCTAATACTTTTTCTGATACTTCTACTAATACTTTCAGTAATAGCTTTACTAATACGTGTGCTAAAACTCCTAGTAACACTTTTACCAAATACTCCTACTAATACTTTAACTAATACCTCTACTAAAACGTTTAGTAATAATTTAACTAATACTTCTACTAAAACTTTTACTAATACTCATACTAAAACGCCTATGCTTTTATCAAATATTTACTTCTACCAATTCTTCTACTTAATACTTTTACTAGTACTTGTACTTAATATTTCTACCAATTCTTCTACCTAATACTTTCACTAATACTTTTAATAATACTTATTCTTAACACTTTTATGAAATACTTATTTTTATACTTTTACCTAATACTTACAAATACTTTTACTAAGATTTCTACTTGATATTTCAACTAATACTTCTACCTAATAACAATTATATTTATTACTTTTACTAATATTTCTACTTCATATTTTCGACCAATACTTCTACCTAATATTTCCATTAATACTTCTACCTAGTACTTTTAAAAAGACTTCTACCTAATAATAATTCTACTTAGTACTTTTACTAATATTTCTACTTCATATTTCTACAAATACTTCTTCCTAACACTTATTTCTAATAATGACGGTCTCGATGAAAGCGCAAAAGTGCGGAAATTCCAAGCAGCCCCTGAATGCACCAGCCGCTGCGCAAATCTGAGGATTAAATCTTCGTAATAAAGTTAGAATAACGTGTTTGAAAAAACTCTGGCATGGATGTTTGTGGTGACCAAGTGGAGAGCAGACACCTAAAAGTCCTGGTTGTGAGTTTGAGCCCCGTATCAGAGATGATGAATGTCTCACCTGCCAAAATGGCTAGTGAAATAGTTGTTCTACCCCGCAAATAAAAGTTTTACCCGCATTTGGCGGGGGTTATTTTTAGAGCCCTGATTATACTTCTACTTAAATCTTCTGCTAATACTTTTATCTAATACTTTTTGCTAATACTTCTACTAATACTATAACCTAATACTGGATCTAAAACTTATTTCTAACACATCTCACAAATACTCTTACCTATTATTTCTACTAATACTTTTACTAATACTCCTACCTTCTTTTGAACTTCTTATGTGTTCATGGCTCAAACTTTGGCTGAAGTTCTTCTGAGATTGATATAAACCAGACACAACGATGACGTTTCAAACCCTAAACATTCTGAAGCTTACCACCGTCACTCATTTTAAAAGGTCAAATTAGATTATCTAACTCTCATGAATAGACTTTGACCCTGCAGGTGTCACGCCTGTCCTGGCCTCAGCATGGGTCTGATCTTGTTCTGCTCTGGTGTCTTGTTCCTCTGTGGGGTTAAATGATGGTACAAACCATCATGGCGCAGGAACCTGCACAACACCGGCCTGTCTTTCAGGTCCCCACATTCACGTCCTAGTGGTTGCTGAGGCGTGTGTGGAGGGCAGGTGGTGTCATCCATCACCTGTCTCTACCCCACTGTAAACTTTTTCCTGTTGGTGAAATATTCTTTCAGGTCCATCCTCCACCACGCATGTTTTTTAATTTTCTTTAGAACATTCTAACTGATTTTGTTTTCACTGCATTTTCATGTTTTTCATATAAAACTGTTTACTTACAAATAAAACTGAAAACATCAGAACCACAGAATAAAGATCAGTAAACAGCAACATGCTGAGAATAGATCAGCGGTCCTTCCCCAGATGAGAGAAGTGTTCATCTTGTCTGCGGTGCTATCCCTCTGTGAGGGGAGGCTTTAAAGCCCGCCGTTGGTTCTGTTGAAGACAGTACATGTCCCTTTTCCAGGTCCATGACACCCCCACCCCCACCCCACATGAACTTCTAACCTCTCCAAATAACACCGAAAACATAATTGATTTGAAACTTTTCCTTCTTCTGATACTTTTCATGTGACCTCTAACCCCTGTTGTACATAATCAAAAGTCCCAGACACTGGATTTAAGCCGTCTGCTCTTTGTTTGACACCCCCACCTTACTTCCACAGAGGTCGTCTAATTAGAGCTTAAATTTAGTGTAATGCTGTAAGGAGCTGCTGTGGTGTCACTCAAAGGAAGGCCAGATGATGTAGAAATAGCTGCAGTTTCCCTTTACCACTAGATGGAGCCGGCCTCGGAGACGACCCCGCTTCTCCACGGTGTCATCGATGCATCTTCTGTGATCATCAGGACAGTGGGTCTGATGGTTTTATGGTTTTCAAGTTTTTCTTCCACCACACACCTTAAATGTTCTGACGAACCCCCGCAACCCAACATGGTGGGTTCAGATGAGGATCCACGCGTTGGTTCTCCAGTAAAAAGAATGGTGAGAGACAAACAAGAGTCCATTTTTTATTTGCTTTTTGCTGCCTTTTCTCTAAACAAATTCTTCTACAGAAAACAAAAGAGAAGAGAGTCGTGTCTGGTAGAAACTGTATTTACATGGTGGTCGGACGTCTTTTGCGAGTTTACAGCGAATCTTCGGGTCTTAGACCTTTGAGAGTTCTTATGGGAAGTCATATGTCCATCAGAGATTTGTTGCTTTTTGTCCCAAACCTTAAGAAGCCGTGGACACCTCAGTCTTTGAGGACACTTCAGAGGCTTCCTCCATTTTCTTTCCGAAAACCATCTCCATGATGCAGCCGTTGAACTGAAGACAGAAACACAGAAACAGGTTGAAGATCATGTCTGAGGGCGTTCTCGTGTGGATATTCTGTGTGTGTTCAAGTAAGGCAGAGGGTTCATATTTCACCTGTTTATTCATGAAGGCGTAGATGAGCGGGTTGTACACGCAGGAGCTCTTGGAGAAAAAAGCCGGGATGGTGACAAGGCGGTAGTCTTTGTTTTCATCCTGGGAGTACGCGTAGTACTGGGCGGTCAAAGCGTACGGACCGTAGCAGGTGACAAAAGAAGCCACCATGACGATGATCATCCTGGACACTTCCTTCTCAGCCTTCTGCGTGGAAGCTGACTCAGCTTGTTGTGCTGCGACCTGCAGGAAAGATCTGGAGAGTTAGACTCTCACAGCCACCACCTGCAGCTGAAGAAGTCCTCAGAACTCAACAGGACATCTACTCAGCCCCCAGGGAAATGCAGAGACTGAAAGGTTCGTCAGGATCAGAGGTGGACTCACCGCTCTGAGCGCACCCAGCAGCTGGGAGTAGGAGAAAACAATGATGGTGATGGGAAGGAAGAAGCAGGTCACCAACAGGAAATTTGAATAGCTGGCGCAGTTGAACTCCTCACAGTTTGTGTACCAGTCCGGTCCACAAGAGCAGCCCAGACCTTCAGGGATGTACCTGAAACCAACGACGCATCAGGTCACCAGTCGAGGAGCTCCACAGCTTCCTCACTCAGGGGTATTACTTACCTGCTCCAGCCAAAGAAAGGTGGGGATGCACAGCCCACCCCCATGAACCAAGTGAAGATCACAGCAGCCAAAGCGTGGTTACTGCCAAACTTGAAGGCTCCAAATGGTTTACAGATAACCAGGTATCTCTCAAAGGAGAGGACGGCGAGAGACCAGGATGTGACCAGACCTGCAGACAAAGCGGCGTGGAGTTTACCTGCAGCTTCGGAGCTCACATGAGGACTTCCTGTTAGCCAGGTTTACCTGCTGCAGCGCCCACTGCTGCCTCCAGGGCACACAAGGTTTGACCAAAGAAGTAGTACCCCCTCATGCTGGCCAGAAACACCTGGCTGACTGAGAAGGTGACGAAGATGAAGCCAGCGAAGGTGATGTTGACCAGGATGTAGTTGAGCGGGACTCGAAGCTTCTTGTATTTGGCCGTAGCCAGAAGAACGACAAAGTTTAGAGGCGTCCCCACAAAAAATACAAACCCCATGAAGGCAGCCTGCAAGTAGAAGGCCCATGTTGGGGCCAGGTAGTACTGGGGCCCATCGTAGGGGCCCACTTTGGAGATGTTCTCATACAGGTAGAAGTATTTTCCCATTGTGAAGCAAAGCTCTGAACCGTAGCGAAAGCGTTCAGCCTCTTTATATATGCTGATAAACCACTTATACTGCAGAGAAGCTTATGGCTTTGTCTAAACTTCACAGATTAGGAACATTTACCTTCTGAAACTTTAATCCTCTTACGGAGTGAAGGAGGACCTTCTCATAACTTTGAGGTCCTGGTACCATGACGAGCAACAGCTTAGCCTCCAAACTTCTGGTTCTGGTCAGCGGTTGTTCCATAAAGGTCCAGGTTGACCTTTATCGCCTGACAAATTCAGAAAATGTTTAGTTCAAAATGAAAAACGACAGATTTCTCACCGATGACCTGAACTGGGTTCAGGTGAGCAGCAGCAGAAAGGGTGCTGCAAAGATGTGGGAATAGAACCAGAACCTTTTCCTGCAGATGGAGCCTTTGTGCATCCAGTTCAGCCTGTTCAGCTCTGCAGGAAGGGTTCAAACTCTGTGGGAGCTCCAGCAGCACAAACTCGAGAAAAATTATGTATTTGTTGACCTGCTGGGTCATCGTCTCAGCACCTGTTCCTTCTGGACTCTTACTGGGCTTTAATTGGATTCTTAATTAAACATGGAAAACAGTTCTGACAAGAGTCCAAACAAAGACAAACACTGCAGTGTAGTGTTTGCTAACTGAGGACGTGTTTCCCTAAAATGACAGGGCTTCATCTGTGCCGTCACACAGGAGCTCTGTTCTATGGAGGCCCGGTCCATCTGCGGTTCAGCTCATGCTGGATTGATCTGAATGCCTCTTTTAGATTTACTTAGATGAAACCTTAAAAGTGCCAGAGATATTTTCTCATCATGCACTCAACTCATCCTGTAACTGCAGCAGCGCATCAGAACACAAACTGGGTCGAGCCCTGATGACCCGGCTGAAGTGATGAGGAGGCTCAGAGATGAAAAGCAGGTGGCTGACAGATAAAAAAACCCCTAAGAACCTTTACTTTTCCGTGACTTCAAGTTTAATCCGGATGTTTCAGATTTACCTAATAAGTCATCCTCCTCAATCCTGCAAATCCAGAAAACCCAATCAGATTACGTGGTAATGACTCCACAGCCGCCGCCTCGACGCTCCGCAGCGCTCCCAGCAGACAAACGGGTCAACCTGGACACAGGCGGATCAAGACGACGTCCCAAACCCTTTTTAAAACTGGATGCTCACTACTGCAGTCAAGAGGAGTCTGGGTGTGGAGGCAGGCTGTCCAGAACAACTCCAGTGACCCACCGAGACCAGAACCAGAGGATCCTGATCCGTACCCTTCAGAGCAGGGGCTGTATCATAACCAGGCTGTGAGCTGAACAAGCATGGGTATGATACGACCTCAGTTTGGAGGAGCTCCTCCACACAAAGGACCACTGCAGCACAGACCACCCAGCACCTTCAGAACTGGAACATTCAGAACCTTCAGAACCAGCATGGGTCAGATTGAGTAAACCTCAGTTTGTAGGTTGTGATGTTTATTTTGTCTGCATGGTTTCTTGTGGAACATGTTCTCCATCTGTCCCCATGTTTGGATCTGACAGCCACCACCATGTTCTGTGTGACATGTTCTGCTTCCGAGTTCTGAGGTGAGTTCAGTCTGTTTTTGGTTCTGAAAACAGTCATCTGCTCCTGATGTTGTGGCTTTAGAGCAGACTCCAGAGCAGGATGATATTTTCTGTGTTTGTCTCAGAAAGACATTATGATCAATGCAAAATGAAAGGTCCACATTTGAGCCAGCTTGGCGCTAATCAGGTTCTGTTCTGGACCAGAAGATTTAGATGTTACTGTGGCAAGCCAAAGTCTTTGTGTTGAATCTGGGAGTCTGTTAACAGTCAGGGAAATGTGACATTTCAAAGTTTTGCACATGCCATAGAAAAGGAACCAGGATGTTACATGAACATGTTACATCAATGATCTATTTTAATAAAATCTCATTTGAACATGCGTGTGAGCCGCTGTCCTTCACTCTGTTGTTTAAGGAGGTTACATGAACCGATCTTTCTGAAACATAGAGGTGCGTAACTCCTGCTCAGCACACCAAACACCCCGAATGCTTTTGTGCACTTGGGTTGTCTGCTGTCATGTTTGTACTTAGTTGTGTGCAAATGTAATTTGCAGCTAATGGCACTGTGAATTTAATACAAACTTCCTTTTAGACAATAAAGTTTTTTTTATTTGAAGCTAAAGCTCCCCTACACATGTCTGTTCCTTTGTGAGGAGAACTAGCTCAGCTACATGGACTTAAAAACGTTGAATCATCTTCATCATCCCCTGTACAACTCCTTGAATTGTCTTCATCATATCCTCTGGGACTCATTGAATCATCTTCCTCATCCTAGCATGCTGGTATTAGTTATGTTTTTCACACAAACATAAAATGTTTATTCAGGTAAAGATAGTTTGAGTTTGTGATGAAATAACAGTAAAACCGTCCATGACGGGTTTGTTTTTGGGTCATTTCACTGTGTGAAACAGTCTGAACCAGAACCGGTTTCTAACCCATTGCTGATTCTTGGTGTGACACTCAAATACTCATGAGTTCTAGTTGTGGTTGATAAATCCAGTAAATTCTGGATCAGCAGAACCAAGCAGAATGAAGCAACCTAAAGATCCACTTTTCCAAAAAGGATCCAACATCTGTGTCTGAAAACTCAGTTATTTTCTGCTCCTTTTATTTAAAATACTGAACATCCACTGTTTTACCTGATGGGACTGATTTTTAAGACTCTTTTTTACTCTGGAGGGACAAAGGTGATAATACAATTAATAAATATATCTATAAACAATCTGTGTAATTCTGTATAAAAAAATCTGCTATAAAATAAAGAGGTTTTATACTTAGCTTAATTTCTATTAAAACAGAAACATTATTTACAGCTGTAGTTTTAAGCTCCAAATCTAAGTCTAGTGTGTTCACGCGTGATTGTGTGAGCGTTTAACTCCCACAGGTGAAGACCAGCAGGTAAATGATGCTCACAGTTTAATAAGGGTCCGCTCTCCGTCCCTTTGTCTGGACGTCTGTGATGTCGTGGAGGATCTGTTCCTAAAGTTCAACGGTCTGCATGAGCTGAGCAGAACGATGGCAGAACCAAGAAGAACCAGGAGTCAGCAGGAAGCTGACCTCCTAACAAAGTCTGATGGACAGATGAGGCTCTGGATTGAAGAGACTAGAAACAAACTACAGGGCTGTTACCATGGAGACGCAGAGCAGCAGGTCAGGACATCACTACAGATTCAGACCTGAAGCATTTATGCTTAAGAACGTCAAAATAATTGATTAGTTCTGGAACTTTTATGACTCAATTCTTTTTTAAATATTCTAAGTAGGATTTTTCTAGAAGATGCTATTAGACTCTTCCAGACTCTCAGAACAAGACCAAAGTTTATCTCCACGGAGAGGATGGATTCCTGACAGGTTCTCCAGAATCCATCTATCCTCATTTGACTTCTAACTGATTGTGATTTTCTCTGCATTTGTCTTTCAACATTGATCCGGAATCTGTTTCCTGTAAACTGTAGGCTATAATTCGCCGATTATGCCTAAGTGCGTGTTCAAAAATCGAGGTCTGGAACGATTTTGAGGTTTTCCACCAAAAGATTTATTCCTGACACCAAAATATCTAATACATGAATTTAGGGTCTCCAGCTGTCCCTAGGAAAGCATCTAACGGATGCTCTTCTCCGTGCACGAAGAATAGAGACACCCTTTTTCCCTTTGACCCAGAGTTTTATACACAATATGCAAAAAGAAGGTTGGATCAAAATAAGAGGTTGGATCTTCTCCCTGGAGATGCATTTTCCCACCATCCGCCTTTTCCCATCCTTTCGCAGGTGCCTCTGTTCCTCGTTAACTCCTTATCAGCTCTCCGTTCACTCCCGCCTGCAGACATATTTGTTTCAAAGCAGCATACTCCCTATATGAACTAACCTTGTATGCTGTGAGAAACTATCCTATCATTCATTCACACAATCATAAAAATGTCTGCAAAGTTTAAACCATGAAAAACCCCTTTTTGTTTAAGTATACAATATCTACCAAGCTTATCACTTTTAACACTAAACTTTCATACTGGTTAATACTGAATTATTATGACACACGCATTAGTATTTCTTTATTTAGACTTCATTTCTTCAAAATGAATCAGAGTCACTGAAGCCCTGGAATGTTTGAGAAAACATGAAGAAGAAAGCGATGTATTCTCATGGTTTCCGGAACTATCAAAAGGTGTTTTTATGGTCATTTCGAACTTGTAGTTTTTACACTTCCGCTGACGCAGTCACTACGTCACGGAGGGACCGGCGGAGTCCGGGTCTGCGCAGTTCCGGTCTCTTCTCGTGGCTGGCTGAGTCCTGGTTCTTCTTCGTTGATCTGGAACGGTTCGGAACGGTTCGGTTTCAGAAAAATCAAAGAGGGGGCAGGCTGAGCGCATGCGCAGGCGGACTCCTCTGTGTCACATTCAAACCGGCGCGGAACTAAAGTTCCCGCTCAGGTTTCTGCGGGAGTAGGATCAATGCCGCACGCCCGAAGTCTGTGCGAGATGGCGGTCGGAACCCGGACAGCGTAGAACTCTCTCCAAACCGTCTGTGGTGTGGAATCGTCCCTCTGAGCCGCGATGGAGGGCGGGAAACCGAGCCTGGCGCTGGTCTACCAGGCGGTTCAGGCCCTGTACAACGACCCGGACCCGGCGGGGAAGGAGCGAGCCTCGGTGTGGCTCGGGGAGCTGCAGAGATCGGTGAGTGCGGGACGCTGGACTGGGCCGGCGGCTGTCGGCGGGCTCGGTGTGGGGTTGGGCAGGTCACCTGCTCGGACAGGTGTGCTAAACTGCGCAGTCTCAGAGGAGGTTCCTCTTGGCGCTCGTGCTAAGCTAACGCTATGAATGGACTCGAGCCGAACCGCGCCGGTCCCCGCTGGGATTGGGGCTCGTGGACGCGGATAGAACTCGTCTCGCGCACCACCTGTGGGAGTTCTGCTGTGTTTGGAGAACATGGGGGGGTTCGTGTGGGGGGGCTCAGCCCCAGCGGCCCGGCGCTATTAGCCGGGCTAATGTAGCTGCTGCACCGACTTCCTGTTGAAGCTGCGCAGATCCCGAAGCTGCTGCCTCTGTCCACGTCACTTCTGACGATCAGGCGCATGCGTGTGATCTCTGACAGCTCAGGTGTGCGGGTCCCCGCTACGCCCCAAGCAGCGGAGTCTGTCAAACCCGAACAGAACCCGAAATGAAGCCAGGCTCCACCTGCTGAGTGGCAGGGGAGGGGCAAATGTTTGGGTCTGGGGGCATCTGTGTCCTAAAGCTGCTCAGACCTGCTGCAGACCTGGACCCTCACAGTCAGGAGAAGTTTATGGGATGTTCTACTGGATCGGGTTTGTCCGGCTGACAGAAGAACCCTGGTCAGATGTTCGGGTCAGGGAGTTTGGTCGGGTTTTTCACGGGTTTACAGCAATTCTGGTTTCTGTCCAGTACCAGAAGACCCAGTTTAAGCTGGTTCTGATTTAAATAGATTGTTTTTTTTTTTTACTGGTTATGGTTCATTTCTAAGCAAACTGATGGCGCGCTCAGTGATATCACTTCATGTCCCACAGATGTATGCCTGGGAGATTTCAGACCAGCTGCTGCAGCTTAGACAGGACGTTGAGTCGTGTTACTTTGCTGCTCAGACGATGAAGATGAAGATCCAGATGTCCTTCTACGAGCTTCCACCAGAAACCCACAATGCACTACGGGACTCTCTCCTGACCCACATCCAGAACCTCAAAGACCTGTCACCCATCATTGTCACACAGGTAACTGCACCTGTCTGCTGCCTCTGGTTAGGCAGATGTGCTGGAAGCTGCAGAACCTGTGGTTTCTGGATAGAAACATTCTGAGATCAATACCTGTTTCCTCTCTCTGCATCTCCATGCTCCTCTGCTTCAAACCTCAGTTTATGGACTAAAATTTAGTTTTTTCTTAAAGTTCTTCGAACGGCTGTGAACTTATCAGGATTCATCTAATCTTATTCAGTCGATTCAGATTATTAACATCATCATAATTTAGTGACAAACTGAAGACTCAGCTGGTTTTGGTGAATCCTCATTTCCACTTCTGTTCCTTTAGGATCTTTACAGATTGTTTCAACTATTGCAGCACAAAAGTGTGAAGTCGCTGCAATTTTTCTGAAAGGTTTCTATAATAATTTTTCTCTAAATGTCTACAGCCAGACGCTGTCGCTGTTGTTTTGCAGTTTAATTAAACTGGGATTCCTTTCAAAATAAAACGTGTGACAGAGAACAGTAGTACATTTGTAGAACAGCAACATGTTCAGGATACGCTGATGCATATCAAAAAGGGATGTAACCGGAGGAGAAAGTGGAGATGTGAAGGGTGTGTGTATATGTGGGGGGGTTGATAGATGGAAATATGCTGAAAAATTGGAATCAGCCCCCACCCCTGTTTTGTGGTTTCTTTTGATGTCTTTGTGTTTGTGGTCTCAGCTGGCGCTGGCGATTGCCGATCTCGCTCTTCAGATGGCATCCTGGAAAGGATGTGTTCACACACTCTTAGAAAAGTAAGTCTTCACAGTTCTCTGGTCCTGCTCTGAAACCACGATGATGAAACCCCTCACCTGCGCGTGTGTGTCTCCGCCTCCCTCAGGTACAACAGCGACGTCAGCTCCATGCCTTTCCTCATAGAGATTCTCACCGTTCTGCCAGAAGAAGTACACAGCAGATCTCTGCGGATTGGAGCCAATCGAAGGACGGAGATCATTGAGGATCTGGCGTATTACTCCAGCACCGTGGTCACGCTTCTGGTCTGTACTTGAATGTTTTTCCTCTTCAAAGTAACTCAGATGTTGTGTCTGGGAGAGCTGCTCTGGATTCTGGTTCAGAAGAATCCATTCTATCTGGGAGTTCTGCTGATGCTTAATACTGATCCATCCTAGTGGTCCTCCGTCATCAGGTGAACTCCGTTTTAAGGTCTTTTGTCTCTACAGACGTCGTGCGTGGAGAAGACGGGCCACGATGAGAAGATGCTCATCAAGGTGTTCCGCTGTCTGGGCAGCTGGTTTAACCTGGGCGTGTTGGACAGTAACTTTATGGCAGGAAACCAGCTACTCATGGTGCTCTTCCAAGTCTTGGTGAGGTCCAGTCTTTGCGGATCAAAGGTTCCGGGTTCCAGTGGGTGCTTTACCTGACGTTCTGCTCTGCTCCACAGCAGAGGGATGAAACCTCCACCAACTTACATGAGGCGGCTTCCGACTGCGTTTGCTCCGCCCTCTACGCCACTGAAAACGTGGATACCAACATGGCGTTGGCTCTGCAGCTCTTCCAGGGCGTGCTCACGCTGGAGACAGCGTATCACATGGCAACGGCGCGGGAAGACCTGGACAAGTGAGTTTGCTGCAGCGTAGTAAGTCTGTGGGAGAGCGTTCTCGGTTCTCATCGCGCTCTGTTTGCGTTCTCAGGGTGCTGAACTACTGCCGGATCTTCACCGAACTCTGCGAGACCTTTCTGGAGACAATGGTCCGTAGTCCGGGTCAGGGCATGGGCGACCTGAGGACCCTCGAGCTGCTGCTGATCTGTGCAGGAAACCCACAGTATGAGGTGAGAAGGTCACAGCGACGTGCTGCTGCTGTTTGGTGTTTGTGCAGACGCTGAAGCTCCGTGTGTGGTTGGATGTGGTTCCTCATAGAGACGGGCAATACGATAAAAAATGTTTTAATTGACTTTTTTCTCCTTACTTTTCCCTTTTTTTTTTAACAAAAATGACAAATGAGGTAATATTTTTAACAATGTTTAATTTTTGCATATCTTTGAAAATGGCTCAAACACACTGTTCATATAAATATAAGCTTTAAAAATGTTTGTAGCTCAACGTAGCAGTTGTTAGCAGCTAGCAGCTGCTAGCTTAAGGCTCTCATAAAGAAAAACATTTCACTTGCTCGGCAGAACACCTTCGGGAGCAACAGCATTCAAACTGATTTTGCTGCGTGTGGTTTGATGCTCGAACTTTAAAGTCACAACACCAGTGAGCCGATAGATATAAAAAAAAATCTAAATGAATCAGATCCAGTCTGATTGTTCAAAACAAACCAATATCGACTATGAATCATATCGGAAACCGCAGATTATGGGGCGGCCATGGCACAGAGGTAGAGCGGCTGACCTCTGGTCAAAAGATTGCGTACCTGTGTGTTAAAGTGTCTTTGGTTAGCGCTGGTGTTCAACATTGGAGCTGCTATCAGTGTGTGAATGTAACTATAAAGTACTCTGGACCTTCTAAGAAGGTATTTAAGCTCTATAGAAGTATATGTAAGTGAATGCCATATGAATTGTTGGTAAAATGTATTGTTACACTCATAGTGCTCAGCATTCTGGAAGGTTGTGGTCCAGGTGTAGAAGGTTCTGTTAGGTCCAGTATTTGTAGAGGGTGACTGTGGTCTTTGCGGTCCAGGTGGTGGAGATTTCCTTCAACTTCTGGTATCGTCTTGGAGAACATCTGTACAAGATCAACGACCCGGCGCTTCACTCTGTCTTCAGACCTTATATCCAGAGACTCTTGCACTGTTTGGCACGGCACTGCCAGCTGGACCCAGACCATGTAAGAAGCCCGGTTGTGTTGCACAGAACCATCTGTACTGCTCAGCTCTGACTGTTTCTTCTGGCTGACAGGAGGGGATCCCCGAGGACACGGATGACTTCGGGGAGTTCCGGGTCCGGGTGTCGGATTTGGTGAAAGACGTGATCTTCCTGGTGGGATCCATGGAGTGCTTCACTCAGGCAGGTTAAGCTTGGGCTGCAGCTGGTGGTCACCCGCTGATCTTCACTAACGGTTCTTCTCCTCTGCCTGCAGCTTTATTCTACACTTAAAGATGGGAACCCCCCCTGGGAAGTGACGGAGGCAGTGCTCTTCATCATGGCCTCCATCTCCAAAAGTGTAGATCCGTGAGTATGGCGAGGAGTTTGTCTGTAATCTACCCCCACCCGCCCTGCGGTGTAACCAGAGCATCCTTCTTTCAGAGAGAATAACCCCACTTTGTCGGAAGTGCTGCAGCAGGTGGTGCTGCTGCCCGAGGGTGTGCACATGGCGGTCAGGTACACCAGCATCGAGCTGGTTGGAGAGATGAGCGAGGTGGTGGACAGAAATCCCCGGTTCTTGGGTATGAAGACACAGACGGTGACCCCATCATGCTGCCCACACCACCATCACTCAGACCGTTTCCTGTTCCTACTCCAGATCCAGTCCTCAGCTACCTGATGAAGGGGCTCCGAGAGAAATCTTTGGCGTCTGCAGCGGCAAAGGCCATCCACAACATCTGCTCGGTGTGCAGAGACCACATGGCCCAGCACTTCCAGGGTCTGCTGGACATCGCCCGCTCCCTGGACTCCTTCGCCCTGTCCACAGAGGCCGCTGTGGGACTGCTCAAAGGTGTGGAACCCAGTTAGCAGAACCTTTAGGTCTCATTTCTACTGAGCAGTATGGTGCGGTCCAATATTTTTGAGTGTTTTCATTATAAAAGGGACCCATTAAACTGGACTGAACTGGGCCATTTTTGGACAGCTTGGTTGTAGGTCCATAGAAAAGTGGCATTATGACAAAAAAGAAAAGAAAACGTCAATAAAGCGACTGTATTCTTCGCCATCGCCTGCGATCTTCTCTCAAACATTAAAAAGAAAGGGAAGAAACGAACGGTTGCAGAACGCCGCAGAAGCCTTTCGGTCAGAGAATTTTAAAACGGATAATGATGGTGTTACTATGGAAATGGGTGATCTTCATTCAAATTTTTTTCCGTTATTTTTGTTCAGATATTTTTAAGAACCACAAAACCGAAGAACTACAAACAGGCAATATCCTCATCTACTTATGAAAGCCATAAGATGAGCTGCCATTAGAAATTGAAAAGCCACGGTGTCCATGTCATGTCGTCATGATATCGCCAGTCTGTTTGGTTCTTCCTACTTTATCCACAAGCATTACAGAGCAAAATGTTGGGGTAGGATTAAATATTGTTCAGTGTGAACTGTTTATTTGACTACAACAGTCGTGGTCTCAAAGGTTAACAGTAAATCCACTTTTTTTGGTTGTTTACCTGTACAAATGGGGATTTAAAAGTGCTGCCCGTTTGTCCTTGCCAAATATTTGACAATTTAAAACAAACTTGCTTAATTCCTGAAAATATAGAGTAAAACCATCTGTGCGCTGCCCTTTAGAGGTTGAAACGAGGCAGTAAAGTTGAATTTCATGATTGGTCAACTGGTGCAAGTCCTACGTCGTTTCAGGAATTTCATGTCATCGTGCTCTGCAGTGTCAGTATAAAAGCGACGGCTATCTTTATTAGCTCTGAAGAGCGGTGGAACACGCTCCGTGACGCCGTGAGCAGGGGCGCTCACTATTTTCATTAAAACAATAATAAAAAGATCCTCAAACCTTAAACTAACCTCACTGTCAATCAGATTCAGACTATACCTCCCCTGATCATCCCGTCTCCCCTAGTCCAGCCCCCTTATTTTTGCATTTTTCAAATCTGGGCTGAAAGTGGAGTCAGTCTCCAACCGTCCTGTTGTGTTACCCTATAAAGCGAGGAAATAAGGACATGTCTACAACTTGCACTCCTCGAACATGCTGGTTACTTTAAGAGAGAGTAAAGATATTCAGGGTTTCTGCTGAGTTTGTTTTAACAATAACGATTATTTGTGAATTGCCTGCGTCTGCAGCTTCACACGCAGCTTTACATCAAGGCGAACTCCACCTGTAACTTGTTTTCTGCATCACCACAGGAAAAAGATAATGCGTCAATGGAACTACATCCAAAGATTTGCTCTGTAATGTTTGTGGATAAAGTAGAAAGAACCAAACAGACTGGCGATATGAAGAGAACATAAACATGCCTGTAACATGGATACATTGTGGCTTTTTGACTTCTAGTTGCAGCTCATCTTATAGTTTTCATGAGCAGATGATGTTAAAGCTCAGCCTGTTGTAGTTCTTTGCTTTTGTATTTCTTAGATGTAATAATATTGTTGTATTGTACGAAGATCACTTGTTTTTTTTTCTTTGAATGCACTTTGCTTCCATAAGTTTCTGGCACTTCCTTCACACCAACAGAAATGGCGTTGACACTGCGGCTGCAATTTTAACAGCAAAGCAGACGAACTTGGACGCATCAATATGCGTCTTGGTTTGATTTAGTGGCAACAAACACAACAGTCGAAAATGTTTTTAGTTTTAGAAAGTCAGTGAAATGTTTTGGAAGTCTTAGAAAACTGTTGCTAAAAAATGCATGAACCCTGTAGAATGCGGTGACCTGCTCCTTAAACACCCACCCCGCTCTCTGTCTGCGTCAGCCTGAAGACCAGGGATGGGTACCGTCTGGATTTAATCCCAACAGTACCCAGTGGTACCCAACGGTTCCCAATCAGTTTGACCAAGTGAAGGACAGCATTTGAATCTTCCTAAGATCTTCTATTTCCTTTTTTAAATTTCCAGTCTGCACCGCAGCACTGCATCTTTGTTTTCACACACGCTGACGTTAACATGGATCCACCCCTCACCGCCATGGCGACGGCCTTTTTTTTGGAACGTTTTACATGTCAATTCATCAGGTCGCTGAATTAAAATCTTTTGCTGTGAAGCACAGACAGACTTTCACTCACTTCACTTTTGGCATTTTGACTGAAGCTCCGCCCATCTTCACGACCGCACCCGTTATTATACTACCCCGCCCACAATTTCTGAAAAAGGAAAATGATTGGCTAGATTTGTACAGCTACACTAAGTAGAAGACATGGCTCATGGTCTGGGTCAGAACCGTTCAGAGCTACACAAACATTAAGGTTTAAATGTTCTGTGACCAAGTAGACTAGAGTGTGTTCTTTGTTCTTGTGTGAACATGTGACCTCCACAGGTACGGCGCTCGTCCTGGCCCGGCTGCCTCTGGAGAAGATCTCTGAGTGTCTCAGTGACCTCTGTGCAGTTCAGGTGTTGGCTCTAAAAAAGGTGAGCGGGTAACCCCACCCCCCACCCTGGACATGTGATGTACGACCTGAATGAAGGTCTTCTCAGTTGGTGCGTTCGTGTGCATTCTGTACACCTGTGACTCTAAAGGAGGTTCTTTTTTTCAGCTTCTGACCGAACAGTCCACAAACGGGAAGTCAGCTGATCCCACTGTGTGGCTGGACCGGCTGGCTGTCATCTTCAGGTGAGTTTACCTGTGAGTCACCAGCACTCTTAGGATGAGAACGTCACAGGGAACATTTGCTTTGAACCAGCTCAGCACAGAACAAGTTTTTGAAGTAAAGTCAACTCTGCAGTGGGTTTGGGTTCAAAGGAGACCAGCAGCAAGATCAGCCTGACATTGAGGTCTGAGGATCCAGACGTGGACTCTGACTCAGAGTGGAGGATTTAAACCTACCTGCAGGCAGTTTCAGGCTTTTACTGTTCTTTCTTCAGACACACCAACCCTATTGTGGAGAACGGACAGACTCACCCCTGCCAAAAGGTCATCCAGGAGGTAAAACACCTGCACACACCTGCGGCTCACACAAACGCACCTCCGGCTCACACAGACGCACCTGCGGCTCACACAGACGCACCTGCGGCTCACACAGACGCACCTGCGGCTCACACAGACGCACCTCCGGCTCACACAGACGCACCTGCGGCTCACACAGACGCACCTGCGGCTCACACAGACGCACCTGCGGCTCACACAGACGCACCTTCGGCTCACACAGACGCACCTGCGGCTCACACAGACGCACCTGCGGCTCACACAGACGCACCTGCGGCTCACACAGACGCACCTTCGGCTCACACAGACGCACCTGCGGTTCACACAGACGCACCTGCGGTTCACACAAACACACCTGCACTTGCAGAAGGTATGAATTCTTAAGTGGATGTGACGACTGTCGTGCAGATATGGCCGGTGCTGTCAGAGACGCTGAATGCCCACCAGGCTGATAACAGGATTGTGGAAAGGTGCTGCCGCTGCCTCAGGTTTGCTGTGCGGTGTGTTGGAAAAGGCTCCGCCTCTCTGCTGCAGCCGCTTGTCACTCAGGTATAAACTGATCGAGATTATGGGCATGGGTTGGGGCGAGGTTTAGGATAATCTCACAAATCAATAACTTGGTGGTCAAAGTGACCCTTTATTGGATAAATCAGAGATGACCCAGACTGATCCCCATGGTAATCAGGTAACTTTGTGACATCCTGATGATGTTTGTCTGTAGATGGTGAGTGTATACCAGGTGTTTCCACACTCTTGCTTCCTGTATCTGGGGAGCATCCTGGTAGACGAGTACGGCATGGAGGAGGGCTGCAGGCAGGGGCTGCTGGACATGCTGCAGGTGAGTAACCCCACCCCCACACAGAACCGGTCCTCAGGGAGGGGCCTGAAATGAAGAACTTTGTGTACCTGAAGGTGTCACAGGTATGCACTTGACCCCTCCCCTGAAGAATCGGGCAGCTGCACTCACAGCAGAGCCCTGTTGCCGGTCATACACTGACGATGAGGTTCCCTTCCCCTTTCAGGCTCTGTGCATGCCCACTTTCCAGCTACTGGAGCAGCCTAACGGTCTGAGGAACCACCCTGACACCGTGGACGACTTGTTCAGACTGGCCACCAGGTAACTATGCAGGAGTGGACAGACACCTGCTGGGATTCAACCTAGCGTCTCCCAGTCACTACTGATAGGGCAGTTCCTCTCAGAAGAGCCACAGAATCAGTTTTCCAAGAATCATTTTGGTTTGGTGTGCATGGTTGGTCTGCAGCAGCAGGTCCTGGTTCCTCAGCTCCAGAAACTGGTTTCAGAAGAGTGTCAGGGATTACAGTAGACTCATCCTCAATAAATAATGTCAATCAATAAAAGAACTTCCTCCTTAGAGAAGGTTCTGAACACTGTCCCACTGCTGGTTCTAAAGAACCACATTAGATGGTCAGAGCTCCTCAGGTTCCAGCAGCCTGACCGGATCTCTGTGTGTTTGGAGCTACTGTTCTGGTCCGGTCTTCCGCTCCATCACAGGAGGTTTTATGTGGAGCTGTTCTACAGGACTGTTCCTTTTCTGCGGTTGAGACGGTGTCTTTGTGTCCAGGTTTGTCCAGAGGAGTCCTGTCACCTTACTCAGCAGCACCATCATCATCCACATCATCCAGTGTGCTATTGCTGCTACCTCCCTGGACCATCGAGACGCCAACTGCAGCGTCATGAAGTTTGTGAGAGACCTGATCCACACCGGGGTCGCCAACGACGTGAGTCAAAACCGCTGACAATGCGGTTCTGGTACGTGAAGAACAACAACTGAAAGGTTGTGTCTGCAGCACGAGGAGGACTTTGAGGTGAGGAAGCGTCTGATTGGTCAGGCCATGGAGCAGCATGGCCAGCAGCTCATCAGCCAGCTGCTGCATTCCTGCTGCTTTTGTCTGCCGCCGTACACGCTGCCTGACGTCGCCGAGGTGCTGTGGGAGATCATGGTGTTCGACCGGCCGGTAAGATCAGCTCCTCTGGTTTTCTTGCGTCCACACCAAGTCGCTGATGGCTGACCTTCTTTTCTAGACTTTCTGCCGCTGGTTAGAGAACGCTCTAAAGGCGTTACCCAAGGAGACGTCAGGGGGTGCTGTGACAGTCACCCACAAACAGCTGACAGACTTCCACCGACAGGTGACCAGGTGAGACAGACAGGATGGGTTCTGTTGGTCCAAAGAATAGAAGGCTCCAAACCTTCAGGTTCTGAAGACCCCAAACATTTCAGTAGGGACGGTTTTGTTTCTTCCTCTGTAACTGAACCTTGACCTGGTTCTGATCCAAGATCCAAGAGTGGGTCTCAAATTGGGCTCCTTTGCTTAAACTTTAAAAGTAAACAGACTCTGACTTCTGTCACCTGAGAGGTAAAAAAAAAGACATGAGGCATTTATGGACACCAGCATAAGACTGTGAGGCATTCATGGACGGGAGCATCAAACTGTGAGGCGTTTAGGGACACCAGCGTGTGAGATTTTAAGGGACAGAAGATTCACTATGGAATCAATATAAGGCCATAAAGATTCAAAATCGCAACTGAATGTATTTGCAACTGCATGTTTGCACGTAAATCAAGTTTATTCAAACCGCAAAATAAATTTGCCCGAAAAATGTAGCTTTGCAAATGTGTAAAAAGAGACCTGCATGCCCATGAAAAGGATTTGCGTTTGTGAAATAATTTCTACATTTTTTTTTCGAGATGCTAAACAAAAAACTGCGAGTGAGCTCCTGAAGTTGCGGTTGCGAATTCTGTCCCTGTCTTTACACGTCTTTATGATTGGATGACCACAAATCAAACTGTCCAATCAAAGAGCAGGTGGCTTCCTGCCGTCCCGCCCCGCCGCAGACTTTAAGGGGATATCAGTGTTAACATGACCAAGAGGAATGTACAGTGTCTCGTTTTTTTGTGGCGTTCAGCTGTGTCACCTGCATCAAAACCGCTGCTGTGCTTGAACAAATCTGGAGAGTTTTTTGAAGTTCTTCTCATGGCCTGATGGTTAAAGTAAATGCAGACGGGGTTTTTTCCTACTGCAGGTATTGGGAGTTTGAGTCCTGAGCATTACACAGCTATTTTTTTTCATGTTTTTTTTTGTCTTTTTCTTTTGCTGACTTTTAGCAAAAGTATTAGTTTGATTGTAGTTGGTGTTTCTTTTTTGCTCTTCCTCTATTTTTTTGTTTTCACGAGTATGTAATACATTACACCCTTTATGAATTATTAAAACAATCTTTTTTTGTCGCAGAAAATTAGAAAACATGTTTTGTAGTCATTAAATTACCAAACTGAAACTGTTGATCCCTGTTTATAATCCATGGGGAGCAAATCCTCTCTGACAATCTGATGTCCACGTCCAGCACCATGTTACTTTTTCCACAATTCCTAAATCCAAGCCTAACGAGTGGCAGTGCTTAGGACTCTTTTTTTTCTTTTTCTTCCTTTTTCTTCATACAAGACATTATTTTTCAATGAAAAATTTTCAAAGAAAAAAAAAGTGTAAACTGCCTTGCTACCAGAGCTTTTAGGAAGTTAGAGTGTTAGATGTTAGTTAAAGAAAAAAGATACGTACTTGTGAAAACAAACAGAAAGAGGAAGAGCAAATAGGAAACACCAACTACAATCAAACTAATACTGTTGCTAAAAGTCAGCAAAAGAAAAATATAGAAAACATGGAAAAAAAACAGCTGTGTAATGCTTAGGAGTCAAACTCCCAATTCCTGCTGTAGAAAAAAATCCTATGTGCGTCTGCTGCTCTAACCAGCTCTAACCTTAGGCCATGAGAGGAACAACTCTCCAGACCACAGCCCATTTCTTCAAGCACGACAGTGTTTTTGATGAGCGTAGGTGATGCAGCTGAACGGGGCAAAAAAACAGAACACTATACAGTCCTCTGGTCAAATCTTTGCTACAGGCATGCAGGTCCCTTTTGTCACGTTTGCAGACCTACATTTTTTGGGCAGATTTATTTTGTGGTTTGATGAAACTTGATTTATGTGTGAACATGCAGTTGCGGTTTTGAATCTTTATGGCCTTATATTGAGCCCATAAGTCACTTCTTGCGTCTGAAGCTGAAACGTTTGTGTGCCGCCGGGTTCATCTCTCCTCTGGTCCTTCCTCAGTGCTGAGGAGTGTAAGCAGGTGTGCTGGGCCGTCAGAGAGTTCACCAGATTGTTCCGGTAGCTGCGACCTTCACACAACTCCAGGTAAGCAGTTACCAACGCTGGCTTTGTAGATGTGAACTGTTTTTGGACCATATAGCGAACCGGGTTCTGAGGAGGCAAGGTAGATTCTAGATCCTCCTCCTGGTCCAAAAACAACAGTCCTGGTAGCACCCGATTGCTGTTGTCCTGTCACTCAGCTGTGGCGTTTCCTTCCAGCTTCAGTCTTTAGTTGACCAGCGTTCAGAGGTGACGACAAAAAGCTGCGAAGGCAGACGAGGATCCACATGAATGAAGATGGAGCGACTTTGAATGTGGAACTGAACGAAAGCTCTGAGAATCCGGCACGCCGAACACTGACTTGACAGGCCGAGTCCACCCCCATCTCATCTGACCTGACCTGCAGCGGGCAGCGTTGGGGAGGAGGGGTCAGGCCTGGCTGGTGGGAGGGGTCAGCACAGTAAGAAGGTCGCTGGAGGACCGATGCGGATCAGTCCTGCTGGATCTTCATGAATGGGAGGACGTGCCTGGTCAACACTTTTTAAGGCGTTTCTTTTTGAGACTGTGAGCTTTTTTTTTTTTTTTTTTTTTTTTTTTTGCCCGTGCCATAAATGAGCCAAAAGTTTCCCCATGATGCTTTTGGCTAAGCGGCTGCGTGAGGATCATTCTGGAGGATTTGGCGTCACCTTTGACCTTTTAAACTTTGTTAATTTTAGTTGTTTTCATAAAGTGACAGAGTGAACTCTGGGTAAGGAGGCGGACAGACCGACACCGTGACATCATTGTTGATGTAGCCTTGTTGTAAACAGTAAACAACAATAAAAAAAACAAACAATTCTAAGTTCTGGTTCTGAGTGGGCTGTTCTGTTAAAGCCGCCAGTTTGGACTGGTACTTTGATGGTTACTGCCAGTGCTTACTTCAGGGGGGTGCAATCAGAAGGCAGGCGGATGTTCAGGCACAACACAGGAACTAGCATTGGAGAGCAGACTCGGTCGAAGGGCAAGAACCAGGCAAGAACTAACGTATGAGAAGAACTAACGCTCCATGTCTGCCCCCCCCCACACACACACTCTTCCTTTGTTTATACATCACAATCAGATTTTTTTTTTTTTGTAAACTTTCAGACTTTATTCATATTTTCATCACTACAGCCATCAGAGGGCAGTAGAGCAGCGCCCGTGGGGGTTGGGGATACTGAAGATTACCTCTGTCTGGTTGGGAGAGAATGTCCTCATTGACGGTGCTTTCACAGACCGCAGGACGTTTGAGAAAGCAGACAGAGGTGCAAATCTTCAAGCCTAACTGGAACACCGGGAGCTGGCTGCTGGACCCGCTGAAGCATTCGTCTGTTTTTACCAATCACGCTAAAACATCAAAACCGTGTGAATCCGACCTGAGCCAGAATGCTAGACCCGAAGCTCAGTGATAAATCAGATATTTCTGGGAAGACCAGTTGAGGTCTGCGTTTCACTGAGAGCCGTGGAGTGGTTCTGGGTCGTGGGGTTTAGTGGACGATGGGGTTCCAGGGCCCCTGAATGTTCTGGCTCTGCAGGAGTCTTTGCAGCTCCTTGAACTGCTCCACAGTCTGGTCCTTCACGTCAGGGTTGGAGATCTGCAGCCGGATACTGTCTGTGGACCAACTCATTTCTCCAGAGAACATCTCCGTTAGAATCCGGGCCACCACCGGAACCACCTTAGAAAAGGAGAACTCATCAAAATCGAACACAGAAGAACCAGCTGCTGCCGCCTGACCCGTCAGCTGACCTGGACGATGATGAGCTTCCTCTCTTTGGGCTTTTTGTCTGGCCAGTCCTCCCCGAAGCAGAAGTAGACCTCAAAGGGTGGAGGGTTTGGAGCTTCACCTCTCTGGTACAGAATCAGACCTGCAGACGTAGGAGACGTTGATCCACAGCAGGTTAGAGAACCACACCGACCTGGGAAAAGCCCACCTTGAAGAAAGTCGTTGAGACTGAACACTTTGATCCTCTTCTCCCTCTCTATGGGGTTTGGTGCTCCCTGTTCTGGAAAGCCAGGTCCGGACCAGAACACCTTACACTGACACAGGCGGATAGCATAAATGTCCTGGTCCAAGATCTCCAGGATCAAACCTCGATCCATGACATCCAGCAGGGCATCTGTGTAGAACCGCTGCTTCTGGTTCTGCATCTCGGAAGTTCCAGGGAACCGGACCTGCTGCAGGCTGACGGGCCCAAACAGTTCCACCTGATCTGGGTTAGGTTCCAGGTGTCCATAATACAGCCTGCAGCCCTGGGGGTTACTGACTGTTTCAGAACCCACCGTTCTCCCCCGGTACTGGAACTTCAGGTCCAGGTCTGTTACTACAGCAGAGAGGCGGGACATGGGTCAGACGTGTTACCATGACAACACAAAGGGTCTGCTCCAAAGACAGATCCGTTTAAGATCGAGTTCCAGCCGAAACATGTTGGAGATGCGCCAGAACCAGACTCGCATTCTATTCACCGGAACCAAACTAAATCTGGAACATGAGCCTAATCAGTTCATTCAGATGTCTTTGGTGAATAGAAGGTTCAATTTGATGGAAATGATGAGTGTTCCTCACACAACAGTCAGTAATGAGGTACCCCAGGTTCCGTTTAGTCCAAACATGCTTCTACTGGCTAACAACAGATCACATACACTATCACCGTCATGGTGATGACACTTTAGTCGTTGGACACAGTAGATAATATTTTACTGAACAGGCTGAGAAATTTGGTTCTGTTCTGACCTGGTTCTATTCCTTAGTTAACAGATTGAAGATTTTCTGTAAGCGTGGATACATGCTCCTCAGGAGTCCATGAAATCAATTAAGAGGTTCCCCAAGGATCCATTAGAACCCGTTCACCCTGAAGCTTTAGCACCACTGCTGACATTCTTTCAACTACCGTAAGTCTTCAACCGTTTGTGCAACTACCGTAATTCCAATGGACTCCGGAGCGCAATAAAAGTGGGTTTGTGTTGATATACAGAACTTTACAGTGGTGAAGTGTTTACGTAATCAAGGTAAATCAGCTGATTCTGACACAAAGAATGTCATCGTCAGAAGAGTTACAGTAGTTGAATGCGTGTTATTTTGCTGCAGCCTGCCACAAGAAAATCTCGTCACAAGAACAATCCCCAAAAGAACATCTGAAACCTTCAGATTCTTCAGAGCTCCAGCTTCCAGGTTCTTTGAATTGTTCCGGACTAAACCTTCTCAGGGAACAGGATGGCTGGAGTGGGATCTCCTAATATATTTTATTTTGTAAGCACTCTGTTACAAATGTGTGAAAAGTGCTTTGTCAATAAAGTTTCAATATTGAATCAGCAGAAATCTCAGTCTTTGAGAATCCCAGCGTGTTCTACTGGTTTTAAGACTTGGATCCTGCAGTTCTTTCCCCGCCCTCAGATCAAACTGAGGTTGATGTTATCCAGGTGAACTTTGACGTTAGTTTGTTCTCCAGACCTGCTGTCAGAAGACGCGACTTTTCACGGGGGCGGCTGTGGAACAGAGGTAGGGCGGTCGACCTCTGATCGGAAGATTGCAGGTTCAGTTCCTGACTTTCCCGCCCTTGTGTCCTTGTGCAAGACACTGAACCCCACAATGCCTCTGGTGGCTATAGGCTGGCGCCATCATTGTGTGAATGTGTGACTGTGACTGAAAAGCACTTTGGGCCTTTGAGGAAGGTCGAACAGCGCTATACAAGAATTTGCCATCATGCACAGAGTTCCAGAATGTTCTACGTTTATCTTCATGACGTTTCTACAATCAGGAGCATTGTGTCTCTGGATGAAGTTCCTTCAGGATCAAACTGCTCTAACTGTCCTATCAGGATGTTCTGAAGGTTCACTGAAAGCAGCAGAACCCTTAGGAAGATTTTCTAATGTCAGGAACGTTCTTCTTCATCTTCTGTTATCAACACACAGACTCGGAAACATTTTTAAAAAGCAGGTTTGGACCTTCAAGACCCAAACTGCTTTCTGTCATCTCCACAGACCGAGGCAGGACTCACGTGGAACGCTGCTCAGCAGGTCATATTTGCAGGTTTGCTGGTTCTGAGACTCTCTCTGGTTCTGCTCAGCCTCCATGGTGCTGGCCTCCATCGGGCCCAGTTTTGGCTGGGTAGAGGTAAGCGAGTTCATGTCGTGAAGTCTGTTTGGAAGTCCTCCAGGTTGGACAAAACTCCTCTGCTCCACCATCTGAGCCTGAAGCTGGAGGTCAGAGGTGATGGGGAGGTCCAGGGGCATGAGCAGGGGGGGGTCAGAGAAGCCCGGCTTGCCGATGGGGGGATCTGGAGACACAAGAAACATCAGCAGCTGCCGTCTGCAGAGCAGTGTGACTGCAGCTTACTTACTGATGCTGAGGTCCATCAGGTTGGGCATCTGCAAAGACATCATCCGATGAAACAAACGAGACATCAAAAGTGAACGTTCCAGATTTTCTCTTCCTCACCTCCTCCTCCTCCTCCTCAACCCCGTCTGTAACAAAAAGGTTAGAGGTCAGGAGGTTCACCATGAAGCATTCTGAACCTCTGCTCCTCCAGCGCAGTTCGTGGAGCTCACCTGTGACTCCTGGATGCTCGCAGACTTCGTAGATCTTGTACGGCTGCAGCGGCGTCTCCTTAGTTCCGTCGTACTTCAGCTGGAACTCGCGGCTCTTGTTCAGTGCACAGCGTAGGTTGGCCTTCCATTTGGCTGGATCGGGCTCATCCACCCCTTCCTGGTACTTCCCAGTCTCTACAGCCCATGCCTGCCAGACACAGAGCAGGGTGAACTGGCCCATCCAGCACTCAGGGCATGGCGTGGGTCTTAAGACCGTCTGAGGATGTGCACAATGCCCCGCCCTGCTTTCAGAATCAAGTCAGAACATCAAGAACCAAAGTTTGTGTTACACAGATCCAGGATCAGGGTCAGATCCTGTCAGAGGAACTGCTTGGATTCAGAAAAGAGGAAGCTGCCACGGTGAAAGAGGAAGTGACATCACCATCTGCAGGTTAGCAGGGAACTGAAACCAAGAAGGGTGGGGGATCAAGTCGACATGTTCCCGTCTTATAGGAGTTCTGTTGGCTGATCAAGTCTGAAAACTGTGGACCGGTTCTACTGGGTCCAAACGACCCAGATCAGCAGAACTTTGCAGACTTTACCTTGAAGATGGTGTTCTCCTCGTCTGATGCCGGCGTGTGGCGGGTCGCGTGTTTCCACGGGATCTGGAAGAGCCGGTGGTCCGGACTGAGCCACTGGAGACCTGGATACCTGCTGCTGTTCACCTGAGCCAGGAGCCAAGGCTTCAGCCGGACCCTCCGGGGCTGGGCGCTCATGCTGGAACAGAACACAGCCTGAAGATCCAGTTCTGGGGGTTCTGCTGCTCATCACAGCCTTCCAGTTAAACAAAACATGAGAACCAGAAGAACCTTCAGGACAGATGTTCCTATGTGACCCCCCACCCCTGAAAACCAAACAACCCTGCCCTGTTCTGACCCTGATCTTAGAAGAACCTCTGAGACCGGCCCATGAACGACCTTCGAGCTTTCTTTCCCTAAGCTGAGTTTATAAGGTGGGTCCAGATGAGGCACCTGTGACCTAAAGGTGAGGGGTGGGGGGAGGCCAACAACAGACAAAACCCTTTCAAAATAAAGGACGGAACAAAGATCCTAACGTCATCATCTGTAGAACCGCAGAACCTGACTTTAGAACGGGTTTTCTCATGGCACCGGCCTCCGGTGGTCTTTCGGGTTGGGTGAAAGGCCGGAGGCTCGATTCTGACACCATCATGGAGCTTGGACAGTTCTGACTGGACTCAAAAATAACCTAATCTGTTTACTGCCGAACTGCACTACAGTTCTACAGGTGGTTTTACTGGGTCTCCGGGATAATCCGGTTCGGTTCGGATCGGATGGATTTGGTTATGACCCTGATGAAAGTGTGGAGGAACAGCTGTGCTGAGAATCCCAGTCTGTTCGGCAGGCCCATGAAGCCCGGACCGAACTCAGCCGTGTAGGTGCAGCTGCGCGTGCGCGCAGCGCGCGGACATGGACTCACCTGGTCTGGTGACGTTCTTTCTCCACGCGGCGACAGTGAAGTGCAGCCGCGCGCCCATGCGGCGGTAACGCGGAGTGACGTATAAAAACAAGAAGGTTCACCGGAAAAAAGAAACTTTAGCGGGACCCGAGACACGAGGAAAGGAACGCCTACAGATGACGTCAAGACAGACGCCTCGAGACAGCGAAGTACTTCCGGACAAAATAAAAGCCTCCTATTTATTTTGCTTACTAGGACGTCTAGGGGGACTTTCAGCCCAAATGAGCTTCCGGTGAATCACCACGGCAACAGAACAGTGCAGTTTCAAAGATAAACACGTGAATTCTATCCTTTAATTACATTTCTTATCTATTCGGTTGGAGTGGGCGGGCCTCTTGTCACAGATGTTTTTTTTTTTTATATAAATATTTGTGTCAAACGAATCCAAATCCGTTTTAGATAATCAAACATGTCTGGTAATGATCCACTTTCACCAGCTGAGCTGCAGAACCTCTGACCTGGACCCCCGGCCGATGTCTGGGATGGGGGGGCATAAACCTGGATAAGGGACTTCAGGTGGGAAGGTGACAACGTCAGATTCAACGTCTGGTCCAAGCAGTTATCAGAAAACAGACTCAGAACCTGTCAGAAAGTCTGAGATAAAGTACACAGTGAATCTTTCTAATGACTGTTGAACGGACAGTAGTTTCTTCTATCACCCAGAACTCACCTGGATGTGTTCAATGCATTAAAAACAGTTTCAATGCAGTTTTTATTTGAAAAAGAAAGTGGCATTTTTCATAAAAATCAAACCAAAGTGATTATCAACAAATTAACAAACTTTTCCTCATGAGTTGCTTCTTCTCTCTGCTTGGCTGGGCTGCTCGTCCATCAGTCTTTCTCTGATTGTTCTGGGTTTGTGTCACCATCCCTATCCACTGTGATGTCCCTTCTGAGCATGTCTGTGCTCACCTGCAAGCTCAGGTGACCCCACTGTTCCCGGGTGTGAGCGCCACCCTCAGGTTTCTCCAGAACAGCGCAGAGGTCTGTCTGAAATGGACAGCGTCCAGCTGGCTCTCTGAGGAGGAGCTTTGATGAAGGTGGAGGGGGCACGGACTGCTTCCTGGTGTAGACCCCCTCTCTGCCATGCAGGCTCTCAGAAGATACAGTGGGTTCGTGGTGTCCGCTACGGGTTCCACCGGAGAACAAAGAGTCACTCTCAATGACAGATGGACCGGAGCTCACCTGAGAGCCACAGAGGACACTTCAGTGACTGCTCTGGATAAAACACCACACTTTCAGGAGAGCCATTGCACTACTGTCTGCATGCGGCCCCCAGGGAGCAGTGCTGCTGTGGATGGTCCGTTTCTAGGTGGTTCACCTGAACCAGTTTTGAGGTTTTTTATTGAGAAGCAAACAAATGTTCTCGTCTAGGTTTGTTACAGAGCCTGGTTCTGGTGGAGAACTAAAGTCTACAAGTTTAGCTCACAGATGAAAAACTAAAAAAGTTTCACAAACACACAACAAACTATTCCGCTCATACCAGAGCCGCATGTTTCCCGACAGACACCAGTTCTTCAGGGTTCTGCGCTTGGCTCCTCCGGCTGATCCAAACCAGCAAAAACAGGAAAAACAACAGAACCATCATCAAAACCACAGCTGAGATCAGAACCGCCAGCCTGCTGTCCACATCTGCAAAGAGCTGCTGCTCCATGAACGCACCACGGGGCACTGAAACACAGAAAGGACTGAGTCAGTGAACGCACCATCAGGTACTAAAACACTGTGCAGTACAGGACGGTATACTGTACAGCACAATCATAGTTCAAAACAGTATTGTACTATGCTGTACAACTCAGTTTTTGTCGTCGTCTTGGTGAATGTTAAAGGGATCAGAGCTGCTGCTGTGGTCAGACACAACCCTTCTGTGATCTGGGTCATGGGCCTGAGGTCGCTGTTATCACTCCCACCTTCTTGTCCTCTCTGTAAGACTTCTACGTCCACTAAGGCAGAAGCTTCTTCTCCAGATTCTTCATCTCTGGCCACGACCTGCAGAACCAACATGAAGGAGAAACTGTAGACCCCGCCTACGTTTCCTCCCACTGTGATGTAAATGTGGATGGTTGCTTTTTCTGGCTGGAGTCACACTGTGAAGCTTTTAGCGTTTGATGCTCCTGCTGCTTCTATTGTTTTCAATCTGTTCCTGCTGGGAAGCACTGGACAAGCTCACCTGGGGAGTCACACCTGAACTCACATGCATCATTGGAGAACATGTGAAATGTCAACGGCTCCATTAATGACAAGATTTATAAAGTCACCTGCAGAACGTGTCTGTCGAAAGCTCTGAGTTGGTCAGTTCTGCCAATCAGAACCCCCTCCTGGGTGACTTGGTACAGTCGAGATGGAGGCAGAAGGAAGTAGTGCATGTTTGGGTTCAGTCCCTGTCATGGACAGCATAGATGAGTTCTGAGTGGCATAAGAACAAAAGAAGCTGTGCAGCAGGGGGAGTTTACATCAGAGAAGTCATGGTCGGATGCCTGAATCTGTAACACCTGGTTCCCATATGTGGAGACAATGGAGGCAGGGCTAGAGTTCTGGATGAGGAATCCTTTGTAGGTGGTTCTGTTGAAGACTGGGGGGAACATGTTTTCACCGAGAACTCTGACCAGAACTGTTGCCATGCTGTACTTCAGAGGATCATCTATCTGGCACACCTGGATACGAGGAGATTGCAGGTGGCCTCGTATTGATGGAAGTTATGTACTTAACAGGAAGTGATGCATTACCATGATGTTGAGTTTTATGGTCGAAGGCAGACGGTGTTTCTCCATTCCTCTTGTTAATCTAAGCTCACCTGTCTTGTTGTTGATCACAAACCTGCCTCCCTCGTCACCTGCAGGGTCAGACACACCTGGTTCACACCTGCAGTCATTCCAGGTTGGATTGAACCTCACAAGGCTCCTTACCTGAGAGAATGGAGTAGGTGAGAGGACAGTCGATTCCCCTGTCCCCGTCCTGTGCTTTAATTGGACCCGGAGAAAACTCCAGAACCAGGTCCTGAAACTGGAGAAAACTCACTCAATCACTCAGCCAACCAGCCAGCCAGCCAGCCAGTCAGTCAACCAATCGATTATTTGTAGAGCACTTATAAGAGCAGATGCAACCAAAGGGCTGAACATAAAATAATCATTAAACAAGAAAATACAGTAAGAGAAGCGGTAAAAGCAATAAAACAAGCTGTCCCACTAAATCTGCTCACTGCAGTTAAAAGCCTGATTAAAAAGATATGTTTTTAAAAGTGACTTAAAACCACTGGCAGATCTGGCAAACCTCATGGAAAGGAGGAAAGCATTCCAGAGTTTAGGAGCGGCAGCTGAAAAGTCTCTGTCTCCTCTAGTCATAGGCAGAGTCCTGGGAACTGTTAAAAGCTTTTGATCATCAGATCTAAAAAAATGTAAATGTTCAGAAAGATACTGAGGTGCCAGTGCATTCAAACATTTAAAAACCAAAAGTAAAATCTTGAAAGCAATTCTAAAAGACACATGTAACCAGTGAAGCAAGCGTAGTGTGGGAGTGATGTGCTCGCACGTCTGGTCCCTGTTAACAGACGGGCAGCTGAATTTTAGACCAGACTGGTTTATGCCACTGTCCAAAGAGCGGCAGTAGTCCATTCCAGAAAACATCAGTCGTTAACTAGGTGACGGGAGCGCCCAGGTGCGTGAGAGTACGGTGGTAATGGTAAAAGATCAAAGCCAAATAAAACGGGGAAATAATCCGAAAAACAAGCTTCAACAATCTCCTTGACATCTCCATGTAAACCCAGAGTTAAAACCAGATCCAGGATGTGTCCTTTCTCATGTGTGGCGCTGCTCACTAACTGCTGAAGGTTAAAATAACTGATCAAACTCAGAAAGTATTTCTTTAGTGGCACCACAAACATGCATATTAAAATCCCAGATAATTAAACATGACCACACAACCTGAATCCGTCCTCTGACGGAACTCAGAACTGCTGCATCACCATCTAAGCAAGTCTAGGTTCCCATGGCAACAAGTCCCCCTGAGGCAGTGGGGTCTCATCTGCTGGGTCCGGTTAATGCAGGAATGACCCACTGATTGTTACCCTCTGGGTACCTGGTGTTTCTGGGTGATGTTTGCTGTGTAGACAGGGTTCATGCAGACAGGAACACTCAGAGACACCAGCAGGCAGGGCAGGAAGTGAGGGTACTGGTCATCTCCATCCTGGATGTTTACGGTGAGGACAGCCGACACTTTGAACTTTTCCACCGTGTTTGATTCCTGTGAGTTTAGTTCACACAACAATCACACTGTGAGTGACTGTAGGCAGAGCCCTCCAGAGGGAGTCTCAGCTTCTGCAAAGGAGCAGAAGCCCTCAGTTACCTCGGCCCACATGACAAGCTGCAGGTAGGTTCTGCTCTCATAGTCCAAACGTTTGTCAAGAACCACTTCTCCAGAGTTTGGCACATCAATCCTGAAGAACCATGTGTCTGCCTGTAGGCAGGAAGGACATTTAATGTCACAACGCTGTCCACTTGTCCACCGGCGAAGAAAAGCGATGAGAAGGAAACCCTACCGATGACCGGTCGATGTTGTAGCGGATTTCGTCTCCATCTGCATCCACGGCCTTCACAGAGAAAACAACGGAGTCCACGGCAGCCAGCTGCAGAACAGTACCGGATCAGCACCATTGTGTTCCTATAGACCTTTTGTCGCCCCAAAGTCTCTGCTGCAGTTATCTGCTGCTTTGGATCTGATGCCCTGAAACATCCTCTCCTCTGTTGATGTTCTGGTTCCCTGGTAAACTGAACCATTTAGACCTGAACCTGTACGGGAACCTGAACCTGTACCTGAACTTTAACCTGTTGTTTTACTTCACTGATCCTTGATGATGCTCAGTGGCTGCATGTTTTACCTCGCTGATGCTCAGCGACTGGATGCTTTCCTGCAGGAACCTGGGTTTGTTGTCGTTTTCATTCAGGATCTCCACGAGGATTTGGTTTTGACTCTGAAGGAAGTTTAGAGACCCGGAATGACTTTGAGGAAATACTTATGTTTGTTCATCAGTGTTTGTGACTTACCTGCATGACATCATCTTCATAACAGCTGAGCTCTGCCTTCAAAATGGACCCATGAACCTGAGAGTGAGACACACCTGGGTCAGTAGCTCAAGAAACGCTGGACTGATGGGCATCCAGATGTACCTCTCGGTCCAGGACTCGGGATCCAGAGGAGTTGAGTCTGATGGACCGACCCTCCAAGTAGAACCAGTCAGCATTCCTGCCTGTCAGACACAGGCGAACGGGATGGGCTCCTGGATTTTCACCGATGCTGATGTTGGAGATGAACTGACCCTTCGGACTGTTTTCTCTGACCGAGGCAAAAATGTCTGAGCCGCTCCGACACAGATCTGCTGAGAGGCAAATGGAGAAACTGTTTCGCTTATTTAAACCTGATCTGGACTCTGGTTCACACCACATGCTGTGAGACCAGCTCACCTGTAACAAGGTGACATGATGCTCTGATGGCCAGCTGCCACAGCAGTAGCTTGCACAGTCCCAGCATCCTCTCTTGGATTGGTTCCAGACCACCGAGCCGGGTCTGGAGACAGACATATGAAACCTTCAAAAGAGGAGGAGAAACTTGACTGACAGTCAAGATCACTTTGGTCAACCTGCAGTAAACTACAGGACTCTGCAATACACTGCAGGACTCTGCAGTACACTACAGTACTCAGTACAATATGACCTTTGCAGTGTTCTGGCTTTGCTGAGGAACAGGAGCAGGAGTTGCAGCAGCTGATCGTCTGGTTTGAACCATTTAACTTAGTGTTTTAGCATTTGTGAAAACTGTAATACCAAAGCTTTAGCTCCAGTTTTGACATTCTTGGAACTAGAGTAAATCTTCAACCGTTCATACAGAACACTGAACTTAAATAAGCTGATTCTGAAGTAGAGAAAAGCGACTTTGCCCTGATATGCAATACTTTATTAATGTTCATTTGGTTCAAACTAAGCGTGGTGAAGTGTAATACAACAATATTAATTCAAGAACTCTACACTAAAATAATATATTTGACTTCTTAAACCTGAATACACTGACTCAGAATCATCACTCTGTAATGCAAATGTTATATAATATGCATGTATGTATAGAATATCTAATGTAGCCTCAACCCTGACCTATACTCCCATAAGAACCCCCATTAAGATACCCCGTAGGACTTCTCTGGGGGGCACAAACTCACAGATCCTTCAATGGTCAAAAGCAGGTCAAGAGCTGGTCAAGTACTTTACATCAGAACCACAATGTTCCTCAATCTGAGATTCCACAAGCAATCAGACTCTGCTTCAGAACTCGAGTGTGGACCAGGGCAGCGAGACTGAAGAATAGAAGTTACAGTACTCAATATTTGTAGTACTAAAAGTTCATCTTTAATAACAATGCTCATGATTTATTGTACAATACTCAGTATTTTTTGTGTAGTACTCAGTAGATGTATTATTAACATTGCTCAGTATTTCTGGTACAGTAGTATTTGTAGAACTGAATGCTCGTTTTTGTATTGTAAATCTCAGTATTTGCAGTACAATACTTAGTGTTTTAGTGCAGTACTCAGTATTCATAATACAGTACTGAGTATGTGTTGCATAGAAAGTTCATTTTTAGTAAATAATACCCAGTATTTTTAGTACTGAAAGTTCATTTTTTAGTAACAATACTCAGGATTTGTAGTACAGTCTTCAGTTTTTATAGTACACAAACTCAGTATGCGTGGACAAAATTCAGTATTTGAAGTACTGAGAGTTCATCTTTAGTAACAATAGTCAGGATTCAAAGTACTATGCAGTACTATGTACAGTATACAGTACTCAGTAAGTAGTACATCTGCTCAGTATGTGTAGTAAATCAACTCTGTAATTGTATTATGGTACTCTGTATTAATAGTACCAAAAGCTCATATTCAGTAATAAAACTTCCAGGAACTGAATTCTGGTTGTGCACTCTCATCATCATCATCATCATCATCATCATCATCATCATCATCATCATCATCATCATCATCATCTTCATCATCATCTTCATTCTGATTTGTTCCTTTGGTCCTTCAGGTGGAGCTTCAGATGGGAGTTTGGTTCTCTCTTTCTGGAGGTCTGTAGTTTGATTCCCCAGTTAAGTGTCTGCAGCTGAAGGAATCGTCCAATCACAGGTCCCTGCCCCCACAGCTGAGTACTCACCTCCCTGCTGGCCTACAGGTAGCTAACACCTCTCCATCTGGCTCGGTTCAGTCCAGACTTCAGCGTCATTTCTTCCTGTTTCTGCAGCAGACTGCAGCTCTTTGTTGGAGCCTGGGGGAGAGGGGGAGGGGGGGTGTCAGCTGCTCAGTGTGTTGCAGTGCATGTGTGTTATTGGAAGGCAGCTTTAGAGGGATTAGCTGCATTAGGTAACCAGATAATTGGGCCACAATGCTGCAGAACTTTAATCAATAGCAGCCCAGTCCCAGCAGCTCTTTGCTGTGCTCCTCCTTCTCACCATCGTCATCATCATCACAGCTTGTGATCTTCTGAAGTTTGATTCACTTCATGGTAAAAATGTTGTTGAGAACTGCCTGGGTCTGAAGCAAATACTAATGGTCTCCTGCTGCTCAGTGGAGCGAGAACATCTCAGAGAACTCACTGAGGTTCCTACTGAGTTTCAGTTGAAACTCGTTTACAGGTGTGAACAGGAGATGCTGCTCCTGGAAGATTCATGCTTTCTGGGGTGATGTGATGGCAGTCTGGGTTTTTGGTTCTCTCCTTTTGTGGATTTGAAAGGTTCTCCTGTTTGTTTCAACATACCCCCTCATTTTAGCTTTAAAGTCTAACCTATTCCCAAGACTCACTTCCAATCAGTCTTTTGTGTTCAGATTCATTTGCTTTTCATTATGTTCTTTTATGTTTTAAAAAATATTTTAAAGTCTCTAGAAAAAAGTCTTGATCCAGTTCCAATGTTCATCTGCGTTCTTTTCCAGTTCTCTTCTGGCCAGTTCTGAGAAATTTACATTTCTCTTTATTTGCATCACTTTTTTTTAAAGTACAACCCCTGCTATGGAAATTAATAAACCAAAAATAACATCAAGATTACTTTAACCAATTATTTAAGAGCACGATTGTGAGGATTCTGTGATTAGTTTGGGTTTTGTTATATGTGGTCATGTTCTAAGCTGTCCTTGTCAGTCACAGCAGTTTCAGGTTAATCATCCACAGCTGTCCGCATTTAGTTAATCAGCATCAGTGTATTTAAGTGTCTGGTATGAACTGCCGTTTCTAAATGTAATTATATATTTAAATATATAACTATAAAATAAATATGTAACATAAAAATTGAATATTTAGCTTGCTAACTAAATATTTAGCAAGTAAATGTAACATTTATAAACACATAACATAAAAGGAGAAAAAACACATTTGAAAAACATAACCTCTTTTTTTCCCTCATAAAACAGGCTAAATAACCAAAAATATTGCTGTTAAAATTTTACCACACAGGTTTACAAACGGCACCCCATAGTCTGGTTTCCAGGTCATCTGCTCCGCCTTGCCACATTTTAGTTTCTCCAAGGTTTTGTCTTATTCAGTTTTGTTTAAATTTTTGTTATAATTATGTCTTTGTTTCTGCCAGCAAACCTGGTCTCCTGCATTTTGTCCTTCTCCACCATTTCCTGACACTAGCAGCAGGGTCAGGTCATCTGCTGCAATCATCATGTTACATCAACATTAATACATTCTGTTGCACCGACATGAATGCATTCAGATCTCAAAACAAATGTTTATTGCTGTGTTAAGAGATTTGATTTAGATGAATCAAGGCCTTCCAAATTTTATGTTCACCCAACAAATGATAATTTTGAGTGTATATATATTCCAATAAACCATTTATTGTATGTTTTATACCTCTGTTATTAGTTTTATTACATTTATTGGTCCAAATTTAAAAGTCACATGACATCAAAAAGGGGTAAATATCATGATGTCAAACTGATATTCAAATTTTGGTGACTAGTTTTAGACCTCAATTTGATGTCAAGAATTAATGTTGATTTAATGTCACATCAATCGCCCACTGGGAATTTCTAGATTCACGGCTGGGAAATGCAGCAGCGTTGATTTATACGGTCCATTCTAATTCAGTTTGAACTGAAAATAAAAAGTCAAATATAATTTAAAGCCCCATGCTGAGATTTAATTAAGCCTATATTTATTTAATTAAGCCGAAATAAATTTAGTTAAAAATCCTTCAAAAACAGAAGAAGCATGGAAGTCAATTTGATATTAAAATGACGTTAGTTTGAAGTTTAACATGTAGCCATCCAATTGAAATAAATAAAACTCAGCTGTATTTACCAGCATTCATAATTTTGTTTTTTCACGTGAGATTGAATTTCTACTGTTCATGTATTTCCCACATTAAAACAATAGTATGAAAACAAAAGTTAAAATAACGTTGTTCACTTGTTGGATCAACTATCAATTCAATTTTGGCATCACGGGGCCCGCTGGACTCTTCACTCATTCCAGAGAACTTTTCACTGGATGCCGTTTCAAATGCACTTCACAGGTTCCTTAAATCAGAACCTTGGTTTTCAGTCAAAGTGGTTTTCCAGGCTTTAGGAGGATTTTGAAGTTCATATTGTTGTTTCTACTTTTCTATTCAGTTCTATGACTTGCTGTTCGGTTCAGTGAACATCAGTCTATCATTGTTTCCATTTCTTTGGTCAGGGTTTAGAAGACTGAAACTTTGCTGAAACTGAAACTCTCAAAGTTGTCAGATGTTTCCCAGTCAGAATGAAACCTGATGGTTTGAATTCTGGCTGTTCACCGATGAAGGAGATCTGTAGATCAGAGACCTCCAGACCCTCGTGCTGCTGTGGTCTTCATAACAGGGAGAGAAGGATTTCTCCACACTGGTCTGAACCTGAGACCGAGGTACACACACTTGAACATTTCCATCATCTCATCCTCTCTATCAGAGTGGAAACCACCTGCTGAACCCTTTCAGGTGTGAATCCTGTTTCTAGTCTAAGGTCTATCTCCTCATTTCTAAATACTCCTGCAGATCTTTGCTGCATCTGCAGCTTTGCATGTCTTTCTTTTTCTGCTCCATCTTCTGACTCCACCACAGAGCCTAAAGGACTAGATCATAAGCTGTTGTCACCTTCATTCATCACACTGTTGCTTTTCTCAGTTCTTCTGGTGTTTCTGTGTCTGTTCTCATCTCACCAAGTCCTTCACACTTCAGGACTTAATACACGTGTGTGTGTTGTTGGTTTTTGCATGTGTGTGCACGCGCACACACATTTACCTCCATATTAGGATGATATCTTTAAAGATTTAATTTTGACTTTTACTTCATATTTTACTTCATATTCTGCTGGATTATTAATGTGTCTCTCCCAATTCTGTTTCACTGTACACAAGCCCAGAACTCCTGAATAAACACCTGCCTGATGGGAACAAGCATTCTGATCTGTTCTGACCTTGTGTCAGGTGGGATTTCCAACTACAACAGCTGGTTTAGGGTTCATCAGTCAGAGAAACACCATTTGACCTATTTTCATCATATAGACTGTAAAAACAATGGACAGCTCCACCCCTCCCCTCTTGTGTTTCCAAACAGGAATTATCATAAATCCCATACGTCTATTGAGAAATAGACAGGTTTTTTTTGCCAGAATAACCATTCTTGCTCTGATACTTTCTTTTTCTTAACATTTTCTTTTTAATCCTGTCTTTTTGTCAAGATATTTTTCCTTTATCGCAAATTATTCAAGTTATAAACTGACCAATCAGATTCCTCGATTCGTCCACTGGTTTTTTTTTTCAGTCTGTACGTCTAACCATATGTTTTCATCCATTAGCTGAAGTTTAGATTCAAGAGAATATCTCTCAGATTTTGCATCAAAGCCAAAACATTCTTTATTATTTTTTGCTGGTGTCAGAGAAGGTCACGCACAGAGAAAAACATTGTCTATGTTTCAGTCCCAAAGACATTTATCATGATGATGTCATCTTCGCCTAAGAGAAAACCTTCCAAAACACTACCACAGGAGCAAAGAGCCAGGTCTGACCCTGGGCTGCGTGGAGCCCAAGGTGAAAAAGCATTACCCCCTCACCACCACCACCACACACACGCCCACAACACCTCCACCAACATCCAGAACAAAAAAACTGTCTGGAATATGTTGCAATAAGAATTTATTTATTTCAACTCTCAAAACTTAAATAAAAACCACTGGTGATTTTTACTGTTACTGTGAAAAAACTGTTCCCCAAGCGGGACTCAATCCAGCGATCTTTGTGTTGGGAGATGGGAGCACTAACTACTGCTCCACAACTGCTGTGATAAGAAGCATTGTAGGTTTTAAAATAGGCAGTGTTAAAGGTTTGAAGATTTCAGATGTTTACATTTTTAAAGATAGAAAAAACTAGGTCGCCAGTTATTTAGTCTTTTTCGACCAAGAACAAGACTATTTTGTGACCAAAATGCTGGGGGTGGGGTGAATTTCCAAGCAGTTGAATGTAAATAAAACGAACAAACCCGTGCTTTTAGCCAGTTTTTCCTTCCCCTCTTTCCCTTTTTGACCTTAATGTTGTCTTTTAGGGCTTATTTTGCTCCTTTTTTTAATCCGTTAAGTTTTAAAGAAGCACAAACAGCAGCAACACCCCCACCCCTTTAGCTTAGACAGCGGCAGCTTCAGGTAAGGAGGAGAGCTGCACCAGGAAAAGTTAATGATTACGTCAAATTTTTGAGTTATTTTACCATATTTATTTTTAATTACTTTTTTACTTTTAAACTAAATGAGTGGTGTGTCCAACTGTTATAAATTTGTAAAAAATATCATCAACCTAAAAAAAAAACTATGGCCTCATCATTGTCATTTGGCACCCATTCAAGCAGATGGCGCCCCAGGCATCCGCCTAGGTCGCCTTTGCCCAGGATCCGTCATGCAAGGTCCTCTGGACTGTGAAGAAGAAACAGCCTCGAAGGAAAGCACACACAAGTGTGTCAGGTCACAGTGGGCCACTAGAGGGAGCTCTGGTTGAAGAAAACTTTGGTTCAGAAGACCAGAGGAGCAGCCGCTTCAGGGGAGACAGCAGATCTTCTTCTGAAAGACGTTCCTGAACTCAGCGTTGAAGGCGGTGTAGATTATCGGGTTTACAGCGCTGTTGACGTACCCAAGCCATGTCACCACAGAGATGAGGGTGGGGCCAATATCACATGACTCACACAGCACTTTGGTGACATGGACCACAAAAAACGGCGTCCAGCAGACCAGAAATGCACCTACGACACAGAGACATGGTCACATTTATTTCTGAGAGCTACAGTACTGGCATGAAACTCAAACCAGAGACTAAACCTGATGAAGGAAACCAGAGGAAATATTTATTTTACTAAAGCCACAACACGTGTTTGTGTAAATGTGTGCACATATTTTTGTGTGTTTATGTTTGTGTTTTTGCCCAAACATGATCTTTCTTTGAGTCTAAGATGGCCGCCAGTGTAGTCTGTGTTGTGACTCAGATGAAAACACAGAAGTTTGGAAGTCATCAAGAAAACACCTGCAGAAATGGCTTTTACATCATGATTACAGAAAGATTTAAACTGTTCATCTATGATCTGGAAAAGATCTTTATTTATCTTATTTATTCCAGATTATCTAACTTTTTTCATGTCTGGAAGTTTACGACTTAATTCAGTTTTGTTTCAATCCTCTCCATAAAGATGTCAAAGGGTGAACAGACAGCGTGAAAAAAAGGTTTAAGAACATTTTGATGTTTAGGTCCAGAACAGGCTTTGGAATCGGTACTCACCAACAACAACTGGCAGGACTTTCATGGCCTTGCGCTCCTTCCTGCTGACTCTGCTGGTCTTGCAGATCCTCCTCCATTGTTTTCTAGAGCTGCTGTTCCGGCTGTTCCCTTTCCTTACCCCGCCTCCCTCTGCAGGTTCCTTATCTGACACACTGTATATCTGTGTCATCACAGGGTCGCTCTCAGCAACCACCGCGACCCCATTCGGGTTCTCCTCTGCATCTGAGGCTGTGCGGGTCACTGGAGGAGGGGTGGGGTTGAGCTCACACGCTGATCCAAAAGCTTCGTTTGGGCTTTGTGGGGTTTTAGCTTGATGTAGAGCTGCACCAATATGCAGAGAAAACACTCGCTGATGAACTCTGTCTTCCTGAGATCGGCTCCTGGTGCTCCACCGCCGCAGGCCCCGAAACATCCAGTAATAGAGGAAAAGCATGACTGGGCAAGGCACAAAGAAAGAGCAGACGGAGGAGTACACCACGAAGCGATCATCTTCCAGTTTACAGACCGCTGGATCACGATCGGGAACCTGGTTGAGACCAAAGACCACTGGACTCGCTACAACCATAGAGAGAACCCACGTAGCAGTGATGAGAACCAGCTGGCGAGCGCTGAACTGGTTTTTCTTGTACTTTAACGGCACAGCTACAGCAATGTACCTGTAATGTAAAGAAAGAAGGGTTAGAACAAACTCAAATCAGCTACTTTATTATTCTCTCAGTCACTGTGTTACTGTCTGAATGTTGTCCGAAATCTGGGATCACTGGAATACACTATCCTTTGGTTTGGGACTAACTTCAGTCCCCTCTGACTTTTGATTTCTTCATTTTTCCACAGGATAAAAAGTGTTTATTAAAGGTCTATCTATCTATCTACCATCTAAGGCAGGGATGGGCTACTCCGCATTCCTGCATGTTTCCAACACACTATTCTCTGGCATGTTCTAGCTGGCTGGGCACACCTGAAGCAGGTAATCAGTGATGAGTAGGGCTTGTATATCTGGAAATCATGCAGACAGTCCGGCCCTCGAGGCCTGGAGTTCCCTATTCCTGTTCTAGGGGTTAGAGTTAGATTTAGGCGGACCGAACTGACTGACTGACTCACACTTGTACATAAATAGGCTTCAATTCCACTGCTCTTTTCTAGATACTGTATTTTCTGATGGGATCTACGGCGCATTAAACAACTAAAGCAGTTGGACAAAATGGTGTGACTTTGTTGCCCAGAGTTCCTAGAGAGGCCAAGATGCAGGTCAGAGGGGTTGATGGGAAGTTTTTCTAGGAAACTGTTCTTCATGCTCTCCTTTGCAGAACAACACAACAGATGATGACACTTTGAAAATAACTCAACATTGTTCACCTGAAACATTAAATAATAAACAACACTCAGTTCAATATGTTCAAGTACAATACGTATCTCTCTGCCAGGCTCTTGACTACATTACCCATAATGCTTCAACAATCCATCATGCTGTGCCACTTCATAGTTTACTAAAGTGGTGCTATTTTTGACAGACAGCAAGACAGAAAACCCATTCCTGGTCAACAAACAGATCCAGAATTCATTCATAAGAAGTTTTGATTATTTTTGAAAAAAATGAAAGGATTTGAATTTTCCCTTCAGGTCTGTAGCCTTTGGCAGTTGGTCTGTTGTTTGAGTTTTTCTTTTAGCCATAATTAGTGGTTCATCAGTGAAGCAGCGCACTCACCTGTCCACGCTGATGGCACACAGGTTCAGGATGGAAGCTGTGCACAGCATCACATCCATGCTCATGAGAGCATCACAGGTGAGGGTGCTCAGAGTCCAGATTCCTCCCAGGAACTACAAACAGAGTGTCCATAGAGGGTCATGTGACATAGGTTTGACCTCAGATGAGTTTCTGTGGTACCAAGTCACCAACCTCAGAGTAAACGTAGAGCGGCAACACCAGTACAGCCAGCAGGAGATCAGCCACCGACAGGCTGATGATGAAGTAGTTGGTGGCAGTCTTCAAGGAATGCTCAGTGAGCACGCTCAGACACACAAGGATGTTCCCCAAGAGGATGATGATGATCAAGAGGATGCCAAGGACCAATGCCAGGTAGTTGTAGTCCATCAGTCAGCTTCACCTGTTGAACCTGCAGGTGTCACACGGTCCAAGAAGAACAAATCCACTGTATCTAACCTTTCAAAAACAAAAATTCTGTTCTAAAAACATAATAACCAATTAGAAACATATTTTCTGATAACTTTGATGAAAATGACAAACAGGGAAAAACTAAATAAAACAGAGGAGTCGAGGTGAAGAAGAGGCTGAACTACAGCAGGTTTAAAGAAGATGGAACATCTACAGAACTTCAGGAAGAGTTCGTCAAGTCCACAGTTCAGGTCCTACAATATCAAATGCTTCTGCAGGTTCTGGGGTTTAGTGCTTTGACAGTCTGTGCAACAGTTAAAAGGAGAACAATCAGAAACAAGTAATGCGATGGATGATGATGATAACAGTGATGATGATTATTGTGTGTGTGAAGGTCCCATGACAAAGTCGGGAGGAAAACCCAAAGATAAACATCTGACAGGTCACACCTGCCCTTCACAATAAAAGACTCTCCTGCTGCAGACTCCTGCATCAATCTAAACTGTGGGTTTGGATCAATCGACATCACAAAAGCTTCAGCCTCTTTGTTGCTCTGCCTCCAAGTCGCTGAAACTAGAGATGCTCACCTGGAGGAGCTCCTGGTTCATCACCTTCATGCTCCATTTGAGCTCCACATGAAGGTCTGGAAGCTGATCCAACGTCCAACAGGAGAACCGGTTCAGACTCAGATCTGCTCTCTGAGGGGAAGCTGTGAAAAAAGACAAGTTAGAACCTCAGGTGAGATCTTCACGGAGAACCTTTCTCTATCTGCAACATCTGCTTGTTCCCCTGTTCTCCGTCTTCTCTCTGCTGTCAGAACTTTCCTCTCCTCCTCCTCTTCCAAATAATTTCATCTGTCTCCACCTCTCCCACTCACTATTTACCGCTGCTCTCTGATTGGCTGTTTATGAGCAGAGTCCTTCCTCCCTTTGTGTGTCAGATCAAAACCCACACCTTCTGTTTACCATGTGAGCAGCCCCCACACACACACACCATCTGCCTACCATGTGAAGCACAAGACGAGACAAATTGCATTTCCTCCACAGACCACTAAAGATTGGTTCCATTAACACACACCCGTCAGGAAGTTAGTTTTTACTCTCCGTGAATGTGTGAGCAGTTAGCTGATAAAACCTTCATAATGCCATGGAGCGGTTGCACACACTTTTAGAACTCCGGTGGATGTTTTAACTCCTCTTTATCATCCCTAGTTACCATTGAACTGCCTCCCTCTGATCATGTGACCGGAGACTCCTCTTTGCCCTTCAATCTAATTTGTTTTCATGTTTACAAAACTCAGCAGTAAAAACTAAAAATCTCTCTGCTGTCGATTTCTGGGGTAAAATTTCACAAATGCTTTTCTCAGAGACCCGGACACCTCACTGCTGGAGGTCAGAGGTCAGGGTGTCTTCTGCTATTACCCCCAAAGGTTCTGAAGCTTCAACCTGTTCTGTTTGTAGTCCCTGCATTGTGGTTCTGAGAACATAAACTGTTGAGGACGTCACTCTTGGAGGAGGTGTGGAGATGCAGCTGTCGCATCCTCCCACTGGAATGAGCTGCTAACATGGAACATCTTTGGACTTGGCTTGAGCTTTGGTTCTATTTGGTTCGGTTGTAGACCAGCAGTGGTTCCATCAGAACATCTGCTCCTGTGGTTTAGCTTTGGTGAGGTACAGAAGTTTCTCCAGATTAAACATGACTCACTGGCACTGGCTCTCTGGATGTGGATCTCCAGAGGGTTTCTATGTTCTCCTGAGGTCTCTCCGGGGTTCTGGACTTGGACTGGCTCTACGGTCTCAGACAGACGTGTGGATGGCGTTTCTGCTGCATGTGAAGATGTCATTAGCATTTGTGAGAGTGGCGCTGAGTGGAGTTTCATCCATCATTCATGAGGGATCAGCAGAAGGAGAACCTGAATCTGCTTTCATGTTTCTCATTCAGCTCCAAATGAAAGCGTTGCTGCTCAGGTTGCAAACTGAGCAGCCACTTATGAGAAGCACACAGGTCCACTCACGCATCTCATTTGGTTCTGGATGAGGATCCAATGCTTCTTCATGTCATCTGCGTGAAGGAGAACATGCTCTTCCTGACCAGAACCCTGATGGTCCACAGTTCTGTAGATAATTTCTTGGATCTTTTAACGTTACAGGTCTACTATCTCTCAGAACCTTGTTTGGACTGCCTGTACCTCAACAGCAACGTCTTTGCAGAAGATTCAGGTTCAATTCCAGGAAGTGTTTGGGAGGTCTGATGGTTTTTACTCCTTTATGGTTCTGTAGAATCAGAACTTGTTGCACGTGTTCTGACAAAAAGGATTGTTCATTTTATTTTTAAGTGACTTTCAATACACTGGAGGTCACAGAATTGAATAAACTGTAGAAATTACATCATTAAGTACAGTCTGAGACCAAACAAACCAAAACTAACATATTTTTTCAACAAGAAATGAGATTTCAAACCAGCAACTGAATCCATTTTTTGAACATCAGCAGGGAGATGGTTCTGGAGTTTGGGGGCAGAACCAAATAAAGTTCTGCTTCTGGGGATGTAAAGAATACAGATCCATATAGAGAAACCAATCCAGTACTGAGAGTAACACCAGTATCGGTTCAGAACCGCATGTATGAACCAGATTTTAAAAAGCATAAAAACAATCAGGATGTAAATAATCAGTTTGTATCTAAATTTGTTTCACCTCTTGTTCTGTCTCTTATCAAAAGACGTCCAATCACAAGCTTCCCTCTACCAAGTCAGGTCAATTCCAATTGGCTGAAGGTGAACCACAGTGAGAGATGTGTGTTGTGTTCACTGATGATAACTAGACACTACACAGGCGGTTCAGTTTCTCTAATTTCATTCCATTTTGCTATTGTGATGAGAATAATAATTTGGATTCTGACTCTGGTCAAGAATGTACGAGGATGACATCTTTCTGCAGCAAACAAACTTTATTGATCATGCAGGAATGCAGATGACACAAAGACGGATTCAGATACCAGAATAATTCTGAGCTGGGGGGGCAAAGCTGTGATTAGTGTGTTAGGTGCTTTGGGAGGGGTGAGTGGGTTGTTGAGGTGAATGTGTTGGGTTTGTGCAGAACTTTGACGTCACTTTCCAGGTCCAAAAGGATCAGACGAGGTTTTCCCAGCTTTCTTGTCTCCTCCTGTCTGAAGGTGGTTTCCCAGGTTGATCATGGAACAAGTACTGAGCGGACAGCCAATTGTAAACCTGCTGACAGATTCATTCAGCGGTGATGACCTGAGGTGGAAACAGACAACCAATCAGAGACGAATCACTTTGAAGGTTGATGGGGGAGACCTCAGGCCATGGGGTCAGTCATGATGAAACCATAGTGGTAGAACGTGCTTTAGTGGTGCATGAGGGAGACATGGAGGGCAACATGGCGGGGGGGGTCCACCATTGCCATTGAAAGTAGAACAGACAGGAATGATGTTCGGATGCATTCGCCGTCCCTTAACCCAAGATCCAGAATTCCACGTCATGCTCACAAACATAACATTCAAACTGATCCAACACTGGTGCTGGTATCTGTTCCATGATTAAAAAAGGCCTACATGTTACAGAACTCAAATGTTCTGTGCTTTTCCTGGTTAAAAGTTAGTCCTTGAAAGGGCACTGCCTGAAGGAGGCCCACAAGGACTTGTACTCGGTTGGGGGTCAGTATGAACTTACAGTGTGGCTCAGAATGCTCCTGTTGGGGTCTCTGATACCATCATCATCAGTAGAAAACTTTGGATTCTTTCATCCGTTACCTCTAGATGCTCTGGTCCGAGGCTGGCTAAGGTTGATCCTCAGAGTGTGTTCTGAGATTGGAAGTCAAATAAGCTGTATGTGCAGTACCTGTTCTAGTGAGGCCTATGGCTCCTATTCAGGCTGTTAGCAGGTACACACCTGTAGCTCCTTCTCATTTATGGGTTTACAAGCTGGCAAACAGGATCTTTTTGGACCTCATTTATAGAACTGTTCTGTCTTCAACAATAATTTACAGAACCCCATCGGTCTGGAAGCTCTCCTGGTTCTTATCATCGTCATCATCTTAGCAGATGTCAACCTTATTAACTCCACCAGGTGTCTTCTTGGCATTTTGGAGCTGGTTTGATCTTATCAGAACCCCAGTCAGAACAGGGCCTGGTCCCATGCTGCCCCCTAGAGACTCTCCTCTGTCCTTGAACAAATTCAAATCCACACTGCTATGATCATCTGCTTGCATATGATCACTGATCCAATAGACCGGTACCTCCAACTGTCACAGCAGATAAATTTAGATAAAAACCCAACGCCTGTCAGAATCTGGGAGAAGATCCAGACCGAGACTCTTCCACCCTTTCGGTGTCAGAGTTCTCTCACTGCAGGACTCACCTTGAGATGTTTGAAGTGTTGACCAGGTGAGGCGTTAGGATGGTGGCTTCATCGGGCCTGCTGACAGGAGCCAGAACCATATATGAGCATGTTTGATCTTTAGAAAACTGCAGCTGTAGGTCTCACCTGATGCTCTGCAGCAGGGAGGGTGAGGGAGTAGAAAAAACCTGCGCCATCATCATCACCATCATCATCATGGCAGTCTGAACCTGAGTGCACTTCATCCTGATCTGCCTCAGACTGTCAGAACCGAGGCATTTATATGGCAACCAGTCTGCTCATTCATCAACCTGGTGTTTGCAGACCTCCACTGAAGGTCAACAACTGAAGGCCAGCTGCTGATGGACAGCGTCCTTTACACCTGTTTGCTGATGTTTGATCTGCTGAGGTTTCCATGAGAGACGATGAAGGACGTCATGAAAGAGACTGCAAAGCACGCACCCCATGAAGCAGAAACATCCAAGACAACCATGCAGAGAAGTTCCACCAAAGACACTGAGAACCTGGGGTAGAGTATGTCTGCTGGAGAATCGGTTCTTGGTTTCAGGGACAGAAACCTGAACCAAAGTCTGAACAACACATGTGGAGAACCTTGAGGAACCACAACAGTTTGATTCCTCATTGTCTCACCCTGGAACTCCTCACTGCGTGTGTGTGTGTGTGTGTGTGTGTGTGTGTTGGAGTGGGTGGGGGGGGGGCACCAGGCTCCTCTGAAGGTTTTCATGAAGGGCTTCATAACAAACATGAGAGCATGGGGGTGTCAGATACCAAAAGCGCCCTTTTAGTCAAAGGTCTTTTTGTACTGAAGCCTGAAACATTCACTTACCAGCAGCTACAGTTAATAGTAATTTGGCAAAACAGTAAATCCTGAAATTACGAACATGCCCCTCCCTGACACCCCCTCCTCACATGCCCCGTCCTTCACTCGCTGAAGCAGAGCCTGAGCACAATCAGGAGATGTGTCTTTGCAGATCTTTCATTAAGTTTTTAATTTGATGGGCTGGTTGCCCCCACCCTAATTGACCAGGAGCCACGACCACGGTGTCCACGGTGGCGGCTGAAGTGAGCCAGGCTCCACACCTGGTGATTTTTTTGTGTTTCAGGTAAGCAGATGGAGGATATTCTACAGGTGTCTGCTACTCCGTAGTTTTGTTTGATTTATCTTTAGCAGCATGAGGCTGAAGACAGAGGATCAGAACCAACATGAACTAGTTATTGATGTTATTTCTGATCAATAAAGTTTTTAATTACAAGTTTAAATTCAGTTTAAATTTTAATTACTGTTGTCCAGAGTACTTATGTATTTTTATTTGTTATTGTCCTTCCTTTTTAAGTTAACTTTTGTTTGTAATTCAGTTTAGTTTCAGTCATTTCCAGTCTGGGTATAATTGTTACAGTTTAGTTTTATTGTTTAGATAATTTAAAATTTTTCCCAAACTTAGGTTTTTTTTTCAGTTAAATGTTTTATTTAATCTATTTTTAATTTTTGATTCAGTTTTAGTCCATGTCAACAATGGAGAGGCTCCACTGGAAGAAAATGACCTGAAGTTAGACAACATCAGGGATGAGGTTATGAAGGGGCTGTGATGGAGGGAGTTTTCAGGGACTCCTAAAGTAAAATAAATCAATCTAAGTCCTTCTATGTGCATGATCAGGCACATTGTCTTAAACCGCTGTTGGTGCAGCAGGAAGGAAGGTCCTCCCTGTTGTTTTACATTTCTTGAGAAAATAACACTGCAAGGTTCTCCAGACATTTAGCTGCTGGTGAATGAACATTCTCAAAGCATTAGCAGTGAACGTTGAGGCATCTGAAACCACATTTTAGATAATTAAATAATTAGATTAATTAAAATCTACATTTTTGCTTGTCCCTATATATATATATATATATATATATAAAGTGCTATGATGTAATTAATCCTAGTTTACTTGCTGCTGTGATCTGGATTCCCTCAGGAGATCAATAAAGTTTTGTCTTCTTGAGCATTTTCATGTTGCCATCAAACTTTGGCTCTGTGTTTTCAGATGGATTCTATTGAAGTTAACTGTGTAACCAACCATCCCAGATCCTGGAGGAACCAGCAGACTTCCTGCTGCTGGGTCTTCAGCGCGCGTGGAGGTGAGTCAGAAGCACAAATTCCCCTTTAACTTTTTATTTCAAGACTTCAGATTCAGAACAGAATAATTTAACAAACAGGAAGTGAGAGCAGGCTGGACCCAACAACAACATTAAGACACAGGCGAGGAGAGTGGTTCAGCGGAAGTCTTCTGCAGAGAACATGCCCTTGGCACGGCGCAGGATGGAGTCCTTGGACGCGTCGTAGGGATGCTCCTTAGACGGGATCTCCAACACCGCTGGGATGGACTGCACGTGTGCATCGATGGCGTGCCGGATCATCTCTGCGATGAACTGGTTGATCAAGATGATGCCAATGTCGTTCCTCACCAGAAAACTCCTGCAGAAGGAGAACCTCAGTTAAAACCGCTGGAGACTGGGACCAGAACATGAACAAGACCGGCTGGACCCAACTGGAGGGTCCAGTATCAATCACTTGGAGCTGTAGAGCCCCATGTGGTCTGAAGGTGGTTTCACAGTCTGTCTTTCTGACATCAGGGGGTCAGAACGTTCTCCACAACTGAACCAGATTAAGGGAGGTCATTGTAGGAGGAGTCAGCAGCTCCAGCCAGAGACCTGGACCTTGTTTGGACGGAAGGTGATGACATCATCTGTACTGTTAAGCAACCAGATATAGGAACCCTAATGTGAGATAAGGTTCTGTAAGAACCGAGGAGGAACTTGTGGGTTCTGAGCTCTTCCCCAAATATGTCAAACGGGAAGAACCCGGAAGGTTCTTCAGGGTTTTGGACGCACAAATAACTGAATTTCCAGATTTTAAAGACAGTCCGCGTGTAGCGGCCACGCGCTTGTAACAATCACGGTCAAATCAATGCGAACACTGGTGCGTGTGGGTGCACTCGCGAGCGTGTGTGTGTGTGTGTGTGTGTGGGGGGGGGGGGGGGGCGTTCTTACTTGAACGTTTCTTCGATCTCTGTGACGCTCGTGTCTTTTTCCACCACCAAGAAGTTCGGCTTCCGGTTCTTGTTTAGCTCTCCGATCCCGCCCAGCAGGAAGCCCGTGCAGGTGTCCTCATCCCCGATCACGGCGATCAGCTTCCCGCGGCCTGCCATCACTCGCTGATCGCTTCGGTTCTGTAGTCACGAAGCTAACGTCACGTGAGCAAGTCAGCTGACTTTGCCACTTCCGATTCAGGCTCTTGAAAGAAGTTTTCGTCATTTCCGCCTCATCTCTTAACATTTATTTTTTTTTAAACGTAGCTTTTTAATATTCATATAAACTCCACGGTAAAACATGGCATGCAAATAATTAAATCAAAAAGGAAACTGTCAGAAAACTGGAAAAAGTGTCTCTTTTAAATGGGTAGGAGCAGGGAAATGGATCCATTTTTGGTAGAGTTCTTCTCACTAGATCATGTATCGAGGTAGATAGACGTGTCCCTAAACAAACCATTCATTTTATCAATCTACAATAGTTAACTTTTGAGGAGGGGGGCTCTGTGTGGTAGATATGATCCGTGTGCTTTTTGTGTTCATCCAATATCACCAGTGTTTAGTTCTTTCTACTGATTTGATCCACAATCACTACATTGCAAAATGTTTGGGTTATATTTACCAATGCGAACGGTTTGTTTTTGTCACAAATACTCCTGCATTTTAGATGTGTTTTACTCTTGGTGGGTATGGGTCCACAATGCCATGGCAGTCTATTCGTGTTTTATGGTGTGGAAAAGCAAGCCCCCTCCTTCAGGTGCAGGTTTTCATCAGGTGTGTCCGGGGTTTCCTGAGATGAAAGCTGAAGGTCACAAGGTCACAGCAGGAGCAGGCAGTGGTACTGAGACCCTGCAGCCCAGTTCCGAGGAGCATGTGGATTCATGAATCAATCCGACCATTCCAGCCATTGATGTTTAGCATCCTGTGGTTTTCAGAGTTGATCTTTCTTGGATTACTGGGAATAAATGTAATTATTAATGCACCTACATCTACTGTAATCTGCATGCTGTTCATAACTTTTGCACCCACCAAATGACTGTTTACATGTATTGTCTTTTAAAACCACTAAGTCACTTTGCTGTACCTCAACTTTATTTTTTTATAGTAAAAGTCCAAGTCATCGTTTTATTTTATGTTGTTGGCTAACTTTATTTATGTGACCTGTACTGCTGACCACTTGGCCAGCTCACCCTTGAAAAACATATATATATATGGTTAAATAAAAGTTGGTTAAATTAATGAGTCTATCATTAGATTCATTTGAAAGTTGTTACAGGTTAATGACCGTAGACCGTATAGAGGGCGGGGCGCTCAACAAACCGGAAGTACGCTGGTACGCCTCAAAGGCGCCGCCCCGCAGCATGCGTCAGAAGTCACGTGAAGGATTATCTTCAGGAAGAATGGTGAGTTCGCTCTCCGTCTCTAAACTGTTTATCCGAACCGAACAGAGGCTGACGTTTGTGTGCGCACAGAGCACGGCGGCGCTGACGGCGGGTCTGGACCGGATCCAGGACCAGCTCGGGTACTTGGTGATCAGCGAGGACGGAGTTCTGGCGGTAAGTTTCCGAGCCCGGCTTTGTTACTGAACTGGAGGAGAACCTGAGCGGACTCACCTGTACAGTCGGCAGGTGAGCTGGAGAACGACGAGCACACGGCGGGTGTCATCATGCAGATGGTTCGGACTGCCAACCGCTTCCGGTTACCTGGATCCACAGACGTCCCGTTCAAGCGCATGTCCGGTAAGTTCTGCCTGAGAGGTGAGCTGCGCTGGTGATGCCCCAGTCTGACTCGGTTCTGTTCGCAGTGGTTCTGGAGGACTTCGTCTTGGCAGTGACAGTTTCCGGTCAGAAGGTGTTTGTGGTCAAACGTCAGCACGCCCATCCGGAGCACGTCATGGTGTAGTTGGGTCCATGCGGAGGACAGTACACCTTTGGACCGGGTCAGAACCGACCTGTGATGTGACCCGCCTGCCTGCTTGTCCTGGTGACAGCCAACCAAACGGAATCGGAGAAAGTTCTCATAACATTTTTGGTTCTGTTTGGGTCATTTGGACTCAGTTTTCAGGTTTTGGACAGAACCTGGTAAAGTTTAAGTTCTGGGTCTTCGCAGAACATGGTCAGCTGCATTGATTCTGAAAGCAGAGATGAATTCCAAATCCTGTATAAGTTCTGCTCCATATTGGAATGTTCTGGATTCAAAAGTCTCAAATAAAATCTCGATTGTTCCAAAGAAACCAGATCTTCTGTCACAATCTTTCATTTAAATAAAGTTTTAATATTTTCCAAACTGAGCAAAACTGAAATAAAAATCTGAAAACCTGAAGTTTGTCTGATCCTTAAACCGGGTTCAGTTCTGAGACTGGCCTGGTCTAGAATCTGAAGGTTCTGGTTCAGAACAGAGCCCACCAGCGTGACAAGAAAAAAGCTTTATTGCGTCATCTTCCTCATTTCTTCTTCTTCACATTACGTAGGAATGATGGGGGCGCCGATCTGGCTGTGGAATGACTCGTTACGTGCCCAGGTAGCTCTCACCTGCCCCAAGCCCCGCCCCTCCCCTCCCCTCACTACATCCTGTCACAAGATCTGGAGTTAAAACATGCGCAATAAAAGAACAAACACCAGTAGAAGAAGAAGAGGATGATGGTAAACCTCACAGTCTGTGATGTCACTTCCTCCTACAGCTATAATTTAAAAATAAAAAAACCAGAAACAGTCTGGCGAAAGGCTCCTCCACTTCCTTTGTACACGGTGACATCATCAGTCAGCTGTCTAACGTTTTGACAGCTCGTTGGACAGCCAATCCAGCCCCTCGTACAGACCGGTGCCCTGAGTGGCACAGGTGGCCTGGACGTGCCACTGCAACAGACAGACAAACAGATGTCAGAAGGTCCAAACAGAGCGGTTCTGATCCACTGCAGAACCTCAACGTCTGCTTAAATCCATGAGAGGAGTTTAATTCCTGGATTTCACGTCCGTTGATTCAAAACAAACATTGAGGAGCAGTTTTCACACAAAGATAACAAATTCAGGAAGAAAATCAACTGGATTTCTGACCAACAGAAAATCACTTGATGGATTTAAAGTCCCACTCCAACCATATATTTTTATTTTATACAATTGTTCCCAGTAGTTTTTTAAAACAATTATTGTGCAGTTTTTAGTAAAATCAAAAAGCCTTTGACATTTTTCATGCCCAGCGGCAGTAGCTCATTAGAAATACAATGCTGGTTTGTGGCTGACTGTTGGCTCAAAGAAACCCCGCTTCCTCCCCGTTGCTAAGAGCCCTGTCTGCACGCTCACGTGCAAGCTTACAGCCCCAAGCTAGCCTTAGCGGCTCAAAGAAATGCCTGGCAATATTGGATCAATCCAGCAGTGCAGTTTTGAGCCAGATTTGCAATTCACTAGAGTACGAGTGTTGAACACTCATGTCTCGCACACCCAAGTGTGAGCGGGCCAGGGCGCACGCAGACTTTGGCACGCCCATTTCAGCAAATGCTCATTAGTCTGAGCTTTTTCTAGCATGCGGTTTAAGTTAAGACATACTCAGAAACACAGTTTTAATCATAAATCCTTTCATTTAGGTCCTCTATTATTATACAAGAACATGTTAAAAACACAAAAAGAGTATTTTTATAATGAATCAAGTTTTCTAAGTAGTTTCCGATGAAAGTCCAATCACATTTGTGCAGCTTCATGCAGAACTTCCATATTCCTCCTGAGAACTTTAGGTTCTCGTCAAACTCAACCTCTGACCCTAAACTTCCAGTTTTTGAAACGGCTCTTGGATTCACAGACAAGCATGGACCTTAACGGGTCAGCCTAGGTTCTGTAAGAGAACACATCAGGAGCCACCTAGAGCCACACTCACATCTGTGGATCTTGGTCCAGTTTGGACCTTGACCTCTTTACCACCAAGCCACCACTTTTCATTCCCTAACTTAACCCTTATGCTACGTTCACACTGGGCGTGTGACGTGGGTTCTTAGCCCACAGCGTTCACGCTGGACCAGCATGGAGGCCTTTTTCTTCTTCTACTGTTTCTACTAGCTCATGTCCGCCACCTACAGTTTGAAAAGGTTTGGTGCTGGTTTGCTCCTAGCTTTTTCTCTCACAGTTCTATTCCGATAAAGACTTGGTGTCCAAGATTCCAGCCGGGAACAATCTGCAATTATTAATTTGTTCTTCATGATCAATATTTCAAAAAATTGGCGCTTCCATGCTTCGAAAAATACGCCATCCATACGAGAGTTGTGAACGCAGAAGTTCAAATTGCAAATTGAGACATGTAAACATAGACTTTTCATTGGAAATGGCCGCTTGACCGCGCCTTTCTGAGGCCGTTGTGAATGTAGCTTTACCACAAATACCAGACGTTGCAGTTCTTCTAAAAGCCACTGGAGGTAGTTTTTCATGCCAGAACTCTCTCTCAACCCCCCCATTTTAAAAACAAAAATCCTATAAGTTGTGTCACAGATTGTCTGTCTTCCGCTTTATCTGAAGGACTCTCCTAAATCCTGCTGAGCAGCAGGTTCTGACCCGACCCACTGAGGAGGAGCTGATACTCACAGTTCTGCTACGCAGGCTGTGCAGGCCCAGTTTGTCGGTGAGTTCACTGACCCCCATGGCATTGGGAAGATCTTGTTTGTTTGCAAAAACCAGAAGCACAGCCTCTTTTAGCTCGTCCTCTTGGATCTGAGGGGAGACACAGTCATGTAACAAAATAGGAGAAGCATTAATCACAGAATATTAATAAGAGATGTGTGACTCACCATTTTTGAGAGCTCCTCTGCCGACTCCGCTACTCGCTCTCTGTCGTTGCTGTCCACCACGAAGATCAGGCCCTGCAGAGGGCGCACACGCATGTGAGCATGCACATGAATGAGAGTAAGCATGCGAGTGTGCACAAGAGCGTGCACCTGTCAGAGACCTATGTCCAGAGACCTGATGAAAAGCTTTGCCTGACGGCAGTCTGTTCTTTTTGGCTGCATGAACCCAACCAACCATCAGACTTTAAGACGCATTCGGTCACACGTTCTAGGATAGACTTTGATTGTTCTCCTGCACCTCAGACCTAAAGCTGCTGCTGCTTCATCTCCTTGTCAGCTTCAAGAGAACCACCTTTGTCTGAAGTCCAGTTCAAAAGTTAGAGCCCCGCTGGTGAGGAGACCCTCTCTTCCACATCCTGTGGTTTGATGGTCAACTGGTTTATCTAACTAGAGTCTAGAACAGGGATGGGCAACTCCATCTGGAAATCACGCAGACACTATGGGCCTGGAGTTCCCTATTCCTGGTCTAGAACATTTTAACTTTAGATAATAACATTTTGCTTTGATCGTTCTGAGGTGTTCCCTTGTCCACAAACATCTCCCAGACTTATTCAGAATGATGTCATAGCCTGAAGAATTGAGATGCTGAGGAAATCTATGTCATCTTTTTCTATGCTCAGAACGATCATCTGTAAAAATGTCTTTTCACACACATTATTATGTTTAAGAAACTTAAAGTTAATAAAAGACACTTTTGTTAAATTCATGATGGAGTTGGACTCGTTTAAACATCACAATCAGAACTCTGAGGATCCACCTGGACATTCAGAGAACACCCGAGGACCCTAAACCCCACCTCCATCTGGGGTTTGTGACCCCTCAACCCCAGACAACATGCAGCATGAAGCCATCAGAACCAGGCAGACCCATTGGTTCAGATGCTGCTTCAGTTATTCTAGAATTCTCCTCTCACGTCAGGTATAGAACAACCCAAACCAAACCTGGTTCCAGGCCAAACCAGGTTTGGAAACCCAAGGCTTACTTGCGTGTTCTGGAAGTAATGTCTCCACAGAGGTCGGATTTTGTCCTGACCGCCCACGTCCCACACTGTGAAGCAGATGTTCTTGTACTCCACTGTCTCCACGTTGAAACCTGAAACACACATCAGGTCAGGTGAGTTCCCTACTGAGCATGTGCAGACGTAGATGGCACCTCAGAGCCTATAGTAATAGCCCCCGTTTCTGGAGAAATTCAGGGGGTTCACATCCAGACCTAAAGATATACACTCAGATCAGGCCAGAGATCACGGACATCTGATTCACAAAGGGGTTTGGACCTGAAACGTTTAGCATTTTTGATCAGTACCACCTCCTCAGCCCCTACTGTCAATAGTTAAAGTCCCATCACACACCTGGGTGGGTGACATTTGTTCTTTCAACCCCTCCCCGACCCACCCGGGCTGGTCCATTTGGTGGTTTAACCCCATAATGCTGTGTATTTATGCATGTGGGGGGTGGGGGTGTTGAGGGTTCCAGAGTCTGTGGATTTGAACCCACAACCTATCCATTTCAGGGCAGACACTCCACACTAGGACACTGAACTGGTGTGGGCTTTGTAGAAATCCTTTAAGAAACTACAAGGAAAAGTCAAGCAGAGCAGACTTTGGACCTAGCAGAAGCTGAGATGCAAAGATGCTGATTCATAGAGGAGAACATACTGCAAAGCATCATGGGACAGGATGACCTCGCGCAGGTCAACCATTACTGGGCTGGATCACATCAAGGAACCACGTGACTCCACATCTACTCACCTGGACCATGACATCATCGATAATTGATCATGGGAACCCCAGCACCTCACCTGTGCTGAGCCCCGCCCCCCGGGAGGGCTCACTCACCGATCGTAGGAATAGTGGTGACGATCTCCCCGAGCTTCAGTTTGTACAGGATGGTGGTTTTCCCGGCCGCGTCCAGACCCACTGAAACAACAGACAACTATTCAGGTTCCGAACAGTTTCCGGTCCACTCCGACGGGGGTGGAGCCAGATGGCTCCTACTAGCTTAGCTAGCCTCGCTGACCGGAAGTTTAGTGGATTTTTGCTTAAGGCGGAATTCTAATGTGTCCGGCCAGAACGGAGCGACCAGAACGGAGTTAACCCGGTTCGTTTGGGCCTGCTGCTGCCCGGCGGTTCAGCCGTGAAGCCCCGGAGCTCGTCGGCGGCGCTCACCCATCAGGATCCGCATCTGCTTCTTTCCGAACAGCCTGGAGAACAGCGACGAGATGGTCAGACCCATTTCAGCGGATGTTCGGTTCGTACAGCTGCGGCGGACTGGTGGGGCAGCTCCTCCTCGGCGCCACGTCCAGGCCAACGCGGAATAAATGACGTCACAACCGCCTCACAACTTTATCGACTGGGTTTAGAACAGTGCTGCGTTCATGCTCCAGAAGACGAACTTGGTAAAGAGACTTTCAGCGCGTGATCGTTGTGCGTTTATGTGCGTGTTTTTTTTTTGTTTTTGTTTTTTGTCTTCACTAATTTCTCCCTTCATGATGTGGCGTTGACATGAACACGTGTTTTACCTCAGAAATATCCTATGACGTTCAGGCTCCAGCGGGCAGCAGCTGCAGGAGTCAGAGAACTCCAGCTCCACCTTTTTAACACGCAGATTCAAAGCAGAAGTCTCTTCTCCAAAATGAAACGAGAGCTGGATACTTGAGAATAGTTGCGGATTTATAAAATACTATTTTTTTCTTTTTAATAGTTTTTCAAAGATAAAACATTCTCTTTCAAGTAGAAAGTACTTAAAGTCCCAAATCATCTTTTTGCTCAGCTCTACCCCTGTTATCTTTTTCCTGAAGGCCATGAAGGCACCACTGAACTCCCTCCTCCTTCTCTTCCGGCATTTCCGGGTGGAAGCAACATGGCGCCCGAGCAGCTTTTAGTGAGTTATAAACTTACCAGAGCTGGACAGAGGGCGGTGTCCGCCTGAAAACTCACTTTTACAAACCAGAACATCGAAGAAAATTCCGAAACGACACGAAGGTGAGAAGAAATACATTTGTAGAACCACGTATTGGTTCCGTCTTTGAGCCCAGAATGTTCCGGCTCTTCACGCAGTTACTGTACCGGTTATAAACGGGACAAACTGGTCTAGAATTACACCAAAGTGGACCGGTCTGACTATTTTGGATTTCCTGGTCTTAAATTAGAAAACCAGACTAAAACGAGAAGTATTATCAGATTTTGGCTGTTTGGGTTCAGGTTCAGAACCAGGATGCTGATGGAACCAGGATTCTGATGGAACCAGGATTCTGATGGAACCAGAGTCTCCTGAGGGTCGGCTTAGACATGGATAAGTTCGGGATGACCTTTGGGGGCGGGCCCTCCAGAAAAGAGCTGCTGGACACCATTGAATCGCAAAAGAAGCAGTTGGTCCAGTACCAGACCCGCTTCAAGGATGTGGTTCGGGCCTACAAGAGCCTCCTGAAGGAGAAGGAAGCGTTGGAGGCCAGTCTTAAGGTCCTGACCATCAGCCAAGATGTGGACCTGAACCAGCAGTTTAGCTCTGGAGGTCCAGACTTCCTGGAAGACAGCAGTTCGGTGCACAGTGAGGACAGCGGGGAAAAGGCGGCGTCCGTGGACACGGCCAGCGGGAGCATAAGGGAGGACAGGAGTGAGGAGGAGCAGCGAGAGTCAAGACCTGGACTTGACTCCATGGTTTGTCTGAGCATGCATAGTTCAGCCTGACCTCCAATCAGCAGCTAACACTCATGCTTCTCTTTACAGTTACCACGCCCTGAGCCTGACGTGGACAGCAGCAATGGAGAGGTGGAGCAGCAACAGGCCACGCCCCCTCTGAACATGGAGCCAGAGCGCCGCCTCTCCCAGCTCAGGGGCCAGCTGAGCACGCTGACCACGGCGTTGGCCACCGTCACGCAGGAGAAGTCTCGGATGGAGGCCAGTTTCCAGGCTGACAAGCGGCAGCTGAAGCAAGAGGTGGAAGAGCTCCAGGATCAGCTGTCCATGGTGATCACGCAGCAGGAGGCGGAGCTGCGCGACCTGCAACAGCAGCTGGTTGAATGCCGTGCCCGCATCATCACGCAGCAGCACGAGCGCGAGCAGGAGCAAGGAGACCACGCCCAGCAGCTCCGTGAGCTGCAAAAGCTGCTGCAGCAGGAGCGTGACCTGAGACAGGACGCAGAGCTGCGCCTGCAGGACACCAACACCGCCCTCATCGCATCCTCACAGGCTGTGGACCGAGAGGCGGAATTTGAGCTCCATTTGAATCAGGTAAAGGAGCAAAGAAATGAGCTGCAGAGGAGGCTGCACAGCGTTGAGGAGGACCAGAAAAAGCCCCACCCCAGAGTGGAGGAGCTGCAGAAGGAGTTGCAGGAGTTGAAGACGCATTTCCACCAGCAGATCCTCACGGAGACCAAGAAGGTGAGTCTGGGTCGAAAGGGCGCAGCTTAGAACCAGGCCAGAACCTCCTGTTCTCACTGCTGTTTGTGTCCCAGGCAACCGAGGTAGAGGAGCGGGCTGTGGAGCGGGCGAAGGCGGCGGAGCTGCGCGTGGCGGGCCTGGAGCAGCGGGTGTCGGAGCTGTCAGAGCTGCTGGGGTCCTGCGAAAAGATGAGGCAGCGGGACCAGCACGCCGCGCAGAGACTCCGAGACCGGATCCTGCAGCTGGACACCGAGAACAAGACGCTGGCACTCGCCGCCTCCGGCAGGTCTGGCACCGACCTTCGGCTGGACGAGACGCAGCTGGATGTGGAGACGCTTAAGGACAAACTGCAGACTGTAAAGAAATTGCTGGTGCTGGCAACACAGAAGAACCCGGACCAGAACATTCTGGACCTGACGGAGCTGGAGCCGAGTGAGAACCTAACCTCGGTGGCGGCCTGCCAGCAGGAGCTGAGGCAGCTGAAGGAGGAGTTTGAGCGCTATAAGCAGCGGGCGCAAGTGGTATTGAAAAACAAGAACGCCAAAGATGGCTGCCAGGCCCAGGAGCTGGAGGAAGTACGGGCCCAGCTGGCCGAGGTCCGCGAGAAGTACATCAGCCTGCGTATCCAGAACGACGAGGCGGAGGCTTGCCACTGCCGGCAGCTGGAAGAGCGGCAGCAGCAGATGGCGGCGCTGCAGCAGGCCCACCGCCAGGACCTGGAGAGGGCTGAAGCTCTGCACCGTGACCAGCTGCTGTGCCTGGAGGCGGAGCTTCACAAACACCGGAAGCGGGCCATGGCGCTGCTGGACGAGAAGGACCAAGAACTGGAGAGGCTCCGGGCTGCAACTCTGGACTGTAGGCAGGAAACCTACAAAGGCGGGGGTGCTGAGGCTGAGACGGGCTCTGACAGCGAGGGCGACGCGGTCAGCCAGGCCCTGCAGCAAGCCACGCCCACAGAGTCCACTCTGCTGCTGTACGCTCAGCAGCTGGCCCGCATGGAGGTGGAGGTGGGGGCTCTGCGGCGGCAGAAGCACCAGCTTGAGGAAGACCTGCACCAGCTGCAGGCCAAGCTCATCGCCAACGCCGAGCGCCATGACGAGGAGGCCGCCCAGCTGCGAGCTCAACTGGACAAGCTGGTCCGTGACCAGAGCCGCGAGGGCGCCAACCTGGAATACCTAAAGAACGTCACCTACAAGTTCCTGACCCTGCCGGACAGCGGTGGGCGGCAGCAAACGCTGGGCGCTATCCTCACCATCCTGCACTTCAGTCCGCAGGAGAGGAGTGACGTCCTGAAGCTGCAGGGGCCCGCCTGGTGGGGCCCCGCCCTCAAGAAGTGAGACAGTCACTGTGAATCCATTTGTTTGAATAAAGTATTTTTCTGCGTCTGCTGATCTCCCTCATTTCAGATCAGACAGTCTGTCACAAAAGCTCCACGGTTATTCTGGGAGGAGCTAAAGGTCATGAGTTTTGGTTCAACCACTCCACCTACTTTAGTGACCCCCCCCCCCCCCAAAAAAAAAAAAAAAAAAAAAAACCACAGACCCTACCTCACCCCCACAGATTAAACGCAGTGGTCGCATTCAGAAGAGTTCTGGTCATCAGAAAGGAACCAAGCATTCCAATCAGGAAACAGATCCTGAAGGTGTCAGCAGGTGTGAGTTATAGCGGCAAAGGTTCTGCTTTGGTCCACAGCAGGGACATCTGCAGGAGCCAGAACAGTTCTGGCTGTGGTTTCCATGAATCGGGTCATCCTGAGCATTTCTCAGGCTTTCACACACACAGGTGGTTAGGAAGAATCTGACTTTATTGGACCTTCACAGCCTTCTGTAACCAAAACATTTCAGGTGATCTTCATTGGTCCAACAGCAGAAAGAGCTGGTTCCAGCTCCTGGGGGGGAACCATCAGCCAGTTTCAAGGACATCCTGCAGATCGTCCCGCAGTGATTCAATCAAAGTTCTGATGAAAGTGTCTAGGTTCTGTAAAACTCCGTCTTGGACCGGCAGCTGCTGTCTGCGAGCTTTAATCTGAAAGAAACAGGAAGTAGAAAGGTGAGCACAGCTCAGTGTGTGCAGGCAGGTGGTGTTTCTGAGCAGCCAGAACAGAAACGATTGAAACACAGCAGCCCAGTTCTGTTTGGTCACCGGATTTTATGGTGGGGGCTGGGACTTTGCCCCTGCGCTGATTTTGGAGCAGACTGAGGAGCCACCAACTTACCAGCTTCTCTCGGAGCTTCAGGATCAGGTCCACAATCTCCACCTCCGATTTGTCCCTGGTCCATCCCAGCAGGTCCTGCAGGAGACGCCAGAGTCAGACCAAAGACTGGTCCAATGAGATGGAAGGGTAAAAGGGGCTCACCGCTTCACAGATCACCTCCAGGTGGAGGCTCTCCAGCTTCTGCATCATCTCCTGGTGTCGCTGACGGTACCAGCCGTCAAAGTTTGGAGATCTGAAAAACTTTCTGAGAGCAAGGAGACATGGACCAGAGGATGGGTGGAGATCGTACTCAGCCCCCTCTCATCAGGGTGGAGTCACTAGCTGCGTTTCCATAACATTTATGCACAAAACTTCAGAGAAATTATAGAAATGTCCAAAAAAAACCACAACTTCGCAATTACACCGTTTCCATGAAATCAAACCAACCCACCAGATAAGTCATTCAAAAACATGGTGAATGATGTGAACAAGACTTGCATTTACAGTAGACATGATGTTATGGTATTTTTTTAAGTTTGTTAAAGAACTCCAAGAACGCATTTGGATTCAGGGTCGGGTGCGTGATGTGTAGCTAAACACAGAGACATGTGGGAAACATGTTCATCAGTATTATAAAAATCAACGTTATAACAAGTAAGTAGTTGGAGCCTTTTTTCTGTTTGATAACACAAGATCCATTCAGATTTCTGCTATGGAACCAGCGCTCATCATCGCCATCATCACGTCAAAGGAGACGTCTGCGTCTTGTTCAGGCCACGGAGCAGCAAGCTCCTCACAGATGAAGCGATTTTGGGAAGTTGTGGTTGGTGATTTTACAGAGGAGCTGTGGATCTGACAACTCTGCGTGACATGCTCAATGTTTGATGAGCTGCATGATGCTGTGAGACCTCTTGTGGCGCCCGCTGTGCAGTACTCAAGGCACCCAAGTACCTGCCAGAAAGGCCATGTGATTCATTATTTTGAAAAAAGTGTTTCCATCGCTGTTTTGGAAAAGATGTCAGTTGCGATACGCCTCAAAAACCACCTCGCGCGACAACATATTTTTTTCTTTAATAGACAAGTTTTTGTTATTGTTTTTCCATTGGGCAAATTTATGGTCACAAATCCAATTAGTACAATTTCATACTCAATGGAAACACAGCTACTGACCTCAGCTGATGACATCACTGGGGACTCACCTGTACAACCCCACCCAGTCCCCTCTGAGCGGCGAGGTGAGCTGAGGACCTGCGTGCTCTAGAGTGGATAGGAAGTCGTCCTGAATGAAGGGGCGGATCTGGGGAGGAGTCTGAACACAAACACACACCTGAGACCCGCAGCGTAAGAGGTCAGCCCTGATGCTTCACCTCCTACTCACCTTCCAGGGGGTCACGGATCTCTGCAGGGGCATCAGACTGGCCATGTACCGCTCCTGCCAGACAGGACAGAGGGCTCAAATCCCCACCGTCATGTGTCGGCTCAGGTGGGAGGAGTCACCACACCTGTTCTTGCCAGAGAAGCAGTGCTCACCAAAGGAATGATGAAGCTCTGCGTCAGCTCCAGCAGATGGCGCCTCAGGATGGCACTCTGGGCCTCCGACGGTCTCCTCCTCTGAATGCCCTGCAAATCCACAGACACAATTCAGATGAAGCCACGCCCACTCAGGTGTGTCCACCTGCTCACCTTCAAAAGTCTCTTGATGAGGATCTTGTCTTTGTGTAGGAAGGTTTTGTAGGCTGTGTAGATACCTGTCCAAACACATAAACACACCTCAGGTTGGAATTATGAGCAGAAGCTCCGATGAGTTTGTTCTTGCCTGGTTTGGTGTCGAGGGTCTTTAGCTTGGAGGGTTTCTTCACCTTCACCTGCTTTGGTAGGTCACCTGTAGGAGTAGGAACACATTTGGTGAACAGACCAGACCAGCACCTTACCTAAGCTACATTTCTGAAGAAAAACAAGAAATTAAATCTGTTTACAAACAAAAAAATCTGTTGAACTTCATACAGTTGTTTCAGTCAGAGAGTCCAGAATAAAAAAGACAAATATGGTATATCTGCTGCATGCTGGTTGTGTGTCTGCTGCATGCTGGTTGTGTGTCTGCTGCATGCTGGTTGTGTGTCTGCTGCGTGTTGGTGGCATGTTCACAGCATGTTTTCTTTTTCTGAGAAGCCCACAAAACTGGCAGTTTTGAACCTTCCACCAAAGCATCAGTTGTGAGGGCTGTCTCCCAGAAAGAGTAGACAGCTAACACAGAGGTTAACTATGAGGACGCAGGAAATGCACCTTCCATCTTGACGTCTCCCAGTCGAACGATGTGTGGCCAGTTCTGAAATGTCTTGATGAAGAAGGGGTTGGTGACTCCAAGGACCACATTAGGTCTGAACACAAAGAAGAGAGATGCAGACAGGTGTGAGTGATGCTAGTGGTTGATAAGTGCCATGCAGGTGTGGGTTTTCCGGGACTCACGGCGCTTGAGTCTTGGTGGTGTACTCCTTAAACTCACTGTCATGGATGGTGAAATAAGGACGGAAGTCGCAGCAGAACTTCAGTGGACTGATGGACCTGACGGCACCGAGCAAACATCATGAGCTGCTTTGGTTGACCAAAGCTAGAATTTTGGCCACTGTGTTACCTTGTGAGAGCCAGCACAATCTCTGAAGAAATGGTTGGAGACGGCGCCATGATAATCAGCGGTTCCCCGAGCAATGCAAGCTCCCACAGCATCTGCAGGTGGATCAGAACTGACTGGAAACACCTGAGAGGAGCACAGATGAGACTGAGAGATGGATGTTCACACTGATCCAACCTATGACAGAGAACATGAGGGGGTTTCTGACCTGAAGAAGTCCAGTTCATGGATGGATGGCAGCACAGTCGGAGCCGGGATGAGGTTCTAAGAAGAGAGAATCTTGATCAACATGAAAACCTGCAGAGACTCAAGAAGCAGCGGATGGAGAAGTTCTGACCTCTGCAGCAGCCTGTCTCAGAGGACTTCCTCCCAGCTTGTCTGCTTTGGCAGGAATCCTCACCTGAAGAAGCAACGAGCAGACAGGTGGGTCACATGACTCAGATGTCTGATAGGAAAGAGTCGGATAGGACACACCAGCAAGTCTGCTGATCTGCTTTCTTCATTACAAATGAAACATCAGGTAACTTCCTCTCAGTCTCCATAACCTCTTCAGCTGGAGATGTCCAAACCACTGGAAGAACCTCCCGATCTCCTAAAATCTATTTCACTTCCTCCCTAAAAGCCACACAGAACTCTTCCTTTTTAATCTTCCAGAACTTGGTCCTCTGCTCTGTCTTCTGCATTCCTGTCCCAAACACCAAACTTCTTCATCACTTCTCCACCACCCTTGAACTCCTCGTTCATTTCCCTCTAGAGTGTCTCATTCAGCTCTCCTGGAGGTCATAACCACTGACAACCTTCATCATCATACATACATCCTCCATCTTCAGACTTTTCATCCTCCCCTCTGACCCTCTCTTCTCCTCCAGAACACTCTCCTCCTCCTCTGTTCTTCTTTCGTCCTCTCTATGATCAAACATCTTAAAGCTGCCTCGAGTCTAGAACGTTTGTTCTCTTTCTATCTGGTCTCCTGATCACACAGAAGACTCACTTTTCTATCCATCGTCTCCACCATCCCTCTAGTTATCCTGTCAAAGTTCCTCATTTGCTTCAGGAATGTTCATAAGGACACCATCATCTCCTCAGAAGGTTGAGGTCCATGTGAGTGAGGACCTCTTCTGATTCTGAGGTGTCTTCAGAGCTCTTCAGATGTTCTGCTAGATGCAGCACAGATACAGAAGTAAACCCATCAAAGGTGTGAGCAGAGCTAGCTCTGGCCTGGCTGAACCCTGGACTCCATGGAGCAGGAAGCAGAAGACCTCCACTCACAGCAGCAGACACCTGAGAAGCTCCTCCTCCTTTCTTTGTTAAAAAAAAGTGTGCAGATCAGGTCTTAGCCTGCATGAATAACTTCTGAAAAGTGTTCTTTGGGTTTTAGTTTTAGAGAACTTCTCCATGGTTTCTTTCTGTACTAGTGAGATGAATGACGTCTGTCTGATCTCAACTTCAGAGTTCTTCACACCACACATCCTCTTCTCCTTATGATAATGTTGGTGGAGGAACTACAGGAGAAGAAGGTCGTGAGGTAGGTAGAAAGCCTCGACCACAAGAGTCACATGACCTGAAGTGATGGTTATACTCAGATAAGAACAGGTGAGTGAGTTGCTGCAGCTTTCTCAGTCATTCTACAAGCCCCACCCCCTGGCTCACCTGGAAGATCATGCCCATTACAGGTAAGTTGAGAGTGACCCCAGGTGTGGGAGCTGGCCATTGATCGATTTCATTACAAACTGCAGAGATGAAAAGCAGAGATCTTCAAATCTGATTGGCTGGAAGATGATTATGATGCGATCAGGATGAGCTCACCTGTTTCCAGGCACGGCTGCAGCTTCTCGAAAAACTCAGGTGCAAGAATCTGCAGTATGGAGTGGAACAGGATGGAGTACGGCAACCTGGACACCAGCACCAAAGACTGAAAAACAGCCACAGATGGTCACATGACTGCTCTGCTGGGACATTATAGGTGAGAGAACAGGTACATCACCTTCTGGAAGTAGCCTCTCTTCACAGAGGTGTCCTTCACCTGGCGGAAGTAAGCGTATCCAAAGAAATGTGCAGCTTCCAACTAGGGGGATTCAGCTCAGCATCAGGACCTTCACGTTTCTGAAGCTTGGGCTGAACAGGTGAGCCCGTCTTACCTGCAGGCTGGCGGGGGCGTCTCTATTGTAGATGTCGATGGCGCTGGAGGCTCGGCGGCCAACAGACTGACGGAACCTGAAGGTGAACTGGGTGTCCCCATGGCATCCTGGGAAATCACACAAAGACCATGTGATCTCACAGCTCAACTGCTCAGCCACACAGATTTACCTGGACTTACCTGAGTAGGAGTCGGGGAAAGACAAGTAACAGATGCTGGTTTTCTGACAACAGAGCACAGACATAGTTAGAGCTTGATCAGAGCATCGATCCAGTTATTGATCAGTGATCACCTCTTTCTCCGTTAACCTGGCGTCTGGTGGATGCAGCAGCTGCGAGCAGAAAACACAGACTCAGGGGGAGGGGCCACAGACCGGAGGCTGGAATTGGAGCAGGTAAACAGTGGGGCAGGGGGCAGACCACTGCTCCAAAAACCTGCTGTCATTCACCGTTCATATTGAACAACCACAAGACTTCATTCAGAAGTTTGGACCTGAAACTGGCTGGGTCACCTTAGCCCTCTTCAAGAGGGGCAGAACTGTAAGAAGCGAAACAGTTCAGACTTCCAGAGCTGCTCCGGAATTACCCTTTAATCAAACTGGATAATAATATAATAAGGTGAGACACAAACACCTGTAAAAACAAGAGAGCAATCTTCTGCTTGATGGATGGATGATAGATGGATGGATGGATGCTAGATAGATAGATAGATAGATGGATGGACCATGACTCTAAAGTGAGCGTAAAAAAACGGACCAGGTCAAGATAGACCAGGATCCAGGATCAGTTTACAGGTGAGGTTCCTTCAGGTGTTGCACACCTGGATGAGTGAAGGTCATTCTCCACATCTGACTCTACCCGACTGCGGGTAGAACCCTCATCCTTCCAGGTCCAAGGGCAGACGCTCTTCCACTAGGCCACTGAACTGAGGTCATTAGTGATGAAAGAGGTCATTTCGGCCCTGTCCGTCTGAATGAAGCAGGTTCAGAACCAGACTGGGGTTCTGTCAGGTTCTAAAGCGGTTCTTCTAACTGAGACTTTGCTCGGCTCTGAAGCAGGGCTTTAGTGCACATGTCTGAGTCCAGGAGGAAAACATGCACGCGCGTTACGGTCTGCACCAGATCATGCTAAGCTAACGCACCTCGAGGGCCTGTCCGAGCTCCAGATCAAAGGTCACCACGCACGCGCACTCCAGCCAGCGCGAGAAGCGCGTCCACGGTCCTCCTTCGCCGCGAGGACCGGGACCGTCCTGCAGGTTCATCGTGACCGGGTCCGGACCGTCGCACGGATCACGGAGAAAGAGGAGGGGCTCCGGACAACCCCCGCTGAAGAACAGCTGCGCGCGTGCGCGGCCTCGTCAGATTGTCGATGTTAATTAGATTTTTTGTTGGGTTCAAATGTAAAACAATTAAAAGTTTCAGGAAAGAAGAGAAAATGGGACGACCTCTTTTTAAAATATATTAGTAAGCGAGCTAAAAATAATTTCAAAACAAAAGCAGGCCTTCTATTTTGAAGAGGCGCCGGCGGAAGTGCCCCGTCTTCCGTGGAGCTGGCGGGAGCTGTCTCTCATTCTGTGCTGGGTCACCGGACGGTCAGCATGTCGGACCCCTGCTCCTTCTCATCCCCCTCCAGGTGCGTCACCAAACACCTGAACCTGCACCTGCGGGTGGACTTCCGGCGGCGCGTGATCGCAGGGACCGTGGAGCTCACGGTGGAGGCGCTCGAGGACCGCTTTTCTCTGCTGGTAACTGACTGTTCGGGTTTCGGTCCAGATCTGATCCGAGCATGTTTCTAAAGTCCAGGCGCGCACACGAACACACGCCTGATTACAGATTCCTGCTACTTACGTGCTCCGATCACCTGGAGAAAAGCGTTTCTGACACTTAAAGGGCTGTGCGGCAGCGGCGCCTGTTCCTGGGTTCAAGCCCCAGTCGAAGTGCCATTGAGCATGAACTGATTTGCGACGAAAAGTCGATCAATCCGACTGATCTTTACTCTGATCGGTTTTCTCTAAACCAGGACACGTGATCACTGAATTGATCTGGTTTTAATCTCAACTTTTCATCTGTGAGGAAACTGTTTCCTGTTCAGTCATAAAAAGTTCGGGTGAATTTAGGATTTTGGGTTGAAGAATTCGGTCTTATCAACCCTAAAAGGAGAACATAAAAATGAATCCAAATGAAGATTGTTAAACTTGTTCCTCTGTGGAACCATCCTGGAGGATATGATACCAGGGCAACACACACCTGGACTGTTGACGGGCAGGTGTTCCAGCAGGTGTGCTGATTCAGCAGGTGTGTTTTCTGCAGACTTTGGACACTAGAGATCTGAACATCGTGTCGGTGTCGGCCAACCAGCAGCCTGCACACTTTACTCTGGCCTCCAAACACAGCTTCAAGGGGACGCGGCTGGACATTACGCTTCCCTTTCACTTGTCCAGGTGAGACTCTGGCCACTCTGCCTTTCCCCTGATCTTGCAGAGTGGACCTAACCACATTTTTTGTGTGGACCAATCAGGGGGCAGCATGTCATCGTCCAGGTGGTGTATGAGACATCTCCGTCTGCATCAGCTCTTCAGTGGCTCACACCTGAGCAGACTGCTGGGAAGAAACAGCCTTATCTGTTCAGCCAGTGCCAGGTGAGCATCACCTGTGGCTCCACTCGGAGGGAGCTGCAGCATCAGAGTTTGATGAACCAGAACATTTCTTAAGAGTCAGAGAGTTTCATCAGGAGCCTCAGAATGGTGCTTCCTCTTTAACCTGTTGCTTCACCAAACTGTCAAACTGCTCTTCAGATCAACATCCTCTTTCACCAGTTTGAACCAGAGACCAGAACCTCCACGACATCCGGTCAAGTCTTGCACCATGTCCCTGTTGATTCATTTGTGATGGAGAAACTTTCAAAATAAAATCCTCATTTTTGATGTCAAAATCTGAACATCTGTGGTTGGATCTGGTTTGGACCACATTCAGTACTGATGCTGTTTACCCGACTGACTCTAGAACCCAGCTTTGCAGCAGTCCACAACTAAGTGAACTGTCAAGAAAATTATGCTCTGTGTACTGTCTGACAGGCTCATCACTGCAGGAGCATGGTCCCCTGCCAGGACACCCCGTCAGTAAAGCACACTTACTACGCCCAGGTAACAAGTCCATCTGGTCAGCCCATACAAAGATGAATTGTAGAAGTTCTACCTGAAAAAGTGTTGGTCTGCCTCTCCTCTCTACATCTCTAAAGCATCTCTTTGCACCTGTCTCAGGTGTCTGTCTGTATGTGTCTCAGGTGTCTGTCTGCACCTGTCTCAGGTGTCTGTCTGCACCTGTCTCAGGTGTCTGTCTGCACCTGTCTCAGGTGTCTGTCTGTATGTGTCTCAGGTGTCTGTCTGCACCTGTCTCAGGTGTCTGTCTGTATGTGTCTCAGGTGTCTGTCTGTATGTGTCTCAGGTGTCTGTCTGTATGTGTCTCAGGTGTCTGTCTGCACCTGTCTCAGGTGTCTGTCTGCACCTGTCTCAGGTGTCTGTCTGCACCTGTCTCAGGTGTTCTTCAGTGCCTCTCTCGGGTGTCTCTCTGAACGTGTCTCACATGTACCCTTCTCAGGTGTCTGTCCCTAAGGACCTGGTGGCAGTGATGAGTGCTGTGAGAGATGGTCAAGAGGAGGACCCTGAGGACACCAGTCATACCATCTATAGGTTCAGGCAGCCGGTAGGCATCTGCATTACCTTTGGTTTTGTGAGTGACACTGTAGCCTGAAGTTTGACAGTCCTTTCTTTGACCTTTGACTTTAGGTGTCAATGCCTTCCTATCTCATTGCCATTGTTGTTGGAGCTCTGGAAAGCAGGTATTGTGTGACTCAGCTGTGTGCTAGTGTCATGGTGTACCTGTTCAGGTGACAGCTGTTTATCTGGTCCACAGGGAGATCGGCCCCAGGTCCAGAGTCTGGTCTGAGAAGGAGTTTGTGGATAAAGCAGCATTTGAGTTCTCTGAGGTGCATCACAGAAGAGACACACCTTGGAGTTGGACTTTTTTTCGTAACTGTTTTATTAACTCACCTGAGCGGTTTTCTACCTGTCAATCAGACTGAAACCATGCTGAAGACGGCTGAGAATCTGGCGGGACCGTATGTTTGGGGTCAGTACGACATTCTGGTTCTTCCTCCGTCTTTCCCGTACGGTGGCATGGAGAACCCCTGCCTCACCTTTGCCACTCCTACCTTGCTGGTAAATCTAATCTGAGTCAGCTGACCATCCAGAGTCATGTGACCAGTCATGTGACCATTGTTTTCTTTCTGGTTTGTTGCAGGCTGGAGACAAATCTTTGTCTACTGTGAGTACATTGCAGAGTCACTTTAGCCCTCACCTGCTGTGGATCATCTTCCAGGTGCGCTCATGCTTGTCCACATGTTGTCCAGGTTATTGCCCATGAGATCTCCCACAGCTGGACAGGAAACCTGGTCACCAACAATACCTGGGAGCACTTCTGGTAAAAGCACAGAAATGAGTTTTGGCCCCAGGGTCAAGTTTGTGTTTGATGGTCAAGGTCACATTGTTCCTTTAGGCTTAACGAAGGTCACACGGTTTACTTGGAGAGGATGATTGGCAGACAGATGTACGGCGAGCAGTTCAGGCAGTTTAAAGCCATGGGCGGCTGGAAGGACCTGCAGGACTCTGTGAGAACCTGATTCAGATTTCTACAGGTCTGAATGTCAGAGGTTCCCACTCTCACTGGTTCAAGCTGTCCTACAGGTGAACACCTTTGGATCCAACAACCCTTTGACCAACCTGGTTCCTAGTCTTCAGGATGTCGACCCAGACGACGCCTTTTCCTCTGTGCCGTATGAGAAGGGCTTTGCTTTGTTGTACCACCTGGAGGAGTTGATGGGAGGACCAGGTAACACCTGTCAGTGAAGCTCCTCCCTATCTCCAAGGTTCTGTTTCTGTTTGACCTGTTCTGGTTCTGTGTCTCCTTAGAGGTCTTCATGGGTTTTGTGAAGTCATACATTCAGCTCTTTGCATACGGCAGCGTCACCACTGATGACTGGAAGAACTACCTGTTCACCTACTTCAAAGACCAGGTGAGTGGGGGGCCAGGACTTTCAGGTGTGATATGAGGAGGAACCAGAATCCTTGGTCCAGAACTCGGACTGATCTGCCCCAAGTTCAAAGTGTGCTGGTGTTCTCAGGTTGAGGTCCTGAACCGGGTGGACTGGAACGCCTGGATGTTTACTCCTGGGATGCCTCCTGTCAAACCTCAGTAAGTGGGTCCGGTCAGAACTCCATCTGGTCTCTGGGCCCTTCTCGGTCCTTCTTAACTGGTTCTGATCTGCTGTGGTTGGTGTTTCAGGTACGACACCACGCTGGCTGATGCTTGCATTACTCTGAGTCAGAAGTGGATCAAGGTAAGTCCTGCTCCTGATCCCTGTCTGGTTTCATTCAGCAGCTATCCCTGAGTTCTCCTCTCTGCTTCAGGCCACAGACCAGAACCTGGACTGCTTCAGCGAGTCCGACATAAAGACTCTGTCCTCCCACCAGGTCATTGAGTTTCTGTCCCTGCTGCTTCAAGAGGTATGGCAGCTCTATAGAAACTGCGGTCCACCACAGTCCTGCTCCTCTTGGGTTCTCTGACTGTTCTCCTGTTGGTCCTGCAGAACCCGCTCCCTCTGACGCATGTGAAGAAGATGCAGGAGGTTTATGGTCTCAACTCCTGTACCAATTCTGAAATCCGCTTTAGGTGAGTCTGTGGTTTCCAATTATATAGACTATGTTCATTGCTGACTGGCTGATTTCCCCTTAGGTGGCTAAAGCTGTGTGTTCGCTCCAAGTGGGAAGAGATGGTTCCACTGGCACTGCAGATGGCAACTGAGCAGGGCAGGATGAAGTTCACTCGGCCACTCTTTAGGTAAGAATGCAGAATTAAATGTTGGTCTTGGGTGACTGGACCTGACCTCCACCCAGGACTTTAGACTCCAACAGCAGACGCACTGAACTGGACCTTTTGAGCAAAAGTTCCTTTTTGTTCTTCAGGGAGGTTTTCAACTTCAGCAAGTACAGAGACGAAGCCGTTCGAGTCTTTGTGGCCCACCGCACTGCCATGCACCCAGTCACTGCAGGACTGGTGGCCAAAGACCTGAAGGTGGATGTCAGCGGCACCACTGGTCAGTGAAACCAGAACCTCCAATGTGGGGCCAACAGAACCAGCAGGAGGGTCTCAAACGTGTCTGTCAGAAGAAAATGCTTTCTTCAGAAATAAAATCTTGACTGAACCAAATCGTGTTGTTCTTCAGAACTCAGACTAGAACTGAGCTTTATTCTCCAGAAGGCTGGACCCAGTCTAGCTTTTTTTCAAAACTTGTTGCTGAACCGAATTGGGCCGTTCTTCATTTGTTGGCAGCTGGAATGGTCCTTAAGAACCCACTCCAATGAAAATGGTCTTTTTTGTGTAACGTGTTTTTGCAGCTTTTTTCTGATAATGGAGGACCTATATAAAAGAATTTATGATTAAAATTGTGTTTCTGAGTAATTCTTAATTCAAATCATTGGATCAGAAAGCGGATGCTATAAAGAGCTGGGGTTAGTGATGTAACTACCCCCTGGGTGTGCCAGAGTTTCTTTTGCCTTTCCGCTCCTCCTCCCCTTGTGTGCATGGGTCCCACCACAAACCAAAATTGTATTTCTACAAGTAAGGACTGTTCTGGGAGGAAAGTCCACATTGGTGTGTGAAAGCAGAACCTGTTCGTGATGGATCACAGGGTAATGCAGATGGAAAATCTGCAGAACCTAAGGTGGGTTAAAGCTGTCTACAGACCAGGGGTGTGGGTTACACAAGACCTTGAACTACAAAAACCAGGGGGAAATGTGTGAATGCAAAAGTCTGAGTTCATGGACAAAATGGACTTGGTTTTGTAGGAAAAAACCCTCCAAGTCCCAGACTCACACAGACAGACTCTCCATCAGTGCTGCTCCGGACACCATCTTCATCACAATAGTCCGCCTTCTTTCCTTTCTGGCTCCACCCACACCACTTGCGGTGGTCTTACTTACAGACTGGAGACAGTTATTGATGCAACTCCTCACCAACCCAACAGAAGGAAGAAAGACGTGTTCTTAAACTCATGTTCAGACCACTGTCTGTAGATGAGAACTGGACTGAGTTGCCCCTTCAGATGTCTAAAGAGAGATAAACAGCTATTACTCAGTCATTCTATTGGTCAGAATAACCATTCTTGCTTTAATACTCCTTTTAACATCTCGATAACCTATTTTTTTCATGACATTTTTCTTTACTGAAAGTTACTCAAGTTATAAACTGACCAATCTGATACCTCAATAAGAGTAGGTGGAGACTGCTGGCCCCAACATCCATCAGTTGAGGACAGATTATCCAGATTTCAGTAGAAGGGTGGGACCTACCAACAAGTTCACTGTTGATTTGTGGCAGTGGTTGCACTAAGAAACAATGACTTCAGACACTCAGCGCTCACTAACCTCCTCTGGCTTCAAATGGCAGCATCCGTATTCCAGACAGATGGCGACTGAATCAACTTCATTTGGTTGGAGCTGTAATAAACCATTTTCTATGGATGGCGTCACTCAGTCCAGTTCTCATAGACAGTCAAGGTTTCCTACTGAGGGTTCTCCGTGTTTCAGTTTCAGAACTAATGAACGTGAAGATAATATGAAATTGAAATCCAGACATTCACATTTCAACAGGAAGTAAAGGATGTCACTTTCTTTATTACTTGTCGCTTCACTGAACAGCCTCCACACAGACACCATCCTCTTGACTAGTTTGAACTGCTTTGGACCAGTTTGATGAATGGTTCCACTGAACCAAAACCAGAACTTCCAGTGGACCTGCTGTCATTGAAGGACCGACAGATTTCATGAAGGGCTTCCTGAACCAGAAAAAGGCCAGAGTGGAGAGGAAAAAAGAGGACTAATGGAAATAGAAATAGAATAGAAAGAGGACATGAGGAAGACTAGTGCAGCGAGCGCTGATCTTCATCCATTTTCATGCTTTATTTCCTAGCAATGAGAGAAGAATCCTCCGGGATGAACCTGTGATCTCTACAGACAGCAGGTCAGCTGAGTCTGACCCAGAGGAGACGTTTGCTGGAGGTTCTGCTGGAGGAGAGGAGCGTTTCAGCACATCAGTCCTTGCACGTTTCAGCACGTGTGTCTTAGCAAACGTGTTTCAGCACGAGTGTGTTTCAGACGTGTTTCAGATTGTTTTGATCCAAAAATGTTTTTGAAATTTAAAAAATGATTTAAAGTTTTAATGTTCTTCTGAAAGTTCAACCAAAGATCAACCAGGAAGATTTCTGGAGCATTTCTCTGTATCTGTCCTTCAGGTGTCTGAAGCCGAACTGAAACTTTCATCAGAAATGTGTTCACACATCAACACACTTTTACAGTCATATGACTGTGGTAAGGCAGACAGTTGATCAGTGGCTGATGCCATGAACAGCGAGCAGGAGGATGTTCTCGTCAGCTTCTCCAGATCATGGTAACTGCAGCTTAACATCAAACCTTGTTTTGACCTCAAATGTGTTCTAAAGCAGGTCTGATAGATGTCAGGAGAATGTTCTGCTGCAGCTCAGCGGAATCAAATTCAGCCTTCTGCATTTGTCCCTCCTGCAGAAGTGCACTTCAGGAAAGTTGTTCTATAGTTTGGTGACGTTCTTGCAGAAAGACTTCATGCTGAACAGAGAACCAGCAGGTCAAAGCCAGAGCACGTTAGCCTGCAGTTGCATGGTCCAGACAGCAGAGGACACTGCTCTGCCACATTTCAACCAGAGTGTAGAAGCAGGTGACAGGACCTGACTGCCCACTTGAATCACAAAAACCAAAAGCACATAAGTTCAGAGGAGATGCTTTGTTGTGGGTTCTGATTCTATTTTCAACTCGTTTGGGTTGGTCTCTACTGATGTTGATCAGTTCTAGGTCAAATGGGGTCCAAGTCCTCCAGTCATCATCAGCTGCTCCAGGTCCAGGTCTTTCTGATGCTCCTGCAGCCGCTGCTCCTCCAGCAGAGACACCAGAGCGTTCCGTTGTTCTACCAGCTCCAACATCTCCTCCAGGATCAGGCGCTCCACAGCCAGCTGCTCCTCCCCCTTCAGGTGGTCTGCACACAGCAGGAGAGCCAATGATGCTCAGGTATGCTTACACACACGTGCACGCTCTCCTCACCGTCCACAGCCATCCTGTCCCTGAGCTCCTGCTGCAGCCAGCTCTGCTGGTCCTCCAGTGCCAGCTCACGAGCACTGAAACAGAACGTGGCAGCTCATCCGGTGCTGGATCACCAGAAACGGCTGCACCAGCTTCACTACTCACAATATTAAGAGTTCTGATTCATATCGACCCAGAGAGTTCTTCTGCCGGACCAGCTGGAACCACTGCTGCATCAGAACTGCGTCATCCAGTTGATAAAAACCTAAAAAACAGATAAAACAACTACAATCGAGAGCTTTCCTCTGAGAATATTTGAAGGTTTTTCTGTATTATTTCCAGAGACTTCCTGCTTCTCTAAGGCTAACTTTGTTTCTTTTCTACGGCTAACTTTGCTTCTTTTCTTAGGCTCTCTTTGCTTCTTTTTAAAAGATAACCCCCTTCTTTTCTAAGGACCCGCCCCCACGCTCCAGGCAACCACCTGCCCACAAAGGAAGACGCCCAAGAAAAGAGGGGGGTCACCCACGAGCACAATAAACGTGCTGACCAGGCTACCACCTCCTGATGGAGTTTTAAAGTAGGCCAATGCCCAAAGGCAAGGACTAGAACCAGCACTATAATGTCTCATTGTGCATCACGCAGACACCATCAGGCAAAGATGTGATGTGTTCCCCAGCTCATGGTCTTTCCAGAGAACTCAGGGATCCCTCTGTCTGTGGATATGTGTGTATGCGCTTGTGTGTATTGGAGTGTATATTGTTGTGAGGTAAAGGGTGTGTGTAGTAAAGGGAGCAGCTAAACGTGGCGGGTAGACTCTGAGAGGACTTCTCCTGATTGCTCACAGTGATGTCCAAGCACACCCCCACTGAGGGTCCTACATATCTAACATGCAATAAAACCCAAAGGAGAGGGGCCCGAATCCATGTGGCAACCAATAGGAGTGGGACAACTGCAAAGTAGCTCCACCCCCAAGGTGCCTTGCAGACTGATCCCGCCACCCCCTCTCTAATCAGTGATAGCATGAGGAAGGAGGTTGGTTCAGGGACAGCGTCCAGACTGACACTCGATAGTGCCCCCCCCCCCAGCATTAGGCCCAAAGTCTCACTAGCCTAGAGGCCCCATTGCAAAAAGAGCCGACCCCCCAGCTCCCACCCCAACCCACACAAAGAGAAATTCAAGAAAGATCTGGTCCTATGGCCAAGCCCAGGCCCCGAGTGCCACCCCAGTTAGACCTTTGGCCGATGGGACCATGGCAGTTTGACCAGTCAGGGCCGTGGGTCCCAGGTAAGACAAGAGCCCTAGGGTGGAATTGTGGTGGATTTGTAAGTAAAGTAAAATGTGGGCATGGCTTGTATGTACCTGGTTCTCCTCTCAGAGCTTTCTCCACCAGCACTCCTTCCTCCTCCAGCTGCCTCTGCTTCTCCTCCACCTGCTGCAGCTGCATCTGGATCATCTGGAACAGACGGATGGTTACTCCTCTGGTCCTCACCAGCACTCACCTGGTCTCACTTGCACTCACCTGTGCTCTGAGTAGTCTCCTTAGCTGGTACTTCTTGGCCTGTCTTCTGGTGGTTTTCTGAACCCTTTGTGTGGTTGTAGTATTCAGGTCCTCCTCTTGATGCTGGTTCTGGAACAAGGTCTCCTTCACGCTAAGACTGGATGGTTCCTTTGCTGGAACCACAATCCCCACGATCTCTGTGGGACACGAGGAGCATCCATCAGAGTTCCTGACTCGGTCCTCCACATGTGGTTTCTGCAAAAGCATGTTCAGATCAGTGTCCCTCAGAACCAGAACCTGTGTAGAGGACCAGATGTGAGCCCACCTTGAAGAGGTAAGATCTCTTGAAGGCCAGAGCATGTGGAATGTAATTCAGCCGAGAGACCTGAGAAGACAGGAGACGTTCACACTGGCATGAGGTACAGATGTCTGTTTAGGTTCTGATTCACAAAATGGACCTGGGTCAGAACTTCAGGTCAGACCAATAACCCTTCTGAGCTGATTTCTGAAGGATTGAGCTTCTGATTTGGTGAAGATCAGTACAGAACTCCAGGTCAGAGACAGAGGACATGTGATATGTCAGCAGGTACCTCCTGGTTCTCCTCCTCGTTCGCTACAGAAACTCTCTGGATTTTGCTCATGAGGTCCAGCATGTCCAGCTGCAGCTGTAACCACAAAAAACAATAACCATTGGTCTCGGCAGTGGTTTCATGTGTGTGTGTGGTGTTCCTACATTGCTTCTGGGTTTCAGTGAACATCGTTGCAGCAGTGTCGTGGAGTCCAGACCAGACTCTTCTCCTGGAGCATTGGGACACAGGAAGTGACATCATTTCATCATCACAACACTGTCACATTATCACAGTAATAAATGTTTTCAGCACCTGCTTCTGTCCTGGGATTGGATGCTTTCCTTCTTCTTTGTTGCTCTTTACAGTTTCTGAAGAAAACTGTCTTCCAAAGGGCTGTTGCCCCTCCCACATCCCCCAGTCCAGGGGGAGGAGCCTGTCTTTGCTCTTTCATATTAAGGCAGAGATTTACATCCTTGACTAGCGGGGGTGGGGGACAGATGCTTGGTGGGAGACTAGGAGTTTCCTTATGTCTTTTTCTGACTTTGTCACATGACATCTCCCTGTCTAACATAGGCTCCGCCTCCTGTGGCCTAACTCCCCTTATGTGCTGGGGAACAGCCTTTGTGTGTGGTGGGATATCAGTAATGTCATCAAAGGAACTCCAGGCCCCAGTACAGGGTGAGAGCTGAACCCCCACGATGCCTTGCTCAGCAGCACAATCAGGTGAGGTGAAAAAGGAGGCCGTAGAGGGTGTGTCTATGGTGGGCGGAGTCTCAAAGAAAGCAGTTGAGGAAGTGCAGCATTTCTGTTGGCTGGGGGTGGAGTCAGAGTCCACAGGTTCCTGGAGACAAAGCTCCTCCTCTAAAGGGTTGGGCGGGGGGGCACAGGTATGATGAAACTCATGGCGACCACAAGAACAGATGATGAAAATCAGACACTCACCATCACTCCACTCCCCCCTGATACCGTCATCCTCGTCCTCCTCGCTGTGTGGACAGAGCGGCTCCTCTCTCAATAATCTTTCTGGGGTGGCGGCTCTGTTTCGCCCCGCCTCCAACTTTCCACTGAAGAAGAGAAGCAGGTCAAGAAGGTCGCAGGATGAGAGTTCAGAGTTTAAGCCCTGAGCTCCTCGTTTTGCTGTTTGTTTTCTAACAGGAAGTTAGACATAATGCAGGAGACTTTCAAAATAAAACACGCAAAATCTGCCTAGTTTCAGTCGGAAGATCGCACAAAAAAACGTTTCACTTTCTGACTCCATGTAACCGAACCGAGTTCAGGATCCCAGAACTTTCCCTCATTAGGAACCACTGCCAGGTCACTTCCTGCTTCACCCTCTTTGTTTGAAACACCACGTGAACTCTGACCTGTCCCTGAATTGAACACCGTTGTCCAGGCCCAGGTTGAAGTGAGTCAGGACCTCCTCAGAAACTTCCTCAGGCTCCTCCCAGATCCCCTCCTGCGAGCTCCACCTGCGGTTTTCCAGCTGGATCCTCTCAGGTGTTGCTGCCATCACAGAAGCAGCTGCAAACACAGCAGTGCAGCCACACACAGACACACACACACACAGACACACACACACACTGAAGCCCACAGTGATTTCAGTGTGAGGAGCATGCTCTGTGCCAAAGCTCACCAAGACAAAATCCACACACAACAGGCAACTCACCTGAGGACCGACGTCGGCTGCTGGACAATGCAGAGTCTGAGAGAAGTGGACCAGAACTCTGAGAGACAAAACATCTCATCAGATCAGAGATACCCCCACCCCAAAACCCTGATCACTCAAGAACTACCTGGTGTCAGGATCACCCTGACTTCCAGAAACTAAGCAGACCAGAGAGAATATACAATGCACTTTCGATCAAACTCATTTTGTCAGGTGCCTTTTGACCCCTCATCGATTCATCAAAAATTAGGCCTATGGGTCCTGTCAACATTTTTGATGGATCGATGAGGGGTCAAAGGGTACCTGTCAAAATGAGTTTGATCAAAAGTGCATCGTATATTCTCTCTCAGACCCTCTCAGCTCTTACCGTGGAAGTCCTGTGTGAAGCCGATGAAGGTCTCCTCTTCCTCGCTGCTGGAGAGCTGAGCTGACAGTCAGGATGATAAAGACAGAAGAACCTCCCTGAGACAGACAGGGAGACAGGACAGCCGTCAGCTGGTCTGGGGGACCTTCATTTTCATGAAGTTCTGGAGGATCTCCATGTTCAGGAAGTTCTGGAGGATCTCCATGTTCAGGAAGTTCTGGAGGATCTCCATGTTCTTGAAGTTCTGGAGGATCTCCATGTTCTTGAAGATGAGAAGAAAGGATGCCTGCAACATTTAGGGCTACATAGATCTATGATGTGATCACACCATGTGACATCATCAGACCAGTGAGTTATAATTTGAAATTGGTTTGGTTCTTGTCTTCCAGGTTCTGTTCTGGCCCAGTCCGGGTTTTAGTAGCAGTAACAGACGAGCGGGATGAAGGCCACTGACCTCTGTGCTGGTCGAAGGTGTAGGACGGCGGTCTGAGGGTGGAGCCACAGGAGTGACAGGTGAAGCAGCTGCGGTGGAAGAACAGCCCCTCCGCCGTCAGACGCTCGATGACGTATAGACGCTGTTTGCAGAAGAAGCAGGTGAGGCTACAGCCGCCGCAGGACTGCAAACAGAATGCAAACATTTTAAAGTCCTGGAGAGCAGCGGGTCACTGATCCTGTTCGGTCCGGTTCTGGTCAGACCTGCTTCAATCTTACCTGTTCACTGTCAGTGATCTGCTCAGCCAATGAGCTCCCTTCGTCAGAGCATACCTAAACACACAGAGGAAGCACAACTTTACAGCAGACCTCTAGCCGAGGCTGATGGGAATGTTTTTCTTCCACAGCAGGTCCCCTGGAATCAGATTTTAGGGATCACACTGAGCTTCTTTGGAACACAATACGAAGGTTAACCTTCATTCCTGGTTTGGCTGGTTCTGTTGCTAAAACTGTTACTTTCACAAATCAGCCTGAAAGCCCAAGAAGATGAAAGATGGTGATGATGTCATAGCAAGTAGCGGGAAGTGAAACTAAGCTGGGACTGAGCCCCAGCTCATTCTGGACCAGTTTCAATGACACCCACATACACACCTGTACCTGCTGGCTCCTGTTGGAGGCGCTCTGACCCCTGATTCTCTCCCTGAAGCGAAAACTCATCTGCTCCTGCAGAAGAGTTCGTTTCCTCTGGCAGAGACAGGAAGAGAGTCAGAGCAGACCGGACCCACAGTTCTGATCATACAGAAGGTTGGTTCAGAACCCAGGTGTGTTAAATCCCGCCCACTTCCACAATCTCCATGAAAATGCTCATGATCATTTATGCAATGATGACATAATTAATGCTGATGATGACAAGGATGGAGCTCCTGACGTCTTGGTTTTGTTCTGGTTCTTTCATTCCGTTGATGGAAGCTAACAGCTGTGTGGGTTCTGATCCTGTAACTCTGCCCACATCCCAAACTCCGCCCACATTTCCCCTTACAAATGAACTCCTTTAAACCAAGTTGTAAAGTAACCAGTAGTTGGATTCTACTCGGTGTTACCGGTTTCCATGATGGTCTCTGGGCCGCAGCTGGTGGACAGTCTGCAAACTCAGGAGTGGAAAGAGGCGCCCCCTGCTGGTCAATACAAGAAAAGAATGGGACAAAGAAATATGATTGATCTGCTCCATGGGGGTGTGATCATTCAACCTATGCATGAAACTTTTGAATGATGTCGCATCTGAGAAGAAACAAAAACAAAAAACAAAAGCACAGAAACAAACGGCACCAACCTGCCCTGCAGTAGCAGAAGTCCTGCAGATGGACACACCCTCATCCAGCTTTGCCTGTAGTTGATTGGCCATTAGGCGGACTTTACAACCTTCGGTTTCACCTGGATACTTTTCACCCCCATCACTGCTGAACTGGAGGACATAAACCACAGTTCTCCGTCACTGCTTTTTCATCAGTCTTCAGTGTCTTTAGCTCCCGTGAGTCATCCAGCTCTCATATTTGGTAAGGGAGCCGGTTCTGGAAAAGGTTCTACTTTCTGTTTCAGTTCCTTGGAAAAGCAGTAATGAAACAGCACTGACCTGCAGCTCCTCGCTGAGCTGACTCCTCCTTCTCTTGTCCAGATGGTCACTGTGCTCCTGAAGAGATGACATTTGGCTCAGAGCGCAGGTGTACAAAGCTGCAGTTGTGGAAAAACCGGTCCTACCTTTGGGTTTCTCTTTCTGGATGTTTGGGTCCCTAACCTGCTGAGAAGCGATGCTGGAACCACAAAAGCTGCTCTCAGGTCAGCGCTCTGACCAAAGGAACCTGAGTGGAACAAAAAGAACCGTTCTGTTCTGATGATGTTCTGTTGGTGTTTTGATGATGTTCTGCTGGTGTTGTGATGATGTTCAGTCGATGTTTTGATCATGTTTTGTTGATGTTCTGATGGTGTTCTGTTGGTTTTGTGGTCATGTTTTGTTGATGTTCTGATGACTGACTGAGGTGTGCAGTATTACCAGCAGGGGGAGGTGAGTGTTTGAGCAGCTGATGAAATTGGCTCAGGTACATGACCATGGACAGAGAGTCTGGTTCTTCCACAGACATCATTTCTTCCACTGTCAGCAGAGGAGGAATTCCAAACTCCTCCTCGGCCACATCAAAGGCAAGGCGAATGTTTTCCTCCACCTTAGAACCAACCAAAGACTGGAAGTCTCTGAGGGAAAACCAGTAGTTAATCTGAGTTTTTCCTTCCTCAAGAAGAACCATGGATGTTAGCTCAACTTAGAAGTCTAAATGACATCATTTTCTTGTTAGCATATTACTTAATGGAACTTTTTGAAGAAAAACAAACAATAACATCTAAACAAACTCTCCTCTCTGATCCAGGCTTAGGAGAGTCAAATGGAGACAACAATGGAGACAAGTCACAGAGTCCGGGGGAAAGTTTGTCCAGTGCGTCATTCGTTTGCACCTTTTACCTTCAGCTTGGGGTGTGTGTGTGTCAGCTGTCTGACTGTGGTGCTTTGCGGTGGACGGAGCATGGGCCTAATTGCCAACAGATATTGCAGAATGATACATACTTTTTTCCATTTTTTTTCTCCAAACACCAGACGTCAGTTGAGTGGTTGACAGCCGATTTGAAGAAAAAACTATAATGAAGGTTATAGTCGCTAACTCTAACAATAAAGCTGTTGAGTTGGCAACAATGACTGAAACCACAAAGTCTCATAAGGATCCAAAAAAGGTCTAGTTTGAGAAACTCTTGAGGACCACCTGAACATCTCAGACCCTCTCAGAGGATGGAGGACTACTCACATCAGGTCAGGACGGTATCGGTGAAGAAGAGCACACAGGGCGAGGCCATCCTTCCAGGACCAGGTGAGGTCTTTGACAGAAACGCCACGGTAACCACGAATCTGTTCCTGAAACCAGGTCAGCAGCTGATTGGAAGGTGAGAAAGTCTCTGAAGAAAGAGCAGCGTTTTAGTGCTTCCCACACTGTTGGCAACAACCCCCTAAACACATAAAAAGACCTTTCACCTTCCTGAAGCAATGTGGGGGGTCGTAGCCCTGTGATTTCACATGGGTTTGTGTTTGGCTCCACCTCTTCACCTGTGTCCACCAGGTGTCTCACCTGTAGAGGACATCTTATCATGATTGGTGGAAGAAACTTTTAGCCCTCCAACATTTGTGACACCAAGATGGTGTGTACCTGTGCAGGTGTGATCAAGGGGCTGGGGTTCAAGTACCTGGTGGCTGGATCCACAGTGAACATGCTAATGTTCTTCTGCATGTTCTCTGGAGTGGTTTGTGGAAGGTACCGGTACAAACTCTCCCTGCAAAACATACGGATCACAGATTAGACATATGAGGAGTGAGCAGTGCTCCCTGCACCCCCAGGTGTGTCCTCACCTCTCTGCCAGTACCTCCAGAGGAGCTACACCTTGAGCCCACCTTTGTATCATCCAGGTTGAATCCAGAGCTGCCAGAAACCCTCGAGCCACGCCAGTGCCCATGGGCCAGAAAGGCTGCCGACAGAGATAGTCAGGAGGTCATCAGGAGCATCAGGGGATCATCAGGAGGTCATCAGGAGCCTAAGGATTTCTTCCTCAGTCCTGAAGCTGCTGCTCGTCTACATTTGTCTAACATAACTCAGTTAAAAAGTTGTGCCCCCTTATAATAAAAGAGGACCAGACAGGTTTCATTAAGAGCAGGAGCTCTAGTCATAACATAGAAGACTTCTGAATAGCATTAATCTTTGTCAAGCACAAGACATTTACAGTCCGGTTAACTCCCTGGACGCAGGGAAGGCTGTTGACTGTCTCAAATGGCCTTTTCTGCATCGTGTTCTACAATTATTTGACTCAGGAGAGACATTAATAAGATGAGTCAAATTTTTAATATAATAATCCTATAGCCTCTGTAATCACAAACAGATGTAAATTTAACAGTTTTTCACTACTTCTCTTGACACAACAGGATTGCCCTCTCAGTCACCATCTGGTTTAGCATTAATACCTTTGGCTGAATGCATTAGTTGGAACTCTGTTATACAGGGGGTCTCTGCTAGTGGAACTCAACAACAAATCTCGTGTGCTGACGATGTCCTATAGTGCATGTGACAGAACCTCCATCTTCAATTCCAAGACTCAATGAATTAATTCTGTAATTTGGAACATTTTCAGGTTACAAAATTATTTTTTCTAAATCACTTGCAATGCCAATGGGTAGCCTCATGATTAGAATAAGCACATTAGCATAATTTCCTTTCTGCTGGTCACTCTCAGGCAGATCCCTCTCATTACTCATCAGTTGCTCATGGCCAACTTTACACACCTTTTTAATACTATAAAAAAAGACCTTGCGAAATGGAACCATGATCTTAAGATTTGTGGCAGAATGGGAGAAGGAGAACCCCACATCTGTCTGGCCAGGCCTTGAAAATTTACAGACTCATTGATTGCTTCTCGGTCTTTTGTCCTGTAAAAACCTTAAATCTGTCAGAAAAATGTGGTAACAACCTAATAATCACAAACAGTCAAAGCATGATTTTTGGCCAGGCGGGTGCAGGAGAGATCTCTTAGACTTCCATTGCATTCTCCTAACTAGGCCTTGTAGATTGTCCACCCTGAGACTGGAAGGTTGTTAGTTCAAATCCAGGCTGAGTTGTACAAAAGACTTTAAAAATGGGACCCAGTGCATCCCTGCTTGACACTCAGGATTAAGGGGTTGGATTAGTGGATTAAACCACCAAATGGTTCCCATTGGAGATGTTACTGCAGCTCATTGCTCCCCCAAAGATTGGTTCAAATGCAGAGAACAAATTTCACACACCCAGACATCTGATTGGGCTATAATGTGGCAAATCTGAATTTGAGGAAGGCATGAATGATGCAGGTTACAATCTTTGGACACATAAGGGGATTGAGTAAGAGTAATTTATTTGCAGGTTACTCTTTGCTTTAATTTGAACAGATTTAGGTTAAATATGGCCTCCCTAGTAGTGTCTTCTTTAGATGCTGTACCTGCAAGTCGGAGACTTTACATCCAAGAAAACCATCTTGATTTCTGCTGGCACACCCTCACCATTAGAAAAGCTACTGCTCAAATCTCCTTCTAAAAAATAACTACTTGCTTTTACGATGTTCTCAATCATACCAACTCATTGACTGTAGTAAATGCAGTAGAAAAAAAGGCAAACAGACTTGGGTGTGACCATGGACTAGAACATATGGAGATTATTTGCAACCAGACAAAACAAATATCTGTTTGCAATCACACCAGGCTTGTACAGTATAAAGTTACTCACAGACTTCACATCTATCCTAACAGAAGGCATTAGATGAACCCTTAAACTTCACCCATGAACTTAAAATGTAAATTAGCAATTGGAACTGACTGTCACTGTGTTTGGTTCTGCTTGAAAATCTTGTAATACTGGAGAAATATTTGAAGGACCTGGAGAAGATTTCGAGGAAGATTTCTGACCCTGAACCTGGTCTCTTTGCTTCTGGGTTATAAGGACAGTAAATTAAGCTCTACCTCTGGCAGATTGTACAATATCCTGACATGTCACATGCAAGAACATTTTTCTGTCATGGATCAGTGAGAAACCTCCCTCAAAAGCAAACTGGCTTAGACTTGTCATTGAACTTTTTCCTCTGGAGTACCTGATATGTCTGTTTCACTTCATGAAGGTTCTTTTAATAAAGGTTGTGGACACCTTACCGCCGCTTCACCAGTCTCATTACAGCCACTATACTGAAAACTTTAATCATTGACTAACATTATATGGCTAATTTTTTTTTTTTTACACTTTTCTCCAAACAGTTTTTTTAAAACCCTGTGAGAAAGAGCTTTGTTTTGGTTAGCGTGGCTGCATGAATCTTTGTGAGCGTGGATCAGTGTTGTCCTGATTATGTTTGTTGGAAGTATAGTCTATTGAAAAGACAATAAAAACATTTAGAAGAAAAAGAAGTTATAATCCGGCTCCAACAATCCAGATTGACTATAATTATGAGCAAAGAGGTTTGGGCCTGATCACCTTCCGCTTTACCTGGTCCTCCTTTGCCTCCCAACATCTCCCCGAGGTGGAGCCAAACACAAACCCATGTGACATGTCTCACCTCCAGCAGGCTGTCTCCAACCAGAGTGACCAGCAGCTGGTGTCCGTGGCGCTGGCGGATCATTGCGGCGTTTTCTGAAGCATACATGCAGGTGAAGTCAAACATGGCCACATCCGGCTGGCCGTAGTGGTTCATGGCGAAATCCAAATCTGGCAGCTGGTGATTGGTGGAGAAGCTTGCAGCCTCTCGGGCATATGCCTGCAAAGCATCATGGTCTACGTTTTCCCGAGAGAGGAGCTGTTCCGTGTCTGCAAAGTCCTAGGAAACAGAAGAACGAGAACTTAATCCAGACAGCTGTTCGTTTGTGACAGCAGGAGCTACCATTACCTGGAGGGGAGGGGTCACAGATGGGGCTCAGTAGAGGTCAGTTGCTTCATCTTTTGCTCCTCAGTTGGAGCAGGTTTTTGTGATAAAGGTTCTAAGTGTTTTTGAATTGAGAGCTCCCTAATTTTCTGCAAGAATAGTTCAGGTCAGATGGACCATGAAGACAAAAGTCAGATAGGCATCTAACCTGTGTCTTCTCTGCTTTATGTACCAGGAACCTTAAATGAAGAGAAGAACCACGTTTCGAAACAGCAGTGGATCCTCTTTCATTCACCTGTCTGTATCTCAGAAACCAGAAGCAACATCTCAGCACCTGCTGACACCTGCTGTCTATGTGTTGCGAGAAAGAACTGGTTCTTGTTCTTCAGTCTGTATTTGTTTGTTTTCTTCTGTTGGTTTGTTAAGTGGACGTTCTCTGACATGGAGAAATGAACAATCAGACCAAACCCAATTGTGAAAAACAGATGTGGTCTTTTAAATCGAGGTTCTGGAGACTTCAATTTTATAGAAATGCAGACCAGAAGTCATGTTTTAAATATGACCTGATGGAGACAAAGTCCCTTGTTAAACAAGCTTCCGGCAACTCAGTCACATGTAGACTCAGAAGTCTCATGTCTTCATGGTAAATCCTACATGCATACCTGCAGAATGACTCCTTTGTCCAGCAGGCTCTGCTTTTTTGCTGTCATAACGAAGTAGTGTGTGTCATCTTTGTAGTAAACAATGTTCTCCAGGTCAATCCCTGAAACAGATCAGCATGTTAGGTAACATTCAGAGCAGACGTCTTTGGAGGAGGTGAGGACTGACCAGTGGCCTGCTGCAGCTCCTGAAAGAACCTTTGGTTGAATATGAAAGCCACACCGCTGATCTCCTCCACCTTGGCCTCTGCTGAAGTGTTCCTGTTCTTGAAGTTGGCTGTGATGGCAATGGCCAGCTTCCCCCTGAACTCTTTCCGTCTGAAACCTGCCCAAAAAAAATCCACAGGCTCATGCACTGGCTCGTGCACAGTCTCGTGCACAGGCACTTGCACAGGCACTTGCACAGGTACGTGCACAGGTAAGTGCACAGGTAAGTGCACAGGTTCGTGCACAGCTACGTGCACAGGTTCGTGCACAGGCTCATGCACATGACAATGCGATTGATAGTCGACATTGGCTCATTTAGAACAATCCGATTGGATCAGATTCGCTGACCCTGAACCTGGTCTCTTTGCTTCTGGGTCATAAGCACAGTAAATCAAGCTCTACCGCTGGCAGATTGTACAATATCTTGACATGTCACATGCAAGAACATTTTCCTGTCATGGATCAGTGAGAAACCTCCCTCAAAAGCAAACTGGCTTAGACTTGTCATTGAACTTTTTCCTCTGGAGTACCTGACATGTCTGGATGCGTCCAGTACCGGTACCCTAGCTCGGTCCGCGTCCGGAACCGACACCGCAAATGGAACTGGTACCAATTCACATCTGGTACTGGGTTATGATTAGGGTTCGGGCACCTGGTTAGGGTTAGGGTACTGGTGCAGTCTGGTACTGGACCGATACCGGCTTGCAGGTTGCAGGTTGTAGAACCTTGATTTAATTGGATGAGCTAGCATGTCAAAAAACGATGAGTTGGGGACACCCAAAGTGTCAATTTATGACGTGGAGGGGTTCTTACCCATGCATCTATACAGTATGTGATGACTTGGGAGTGACAATGGGTTGGCAGTTCAGAACTCTGCTGAAAATCAGGGTCACTGTTGACTTTTAGAGCTAGTGGTAGATCCCAAGCACCATAATTTTCTTGAAATTTTATTTGATTATTTTGCTTCATTTGTTTGTTCAGCCTGTCATCAAGCACTTCTCAAAGTCTTTCATGTTGATGAAAAATAGCACCTTGGACAGATCGGGTGGACCAAGTGGATTACGAAGATCCTGCAGTTTTTGAGAGTTTTGAATCTGCTACTTCAGCCTTCAGGCCTAGTTTTTGTTTTAGATTCACAAACCTAGAAGGTTGCTGGTTTATCCATCTCCCTTCTGCTGGGAAGCGGGTGGCAGATCTTGATGGTATTTACACCAACAGAAATCCCTTTAGACTTGTAAAATATTCAATTTAATGCTCCACTGAGACTTCACTCCGCTTGCTAGGATCAGAGGCGTTGCAGCCGTTAGCTGCGATAGCTGCGTTCGCCTTTGCAAAGGGTTTGTGATTCAATAATGATCATGTTGTCCATCTTGGAGTGTTGTTCCAACTCACCCACTCGTTTCTTCAGAATGTTTACCCTGTTCTCGCGTTGTTTGTTCTAAGCTCGATGTCTTTTAAGCCCATCAGCTGCCTCCAAAAGAGGCGTTGTCTCTGCTTTCATGAGAGTAATGCATGCAGTCAGGTCTCTGAGAATTTTTATGATGTCTCAATTGTCACCTGTTGCTTGTCACTTGTAGTATAAACTAAGTACACTTGTAGTACACTTTTGTAGACTATTTTCGATAAGGAAATTCATGGAAGAGCCCCCACTATCTATGAGTGGTTGTGTTCTTCTGTAAAACTGTTAAATCTGGAGTCTCGTCACTCAGGAAACACCCCTTGCCCCAAATTAAAAAAAAAAAAAAACACGGAGGCTCTGGGTCTCACAATACCCTATTGTAATACTGGACACTCCCCAATCAGTGCCCCAGTGGTTTCCTTCAGTGCGAGTCTCAGCTGGATTTCTTCTCTGGTCTGGAATTCTTGTTTAAGCTCCTTCCCCATAGGTCAGACATCTGACTGAGGCTGGATCCATGTGAGTCTCAGGTGTGGACGTCTTACCTGGCAGAGTATTCCTGCGCCCATCGGCACCGATGATGACATCAAACTCCAGCTGACTGACCGGGTGGTTCTTTGGATTCACCTCCATCCTCCAGCCTCTCTCTGGACAGGAAAAGTCAGAAACCAAGACAAAGCTTTAGGTTGTTCTGTTTCAGTCAAAGTTCTCTGAGGTTCTGCTCTGGTCTGTGGAGCTTCGTCTACACTTTGGGATGCAGAAGTCATTTTTTGGTCATAAAGGACAGGAAGTACATTCTCTACAACTGAGCTCCTCCTGGAACTACCTCACTAGACTCCTGCCCATCACTGGTCTCAGCTCAGAACTCAGGAGTCTCTCCTCAGCCTTACTCTGTTTGAGTTGCTCCTCCGAAGGCTCCAGCAGCTGCTTGAACTCCACGTTCACATGAACTTCAGCTCCTAACATCAGCACCACCTTCAGCAGGACCAACTGGAGCTGACGAATACCTGCCACAGGAGAAAAGACACTGAAGGTCACTGTGGTCTGAGGAGTGGGACTAGTGGGTCCATACTCACTGATGTGGTCGATGGATCCTGCGCAGAACTTTCCGTAGAACTTTTTGGCCCCAAGTCCCCGCAGGTCATGGATGGTGAAGGGCCACAGGTGGAGCACATTGTTTCTGGAGAATGAGTCCCTCTTCTCCAGCACAACTACCCGTGCACCCATGAAGCACAGCTCTACCGCTGTCCTCAGACCGCAGGGCCCCGCTCCAATGATCACACACTTATCAATCACAGGGAACCAAAGCTGACCAATCAGAGAGCTGTTTCTGCCCTTAAAAGTGATCATGTAGCCATGCCCACAACACTCACCGTCATGTTGCTGCAGGCTCTGGCCCTCTGGTACTCCGGCTGTGCGGCTCTCCGGTCCAGTTTAGCCCATAGAGCATTGGCTCTCCAGTAGTTGAGCCGCTGTTTGAGCGGCTGGTACAGCGGCCTCTGGGGGGTGCTGGAGTCCAGCTGCAAGTGTTCACACAGCTGGGTGAAGCAGTGAAGCACCGTCCTGCAGGTCGATGCTGACACAAACTCGTCAAAGAGCTCTTGAGTTCGGCATTCTGAATAAGATTTGTCCCCCATGGCTACGCCCCCAAGGCACCAAGGACAGGTGAGTGATGTACGTCCACTGTGAGGTGAGCTCAGACGTTTCTGCGTGGATCTGCTTCTTCAGGGGCACCTTCACCTGGAGGTCCAGTCGAAATATCCAAGTCATTAATCCGGATTAGACCGCACAATGCAAACATCCCCCAGAAACTTCAGAATGAGCAAGAGAAGTCTGAAGAACCTGCAGAAGCTCTGGACAAGCTGTGATTGGCTGTTAAGGTATCTACTGCTTCAGTCACCTTTGGTTCCGTTAAGTTCTAATCTGCCTTTGTGTTTCTGGCTGCATGATGGACTCGGTCTGATGACCCTCAGGTGAGTGCCATTATCATCAGCCTCTGGTGTCATTCTATCATTCTCAGAAAATTTTCAGATACTTCCAGAGTTGAAGAAACTTCAAGAAGCTTTTCTGGTAATTTCTCCGATGATTCTGGATGCGAGTCCAGATTGCAGTTCGTTTTCTTCCAGAAGGATCTTTTCTTGGTGGAACAGATTTTAGGTTTTAGAATTCAATCAAAGAAAGTTCTCTGAATTCAGTCCAAGTGAAATCCAGAAGTGCTGAAACCTCAGAGAACCTCTGAACTGCAAACGTGTGCAGAGCTGAATCCAGATGTCCTGCTGGTGCACCCAAGCTACGGCTCAGAGATTTACAGCAACTCAGACCCCCGTCGGACCTGCGTCCTGCTTCTGTCCAGACCTACTGCAGAGAGGACTTTAATGAAACAATGAAAACATCTGCAGCATCACTGTCTGCAGGAACTTCAGCCTGTGGAGAGAGAAGATCTATCCCACACTGGCTCAAGAGTCACATGACCTGCTGACGGTTCCTGCTTAGAAACAAATGCACCATGACACTTAGTTCAAAACACGAGAACCTGAAACCAAAAGTCTGATCCTGATCCTGGAGGCTCCCATGTCAGCTCAACCCCAGTCCTCTGATGTGACGTTCCAACAAAAAAGGTTCTTGTTTTGAATGTCATCAGCATGGACAACTGCAGCAGCCAATCAGCAGATTAGCAGCACTGTCTTAGTTCTGGTTTGGTTCTTCATCTTAAACACCAGAACTGTGGTCATAACCCGGAATTTGTTAAATCCAAGATCTTCTTTTTCACATCTTTGACCAGAGATCGAAGCATCAGTCCGTCATGTTCAGAGAAGAAAAGTCCACACACTCACCTGACCGCTAATCCATGCTAATCCCTGCTCCTCTAGTCACAGCAGAGGTCAGGAGGTGGGACCAGGGGAGGCTCCACCCACCAGACAAAGCTGAGCCTGAGCTACTGCTAATCTGAGAGTTAAAGATCTTACAGACATTGGAGAAGCCACAACCCAATTTCAACAGAGCGGCGGTGGTGGTGGGGGCTAAGGTAAGGTAAGAACGACCATAACTGCTGACAGTGACTGACAGAAACAAACAACATTCATGTCATCTTAAAACTTCAGATACATACAAAGCATTTTGTTTTACTACAGAAGAAACATTATCAATTGGAGTCTATTCAGAGCCAATAATTTAACACATTTTTTCCAAGTTTAATTAAATGAAAAAAAAAAGCAAAATGGATGAAACTTCAGCAGTTATGAGAATCTGATCTAAAAAAATTATCATATAATCCATATCATCCACATCATTCATGTAATCCATTTAATCCCCAGCACATTGATGCATTGACAGCTAGAAATCCTCCCCATGAACAAACCAATGAAGAGTATCTATGAAATCCACAAAACCAATCGATAAAATTAGAGTTAAAACTGTTAAAACTGCTTTCACATGAAGGTCCAGGATTTCCACCTTCAAACCTAAGTAACAAGATAGACTTCAAAGTCTAGGGTTAAATCATCTATGATCCAAGTTTATCCCAGTAAGATTGTTAATAAAAGCATCTCCAGTGTTAATTGTTTGAAGGTCTATTATTCAGATGAAATGCAGGGGAAGGGGTGGGGGGGGGGTGGGGGGGTGGGGGTGAATTTCCTTTCAACTCATTCTAAATAAATTAGACAAACCTCTGCTTTGAGTCAGTTTTTCCTCCTCTTTCGTCTCTTTTTACCTTAAAGCTGTACCTTTCTCATTCTTAAAGTTTTAAAGAAGCACTAGCAGCAACCCCACCAGCCCTTGCCCCCCCTAGCTTAGGGGGGGGGTACAGGGTGGGGTAGCTCAGGTAAGGAGGGAACTGGCAAAGTTATTGATTCATGTAAAACTCCTGAGTTATTTTATATATGTTTGAAATTATTACTTTTTTATTTTTAAACTAAATGGGTGGCGTGTCCAACTGTCATAATCCTGCAATAACTGTCATAAACTCAAAAAAAAGAAACCATAGCCTAATCATTGCCATTTGGCGCTCCCTCCAGCCCCCTCCAGCCCAGGATTGGCCCTGATTACATGACCACATGATCATGTAACTACATGAACACGTCACCACATAACATGAACACTACACTTCTTTTAATTCATGCCAGAAAGGGTTAGAGCGTCATCTTGTGCCTGTCAGTGACATTCTGTATAAAAAGATTCCTTCTGTTTGTCAGGAGGACATCCAGCTGGATCTTCATCCAACATCCTTCCAGTGATCCTTCAGAAGAAACCAGACATTTTCAAGTCCAGGATCAGAGACAATCCTCTAAAACACGAGACGTCTTCTAGATGTAAACCGTTTTTATTGCACTTACATACCAAAGAGCAGCAGGATTTTCATCAAACTGTCCGAACAGCTAAAAACATCACAGTTTGAAAAGCTGGGAAGATGGTGGAGAAGAAAAACATCCACCTGGACAGGTGGGGTTCTCACCAAACCAGCCAGAACATCTGCAGCTGTTTTCAGAAGCCCAGGTGAACGTCACTTGAAGGAGATCAAACCAGAGTCGGGGATCAGCTTTTTCTACATGTGTCTATTGTCCGTGATAAAGAGCATTCCTCCAAAGTTCATGAAGGAGAAAAATCCTTTCCAGACACAAAAAAGGAAGGAGCTTCATACGGGTCAGAACTGGTTCAGTCTTAGTTCATGTGGGTTCCCAAAGAAGATCCAGGATCATCAAGTAAAAATAAAACCTTTTCTGGGGACGTCATCAGGAGTTTTGCTGGAAAACAGAAGATAAACGTGAGAGTCCGATGGAGGTGAAGGAGGTCCAAAGATGACAGGACCGCCCCCTCTTACCAGCAGAGCACGCCCCCTGGTTTCTATGGGCAGCAGGAAGTTTCCCAGCGCGCAGATCACACAGGCCACTGCAAATGGGCTCAGAGCCAGAATTACCGACTGGGACATCAGCACCTGAAGGACACACAGAGTCAGGAGGGAGGGGCTTTGTGAAAACTCCACCCATTCTTCAGGAACGCACCTGCGCAATGAAGGGAGCGATCATTCCTCCGATCCGGCTAAAGGACGTACAGAATCCCATCCCCAAAGACCGCGCTACCGTGGGATACACCTGCCGGAAAAGAACCTGAACCTCCAGAACCCCAAGACAGGGATGTGCCAGGGGGAGGAGCTTACCTCTGCTGTGTAAATGTAAACCACATTGAAGTTCATTGAGACCAACGAACGTAGCAGGAACAGCAGCACGGTGAAGCCAAACCTGCAGACATGGACATCCACAGTGACCCCTCCCTGAACGATCAGTCTGGACCATCAGAACTGCAGGAAGGTTCTTACATGGTGCTGCAGATGTTCAACATCATGAAGAAGACCGCAGCCAGCAGCTGCAGGACGCTCAAACTCAGCTTCCTTCCAAACACGTTCAGCAGTGCGATGTTCAGAGGAACCACTGTGAAGACGGGAGAATCCAGACCCCCCCAGGGTCACTAACATGTGACACAACCCCCACCCCTCCACCCCTACCAGGGTCACAGTACTGACATGTGACACCTCTGAAATAGACGGTGATAACATAAATAAAACCCCACCCACACACCTCTGGGTCACTGGACAGCAATGACATGCAAACAAACCCAAATCATTAATATCACGTGACCCCTTCATCTGCGGCTCTGCTGACTCACAGGCGACCTCCCCCAGGCAGCTGATCAGCAGGGTCTGGTAGTCCCCGTATCCAAATGGGATGCAGTAACAGACTCCGCCCTGATGATGGTGCTTGACCTGGTGCTCTCGGTCTGCGTTGGTCACACACAGCAGGTTCTTCTCCAGAAGCTCCGAGCTGCTCAGCACCGACCCGTAGTATGCAAACGAAGCCACGAACCTGCAGACAAACAGAAAGTCCCAGTTCCAGAGGAGGACAGATGCTTGTGTAGAAGGACCATCATGGGCCCAGGTGGTTGAGCAAGTAAGTCAATGATCAAAGGGTCAGTGGTTCGATTCCTGCCTTCCACTGTTGTAGTGTCCTTCTGCAAGACACTTTACCTTCCCTGCTTCCAATGTGTCTACTGGTATGTGAATGCGTATGAATGTTTCAGTGATGGTCAGAGGGGCCATAGGTGCGGCCTGACAGCCACGCCTCTGGCAGTCTGCCCCAAGGCAGCTGTGGTTACATCAGTAGCTTACCATCACCAAGTATGAATGAATCATGGATACAGACTGTGAAAAAATCCAAATTGTTAGTATTGTTTTCATCTGATCCTGAAAGCTCTCCTCACAAAGGCACACCTGAACTTCCACACGCACACACAAACATACCATGAATACCAGAGGAGGAGGGAGGTTCTCAGGAAGGAGGGACTGAGCAGAACTCTCCAGCTGCCTCGGTTTTTCTGAAACATACAACATCCATAAACTTTGAAACATGCTAATCTCTCCAAGAGCCGGTCCACGTCACTGAAGACTTCACAGCAAGATGAAGGAGGAAGCTGTAGATTCTACCACATTGATGGGGTTCCACAGCGACCTCCACTGAGCTTCCTGCTGAAGGATCTTGGAACCGTTTTACCAAATAAAGGAACAGGTGTGTTAAAAAGAAGGTGGAGCTGATCACAGAAATTCTGATGGATGAAGGTGCAAAAGTTCCTCTTCTTCAGAGGACCCAGCACCTCCACCAGTGGAGGGAAATCTGTTTTCATTCAGCCCTTTGAGAAGGCCAGCAGAACTGGTCAAGGGTCCGAGCAGACGTACCACAGGAGGTTCCACAAGCCGACCCTCAGGCAGAGACGCGTGGTTCATCCTGGCGATTCTCTTCAGCGTTTTTAGCGCGGCATCCACCTTTCCTGCCGACACGTTATAACGTGCTGACTCAGGAATGAACTGATAGAAATCCACAGGAAGTTAGAGTCAGGAGGGCAGAGGTTGGAGCAGGAAGTGAAGGACAGGTGGGCGGGGACACAGGATCAGAAGGATGTACCTTAAACAGGAAGATGAGGACAATGCTGGGCGTGATTGAGATCCGGATCATCCATCTCCAGCCTAGCGTAGGAACGACCAGCATCCCCAGAACGATGATCAGCATGGAGCCAATCATCCAGAAGATCTGACACAGGGACCATGCTGGGAAATTGGTTACATTACCCAGGTACGGGCATGACCCTAGTGCTACCTGATCAAAGCTAATTCACGTAAACAAGTCTTCTTGTTCTCGACCTGATCATGTGACAGGAACTCACTGTGGCCAGTGGTAGCAGGACGGCTCGGTGCTTTGCCGGGATGAACTCTGTCTTCAGCACGAACCTGAACGGCAAACACACACCTAGGTTACATATGAGCCGCCTCCCACACTGGAGGAACGCTTCCTGAATGACGGCGAGCTGACCCCTGAGACACGCCGGCGACGCCACAGCCCACCATGCTACGCAGGAAGATGAACCAACCATACGACGGAGCGAAGGATGTCAGCAGAGAGAAGTAGGCGCTCCAGACAAAACCTCCAAACACCACCTACGCACAGACACACACATGCAAAACATGTACACACACGCATGGAAAACACAATCACATGTACACACAGAACACACACACATATATATATATATACATATATACATACATATATATACATACATACATACATACATACATGCATACATACATACATATATATATATATTTATGCAAATGCACAAAACACAAATAGGCATTAAACATTTTTACACGCATGCACACATGCACACAAACAGACAATATCATGAAAATCATGAAACCATTAAACATGGGCCACAACTGAGTTTTTTTTTCTAACCTTCCAGCGTCCGTATCTGTCAGCGATGTATCCACTGAGGACGCCACACAGCATAAAGCCCAGGAACACCATCTGAGGAGGAGACGCAAACACATGAAAATCATACAAATGCAAAAAAAAAAAAAAAAAAAAAAAAAAACACACAGTCACACAAATGCACAAAAAAAAACCACACACAAATGCACAAAAATCACAGATTTACAAAAAATAAAATAAATAAATCACACGCACAAAAATCACAAATTTACAAAATAATAAAAAAGACAATCTGAAACAAAAGCAAAAACAAAAATCACCCAGACATGAGCAGAACTCAAACACACACTAAACTATATAAACACTACCCAAAAAACCCCACAAAAAAAACACAAAAATGCTTAAAAATCTGGCAGAGATGCACAGAAATCAAATACACTCACAAAAACCACAAGCATACAAATACCACACACAAAAGCATACAAACTGACACACAAAAAAAAGAAATCACAGAAACTCAAATACCACATAAACACACTAAAATCATACACAGACGCACACAAATCAGAAATAAGCACACCACTTTAAAAAAAAAAGAAAAAAAAACACAAAATCAGAAGAAAGATCACAGGTGCACAAAAAAAAAAACCACACACAAAACACGGCAATCAAACAGATATGCACCAAAATGCAGAGCGGCACGGGTCTCACCGTTGACACCAGCGCGACCTGCCAGTCGTCCAGCTTCCACTCACAGCGGATCTCTGGAGAAACCACTGCTAACAGCATGATCTCCATGGCCTCCACGATCTGCAGACACACACAGCTGTCTGTCTGTGTGTGAGGCTGTGATGTCAAACGTTGCAGAGGAACTCACGTTGGTGCTCCCCATGATGACAAACAGAAGGATGTGGAAACGTCCGAAGCCAATTTCTTCCACGGCGTCCTCCACCGTGAACGTCTTGTCTGCAGAAACACAGAGGAACGAGTCTGTCTTCATCTGCCTCACAGCTCTGACATCACAGCACAAACTTAAAGAGATCTCTTCATAAAACAACATCTTCCTCCTGCTGTTCAGCTTCATCTTCAGACAGCTTCAACCAGAACCTGCTCCCTGATGCCCTCATCCATCAATGATGGTTATTGGTGGCTAGGATGGATCCTGGAGTTTCAAACTCACAACCCTCCCCCCTCACCATTGTTGTTGCTGCTCTCCTGGTGGTCTTCAGGTTTTTCTTGGGGCTTTTTTTCTTGGAGCTGGATGGCGCTCACCAGCTGAGTCCTCATGGAGTCTCCCATCCCGGAACTGGACCTACAACAACATCTTCATGTCTCAGATAAATCTAGAACGAAAACTGTGACCAGAAACCCAAAAGCCCGTAGAACCTTCCCAGAAAAGTTTCCCTTTGAAAACTCCTGCTGAGTCCAAACTGCTAAAGAACCAGAGGCTAATGGACCTTCAATATGAACTTGCTTCCACCCAGAACTTCCTCCCATCCAGACTTCCTTAAAGTTTGGGTCCGTAAATCCTATGTTTCGACCTGTTCTGGTCATTGAACCCGATATTCTGACCTGTTCTGGTTCTGATCTGGTCCTCCCTCAGGCTCCTGCTGTGGGGGCTGTCCCGTTGGATCCTGCACGCACCGGCTTCAGGCCCCACCCTCTCAGAGGCCACACTTGTCAGCTGACCCGAGCCGAACCGAGCCTGGCCGGAGTTCCTGTCTCAGGAGTCCAAGAGCTGCTAAAAAGACACGAACAGCTGATCAGGTTTCACCTGCACTTCCTGTTAGCGGCTCCTCGCGCAGGTGGAGCGCGAGCCAAACGCCCGCGCGCACAGGTGAGTCGCATATGAGTATCAGGAGGAAGAACCTGTTCGTCTCGGTTCCAGTTCTGAGTTCTGCTGCTGTTTGATTGGTCGCTCCCCGTCCCGAGGCAGCACGCGGCTCCGCTGTTTTTCACCTGCGCAGGTGAATCAGGAAGGGAAGCAGAGGGGGTGGAGCTTCATCGAGGAGGTGCTGGCAAAGGGAGGGTGGTGTGGGTCAGTGGGTCAAACGTTCAAGTGGAGATGGACAGGTGAGGTTGCAGGGAAAGTTGTATTGCATTTTGAATTGTCATGGATTTCTGATGTCATAATTCAAATGAATATGCATTTTCCAATTTACTATAAAATATTTTAAAATGACATTTCAATACAAAGTTTGCTTTAAAATGATTTTAAATGAGCTTAAAATTAATTGCATTGTAAAATGCGGGATTTAGCCAATTTTGGGAGCTAGTGAGCCTCTGCTTAATATGGGTCTGAGGGTTTGCATTTCAAATTGAATTTTGACAAGCTTAAAGCCCGATTTGCAAAACTGGATTGATTACACTATAGGGGCGCTGTTTTGCAATTCACTTGAATTCTGACACAACAGCATTGCATTTCACAATGTAATACATTTTAAGCTACAGTGCTCAGCATAAATAAGTACACCCTTCTTAAAAGTACTAATTTAACCAGTAGCGCCATGAACAAATACGGACAATTTCCAAACTTTCCACAAGGATGAGTTTCCTCATTGACAATTATTTAAGTCCAAAACATGAAATGAATGTGAATAATGTAACTTTGATCACAAAATCTTGCACTTGGATGGCTATGCAGCTGCCCAGAGGAGGAAGATGTCCCAATCATTCGCGTTTCCACCAACCTGTTTCATGCTCAGTGTCTTTACATGTTTCCTAAAACTAGATGGATATGATTTTACTGGGCTAGTTATGACGACATGCCTTTATTTGATTTGAAACACACGTGCACACACACAGGGCTGACTGCATTAGTTTTTTTCTGATGTTATTAAAGTTTATACCATTATTGGCATTATTCAGGTGTCCGTCTATCCCTCCTTTATCTTTGTGACCAGAAGGAGCTTGTGAGCTCTGTCAACAGGAGTCAATCAATTTTCTTGCTGCTTGTTCATCTCCTGAACATATGTGGATTATTTTTTCTGTCAGGAAGATGATCCAAAGAAACACTTTTCGTTTCACAAATATGCTTCTCTTAAAGAAAAGTCCATCAGAATCCAGAATGTTTACATGGCCTATTTTAGGTTTAATTTGTGGACTTTTCTAAACTTCTTGATGGGGGAGACTATGGCTTCCTCCCTTGGACACAACTACACAACAAACCTTTTCTGGGAGACCCTGAATGTCCTCAGTAACAGTGTTTTCCAACCCTGGTCCTTAGGGAACACTGACCTGCATTTTTTTCAATCCAACCCTGCTCAATCACACCTGCCTTTGATGACTGTGATTGTCCAGCTTCTGCAGAGCCTGATGATGATCTGAATCAGGTGTGCATAAGCAGGGCAGCATGGAAAACATGCAGGACATTGTGCCCCGAGGACCAGGGTTGGGAAACACTGCTCTGGAAGACCTGGATGCTCTTTTTTTTCTTTTTTACTTGTCTTGTCCAACAGCTGAGCGAGCAGAAGGCCTCTTGTGTTGGACAGATTTTACTGTTACAACAGAGGTTTATAAATCTGCTGACACACTAGGGGTAGATGGAAAATAAGGATAGAGAAGACGAGGGTGGAATGTAGAATACTTGGATGTTCTCTTGAAACCCTGAATGTTCTTTAGAAGACATGGTTGTCCTCAAGCTTACCTGGATGTTCTCTAGAATACCTGGGTGTCCTATAGAAAACATGATGGACACACTTACACAAATTATGGGTGAAAGAAATGTGACTCTTGAACCAAATAGTTCTGGATTCGTTGAGCAGGTTCTGGCAGACTATGTTCAGATTTGGACATACACCAGAGTGAAAACAAAGTCTGTTTGGGTCTGAACATGTTTCTTTATTGTTCAGTACAATCAGATTTCAAACACCACAGGAAACAGCTCACAGACTCAGTGGGATGGGTCTGCTCTGGTGACCCAGCCTTCACCTAGCTGGTGTTACTGGTGTCTGTATGACAGCCCCCACCTAATAAAACATGTTCAAGTTCAGTGAATCACACATGGAACCTGGACTGAGGCAAAGTGGCCTGATTTTGGACTTAATCCAGGTCATGGGACAGGCTCACCTGGCGAGGGTGTGGCCTCAGCACAGTGTGAAGAAATTAGTTTATACTTGGCACAAGTGAGGATGTTCACTCATGTGAAACTGGAAAATGATGGTACCAGAAATGTGGGACAACAACAACTTATCATCCCTAAAACTCAAAGACTGTCAGGCCTGCCTCCAAAGGCTGGTGGAGCCAGGTAGAAAGAGAAACCTGGTCCTACATTTCATCATTAGAAAGTCAACATGCCCAGTAACAGAGTCCTCACTAGTGTGCGTATGTGGGCGGTTTATCCTCGCGCAGCTTCATGGTACACAAACCTCCACAGCACCACACTTATCTGCTGTATCATCCAAAGTTTGTAGCTGAAACACAGACCAAAAAAATGGAGGAAACATTCAGGTGGACGACCCAGCAGAGAAGCAGTCGGAACCTGTTTTTGTTCTAGTCTTTCTGGTAGGTTTAACACGTCTCTCTGTATTTTAAAGTAGCACCATTTGGTCTTCTGGGCAGGGCCAGGTCCCACTGGATGATTGACACATGCTAGGTCCAAACCAAGAGACTTATGCCTGTAAAGTTTCTGGCCTTGGTGCCTTGGTTCTGGGCCACACTGATATGACTTTAGCAAACACATACTGTTTTTTGCCCAGTTTTGCATGTTTGTGAAGTCTTCACACCCTGGAGGACGCTAAAGATGAAGGACCATGAGTCTCGCTGTGTGACATTCTTCAAGCTCGTCATCTTTACTTGATGGGCAACATCTCCTAACTTTTAGACACGAGTGTTTTTGAGCAGCATGCTGAACAACAACAGAAACATCACGAGCAGCTAAAGCCTCAAACTGGGCTTGACATGCTGAAGTAAATGACGCAGCCTCCAAGAAGAGCTCTAGAAGCAGACCCGAGAACGCCACAGACAGCCAATTAGAGATGATGGGCCGACAAACCGCCAGACCTCCTTTGGTAGATGGAGGTAAATCTACACAGAAACATCAGGTGTGTAAGGGCGCCTGCAGATGTTATTCTCTGTTCCTTCATGTGTGTCCGTGTTGGAGGGGTGCTGGATGATTTTCATCCAACTCTGAAACTGATTTTATACCTTCTAGAAAGAGACGTTGCAGAAATCTCCATAGAAACAGTCCAGCCACATCATAAGAGCGTTTATGACCTCACCTTCTGTGATGAAGGTGATTGACACAGCGTGACCCCCAATGTGGATGGTGTCCACGTTGGGACGAAGCAGGTATGACTCCCAAACACAAAACTCTGACCCTGTCAGGTCCCACCTTTTGGGGATTTTTGACTTGCAGCCATCTGCAGCGCCCCCCACAGACTGATGAATGCAACAGAACAGTAACAGGTAGCCCAATGGCAAAGCACCAGCCAGTACCATGACGACACGATCACAAGCAAAGATGCAAAGCAACAAGCACCTACAGCAAACTGAAACACAGCAGGAGCAAGCAGAGAACAGCCGTCTGGCTGTTCAACCCAAATCAAGCAGTTCAAAGAAGACTCCGATGAAGAAGCAGCAAAAATAACATCTCGATACTTCATTAGGACTTTAACATTTACATTGTGCTCATTGGAAATCTATGTTTTTACATATATTTTATTCATACTAAAGAATATTTTTCTCTCCTTTTATCTCTCTCTCTCTCTCTATATATATATATATATATGTGTGTGTGTGTGTGTGTGTGTATATATTTATATCTATCATGTTCATGTTTCTGGTTCATGTGATGCCGTTAGAGTGGTCTACAGTGCAATGACCCCACCAGGACAGTTTCTGAGCCCTGATCAATGTGGCTGAGGGGACAGTGGAAGGCAGTAAGTGGTCAATGAGATGTAATGAGGCTGATGGTTAGCACCACAGAAGATCTGGAGGAACGGGGCCCTTCAGAACTTTGGATCGGGAAAGTTGTCTCTCAAGGGTCTGGAGAGACCAGTCACTGCAGAAGGTCCGGAATGACGACCCTCCCGTAGGCCTGGAGGAAAGATCAAACCCTGTCCAAAATCTGGACCCAGGAGGATGGAGTTGCCCTTCAGAACCAAAAAAATCCCCATTCCAGACATTCAGCAGGACAGAGTATGTCTGAAGTTTAGAAAAGGTTACCATAGAATGATTGACTACAGGAAGCACTTCAGTGAAAATGTGTCTGACATACGAAACGATGGAATTCTGAGCTGAGGAGCTGGACACACCAAGAAAGATGGACCCTGTATAGTACCGAAGGTGGAGATAAGACACTGTCCTTTTCCAACATGGACCAGATTTCTTTTGGGGTCAGGGGCTTAGACGTGGAGAAAGTTAGCATTTATCACAAAGGTAAGTCACGGTCCAGAATGCTCCAGGTGAGTCTAAGGATAGCTTGTAACTGCAGCCTGTTTCTGGGCAAGCCGTCGCAGTTCCTCTCTGATGGCCTTTATGAGGGAGGCCGAGGTGTGTGCTGAGGGGGAGGCATCCTCTGGGGGGTACTCTGGGGTGGGCGAGGTTAAAAGTAGGGGAGGAGCCGAGGGGTCTTGTAAAGAGGAGCTTGGCATTTGGAAAACAGAGGAAGAGGAGAACTCTGGAAATGACAGGACCTGCAGGGAGAGGACATAGAGGGGGAGGAGTCACTTTGTAGAAATCCTGATCTGCAAGACCTTCACCGTTCTTCACGGCCTTTGACCAAACTGCTGTTTGGGGTTTTTCGGTCCCACATTTGTAACATTATAATCACTGGAAAATAGTAATGTAGCTGCTTGAACTATTGAAAGAAACCTTAAAATAAATCTTGATAAAGACTTGACTTTCACTTGGGTTCTAGAACATCCTCCATCCATCTCTACATTACTTCTAAAATCAGGAACATCCCGTCTCAGCTAAATAATCTGCATTTGAAAGGGTTTTTTACATTCCTCCTGATCTACCTCCACACACAGGAACGAAGGAGCTAATAATAATATTATATGAAATAATAATATTTCAGTTAAAATGAAGCTGCACCATTCCACGTCGTCATCACTGTCCCACCCACTCTGGCATCTGATTGGTTACACAAGGCAGGTCATCGCCAACCAAAGGAAGAGTCTAAATGATCTACTGATGCTAAACAAATCGGTTATCACCACTTTAATTAATCGTAACGTAATCGGCCATGAAAAGCACATCACAAACAAGTCACTCCAGTAACCAAAGATCCAACAGTTCTACCTCTACCTGCGAACCCCCTAACCCTCCTCCAGTAACAGGAATACCATTCCATTCCGTATTTGTGATCGTCCGAGGTACTATGAAGACCATCTGAGAGACGTATCTGTATCTGTCCTGAATCCTCACTTGGTGGGACGTGTCTGGGACACCTCCCTGACCTACCTAGGGAGGCGTCTAAAAGGAGGCGTCCATCTTATCTTAACCCTTTCACAGCAGAGCTTTAGCTCCAGTGTTTACGTTCTTTGAACTATCGTAACGCTTCCACTAATTCAATTTAATTTATCTCTGCTTGATATTTGTTCATGTTTGAAGTTGTGACCTGCCAGGATCTGGCAGCAGTACTTACACTCTCTCTGCTGGCTCCAGGTCTGGAGAGGTCCTGGTCCGAATGCTGCTGGTGCCAGCTGGAGCCTGTGGGACCTGACATGCTGCGACCCACTCCCACTCCATGGTAGGAACCAATCTGACTGCACAGACCCACCTGTGTCAGGTGGTGCAGTTGGGCACCTAGAATAAAACCCAATAAAAGAGAGACAGAACTCAGAGATTTTTGTAGAAGGAAATCATTTCTATTATGAGGGAGGGTCTTAGTGTGAGTTACTGGAATTGTCATTTTTAGATTAAGTTAACGCCGTTTTTTATAGATAACCAGCAGATAACTGACTGTGGGTCCTTGAAAACATCAGTAAAGTTTGTGCGTTTAACTTCTCAGAATGATTACTTTTCCTTCACCAGAGTGTTTGAATCAGAGATTGATTGATAAATGGGTTAATTAGTTTGCCGATATTTTGTGCTTTGATTTAAATATTTAATAATCATTGAAAATATTATTCAAAATATTAATACCATATATCTTCCAAAAGTATATCTATACCAAAAATGTGGCAGCCGGCCCGTCATTTATTAGAACCCAGGTTTAATTCCATCACAGACAGAATGGTGATGGCTAACAGGCTCATTTTGCAGTAATATTAAGTCAGGAAATTCAAACAATACCACCATATGATTATTTCAGGATTCATGGAAACGATGAGAACATTGTTGGCAAAAAAAACCCCACCTGATCCAGGTAATCAACAGCAGATAAGGCAGGGTTTATGGAAATCCAGCAGGAAGCCGGCCCTCGAGGCCTGGATTTGGGCACCCCAGTTCTAATTTGGCGCTCGCTTTCTCTGCACCTCCACCAGGACGTTGTTAGCTTGTTTCTGCAGCTGTCTTCTCCATATCACCTATCTGCTTGCGCCATTGTCAAATACGCTTAGGATCCACCCCAAAATGTGGTGCAGATTCCTCACCAGAATGTTCTTTGGCATAATACCACAGACATCCAGCGTTTGCATGGGGTTGGGGTGGAGGGGCATATCTTAAAGGAGCCTGGCCACTATTACAGACCAGATTCTAAAGTAACAAACACCTGTTAGACCCAGGGTTTATTGGAGACCGGCCACTATTGGAAGACATACGGTAACTGGTATTGGCCTTGAAAAAAACCCCATCAGTTGATCACTGGTTTGAATAAGTGTACCTGTACTTCCTCCTACAGGTCGTGGTCTGGAAGATGAGGGGGGGTCCTCATACTGCCCCCTGTTGGAGTAAATGGACTCCTGCAGTTGGTCTCCAGTGGAGATGTATCCTCCTGAGCCCATTCCTTGTCTGTTTAAAGGACAGTGGAAATCAATGGTGGTTCATGCTCAGTCTACAGACTTGGATCTGGGTCCGATAGTGCTTCTGCTGCTCACCTCTGTAGAAGACTCTGAATGGATGTGGGGGACATTCCTAACTCCGCATATCTCTGAGAGAACAAACCAAGAGGAACAAATCCATCACTAAAGGCTCTCATAAATGCATTTATTACAGGTAGGTAAAGAGATTAGCTCACTGAGTAGGAGCTTTGCTGCTCAGAAATAGGTCCAGGGGGGACTTATTTACACCAGCTTACCCCACTCGCCCCAGCACTGCTCTGTGAGGACGGCGATACCAGGGCAAAGGCATCATCCAGGAGAGAATGCATCTGCTGCCGCGCCTCCTCAATGGAGGGCTGCGGGGGCATGTAGGGAGGTGGAGGTGGTGCAGAGTCAAAAACCTCATCCGTGGGGGAGGGGCTTCTGTTGCCTTGGGGCAGATCAGGATCAGACTGCAAGGAAGGGTAGAATTATTTTCAGCACCATCATTCTCAATGCGACCATAAAGAAGCAGAATCCAACAAGGCTATGTGCCAGTTCCAAGTCCAGGTAAATAGCTAAAGCAGTAGAAAGCCAAACTGGAGGGACTGTTTCCCGTAACATCATACGGCGCTCACTGCAGAGGAATGGTATGCATGGGTATGGTCCACAAAGGAGGACTCTCCTAAAGCCCAAGCATAAAAAAATCACACCTAGAATTTGCTAGGGTCCCTGCTGAAAAAGAGGAAGACTAAACACACATAGAAAGCTACTGTTGCATTTCTGAAGAAGAACAGGGTGAAGGTGATTGAATAACCAAGTATGTCTCCTGATCTGAATCCAGTCGAACTCCTGTGTGGAATTCTGAAGCAACAAGTTGAGCATCTCTCTCCATCCAGCATCCAGGCCCTAAAAGAGGTTATTCTTGAAGAATGGAAAAAGAGAGATGTTGCAATATGTCTCCAACTTGTTCATTCCATGTCTAGAAGAACTGGTGCTTTCACATTGCTCATACAAAATACTAGATGTAGTAGTTTTTGATGCAGGATGTATTCATTTTAACTTCAACCAATTTGAGTAAAACTGAAGATTTTTGTGATCAAAGTTACATTATTCATATTCATTTCATGTTTTGGACTTAAATAATTGTTAATGATGAAACTCATCCTTGTGGAAAGTTTGGAAATTGTCCTTTTGTTCATGGCGCTACTGGTTAAATTAGTACTTTTAAAGAGAGTGTACTCATTTATGCTGAGCACTGTACTTTATGATTTTCGAACGCTGTTCCTGTAGGTTAAATGTTAAGCATGGTGTGGTGATTTTGTATTGATTTAATGATAAATCTGCCTTTTGTGAAGTGACTTTCAAGCAGAAGAGGAAAATTTTTGTTTCTATACAACAATTTTGCCAATTTTTGGTCTTCACCATGGTCACCTTATTATTTAGCAGCATCTTGTCTTTGCGCTGTTTCTCCTTATTGACTCGGTTACTTTTGGAGTAAATATAACTAATTACATGCTGAGGGCTTGAAGGTTAAGGGAGAAAATCCTAAGGACGCTCTAAAAACCACATCAGTACCCAAACCGCTCTGCAGCAGGTCTGGACTGACAGCACTGAGGTTTACTCTCACCATGTAGGCCACATTGTTCAGTCCTGGGTACTTCCTGTACGTGGCGCTTTGGTCAGTGAGCAGGCGGTCTCGGTCTGTATCAGGGAGACTTCCTGGACCGGGCTGAGCCCACCGCCCCCGAGGAGAGTGTTTCCCTCTGTGAGAAAAACAGAGCGTGATGGTGAAAGGCAGAAGAGACGTCTCACCAATATGACTCAGGAGGAGCCGCTACACCAAAGCCATTCTTCTAGTTCAGAAAAGGGTCAGGTCTGCTGAGAAACTGTCACTATCTCTGCAGGAACCCCAGTTTTTGGAGAACACAGACTGGTGCTACCTGTACTCCGAACTGTACTGACGACTGGACTTGCCCAGAACCCAGAACTTTGAGGTCTAAGGTGGAGTCTCACCTTTTCCTGGACTCATTGGGAGTTGTGGGTGAGGTGTCGGCCTGAAGGATACAGTCCATGTGGTCATGGGCAGAGCTATACAGTCTTTGTGCTGCCTCGCTTTGGACCGGGCCGTCACCAAAGGCATCCATGATGTCATCCATGGAGGGAAACTCGCATTGGCCCCGCCTCTTGGCACGTTGCCGCAGTTTGTTCCTGTGATGCTCAATCTCTGACTTGTGCCTCAGCGCCACCTGCAGGAACACATTGAACGGTGCGTCAGGTCGAAGCCATCATGTGGTTGGCAGGTGCTCGCTGTGCTTCGCTCACCTCAGTGTTGACCTTCTCGTTGAGGGAGGGGCTTGGTTGGGAGGTGGGGTGCAGTGGAGAGCTGGATCGTGGCTGCATGGCAATGAGCTGCACCTTGTTGGCCTGACGACGGTTGCCGTCCGACGAGCCGCGAGAAAGGCGATCAACATGGTCAAAGATGGAGGACGAGGACAGAAGTTCGTCTGGACCGTAGCCTGGAGGAACAGCTGCAGGATGGGGTCAAAGGTCAATGCTGAACCAAATGGAACTCACGTCATAGGTTTGTTTTTTTATGTAATTCATCTTTTTATCGGGTTTTAATTTAAACAAGAACCCACTGTGATGACATGGTAACAGAAAAATATCTGAAATGTGTTCTGTAGTCCACTTGGTTTTGTGGTATAATTTCACATCATTTTATTTTTTCATGAGGAATGGGTCTGGGTCTTTATGGATTAAGATTAATCAAAACTTTGTTTAATGTTTTAAGTTTTTTAGGTCTTTCACAGCTGACTTGAGCATAGATTTGAACCTTCAACCAACCAGTCTCAGGATGGACACTACCACAAGGCCACAGACATTTCAGTTTAAGTGCTGCTCTGAAACTTTTTGTTAGTGTGTGAAGTCCGACATAGATTATGGTTGTCGTGTAAACTCACCTGTCTTGCTCCTCCCTGCAGTGGTAGGAACATGAAACACAGAAAAAGAAATAAGGTTAAATATGACGGCAGTGGAGAGGGAGTCCTAGCTGGTTCAGACATCTATTCTTACGCAGACTCTGACCATTTTTGGCCTTCTTGTGCTGTTTCCCCTCACTAGGCATGGCCACGGGTCGGGTGCTTTCTTCTACGGACTCTCTGCCACTCGACTGCTCGCTGCCCAGTGAGTCGCCATCCGATGGGCTGAGCCTGGCGGGAGAAAGCATGTGAGATTAGCCTCTGATGTTTAGGACTAGTTAAAGGTTCAATTCCACAGCTCGGATGTTTGTGGAGACTACTTATGTTCAGTTGGCAGCTGACCTCCCCCTGCGGCGGCTCAAGCGGGTGGGTTTGGTGGATGATCCTTTTGATTTGGGGGTGTTAAGGTCTCCAGTGTCTGAGGGAGTGGCTTCTTTGGTGGGAGCAGGTAGTGGACCGGGTTCCTGAATCACCATGATGTCATCTTTACTGTGCTGACCAAGGTGAAGCTTTGCAAAGTCAAAACCTTTGACACTCGGAGCCTGAAGCTACAGTCAGAAAATAATTTGTCAGACCCAGCAACACCGAAAGTTAAGGCCTGTTCTGTTGACCTCTGACCTTCTGCCTCTGCTGGATAGTGTTGATAGCATCAGGCTGAAACTCAAGCTTCTCAGAGCCACACAGCTTCCAGTAGAGAAGGATGATGATGAAGACTGCAAGAAGAACTGGAACAACCACGCCCACAATCAGCCAGATGTTGTTGCTTTGTGTCTCTGCCGGAGGGACAATGAGCTCCTCCACAGCTGTACACAGGGAAAATGAAAGGACACAGATGAGATTCAGGTAAGATATAGATGAGAGACAGGTAAGACCCGGGTAAGACTCAGGTAAGACTCAGGTAAGATACAGGTGAAAGACAGATGAGATACAGGTAAGTTACAGGTGAGATACAGGTGAGACTCGGGTGAAATATAGATCATCGACAGTTGAGATAAAGGTAAGAAAAAGGTGAGAGACAAGTTAGATGTTTGTGAGACTCAGGTGACTGTCAGTGACTGTTGATGCCTCAGGTTTGAAGTTGAAAAGCTGTTTGCATATGGGCACTTTAGCATTCTGACTCACCCTGTGCCAGTGGTTTCAGGACTCTGTGTCCCAGGACGATGGCAGCCCTCTGAAGATCCAGACTGTTCAGGGTTGCAGCTGTTACCTCTGCTGGGACCCTCTCTCCACCAGAACCCTCCACAAAATAAAATACCTCCAACGAGTGCTCTGGACTGGACAGCCTGGACACCCGCACCACCTGACACATAACAGGAGTTCAGGTTCGTGTCGCATACCTACTTATGTCATCTCAGATCATTGTTTCCTTCTGACGGCAGTGGTCAGAGTGAGTTCAAACTCACATTTGAACCTATTTCTTGACACAGAGGATTAGCTCTACCCACAGCAAGAACGTCCCAACAAGCTAAAGCCCTGTTTGCTGAATGTTGAAGCTCAGGTGCATCAGGTGTGTACCTGCAGGCTGTTGTTGCCCACTGCAGTTGCTCTCCTCCAGCGCCTCCTGCTGGTTTCTTGCAGTCCCTCCTCCAGTAGCAAAGCCAGACGTCTCTCCAGACGAGCCTTGAAGCTGCGTTCAGCCACCAGCTGCTCCTGGACACCTAGCAGAACTGAAACAACACCAGCAGCCGGTTGGAATCAGATCCAAATCGGACCACTGACATCTGAGTGTTCAGGTAGGTACCTGTGCGGACCCACGAGGAGCGCAGGAGGTGAGACGTGTTAAGCTCCGGGTAGTGGAATGCTGAAAACACAGGTGTGTAACAGGTGAGAGTTCCACCTCAGAACAGGTGCTTGTTTTATCAGCATTGAAACAAAGATCATTTCTGTTCCAGGTGAGGAGCACCTGATGTTCCTGTAACACACATGCGAAATGTCTAAAACAGTCATACGTTCTGCGATCTGCAGTGCAGGAAATCCAATGTAGAAGCTGAACTCCACCAGGCTGAGCTTCCTCAGGTGTTCGCTGACCTCTGATCCTGGCAAGTAACCCCGCCCATCACGCAACGCAAATATAATATCGACAGCAACTTTCCTTTTCTCTGCTGGCTGGACGTTGCCAGTTGTGATGTTCAGCAACTGCATGGAAGAAAAAGGTTTTTTGACTCAGCTGTGGATGAAGTTCTGGTCATGAGAACACACAGGTTAGACTCAGACTCACCTGTACGGTGATGTTTCCGCCCTCGTGTGACCTCCTCAGCGTCTCTGCGTATGCCATCACCAGCCCCCTCTCGACACGCTCGCTGAAGTTGCACACCTTAATGTCGACGTGAGCGGGAACAAACTGAAGCACAGAGTGGATCTGGTGCCTGAGGTCCGGAACCGTGTACAGCGGCAGAACCGTGGGAACCGGACCCGAGGTGCGAGGCAGCCGGCGCAGAGCGTTAATGACGGATATGGCAGTGAAGATCAGAGGTCCCGACACAACACGGAAGGCAAAACTGGATGGTGTTCTGAGGAACTGAGGAGGGAGCAGATGTCAGGTGATTTCAGGAGTTTTATCTTAAATAGCTAAAAACTTTACTCAGAACAGACTGGGTTCTGAGTAAACACCTGGAATGGAAGTTCTGGTTTTGAAGAAATGTTTGACAGAAAGTCTATGACAAGTTTTCACATGATCACCTGCAGCTCCACAGAGCGGTTGAATTCTCTCCTGAGGAGATCTCGGACCTGACTGAAACCGGACGAAGAACCTTTAGAACCGACTGCAAACACACAACAGTTGTCAGCTGGAATCAGAGTGGTACATGAATCTGCAATAACAAATCCATAACTTGCTGAGCTCTTACCTACTCGTACCAGATACAGTTCCGGCTTGGTGACGTTGCAGAGATACTGCCTGGAGGGCGTGGTCTGCACCACCCTGGGTGTGGTGACTGGAGGAGCTCTGGTCAGACTGATTGCAGTAAACTGAGTGGTGGTTGTGGTGATGGGCTGGACTTTTGCTGGTTTGTCAGTGACCACTGATGGCCTCTCTGGTTTGCCAGTACTGGCAGGAGGTCCCAGGGACGGGAAGGGTAGCAACCGGCTGGTGGTGTTGGATGGGGGACGGGCAGGACGTCTGCCATGGACTGGACCACGATCTCTGGTTCTTGAGACTGGAGAAGAGGGGGTGGAGGAGGTATTGGAGGTGGATGACGGCGCAGTTGTTTTGTCTTTGCCTGCTCCAGCAGGTGAAGGAGGAAGAGAAGGGGCGGGTTTTTGGGGCGGGTGCTTGTGATCTGGAGGAGAGCTGGGCATCAGCCCAGAGGTTTTTGGAGAAGGGCGACTTTGAGTTGCTGTTGGAGAAATGGCGGTTCTGAAGTAAGTCTGGTTCAGCTTCTCATGATCTTCTTCTCTTTCCTTTCCTGTCTCCTTCTCCATTTCACTTCCCTTCTTTCTGTCTCTTTCTTTTTCCATCTCCCTTTCGCGGGCCACCAGATTAGTGTAGTACTCCAAACTGTTCATGTCGGGCAGCAACACTTCTGTCGGCTCCAGAGGAACCATGTCCTCCAGGTCGTAGTCCTCATCCCAGTTGGAGAAGATGTCTCGATTGGTTGGGTGAGGTTGTAGAGAAACATGGAGTGATGAGGAGGGGGGTAGATGAGAGGAGAGAGGAAGGGTAGGTCTGACAGGGAAGGTGGTGTCATAAGAAATCCAGTTGCCTTCCTCGTCTGTGTGCCAGGGATGCCTGGGAAGGGGTGTGGCCAGGGCCATCTCTTCGCCATCAGGCACAATAAAGGAGAGAGTCTCCATGTAGTCTCCAGAGCCCCAAGTATCTTCTAAAGTGGGACCTGACTCCCAGGAAGGAGGAAGAGTCAGGGTGGTTTGGCTGTGTGGGGGGAGCGGTGGGGGTAGACTGGGGGAGAGCAGGTCTGGAGGTCGCAACAGAAGGTGAATCCCCTGAGCACCAGAGTCTGATTCTGCCATGGGGCCTTCCTCAGCATGGTCACCAAAGTAACCGGAGTCTGGAGGACGACCTGTGGGGAAGGGGGGTGGTGATGATGTTGGTGGTGGAAGATGTGATAAAGACTCCTTGGTGTTGTTGGAGTTTGACATCCCTGTGGAGCCAGAGTGAGAAAAGACTTGTAATTCCACAAAACCCAATGGTTCATCCGCCAATGTCTGGAGGATGGACCTGATGGTTCAGGGATGATCTGATGGTCCAGGTCCATCCTAATGACTCTGGAGGCTAAAGATCAAACTGCTTCTCCAAGTGTGAAGAACATGATCTGGTGATGATGTTTCTGCTTGATCGTCACCAGCTGTCTGGACTTCACACAAAACCTAGAGGTGAACGTTAAGTTTGTATCTTTCTCTGTGCCCCAAAAACATTAAATTTGGCAATAACACATAAATGACACATTCTGTCATAAATGACACATTCTGTCATAAATGACACATTCTGACACAAAACTGAGAGCACGATATCAGATATATACCTAATTAAACAAACCAAACTAATATTTACACTGTAAAGTGGCCTTCATACTATAGCCGTTTTCTTTCCCTGAAGGCCCAAAGGGCTTTTCACTCCTATCCAAACCTGTGATCTTCCGATCAGAGATCAACCAACCAGTACAGCCCTGCCCTTCAATCTGTCCATTCTCAGAAATGAATGGACTCTAAGGAAGTAACAACCTGGCACAATCAGACCTTTATGTTGCCATTTAATTGATGATAACAGATACATCACCGAGACTTATTACATAAATAATAGTTATAAGTTAAAAATGAGATTAACCCACTTTAATATGAGTTATATCAGTGGGTTTTCTCCTCTCCCTGTTCAGCAACTGAATGCAAAGAAAATGGAGAACCCAGAAACAAAAACCCAGAATAATAAAAGTTGATTCATGAATTTAGAAATCAGGAGTTAAATCTCTTCTTTCCTGCAGGTGGCAGTGGAGGAAGGCTTAAAGGGTATGGAGCCAAGGAAGAGTGCAATCCAAGTAGGTAGTAGGATGTCTGTTAGAGTTGTAGTTCCACAAGGTCAAAGTTGTTGTTCAAAAGGAATAAGCAGCAGAGGTACAAAGAGACAGTGGAGATGCAAGGAGGATGGTACAAGAATCACAATCACAAAGATAGAAGTAACAGAGGACAAAGCAGTGACATGGTCAGGAATAGGAACTTAACCAAACCAACCAGGTGACTCACTTAGTAGACTTTTGTTATTGACTCTTAAATACCCCTCTCCCTCAGTCCATGTCAGCCCCGTCTTTGCACATGGACACTGATGCATGCTCACACATACACTGACTAGGTGCCTTTCATCTCTTTTTTCTTGTTGCCATGGTGACAGTTTGCTTCAAAGCAGTATCCCATGATGAGTACAGACAAGTCACGAGTCGTTGATATTCAGGAGGCGTCGCCGTTTAGCGCACAGAGGACGGATCACAGCCCATGTTGGCTGGACAATTAGGAAGTCCCCAAACTTCCCCTGAGGTGCTGATACTCTGCAGACCTTTGTTCAGATCCGACTCCCAGCAGGAATGTGTGCTCAGACAGCGCCTCACCTGTCATCATGACATTTACACTAATATTAAATACTTGTCTGTTCTAAAAATTCCATTGCTGTAAAATGCAAAGAATTTCAATAAAATGTATTTCAAATCTCTGCATTGTGTGTCTTCCCTGTTCAAATACAGCACAGACTGAGATCTCACATTAGATTAAACAATCTCTTTCTCACAAATGTGGTGATCGTACTCAGTGTATACTAATAATGTAATGCTTTATTAAAATGTTTTCATACATTCTAAACGTTTTTATTACTTCTCTGAATTTTCATTGAATAGTTTATGTATTTTCAGGTATTTATTGTTATGGTCGTTCTGATCTGACATAAAGCTGCACTGAAAAGTCACCAGGTGACTTACCCCACTGTAAATGAAAATTATTTTCTTACATTTTTTAAGAAGATGAAATTGCATAAAAGGAATTTATAAATAGTAGAAACACATCATTAATGTCATCTAACTGTAAACTCAAATTAAAACATCCTGAGAAAACAAGGACAGAATTACTAAAGGACTGCAGTTTAACAGAAAATGCACCTTTTTCCCTATTCTGCCTCCAAGAGATTCATATTATATGAAATCATCATTAAAATCATTAAAACAGCCTAAAACATTCTGATGTTTTAGATTCTTGTCAGTATCTCATTGAAAGTAAAGATGCAGCACTCTCATAAATGGGGCTTTTTTCAGCTCAACACTGGCTCTGTAACATAAGATACTGCTGATAAAGTTTCATTGAAAGTGAATTCATGTCTGTTAAAGTATTTAGAAAATGTTGTTTTAATGAATGTTCTATGAATTAAGTTTGTTGTATTTATCTGCCTTGTCTTAAAGTCTGCTCCGTGAATACATTCTCTGATTTAACACGCGCAACAGCTCGTTAGCATAGCATTGTGGCATCGTAGCTTGATAGCGTCAGTGTGTAACAACACAGCTGTCTCCAAATCAACACTTTTTATTAAACTATCTGTTGCTGCTGTGAGTCCACGTGTCCCGCTGGAGACGTGTTCACAAGTTAAGGGGAAGAGGGGGCGGAGCGTGCGCTTGTGATTACGAAGGTCCATCACAGTGGACAGCACACACGTGATGCAGCAAAAAATGATCAACCTTCATTACAGTTCAATGAGTAGAAACACTTTGAATTTTACTACGTCATGTGATCATACGGTGTGGTAGAATGTTCTAATATTGTTCCCTTTGGATTACCTTGATATGGAAAAACAACAACTGACTGGATGAATTTTATCAAACTAAAATGTGAATGGATTTGACGAGTTCTTGTTTACTTGTTTGTTTGTACACATGTAGCGGTTACATGTCTAATAACCTAAAACACATGCTCCGCTGCAAGCAAATGGGAGATTTAGTTATTGATGACATGCACCACTTACTGTGTTCTATTTGCATTTGTGATGGCTGCGATAACATGACTGCTATGAAAGGTGGATTAAGCGTCCAAGTTTCTTAATTACTTACAGCATTAAGCAACATTTGTGAATGTATATAAATCAAAGTGATTAAACATCAAACCAACAAATCTTTGCATAATAGCACAAGACAACGACGTAAAGCATTTATGTTAACAGTGTTAGAGATCTTTAGCAGTCAACAAAAAGTGCACATCCCCAGCTGCACCCTCTCCAACTGACGTACAACAATCCCCGCGTGAACAGGTAACTCATCCATACAATCGCTGCCTGTCAATCAAGAGACACGCCCACCAACTGTGGAAACAATTCTTCTGACTAACAGCTTTGGCACCTACAACACATATTTAATTCACACTTGATTATCTTAAAGAAATACAAGAAATGTGGGAAACTTCACCTGCACTGTTGAGTGCCAGGTATTTATCTCAGAGTCACACTAGTTGAAGGTTTGGCTAAAGATGTCCTGGATCCATTTTAGGTTGGTGAATCAGATCCAATTAGATCATTCAAAATGAACAAAGATCCAATATGAAGCCAATTGTCATTAAAATTAATTGTTTCATCTCTATTCAATAGGTTTTGTTCATTTCAGATCAGCTGGAGTATGTTTGATGTGTTGTTGTTTGTTCGTGTTTGTTTGCTTACTGTTTGTTCTGTGTGTTCTCCATCTTTATTTTTGTTTGCAACTGTGGAATGCTGAAACCATAACTTATGTCAGCTGCAGGTCCCATGTTTAGAATCTATCACTTCCTGCTCTGTGAGGTCAGAGGTCAGCTGTCACGCATTAGTTTCCATTTACCTGCATCAGGTGAGCTGGTGGTTGCCATGGATACCACAGTGCTGGCCATCAACAGCGCTGTGAGGCTGCATTTGGAGGCGGAGCTTATGGGCTCCATCTCAGTTCTGGTCCTGGAGGTGGAGCCTGCTGGTCAAAGGCCCGGTCCAATGTCGGGGGAGGGGGGTGGGGGCCTGTCAGGAACACCTGGGCAGCAGAACAGGACAGGTGACTGGCATGTGGGCGGAGCTCCAGGAGGCTCCTTCATGTTATCCATTTGACTCTATCCTAGATTTTAAGGTCACTCTGCCTTCCAGTGTGGTCACGTGACCTGGGGAGAACCAGGAGAACCTGGAAAAGCGGAATCTCACAACCACAGGACCAGCTGTGCGTCAGTGTCCCACCCCTGGCTGCGTTTAAAAAACCCTGAGAAGAAAAGACCCTCCAACAGCATCCTGCCCCCCCCCCCCCCCCCCCCCCCCCCCCCCCCCCCCCCCCAAAAATCTGAATGAGGACATCTCGGTGTGTGTGTGTGGGGGGGGGGGGGGGGGGGGGTCTGGACATATCAGCATTTCTGGACCCCTGATCCAGCAAGAGACCATCTGAATCATATTGACGTAATCAACGGATCAATGAATCCTGCAGCGACATGTTCTGATCGATTGGTTCTGGACCACCACCCGGCCTGCTGTCTTCAAACCGGTCCGGCTCAGGACTGTCCCGGTTCGACTCGGTCTTCACTGTGACTATTCGAAACCGAACCGGCGGCATTCCTTCCTGCCTCTGCAGCGGCTGTGCGGCCCAGTCACCGTGCGCACAGCCCCTTACGGCTCTGCTCGTGCGTTACACACACGCACCCACTTCCCCAATAAAAAAAAAAGCACAATCACACAAAACATAAGGAGGTCCGGCCCGCTGCCACCGGCCCTCCGGTTCGGGTCTGTGCTCACCTGTCATCCTGAAGATGCGGTCCGGCCGCGTCACGGCTCACCATCGCAGCGCGGCGCGCTGCCTGTACGCGCAGGAGGGGCGGAGCTTCAATCTCAATTCACTCGGGCAGCTTCTTTGATCCGTAGAAACCCTTCAGGTGATGGAACCGGGCCGAGCCTTAGACACCGGGTCCAGAAGATTTTCTCTTTTCGCATCTTCTCGGACCCGTAAAGGCGAGTGAGCGCGTGCATAAATCGGCCTCCTGACATAAGAATGGAGATGACTCAGAAGAGGAGAGCTCGTCTGACGGTGTGATGAGAAACAGGTCCACAGTCTCACCTAAACACGGACTCACGCCCTCCTAAAACTGCAGGTCTTCTGGGTTCGTGTCTTTATTTTGAAAGGGTTCCAACAACCTCCTTAAGCTGAGCTTTACTTCCTGTCTGTCCTCCAGTGAGAAGGATGTGCGTGTGTGGATGTCACACTCGAAAATGAACTGGACCGGTCCACCAGCACCAACGCCACAAATGACCCGGGAGTCCGTTCTGTTTATCGGAATTCTATCAGAATCCAGCAGCTTTTGATCAAGTCTCACCCGCTGCTGCCAAACACGACAGTCATTTTACCAAAGTCTCTGAGATGTGGGCGGGACCACTGACATGCAGCAAAACCGCCCCCTTCCCGTCATCCATCTGTTCACACTCTCCCGCTAGCTTACAGCCCCTCACACCATCAGCCTAGCATTAGCGGTGCAACAAAAATGGTGAACAATATTGGAGCTATCCAGCCCCCCCGAATTATATAATTACTTTGTAAAGTTTGTAAATTCTTACAGTTTATAGGACTGTTATAAAAATTACTAAAAGTAAGAGTAACTCTTATGAGGATAACATCACAGATGTTTGGTTGAAGTTAAAAATGACTTCCATTAAGATTCAAGAAAACAACGTACAACTAGCGCAACTTAAAGTTTGAAAACTATTATAGATTATTAGGCTGTCGTTAAATGACTTAAAATGGAAAAGAAAAAATAGCAACTCGCATAAGGGTAACATCACACATATGTTTAATTTAGGTTTAAAATTCAACTATCACAAATCAACCTGAAAAATACACTATAAACTTGGTCTGCTTCTCTTAGTAGAAACTATAAATGTGCTACAAATATTTTAGAGGTGTATCAAATATGAATGGAAATTCTAACATTCTTACAAAACACTTAGACCAAAAATTGGGGGCCAGATAGTTTTCTTTTTATTGTGAGTTCGCATCCTCTGACATCAACTACTGCTTAGCATCGCACCAGCTCAGCCTCGGACTAAACTAATACATGTATTTTATTTGAGAGATTGGAATTGAGTTTTAAAATTACATTCATGGTGAGTTTAATCTGTAATTTGTTACGATGGATAAAAGTGGTTTGATTTGTGCGTAATTTGAGCTTGAGATGGGTATTTGATTGAAAAATGTTCCCAATTACCTGTGTGTGACCCACCCAGCCACCGGTGAATTGCGCCCCCCTCTTGCATTTTTTGACTTGGTATATTCCACAGTGTATCGCACTGAGGTGAAGGCGCCAGTTTGAGTGTCGTGCAGCAGAGGGCGCTGTTTCAGATTTTAATTCAGCTTCAGATGAGAAGAACAGGCACTCTGTGCTATTCATATTAAAGAAACAAAATTATTTTTCTTTCCCCTCATCCGTGTCACACCCTGAAAAATGCCACCCTGGGCGACCGCTCACGTCGCCCATATCAAACACTGCATACACGAATCTATTTGTCTGCATGGGGATGCATCAGAATGAGGTGGAGATGTGAGCTTGTGGCCCCGCCCAGCGTATTTTGAATGTCACAAATACGGTCTTTTTCAAACAGCATTTTTTGTCTGCTCCTGATACACAACAATTTGAATAAATAAATACTCAGGAATGCATTTTAAGTGTACATTTCTTTATGTATCTCATCCATCATCAGAATGGCGAATCAGGAAATGCTGAGTCATGACTGGTTATGCAGTGCTGATAATGACTGATTTAATGGTATTGTACAATAGGTGGCAGTGTTTATTCGCGTCAGCTGCGAGTCACCTCACAGCGCTTTTACATCACCAGCATTTCATCATTGAATCTGTAGGGAACTCAGAAGACTTCAGATTAGTTCTCCTGTTGTTTGGATAATCTTCTTCTTTTTTTGGAAGTCCCTGAAGATGAAAGCCCAGCAGCTCCATGAGTCCACAGTATTCCCAAGAACATCACTTTGGGACAATCAGACCTGGGCTGGATAAGAGGTTGTAGACTCTCCAGATGTTCCCGTTTATAGCTCCATTCCCTTCCAACCCCAGACATCTCACAGGGTCTTGACGAACTCTAAATGTTGGACTCTGGTCATAGTAAAACTACCAAAACACACAGGTAACAGAACTTTGTAGAACTGAGGGAGGTCCATGGTTCTCCTCTCAAGCTGTTCTGGAGGTCCAGTATTTCCAGCTGAGTGGACAGTCATCTGGAAGGGACCTCACTGTCCTCTGACACAAGGAAACCTCTGACGCTTTCTTCTGGGACAAGAACAGCAGATGTGGACTGTCCTGATACCTTGTTTTTTTAAGTTTGGGGTTTTTGGTGAACATCAGGTGTCTCTGTCTCTGCATTTGGGTCTTGGTCTACCAGAACAAAGACATGCTTGTTCTGGCTTGTTCAAGACACAGAACAAGCTTCTCATTTTCAGAAGCCTTGAGGATTTTGGAGTTTGGTGATCAATAAACGACTGGAGATTTTTTTAGATGTTTAAACGTTTGTAAAATCCAGCTGTAACTCTGACCATCATTGAATGATGAGAAGATGGCAGGAGTTGGATCAGACAGGAGGTGGATCCCCGCCATCTAAAGAGGAAGACGTCTTGACGGTGTTGCTCACTGCAGACATCAGCAAGGTGACATGAAGAGGGCATGGCACAGAGGACGGTGACTTCAAAGTTTGCTCTGAGCTCCCTTCCTTTATGTCTTTAGGTCTTTCCGAATCACCAGAACCAGCAAAGATACAGTGGTATGGGCCACCACCATTCCAAGCCACTCTGTTGATACAACGAAAACATTTATAAACTTTATCAGTACCAGGCAGTTTGTAAAAGCAGGTCACATGACAGATGTAGAACCATGGCGCTCTGCAATACCTGTGGTGCAACCGAACACACCTGAGCCATTCAAACCTTTCCAAAACCAGAATCCAATACCAATCTAAAAATAACCCCACAGGGACAGAGGGGTGGAGTGGATCATCTGTCTCCACAAGGGACAACAGACCATACTGGACAACTCAAGAGGGACTGGTTGGAACCGTCTTCAAGACCCTGGACGCTAAAACAACAAGAACTTGGAAGCAAAACGGGCCTTACCTGTGGACTTTAGGATGACAGCTCCTCCCACCAGCACCAAATTAAGGCTACTATTACAATCAAGCCAATGATGGGGGTGGAGAGAAGAGAGGGCTCTGACTGGGGGGTACAGCTCTGAGGAGAAGACAGAAGGAAAGAGGACGAGCAGAACCCATCAAATGATCAGATCTTAAAGCCCGTTGAGGTCCTGTTTACCTGGCAGAGGGAGGAAGGACGGACTTCACTTATATTGTTTTGTATCTTTCTGTTAAGATTTATTTACTTACTTAACTGGTTATTAATCTCTGTTTTGACTTAATTTTTCTTATTCCTTTTCTATTTATGTTTCAACTCCAGTGTTTTCCTCAGAGGGATCCTCCACTTCACTGATTGAGCCTTCTCCGGGAACGGGGTCACTGCAGTGTGATCTCCCAGCTCCTTGCTTGGATCTGGGGGTTCCTGTGGTAGCGTCCCCTGTGAATCTGAGGGTGGTGGTGGGGGGTCACTTATGTGGACAGGTCCCCAAAATATCATTTCCCCACATCCGTACAAAGTCAGATTTCTACTTTGCATCATTTTAATTGAATCCGTTTATGCCTTATTATGTTGTGTAAAGGTGTGAGTGTGTGTGTGTGTGTGTGTGTGTGTGTGTGTGTGTGTGAATGGGGTGGAGTTGGGGGGGGGGGGTGTTTTGGTAGCATGACGTGGTTTTTATTTATTTATTTTTTATGTAACGGTCTCTTGTCTTGCTTTCGGTTTTTAATGTGTGATATTTTTTTGTAACCTTAGTTGGAAAAGTGTGATACAAATAAAGTTCGATTTGATTTTGAATTTGGAAGAACCCACCTCCATCAGACTGGACCAAATAAAATTTTTAATTGTTAGAATAATTGACTCCTCCCACTTCACATCCATTACATGTCAAAATCTGACCAAAGCAGAACAAACAGAACTTTTCTGTCCTTCTGGTTCAAGTCCTGGTCCAGATTCAGGTTAAAGTCTAAATCCTGGTTTAAGTCCATGTTGGATTAAAGTCACAGTCCAGGTCAAAGGGAACCGCAGTAAACATGTCTGTCCTCAACTGTTTGAAAGGTTGAAGTCCCAACAGGTTTATCTGTTGATCAAGTGAAGAGAAACGACAAGTTCTTGAGTTCTGATGGGTTTCTGGGGGTTCTAATGGGTTCTGGTGGGTTTCTGAGGGTACAGACTGGTTTCTGAAAGGTTCTGATGGATTTCTGACTAGAGGTGGGACAAAACATCGGCATGGCGAACTATCGCGATATTTCCACTCGTGAACGATTCCCAGCCCCCTCTTTCCCTTATTCAGTTTTTAAATTAATACCACAAAAGTCCACCAGGGGGCGCATCTCACGAGCATGATAGTGACTTATAGGGATGCGGAACCGATGCCACATCATCAATTTTTACAGGACTTATACGTCCAGAGTGTTTTAGCGTGATAAGAAACACCACGCTAAAATACACCAGATTCTAGAGAAAAGGTGTGCAGCATTTGAATGTTAAAGTGAAACGTCTAGCGCCGCTGTTGTTTCAACAGGTGTGTATACTCGTGGTACACCCGTGGAGCATGTGGCTGAAGTGTTGTTTATCAAAGATAAATGCATGAAATTTGATTGAACAGAGAGAAATGTGAATCTGGCTATCAGTACTGTAAAAAACAATGATCATATACCATTCATCTTCCAATAGTGGCCTGTCTCTAATTTGGGCAGGATGCCACATTTTTTGGAATAAACACTGGGGCTACTATTGGTAAATATACAATAATGTTAACAAGCTGAACGTTCATAATGTGCCTCAGGAATAAAATATTAGACAAACCCATACAATGTAAAATTAATTAAAATACAACATTATGCATTTTTATTTAAACTGTTATTATTCTTGGAAGTGAAGAGGCTATTTGAAATTCTCTGTTTCTTAGTTCTTAATTGGACCTTTGTTTATTTGTTACCTTTAAGTGTATGTTATTACAAAGACACATTTTTTTAGTGTTGCAAAGGATGTTAAATTGATATAATGTGTTTTTAATAGTTCTAAAAAAAGTTTAAAAGTTTATTTGTTTAAAAAATAGTGATATGTAATAGATAACCAATGTAAGCTATTGATTATTGCAATGTTTGCCATATTATAGATATTGTGAGTCATATATTATGAGTTACCCTAAGATTCCCAACCCTATTTCTGACAGGTTTTGATAGGTTTCTGAGGGTTCTTACTGGTTTCTGGCAGGTTCTGATGGGTTTCTGACAGGTTTTAACAGGTTTCTGAGGGTGCTTACTGGTTCTGACAGGTTCTGTGTATATGGGTTCAGATACAGCCGGACTAACTGGACATGTCAGGAGGGAAATGTGAGTGGAGTCAGATCAAAAACAGAAGCAGAGCTGATGGACAGGTGGAGGCAGAAGCTGCGGTTCACCTCGAGTATGCACACAGATGACACGTGAAGCTCGTGATTTCAGGGAACCTTCAGTCTGACTTTCTCCATATGATCTACTGCCTGTCATTTGCTCCAGCGGTTCGGCTGACATCTCACCTGGGGTCTCCTGAGCAGCAGCTTCTGCAGCTCCTCCTTGCAGCGCTGCAGCTCCAGCGCCAGCGAGGTCCGTTCCTGCTGACTGCAGTCGTATAGCAGTTGCAGCTCCACCAGCTCCGCCTTCACGGCATCACACTGCCGCACAGACACAAGCGTGTTAGCCATCACGCAAAGACAGAACATCAGCTGATTAGATACAACGTCAGCTAAAGCAGGTCAGAACAAACACAAGAAGGACCCCTAAGCATGGTTTGGTCCTTCATGGATGAAAAAAGGTTTCTGGTTGTAGATGGGAGGGATTGGAGATCTTACCTTTGTTTGTCTCAGATGTTCTGTGTTTTTTCTGGGTTTTACGTTTTAAACAAACATAAATTAGATTAAACTGAAACGTCTAAATCCTATTCATGTCCAGGTTACTGTTTAATCTCAGGTTCTGCTCCTGGATCTCCATTCCTCTGCTAACCACCATCAGCACAGAAGCAGATAAACCTTCAGGTTCTGCTCATGAAGCTACAAGAACCAAAGGTCAGCCTATTCCTAAGGTCTTCTGTTCTGCTGCCGTGAAGACCTGCTGCTGTGGAACCAACATTCAACCAGAAGGAATCAAATCCAGACTGAGCTACCTCTTCTTGGACTTTCTGGGCCGTCTCCTCAGCCCACCTCAGCTGGACCTTCAGGACGCTGATCTCAGATCCGCTGTTGTCCTCTTGGACTGAGGAGTCCAGCTGTTCTGGTCCATGCTGGGACAGGGGACAGGGTTCTGCCTTCATGTGGGGGTCCGGTTCAGTAGTCTGCTTTTCTTTAATTGCCAAGTAGGTATCATCACACCTGTGCAGCAGGAAGCAGGTGATGATGACTCAGCCCTCAAACTCCAGCAGATGAGGCCTGTACTAAGGCAGTAAAAAGAGCTGAGTCAGCACTCACACATCTCCCTGCTGCTGCAGACGTTCCACGCTGTCACCCAGATGCCAGTTAACGCTGCTCAGAGTCTGACGCTCGCAGTTCAGAGACCACACCTCCTCTTGCAGCTCAGCCACCTCTCCTTAAAATGAAAACTTTATTTAAACAGACGCTTTTGCACAGAGTTGCCTCAGCGGCTTCAAGCAAAAACTGTATTTAAACATTTTTTTATTTCAGGTTTGCTTTTAGTTAAAGAGCTTCACTTCCAGCAGCTCTGAACCTTGTGGTTACTCAGGTAAACACCTGCAGCATCAGCCAGTCACTGTCATCAGTCATCATTCACCTAACATCCATCCAGCTATCTATCATCCAACCATCCATCCAACATTTATCCATCTTCTGAACCTGCTGCATCCCTTCCAGACACATGTGGTTGCTGGAGCCTATCCCAGCTGCCGTTGGGTGAAGGCGGGGTTTACCCTGAACAGGTTACCAGTCTGCCACAGGGCCACACACACACATTTACCTGTGCTTCCTGTTTCTGGACTGGAGGAGGAAGCTGGAGAAATCCCTCACATGAACCAAGAGAACATGTAAACTCCACACTGAAAGAACCCAGCTAGGGTTGTGAGTTAAAGTGCTAACCACTACACCAGTGTGCCGCCCTCAGAATCACCCTCAATGTTCAACCTGAGAAAATTTCAAGTTACCTTGTGAGGAGGAGGTCAGGCTCTTTGTATACAGCTCCGCCCTCAGGGAGCTGATCTCCAGCTCATACTCCGCCACTGTGGCGTGCAGAGCCTGAAGCTCCACCTTCAGACGACACAGCTCCTCCTGCAGGTAGGCTATGTCATTCTCGCTGTCTGCCGCTGCCTCCGCTGCTGCCTGCTGGAGCACCAGCACCTCCTCTTGAGCCAAACACAGCTGCTGTTGCACCTCCTTTAACTCGCCTTCCTTCTCCTCCTGCAGGCGGTTCACCTCCTCCTGAACTGAGTGTAGCTGCACTGCAGGAAACACACAACCAGAGGAGTCCATGACCTGTTTATGGAAAGGCCACCAGGAGGGTTCTGCCCCAATCCCGGACAAATGCCGTCAGGAAGTGACATAAAACCTCATCTATCATGAGAATCAGAAACAGAACTTATACCGGACTGGACCGGTTAACCACCACCGTCACCTGATACATGTCTGCAAGCAGGAAAGATAAACACGTTTGTGTGTGTTTGTGTTAATGTGTGTGTTTGGTTTAGAACCCTGCAATGTCTGGATCTGTCTGGTGAAGCTCTCAGCCTGGTGGGCGCTCGCCAGCCGCTCGTCCTCCAGCAGACCTGGGGGGGCAAACACAGAGTTTATGGTGGTGGAGGGGTTTGCTCCTCTGTGAGAGCAGCATGTCGCTCCTCACCCTGCAGCTCCTCACAACTCTGCTCCTGCTTCTGTGAAACCTCCTGGGTCTCCTCCAGTTTCAGGAACAGTTGCACCAGCTGAGTCCTCAGCTCCTTTAGCTCCTCCTTACTCTCTAGGACCGACCCTTTCTCCTCCGTCTCCTCGTCCTGCTGCCTTTTCTTTTCATGACCAATCTCCTCTGTGTGTTTGCAGCTCAGATCTTCAGTCATCAGGATGAACTTGTGGTCCTGCAGTTCATCTGCAAACACACAGGGAGAGGAGTTACAGCCACGAACTTGCAAACAGTAGGGTGTAAGGATTTGTTTTAACAATGATTTGATGCATTTCTTCATTTGTGGTTGATGATCTGATTCATAGTGGATCTTTGTTCATTCTGAACTATCCGATTGGATCTGATTCACTGACCTAAAATGAATCCAGGACTTTTTTAGCCAAATCTTCAAACAGTGTGACTCAGAAATAAATACCTGGCAGACGTGTGTTGTTATGTGTTGTTATGAATGCGGTCACTGAAGATGCTGAAGTTGTAAGCAGAAGATGGTAAAAGAATTTTACTTTATTTGCTGAAGAGATTTGCTGAAAAGGCAATAGCTATTTTTATGGGATATTTCTTGCTCAATATTTCAAGAACTATCAAGGTTATGAATACCAAAAGTACAACCAGTTATGTCCTGAACGAGCTGAACGTTTTGATGCCATGATTGCTGAAATCTCTGAAAGTATAAAGGAGTTTTTTCATTCTGAAAAACGTACAGAAGAGTGAACCACTATAGTGAACCCACAATGTCTCAATGCAAATGGTATTTGATTATCGATTTATATCATTTGGAAACTATTTTTTAACGGTATAGTTCGATTTGATTCTGCCTCAGACAGATGGATCTGGTTGGATCATAGGAATAGAAATCTATTTATTGATTCAGCGTTACTTGCTCAGTAAACATCTAGAATCGCCGATACGCTCAAAGGATTCAGATCAATGGAATAGAGCCTGAAGGGCTCGGCCATTCAGATTGGAGTTGATGTTTTTTCCACAGAGGTCATTTGAGGAACTGCACCATTTGGTTCTTTCTGGTTTTTGAAAGAGGATTAAGGTAAAAGTTCTGATCCAGGAGTGACGTCATAGATCATTGGTCCATAAACATCTTTACATTTACATGCAAAGCTGCAATTGTTCTCCTTCAGAATGAAAGCACTCTTTCGTGATTAAATCCTCCTTCGCAGGACACAGGGCTGTGGCACCCCCGAAGACTGACAGAGCCAAGCAAAGGTAGAGCACTGCTGCCCCCCCCCCCCAGCTGATCAGCAGTGGGAGGTGCAGAAGTATCTGGGAAATATGCAGAATTATGATAACCACAGAACAGAGGGAGGAGTCAGAGTGTAACCATGGTGAAAGAGGATGCTGCACAGGGGTGGTGGTGCCTCCATATTCTGTTGGAGATTGATTTCCTGGTGTTTGAAAAACGACAGCAGAACTTTTTACAAACAAAACGCGATTTTAGCAGAAAATAATTTGCATTTACTCTAATTAATCTTTGTTTACATTAAATAATATGAATGTGTGTTTTATAGAAACACTTATAAACATGAACTTCATCATAAAATCTACATTTTAAACAAAACAGCAGAATTGCGTGCTCCCGTTGAGCTGTCTGTTCAGATTTATAAAGTTTGGTGGTTCAACACCCAGACATGACGTCAGCCTGTCACAGGTCTGCTCATCCTGTCTACGCCGCTGTTGAAGGAGGACCTGAGGGTCTGCTGGACCCCGCCCTCGCAGGACCCCCCCATCAACCACCCGAGAAGCACCCCCACCCCCACGCCCGGATTCTGTTGCGTGATCCGGCTCCCACGGGCTTTTATTGTGACACAGGAAGTATCAGCAGGAGGAGTTCTGAAAGAACGGAACAAAGCTCACTGACCGGATGGATCCAGAACCTCCTCGATGAGGGGGGGCAGCCGCAGTCCGTCCATGATCTCGGAGTCTGGACGGATGGAGGTTCGGGGGGATCCGGGGAGAAAAAAGGCGCAGTTAGCCCTGGACGCGCGCTCGCGGTGCGCGCACACGGAGCCCCCTGCATCACCCTGCAGTGGGAGGGGGGCCACTCACGACACACACCCCCTCCGCCGCTGCTGCAAGAGGAAGATGATGGACATCATCCTCATCGCCAAGAAAAAAATAAAAATTAGGGTATGGTGTGTGTTTATGAACGACCAGAAACACCGCAGTCAGGGCAACTTCCGGTTTGAAGCAGTGTCAAAAACAGAAAATAAATCCATGGACTAAGCGGCCCCGCTTGATTGTATGATCAACATAGCCGGCTTTATGTTCTATTCTGATGGCTCGTTTTTCAAGTAAAAAGAGAGGATGTAGTGGACTTTTATAATTATTACCCCAAACTTCTGTACACTAGGTGAAACAGTACAATAAATATTTACAGTTCTTTTCTAATATGTATTTAGATTAATTTATGATACTTTTCTAAACTTTAGTTTGTATGTGTCTGATGTGTAGTTTCCAACTTACATTGTTATTAATAACACTCCCTAAGAATTTGATTTCTGTAACGGTTTCGATCTAGACATTGTTTATTTTAACTGAGAGCTCTGTAATGTCGTTGAAATTACAAAAATACCATCCCTTTGGTTTTATCAAGGTTCAAAGATAATTTGTTGTAATCCATCCATGATTTTATTTTGTTTCACTCTGTGTTCACCATATTGATTCGTTCCATACAATTGGCTGTTGAACATATATATTTGTGTCATCAGCAAATAAAATTTGTTTTTAAAGTTTTGAAACATTAAATATGTCATTTATGTACTTGAATAGCAGCGGGCCCAGAATTGGAACTTGTGGGACACCACAATTTATCTGCTAGGCTTCTGATGTAAATGTTTTCATCTTGACAAATTGTTTTCTTCCTGTGAAATTGTTTTTGACCCAACTTATTGCTAGACCTCTTAACCCATACCCTTCCAGTTTTTCAAGTATGATTTCATGATTGAGAGTGTCAATGCTTTTGTTTAAGTCAATGAAAATTCCAGCACCATATTTCCTTTTGTCCAGAGCATTTGGGATTTCCTCTAAAGCAACATTGAGGTTGATCTGTTTTCTCTAAACGCGTGTTGGTTTTCATTTGTAATGCTGTGTTTATGAATTTAGATAATTTATCAATCTAAAATAATGATTTTTCAAGTTCTTCTCGCTGTAAGGTGAAAAAGCCAACCACTATGCCGCGACGTATAAAAAGTCTATTAGACTTTTAACATAATCAGTTTTTGTGCTTTAAAAACACTTTTAAAATGTGGGGATAATATCTGTCAAAATATAAACCGGCAGAATAATATCTGCTAGAATGAAAGATCGATATTTTCAATAGAACATCAAATGTTGGAGGATTATTCTAAATTCTGTTTAAATTTGTGAACGATGTAAGTGGAAAACAAATACAGTTGGGTAGGATATTTATAAAGTAAATGTTGTACAATCTTCCATTACAATTGGTAAGGATACCTTTAATTATTTACGTAAAATTGTGTTAAACAGCATTCACCTGTCAGCTTTGCAAACCCATAAGCCGGAAGTCGCTTTACACAGCAGCGGCGATGTCAGCCTTTTTGTCTGACGTCACCATGAAAAGGGTCTATTCTATTGTGTGTTTTGTGAATGTGAAATTTAACAGATTTTTCTTACTTTCATAAATCAAATGATAATGATGTAAAATGTGGGTTATTATTTTACAAAACATCAGTACATTTTGTTTAAAAAAGACTGCATTTTATTAACAAAACAATTCATTTATGTGAACTCTTAAAGTAAGACTCTCAGTATCTCAATTCATTTTTTCACAGCTCTTTTTTAGTCGATGTTTAAATATTTTCAAAAATGAGTCAAACAGGTTATATGAAAAAAAAAACTCTCTTAATTATAAACGTAATACATAAACAAATGAACACATGGGTGACCCCACTTTGATACTATTACAAGTTTAAATGTTCACTTAATGCAAACCCAGTAACTTGTTCTGCTTTCATGTTATGATGCCAGCTGGTTTTAAATAAAGTTTCTCAAACAAAACGGTCGCGTGTTGATGACGTTACCGGTGTAGTGCTTTGCTCGTCGGTTCGCGTGCTTGAAACAAGGAAACCCGGCAGTATCGTTAGATCACATTTAGGTGACGCGTGCGCGTCAGAGGAGCTCGTGAAGCTCAGAATTTTCCCCACACCATCGGATCCGGTCCGGTTCCAGGCGCATAGGTATGTTGGGCTGTTAAGAACCGCAGTCATACGCGAGGGTCGAACCAACGACCTCGGATTACGTCAACAGATCCACCATGCTGTTTCGGGGAGGTCACTGTAAACAAATAGCTCAGCTGGTGGTTCTGATCATCAACAAATGCTGATCAGCATATTATTCTATGATACGATAAGATGACGTTTGTTAGCTTAGTCCTGATCAAGTTCAGTCTTGGTTTGTAATCAAGTTGGACCAGCATTACCAATGACATGCTAATAGTTATCAATAGTGTCACAAAGTTTCTGATCCAAAACCACCAACCTGGTTCTAGTTTCACCCGTACAAATTCAAGGAAGTTCATTCGGGTCCCATCAGAAAACTGGACAGAAAGAATGAATCAAACATGGCCTTAATGATGGCAGCGGATGATCTGACAGCCTGTGGTGCTCTAACTTTCCTTGGTCAATGCGTTCACAGTTTCCTCTCTTCTTTCAGGTTGCTGTATGTTGGTGTTAGAGTTGACCTCTGTGACCTTCACTTGCTGTGTGTACAGGCTCCGCCCCTGAACCTTCTACCACCTGTGTAGTACTGTCACCAGGACGGCCATGTTGGCGGTGGTAGGCAGGTTCGGGGTGCGTGAAAGAATCCTGCTGCACCTTCAGAGGACGAGTGGATGTTTAGTGGGCGTGGCCTCCCTGCAGACCCACCCCACTCAGCTGTCTCAGACCCGGTTCCAGTCTCGGGGTTCTGACTCACTAAACTCTGGTGCTAAAGTGAAGCTGCGGACCCGGCTGCTGGTGTCCCTGCTGTTTGGTGGCGGGCTGCTGGGGGCGTGGGCGTACGTTCACTGGGAGAAGGAACAGCAGCTGCAGCGGCAGCGCATAGAGCAGCTCCGGAAAGTGGCTCTGGGTCAGGGCACCTTCAGCTTGGTCGACCACACGGGCCAACGGCGGACCAAGCAGGACTTCCTGGGCAGCTGGGTGCTGCTGTACTTTGGGTTCACGCACTGCCCGGACATCTGCCCCGATGAGCTGGACAAGCTGAGCGCTGTGGTGGAGCTTCTGGACCGAGACTCTTCCTTGCCCCCCATCCAGCCCCTCTTTGTCACCGTGGACCCGGAGCGGGACGGCGTGTCGGCCCTAGCCCGCTATGTCAAGGACTTTCACCCACGGCTGATCGGGTTGACGGGTACTCCGGAGGAAGTGAAGCACGCAGGGCGGGACTACCGGGTGTACGCCAGCCCCGGGCCCAAAGACGAGGACGGGGACTACATAGTAGACCACAGCATCCTGATCTACCTGCTGAGCCCTGATGGACTCTTCCTGGACTACTACAACCGGATGAAGAACAGCCAGCAAATCGCTGAGAGCGTGAAGGCCCACATGAGGAACTACCAGAAGCTCTAAACATCCGGAGATCCACCTGGAAGCTGCTGGAGGAGGAGTCAGATCAAATGATGACGGGGTTAAGATGTTTCATAAATAAAGAGGAGTTTTCTGAAGCTGTGTGTTCATTTCTGAAGCTGTGTTCATTTCTGAAGCAGAGAAAACCCAGATCTGATCCTCAGACAGAAACCCGGAACGGCTTTAGACCCAGAAGAAAAGCCTCGACCTTCATGGCTCTTCAGGTTTCTACAAAGGTTTATTAAATCATTGGGTTACAGACTCGGTTTTTGATAAAACAAATAAAAGCTGGGTGTAGCTGCTGGGATGTCCAGCTGGGCCTCCAGGTTCTGACATGATCTCCACCTTCAGCAGAAAGAGTCTCCCAGGATCCTGCTGATCCAGATCAGCTCGACGCCTGCAAAGTCTGGAAGCGGTCTGTGGCTCTGTGGTTGCTGAGCAGGGTCAGACTCATGGTGTCCAGGCTGCCCTCCAGCCCAGCAGAGCTCTGGATCTCCACTGTGTAATCGTTGGCCTGGGGGAACATTTCAGATTAGAGCATGAATGAAGTGGACCATCAGACATGGTGAACTTTACCACTGAAGACATCATGCTTAAGCTGCAGTCCTGACTCCATCTGAACCTTCAGGTTCTGCAGACCTTCTTAGGAGCAGCAGTTCAAATCCTCTCAGCTGACTCATCCAGAAGTTTTTATCTCAGACATCAGTTCTAAGCTAATAAGAACATCTGTGGGTGCTTCCTCGAGGGTGTCCACCATCAGGAGATCCTGTTTGTAGTGTTTGGAATTTCTATTTACCAGCTGCAGTGAAGCCAGCAGAAACTTGCAGACCTCCATGCTGTCCTGACCATGAACAATGGAGGAGAACGTCCGGCAGCATCCCACGCTGCTCAGTGCAGCTGTGATGCGGTCTCCGTACTCACGGATGTTGAAGGGAGGACGCTGCTCCTGGGGAAAAACAGAGTCCACGAAGGATCTGAGCAGAATCTGAACGGGATCCCAGCAGGATCTGAATGGGATCTGAACAGGGCTTGCAGCAGATCAGTTCTTCACCTGCAGCAGCAGTTCTGGTCCAATCTGGTCCTCCCAGTCCTTGACTCTGCGCGACAGAGCGGTCTCCTGAGTGTAACCTCGACTGTGCGCCACCAGCTGCTCCTGATACACAAACACACCAACAGCAGCCGTCATGCGATCAGCACACTATGAAGCTGAACACAGAACCAAACGGGGAACTAACTCTCCTAACCCGAGGCTTAGGTTCTGACCTTAAGGTTGTGCTGAAAGAGGTAAAACGTTTTAAAGATCAAAATATAAAAAACTGACAATATTGGCCTGAACAACAGATCACTCACCACCCGCAGCTTCACCAGGTCTTCATAGGACAGTTCATCCACCTCAGCGTCTGCAGACAGGAAACAGAGGCTGAAACGTGCATGCACACGTGCACACATATAGTGGTGAGAAAGAGTTGGCTCTACCCTGTTTTCTGCTGCTGCGATTAACACACAGAAAAACAGCTTTTTTTAAAACCAGTTTCAGGTTTTTTTGACCAAATCACACCAGTCCTTTCAGAACTGGACCTCCTGACAAAGGCCTCCAAGGCAAACACTTTCAGACACCTGGAAACGCACATCAAACTTCACCTTGATTCATGTGCTGAGCTCCTCCAACAAAGTCTGCAGGATCTTCAGGAGACGGCTCCAACTCCTCCTCTGAGAGGAGGTCGTGCTCTCCTGCACACATGCAGCTGCAGTGGTCAGATGTGGTACTGCAACCATTAGCATCTGGCAAAGATGCAAAACATTTTTACCAAACATGTCAGCGTCCCTGAAGGCATCTGCAGGCTCCTCCCCCTCCTGCAGCAACCCCGCCTCCTGAGGCTGCAGAAAGGTTCTCCTCAGCTCGTCGTCTGACATCACCAACCCCTGAGTGATGTGATATCACCGTTAGCGTCATCGTGTTCAGGATCCAGACTGAGGAAGGCTTTGAAACTGCAGCAGCTCTCACCATTCTGCGATTGATCCTCCTCCTTGTCCTGATCTTGTCCTTCAGTGTCTTCAGGTAGATGTAATTCAGATCTGAAACAACAGGAAGTAGAGTCACTTCAAAACAAAAGACTCTTCTCCATTTACCAGAGCCCTGATTTGCTGTGTACCTGTGAAGGTGGGTCCACCTTTTAGCTTGTTCTCTACAGGAGCAACTGCAGCGCACGAGCACACATGTACACACACAAATGAGAATAATGACGCAAGTTTCACTAAACAATGTGTGAGCAGCAGTTCTTACAGGTTCCTCTGAACCAGCTCCTGAAGTCCTGCAGAGGACAAGGGCATCTCCTTTTCCTTTTTCCTCCTTCATCCAGACCGTTTGGAACCCTGTAGCACCTTCCTAAGAAGACACACAACTATGAGCTGACACAACTTTGTGTGGTGACACACAACTGAGGAGCAACTCTGACTGACCCATCTTAAAGGGTTTGTCGTGGATCAGGACAGCGTACGGGTCGTGGAGTGTCCAGACGTTCACCTGGAACAGAGCGACCTTCAGGACTTGACAGAGGAAACACCAGATGTTTCAGAAACTCTGTAAACGAAGAAAGAGTTCCTCCAAACATCTTTGATCTGCTTAAAGCCTGGGTCTGCAGGTGAAACCTTCAACTGAACACTGCAGGAAATGCCGCAGTGAAGATGTGACTCCACATGTGAAGGACAAAGAACAGAGACGTGCTCTATGGCAGCGATGTGGAGCAGAGTCAGGAGACCTACTGCAGGGGGGACATCCTGTTGGTGCCTTTTGTCAGCAAAGACCTGCAGTCTCTCTCGGACGTTGCTTCCAGCCTGCAACACACCAACAAGGTCACGTTCTGGACACTTCGGGTGGAGCATCTGTACTATCTGCTGATGAGACCTGGTGCCGTTCCACATGCCGCTCTGGGTCCTGGTCCAGCTCCTGGTCCAGCTCCTGGTCATTTCTGTCCTCGGGAGGGAAGTCCTGCACTGGCTCAGGGGGCATGTCTGCACCCATTGAGGCATCAACAAAAGAATCCTGATGCAAAAACTGGGTGGGTTTCAGGTCAGGCTCCAGCGCAGAGCGCAGCATCAGTAAGACCACGCCCCCTTCACCCGGGAAGAACAGGTTCATCCTGAAGTCCTTCTGGCTGCACAGCACCTCCCCTTTCACACTGACACAAAACCAGCCGACTGTGAGCTGAGAGCATGACGGGTCAGAACCTGCGGCTGGACAGACCTGATGAGGGGCAGCTTCTGCTTCTCCTGGCTTTCTGGAGGAATCAGAGACTCGGGAGGAAGAGGAGTGACCACCACCGTCTAAAGATCAGTTGACAGTTAACATGGCAGCAATCACCTGCTTACTTTCTAACTAAAAAAAAGCTCCCTGATGGTTTATCAAGTAAAAAAAACAAAGTGAAAAATGATTTGAGAAAAATTTAACTTAAAACATAATTCGGCCCTTTGAACTACCTGAACAAGACAAATGCTTGCACTGTTCTTTGTTTTCCAAAGGAGGACAATCATTCTTTTTTAACGGCGCTAAAAGTGACAGCCACACTTGTTGGGAGCGTGACATGAAGAGTACTGAATACGTGGTTTGCAAAACCACTCAGATGTTCTGTCTGAGGGAAAATGCTGGAGACAGAGCAGTGCAGCTGCACCAGTTCAATATCGGTTCGTTGGAATTAAAAAGGCCAATCGGGACATACGACAAAATAACAAACATCGGCCCGATCATCAATTGACCCATAGTAGAGACCCTAGAATGAAGACTCTGGAGAATACCTCCCGTCTGACAGGAAGTTGAACAACATGTCGCTACCCGATCTGTAACAGCTACCCAATCGGTCCTGCGCATGTGCAGACATCACGTTACTTCCTCTTTGTGGCCAACATAGCAACAGTTAAGCAATTTTATTGAGGTAATTTGTACATTTTTTGTTTGTTTCTTGTTCCAAGATCGTAAACGCTGAAATTCATTTGTAAAAACTTAAAATAAAATCATTAGAGACAATGTAAATCTTAACAATCTGTGATAGAATGACAGAAACACGGCTTGTAGTCATTCTCTCTGATACAACTTTTTTTTAATATATATGTTGGTAACAGAAAAAGAAAAGAAGGGAACATGTTTTACTTTGAGGAGATGCTATAGGCTGCTGCTGCAGCTGCTTTTGCCGTTAATTACGTGTCTGTGTTAAGTGTCATTAGGAGGCGCTGAATCCTCTTACACTGGAGATTAAACTGAAATCAACAAACCAGAAGAAGAAAACATTTGTAGTCATTGCAGGTTTGTGGGGTCCTGGTCCTTTACACTTCTTTTTACATTTTTTTTGTCAAAATCGATATAAAGTTTTTCATTACAATAAACAGTTTATGACATACTCTGAGCGTAAAGTGCTTTAGAGGAAGTAGAGGCATTTTTGCACATGCAGGGACAGATCGGGTTAGCTATTACGGATAAGGTACGGCTTCCTTTTTGACAGGAAGAGGAACCCTGGTACCGTCTGACAGGAAGCTTTCTCACCGTACTGAAACCAGACTGATGCCAGTTCTGTGACTGATCCAGGTCCAGAGGGCTGAACTGATGGAGACGAAAACATAACAGCTCACATTACCCACAATGCTTTGCAGCAGCTGCCAGGAGAACAGAATGATCATAACAGAAATGCAACAGGAAACGACTTGTCTCACTCTATCCTCGTCATCATTGTCCCCGTTACTTGTCACTCTGCTCTTGCCACTCTTCTCAGTCTCCGCCTCCTTGCTCCGCCTGTCAGGTGCATATCAGCGGACACGGACAGAAGAACCATGAGAGCCTGAACACCAAGCTCATGTCAAAACTCCTCGAGCACAACTGACTTCTTGTTTTTCTCATTGATGAACTCCAACGTCTGGAATACCAAGTTATGCAGCAGCTCCACCTGCAATGGTCACAAACGCCTCATAACTGCTCTGTTGGGATAACATGACCCATCACATGACCGCACTCACCTTTTTGCTGTAGATGCAGGCAGAGCCCTGAATCAGCAAAGCAGCTTCAGCAAAGTTCAGTCTGGTTTTTCCTCCATCAAAAGTGATGCACATCTCATCTAGCTGCAGACACACGTGCACACACACACACACAGTGATGTTGGTGTGTGACGTTCACAGAGGGGGAGTATCAGGTTAAAGACAATTGTGTATTATAATATATATTATAAGAATGTCTCATCTGTAAACTGAAGCATTTGGGAGATTTTTCAGTCTTTTCTTGGGTTCTTTCTGCACAATAATATAACATTTTATCTGGGGTGCCCAAACTTTTGATCCCCACTGTATCTAGCATTTCTTTTATAATCTTCTCATTTCAATCTCAGACAAATAAAGCATTTTATAATTTGTATTAATGTTTGTTTTTCTACAATCTGTCATGTGATTAAGTTAATCTCACACTGATTAATCTCATGATCTAATTTAATTTGATTCACATGTTCATGAAACTGAAGATTTACTGCCAGAGTCCAGGTGTGGTTACCATGTCAGCTTTGGCTTCTTCAGGGTAGAAAAAAGAATAGGAAAAAAAAATCAGGTCGCTGTCAGACAAATGCGCTCGTCCCTACGGTTACCTCATCCAGGTAGTCATTGAGCTGAGACGCAACGTCAACATCCCAATTCTTGGTGAGTTCTCTGATGGGCTGCAGGAGGTGAGCAAAGCGGCTCTCTGTGGACTCCATGATGACTTCACCTTTAGGCTACGGAGAAGCCAAAGAATGAGTCTGATCTGCAGAAAGGAACAAGGACAAACGCAGAAGAGCGGCCAGGTTGAGATTCTGCGACCAAAAGAACCCTGAGAGGGATAAACCACCAACGCCAGACCCTCCATTCTGGACTGAGAAGTGTGGAGGGGACCACAGAGTCCACTGTGGGCTCAGCCTTAACCAGAACCATCCTTCAACTGTCCCTGAAGTCACCACAAAGTCCACCTCGTTGTTTTTAATACAACTGGACCAGAGGAGACGATCAGCTGTCACCGGAACAATCCAACACCAGGCCGTCTCACGAAAACAGAAAACAGATCCACAGAGGATGCAGTGGCCACAGCACTGCCCTTTCACACCTGGAGCAACAGGGGTGCTAGGTGAGAATGCTCTTCATGGATTACAGCTCTGCATTAAACACCATCATCCCACACAAACTGGTGGTCAAGCTGGAGGACCTGGGTCTGTCAGCATTCATTTGTAGGTGGATTAGCAGCTTCCTTGTCGACCGCAGACAGAGAGTAGGTTGTTGACAAATCCTCAGCCCTGAACCTCAGCACGCTGTGTGCTCAGCCCTGTTTTCCTCTCTGTACACACATCAGTGCATCTTCGCACAACATAGCAACGACGTTGTAAAGTTTGCCGACACTTCTGTGGTGGGGCTCGTATCGGGAGAGTTGAGGTTAAGCAACTGTCCACATGGAGCTCAGCCAACAACCTTCACCTTAACACATCAAAAACCAAGGAACTCACAACTGATTACAGGAAAAAGAAATCAAACATCCCGCACTTTTCATCAACGGGGACTGTGTGGAGAGGATAGCTGACCTCTGCTTTCTGGATGTTCACTTCGAGGACAATCTGTCCTGGAGGGTGAATACCACTGAGCTGCAGAGACTGTACTTCCTGAGAACACTCAGAAAAAAATAACATCACACAGAGACTTCTGGTCTCCCTTTATCGTGCCACAATATAAAGCACACTAACATAATGAATATCCATCCGGTTCCCCAGCTGCGCAGTAGATGAGCGGAAAACACTCCAGAAGACTGTTGGCTTCCCTCTCCCCTCACTGGAAAAACAACAAGAGAGCCCAGAATATCATAAAAGATACCACACACCATGTTTGAACTGTTGCCATCTGGCAGACGCTACAGAGTCATGAATGCAAAGACTCAAAAACAGTTTATATTCAACTGCATCCACTATTCTCGACGCTGCTATGAAATGAAATGCACTGGATGATAACTCATGTAATGACAGAGAAATGGATGGATGAATGTCTGTGTGATTTTCTGTAGATATATTTATCCTTATTTACTTTATTCTTTAACTCTTATGTATCAATTATATTTGTATAGTGTTTTATAAACAGAATGAATAATGCACTGACAAGGCAGCCATTTAAATTTTATTGTACTTGTGAAAATGGCAACAATAAATCAAGACCAATCTGACATCTCACAAAAACACCTGAACGTTTCATAAAGCCTCTTTTTTAACGTTTATTTCACCAGAGGGGTGAGACTTAAAACCTCTTCCAAGGGAGCCCTGGACAGAATCAACAAAAATACAAAGAATGCTTAACAATAAAAACAGAATTACCTGAACATCTCACAAAACTACCGATCGCCTCAAAAAGCACCTGAACACCTCACATAAACACCCGAACGTCTCATATAAACACCCGAACGTCTCACAAAGCACCCGAACGTCTCACATAAACACCCGAATGTCTCACAAAGCACCTGAACGTCTCACATAAACACCTGAATGTCTCACATAAACACCCGAATGTCTCACAAAACACCCGAATGTCTCACAAAACACCCGAATGTCTCACAAAGCACCCGAACGTCTCACATAAACACCCAAATGTCTCACATAAACACCTGAATGTCTCACAAAGCACCTGAACGTCTCACAAAACACCCGAATGTCTCACAAAGCACCTGAACGTCTCACAAAACACCCGAATGTCTCACAAAGCACCTGAACGTATCACAAAACACCAAACGTCTCACAGCTCTTGTTGTGATCTAATATTAAACCTGGACTGTCGTTAGAAACTCGGCCAGTATTCTAAACTTTGAGAATGAAAAGGTGAAAGCACACCTGTAATGAGGACCTTTCTGAAGCAGAGCGGTAAAGCCGTCAGACGTACGTCTCCTTAAGTACCTGTTGAAGAGCTGGCGCCCAAGGTACAGGTAAAGCTGCAGTCTCGGGAAGACTTAACGCTCGCGCCTGTTTACACTCAAAAGCCCCGCGCAGAGCGGAAGTTCTTCTTCGTTGCTTCGTGCTCGCCGTGTGTCTGCTGCCGCCTGTGGTCGTGGGGCGGTACTGATTTCATGGCTGTCGCTCAGTTTAACCTTAAATATTTGTAAACTCGCATTTTCAGGCTTACGTTTCCTCAAATATGTAAAACATGTATTTTCTCCTGTATAATTCCAAAAACGTGTGCCTTCGACATTTCCCAGAATTCTCTGCGAAAAACCTGTGTCGGTATGGTATGAATCCATGTTGTCTATCATGGGTGAAGGTGGGCCAGCATACACTCAAATACAGCTCTTTCAAGAACCTTCCCGAAAAGTGGAAGGAGTGATATGGATGTAGTTAGATGGTAATCTTGCTGAGCGATTTTTATGAACAGGAACTATGTTTGCTTCCTTCAGTCTGCTCATTATAACCCCTGAGGTCACAGACAGCTGGAGCAGAATTTGTAGTGGAATTGCCAGCTCTCATGCACACTCCTTAACCATGATTGCATCGGGGCCACAAGCCTTACTTAGTTGGACTGACTCTAAACTGCGATGAATAGTGCCATCTGAGATCTTCTTCTGTTATAGGTACATCATACATTGATGGGTGGGCATATCGCCATTGAGTGGTTGAGTAAATGTTGAGGTAAAGGATCGGTTTAAGACATTTACTTGCGCCAGGGCTTTGAACTGACACCTTATACTGAGAAAGTCGCTCTGATTTTCATCCTTTGGATTTCTACGTTTCCTACGGAAGGCAGCTTCTTCTTTTCCCAGAGCTTTCCTTACTTCTTTATCAAACTATGGTGGATATTTACGGCAGAATGTTACTGTGGGTTTGAAATGCCTAATAGCTTTCTCCAATAGTTCATTAAAAAGAATCAACATTAGTGTTGATGCAAAAGCCATTGAGCATGATAGATGACAGGCGGTGGAGGACCTTGTGGCCTGGAGCGGGAAGAGTCAGCTGCAGCTGAATGTCCAGGAAAGCAGGGAAATGGTTCTGGACTTCAGAAGAAACCCTCCAACACCTCAGCCCATACATATTGAAGGAGGAAGCATGGAGATGGTACAGATGAACAAACTAACCCGTATGACCAGCTCTGTGGTGGAAGGGCAGCTGGGCTCTGTGGAGGACGTGGCAGAGCAGAGGATGCCATTTAAGTTCAGGGCCATTGTGACCAACTCCTCACACCCCCTGGAGAAGGAGCGTGTTCAGCAGCAGACTACTGTCCCAACGCTGCTCCACAGACAGACTGAGGAAGCCTGTAGTCCCTGTAAGACAGTAGAACTCTCTGACTGAGCATCAAAAGAGAACCTCAATGAGTTTTAACTTTTGAATGTTTTATGAATTTATGATATTAATCATTAATAGTCTTAATAATTTTAAGCACTAGATGTTGATTTTTTGTTGATTTTATGGTTTTATTATTTTTTCAATGTGCTTGTGTGGTTGCAAATGCAAGCATCTGGCCATTTTTGAGTTTCTATCTGAATTAATAAAGCTTTTAAGCTTTTCTATTCTGTTCTGTTCCGTTCCGTTCCGTTCCAAAGAAGTTCTCCTGGACCAGGATTTTCAGTAGGGTTTAGAGTTGTCCCAGTTCTAAAAAAAAAATCTGAAATTATTTATGGCTTTTAACAAACTTTTGTATACTTTAACATTAGCAAAGATTGTATTATAAAAGAAGAAATATTTAGTTTATTTTTTACTTTTTTATTATTTTAAGGTCATTTTAAAAAAATTCGTAAATGCAGTTTTTTTGAAAGAGAAACCTAATTTTCACATGTTAAAGGCTCTTACTCTTTTTTTTAATTCCCTAAAAATCTGATCAAGAGATCAATGAAATTTGAAATGTTTTTTTTCTTCTGGATGAAGGACTTTGTTTCTCTTAATTTTATTTGAATAATTTCGTTTCAGTTTTGGTTAAGTTATTCTCGTCCTTTCTCCCTTTTTTTTGCTGCTTAGACTTTATTTCAGCTCATTATTTGTGAGATGTTATTTTGCCTCATGTTTAGTACTTCTACGTTCCAAATGAAGAAAATATGTCATTTAAAAGGTTTAAATGGTCCAGGTTCTGTTCTTGTTTTAGTGCTCTCCCTGCAGGCTGTGTTGGTGCATGCAGACTGAGGAGGAGGAGAGGGGATGTGTCCTCCTGCATGTGATGCTGTTTCTTCCTTTGAGGAATTCGCACCGTTGCAGCAGGCCAGCAAAAGAGAATGCATGATCTGATGATGAAGATGATGAACAGATCACAATGATACTGAAGAAGACAAACACGGTGGTAGATTAAAGAGTGACGGTAACAGGACTAATCCAGACTGAAGTGGATTAAAATGAACTGAACCAGATTAAATGGCGTTTAAACAGATTGAACTGGATTCTCTTTTTTAATCTTTAGTGCTGTTCTTCCTCTGTGCCCCAAAATATTATGGTAAGATGTGTCCATAAACCAAACTGGAGGAAAATAACGGATGAGGATGAGGATGTGTGTCTCTGGAAGCCTTTCTCTCCAGAGTCTTGCTATGTATGATCTGACAACTGTAATAAATGTCTGTGGGGCAGGGTGGGGGTCAGCTGTGACTAAAAATACCCCCGTTATTTTACCTGACACACTTCCAGTGGAGGAGCTGGCTCTCCTCTTCATCGTCTTCGGTGTAAACACTGACCAGATCTGTGGAAAAGCTGATGAAGGGCGACTTCCCTGTCTGTGGATGTGTCTCCAATTTTCCAGAGTACCCATGGAGCGTATATTATCGCTGAATATTACTGAGTCATATATCTTAACACTTTAGACATAGAATTGAGCTCCATCCACCATTGTAGCTGCAGCTGGGTCCCTCTCCCAGTTTTCTTCAGATGAAGCTGCTTTATGTACTGAGAGGAACGAAGGAGATGAAGGTAAACATGTGACCTCTGACCTTCAGCTTCACTTCAGAATAACGCCTTAAGTCGGGTTATTCTCTGTGTGTGCTTCTGTGTGTGACATTGTACAGAGATGTTTTCAGGAGCAGCAGATTCAGAGAAATCTTCATTTCTATTTCAGCTGAACTCGGCGTCTTAGTGGATCTTTGTCAGTGAGATCATCACTTCACATGACAGAAGGTTTTCATCCGACTTTACTACAACAACACAGTTGCAATGACAACATTTGAACTACAAATGGTCATAAAAACTTCTGTCACATTTAAATCATTTCATTTTTGAAGAATTTATAAATCATTATAAAAACATGTTTGTGACCCCCTCCGTAAATATTCCATAAATCCTATGCTTCAAGTCATTATTTTCAGGTCATTATAAGAGTTTTCTTTCACTTTTAGCCTGTTTGAGTTTCAGAACTTCTGTTCTCCTTCATGTTCTTCATAATCCAGCGTATTCTGGGCCAGAAGTTCAGAACATTTTTTTTGGCAGCAGATGAACATGTTTTTAAGGCTTTTCTCAGAAATGATCTGCATATCTATATTGTCTTGGTTTGTCTTTGAACCTCGAGAACCTTTCCTGGTTCTGCAGCATCGGGATCGGATTGTTCGTCTGCGGGCGTTAATCATTCGTTTTTCAGCTCTTCCTTCGAAGTTCTCCGGGGACACGCCCCCAAACTGGAGGAGGAGCGCGCGCTTCCATGTGTCTCCTGCATCAGCATCACCTGTGAAAGCTCAAACACCGCCTCTTCCCTTCACTTGACTTGTCGTTCGGCTCGGTCCTCTGTCACTGGGCAGCGCGAAGCGGGTCAGCGGAAGTCCAGCATGTTCGAGTGCTGAACTTCTTAATCCCTAGCTGTGCGGGGGTCAGGAGCTCAGGGTGCGGGGAGGACGCGCGGGTTTCAGCGTCTGAGAGATCGGGGACCGGCAAGCGTCCGCTGTCGGTGCCGGAGGAGGGAACCGTCCTGCGCTTTTACGCATCAGCTCTGTGCGTAAATCCGCCGGTGGATGGACCCAGTTCCGTCCGTCTCCTGACCGCCTGTCACCCGCCACCGTTCTCCGAACCCCCACAGTCGAGCCTCCTGGACGTGCGGGACCAGGATGGCAGCAGGAGTCACGGCGTGGATGCCGTTCGCGCGCGCTGCGGCCATCGGCTGGATGCCGGTCGCCAGTGCGCCCATGCCGCTGCCGCCGAAGAGAAGTGCGCGCGAGTGCGACGGGCTGATTCTGCTAAACGTGAGCGGCACGAGATTCCAAACGTGGCGGGACACGCTGGAGCGGTACCCGGACACCCTGCTGGGCAGCTCGGAGCGGGACTTCTTCTTCCACGAGGACAGCCGCGAGTTCTTCTTCGACCGGGACCCGGAGATCTTCCGCCACATCCTGAACTTCTACCGCACCGGGAAGCTGCACTTTCCGCGCCAGGAGTGCATCTGCGCCTACGAGGAGGAGCTGGCTTTCTTCGGGATCATCCCGGAGATCATCGGGGACTGCTGCTACGAGGACTATAAAGACCGGCGGCGGGAGAACCAGGAGCGGATCCAGGACGACCAGGACAACGAGCAGACCGCCGAGCTGGTCTCCACGGACTCGAGCCTCCGCGAGAGCGCGTGGCGGGCCTTCGAGAACCCGCACACGTCCACCCTTGCGCTGGTCTTCTACTATGTCACTGGATTCTTCATCGCTGTGTCGGTGCTGGCCAACGTGGCTGAGACTGTCCCGTGTGGGTCCGCGCCGAACCGGGTCAAGCAGATGTCGTGCGGGGAGCGGTACGCGCTGGCCTTCTTCTGCCTGGACACGGCGAGCGTGATGATTTTCACGGTGGAGTACCTGCTGCGCCTGCTGGCCGCGCCGAGCCGCTTCCGTTTCGTCCGGAGCGTCATGAGCGTCATCGACGTGGTGGCCATCATGCCGTACTACATCGGCCTCGTCATGACGGACAACGAGGACGTCAGCGGCGCTTTCGTCACGCTGCGCGTCTTCAGGGTTTTCCGGATTTTTAAGTTCTCCAGACACTCCGCGGGCTTGCGCATCCTGGGCTACACGCTGAAGAGCTGCGCGTCCGAGCTGGGCTTCCTGCTCTTCTCCCTCACCATGGCCATCATCATCTTCGCCACCGTCATGTTCTACGCTGAGAAAGGCTCCAGCGGCAGCAACTTCACAAGCATCCCCGCCGCTTTCTGGTACACCATCGTCACCATGACAACACTGGGGTAAGCGATGGAGAAGGCCGTAGCTGTGCCTGAAAGAGCCTCACTTGCTTAACAACTTCAAAACTATTAGCAGCAAGTTGTTTGTAAACACCCCCCCCCCAAAAAAACAAAACACACACACACACACAAACGACATGAACACAATACACACTACCACACACATGCAGACACACTGTGATACAGCTAATCATATCATCTACAAGCAGCCTGTGAGTCAAGGAAGGCCAGGGGGGCGGGGCAACTTACTCTAGGTCTCATGTACAGTCAAGGGGATGGACGAGGGGTCAAAGCGCCAAGCTTTAGAGGGTTAAGAACCTGCAGGTGTCAAAAGAGGAGTGGCTTCCTGCTGCTGCACAGGTGATGATTCAACCGCAAACAAGACTGCAGGAGCAGCACAAATCACACACACAACACATCCCTCACACAAACACACATCACACACACCGCAGAAACTCACACAAAAACACATATCACACACAAACAAACACACCAATCAACACCTCAAAGAAGGGTCATGGCAGGTGAGCAGGAGCATCTAGGTGCTGTCACGCACCAATGATGTTGCAGCAGACTCACAACAGTGTGTGTTTCTGGTTGTGTGTCAAATGTGATGAAAGATCTCATTGTAAGAAGTTTATGTGCATATGAATGTGTGTGCTCTCTGTCACCACCACATCTGTCTTGAGGACAGACACACACAAACACACTTATTATACACACACAGATACACACACATACATTTATACTCAGACATTTACAGACCTATACGCTGGACCGGCCTGGTCTGAACATGATCATCTTTTGTTCCCTCAAAGTTTATAATCTCCTGGATTAACTTAACCAGAAGAAATCAGCCAGATCTGAATGTTTCAAACAGGAGATTTGGTTCTGATGCAGGAACTTCAACCAAAAAGAGGCTTCAAAAACTCTTCCTGTCAAACCTCCATCTATTTAAAAACTGAAACTAAACCGGAATGACTCCATAAACCAACATCTCAGCCATCGGGGAAAAACTGCGACTGATTTAGCCCTGGAGGAGGTGGGCGGTGTCAGATGCTCCTCCAGGTGAGCGCGGTGCAGTGACAGTTTGGGTTTCTGTTCTGGGTTAGATGTGTTTGTTGGATGTAGCGCCTGAAAATGTGGCCATTAGCGGCGCGGAGGCTCTGCGTGGGTCATCAGTCTCAGCTGGGGATGTCTGGACCCTGGTGGAGATTGAACCACTGACTCATTACACTGCTGTCACACAGCGGAGCAACAGCAGCACCCAGATATTTTTAGAGCTTATTAATGCAGAACTTAGACAGCTGAAGAACACATCCCATCTGCTGTCCTCGTCTTCAACTTTTTTGTACAGCAGAGCAGAAGATCCACGGGGAGGCCGAGCTCCCAGTTAGCCTGATGAGGTGGTTCCTCGTGATGAAGAGGAGCTTCGAGGAGGTTTGGATGTCTCCTGAAGCAGTTACAAAGGCATGCAAGTTTGCGTGCATGTGTGTATTTGTGTTCATGCGTGTGCAGCTGTGTGTATCTGTAGGTCTCTCTAGGAGTTTTGACATGTTAGGATTCTTTCACTGCTTTATTTGGACCTCCTTCTTCCTACTTCTCATTCTTTCTCCTCCTCTTCCTCTCATTTGCTGCCCATGGAGGCGTGAGTCGATGGGTTATTGTCATAGACCGTATAAACAATGGACATCTCAACCCCTCTCCTCTCGTGTTCCCAAGTAGGAAGTATCTACTGGCTCCAGGAAGTCAAAATCCTATAGACTTCATTTGAGAAATAGACAATTATTAAATCGAATCAAATTTTATTTATACAAAGCGCTTCTCATACTTGGCGTAACTCAAAGCGCTTTACATTTAAAAACAAAACAAAAGCAAAAACCCAATAAAAACCAAACCCACCTTCCCCCCCACCTCCCAACCAATAACACACACAACCGATGACCTCAGTCAGGACTAGGTCGATTACGTTCTGGTTCCTCTCTTGCTGTTGGGGTTTCCTGCTCTCCTCCACCCTCATCTGGAGCAGCATCTGTGCTGCACTATTCCAGAACGTCCTCCTGCAGCTGGATGGAGCCGACGCCCTGAAGAGGATGTTAGAGCTCCTCAGCGCCATCCAGGAAAAGTGGGTCTGAACCAAAGCACTGGGATCATCATTCTTCTCTGAGATCTGCTGAAACTGGGTCAGAGGGTCTGCACACCTCCTCTGGGAACCCTGTCTGGTTCATGCTGACTATTGCTCACTGCCATGTTCACACACTCAAAACTTATGTTTACTGCATCTGCATCACAAGACATCTTTTATGAAGAAGAATTGTGTTTACCCCACACCACCACAAACACATGCATCACACAGATCTCTGCTGAACAGTGTGCAGCTCCATCTAATCCCCCAAACCTTGACCTGCTGATCCACATTGAAAACATGGTAAATGATGAAGAAACTCCTCATCACAGTCACTGCTCAGTGAATCGTACTTCCAGATGATCTGGTACCAAGAGTCGGCTTCAAGAGCTGTTCTACATCAGGAAATGGTTTTAGAACCGGCTCTGGTCTTCCAGCATTGTGGACAATAACGGATGAGTCAAAAGTACCGGTGGTTGTTTGTTTTTTTTAAAGCATCTTATCTCCAGGCAGGCTCCACCCACACGGTCAACCTCAGGAGATCTACATTAACCAGAACCTGATTGAGCGAGAACCTCAGTTTGCGTGAAATCCTGTAAACCCATCAAGGAGGATGTGAAGAGGCCAGAGGTTTCATGCCAGCATCCTGGTCTGCTGGAGTCAAAATGTTGAGGTGTTTTGAGTCAGGTGGGGTTGGAGAGCAGAGGACCGCTGGCTCCTCCATGTGGCAACAAACTGAACTGCATCCTGTCACTTGAGCAGATTTGAGGGCTGGAAACTTTTCATTCTCAAGTTCCCTTTATTCAGGATGATGAGAGAAGCAGTTGGTTCTTCACAGATGTCTCTTTCTTCTTTTAAGAGTTTTCGCTGAACCCCCTGACTAAGATAATCTCTGTGTTCTTCTGGAAAACATCCATCACAGAATGAGGTTTCAGAAAAACTCCAGCTTTCATTTTCTGAGATGCTGTTCTTCAAACCCCCCCAGGTATGGAGACATGGTCCCAAAGACCATCATGGGGAAGATATTTGGCTCAATTTGCTCTCTGAGCGGTGTGCTGGTCATTGCTTTGCCAGTGCCAGTCATCGTGTCCAACTTCAGCCGGATCTACCACCAGAGCCAGAGGGCAGAGAAGAGACAAGCACAGAAGGTGAGAGCTGCATCCACAGACAGGTCTTCGATGCTGTTGGCCCCAGGATAGTTGGTCTTGTTAACTCTTCTCTTGTCTCGGGCTGTGGGCCTGCTGCTTTAAGCATGCCGTTGTGCAACCCCTTTAAAAAACCTGGACCCTACTGTTCTTTCAAACTTTAGGCCAAATTCCAAGTTATCTTTTCTTTCTAAAATTTCAGAGAAGGTGGTTTATCTTTAATTGTAGCACCATCTAGATTCTTATATTTTAGCAATAATCTGTCCATGTGTCCAAATATCTAATGCTGCATTCACACCGGATGCCATTCGTGCATCAGGGGCGTCTTGTTTTAATGTTAGGTCCACTTACACATGAGATCTGAGGTCCTGCAGTGTGATTTCAGCATCTGGCACGGTGCGTCCATATGGCAGCAGCAAAATTTGAGCTGTGCGGCATGATTTAGGCATCAGACGCACATATAGTTCAAAAATTTCAATTTTGGTAAGTTTGACACAACGCTTCAACCAATCAGGGACTCAGCTTTGGTTGCGAGACGTTTTCAGTGAGTCGATCAGTGGGTAGATACACACTCGACAGCCTCTGGCAGGGCTTATGGGGCTGGAGATTCACCGAATCCCTGCGGCTGAGCTCACTACGGCGGCGTTGGGGAAGCCGCCTGCTTGGGTCTCCTATTTACCTTTTGATTTTGTTTCTATTTTCATAGAGAAAATGAAAGAATTATCCTCTAGTTTCTTCCCTTCTGAACTAATGTGGGACAGAAAATCATCATATTTGGTCACAGAGAGACAGAAGTAGCAACCGAAAGCAGCTATCATCCAGACCCAGTTCCCGCCACAGGAGTGGGGCTTATCATAAGTGGAGAGACTCTGAATGATCTCATGAACCCAGACATGGAAACATGATTACTGATGCTTTTGTAAAGTTCTTCAAAATGAATAAACCTGATGTCTAAACATTATCTGGGTCTATCTAAATGAGATAAACACAGACACCGCTCCATTTAGTGATCAGGCTAAAAACATTAGCTGGAAGCTCCTCCCACACGCGGCTGGGGAGTCAAGCTGGGTATAGGCGGTGAGCAGAGAATTTGGTGAAGAAAAGACAGCCGATGCAAATTTAACACACGAATCACGTTCTGTGTGAACACAGCGTAAGTGTCCAAATGTCTGTCCGTTTCAGTTTCTGAAAATCAGATGACAGTTTCCTGGTATTTAGGAGGATCATCTTAGAGGCTGGTAGAAAGGCTCCTTGATTTTTGCTGTAGCGTCAGATAGACGTCATTCATTAATTCATGAGAAACAGACGTGTTGTGTCTGAAGTCAAAGATACTCTTGGACCTGTGTGTGTGTGATGTGTGAACCCACTGCAGAACCGATCCCCTATCACCCAGTCAAGGCCAAGACCTGTGCTCCTCTGTCATACATGAACTACCGGTAACAGAGAAACACTGTTAGTCAAAATGGTCACTTGTTCTGTGTCTTTAAGGCATCCAAAGAAGCGGGTCGAGCTCTGGTGACAAAGACCAACCCCAGCTTTGAGCTACAGCATCATCACCTGCTGACCTGTCTGGAGAACGCTACGGTGAGAACATCACCCTGCTACAAACACAAACCTCCTCCTGTCTAACATTCAGCAAAGTCTTTGTTTTCCAACTGACACACCGATTCATGACTGAAGCTGACAAACAGAAGAAGGGAAAGTTCACTCTTCACTGTAGTGTTTGTGGAATTACCTCTGCAGAGGTGAAGCAGTAAACCATCTTAGATTGTAAAATCGCATCCTGCTCTGCTTGTCCATATGTGTCAAAGTGTTGTAGAGCAAGACACTCAATCCCATAAAACTTTACTCACATAGACCTGGCTGGTGCATCACAGAGCTGGCATTGGTGCATTAATGTGTAAGAAATTCCCTGGTATTCAGAGAAGACCTGGGAAAGGCCTGGAAGATGAAGGTGACAGTGGTGCCCGTAGTGATCTAAACACTCAGGGCAGTGACCCCTAAACTGGTTAAGTGGCCACAGCAGATCCCTGGAAAAACCTCAGACATCTCATTCCTGAACAGCACAGGATACCACAGCCAAGATATCGCACATGACTCCCAGGATCAGAGTCCTGGGAGCTTGAGGGTAAATAAATAAATAATAATAAATAAATAATAATTGAAATAAAATCTCTTTTAATTCTTTACAGTTGGTTTCTCAATAAAACTCTGGACCACTAGTACTCTGGTGCTTTGATCACCACGGGCTCCACCTTCACCTTCACCTTTCCAGGCCTTCTCCAGTTCTTCCCCAAGTCTTTGGTGTTTCTCCCGTTTCTCATGTTCCTTCTTCCTGTTAAAAACAAATCCTTAGTGATGGTGCTAACTTTACATAATAACAGTAAAGAATTCTTCAAATGTTATGTTTGTTTTGATCATAAATGTTTGATGAATTCTCTGCACTTCCTCAGGACCACATGTTTACCAAAGAGAAAATGCAGGAGGTGAGCTGCAGAGACAGAACCCTTCTGAAGCAGCTGTCCTGTTCTTCCTCCATCCCCTCGCCTTCATCGCCACGTTGTCTTTCCTGCTGCGCCCGTAAGAAAAGAAAGAGCTTCACCGTTCCAAACTCCAACATGTGTGTCGACCTGCAAGCCAGGATCCAGGAGCTCAGCAGCATCCAGCTCCGGGAGAGGCCCTCCAACAGGTAACACTGGGAACATTCCATCCTGGTTTTAGTTCCTATCTTTTACCTCTTCAGACACTCGGCGGCTTTTGAGGGGGGCTTTCCTGACCACGAGCTAACAGGGAAGCAGCTCTTCTATGAAAGCTAAGTGTTTGTAGCTCAGCATGAAGACAGGAAGCTGAGACGTCCCGCACAAGCGTTCATGATAGATGAAAGACAAGGTTGTTCTTTGACTGCACAGGATTCAGAAGGTTTTGTGATGTTCTGTTGCTACGTTCTTCTTAGTTACAACATCTGTTAAGTGGACAGAAGGACCTCGCTGCTAAAATCTTTCTTTGACACCAGGAATTAAGATAAACTAACTACAAATCAAAATTTCTTCTGTCTACACACTTTAAGAAATGCGCTGCAGAGACATTGAGGTGACTGAGAGAGTCTACAAACTCCTAAAGTTCTGCAAAAGGTTCTTCTAAAGCTTGGAGGATCCAATTAGGAAACGGTCTGCTTCAGAATGCTGGAGGTTTCTGGGCTTCCAGCTCTGAGGATGTGAGCATCTGTGTGAATGGAAGGTCTCACGGACATTCTCTAAAACTTCTGACTCATGCTGGTGTCTCCAGAGCTGAGATCTGGTCATCTGGTCATTTGCTCTCATGTTTACGTTGTCTTTCTCTTCTCATTTCAGTCGATCCAGTCTAAACGCCAAATTTGACGAGCATCTTCCCTTGAACGACGAGGAACCATACCTTTCTGCAGCGGGAATTAGCATACCAACTTCCAGAATCCCACCTGGATCCCCTCCCGAGGGCAACAATTTGGTCAGTTTCTCTGACACCTCTCAGGCCAACACCGTCCGGGCATCTGCCCTCTAGATAGTCCCGTTTCAGTGGACCGCCGCTCCTCGCGCTGAACTAGTTATGCTTTGAGTGGAGCTGCACCTTCACTGCAGAACTCACCTCATCTAATCTGCACAAAGACAAACAGGTTTTAATCTGGTTATCAACAATGACTGATGCTTCCTCTGAAGAGTTTCCACCTCATCTTTGGAGGAGAAACCTGCCATGGCATCTCTATGGACGTCAGACATAAAATGAGATCATGTTTACATTGCCATGTTAACATTTAAGTGCGTTTGTAGACAGGCTCCACCCTTAAGACTAACTTTTAAAACTGACAGCAATGATGATAAACCTCTGGTGGAAGGTAGCAAAGCTGGTACAGAGAACTTGGTGAGGCTATACCGCTCACTGCAGTTAAAGCTCTGGTCTTCTGAAGGGCCGATGTCCTGCTTTATCTGTCCTCACTTCTTCAAACCGATGGAACAGGGGATCAGAAAGGGGCGGGTCATCAGATAAAGCAGCTGGATAGCAGCCCTCCAGGCCTGCAGCCTGGTTTTCAGATGAGTGGTGTGTTTATAGAACCCTGTCAATATGGCAGTATGCAAACATTCATGCCAGCGCCATCACAAATGCAGTATCATTTCATGTTCCAGAACCGGGCTTCCAACTGAATATACAGTATATGCAGATGGAGGTTTACCTGCATGATGATCCAGGTGATGCTCTTCATTATTGTTTCTTGAGTTTCAGTCAACTGACAGATTACTCCTCTTTGTGTTTCGTAGTAACTTTCTTTGCATGTGAGCAGCTGATTCTTCTGAGACCTCCTTTTTTAGTTTGTTTGTTGATCCAAGAGGATATTTTTGCATGGGAGCACTTCACACCACAAATCAAATAGCCCACTTTTTGTGAAAAACTGACAGCAAAAAAACAAGGATAAAGTACTAAAAATCGATTGAATATTTCTTTTTTTGTAAGTGACCATGGTATAAGTGGGATATTGCCTGACAAAGTGTCCATTTTCAGAAATTAACAGAAGCCTGAATCATTCGTCCCAAAAACGATTGCTTTGGACGTGTAATTAATCTGCATTAATAAATATTAACATATATATATATTTATGTATACATATATACCATGAATGTGCTATAAATATACTACCTTTTGTATTTGCTGTGGCCAGCTGGAGTATGAATGGACCACAGGTTTGTCACTTCTGGTGTCACGGCTGCAGCTACCCTGCTGCTACTGCTATTCACCTCTGGTTTCCTCCACCTTGACATCCTTCTATCAAGCTCTACCTCTGCTCTTCCCTCTCCGCCTGCACTGAGGAGTTTTCTGTCAGAGTGGGCCTTCTGTGTTTTTGTGGATCTTTGTGCTTCTGTCTCTCAATTTCTTTCAGGTGTGGTGCTGGGGGGGGTTCCCCAATTGGACACCGAGCTGTTGAAGGCAGCCTTTAAAGGCAGCAAGTTATTAATGCAGTCTGTGTTACATTTTGTGGTTTTGTGTTCAGGTCCACGCTGTCTTTAGTACGTTTGTTTATAGTGAAGCTGTAGGGTGAACGGCCATTTTCTTTAGTACATGTTTTCTCCTGTTTAAGTTAGTTTAGGGAGGTTAGAGTTTTGTCCGTTGTCCCTTTTCTTTCATTTAAAGGTAACATTTCTGTGTTTAGATAGGTGGGGTTATGTTGTTTTTGCCTTGCTTCACCCTGAAGCCTTTAGCTCCACTTTTACGTTATTATTGGTTGTTGTTGTTTATTGTAAATAAATGTATCTCTTTGTGGAGACAAATCTTTTGGTATTTTTGTTTGGGTCAAATCCTCTATGTCTCCTGTCTTCCTAGCACCAGAGTTTTTTGGTGGCATTTTCTCGGCTTCTGTGATTCCTCAACATTAACAAATCTGATTTCTTGCACTCCTGAGTTGCTGTATTTTGGGTCCCTGAATACAAATCCTGACACCTGGATCGCATCAGGTTCTCCAGTGACAACATATGACGTTCTGAACTTGGAGTATAGATAAACCATTGAAGCTTCCACATGCTAAAGCTGAACATTCATTTTGGGACAAAAGCCAGTTTTTGGTGGCAGAGAGCATATCTGGATTCCAAACCTACTTCTGTTCAAGATAATGCCTTTGCAAGTTGCCATGATTTATGTGGAACTGTCAGAAAACTTAAATAGGAAGAGGTTTAATCCCTGAAGTAACTGTATATTTATTTGGTTGGCACCCCCCCTCTCAGAGACACCCACACATTTACCCAGCATCCTGTTCTTTCCTTCACTGAAGGTTTTCTCTTGGGTCACCTGATCCATTCATCTGTTTTAGGACCTGCAAAGGAAGATGGTCATAGAAACCAGAGACGAAGTCTCAGGTTCTCTTTTATTACAGATTCATCAACTTCAAAAATCCTCTTCAGGTTGAGTCTGATGTAATCTGACTGCTGATTATGCAAATTTCCATGACAAGAAGCAGCTTAGCTGCTGCACATTCTCTCAGAGGAAACCTTTCATGTTCAAGTGCTTCTGTTCCTCTGACGATCCACAGAGGTGTTCTGTTCTGCTGGGGAAGATCAGCCCATCTGTTCATCTAGAACAGGGGTGTCAAACTCAAGTTCTCAAGTGCCTGCCTCCTGCTGGTTTTCCAGAAATCCTGCTGAATTTGCTGCTGATTACCTGGATCAGGTGTGTTTAGCCAATAAGGAGCTTCGATGGCAAACATTGTAAAGCCTGTAGGACACTGGCCCTCAAGGCCTGGAGTTTGACATCCCGGATGGAAGAACTTCTTAACCTTTAACTTCCTGTTTGAGAACTCAGAGAGGCTCTCAGGATTTACAGCTGAAAGCTGAGCTGCTTCTCTGCTTTTCACATGGTTTGGTTGATTATCTGAAGATGATCTCAGTCGTCCTGAAGACGGCAGAGCCTGCAGTGATCTGTCAGACTTCCACATCAGCGTCTTAGGTCATATTTTTGCTGTCCTCACACATGTACAGTTAGAAGTTCTATAAGAAGATGGATTTTGATTCTATAAAGGAGACTTTTCTGAATTATTGTCCCGACCAATCAGAAAAGAGCGTCGCTGTGATTAGATTTTATCCTCTGGTTCTTCCTGTCTGCAACCAAAAGATGGGGGAGCTTTAGTTTGAAATCAAACTATGGGCTCTGAGGGTCCAGAATCCTCCAAAGCTGCAGGGGGCGTCTGTGAGCCCTGCTTTGCAGACCTCTGTCCAAAATAAAGCGCCCAAAGCAACGTGACAGTAAGTGCCATGGCCAAGATCTGAGCCACGCCCGTGGACACGCCCAGGAAGCGCAGAAACTGCAGCTGCTTTGTCCCACGGATGAAGCTGTAGATTTTTGGACCGCAGCCCTGAAACACAAGAGATGTGATGGGCGGAGTCGCAGAGCTGCAGCTGTCCAGTCAGAAGCAGCAGTCTTACCTCTTGGTAAAGGTCGCTGAGGTCGTGGAAGTAGGCGTGACGAGCACAGCCTGGATACTGATTGGTGCAGCAGGAGTCTGGTGGCCACTCCATCTCTGTCATCTCCAGCCAATCAGTGAAGTAGATCACGCCACAACACTGGAACTAAGGCAGCACACACCTGTCACTCACACGTCACATGACCGCATTACCTGTGGAAAGGTGGAATCGCAGATGTGTTACCTCTGTTTGAAAGTTATTCCAGGTGTGCGTTAGCCACTGATGATGCTGCAAGCCGAAGTTATGAAGGCGGGGCTTCAGGCTGATCATGTCAGAGCGCTGCACTGAGGGCTGACGCACACAAAAACGCACAATGAAAAACATGCATAAACACATGTTCTGTCACGTGTATCACAAATGAAATGAGTGACAGAAACATTTTTAAAGTTGAAATAAAATAATATAAATTGAAATTATATTAAAAAGTTAAGTCAGTTCAAATATAATAAAAGAGCAGATTTGATTTAAACTAAAAGAAAACTAAATGTTCATATTTACAGTACTTTAGGACAAACCAACTTCAGTTTTGTTCACATCTTTACACTAAAACTGAAAGTTTGTCTCAGAGCTTCAATCTGCATTTAGACTCAAGATCTGACTCTAAAAATGTAGAAGTTCAGCCTGCATCTCCTCTGGATGAGGATGTTTTCGGTCAGGACCACGGCCTCGTGAGACCCTCGTCTTGAGCTGCAGCTCAGTGGAAAGCTTCTACTGAGCTTGAGGGGCTGAAAGACGAGCCGCAGGACACGGCTGACATTTCTGGATATTCTTGGAAACGAGTTCTGTGTGAGCCGAATGTCTGTGTCACCAGACGCCACAGCTGCTGACAACGACACAGGAAGCTGAAGCCAATCCCGCTACCGGAGCTAAATATTTACATCACACAACCTCTGAGGAACAACACGAGAAACTCAAAGAAACATCAAGACTGCTTCTAGGGATAGATAACTTAATTTAAGAATAAAAATGTGTTTGCTGAAGCAGAGATCATAAAAAACAGAAAACTCTTGTTTGTATGAGATTCCTGCAGCCTGGAGGCAACAATAGGTCAAAATCCATAAAGTTCTGCAAGACCATCAACAAGAAGATTTTCAGAAACGTCTGTAGGATTTTTTGGTAGACTTTGGGAGGTGATGAAGGGAGCAGATCCTTGAGATCTAACAGGAAAAGAGCTGAAAACCTGGTAGGATGAAGGTGGTGCAAAGTGCTTAGACTGGTTCTTTGGTTCTTTCTTGGGTGTTGAATCTTACTTCCTGCTTGTTTTAGACTTTGGACTCTAGGTTTTTGGTATCGTGTTCAGGTGTGTTACCTGCACGTGCAGGTGTTTGTGCTCACCTCTTCATAGGTCCACACTGCGCTGGCCAGCTCCACACAGAAGATCACCAGGAGACTGCAGAAGTACTGAAGACACAACAGGAGGAGCGTGAGCAGAAAGACCTGCATGCTGTGAGAAACGATGAGGACATCTTTGACATGAAGATACAGAATCAAACTCTAACCGAAAACACAACCACATGTCGGTCATGTGATCAGTTTGTTTCAGGTAGAGGGAAACCTCAATTTTCAGAGACAATTTCACGTTGATCTCCCCCACACCCTGGAGACACCTGGTCCCTCAGGTAGTGACGCACAGGCTGGCCTTTAGGCCGGCTCCCTTTGCATTCCAAATGAAGGGACACAGGTCTTCATTCTGTCCTGGATCTAGACCTCAGTCAGCTCAAAGTACATGATGTAGTTAGTACTGTTGTATTTCAGTGTGATGATGTCATCAGCAGGTGACAGGTGTGCTCTTCAGTCAGGAGACCTGTTACAGCAGATGTCTCTGAATTCAGCGGGGTCTGAATGCAGTGGACCGACGTTTGGTCCTGAGCTCCTGTCTTCAGAAGTTTCGGCCTGAATTATTCCAACCCGTTTCTGTCAAAGACTTGTAAAGGTGCTTGAATAAAAGACTTGAACACAAGGAAAAACCACCACTGTCCAAAGAAGACTTCTGGTGCTCCTCCAAACAGCCCACGACTTTAAAGACCCGAGAGAAAGTCTGGACATGTGGTTGAGTGTTTGGATCAGAACTGGACCCTGGCGTCGTGTTCTTACCCAGGACAGCAGCAGCAGGTTGCATCTCAGAGTACCACAGTAACCCACTATGGCCACCAAGATGAGAAAGCAGGAAGCAGCAATGATGACGGGGTGGACGGCTGGGGAGTAGGTGAGTATGGCGGCTTCCTCCAACCTGCAGCAAAAATAATAAAAAATAAAAATAAAATGAAAGAACACCAAGACATGTTAAGACCGCCGACGCTTGATGAAGGGACTTCAATCTTCTGAAGATCTTAAGGAACCTGCTGTGAGCAACTGGACGGTTTATTTTTTAGATTTTTTTAGAATCAGGTTGTACATTTCAGAAGAAGATGGTCCGTCAGGATGGAGAGGAAGTGATATGACATCACGTCTGTTACTTGTCTGGTTTGCAGAAGCACATAAGATCTGTATATTATAGCATGTATATTATTAGGGGTGTAAATATTTATTTTAAAACCTATTCAATTCATATCATATTGTGTGGTACCCAACACGATTCATAATGGATTTTGGTTCATTTTGAACAATCCGATTAGATCTGATTAGATCTGTTCCTGGCTCCATGAAGCCAACAGGACAACATAATCTGCAAAGAGCAGAGAGGAAATCCTGGGGTTCACAAACCAGACCCCAAGGTTGCACCAAGAAATTCTGTCCATAAAGACTATGAACAGAACCGGTGATAAAGGGCAGCCCGATTCGAGTCCAACATGCTGCTGATTTGAGAGAAGGAGGAACAGTTCCAGTCTTGAAGGAGGCCGGAATGATGCCAGTAATGAGAGGGGATGAGGAGGGGAGAGTAGCCTTGACCACAGCTCTACTCCCCCCTTGGTCATACGTATCTTCCATAAACACAACATTCACTTTCACTGCTATGCAGATTATACCCAGTTCTACTTCTCCTCCGAGCCTGATTCACCTCTGTCACCTGCCTCTCTCTCTAATTGCGTCTTTGAAATAACTTGGTTCACTGCAAACTTCCTTAAATTAAACAGCAGTAAAACTGAACTTATGAGTGTAGAAATGAAGACCACCTTAAATAAACTCTATAACTTTTCTATTTCCTTGGATAACTGCTCCATTCTCCCCTCCTCTCAGGTAAAGGGTCTGTCTTCCTGTTGACAGCACTCTCTCCTTTACCGCCCACATCAGTAACATCAGCCGGACCACTTACTTCCACCTTCATAACATCCGTTGTCTCAGTCCTTCTCCCAGCCTTCACTCCACAGCTGTTCTAGTGTACAGTCATCATCTCATCACCTCCCGACAACTGCAACTCCCTTGTATCTGGGCTCCCCCATAAAACTATTCACAAACTTCAACTGCTCCAAAACTCTGCTGCTCCGATCAGAACGCAAACTTCCTCCATCCTTCACATCAAACCCGTCCTGCACCAGCTCCACTGGCTACCAGCGCCTCTTCAAATCCACTACGAAATCTTTATTCTAACCTTCAAAGTCCTTTGTAACCTCGCCCCTTCATACCTCTGACCTTAATCCACATTGCCACTCCCGCCCGCGCCCTCCAGATGGTTGGACCCATCGCTCCCATCTCCATGAGAGGCAAAGTGTGCAGCTCTCTGCCCCTCAGCTCTGGAACTCCTTGCCTTTGATCTAAAGAACATGGACTCATTCCCTCATTTCTCTAAATATCTCAAAAACAACGTCTTCAGGCTATCATCTCCATCCTACTTTTTTTTGTTGTCTTTTTATAGTTTTATACATTTAACTACAGTTTTATTCTTGTAACTGTGTTCTATGATTATTTTTACCTGTAAAGCGACCTTGGGTGCCCAGAAAGGCGCCATACACACACACACACACATATATATATATATATATATATAAATATATATAATTATGGTATGAATATTATGGCATGTAAATTAAGGTATGTATAATATTTTATGCTTTATTATGGTATTAATATTATGGTGTGTATAATATGGTATGAATATGATATGTATTTTATTTGTATGCACCTGGGTGAGTGACAGCTAATGGGACTGCTGCTCTTCATCATTATGCAATGTTTACACAGGAGGCATTGCTGGGGAACAAACAGCCCAGGGTGAAACATGGGGTAAGATAACTGTCAAAAAGAAATGGGTTCATGAAGACAAAGTTAAGTACAAATGAATACTTATGTTTGACATGTCTGTTTTGAATACAACTTTTCTTTTTTTTGAACACAAATTTTCTCCTGTTAACTATCAGAGAGGCATCACGGGGTCACAGACATACACATCGATTGTTCAAATTGTGCGTATTGAGGTTTATTTTTCTAATAGAATATAACTTTTTAGGATGTTATTGATCCCAAAGTGGGGAAATGATCTTGCTGACAAACTCTGAGAACAACAGATAATTCGATCTGAGACTCTGAACCTAAATCCCTGACTCTGAGCAACACCTGTAGGACAATAGTTTGTGGAGCAGGACTCACCTGGTGTGGGCTGCGAGGGTCAGGATGGAGTTCAGGGAGTCTCTGATCCACGCTGCCACGCCCAGCACGCACACCCCCATCAGCTGGACAGGGACACGCACGAACGCGGATCAGTTTCTTCTCCACAAATACCAGCACAGAATGTGGCACATGCACGCGCCTTGACGTCGTTTTCACTGCGCTGTTTCATACTTAACTCACGTTAAGGTCACGTAAATTGATTACAGGTCTGATCTGACACCCCTCACCTGAAGGTCTGCTCTGTAAGTCAGACTAGAAGCCCTTCCCTCTATCCCCGCGTGCGTGAGTGCTTTCTCACCAAGAACAGCAGGTTGAGCGCGTGCAGCAGGTAGCGCAGACACCTGACCGCGTGCTCTCGAGCCATCCGGACCGCAGCCCCGCGCGGCTCATGACGGCGGGACGGATTCTCTGGCGGGAGTGTCTTCTCGAGCCTTATCGGCTGTTTTCGTAAGCAGAAACCCTCCGACAGACAGGTGCTCTCTCACTGGACTGACAGCGGGGGGACAGCTGCGCGCGGCAGGACGGGCATTTCCGAGCCAATCAGCAGAACCGCGGTCCGGTCCAAACGTGTTCCGATCGCTCCGGACTTAAGTTAGAAATAAGCTGTCCCGGTTTGGGACCGTCAGAGCCGTGATCCGGGGCGGGAGGGGGCCCCTCCTCAGTCTGTTTCCCTCCATTCGCCCCCGCGGTCAGCGGGTCCTAGGGGAGGGCGGAGGAATGTGTCCGGGAGCAGAAAGGACACGCCCCTTTGACCTTATTAGGACATTTCATTCTGGGTCTTCTGAGTGCCGACATTTCAATGGGAAGCTGCGGTGTGAGTGTCATTGTCAGTAAAAGTTAGGTTTTCACAACAGGAGTGATGGACACTTGGAGGCGGTCAGGGTTGTGTACTATGTCATCATTGTCACTTTGAATAAACCGTCCCCCCCCCCCCCCCCCCCCCCCCAATATTTGCTAAGAAAAAAGAGGTTCAGTCACTGCAGCTTTAATGAGATTTGATTCAACACGTATAACAGCTGCTATGATTTAACACATCCCTGTTTTTAAGTTGTTGAAGTTTTAACTGAGAATTTCAAGTTTTCTGGTTTCAGTCAGAAAGGCGACTTGGACCATTCACTGGGATCTCTGGCTGTTCAGAATGAACAGCAGAAACCTTGAAGAACTAAACTGTTTACCTGTTTTCAGCAAGAAGAACTGTTAGAACAGATTGTTCAATGTTTCAGTTTGTTGTGCTTCATGACAGTTAACAGTAGTGCAGAAATTCTGTTACATTAATTCAATGCATCATGGGAGTTGTAGTAAAATCAGTGGCGCTTGACTTGCCTCTCTTAACTTCAATATTTTATGCACCTTTTTTTGATGCCAGACTCCAGATTCCATGGGAAACTATACCAGTAAACACCATTTATAGCTGGTATTTTGTTTAACTGAGAGACTTTGTGAGCCATGTTGGCACAAGGAAGTGAGGACACTAACCACGTCTGACTGGTTAGATTGATGATGTATTGATAAAGCTCCCAAGAGTAATTGGTGGAGACAGTTAGCAGGGGTCAAACTTTTTCAAAAAGAGTGCGATCGGCTAAAGTTGTGGCTAAATTGTGGTAAAGTAATTTTTATCAAAGTGTTTTGAATAGGAATCAAATAAACGCAAAAGAAAATAGTCCTTGTGAAGTTTCACATTCCTAACTAATCCGTGTTATACCAGGGCCTGTTTGGATGAACATAGAGCAAACATTCTGGCAGTGCTAAATGTTTTTAGATCAGTGAAAAAAAATCATTTTTCAACATCATCACTGTTCCTCCTCTCATTGTGTTCAAACATTTCCATCTGCTTTCCTGGACTGATCTCCAGAACATCTACCATGATCTGTTCCTCCGATAGATTAATTCCTGATCTATCCTGGTCACTCCTCAAGAGAACTTCAGCGTCGTCATCTCTGCTGCCTCCAGTTTTGCCTCCTGTCTCTGCATCAGTCTCTAATCAAACAACATGGCTGCCCTCACCACAGTCTTCTACACCTTTCCTTTGGTCACGCCTAAAACTTTCCTCCACCTGTTTCAACCTGGTTGCACATGTCTCCCAACCTCAAGGAAGTTATTTTTTTTCTACACTCAATAGCTGTGCAAACTTTCATCAACAGGATGTCTGAGCAAAACATCCAAATGATCAGTGATTTCTGGAGTGATTATTGATTTGCCATTCCAGACAAATGGATGTGTTTCTGAAGGCCTCGTTAGGTAAATACGCCACTGCTCAGGTCACGCGCACATTCTATATAGAATATTAACAAAAATATTAAGTAAAAACAACTTGATTTGGTGCAAAGTAAAAAAAAAAACAGACACAAACTACGATTCCCATGATGCATTTGCTTTAAAAATACAGAAAACAGCGCCCTCATTGTTGATCCAATCAGAAAGCAGAAAGCCGTGTACGTCACACTGTCTGACCTCATTTTTTTCGAGTGTTTTTGTCAGCGAGGTAGCGCCATATTGGAAGAAGTCATTTCTGTCCTAAAACACCCAAAGCTTGAACTTCACCACCATGCTGTACCTAGAGGATTACCTCGAGAGTGAGTACCGGACCGTCGCATCGCGCCAGTACTGAGTTCTGCCCGTTTTGTGTGCTCAGTGTGTGTTTATGTGTGGCAGCCGCGTGCATTTCCGTTAGCCTAGCCGCAGTTATGCTAACGTGTTTTTTTCCGGCAGTGATCGAGCAGCTTCCCATGGACCTCCGCGACAGGTTCACGGAAATGAGGGAGATGGACCTGCAGGTGCAGAGTACGTATATCCGCCGCCTCGGGGCACCGGGCGCCGGGCTCGGCGGGACATCTGCCGCTGTGTGAAGGCTCTAATACCGCCTGTGAGCGGTTAAAACGACCAGACTAACGGAGCGAACAAACCTGTGACCGGCCCCGTTAACCCGGTGAAACCTCATCAGTCACGTGAACGGAATTCATTGAACGAGTTAAACGTTTTCAGGTCCTTTATTTCACGAAATGAAGTTCGATTGAAGCTGAGTTTAGTTTTTGTCGTGAGCTGCTTCATGCAGCTCTGGCTGAAGATGCATTCACACCGGCCTGTGGTGCGATCCTGAACGCGCTGTTGGCAGTTCAATGAACGCGGATTAGCAGGTGGCATCCACACCGGACCAGCGCCAGTCACACAGATACTTTAAGTTTTTACTGTTGGCCTTCAGTAAAAGGGCTAACAGTGTTGCCAGATAGTCAAAAAAGTAATCTAAAAATCACCACATCTCCACCAAAAGCCCAAAAAAGTTGACCCGTGATTAATCAGTTGTAATTAGCAGTAATTAATAATCCATTATTTTACTTTTTGATTGTAACTCCAACTTTGAGACTTTTTAAATGATTTTACATCCACACATTTTACAGCCGAAGAAATTACGGACTCCTAATTAAGATAAAATGAAACAAATAAATGTTATCAACACCCACAGAAGATCACCCCCCCAATTTCCCTGAAACATCAAGAACAAAAATAATAATGGAAAAAAAGATTGTATTTAAAATTCTTGTGAATATAAGTTTTATTAAGTGTAACCCAAATAACATTAAAAACCACATCATCAGCTTTAAAGGAGGAATCACCATCCATAAAAAAGAAATCCAATTAAACATTGACTAGTACTAGCTAAGATTATGCCACTATTTTGTCGATTCACTCATGACATTTGCTATGTAAAAATAACTTTTAATTTCCTGCTATTTTAATTAACGCGCTATTTTCCTGCAATTTTGCCAGATGAGACATGCATCACCTCTACGTCATCACCAACTCCAGAAATTGGAGTTGCTGATGACGTAGTACACATGCGTCATTCGAGGACAGCAGCTTGGACTGTTCACGCTTTACTGTGTACAATCATCAAGGATTGCTACAGATTGAAACATGCAATAAAAAGGACGTTATAAAATAAGTCAGTTAGCTTAGTGCATTTTGCAGCATTCTCCCCCTGCACCTTCCTTTTTTTAATCTGGCTTTTTCATCTCCACCTGGTCTTTTTTTATATCGATTCTATTGGGCGGCCATTTCTCCGCTGTGAGGATGGATAGAAGTTAAAACCGCTAGCTTTCTGCCAAACCATGGAGCTGGTGCTGGGAAAGCATTGGACTAAAAAAAAACTGCGGCCGCAGATTGAGCAGCAAACACATTATTTGATGACACAAATTTTTGACTTCTATTATCCATACAATAATAACTTTGTCACCTGCTTCTGTGACAGACCAAATCATTTTTTTTCCTACTCACGGGGGACCCAAAGGTAGAGCAGCCCACTGGAAAAAGTCCCAAATCTCCTGATCACCATCATCACCAGCACAAGCATCTTAGAGATTCTGAAGCCCCTCCCCATTTTGTGATGCATATATGGTGATCAAAGCACATCTGTCCATTATAATTAACCTGTAAGGATGGCAGCTAGGAATGGGATAATTTTTATCAAATAAACTTTTTTATAAAATCATCTCGTGACTAAGTGGAAAAGGGACCCCCCACCCCCACCCCACACACACACCTCCTTTGATGTTGCTGTTGTAGAAGAAAGAACTTCAGAGACAAGAACAGTGTTCTTACAGGTTCCTGTCTCTGATCCAGAACTAGAAAGCTGGAGTTTTAGAGGGCTCATGTAGTTTGGGTTCTTTGTTGCAGATGCCACAGACCAGCTGGAGCAGAGGGTCATTGATTTCTTTGTCAATGCAAAGAAGAACAAACCTGAGTGGAGAGAGGAGCAGATGGAGGTCATCAAGAAGGTCTGGGAATCTGCTGGTAGTTCTAGAAGAATCTGAAGGAACCTCTGATATTTAGATTCTGTTTCCAATCTGTTTCAGGATTATTACAAAGCCCTGGAGGATGCAGATGAGAAAGTCCAGCTGGCCAATCAGATTTACGATCTGGTGAGTGGAACCGTCTGCTGCTCTAACTGGAACTCTGAACAGTGACGGTTCTGGTTGGTTTGCTGCATCACTGAGAGGTTTCACCTCAACTGCTTTTAAAAATGGTCGGGACAGAGTTATGTGAGAGTTTTATTTGTTGCTAAAACCACAGAAACGGTGGGAAACCGACATAAACTTAACAGCAAAAAAGCAGAAGTGGGTTTCAGTTACAGCTGAGGCTTTGCTGCATCACAGATGAGCATACCAGACCTGAACGCCACGATCCTGATGGAGTTAGGGGGACTAACTTTCCCCATCATAATGAGACCTCTGTAACAGCTGATCTAAGTTTAGTTGCTGCGCTGTTCCATGTTCAGAAGCTAACATGGTGCGTCTGAACCTTCAGTGACCTGTCCGCTCCTCTGCCTCCAGGTGGACCGGCACTTGCGTAAACTGGACCAGGAGCTGGCCAAGTTCAAAATGGAGCTGGAGGCAGATAATGCTGGCATCACCGAAATCCTGGAGAGACGTGAGTTTGATTCCAGAACGACTTGTTCAGGTTGGAGAGCGGCGTGTTGAATTTCTGCATCTCTCAGGGTCGCTGGAGATGGACAGCCCTTCCCAGCCGGTCAACAACCATCACATGCACTCGCACATCACAGCTGAGAGTAAGCTGCTTAACTTCTTCAGCTCCACCTAATGACACTAGAACATCTGCAGCAGACCTCATGTGACCGTGTCATCTGTTCCACAGAGAGGAAGTTCAGCGCCCCCACCCACCACACGGTGGAGCACGTTCCTGAGAAGAAGTTCAAGTCTGAAGCTCTGCTGTCTACACTCACCTCAGACCCGGCCAAGGAGAACACACCAGGTAACACCTGTACATCCACAGGTCACAGCCACTCAGCTGAGGCTCCGCCCATTCCTCCCTTCAGCTGGAGGCTTAACCCTCTCCTCCCGTTAGCTGAGGTCTCCGCAACTGTCTGTAACTAGCTGTCACTCCCCACTCTGTTCCTCCCAGGCTGCCGCACCAACAGCATGTCTGCATCCACCAACAGCGCGTACAGCCTGAACTCCTCCCAGCCCCTGGCCTCCTACAACCTGAGCTCTTTGCCTGCAGGACCCGGGGCCGGAGCCGGCGCCATCACCATGGCGGCAGCTCAGGCCGTACAGGCCACAGCTCAGGTCAGAACTCGACCCCCATCCTAAATCATGTATGTGGGCCCTGCCCAGTCTGCCAGTCTGTCCTGTCTCTTCAGATGAAGGAAGGCCGCCGGACCTCCAGCCTCAAAGCCAGTTATGAGGCCTTCAAGAACAACGACTTCCAGCTGGGCCGGGAGTTCTCTCTGTCGCGGGACAGCTCCAGCTACTCCTCCTCTGCCTTGGCCTCCACCCTCAGCCAGACTCTCACTCCCAGCACCACCTCTGACTCCAGAGGTCGTAAGTCAAAGTAAGTTGCCCCGTCCACTGGGTTATTCTAGGAACCCCAGAACTGTCTGATCTCAAGTCCCTGTTTTTCAGGGGCAGCATCAAGTCTACCAGTCACCAGTCCTCCTCTTCATCCTCGTCCTCCTCCCTCTCCTCCTGCTCTTCCTCCTCGGCGTTGGCTCAGGAGCTCTCTCAGCAGGCATCGGCACTGCCTGAAGCTGAGGTCAACAGCCAAGTGGACTGGACTTACGACCCCAATGAGCCCCGGTACTGCATCTGCAACCAGGTAGGCCCGCAGCTGCAGTGTGAGGTCACTTCCTGTAAGTGTGGCTTTAAACTGATTCCTGTTGGATTTTATCCAGGTGTCTTATGGAGAGATGGTCGGCTGTGATAACTCGGATGTGAGTATTAGCTTTTGTGAGATTCTGGAACCTGAATGAAGAAAGCGGTTCTGAAGGTGTTCCACTTCCTCCCCTCTAGTGTCCCATCGAGTGGTTCCATTACGGCTGTGTCGGCCTGACCGAGGCGCCCAAGGGGAAGTGGTATTGTCCACAGTGCACGGCCGCCATGAAGAGGAGGGGGAGCCGTCACAAATAGAATGACAGGAGGTCAGCAGGCGTCTGCTAACGGACTGCAGTAGAACCGGTCTTGAGGTTCTGAACTTGGTTTTCCAACAAAGAAGCAGCAGAAGCAGACATCAGCGCTCAGATCTTCCTGATCTGAAATGTTCTTAGTTTCATCAAGTCACCCAAACACTGCAGCTGTCTGACGTTTGTGTTGAGGCGCTGCCATTCTGGACCTGATTTCTGCAGAAAAAACATCCGTTCCTCAGCTGTTAGGGTTCTGGAAGCTGGTTCTCCAGATCTGTGCTGTGTACAAATTGAACAAAAACTGACCTGACTGTAGGTTTCCTTCACACTGCAGGACATGGCCTGGAATCAATGTGTTTCTCATGGTGCTGTGCTCCTTTGCTGCATCAACGAATAACATGGCAGGGCGTGACTGTGGCACAGCAGGGGCTGCAGTTTGTGCTCCTGCACTGTTGGAGAATGTGAATGTTCACATTTGAGTAGCATGTTTGCAGTCAGTCCAATAAAGTCCAGAGAAAGTTTGAAACTGTCAGTGTGTTTTGGCAGAAGGTTCTCATGTGAGTGATGGACATCTGGAAAATGTCAGAAACATCCAAACATTTAAAAACAAAAAACCGTGTTTTTAAATAAAGTTTTGTTCTCTGAAGATTGATTTCATGTTGACTTTTTTTTAAACCCAGACCGATCTCCATTGGTCCAGACCTACTGAAACTAGGAACTGCAGCTTCACTACTGAAACCTAGAATCTTACAAACATTAAAGTCCCTCTCCAATCATCATCTCATCTATTGTAAAATCATTCCCAGCGGTCCTTTAACTATGATGTGTAACTATGTTTTTAGCCAAAATCTAAAAATGTATCTAGGACATTGTTCTTGCTGAGCGGCAGAGTTCGTTAGAAATTCACCTCTGAGTTATGGGCGGGACTTGGTCCTGGGCAAACCCATTATTCAGTAGACAATTCCCTCCCACTTGCTAGAAGCTTGGAGCAGGGAGCCTGTGGCCCTACCGAACAAATTTTCTTTGTAACAAATACAATCTTTTTCCAACTGTATAATTTTGTATACCAATGATTCACAACAATTTGAATAAAGAAATACTAGGAAAGGCAATTTCAAACTACATTTTCTTTACATACACTATAAAGTATTAACTCAGATGGTCTGTGACTGGGTCAGGATGGCAAGTAGGGGGGACGAGGAGGAACAAAGAAACATGGATTGGAAAGATTGGAAGCTGGTTTTGAGTAGGAAAGCTAGAAAGAAAGGCAGCATATTAGCTAGTCAAGGCAGTAAGAGTGGGATGGAGGGCAATTGTACAGATGAGGACGACAGGGTGGTTACAAGTAAGGTCGTTATGGAGGAACTTAAGGAACTTTCTGATACATGAAGCTCCAAACTTCATTTGAGCTTCAGATTAGCTCAAGTAAAGTACGCAGAGAACTTCATGGAATGGGTTTCCATGACCGAGCAGCTGTATCCACACACAACACCAAGTGTAATGCAAACATCGGAGGCCACTGGACTCTAAAGCAGTGGAGACGCGTTCTCTGGAGTGATGAATCCTGCTTTTCCATCTGGGAATCTGATGAACGAGTCTGGGATTGGAGGTTGCCAGGAGAATGGCACATTTCCGACTGCATTGTGCCGAGTGTAAAATTTGGTGGAGGAAGAATCAAATCAAATCAAATCAAATGGTATTTAAAAAAGCTCTTCTCATACCATGCACAACTCAAAGTGCTTTACATTTAAAAACAAAAACATACACAATAAAAACCCAACCCACCCCTCCCCTCCGTTAACACAAACGACCTATGACCTGACATATAATTACTGAATACATTTCAAAAACATGTCTAAATTAAACTTATACAAAAATGAACTTACAGCTTGGCTCTCCACAGCCATGATGCTGCAATGTAGAACTCCAGCCGCCATTTAAACATTTTTAAAAGTATATACTTAAAATAAACCAGACCCATCAATACATGAATAAAAACATGTTGACAACAGCAAGAACATGTCCTTCAGCCTCCTGCTGCAGTTTGGTGGCTGATGGTCATCAGGCTGCCCGGCAGGTGACCGTCTGATTGGTCACATCAGGTCACACCTTTAATTCGTGTTGTTTAGTAGAAAAGAAGATGATCCAAACAGGAACCCACAAAACCTGGAACCCACCACAGAACATAAGAACCAGGTGGGAACATCCCAGGAATCATAGGAAAAAGTTTTATTTTGGTTTGAGGGTCCAGAATGTCAGAAAGCTTGACATCAAACGGCCTGACGGTGGCGTTGTGGAGGCGTGGTTACTTTGATCGCCGCGTCAGAACAAATCCAGCTTTGAAATCCGGGATTTCTGGTTAAAAAAATTGTTATAGGTTCTGTCAGGCTGGAGTCTGACTTTCCTTAATGATTTCAAAAATGTCCCACCAAAAACCACTAGAACGGGTCTTTGCGGTTCTGCTGTGTTCCACTGCGGTTCGGACAGCGGAACCAGAACCTGAGGAGAGGAGCGCAGTGATCCGGATCATCTGTAATGTTTCCACACGGCAGAGATCAGAGAGCCTGCGTGCCAGAGCGCGCGCGCGTTCACACCCACGTGCCTGTTGATGAGAAGCAGATGCTGCTGAGGTCCAGTTAACTTTCAGGCGGAGTCCGGGTCAGAACTGCGCCTGAGACGGTTCGTCCGGGACGTTTTAAAACCGACTGAGATCCTAGTTTGGACGTTTCCAGAAAGTCTTTCGCTTCCACGTAGCTGCGCGCACGCGCACCCCCGAAATAACCTGAGCGGGCACGCCAAGGAGAAACAGGGAGGAGGTCCCGACCTCCCAGAGAGCTCCAGACTCCAGACTCCGGACATGCGCGAGTGAGTTTGGACGGTGGTTCTCTGGATCGAGCAGAGACGGCGTTCTGGTTCTGGACAAACTTTTTTTTTTTTTTGCGCGCGCGCATGAGCCCGCTCCTCTTCCTCAGAATGCTCCTCCGCCGGCGCGCGTTCACCGGGCCCGTGATTTTGCTTCTGTTGATGTGTCTGTGTTATCTCAGCCGGAGCCGGTCCAAATCCCAGTCCGGTTCGCAGCGCGCGTCCGCTGAAACTCTGCTGGAGATCAGGAGGCTGATATCCGCTCTGGAGTCTGCGCAGAAGGACGCACAGGTAGGTCGAACCTCCAATCATAACGGTCTGATGAAAGTTCCGGTTCGGCCTGGAACTTAATCCAATCAAGTCCTGTAAGGTTCTGTTAGGTTCCCCTGAGAACAGATGAACCTCAGTCAGTCTGCTCCCTCTGGTTCTGGTTCTACTTGAGTTCACTCGTCTGGAGAACTTGACAAGACCAAAAACTGACTTTGGAGAATCAGTCTGAACATCTGACCCACCAGAGGTCCATTCAGTCCAAAGTAGAAGCCAGATCCTACTGGACTGGATCAATGGGATCAACCAACCAACATTAATCCAGCCGGCCAGCCCTTCCTCCATCTACTTATTTCATTTACTTTTCTCTTTTTCACCCAAAGCTCCAGACTGAACATCTGAGCAGCTGATGGATGTTCCTCAGCTGGAGATCCATGGAATTAGTACATCACTCTCCTCGTCTGGGTTTTTGCTTTTCTCTTTTGTCAGTCAGTCTTGTTATGTGTGGGTGGAGTCTTTTCATTCAGTTGATGTGTGTTTTGGTTCATCAGAACTTCATCTGAACGTTAAACTTTGAAGCTGATTGGAACCATGGAGGAAACCACTGATGGAGCCTCGTTCTGTATGAAGTGATTTTTGTGCCACCATGTTGTGAGCAAAAGTCACAGTTTTGAAATTAAATGTCCTAATTTTCAAGAAAAATCCAAAGTTTTAAGAATAAAGCTTCGTAATTTGTTAAATATGTGCTTTCAAAAATGTTTCTTTGTCTCAAAAACTTTTGTTTTCCTTAAACAAAAGTGTGTTTGTCTGATCATTTCTATTAGGTAAGATAGCTGTCAATAAGAAACATATTCATAAAGACAAATTTGTGCTCAAATGTATATTTTGTGCACAGTTTTGCAGAAAAAATATAAATACAACATTTAGTTTTATGTTTAACATGTCTCTTTTGAATTCACCTTTTTTTTGTCTTGAATACGCATTTCTCCTATTAAATTGTCAAAAATACGTCACGGTGTGACAGGCTTATGCATGGAGTCCCAAAGTTGTAAAGTGATTGAGTTAATTGACTTTGTTACTTTACTTCAGGATGTTTTTTGGCCACCTTGTACTTGTACTGAGTATCAAAAATATAAGCAACTTTTACTCTCTTTTCTTGACTACTCGTTTTGATTGAATATTTGTGCTCTTTACTCCACTACATTTGAAAGGAAACTTATATTAAACTCAAGTAAACGTAATGAGTAAATGTGAATCTTAAAAACATACTTAAGGAAAGTAACAAAAGTCCATTTACTCAAGTACTTTACAACTCTGTTGAGTCCAGAAACATTGATTTTTCACATTGCGCATGTGTGTTATAATAATAATTATTATTATATTGTATTAAACTAAAGATAGAACTTATTAGAATGTTATTGATCCCAAATGATCGTTATAACCATAGCTCTGTAGAAAATGGAATAAAACAGATCATATACAGCAATCTCCGGCCGCAGTTTGTCAGGCAACACTGTTGTGCAGCAGAAGATATCAGGTGCTTCATTAAAAAAAAAAAAAAAAAAATACAAACAAATCTTAAAGAAAATCAAACTTTTTACCAAGTTTTTGCTCCTGAGTATTTATAGATCACGCAGGCCTGTTTAATGTCAGCAGATAAACTTTACAGTTTCAGGAGATCCTCAGCCATAAATTTTTCTATTTCAACTAAATAAAGCAAATTCTTAAAGAAAATGTGAATTATTTTTTAAATGATTAAAAATGAATTTGTCTTCATCCATAGAAACAAAATCTGGAGTAAAAGAACTTTTTTGGTGTTTAAGCCTCGGTAACAGACACCATGTTAGATAAAAACGGAGATTTGACTGCATTAAATCTAGACCAATCAGCAGGCTGTGCGGTGACACATATGTCACACTGATCTGAAACTACTTAACGCAAAAACAAAGATAAGGCGAAAGCGAGATGAGAGACAACGCATTAGAAAACGTCAAAAAAACAAAAGTTTTTGAAAAAAAAAAGTTTTTGAGAGCAAATATTTTGTTAGATTTTCATTTGCAATTTATGAAGTTTTTTTTAACTTTACACTTTTCTTGCAAATTAGGAAATTCTGATCTCAAAACTGTGACTCGCTTGCAACAGGCCTATGGTGGCACAAAAATCTCTTCATAGTTCTGGATTGGTTGTTTTCATAGTGAGCTAATTTCTTACTGCAGGCTCCTTCCTCTTTGGGTTTGCTTTTTTAGGACAAGGAAGGGCGAAAGGCCAAAGAGACAAGTATGATGTGATTGACAGCTGCAGAGACTAATAGGATTCACAGCTGCTGATCTGATTCTTTTAAAGGACTTTTTCAGTCTGTCCAGGACCAAAATACTGTATATAACACACATGCAGATAAAAACACACCAATGAAGAATCCACTGACCCTGCTGCTCGCTTAAAGCAGCAGATCTGGAAGCAGAGACATTTCCCTGTGGGAAACTGGTAGAAACATCAAATCCTCAATGTTCTTTAAAAGCAAATGTTCTGCTCAGGGTTCTGTGTGACCCCCTTAGAGCTGTTTGTTGACTCTGCAGTGAAGACCATCACCTGTCTCCATTTATGACCTCTGACCTTCAAAAACAGGTCACCTTCTGGTTATTTCTAGAAACCTCCTTCAGACACCCCAGAGGTTCCAGAGCACATTACAGCTTTTTTAACTATGGGTTGGATTATTGTTCCCAAGTTTGTTAGTGAAATCCCCACAAAAAACCTGAAAGCAGTGAAGTAAAGAGGACCAAACAGCTGACATGAGCAGAAGACAGAGGGAGGGACTTTAGAAGAACCAAACAGGAAGGCATCCAGGAACACCTGTGGAATTTCATCCAGGAATATTTAGGGAACCTGGAAATTTCGGATACATGAAATTTGGTTTGATTTGCAGACAACCGTTCAGTCATCTTTTGGGGGGTAAATTCAGTAAAGCCTGCTGAGACTCGGTTAGCAATTTCACTGGGTTTGAGTGTATGTCTGTGTCTTCCTGTGTGTGTTTGTGTATGTGTTTGTGCACTTGTGCGTGTGTGAATCTAACAAAGATAATTAGCTGATTATCCTTTCTCTCCTTGCAGAGGCCTCCTCCTTATCGCCGAGCTGTGGTTCTGATGGGTCAGCTGCTAGTCTCGAACACTGAGGTCCAGCTGTACCAGCAGGTTTTGCAGCAGATGGACTTTGAGGTCCAATTGTCCAGATATGCAGAGACCAGAAGCTTTCTGAGGATGCAGCAGGGTAAACGAAATGAGGCAACAATGCATGCAGTCTGCATGTGTGAGTGCACATGGTCTGCACGTGATCTGCATGTGTGCATGTGTGTGTGCTCCTCACTTCCTGTGTTTTGGGTGAGTGGGGTGGAGACTTCCCGTCTGCAGCTGGAAACACAAACACAGATCTGATCTCAGCATGTCAGAAAGAACCAAAGAGCCAAAGGTGAAGAAAGTTCAGGTCAAAGGTAGGTGTGGCGATTGTGTCCTTTCTCTGAAATCTGCTGTGCAGAAGGTTCTGACTGAAGAGGATTTCAGAGGTTCACATGGAAACAAAACAAATAAAGTACACTAACATAAATCCAAGCTGAAAAATATAAAAATCATGACAATGATTTGAAAATCAGATCTTCATTTGAGAATGTTAATTTACAGAAATCATTTTGGGAAACAAATGAAACCAGAATGAACAGAAATGCTTTCTTAATGATTTAAAACAGCAAGCATGACAAGGTGGGTAGAAAAATAAAAGCAAAATATTGATATGATAAACTTTACTGCAGACTCACAGTCCAGAAAACAAAACCTACAAGAGACACACATACCCATAAAAAAACTGGATTGTTATCCATTGTTATCCATTCAGTAAGCAGTCACACCAGTGTTTCCACAGCTGTGATGTATACTGTGTGGCGCTACAGTATATGCAATGTTAGGAAGCAATAAAATAATATTTACAAAACCATTCAGGCAACATATACATTTATACATTCGATTTTTTAAAAACAGACTCGGGAGGACACAAATAGTTCACCCAATATCACTGGTCCCTCTGAGCCTTCTTAACAAGAGTCTTAAAGAATCATTTTTAGTCTCTGAAGGGTATCTTTTTTATTGTCAAACCGAATATGTACAGTGAAGAGCAGTGCACTTTAAATATATGAAAATATTCAAATGCAGGGTGTTTTAATCTGCGTTGTTCTGGTACCAGTGTTATGGATGCCCTGCCCTCCCCGAGGTCCCTTGTGAGAGCCATAGGTGCTTTCTATTTACTCATTAAGCTCGTGTACATACATGTGGTTCTCCCTTGTTCTGTGTCTCAGCAGCTGTTGTGGGAGCTGTATTCTGTCCTTGGGACTAGTCTTATTAAAACCCAGGGCTAGATTCAAGGACCTGTGTCGAGTTCTTCCTACTCTTGGGTTACCTTGTTTTCCTACCATCACTGAGACCGCTGAGACCATGTCTAACCCAGCAGCAGAATCACATTCTGGAGACTCACCACTACCAGCTGCTGAGGAGATGTCCATCTTGGCCTGTGATGTGGGTGACTACATTTCTGGCATTCAGCAGCTTCATGACAAGGTCTCTCGACTGGAACAAGCTCCTGCAACGCCATCTGCTTCTCCTCATTTATCCCGTCAGGGAGCTGGGCTCACCGAAGCCATTTGATGGTATGATGGAGGACTGTCTGGCGTTCCTCGCATCAAGACGACTCCACTTTGACTTTAACCTGAGCGAGTTTCCTTCCTAGCAAAGCAAAGTGGCGTTTGCTCTAAGTTTCCTGACTGGCCAAGCCAAGCGATGAGGTTTGGTGGAGTGGGACAGCGGAGCTGATATATGCCGCTCGTTTCGAGTTTCTTCCACCCAACTCCAGACTGTTTTCAAACCCAGCACAACTCACCGGGCTGCCACTTGGGAGAAGTGACGTGACCTCGTCACTCTCTTCCATCGGGAACACCCACACCATCCTCCCCGTCTGTCTTAAAGCCAGACGTAGGCGGGAGAGTTATTTTATGGATTCCCTCCCGTCCCCAAGGTCTCTTGTGAGAGCCACAGGTATTTTCTAATTACTCATTAAGCTCAGGTGTGGACATAGGTGTGGTTCCCCCTTGTTCCGTGTCTCAGTGGCTTTGTACCCTCTGGTTGTTGTATTTTTTCCTTGGGAGTTGTCTTATTAAAACCCGGGGCTAGATTCAAGGACCTGTGACGAGTTCTTCCTGCTCTTGCCTACCATCACAATATAAAACCCATAAAAACAACAGGACTGATAAAAGTTCTATTGAAAAGTCATAAAAACAGTAAAACTCCTGCACCTCCCTGTTCCTGCCGCTCTCTTCCTGACGACCACAGCGGCTGCCGCGATTGGCTTATGCCTCCTTTAACTGGCTGACTGCGTCTCCTTGCTGATCTTCTTCAATCCCAAGCTCCTCTTTTGTGCTCCTCTTCCTGTTTCTGGGGTGTGTGTTTCCATGTCTTTGTTGCGTTCAGGAGTCGCACAAAAATCAAACAACAAGACATTTGAAAAAAAACTAAAACCACGTAGCAAATCAAGATCTATAAAAAATGTAAAAGAATGCACCTCCAATGACACATGACCCCAAGGATCTGTCAGAATCAGGTTTTGTCTGTAGGGGTCTTCATATCTGCATTGGTCAGACTGCTTGTTCTAAGGTGGTCATGTTCTCTGTGCTTAGGGGACATGGTGGGTCCCACACAGAGATAGAATGACCAGAATGAAACCATAAGCCAGCATGGTCGAGGCTGGAGGTGGAGCTTCTACCATCTCCTGGTTACAGTCATGGACTCCAGACTCGCTTCATTAGTTTGTTTTGAAATGGTTATAATTCAGTCACACATAGCTCCACCCCTCTAGACAGTAGGCCATGGCATCTGACTTCACTTCCTGTCTGTTCCTGCAGTGAATGGGTGGGACCTCCTGCTATGTCTTAGCAGCGCAGAGCAGAGCTGTCTGAGGAGGATCAACTTCTCTCACCTGCAGCAGCATCACATGGTAACACTCACCTGTGTGTAGGTAGACAGTCCTTATGATGGAGTTTGATAGCTTCTTTCAACGAGCTCTTGTCAGAGAGAATCCTGTTCCGAGCAAACTTTTTAAGGTGATTTGAGAATGTGTGAGGTCTACAAAGAAACAAAGTACAACGTGATATTAATACGCTAGACAGAGAAACAAATAGGTTTAAATCAATATCAGAAGAACATGCATCAAGACTCAGTATAATTTATGCACATGCACCTCAGCAACAATATGTGGAGGTCTGTCTCATAAAAAGTTAATGACTTCACCAATAAGTGTGCTCAAAAATAAAATGCTTAAGAAATATAAAAGACTTTTCTTCAATCCTCATCTGTCCTATAACATCGCACTTTACCTGTGTGCCAACAGGTGAACCTGTTACCAGGGTTGGTGAAGGCGTTCTCAGATGCAGGTGGAGGTTTCTGTCACTTCCTCTCACACCAGCTGACAGGTGTGTTTGTTTCAGATGAATCTTCATCCTGACCACATTATGAAGACCAAGCTGACTCACGACTTCTTTAGTCTCGAACAGATCATTGGTTCTATTAGCAGGAAGTCAGGGTTCCACCCGTTGCTATAGTAACACACAGTCACTACTTATTTTGAAATAAAAGCTCCTGTTTCTCCAGGTTAGTTTGATTTGAAGCTCTCAGTGATCTCCCTCTGCAGAATCCAAACTACCCATGAGGCCAGGCTCCTGTGGCTCCACCTCCTGGAAGCTGCTCCTTTCTCAGGACAGGTGTGTTTCAGGATGTGCTTCAGCACTTTTTTAGTTTAGGTAAACTCACAAATCTGTTCTCTGACAGGAGCTCTCCTGTGGATGTCCTGTCTCCTGCTCTGGTTGCCATTGTGAACGTTTATGTCCTGGTCACATCTGTCAGCCCACTGACCGCCTTCCTGCATGATGTGGGAGTGGTGGTGCAGAGCAGTCAGCAGCGGAGGGGTCGGCCAGTCAAGGTAAACCTTCATCCAGGTTAGAGTTTCTCTTGGTTCAGTTCATCCTCACTGTCTGTTCCTCCTTTTCTTAGATCAGAGATTTCCTGCTCCAACAGCTGGGGGCGCCAGACTCCTATCAGGCTTTGAGGCAGTTGAAGGAAGTGCTGGGGGAGGTGCTTCAAGCAGCATCGAGCAGTGAGACGCAGGAAGCAACAGCAAGGTGAATTGATGTTTATTATAACAAGTTGTGCTTTAATGGAATGTCCTAAGGTGGAGTCTGAAGCTTCTCTGTGTGTTTCAGGTGTTTGCTGTGTTTCCAGCTTCTCACCTTCACCATCCTCTACAGTGGCTCCATCTCACCTGTCATTGTGCAGGTGAGTTTTCTCATCACTGTTCCAGTTTGGGTTAAATTCCAGACCATCTGTAGTTGCACTGATTGTCCATCAGAGGTCAGCATGTCTCTGTCTTCAGGTGGACACTGAGCTGAACTTCTCCCCTCTGAGCAAAGCCTCCTTTGAAAGACAGATCACCAGAGACCAGATCCTGGAGGATGTGCTACACTTCCTGCTGACCCCACCCACTCGCCTGTCCTCAGGTGCTCAGGTGACCACTTTACCTTAAAGTCACGTATTAAAGTTCATTCCAGCCGTCTATGTTTATCGGTTCTGAACAGAACCAGTCTGGTTTAAAGGTCTTCAACAGGTTTCCATGGAAACCTGCAAGAGGGTTCATGTGTTCAAATTTATTTTGAAAAATTCCACCAAAAAAGCTCTTATTGCCTGAAATCTGTTATTTTGTCAAAATAACTGAACAAAGTATTTTATTTATAAACTCATTAGAGGAAAATAGATTTTATATTCTAATAAAATAACATCTAATTAAAAGAGAAAGTGTTAAAGTTTGCATGTTCTCCCTGTGCATGCGTGGGTTTTTCCTCCCACCCTCCAAAAACATGCTTCATAGGTTAATTGGTCACTCTAAATTGTCCCTTGGTGTGGGTGTGAGTGTGCATGGGTGTGTGATTGTGGTCCCTTTGACAAACTGGCGACCTGTCCAGAGGTTTCCCCTGCCTTCGCCCATGAGTGGCCGTGTTAGGCTCCGGCAGTCCAGTGACCCCGAAAGGGACAAAGTAATGCATGAATTAATGAAGTGTTAAAGTGAGAAAATGTGCTTAACTGGACAAACGTTTCTGACAGACACGTTCAGGACAAATAATGAGGAAAAGAAGATCTCATTCTCTTCTGGGGGGTGTGGTCTGATTAGATGATCTTAGATCTGTAGCAGAGCAGACAAACTGGCTAACTCACTTTGTCTTTTCCCCTGTGATCAGTTTGGCACCTGCAGAGGCACACACCCTATCTGCTTGTCTCAGGACCACTATCTGTTCCTGCAGCGCTTCCTCCAGCAGCTTCAGACGCCGTCCGCTTTCCACCTGGTAGGTTCCCCTCTCACCTAGTACCTTCCCCTTCCTCCTGGTAGCCGGGGGTGTCTTTCCACTGTAAGGACACTCCACAGCAGGTTCTGAATGGGTTTGGCATTTGTAGAAACAACATGATATTTCACACCACTTTTGTATCTGCAGCTGTATCCCAGGATCTCCCCCTCCTCCTCTTCCTCCTCCTCCTCCTCTTCCTCGGCTCGTCTTCGTCTCCCAGAACTTCAACAGCAGATTGCTTTTGTCTCCCTCCTGCAGAAACACAGGTGAGACCCTAAAGTCATTTCAGGTTTAATTGCATCTGAACGGGTCATGTGACAGATGTTGTTCTTTTCAGAGATGAGGACGTAAACAAATCTACCAATCAGCATTCAGCATCTTCAAAACAAGAGAGTGAGGAACACCTACATTTGACTTTTCCTCCAGGAGCTCCACTTGTTTACCCTTCTCCCCTCATTAGACGTTACAGTGTGTCATTCCTATGTGTCTCAGGTGTGTGCGGGGACCCCCACCTTAGACAGATATACACAGAGCCCCCCCTGGCTTTGACACCGCCTTTCAGTCCCAGGATAAAGGAGTACTCTGCAGAGGTGACATTTGACACGGTATTGGTCCGGATCCGGCCTGAGCCCGTCAACTCCGCCTGTAAGGTTCACCTGGATGAGCAGCAAGGACCCAGGTGAGTCATGAACCTCGCCTACTGCCCCTGAGCCCAAACCTCGCACTGTTTAACCCTGTTCTGCTTAGAATGGCCAACTATCCTGTGGGCCTGGGAACCAGCAGGATCCGGATCCTTGTGATGGGGGGATCACAGCAACACCTTGTTGTCATGGCGATCTACACCCTCCATGTGGTCCGTGAGGGCCGCCCCATTCTGCCTGTGTTGGGAGATCATGTGATTTGCTCCTTCCTTCAGGTATGTCTGCATAGCGGGTTTTGTCAGAGGACAAGTGGGTTAGAACTCGCCATGAATGACATTATTTCCTGTTTAGTTATTATCGGATTATTATCTGATTTAAATATCTACTGGATTGTGACTGATGTCAGGAAGTTCTCCTCGGTCACGTGACTTAAATACGTCCGCTAACTTCTGAAGGCAGCTGCTTCGACTGAAACATTAAAAATACCAATTTAGGAAAGTTAACAAAAAACAAGAGTATTTGGGAAATTTGTGCAGAAAAAGGTCAGGGAGGAAACAGAGGAAGAACTTTTTACTTCAAAATGAAAGAAAACAGTTGCATTTAGCAGACAAACCCAGGAGTTCTATTCAGAGGATGGATAGTGCAGCAGCTGCTCTCACACATCAAGCCTGCTCTGCTTGAACACAGAAACCGGCTGTACTGTTACAATAACTTTGCTAATAAAGTTACAAACACAGTGGATTCACCATTATTAGTATATTTAAAAAATGCTAGTTTGATGAGAGTCAGTTTGCTGTATTTATCTGTTAAACTTTAAACGTTGGACGATGCTGAAGTTGGCGTTTGGTTTTTAGCTTCCACTTTCAAAGTTAGGAGAAAAATCTTTTTAGTATTTTAGCGGGTTTTTGATGAAATGTGGAGTCCAAAGACAATTTAACCCGGGTACAGACTTTTAAAGGGTAAGAGGAAGCTAAAAACACTTGGATGCCTCTGTACAGACCGGTGTGTGAATGTAGGACTGTCAAATCATTGCGCTAATTGCAATTAATTAGACATTTTCGCTTTATTTTTTTTATCACGTTATCTCTTGCTTCCTTGACATGTGTTTACGTCTGAACTGCACGCCAGGAACAACATAACCCCACTCATACCATAGTCATATATGAAAAAAATAAATATTGAATAAATTATTAGAACTTCACTCCTGTCGTATTCTTAATTTTAAATTCATTTTTCACAAAAAGCAGAATATTTAAAGCGGTGTGTCCCGTTGTCATGGTAACACTTCCAGAGCGGCATGCACAGCCAGTGCGCTCTGCTCAATACGCTGTTTCCTATCTGAGGAAAGCGATCATCACCAGGAAATAAACAAAGCATCGTTTCAGAGGGAAAGAACGCTTCTTCCTGCAAGTTTCTGTCCAGATGAGAAAGCAAAAACTTGTTTCACAGAAACAAAGTCTAATAACTTCAATTCTCCCGATGTTTAACATGTTTGTGTTTCATTCCTCCTTCTCTTCTCTCTTTCTTTTCTGCTTCATCTCAGTATTTAAAATGATCAAATTAACCGAACATGTTAAAGGAAACCATATCTCATGCATTTTCACTCATCCATTTTCTGCTGTCTTGCTGTTGTTATAAACTGTGAAATAGAGTTGGTCAACATATAATTTATCACATTAAAAAGAAATTTGTGGTCAATATTTTTTCAAATGCCTCAGAAGTTTTCCTTTTGTTTTTTAATGTTTTTTATGAGAACACTCTGCCTGATTTTTATAAATATTTTGAATTGCTTGAGACTGAAAAAAATACTCCTTGGTGGTGTAAAAGTAAAGCTGGGAATCTGTCATAACAAAAAACTTCATGAAGCAACTTTTTAGATTATGTTTTTAGTGCCACAATCTCACAAATTTAAATGAAAATATCGGAAAATGAGACTTTTTACAACAATTATTAGGTTAGAATATTTGCGAGTAAAATCAATCAATTAGATTGAATAATTACTAGACGCGTTTAATTAATCCCACAAAAAAAATAATCGCAAAACAGCATTATGTGAATGTTTAGCCCTGTAAAGCCTGAGCTATTAAATAATTGACAGAAAATTCTAACTCTTTGAATTTGGAGCCTTTATAGGTCCTTCTGAACAAACAAACAAAAACATTTTTTATATAAATGGTATAAATGGTTTATATAAAAGTTTCAAATTGTATCATATCTGATACCAAAGAGCTCAAATATATCTTTTTTCTCCTGAGCTAACAAAAACATTCTAAGACCCTAAAAAATACAAGAAATTTGTATTTACAGTCCATTGCTCTTGCGTAGGGCTGACAAACTCAATTATCAAATATAATACATTCAGCTTCAAAGGGTTAAGGTCTCTAGACATTAAACCGGTCTGTGGGCGATAACTTGCTCTCTGGGTCTGCCGGCCTGTGGGTGATAATCTGGCCAGTGGGTGTTAAACTGGTCTGTGGCCTATAAAGGTCGGGGACCACTGGTTCATTGGACTCTCAGAAGTAATAATGAAGCTTGAAGTGAGCGGGCACATTGACAGCAAATGACTTCACCCACTTAAATTATTTCAAATGTTACCAAAAATATCGCAATTTTTTTTTCCGCCCCGCAGGTTTTCTAGACTAAAACTGCCCATTTCCACGTGAAGTTAATGACATCTGCACAGGGCGTTCCTAAGATCATGTCAACCTGCTTCTCTACTGATCTTCAGCAGTGGAGCGACCTCCTCCTCCTCCTCCTTAAGGTCCTTCATTATGATCTACAGTTGAGGAGCTTCCTCCTTGTCCTCCTTTGTTATTATCTTCAGATGAGGAACTTTTCCCTCATCTCCTCCTCTTTCTAAAGACGGTTTTTGACTGTCAGAGACTGAGCTACGTTTTGACGCCGTGGCTCGGCCTGAACGGTTTATTGTTGAGGAAGAAAGTGCGGCGGCGGCGTGTTTGAGGTGTGTTTGAGGTGCGTGCTGATCTCCACGCCACGCCCGGCCTGTGTGAGTGTTTGCACTCAGCTCAGATACCAACAAGAAAATCCCTGTTAAGTTTTCTTGTCGCACTTTGTTGCGACCTGTGGCACCGGCGTGCAGAATGTGGCGCTGCTTTGTTAAAACCTTCAGCTGCCGAGGACGACGAGGCTCTAAGAGGATGTGTTCCTGATGACAGCTCTGAAGTAACAGCCAGACAGAGGAGCTCCCAGGGGCCCCTGAGCAGAGCTGGAAGCCTTAGTTTGACCTCTGACCTCTGAGAGTGATGATTGAAGGACTTTCTGAAGCACAGAACAGGAGCAGAAAGAAGAAAGAGTCCTTGAGCAGGAAGCGATCAGATTGACCAGAGCAGGTCTATAGACTCCAGACTGTCAGTTCAACATGACAATGGAACGGAAGGACCAGTCAGAACCAAACACTTGGTTTGGTCCAACGGCCTTCTCCTCCATGTTTGGTTTCTTTTGTGGAACGCAGGACTTATCAGAGCCTCTTCAACGTTTCATGAGATCAACTTGAGCAATGCTGTGGAAAGAACAGCAGGTCCAGAACTTCCTGAATTTCCTCCTCAGAAGTTTCCTGCTGCAAAGAATGGATGTAATGACACCCCCCTCCCCCCTCTGTAGGATTGTGGTCTGTTGGTCCAGCCAAATCTCCCCTGTGGTCTTCAGCCTCACACCATGATTCCGAATCCAGCAAAAACCTGCCGCTCCGGACACGCCCCAGGTCTGTAGCCATACTAAGGACCATCTACTTGGTCCATCAACCTGCCAATCACAGATGATTCTCTGACCTGGTTCCATGTCAGGTCGCTGGGTGGTTCCGTGTCTCAGCTGTTCGGACAACAGAACGTGTGACTGGAGGGAGGTTGCCTGGCAGCCGGATGGTTGTCACCATCCAGTGGTGCAGCGCCCCTTGCTGCAGGACTGTATGACAGATAGGAAGGTGGGTCAGCTGGTTATGGATGATGTTATGTCCAGGTGGTGGGTGACCTGCCTCTTCTCTCTCAGGTGCTCTTCATTGGGGACTCCACCAACCGCGGTATGATGTACTTCCTCATGGAGCGACTCAATTCAAGTCTGGAGGACTGGGGCAAAGCTCACAACACGTTGATCTACCAGAATCTGAATAAGGGGCGGTCCCAGGTCAGCTACTCATATTACCCTCAGTTCTGGATGGAGAGGAGCCACAGACCAGCTTTCAAGGAGGTGCTGCTGCAACTGTTGGACAGGTGAGGGCAAGTTCTCATAATCTCAAGCGTAAGTAAGGAGCTGCAGACATGTGTTTGGCTGTCATGGCCGTACCTGTGAGACTGCACCCAAACCCTAGTGATGTTCCTGCCCATCCCAGCACAAGCTCACGATCGATCATCAGAGCAAGCTCTCACACAGGAAACCAATTTTCACTTTCAAAAATGGAAATCCTCTTTCTTTTTAGGTCTGGACCGCTGGTGAACTCCAACATGACGGTTCTGGTAGTGGGAGGAGTTCAGTGGTTAAAGACCAAACACCTGAGAACAATCCAGGAGGTGCTGGACAGGTAAAGACAGCAGCAATGTCCAAGCCCATTGATCATGAAAGTCTTCCAGGCCAGGACCTGAACATTTCTGAGTTCTGAAAGATGTTTCATCCTTTCCTGGACTGACCCAAAGAATAGAACATCTCATCATATTAATGTCAAATCCTGAGAGTCAAAGTAGAGCATCTTGGATTGTTCTTTTGTAGTTCATGATTTTCAGTGGTATGATGTCCATCATGCTCTTTCTCCTTTTCAGAAAGTCTCTGAGGAACATATTGGTTGTGGTCAAATCTCTGGGGATGGGCTTCCACCTTCCTGCAGATGGAATCAGATCCCTGATTTTGGTGGGTTTCCTGTGAAAAACTATCATCTGAATCATCTCCACGAAAGCCTTCAGTCACTCCTGCTGTTTCTTTCAGACTGAGATCCAAGCTCTGTTCAGACAGAACCAGGAAATCATCTCCACGGCAGAGCAGCTGGGGTACGAGGTAATCGACACGCTCAGCATCACCATGGGTCGACACAAAGAGTTTCTGCAGGGGCGCTGTGCCTGCCACTTCCACGAGGTAAGGTCTCTTCAGCTGTTCCTGGAGTCTGCAGATCTGTCGGTTTCTACTCCAGAAGGTTCCCGATCCTACAGAATAGTCGGATGTTCCAAAACCTCGAAGAACCACTTAGGAAAGCCTGATCATTTTATCCTGTTTTTCTAAAGGCAATCAAATCTTCAAAACAAAGATCTATTACCAAGGAACATTTTCATCAAAGTTCTGAGGTTTGGATCCAAAAGGAAAAATATCAAGTTCCCACATTAAAAGTTCCAACTCTCAATTTCCTGAGAAACTCAACCTTTGATTTTCATGGATGTGACCACCTTAAGTTGGAATTTTTTCATGTCTGAGAAATTTAGTTTAATTTAGGTCAACCTGACATTGCTTTAGTCCACTTCTGACTAACACAAGTTCTACTCAAGATCGCAGTAGTCCAATTAGTCTGCCATCAGTGTGTGAATGGGCGAATGGAACTGTGACTGTAAAGCGCTTTGGGCCTTCAAGGAAGGTAGAAACATGCTATACAAGTACCAGCTACGGACGAACACAGGATCTACCTGAGATCACAGTAGTCCAGTTCCTGACGAACACAGGATCTACCTGAGATCCCAGTAGTCCAGTTCCTGATGAACACAGGATCTACCTGAGATTGCATTAGTTCTGTTCAAAAACCAACACAGGTTCTACCTGACATCAGATTTATTTGGTTACTGTCAGGAGTCTGAGCTCTGTCTCACTCTCTGGTCACTGGCGGGAGCTACCTTCTGAATACTGACACTTCATCTCCCATCAGCCCCTGCACACAGTGTCTGGATGCCTCCCACCTGACTCTCATCTGCTAATCAGCCACAGGACACTTGAGCCCTGCTCATAGCCAGGCTCAGTATGAAGTATTGCTTGTGCCATTCAGCCTGCATTCCAAGCAGTTTATCCTGATTATCTGTTTAGCTGACCCTGCTTCGTATTTTAGTCTACTTCTTTGCCGCCTGCCCTGACCTTTGTCTGGACTCTGACCCTGATTTAGCTTTCTGGACTTTTAGCTGAGCTTTGCTCCTGTCTGTCTGTCTGAGTCAATAAAACCTGCTGCACGTGGAACCAGCCGTCTGCCTGTTTGTGACAGTTACTGATGAACACAGGTTTTATTCACGATTATAGTAGTCTGGTTCCTGACCAATATACAGTAGGTTCAACCTGAGATTACATTAGCTTGGCTCCTGATTAACACAGGTTGTACCTAAGATGGCATAGGTCCGGTTACTGACTAACAGGTTTTACCCGTGATCGCAGCAGTCCGTTTCATGAATAACACAGGTTCTGATTTCCTGTTTCTGCCTTACTGTATCCAACTAAATGTTTTTCTTCAGGTGGAAAAACTGCAGAATTCAAGGCCTCAGGATGATCCCAAATACCCAACCAAAGAACCGAGGTCAGGTCTGAGTGAATCCAGACAAATCAGCTCATTTCCTACAGCGGACCAGGTGCAGCGGTCTTCCCCTCCCACCTACCATGTCAGGGGGCCAGTTAACCAGGTATACTCTGAGGTCCTGCTGAGCCGCCTGTGTCCTACTGAGGCTCACCTGTGTGCTGCTGAACGAGGACTGGAGACACCTGCAGGATTTTGTCGGACTTTGAAAAGCCAGAATGTTGGAAAGGATGTTTTTTGAAGCTTTTCTGCATATTGTGCTTGCTTAAAAAATGTTTAAAACATTATGAAGACGTGTAAACTGAAACCAGACCGGATTGTGGAGACGGTGAGCTAATGAAGAAGTCGCTTCATTGAGTAAAGGTGAGTACAGGCAGCAAGCATGGAGGAGACCTTTGATTTCTACTGGGCCACCCTCAAAAGCCACCATAGGTATGGGTTCTGTTAGAACTCAGATGTTCTGGTAGATGAATCACAGCGTGTTCTGACCACAGGGTTCAAACTCTCTGACCCTTTATGGTTTGGGTCTTAATGCCTTTCTAATCAGCTTTAATGACCATGGTTTGCTGGATTCACATCAATCTCAATTCACACGTCAAATTAGCGTCCGTCATTTATATTTTGATGTTTATCAAATTTTCTGCCAGATGTTTGTCCAAAACAGTTTTCATAAATCTGGTGCTCCCACCGCATATGGGAGGGGCTTCTGTCAACATTTTTCTTCGACCGGACGTCATGGCTACATCATGGAAGACTCGGATGATGTTGAGAGATCAGATTCATTTGTGTCTCTGAAAAAGTTCTTTAATGGCATTGAAGAGCTGTCCTGCACTGGAAAGAAAGACACTGCTGCGTCTTAATGACGGTGGCTTTTAGCGGCCCTGCGGTCGCTGTGACCGTATCGGATCTGTGGCAGGAGAAAGACACTGCATCTGTCCCCACTGAGACGGTTTTATAGCAGCAAGAGACATTGTGAAAGCTGTAAGTTCTGTAAGAACTGCTTGTCTTACTTTTTTTTTGTTATACTTTTTTTAAAAGATGCAATATCCCAGAATGCACTTTGTTTTTATAAATGCAATCTTGAGTATTTTATATGTAAGAACACGAGAGCACATGTTTTAAAGTGATGTGTGTGGGTGGGTTTTTATGTTTCAAAGTATTTTATGTTTTACTACAAACATATTTATGTTTTTAAAAAAGAAACTGTAGGCTTTTATGTTGCTGTTTTGTCCTGTTTTTTTTCCTTTTTACTGATTCAAAAATTGATCCGAACCGAGCCCCCATGATACAATTTAAACCGTGAGTTTTGTGATCTGTTGCACCCCGAATTTTAATCTGAAATAACCACTTTGTGAGAATACTGAAGGTTGGTTTCAAATCTCACTCCTCCATCACTTCTGGACTCCATCAGTTACTGATTGAGGAACTGGTGTGGTGCATGGTTGGATGACCTGATTCTTGCTTTTCTGTGAGTCTGCCCCCCTTGGTCAGAGTTTTTGGAGCTTCCTGTCATCTTCATCATAGATGCTTCATCAGAATCTCTGTTTAGATATTTGCTAACGACTAATCAACTAAACTGATGCATCAGGTGATGCTTCCTGGTCAGTGCAAAACTCATACTTTAAAACAACCCATGGTAAAAACTACTAAGATAAGAAAAAGCACAGAAAAATGCATAAAAAGTACTTATGTGGTAACTAAAACCAGGAAATTTTATCATTTTTTGCTAAATAAAAAAACCAAATATATTCAAGTTGTTAAAACAGTCAAAAATAATATTAAACATAATAAATATGAAGAAAAAAATCCATTGTGTCGCAGTTTACAGGAAGGTTTAATGCTTCCTAGCCACGTTTATTGCAGTGGGGTAAAAGCTGTTCTGAAGTCTACATTCTTATTTACTTGTGTGTTTGTACATATTTAATTTGCACTTGATTATCTTGGAAGAAATACCAGGAATCTGGAAAACTTTACCTACACTGTTCAGTACCAGGTATTGATCTGAGTCACACCAGTTGAAGTTTTGGATAAATATGTCATGGATCCATTTTAGGTCAATGAATCGGATCTAATAGGAACGTTCAGAATGAACAAAGATCCACTTTTAAATTGGATCATGTTAAAATGAATTGATACGCATCTACTGTTGATGCTTCCCCTAGTCTTCATCAAGTTCATCTGTGTTTATTATGTCCGGCTTCATCCAGAACAAAACTCCTCAGTTCTTGTGCGTTTGTTTCATCATGGTGGGTGGAGGAGCTCAGCTCCACCCTGCTCCTCACCTCAAAGTTCAACAGGTCTCTGATCCTTTCGACCAATGACAGTCTAACCTCCACGTCAGCACCTGCGCAGGGCCAATCAGGACCGGCCGATCTGATCCTGGTCCAGTTTGGCGCCTGAGTGCAGCAGACTGCAGCACAGACCGACGGGAACCCGAGTGATCACGCACGCGCTTCAGGATGAACTGAGCAGTCTGACCCATGGAGTCCTGATTAGGCGGGATGGACACGCGGGGCGTGCTGCTGCTCGCGTGCGTTTGCCCGCTGATCTGCGGGGCCAGCTGGATGTAAGTAGCCTACCTGAACAGGTGTGGTCCTCTGACCTTCAAACGGCTCGTGTTTTCTCCCTGAAGCGGGACAAATCCACGCGGCCTGGTTTCCAGATTACTGTGTTAGTAACGCGTTACATCACTTCTGTGTCTCTGTAGGGAATTCAAGTTCAATCCCATTTCTTTAGGAAGAGTTTAGTTGAAGGTCACGAAAACATCAACACCTGAATGAAACAAAAAATGTTTCAATTTAAAAATGTCTAAAATAATTTAGACAAAGACGTTTGAAACGTAAATCAATAAAAACTATCAGCCAAAAGTCCAAATAATATTGAAGGTCTCTAACCACTTTTTAAGAACTAGAAATAATAATACTTATAGTGAGAGAAAATCCCTATAATGTAGAAACAATAACATTTAAATCATCAATGGTACGAACCAATCGGAGGAGATTTGTGTGCAACAAAAATTTGGAACAGTCTGAGGTTTGAGCAAAAGCAAAGTCAAGAAATTCTAAAGTAAAAAAATGCTAAAAGCATGTGGTGTGGGTAGAATATACAAATACATTATGAATAGTAGCATGTGTGAAGATAAATGTTATTCTTACTATTATTATTGAATGTTGATGAATGTTAAATATCATTATTATTAATACAGTTCTAACTTTTTTAACAGGCAGCCTTCAATAATCTAACCCCAAACTTTTTCTTGTGAGGGCCACATAATGTTTTCTTCTCGGATGAGGGGCCAGGGTCAGTTTGTCGGCTAGCAGAAACAGTGTAACAGTGCCTAAAAGTAAACATTTATGTTTTTCCAGAAAGCCACACATAACCACATTTTAAAAATCCCTTCCTGTAATCTTTGCAGGAAAATAAAACAAAAACATTTCAAAAATTAAACCAACAAATAGGTTGTCCTCTCCCGTCATCATCCCTTTAAGACTTTGGAGAGCTGCAGCTCCTCACACATTTAAAAGTTTGTGCAAACTTTACCATAGTGATGGAAATTCTGGCTCTTCTTAGCCATCCGGCCCTTTAAACGTGTGCACAAAATGAATGTAATGTAAGGAATGTAAAATAATCTAAAAAAAAATGTTTATACATATATATGCTTTAAGTTTTTCTTTCAGATAAAATGTACAAAATGAATGATGAAAACAAAACACAATCAGTTACTGTTCAATTTTAAAAATGAAAAAAAAAACAAAATACTCATTAAAACATGAAAAACAAAAAGAAAAAAAGAACAAGGTTTGTAATCATGGTAAAGGTTGGTATTTAGAAATAGCAAATGTCTCAGCTTTGTGAAGCTGATCTGGTTTCCTCTGTTGGTAATGATCTTTCCTGTTCTGGAGAAGGTTGTTCTCAGGTGTCTGTACAGGCTGGTTGTGGAGTTGGTTCTGTTTAAATCTCTTTTCTTGCAGAATCTAAATTGACAGAATTAAATAATTGATTTGGATTCATTCATTGCGCGCAGAACAGTCACGAGCATGCACCCCGTGTAGACACGTATGGATCAGTCATGTGAGGCTTGAAGGAAAAAAACAAGAGAGGATTTGTGACACTAAATAAAAATGAGCAGCTGCACCGTGTCCTCAACTAATGAGGAGGAATAAAGTAAATGATTCAGTCTTCTGCTGCAGATGGATAGAGATGCATTACCTCATAACTAGTGCAGTGTTCCCTGTTTATTGTGGGAATTATGTTCTAAAAATAACTCATGAAGGGGAAATCCGTGAATTAGGATTACAGATTACAGATGTTAAACTCCTCACTTCACTCTTTTCTCAGACAGACATGAAAATTTTCACACTTTTCTCTCTTGCTTGAACTCTCAAAGTTCAAACCTTTGTAGAAAAATAAGTCCAGGATCGTAGATTAAAGACAAAGATCTGATCGAGATCAAAGATTTATTGAGATCTTTAGAACTGCGTGTTTCTGCACAGGAGACGAGGCACGCAGGAGATTGATAGATGAGGTTTCCAGCCAATCAGGACACAGAACACAAAACAGAAAAGCAGCATAACGCTCAGACCAAGAAAGATAAACTTCTGTGTGGAAAGAGAGAACTGTATGCTGTTCTATTTGACAGGGATGTTCAGATAGAGACACAGACTGCAGAAGGGTGAAAGAAAAAGTCATGTTCTGTGTGATTCTTGATCATGTGGACAGATTGAAAAAAAAAAAAAGAAAAATCGTGCCTCTGACATTGGTCAGGGGGCCGGGCCAAATGCGGGGTCGTGCAGGAACCAGCCCGCGGGATGTAATTTGGGAACCCCTGATCTAAGCTGCCTACACCTTTTTAAACATGTTATCATTGTTATTTTTATTATAACCGTTATTCTCCATAAGTTTGTACCATTTAGGTTATTTCTAAGGATTAATATTTTTGTTTCAAACTCTGAAGACGTTATGATAGAATGTTCATAGCAAAGAGTTTAGGGACACTAAAACGTGAACACTTTCCTGAACGGTTTCTAAAACCTTTAAGATCTGTATCAGTGAATTTACAGAAACGTAAAGTTCTGAGACTCTAGTCTTCACCAATACACATGCAGTCCACCTGAAGGTTTGAATCCCAGAACGCAACAATCTGTTCTGCTAAAAACTGTTAGTGCCTACAGGATGTTTCACATGACAGAGAAATTCCACTGAGCTAAACACTCGATTAACCAGAGGATCAGTGGAAAAGTTCTTCTGTGTGAGGACTTTGATCAAATGGGACTCACAGATTAAGCTCCTGCAGCAGATGTTACTAGAGAAAGATGGAACATCTGTCAAAATCCTGCAGCTGCTGGTTCTACGCTCATGGCAGCTGCTGTTGTTTGCAGGTGGCTGGGCGTGACCTTGGCAGGTGCCCCAGAGCTGCTTAACTGTAAGAGGCTGTCCTTGAGCGACCACCAGAGGGAGCTGTGCCTCAGGAAGCCCTTCCTGCTGCCCAGTTTACGAGACGGAGCACAGCTGGCGGTGGCGGAGTGCCAGAACCAGTTCCGACACGAGCGCTGGAACTGCTCCACATCCTCAGAACCACCCCTGTTTGGGTACGAGCTCACAAGCGGTCAGTGTCTTTCTGTTTTGCTCAACAATTAAAACTTGGATTAATTTTGGGGCAAACGCCTCTACAGGAGCTCTGATTATCAGCAAGTTTCAAAAGAAGGTCAGATGATTACCTGGGTTTGCTCCGCCCCCCTGTGGTAACTCATTGGGTTTTTGATCGGCTCCAGAACTTCATGATCGTCTTAATGGCAGCATCCTCCTCAGGTGAAGATCTGATGTCAAAAGAACAGCCTGATGTTGAAATGAAAGGATAGTTTATAAGAAGAGTCTGAAAGAAAACCAGAATGAGCTTGAGGTACTGAACTTGGTGGAAAAGTAGAACCGCAGAACTTCAACGTTTAAGTGAGAGTTTATGTTGTGTTGATGGAGGAACAAGAACCCAGCTGAGGAGGGACCAACTAACGTACAGTCTGGTATCCAGTTCAAGAGGTATATGGGATGAGAGAAGCTTTATCATTCAGAACTGCAAAGACGTGATGCTCCACATGTCAGGTTCAGGTCTGAGGAGGCCTGAAGACTCTGTGGTTTGGAGGATTGAAGGTCAGACGTTCTTCTCTGTTCAGGAACCAAAGAAACGGCCTTTATCCATGCAGTGATGGCAGCTGGACTTGTCCACGCTATCACGCGGACCTGCAGCCAGGGCAACATGTCTGAGTGTGGCTGTGGCGCCCCGCTGCGGAACGGGGGCTCAGTGACGGAGGGCTGGCACTGGGGGGGCTGCTCGGACCACATTCAGTATGGAACCTGGTTCAGCCGCAAGTTCATCGACAACCTGCCGAAGAACTCGTCTGTGAGGCGTGACAGCTACACCCTGAGTACCATGAACCAGCACAACACCGAGGCTGGACGCCAGGTCAGCTCCTCCAACCCCCACATCCACCTGTGTCTTTCTCTTTTACCTCCACCTATCTCCATTGGCTCCACTCACCTTTAGCCTTCTCCACTTCAGTTTTAGTGTTCTCCTTCTTGGTGTTTCCACCTTTTTCTAACCCTCCACCTGTCTTTCCATGTCTGCACCCGTTTCCACACGTCTCCCCCCATCTTCACCTGTCTGCTGCTCTGAATCTGAACTGTTCCAGCAGAGGGTCCAGCTTCTTCCAACCCTGGTCTGATCCAGGTAATCAGTGGTGAATTGGAAATGTACCTCAAAGAACCAGCAGGATATGGTTCTCCTGGACCAAGAACTGGACTCTGTTTGAAGTCACTAACGTTCATTTCTATTGCATTGTAGTTGTCACCTGTAGGTGGAAAAACTGTCAATTTCAGTACAGAGTGACATGATCATCTCCTGAATAAGCAGACAAAGAAAGCGCGCTCATCCGTGCATTCACCGCTCCTGCGTCAGCGACAAATGATCTGACAGTCAATTGATCGCGCGCTTTCCAATGACGCACAAGAACGTTTTCTTCAGATTTTGGAACTTAGTCCACACAAGAGGCGCACCAGATCACAAGACACACAAGTGTCTTCTTAAGTGCGCCTTATGGTGCAGAAAATACAGTACTTTTTGTACTGATTAGTATTTTGTGTTTATCGCATTTTGTGTTTTTTTTTAGCACGAGCAGAACGTTGTTCGACAATGGTTTATGTTAGATAAACAAGAAAAATAAACCGATTGAATATGCGATGCACACACATGGCAAGCTGCTGTGAGATAGTCCTTCTGTTTGTGAACAAATGGTTCCTGATGTTTCAGAGTTCTGTCTGGTCCAAAACCGCCTGTGTGTTTTTGTTTGCAGGCCATCGAGCAGACCATGTCTACCGACTGCCGCTGCCACGGCGTCTCTGGCTCCTGCGCCGTCAGGACCTGCTGGAGGATGATGGCGCCATTTGAACACGTAGGCACATATCTGAAGGAGCGGTATGAGCGCAGTATCCAGGTTCCAAACCAGTCCAGGAGGAAATCCCGAAGAAAGGAGCAGTCCCGGCCTGTTGACAAGTCCCAGCTGGTCTACCTGAACAAATCACCCAACTACTGCGTGGAGGACAGGAGGCGGGGCATTGCTGGCACACAGGGGCGCCGCTGCAACCGTGTGTCTGCCGGGCCGGACAGTTGCAGCCTGTTGTGCTGCGGCCGCGGGTACAACACTCGTGTGGAGCGGTACGTGCAGCGCTGTGAGTGCAAGTTTGTGTGGTGCTGCTACGTGCGCTGCAGGCGCTGCGAAAGCATGAATGACATGCACACATGCAAGTGACCCTAATGTGATCCCCCACCTGCTTCTGTCACAGAGTGATGATGTCATCATGAGGTCAGATCCTGGACCTCAGAAACAAAACCAGAACCATTATTTATGTGTACATATTGTTTTCTAAATGTGTGTGTGCTGCAGAGCAGACTTCACAGTGAAAATATTTTAAAACTATTTCAGCATTTAAAATGTTACAAGAATAAAGAAAGAATTTTGAAACCTTCATCTGATCCGTGTAAAGATCTTTGTTCCTCAGGAACATCCGCAGCAACACTTTCTGCAAGAAAAGTCTGAAGATCAGGAAGGTACCTGCAGTGCTGTTTGAGGGATCTGTAAACTCAGTCACAAATCAGGGGTCAGCTGGAGGGGTCAGTAAACGTAGCACTGCTGGAGTGGTCGGTAAACTTATGCTAAAAGGGTTAAGTGAATGCAGCTCAAGGGTCAGAGAATGCAGAGAGGAGGATGGTCCTGAGCGGTCAGTAACAGAGTGTTTTCCTCTACTTCCTCTCTGTCCATCTTTCCTCGTCAGCTCTCCTTATCATCTGTTAACAGACGTTCCACTGCTGTTCTTTGCCTTTCTGCCCTTTCACATTCCAGCTGAAGACAGACCCCCTAACTTTGTTTCATGGAACAGAAAAAGTTTGTCTGAAAAAACTAAAAAATATTAATTGAGTCGTTCATTCATTCATTTACTTATTCATTTGTTCTTTTACTTGTTCATTAATTCGTATGTTCATTCAATAATTTATTTGTTCATTCATTTATTTATTTGTTCATTCATTTGTTCATGCATTCATTTCGTCATTTGTTTATTAATTAATTCAGTCAGTCGTTCATTCATTCGTTTATTCAGTCGCTCATCTGTTGGGTCATTCAGTCATTTGTTCAGTAGATTGTTCATTTATCCATTCAGTCATTCATTTGTTTGTTCATTCAATCATTCATTTATTCATTCATTTATTTATACATCCAGTAATTTAGGTGTTTATTTATTTAGTTGTTCATTTGTTAATTTATTCATTAATTCGGTCGTTAGTTCATTTATTTAGTAGTTTGTTCATTCATTCTTTCGTTCATTCATTCAGGTTTCAAGCCTAAGTCAAAGTCATAGTTTAGAGGACAGTTTCTCAGAAACAAATTAACTTTTTTTTGCTTTTTTAGTAACTTTTGAGTTCTACTACGTTGGAGAACTTGAAAAAGATCTGAGCAGCATCTGTACAGACATCAAGTCAAACGTAATTTTCTAGCTGTCTGTTTCATAGTTGATTTCATAGATGTGACCTTTAGCTGATGTCACAAATGACATTTCCTGGAGCTTCTGCAGACTGTTGACTTTTTAAAAAAATGTTTCCAGTTAATCTTCTGCAGCAGTACACCTGTGGAGCTAGGTGGGGGTAGGGGCGCCTGTCCCACAGTTCATGACTATTAAATCAGCATCAGGTAAGATCAAGTTCAAATACAAATTAAGGCCACGAGCGGCGTTGGATGGCCCGTGCGCACTACCCGCCCCCTCCAATGTGTTTCTTCAATCACCCTTGACCCACGCTAACCCCTCCCCCCGTTTTCCTCCTTGCCCCTCCAACTCTGCTACGTGCATCATATCATAAAAATATAATAAAGTTTATTCTCAAATCCATGTGGAGTTTGTACAAATATACTCCTCGTGTGTCTGAAGTTACAGAACTACCTATTGTAACAGTAACATCTTTCCACCATTAGAGGTGCTCGACTCTGATTGGCTTGCTCAGCTGCTGGATAGAACAAGTTAAAGAAAGAAGAGCTGGGATGGATGTTTGGTTGAGTCAGCCAGGTATGTGATAGTGGGTGTGTTGGGAGTAGAGGGGTGTTGATGACAGAGCAAAAAGTTTCAGGAAGAAGGAAGCAGAAGCAGTGCCTAATCCAGGATTTCCTGTTTTCCCCAAATGTCCGGCCCCCACAGATATGGGAGGTCGACCAGATAGTGGTCCAAGAAGAGGGGTGGGGGGGCAAACAGGCGCCTGTTTGAATTGACTGAAGTATCATCCTTGTCAGCAGAACTTAACCAACCTGCCTGGTTAATGGAGCAACTAGCTTACAGGTGAACTTTCAGGTGAACTGTGACCCCCTGACCTCACCCAGCGTGATGTCAGTAGCATTTCTCTAATATGGTTCTGAATAAAAATGACTTACAACTTCAATGTAAAAAAAGTTAAAGACAGACTGAAAGGTTAACATGGTGGTTTAGCACACCACCACCACCCCCAAATTCCAGAATCAGACCAGATGCCCCACTACCCTTCACCAGATTTGGATGTCTTCATTGACATTTGGGAGGGCGGGTTTTCAGAGCCCCCGACAGCCAAAGAGACGGGGAGCTGCTGTTCACCTGGACAGGTATAGATTGACATCAGTAAAAGTTCATTAAGCTCTGCAGGAAGAGGTTCAGGTTTGGACCAGGACCAAATACAACTGAGAGGAGGTTTCTGCTGAAAGTTCCAAAGTTCTTCAACACTCAGCAGTTTTCTTTGAGCTGAACTCTCAGGAAACTCTGGAAAGAGGATGCAAAGGGGGAGGAGCCAAGAGGAGTTTCTGAAAAGAGACACACAGGAAAAGATAACTGACAGAAGTCATGGAGGTCCATCACAGAGTGCCGGTACTGATCCTTCTCTTTATAGGCATGACCACGCCTGATGCTTCAGTGAAGGTAAGATCATTTTTATCTGGAGGATTAAGCTCCAATCCTAGGAGAACACAGAACTTCTTTTCCAGATTCCCCTTCAGTTTCTGGTTGGTGGACAAAAACCTGATCTAAGTGAACTCAAGTACAACATGGAAGTGGAGACCCAGAGTTCCACACTCCTGCTGTAAAAAGAGCACAGCCTAATGCTGTTCTGAGGTTTCAGAAGATAGTCAGAGCCTCAGCTCACTGCAGACTGAGACATGTTCTGATCCAGTTAATGGTTTTAGTTGAAACTGTCAGCATAAAACTGTTTTCCTCGTCCTCATGTGGATAGAAGGTCCAAACAGATCTGCCTCAGTCTGTGGGAACATTTAGTCTTAAGCCTGCTCTGATCCATGTTTTGGGTTTTTTAAGCAAATACTATAGTGATCCAGTTCTGATCTGTTACTCTGTTTTTGGCAGAATTTCTGCTCCAAGCCAACAGTTTTACGGACCCAGACAGACTGTACGTCCTGTAGCATGAGTTTCCTCACCATGTGTCCATCAGGTTTCAAAAAGACACCAAGATCTCCGATCCCAAACTGTAGGTAAGAAGAATAAGTGGAAACAGAACCCAAAGCCTAAAGTGAACTAGTTGAACAGCGAAGCCAATCCCCTGAAAAACACACTTTCATTAGAAACAAGGCTTTAAAATCAGCTGAAATCCGATCAACACATTTTTAAATGAATGCATATTTGTTTTTGTTTTTTAGAAATATAGACCTCAGTTTTTAAACATAAAACTTTAGTTTTAGACATAAAGACATCTTTTTTTATAGGCCAAGTCTGAATTCTTACCCTACCCCTGTGGCTTCTCCCTACCCCTCCAATTGTAGGGGTATTTGGAGGGATAGTGGTGTTTTGATTTGTTTTTATGTAGAGGTAGCCGTATATGGACTTTTGACTATGAATCCCTCTGCTGTGAGGGCGATCCGTGAGAAATGCATTTCTTCACGTGGATGTGCTCTGAAGCATAAAAGTTTACATTTAAATGTAAAGAATAACTGGTTGTTTTAGCATGACTTGCTTCAGTTGTAAAATCAATGTTATTGTGTATTTTCTGGGCGCTGGTAGCTATGTGTTAATGTAGATGACTGGCGACTACTGATGATGTCATCGAGTGGTTGTTACATCCAAATTTGAAGACACTATTTTTCCATATTCTCTGTTTGGTGGGTTAAATGTAAGGTTAAGGAGAAGCTGAAGGGTAGGATAAGGGGAAACATTTTGATTTGGCTTTACACATAAAGAGTTCTGGTTTGTAGACATCAAAGATTTTTTTTTTTACATAAAAACTTCTTCAAGTTGAATGAAAAAAAATGTCTTTGGTCTGTAATTCCTGCAGGTATGCCCCCAAAATAAGCATTGGGGTCTTAGCTGTACTTGGCTGTTCGTTTGAGTGCTACAAAGAAATGGAAGTCCAGAGCTGCTGTCCTGGTTACTGGGGTCCAGATTGTATGGGTCAGTATACCAATCTTTGACCTTTGACCCAGGAAACTGCTGTCAGTAACTTAGAGCATTGGATGATTTCTCCAGAAACTTGATTCAAGCAAAGACAAACAGATCTGTTGAATCTGTTTTAAGCTACAGAAGCTAAAGGCAACATGGAGCAGATCAGAGGACCCTCAGCCTCCATGTGACTCCGGTCGTTCATTTCTGCAGGATGCAGATGGTCCTGTTCAAACTCAAACTTCCTAACCTTCCTTCCTTTTTGCAGACTGTGTCAACAGGACAGAAATGTGCTGATTGAAACTTGAAATTTTAAACAAACATGTTTATGATGAGAAATAATCCCAGAATCACAGAGCAGCTCTTATCCTGCAAACATCCCTTCTTTCCTCTCATGATCTCCCTCAATATCCGATAATGCTTTTATCTATCTGGGCTTCAGGCTCGCAAGTGCCACTAAGGTGAATTGGCCAACAACATCTTGTTCTCCCAGAGTGTTGTGAATGTTTATCTAAAAGGGTTTAAGTTTGAATGAAAAGACAAACCAAAACATTCGACATGAGATGATAAGAAAACAAAAAGAGGGTCAGAGTGGAGGAGATATAAGAGGGGAGCTGTCTTCTCCCCGAAACATGACAAAACACCACAGAGACCTTCCAGCTTCCTGCTCTTTGTCTTTCAGAATGTCCCAGAAGCTCCAACAGACCATGCAATGGCAAGGGGACCTGCTCTGATGGACTGGGGGGTAATGGTACCTGCAGCTGCCAGGTGCTAAAAATCATACACCTGCTGACACATTTTTTCAAATGTTTTTATTTTTTTAGATGTGCTTAAAAATCATCAGATTCAGTGGAATCATTAAAACCCTTAAAGAACTTGGAATGAACCATCAGTCAGCAGTTTTAGTGCAACTGATGCTTCTCTATGGGTTTCAGGAAGGCTTTGCAGGGACAGCATGTGAGGATTGTGCAGCTGGTCATTACGGTCCCACCTGTCAATCAGGTATTTCTTGCACCTTTAGCTCCATATGAATCATCACCATGATCTTGTGTCTCATGCGCTGTTCATGTGTCAGTCTGCTCATGTGTCCATGGGCTGTGCAGCACTGGGCTGAAGGGTGACGGTCAGTGCACCTGCTTTTCTGGATACAAAGGACCCAACTGTGACCAAGGTAACCGGCTGTGAACCTTGACCCATCACCAACAGTTTGTCAGAGTTGTTGTCATGACTTACCTTTGTTGTGTTTTTATGTTTGATTCTTAGATCTAATGAACCAGAGCAGTTTTTTTAAGTGTCTGTTTTTTCTTAAATTGGTCTTTTCAATTTAAATGTTAACTTAATCGACAATTTCCATTTTTGTAATTTTTAGCAGTTTGTCATTTTTTTTATAGTTTTGTTAATACATAAAATTGTGGACTCCAATGTTCCAGAATTACCTGAGTGCTTGGCTCTTAGCTGCCAGGAAAACTCTCGCTGCATGGAGGATTCCCTGACACAAAAGCTAGAGTGTCGCTGTCTGCCTGGGTTCAAGAAGGCAGGACTGCAGTGTGTTTGTGAGTAACATTCAATTCATATTTTTTTATGAAGTCTAAGTTCTCATTAGGGGTTGTCTGAAAGCAAAACATAAAACCAGTGTAGATTATTGTTGTGATTCCAGTTTAGTAAAGCTTGCTGAGCAGAAAGTTTAGCCGTAAAAATAAAAGAGTTTTGTTCCTCAGATAAAGAAAGTATCATGAATGACAGAAAAAGATTTGGAAAACTGTTGTTTGTTTGGAAATATCTGGAGTGCAACAGGAATTCCCTTTGATCAGTTGGAACGTGCCACCACCTTGACCTTGGATTTGTTGACTGGCGTCTTCTCTGCTCTGCAGCGGTAAACCCATGTCTTCAGCCCGTCTGCCACACCGACGCCTCCTGCATTCACACTGGTCCAAACCAGCACCTGTGCGCCTGCAACCAAGGCTACAGTGGTGACGGGCGTGTCTGCATGCCAGTTGATCCCTGTCAGACCCAAAATGGAGGCTGTACGCCTGATTCTACTGTTTGTGTCTACACCGGGCCAGGAAAGGTAGGGTTTGCCTGGGTCAGGATCCACACTGTTCTGAAAATTGGTCAGTCAAGGTGTTGCAGGTCCTGATGAGGACCATTGTCACAGTGATGAAGGAGGACAGGTTATAATGCAGATGGCTATGGGGGTAGTTGTAAAGGTCTGAGTGAATCATCTTGTCTTCTCTCTTCAGTCTCGCTGTGATTGTCTTCCTGGGTTCGAAAACCTAGCAGGCGGGGGCTGTACCCTCAAAGACGCCTGCAAACCAGCTTCCTGCCACAAGAACGCCAACTGCAGCACTGTTGGACCGGGAGAAGTCCAGTCAGTATCCCACCCCCACCCCCCACCCCCAAAGGTGGGCCAGGTTTCTGAAGTGTTGCTGCTCTGTCCATCAGGTGCACCTGCCTACAGGGTTACATCGGTAATGGCAGAGTCTGCCATGGGAACATCATGCAGCGTCTGACTGAGTTGAACACAGAACCGGGGGGCAATGGGCGGGCCAGCTGAGCAACGCCATCTCCATGTTTGGTACCGGTCGGATTCTGTTACTTCTATTCTCTTACGTCTATTTGGCGGTAAACGAACCACATTGTTGTTATGGTTGGATGTAGAGGAATCACTGAAGAACACTGCGACTCAAATTGCCTCTTGTCGCTACATAGTTAGACCGTAGCATTGAGGGTCTTGCTCAAGGACCCACACTGTATAAAGCTGATCGCACACCCTGGGAATCGAACCCTGATTTCCTGCGTGTCAGTCCTGCACGTAATAGTCCAAGTGGAGGCGTTGGGAGGGTCTCTGCTTGATCCGTAACATTCAGACCTCAGTCCAAGGTGGTGTTGGGAGGATTGACCAGCCCATCTCAGTACAGCAGTCTCATGAAAGATCTTCAACAAAAGGCTAAAAACGTTATTTTTCTTGTTTGTTACCTTATAAAAAATACTTCTCTCCTGACCTGATGTAAATCACTAAAGTTAAATCTAAATTTAGATTAAAATTGTCTTTACTTTAACAGTTGTCATGTAAAAAGAAACCACAACATCAACAGATAAAACTTAGTTTTACATATACTGTAGCTGGCACATGATTAAAGACAAATAGTTCTTAACAGGCTCATTTTCTACATCCTCATCCTTAAAACATAATTGGATGTGTTTTTTGTTAAATAGCATCTTTTCATTTTTTCCAAAATGTTCTGGATGTATTACTATTATTTTTCTTTACTATCATTTGTCTTAATGATAATGTCTTTCTATCCACAAGTGCTGCTGCATGTTTGTTGGTGACGTTTGTGTGTGAACTTTAATAATCTAATTAATCATGAAATTTGATGTCTCTACTTTATTTTAGGAAAAATTATCTGTATAATCTCTGGGACTTGTTCTCTTTATGTACTCTTCTTGTACAGCACCATAAATTTAACTACATTGTAACACTTAAAACACTAAACACTTATTGCAAAATGTTCAAAATACATATGTCCTTATCATCTAATCAGTCTTTAATGTAATGTGGGAAAACAATAAAGATACTTTACTGATCCCAGATTGGGAAATTTGTAAAACAATCGTTTTTTATAATTTCTACTTTTGAAAATATTCCTAATCAAACACTGTGATGGTTACAGATGTCAGTGCAGAATAAAATATAAATGTTTTCAGTTACAGGAACCATCAGGACTTCCATCAAACTCAGGAGGAAAAGAAAGTCTGTAGTGACACTTATCTGTTCTTGTGTGCTTCTCAGGTTATCTTTCATGGCCTCTACAGAACTTTGGTCCTTTCACCATTTTTGTGCCAATCAATAAAGGCTTCCGAGGGGTTTTGGTGAGAAAATCTTGTCCTAAAAACCAGATGTGGATTTGCTTTTGTCTCCAGCAGTGACACAGAGACATTTGTCTTTAAAATGAAGACCAGATTTTTGCTGTAAAATGTAAACGGACATTTCTGAAGGAAAATGCTGAAAGTTAATGAAGTTTTGTTGTTTTCAGGTGAAGTCTTTAACAGCAGAATCATCCAAAGCTAAATACCTGTGCAGGATCCACCTGGCTGCTGGGCTGATGCCGTCTGAGACTTTGACCAAAACATCCGTCTTCTATACTCTAACAGGGAAATCAGCAGAGATAGACTCACTTGACACAGTAAGAAGAGACACCTCAGGACCAGGAGGAAGACTAGCCTTATTCAGAAACCCAAATTAAATAGAGTTCCATTAATTATATGTAAAGATCATTTAACTGTCACCTCTAAAGACAACTTTCCAGAATTAAATTAAAATTCCTGTAGGAACTAAAGACCCTTCCTGCACTGCTTACAGATCCGATCTTGGCTGCAGGGCTGAGCCACTATTACCATGTAACTGCAGGATTTACAGTAACTACAGCAAATCACATTCCTGATGTAGTAGTGAATTAGAAAGTAAACAAAGTGTAATATTTTGTTTATTTCAGTTAACAAATTACAACCAGAACTTAACAGTTATTATATAAGAAAAAAGATTTGAACTTTTATTATTTGTTGTTGTTCATTCAGTAACTAGAACCACAAATGTTGGTTCTCCAAAGAACACTCCATGTTCTGTGATCAATGAACAAAAAACAATTGTAGGATTTTCTTTGTACCACACTGTAATATGTGATTTTAAATTATTTTTATAACTGCAGCAGTGAGAATAGAAGGTTCTTCAAATATTCCTGCTTAACATCAATAATAAAAACTCAGCAGCTGAATTATGATCCACCATTAGGTTTTAACTCTCTGAGGTGAAAGACTTTATTTTCAACCTAAAGATTGAAATAAAAATATACAAAATCCATTCAAATTATTTTGGGGGTTAATTAAAATGATCAATGTTAATGATTTAATCCATTAACCAGTTAGTGTACGTTGTCTGTGTAATCATGTGACTGGTATTGAACTCCAGATGTTCCAGCTTCAGCTGGTTTCACAGAAACCAATGATCATGTGATGTAAGAACATTAAGAGTTGAGGAGAAGATTTATTGTTTTTCATTATTAGGAAAGCTCAACATTCTTATCTTTTTAGCTCTTGAGAGGATTTTTTTTTGTGAAATAATAGTTATAAAATCTCCATAACATTTTGTTCTTCTGGCATTGATCAGATGTGCATGTTCTATCAGCTTGTTTTTTTTCAATCTGTTCTCAGGATGGCCAGCCCAGAATCCGTATCCACGGCAGCAGGAAGAAAGGCACCATAGTTCAGTCTGACCTCGTTGCCTCAAATGGGATCATCCACATTATCAATAAGCTGATGGACAGCATCTCTCCCACAGTGGAGAGCAACCCACATGTAAGACTTCCCACCACATCTGTTTAGATGTAGCTACACCATGAAATCCACAGAGGAAACATCTGGTAAAGATGTCCTGGCTCCACCTCTCTACCAAGGGCCCTACATGTCTAAGGCCGATTCCCCTTGTTAAAAAGGAGAACCACCGCCCCTGTCTGCCAGTCCAGTGGTGCCATCCTCAATTGTCATGCGATGTTGTAGAGTCAGCTAAGATGGTCTCAGAGCATCCAGAGACTTGAGGGACTCACAGCGGACTTCCTCCACCCTTTGTGCCTTGCCACAGAGGAACTCTGTGACTTCATCTTGGGTGATAGACAGCACCACTCCAGAGTCCCTGGGCTCTGGTTCCTCAAGAGAAGCTGTGCATTAGAGTTGTGGACTTGTGGACCCAATGTATTCCTTCTACCGTCCAAAAATATCCCCAGCTAGTGGTGCCTGCAGAAAACTGCTCTGCCCTCCTGAGGTGCCAGATGGTTTGCCAGATTCTCTTTGAGGCCGGTTGATAGTTCTTCTCCATGGCCTCACCAATCTCTTCCCAGGAATACATTTTCGCCTTTACAGCAGCCCAGACTGCAGGTTGCCTATATTGCCAGTACCTGCTAGCTTCCTCTGGAATTTGACAAGCCAGCTAGGCGCGATAGGATTCCTTTTTTTGCTTGACAGCTCTTATTGAGTCCCATGGGACTAAATATCTTCACATCTTCTTTACATGTTCTCTCAAATGTGGACGTTGAAAATCTCCCTGACTGAGGGCTCAGCCAGACATTTCCAGCCAACCCTTATGGAACATTTGAGTGTGCTGTCTATTCCGCCTCTTCTCCTGCAAGTAGAGTCAACTCCTCTCCATGAAGGGATTGACTGACAGCTTTATCCTTCTCTTTGCTCCAATATCTAAGTCAAACAACTGAAGGTCGTCTAAAATGACTACAAAGACCTTCTGCTTGGGTGTCCTGGGGCTATGTGCACTGATGGACATTTTCAAATATCAACATAGTGTTTGTTATGGACAAACTGTGATGAGCACAGAAGTCCAACAACCTGATTTGAACACAGCTCAGGTTGAAATCAGGGAGACCAACACATCCAACCACACTCCTCCAGCTGCCACTGTCCCTAGGCTCCACCCACCCTCAATAATTGAAGTGGTCAAAGAAAGATGACATCACGTCCGGATGCCATTTTTCAACTTTAAGATGTCACATAGATGAATGAGAACGTACCGTGACATTGATTGAAGCAATCTTGTTGAAAAAGGTCATTATGAAAAAATTCATTATTATGAAACACGTATTAGATGATCGGAAGTTACTGTTGTCCTTTCTCTTTTTGTAGTTTAAAGGAACATTCTTAACCTGCTGCTGCTTGTCTGCAGGAAAACCTGATGAAGATCATCTCTGACAATGGAAAGTTTGACACATTCAGGACCTTGTTGCAGGTGTAGTAGTCAGATTATTTGTCCTCTGTTGATGCATGAAAGAGAATGACTTCAGAGAAGATCAAGTAAGCACAGAGGATTACCGTCAGATGTGTAAATATCTGTCATTGTCTGTCATGCTCCACTCACTGAGGGGTCAGGGTCAGGTGCAGAGTCAGGTTTATCTCTCTGGGGTTCTGTTGGTTTGTCAGAGCATGTGCAACTGGAACTCTCGGTCTGTCTGCAGAACTGTGTCTCAGTCGTTCTGTTCCTGCAGAAAACGGATTTGGCTTCACTCATGGACTTTCCAGGACAAATCACCGTCTTTGCTCCCACCACAGCAGCACTGGAAGCCATGGCAGAGGGTTACCTCCAGCACCTGAGTAGTGTGGAGGTGAGGACAGTTCATGTTTCTCTAGTGTAACCCACAAAAGCAAAATTCTTGGACTGGAGCGTGACAGGTTAGTTTCTGAACTTATAGGGTCACAGCAAGCTCGTGGAGTTCATCAGGAACCATGTGGTGTCCTCCCTGGTGAGTGGGCCTCTGAACCTTCACATTGAACCTTTTCCACTTTTTCTTTTATGATACTGTTCTTGTTATGTTGAAGCTGGAGGTCTACAACATTGTGTCAAGCCCGACAGTGGTGACGATGGCCAACCAGGTCCTCAAGTTTAATGTGACAGAAAATGTGAGTGTGGCTCTCTAAACTCTGAATATCACCATTCCTGAGCCCAGACTGCCGGGCAGAGAGCAGGCTGAGGCCACTTTGACAGTGAATGACAGAAGAGTCCCTACTCTGTCCGGTGTTTCATCAGACAAAAGGATGTGACAAAAGCTAGTTCTCCAAGGATTCCAGGCAGAAAAGTTGAACTGTGTCTTGATTTGGTTTGTTTTGGTTCAGGGTCAGATTCTGGTTAACGGAGCAGCAGTGACAGAGGCAGCTGTGGAGGCTAAAAATGGACGTCTGTATGTGATGGATGGAGTTTTGATCCCACCCTCCATTGAACCAGTGCTGCCTCACAGGTGTGACCTTCCAAAAACAAAGCTCATCCTGGTGAGTTCTGTCAGTTTTAACCATCATTACTTTATCATCCATAAAGTTTTAGCTGACCCCCAAAGAAAGCAGACCCTCTCAGGCCGTGTGACATCTGAGCTCTTCTATTTCAGGGTAAATGTGCCAGATGCTCAAAGATCCCACCCCCTGTGTGCCCGTCTGGAGTTTTTGTGGTGAGACTCATGAAATTATTCTTTTGCATCTTTGAGTGAACCCAGCAACTGGTCTAATGGACTGCTTCTTTGTCTACCAGCGCAGCTTAGCGTGTATATACAACAACCCCTTGGCCTCTTCACTCCTCACTGTGCCGGAAAGAGGATGCATGCTTCTTTGCAACACAACTGTGACGGTACAGCAGATGATCTGCCTGCATTGATTTAAAGCCTTTTAAAGACACAAACATACGTTTCTGTAACAAAGTGCACCTGTGTACTTAGACCCCAGCCTGCTGTAAAGGTTTTTATGGTCCAGACTGCACGCCTTGTCCAGGTGGATTTCAGTCTCCCTGTTCTGGACATGGTCAGGTATTAAGCAACAATCTTCTAAAGGAAGGGGCTTGAAGTTATTGGCAGTTATTATTATTTGATGTTTTTTTTTTTTGTCAGTGTGTTGAGGGCATCACAGGGAACGGGTCGTGTTTGTGTGAAGCAAATTTCAGAGGTTCTCGCTGTCAGTATTGCTCTGCTCCCAACAAGTATGGTCCAAACTGTGACAGAAGTGAGTGGGAGTCGTGCTTCTTCATGTCCCCGGAAGTGTTGTGAGAAACCAGCTCACTGGTGTCTTACCGTGTCTGTCCTCAGCCTGTCCTTGCATCCATGGACAATGCGACAACCGTCCCAGCTCAGATGGACGATGCAAACTGGACTCCTGTGCCCCAGGTTACACCGGGCACTTCTGTGAACGCAAGACATCTGCCTGTGGCATTCATGGTAGTTTCTGCCATGCGCACGCTGACTGTGACTTGAGTCAGGGCATAACCAAGTGAGTTCACCCGCTAGGGGATCATAGTCCTCCCATGCACAAATTCCTGCAGGTCAGACAGAATTAGAGCTCTGTCTCCTTTCTGTCCTTGTAGATGTGTTTGCAAACCTGGTTTTCAAGGTGACGGAATCACATGTGTGGAAACTGACCCGTGTGCCCCCCCTCTAAGAGGAGGTTGCAGCAGTAATGTAAGTCTGGGATCAATGACTTTAAGTGCTCCTGTTCTCTCAGGTTGATGTTGTCTGCCTCCTGCAGGCTAAGTGTATAAAGACGGGCCCAGCTTCTCACATTTGCCAGTGTCTGACGGGCTGGATGGAAGATGTAGATGAGTGTCAACCCATTAATAACTGTAATAGTCCTGACAGAGGAGGATGCCACCCCAACGCCACCTGCGTCTTTGTGGGACCTGGACAGGTAAATCTGTGACTCAGTTTTACTGTGAAATCCACCTCTGGAACTCTTGAACTGCAAAACATCGGCTTCATCTTTGACTGCAGCAGCAGAACATGATGAACTGCTCTGTTTTCTCTATGTGGTTATCTTTTACCTTGGTTTTTTTTTAGGTTGGATCAGCATCTACACATTTCAGAGAACTAATTTAAGGCCATTAGAAACTGCAGAGCAGAACCCGCCAGTTTTTCTGAACTGAAAAAAAGCCAGATTAAGCAAGCGGAGCTCTCAGGAGTTTTTTATTGTCTCTTTGTTCAGAGTGATTGTTCATGCAAGTCTGGCTACAAAGGGGATGGACAAACCTGCGAGCCTGTCAATCAGTGCGTGACTGCAGAAGGGGGCTGTCACTATCTGGTGGGTGCTGCAGGTTTGAAATAAAAGGTGAGCACAAGAGCCAGAACTGCATACAATCTTTGTGTGAATGTGCTCTCAGGCCAGCTGCCGGCTGCTGTCCTCTCAGTGGAGGTGTGTCTGCAATGATGGATATGTTGGAAACGGTCAGGTGTGCTATGGTACTATTGAACAGGTGAGGCTCATGTTCACCTCACACATTTTGCTTTTTTTTTTTCTTTATTCTGACTCTGATGTTCTGAAAACTGCAGCAGCTGCTGGTTCTGCCCACCACCGTAGACTTCTCCACATGGATAACTGTGAGTATTGCAGGCATTATCTGTGGTTCCATAAAGCTAAACAGACTGTAATTTCAGGGCCAGGAACAAAATGCTGCTGGCTCCACCTCATCTGAAATAAATGGGAACATTCTGAATCATAATTTTATTATATTACAATAGCAACATTAGCATGTTCTCTGTAAAGTTGGAGCTTAAAGTCCTAAAGTGCTCCCAGTGGTCTGTTAATTTTTTCAGAGAAAATCTAAAAACCTGTGTGGTTTTCTAGGACATAGCTTTTGCAAAGCGGGCAGGAGTTTGTAGAAATTCACCACTGAGTTGTAGGCGGGACTGTTGGTGTAGAAACCCCGCCCCCCTTCCCCTCAACGTTGTAAAGCAGAGCGGAGCAGGGAGGTTGTGGCCCCGCCCAGCGTATTTATGTCACAAACTTTTTTTCAAACAGCATTTATTTGTCTGCTCCTCATTCACAATGATTTAAGGAAATAAATACTCAGAAATGCCATTTTAATCTTGATTTTTCTTGATCTCATTTATGTCCTCCGTCATCAGAAAAGTGCTACAAGAATATGTTAAAAACACAATTTTCCTCAGAGTGGATCTTTTAGAATAAATATACAATAAAACACAAAGGACTGAAAATGAAAGATTAAAATATTGCACTGAATATCACAAATATCATCTTCTCTTTGCATTCATGGGCAGTCCTGATGTTTCTCTGCACTGGTTCTGATTCTTTTATTTTTGTCCTGCCAGAAGTCCGGCTTGTTGTCCTCATTTTTGGATCAGAACTTTACCCTTTTTGTTCCGACGACCTCTGCCATTGCTGACATGCCATTGGAAGACAGCAGGTTTTGGAGCTTGAAGGGAAACCTCCCAAGTCTCATCAGGTTTTAGGACATGACTCGAAAGCTCTGCTGTTTTTAGTCTGGACCAGGTGAGACGTTCTATGTTTTTAACAGAAATCACATGGTTTCTGGTACCTGCCTGCTGTCCTGTCTGGGAGACGTCTCCTCTGTGACATCCCTGCTGAAAACAACACTTTCGGTTTCACAGAAAGATCAGGTAAATGCTGGGAGAGTGCATTGACAAAGGAACCTGGAATTAAAGACTATATGATCTTTGTCCCATAATCTCTACGTCTCTGGGCATGATTCTCCACAATACCTGTCTCCTTTTCTTCGGCTGTTGTCTCCAGCTGTTTGCAGTAACTGGGTCACATGACCATGTTGGACAGGGTCTTGCAGACTGGTGAAGACTAGATTAGTGGATGAACTGAGGACCTCAGAAAAAGTTCTGTTTTTTTCAGTTTTGCTCAAAAACTTCTCTGAAAACTTTCATGTTTCAGGTCACATTTGTGGGCGGAGCCACTATCATCACATCAGACATTGCTGCCACAAATGGGGTCATCCACCTTATCAACAAGGTCAAGAGCTGAAAAGATGCCGCTGCAGGACCACTTGCTGGTGCTTGTGAGCTGAACCCTCTTCGTGTGTTTCCAGGTTCTGGTTCCAGACAGGAAGAGGAGTGAAAGTTTGCTGGTCATGCTGGAGCTGAGGCCTGAGCTGTCTCTATTCAAATCATATCTCATGGTGGGAAGAGGCAAACATGTACTCTGAAGAACATCTTGATGCCTTTCTGTTAACTCAGTATTTCTACAGGAATACAACCTGACCCAGGAGATCGAGCAGACTGGCGAGTTTACCATCTTTGCTCCAACAGATGCTGCCATCCAGGCCTACCTGCAGACCACAGGCTCGACAGCGCTGGTACAGACACACCAGAACCGCAGAACCGATCAGATCTTTAATCATCTTAACATTTGTAAAGTGTAATCTAAAGAAGAGACTCTGGTGTTGATGTTTTTGTCCTGCTTACCTCTGAGATGCTGATGCACAGACACATTAAACCAGCAGCTCTTTTCAACCCTCCTTTGATGATTATTGACCTGAAGGTACGGGTTGCACTCATCACTTTGGTTCTCTCCAGCTTGTGGACCAACAGCATGCGTTCTTCTGCAGATGGTTTCTGCAGGGCTCCATGCAGATTTTTCATGAAGGCCATTTTATTAGCTGGACTTCAGTGAGCATAGGATGGTGCTCCAATGCTCCATGGTTTCTGAAGCAACTTCATAGCCATGATCATAGCCAGCATCTTTGCATTTGAAAGATCTGGCATCTTTCTTGCGGATGTTATAATACTTAGCATGTCTAGCCTGGTGCATATTTCTGTTTTGTTTCTGCTCCCAGGACGTGAACACAACCCGTTACCACATGGTGGCATCACAGCGCCTGCTGAAGACTGACCTTCAGCATGGAGGATACAAACAGACGCTGCTGGGATTTTCCTTCCAGCTCGGGATCTTCCCTAGAGACGGAAAGGTCTGCGAGTGAAACTCTGCCAGCAGATCATGTGACTGCATAAAGGAAGACCTGTTCTGTGTGTTTGTCCTGCAGATATTTGTGAATGACGTTCAAATAAACTCCTTCAACATTCTGAGCGGGAATGGAGTGATTCACACCCTGTCAGCTGTTCTGCCCATCAGTAGGAACCGCTGCGACAAACTTACCTACCAGAGTGTGCCGGTAAAGTCAGAAAGCAGTGAACACGTTGTAAAGGGCTGCTCCACCCATAACAGCTCTTCTTCTCCAAGGGTCGGTGTGTCAGATGCATGTTCCACCAGAACAAGATCTGCCCGAACAACACAGTTCCAGAGGTCAGACTCGTCTTTAGCTTCTTCACACACATGAAGGCGGAACTTTGTTCCTACAAGGAGACTTGAAATGGCTTCTTCCCATCTGAGAGAGCTGGAGAACACAGCAGACAGATGGCTGTAGTCTAAACCAATGCGTTCATTAATCAGAACTTTGATCAGAAGAACTTGCCATCTTTGAGTTTGGTTAAAGTTTGAAGTTAGCAGCTTTTCACCGGAAGCCTCAATGTTTAAATTCAAATTGATCTGATTTCTATAGCGCTTACCATGTAAAGAAAAAAAAAAGTTGTTTTTTAGGGGTAGCAAATGTTAAAGTCTCCGTTGTTCTGTCCTGAGCAGAGGGACCTCCACCAAGTATCCGTTTGCTTCTTCTGCAAGTCAGAGTATTTGCAATTTTTTTTTTTTTTGTGGTTGAATTATTTCATGAAGCAGGACTGGAAGACAAAGACAACTTCTGAATGAAGCAGCTTTCATGAAGCCTTCAGAACCACAGGTGCACACACAAACACAAACCACAGATGTGCACGTGAACCACCAATGTGCACATGGGTGTTGGAGCAGTGAGATGCTGGATCATTTGGTGTCTCTCTGCTTGACTCTCTAATGACGCACATCAGAAACTGACTGCTGTTCCAGCTCACTCCAGGGAGGATGCAAATGCAGAATGTCACTCATCCTGTTACAGAAAAGGGCCCTTAAAGCCTGTTAATTCTTCACTTTTCTTTGGTTCAGAAATCCAAAGGTTGGAGGAGGTGTGCTCTTTTAACGTTCAACCAGGACAGCCAATTACGACTGCAAACAGGCTGCAGAGCCACCTGTCTGCAGGAGAAAGTGGTATGTGGGCGCTGCTGCATCATCTACTGTGGAAAGTTAAAGGAAATGTAGATTTTGGGGTTCGAAATCTGAGGTGATCATCATGTTGTAACCCATCTGAAGTCTCAGAAGCTTTCCTCTGTGTTTCCAGCATCAAAAGTGCTGTGACGGTTTCTTTGGTGAGCATTGTGAGCCCTGTCCTGGTCCAGCTGGGAAACCCTGCTTTGGCAATGGGCTGTGTTTGGATGGGACCAATGGGACTGGAGTCTGTGGATGTAGCAGAGGCTTTAACGGGACAGCCTGTGAGACGTGTGAGGGGGGCAGATATGGTGTTCACTGTGATCAAGGTGGATACAGCTTTTTCATGTCCACATGCATCAAAGTGATTAACTCTAAAAGACCTGTGTGCTCTGCAGAGTGTAACTGCAAGAACGGGCGCTGCTCTGAGGGCCTGGAAGGAGATGGGACATGCCAGTGTGATGTTGGCTGGAGAGGGGTGCACTGTGATGAGAGTACGGGGGTCCCTTCATGTTAACATCTTCATCAGGGCTTCCTCTTCTTTCTTCATTGACAGATATGGATCAAAAAGTGACTCAGATTCGTGTTCTTAGTTAAAGCTGTCAGAAAATGATGGCAGTGTTTCGTTTGTTTTAAAACTGCAGAAAATTCATTCTCTAAGCCATGCTGCAGTTTCTGGGTGATGTTCTGCTGCCAGAATCCCTAGATGCTGCTGTTTCTGCTGCTGCTGCTAATGTTTCTGCTGTTGTTTCTGCTGCGGAGGGGGGAAAGGTTGTAGACCTGAACAATCTGGTCACTTGTAAAGTTTCAACAATAAAACTGGATCTAAGTCAGCCCAGATTTTTTAAAGATGTTTGGTTGAAGGTCGAAAGTAGAATTGATGACCTTTGGTGGGAAGGCAGCAAGAAGACCAAGAATGATAAAAAACAACATTTTCCTGCCCATTAAAAATTCTGATGACAATCTGAGTTTGTGGTGGTGCAGGGATTGAATCGGGAGCAGAGGAATTTTGTGGCTTGGAAAAATGTCACAGCAGTGCAAAGTGAGTTTGCGCCCTCAGATATGACACTCCTTTCTCTTCTTCCTCCTCTTCATCGTCTGCATTGATCCTTACAGTTGTGTGACCCGAGCGTCTGGACCCGAGTGTCTCTGTGCTGCTGGATTTGAAGGGAACGGGACCTTCTGCAAAGGTGAGAATATTGCCTGAACGAGTAAACATAGCAGGGGTGGCGCTAGGCAGTGGCTTGGAGTTGCTATAGCAACGGCAAAATTTGACAGAGGAACCCCTTAGCAACCCCAAATATAAAAGCCTGAAGCTGCGTTCACCAAACGTGATTTGCGCATCAGGGCGACCAGATTCAATGTCAAGTTAATGGTACAGATGCAATCTGAGGTCCTGCAGCGCGATTTGGGCAGCGCCGCAGTTTAAATATCTAAACTTGGGTGAGGTTGCCTCGTCACATCTACCAATCAGAGACCCATCTCTGGACATGCAACGTGTTCTGTGACTTGATCAGCCTGCAGGATCAGCCACACCGACCCCGGGAGGCTGGTTGGTGGGCAGAGGCTGAGGAACAGCCGCATGGAGGCAACCTGATTGGGTCTCCTGAAATCTATTATAGTTTTCTTATGTTCACTGAGAAAATAATAATAAAAAAATCTTTTAATTTTATTCTTGTTTTTTCCCCTCTTGGGTTGATGCAGAACAGTAAGTCTTTAAACTGGGTCATACACTTGCTGCGTCTGTGAACACGCTGAGGCAGAGGAATGTGGTTTGTTCGTCCACCAGGCAGAAACAGACAATTCAGAGGCAAAAAAACAAACAGGCGAAATGCATTTTGTTCCAAATATGAGATATATTTATGTGTTATGTAAGATCTTCCGGTCTTGCTTTATTTTGTATCTTGTCCGCACTGCCTGTGTCTCTGTGTTTGAAGTTATTAACTTCCTATAACTTCTTCAGTAAAGTTTTCATTGTCTTCAGTGTTAAAACGACTTTTTTCTGGACAGAGTTTCTCCTTAATTGCGAACTCAAAATAAATTCAGGTTAAATGATGCAATTGCACGTTCGGGCGTAAAAACTGGGCTGATTCCGCTCCGATGGTGGTGCAACCACTGCGACGCGGGCGATTAGACCAGAGTCTGCAAACTGGGTCACAGAGAGACACACTGCGAAAGCCGCTGTCATCCAGATGCAGCTCCTGCAACAGGAGTGCACCGAGACAATCTCTGAAGGATTGCATCAACCAAGCCGTGAGACGTCATTGCCGATGCTTTTGTAGAGCTTCTTTAAATAACTTATTCAGATCTCTAAACATCCTCTGTGTCTTCCATGCATTGTAAAGAGGTATACACAGACAGCACTACATGTAGTGATCAGGATAAAAACCTCTGGTGTTAGTTACTCCCACACACGGCTGGGGCGTCAAGCTTTTGAACACATTTTGGACAGGCGGCAAGCAGGAAAGGAGTGGTCAGAGACGGCTTCCAGCTGTGCTCTAACCTGCCCCTGTGGACTGTCAAAACCTCCTCTTAAATCAGTTACTGTTTGTTGTTCTACCACACTTTAACATCTCTTTCTTCTAACTTTGACAGTTAAAAAGTGCAATCTATCCACAAGACAATATATTAATATCTGGTATTTATTAGCATGGTATGAAAATGCATTCCTGTTCCTTTCCTTCTTGAACATGTAATTTTACCTAAAAGGGAAATAGCAACTCCTGAAAGTCACTTAGCAACCTCTAAGCTGCTGCAGAAAAAAAGTCTGACACGTCGATGGAAATGATTATGCTTGCAGCTGTGGACTCCTGTCTGCTGGATAACGGCGGCTGCAGTCCGTTTGCCGTCTGTAAGAGGACGCGCCCAGGCCGCAGAGACTGCATCTGTGGCAAAGGCTACGCAGGCGATGGACTCGTATGTGTTGGTAGGTTTACCTGTTGGTAGTTTACACTGTTATTATGTTCCTCTCTCGGTAGGTTCATACACACTGGTCAGATCTGAAGCTGCTGTCTCTAAAAACCGTAAGAGTCTGATGTTTTAGTGGAGTTTTGATCCATTCATGCTTTCAGTGTATGTTTTTTTCTGGAGACAATGACAGCAAAAGATTAGGGTCAGAATTGAGGGGTGTGGTACTTCTCATTCTCCTGGTGTCAATAGAAGCATTTCTTTCTGTAGCATTGTCCTTGCCCAACACATTCACAGGGTTTAGTCCAAGACCACCACACATCTAAGGGTGAGATTTAGAATGGTCAAGAATAAGAAGAACTTCACTCTTCCTTCTGAATTTTAGATTCCAACTGTCACTGATGTTTGAGAAAACTTAACTCTGAAGGAAAAAAGGAGAAACCCCAACTGTGAGGTCTTTGAGGAATGTGGGGCATTCTGTTTTTCAGAGATAAATCCATGTCTGGAGGGGAACGGAGGATGTCATGCTAAGGCTCATTGCATCCATGTGGGACCAAACAAGGTAAGCGTCTGCCAGTGTTTTTCAGAAGGTTCTTCGTTTGGGATGACTTTGATGGTCTCTGACAGACCTCCTGCGTCTGCCCTGATGGTTTCTCTGGAGACGGTCACTCCTGCAGCTTAATCGACTTGTGTAAAAGGGTGAGTCCTGCAGATCTGATGAGCTTCGGTCTGATGAAGTGTCAGTCAAACTCACCTGCTGCTGATGTCTCCAGAGAAACGGGGGATGTCATCTGGATGCCACTTGCAATATGACGGCGCAGGGCTTACTGACCTGCAAGTGCAATAAATTCTTCGTTGGAGACGGGCTGCAGTGCAAAGGCACGGTGAATCGGGTGAGCTGCTGACATGGAAATGAATGGAAGAATGGATTGAATTACTAAGCTTTAAATTTTGACAGGAGTTAAGGCTAAGGCGTCTGACCAGCTTCTACTACGCAGTCAACGTGAGTGGAAGACTATCTTTCTTTACTCTTCTGCTGGAGGATCTATGCTGAAGTGACCTCTGCTTTTAGAGCATGGAGATTTCCCTGCGTGGACGGGGTCCCTTCACTGTCTTTGCTCCCAAAACGCAGACCTTTGAATCAGACTCTTCAAGCAAGGTGAGACAAGATAGTGGACTGTTGAAGCCTTTGCCAGTGGTCAGGACTGTGGAGCCTATGGGTCAGGACTACTCTGATTCTTAAGATCTACCATCTCTCTGCACGCTTCTTATTGCTGATTGGGTGACTTGGGTGTTCCCTCATTCTGATGGACTGAAGAGAACTGATCCAGGTGATCAGCAGCAAGAAGTGCAGGGAGGCAGATCTTTCGGTAGATCTTTAGGACCAGAGTTGGGTTCCTACCTCTTCTGTTGTCTCTGTCTGCAGATGAAGCTGTTGGCCAAACATAAGGAGGCTTTCAAGAACTTGCTGCGCAACCACATTGTCATGTGTCGCACTCTTCTTCCTGGCGACTTGAGTCTCATCTCCAATGTGACTTCTCTGTCTGGACTTGTCCTGAACATTGACTCTACCAAGGTGACTTATCCATTCCTTGGATTGTGTTATTCATGTAAAAGGTAACCAACAACGCCACCTCCTGGAGAGGACCATTATTACAGTCAAGAATGTTTCCTAGTTTAGGCCCAAACACTTTAGCACCCAGACTCCTGATGGAATCTGAGGGACGAAGTTCGAGAAGTTCACCTCAAATAAAAAAAAAAAAGCTAAAAACACAAGTTTATGATTCTTTGAAGAAGCTTTAGTTTCCGTCCGTCCATCTATCTGTCTGTCCACCCATCATTTCATCCATCCATCCATCCATCCATCCATCCATCCATCCATCCATCCATCCATCCATCCATCCATCCATCCATCCATCAATACATTCATCCATACATCCAATGGATAGTTCTCAATAGTGGCTGACTGCAGAGAAATGCCAAAAACACATTTTGTTCACCCAGATGTGTGACAAGTGATACAACTTTAACTTTAAAGGAATCGATCTTCATCAATGAGGCCAATGTCACGTACAGCGACGACGTGAGCGTTAACGGGATCATCCACGAAATCGACAGGATTCTGTTTCCCCCAAACATGGATAAAGAGAGCCTTCTACTCAGCTCAGTAAGTACTGGATCTAAAAGCAATTTTCATAGAAGCCATTATAACATAATAACAATCATTATATTAATAATACTTCATTTATCCCCATCAGGAGAAATTCTGTTGTCTGGTACCCATCACACACAACAATTAACATTGAAGCCAAAATATACTAAATACTTAAAATACTTCCTAAAAGACACTATAAAAACTAATCAAATCCATTATAAATTCTAATGACTCATTAAACATTCTTATAGCAGCTGGGATAAAAGCTCTGCGGAGCGTCTCAGTTCTGCAGGGAGATAAACCTGTCACCGCCTTGTTCAGTACTATAACCTGAACGACATGAATTTTGTGAAAACGTCCATGACTCATGTGGACAAAGACAAAAAAGGTTATTGCCCTCTCATTAGGAAAAGTACAAAACAAAGAACACTAAGCCATACACCTACCAACAATACATCTGTAACTGGAGGCTCCGGAGCCACTTGTGGCTGCCTTCTTCCTCCATGGTGGCTCTTTGATTTGAATTAATGGGTTTGGGCTGAAAAAGACACCAGTGTAATGCAGTGCAGATGACGTCACCAGATCTGCAGGGGATTCCTCAAGGTTGAAGAGGTGGTGGCTGGAATTCCCCTGACCCTCTGACCCCAGCACCTCTCAGCAGTGTCATTAGGAGAGGACTCCAAAGAAACACAACCAGGACATTTCCACAGGGACAGGCAAATCTCTAATCTGGGCCAGGAAAAGGGTTGTAAACACGAATCGCTGGAAGACATCAACTTTGAAGTACTGGGACTTGAACTGACTCAATGAACTGAAACTGGTGTAGGGGTAAAACTGTGCCCCTTAGATACTGTGAACATGGCTGGAGCAGAATGAGTATTTACCCAGAACAGATGACTGAAATTAGAAAGTAGGAAAAGGAGGGTGGAAGTGAAGGTGCAGGAAAGAATCATGACATGTTTTCATGACTGAGTTGGCTTTCTTGCATTTTGAATTTAAGTAAATCTGCTGCAGCAGCAAGATCTTTTTGGACACAGAATGTGTTTTATTTTGAAAGAAACGAGCTGATGTCAAAAGTAAAAAATATTTATAAATAAATAACTTTTTATAGAAAAAAACAGTTAGAATTCAATATTTAATTATGCAAAAGCTACATTTTATACATGAATGGCTTTATGGCCACAAAAACTTTTTTTTTTTTTTTGTTTTCCACAGTAAAGTGGGAGTTTGCGGCCTTTACTGGGTTCTGGTCATTGAGATATGGAACCACATAGGTCTTATAGTGTTAAAGGTTGCAGACCCCAATATAGACCGAAGGAGTTATATCTACAAACTTTTGCAAAGATAAAGAGTCTGACAGGTGTTGGAATAAAGGACTTGTGGTATTGTTCTTTTTCCTCCAAAACTCAGTCCCCAACAGAAACCTCCTGTGTTACTGACAACCCATTTCTCCGATCTCCACAGATAGGTTCTATCATTTTCTCCAGGCCATTTTCAAATATCTGGTTTTTAAAGGATTCTGTTTAACAACAGTTGAAAAGAGACTTTTGGTTTTCGCTGGTTGATAATCAATCTATGACCACAATGAGTTTGTCTTCTAATAATAGATGTGGAAAACTATGCACAGCTTTATATGGGGTCATTATCAGAATAAACTGGACACTGCCACTGCCTCGAGGTAACTGTGGTTGAGAATATTCATTAGATTTAAGTTATACTTAGTTCAAACAGTTTTTAGCTGATCTTGAAAAAACAAAAAGTCCCATTTTTTCTGAGGGAAAGAGTAAAAAACACGGGACTGATGGGCAAAAAACATTTATAATTTTGTATCACTTGGTGACTAAGCTTTATTTGTAAAGACTCCAAATGTCTGCTGAAGACTTTTTAAAGACTGAAAGTCTTTTAAACATCTAAATGAATTCATTGATATTTTCCTGCAGGACCCAACAGAACTCAACCTGACAGACGTGACTCAGGGATATAAAACCTTCTTTAAACTACTTCAGGTAAATCCTTCCCAAAATCTTCTGCATCAACCTCAGTCATTAATGCAATTTTTTTGTATGCTATGTTGTTGTAGTTATCCTTTATTGTCTTTTCAAGAAAAGAACACAACACTAACCAGCACAGCAAATAGTACAAGGCGCACACAGAATCCAAGTTAGAATAACTGATAGTTATGGAAAGAGGGAAGCAGGTCTGTCGTTTGTAAATAGATCTTTGGAGTTTAGGATCTTTGTGATGGATGGATTATTTTTATTGCTGGTTTTGAATTTTGTAATTTCAGCTACCAAATCTGGACCCACATTTATAAAAATTGTTATTAAAACAGTTTGCTGCTTCATTAATGTTCTAGTTTTCTCATCAACAATATTATTCAGGCATTTTTGCTTTTTTGGCCTATTTTGAATAATGTTTTTTCCAAACTTTCTTCACATTGTTTATATTTCCTTCCAATTGTTGAAGGAAAGAGTGAGTCAGGAGCAGACAAAAAAAGCAGACGGTGGGCCACAGTCTCCCTGCTCCTCTCCATTCTGATGCATCCACTTGCAAACAAATAATTCCATGTGCGTCTTTGTTTTCCTCATCTGAGCTGGAATCTGGATCAGAACTGTACGATTGGATAGCTCCAGTATTGCTTGCCATTTTTGTTGCACCAGTAATTGAAGTTGTAAGCTAGCAGGAGTGTGTAAACTTAGGGATGATGGAATATCACCTGAGGCTTACTCCATGCCAATTGTCCCGCCCACAACTCAGAGGGGATTTTCTGATGAACTCCTGCCGCTCTGCAGAAACTATGCCCGAGAAAACAACAGGTTTTTGGTTTGGGATAAAAACAGCATAATTAAAAGACCACTGGAAACACTGAAAATAGATCAAAAGATGATCAGAGTGGGACTTTGAGGAATTGTTTATAGAGGTTATTTTGCTTAAATGCATTTTATAAACCAGTAGTTAACCAGGGACATTTAGCAAATGTGTTCTTGAATTGATGAACTGGGCAGTTTCTATAATGCAATGAGCTAAATATTTCTGAAAAACCTTTTAAAGCAAAGTCCACATCTGTCTGTACACAGAGTTCTAGTTTTGTCTGAATAAATAATCCTTGAGGGATTTCATACTGAACACTTGTGGACATGATGATCTAAACATACAGCTGACACGGACCTGTCTGCTGCTGTTGAAAGATTTCAGATGTCATTGACAAGACTGAGTCAGAAGGCTGAAGATAGAGGGCTGTAATGAGGGTTATATGGTTACCTGGATATGGTCTAGCCATCTTTCCGTGTGTCATTTTTCAGGACACTGGCGTGCTGGAGCAGGTCAATGATGGCGCCAACCAACCAGTCACTGTCTTCTTGCCCTCTGATGCCGCCATGGCTTCTCTGCCGCAGGAACAAAAGGACTTCCTGCTCCACCAACAGAACCGGAAACATCTGCTGGAGTACCTGAAGTTCCACATTCTGCCAAACCAGAAGGTGAATTGAAATTTCCAATCGATCTAAAGGGGAAAAGTCTAAAGATAGTTCTCCTGCCTTTAACTGTTCAAACAGAAGCGGATGACAGCATCAGCGAAAACAGAGGAAGAAAAGTCTGATGCAACATTTGCTTGATTTATTGCAACCTTGTTCATAACTTTTAGGTTTATGCAGAAGACCTTATATACCTGGACTCAGGCCGGACCCTGCAGGGCTCGGCACTCTCCTTCTCCTGTGGGGGGGCACAAAACATTGTAAGTTAAGCAAAAACAGAAAACAAAGTCTGTGAGAGAATGCTCAGAGTCTGTGTCTTCAATTTCATCCATCAGGGAGATATCTTCATTAATGATCAGTCCTGCCGGATCATTCAGAGACATATCATCTTCAAAGGTGGGATTGCTTATGGGATTGATTGTCTGCTGACTCCGCCGAGCCAAGGTGGACGCTGCGATGTTCAAACCACCTTTGATCTTCAGGTTAGCCTATCTAGATTTAAAAAAAAAAATCCAGACTGAACTGAGCAAAACTAGACTGGACCAAGTCAAACTACACCAAACAAAACAAGACTGGACAGGACTGACCTGGAGTCCGGTTCTGTTTGGAAGGAAAATAGCATTTGTCCACACATGAAAAGGATGTCATCAGGAGGACCTTTAGACCATTTTCCATCTGTCAGTCTGTGATCAGACAGTTGGTCTAAAATGTATTTATGTTGCTCTATTTCCTGCCTACTTCTTCTTAATAGATGGGCTGTGGGATGTGCACATCCTCTGCAAGCCGCTGTCCTCGAGGATCTAAGCAGAAGGTCAAAGTCTTCCCAGGAAACCCTAGAGTCAGGACCACCAGGGACGCACCATCCCAGTGACATGTTCATCTCTTTTTTCTACATCAGGAGCTTCAGAAGTGTGACCTTCCAAACTTTCATGTCAGCAAGAACTCCGGCTGTAGACCAATCTGCACCGTCAACTTCTGGCAGCCTAAGTGTTGTCCAGGGTACTATGGACGGGACTGTCTGGGTGAGAGCATGACCCCTTCTATATCCGTACTTACATTGACGATTCTGAGGAACTTTGACAACTATCAAAGATTATAAGAGTGTTCAGAAAAGCTCTATGGAGAATGAGACCCTTTTGAATTTGAGAGTTCTCCCTGGAATTCAAAGAACTTTATGAAAACTCGACTTTCTCCTGACCGATCGCCCCTTTTTGCCGTATTGTTGAGTTGGGCAGTCAGTTTACCTGTCTCATGGTTTGTTTCTGGGTCACGATGTCCTAATATATCTGTTAAATTGTAGCTCATTACATTTCAAACAAACCTGTACCAATCACCTGCTTACTTGAGTGATATCACTAGCTTTCAAGTGAACAGGTGACATCCTCTTTGTCCTCTGTATAGTCTGTCCTGGAGGTATCCACTCTCCATGCAACAACCGTGGCAAATGTGATGATGGTCACCTGGGTAATGGTACCTGCACCTGCCAGGCTGGATTTGGGGGGACAGCCTGTAATCAGTGCAAACCGGGTTTTTATGGCCCAAGATGTAAAGGTGAGGACGGGAAGGCGTCAAATGGGAGGGGCTCACGTTGGTGCTCATGCTGACTCTGTGTTCCAGCCTGTAACTGCTCTGAGCATGGGACATGTGACGAAGGAGTGCGTGGCTTGGGTCTGTGTTTCTGTGACCGCGGTTGGACTGGAGAGCGATGTGACGAGCAGCAAAGTGAGACACGGATGTGACCTTCACGGTAATGCAGTGAGGCTTGTCTAGCATTGGGGGGAGGAGCCTCACAGCATCTGTGTTTCTCTGCAGCTGAAGTGTTTGAATGCTCGCCCCCATGCTCTCCAAAAGCCATCTGCAAGGCCAATAATACCTGTGTGTGTCAGTCCATTTACCTGGGAGATGGATTCACCTGCACAGGTACGACTCCGCCTTGTTCTCCTCTATCAGAAACTTTTAAGCTCTAGGTGAACATTGAATGAAACAGTTTCTAAATTCTTTTAGTTTGAAGAGAAACCAGCAGCAGATTTAGAGTCAGAACGTGATGACCTGATCTCCCACCTTTAACAAAATAGCTACAATCATGCTCCTCTGACCGCTCAGTAGATCCAGGCTCCTGATGATGTCCATGGACATGACCCACTTTATGAAGACCTGGACATGATGCCACACACATGACAGATGCCTTTGTGCAGAGCTTCTAAGCTTAAGCTCCGTGTCTCTGCAGTCATGGATGTCTGCAGTGTCTGGAACGGGGGCTGCGCCAAAGAAGCCACATGTTCTCAGAAGGGGGAGAAGGTCAGCTGCACCTGTCCGGATGGTCACTCTGGAGATGGTTTCACCTGCGTGCCGGTGGATCCGTGTTCTTTCGGGGACAACGGTGGCTGCCACGAGCATGCCACTTGCACCATGACAGCTCCGGTCAGCACATCCCAGTTACAGTAACACCTCAGACATGTCTGTGTGCTAAAAGGTGTGTGTAAACAGGGAAAAAAGAAGTGCACCTGTAAGGACAACTACTTTGGAGATGGCGTGAGCTGTGAGCTCAAGCTGATGCCTGTTAGCCGGTGTCTCCAGGACAATGGCGGGTGCCATTCAGATGCCAGATGTACTGATCTCCACTTTGAAGGTACCACATCTCTGCTGATGTGTGGGAGCTGACAGGACTCTGTGGCATGGTTTGGATACTTGGTTTCATCATTTCTGTGTTTTGTGGTGTGAGGTCTGCACGCCAGCACTTTGACTTCTGCATTTTCCTGACGGTATGAGGTCTTCCTGCAGGTTTGGGGTTTGGAGCAGCAGATGGACTTTGCGGTCTCTCAGCCGTTCTCAGTTCTTTCATTTGTTGAATCCTGTTCAGTAGAAACGTCTCATGAGCTCAGAGAGTGATCATGTGACCCCTCACTATATTCAGTGTCCGCTCCTACATGAGTGGATGAAAGTTTGTGGGTTTGTGTTTAAACAAAACCAATATGTTGTTTTTTCTCTAAACTTGACTGTTTTTAAGCATTTTTATTCTTGAACGAATTAAGTCTAACTCTGTGTGTTCTTTTGCGCAGATAAAATGCTTGGTGTATTTCACTTCCGCTCCAAAACTGGTCAGTACAAACTGACCTATGCTGCAGCTCAGCAGGTTTGCATTGCGGAGGGAGGGGCCCTGGCCACGTACTCCCAGCTTCACCGTGCTCAGCAGGTCAGTGATGGCTGAAGGACTCTGCTGGGGAAGCCGCTGCCGCTGATGACCATGCTCTCTGATGACCATGCTCTCTGATGACTGTTTTTGTCAAAGGGGGGCTTGAACGTTTGTGCTGCTGGCTGGTTGGACCAAGCGCGGGTTGCATACCCCACTACCTACTCTAACCCCAAATGTGGTTTTGGACATGTGGGTGTTGTGGACTACGGGTTCCGCAAAAACCTGAGCGAGAACTGGGACGCCTTCTGTTACCGGATGAAGGGTGAGAGGGAAGGGTGGTGCTGAGTTGAGGATGGATGGGGACACCAACCTTTACCACACAACTTATCTGTTCAGGGATAATCCACTCAAATACAAAGTGTGTGAGGAACGGGTTCGAGGTTGCAATGTCAGTGAAATGTATTAACGGCTATTCAGCAGAACACAGCATCACCTGCAAATGTAAGAGTTTTTATCTGACATTTGAGGATTATTCCCCATTTATTCAAGCAGGATTCCATAATGGCATCATATCTGTCCAAAATCAGAGACTTGATGCTTAGTAAAACTGATCCTAGAAGAAAAAGAAGAGTGCAATTCCCAAAGTGTTGGACTTGGACTTTAGTACTAAAAATGTGTTTCAGACGTGGAATGTCAGTGCAAACCTGGTTATGTTGGAGACGGCTTTGGCTGTGTGGGTAACCTGATGCAGGTCCTTATGTCCACGCCCAGCTTTTCTAACTTCCTCACAGTAAGTGACGGTTTCCCAGCTGATTTAGGACTCGTTTTCGGTCACAGAATCCTCATCTGCACTTTTCCTCCAAACCAGCAAATCCTGATTTACTCCCAGTCGTCCCAGTCCGGCCTCCAGTTCGTGAAACGCCTCAGTGACCCTGCAGTTCAGTCCACCCTGTTTGTACCTGACAACGACGGCTTCACCAATAACCAGGTAAGTCATGCTGCAGGTAAGTCAGGGCCCCGCCCTTCTCTAGACCTGCTCTCAAATGTGCATGTCTGCAGACTCTCTCACAGCGTGACATCGAGTTCCACCTCTCAGAGGGTCAGGCGCTTCCCATCAGCCAACTGAAGAATGGCACTCGCATCAGAACGCGAGTGGGTGGTCTTACAGTTCTAGGCGTGGCAGACCTACTTGATCCCTCCTCTCTGGTCAGAATAAGAGCTTTTGTGTGGGCTTTGTGTCACTAGAAGAGTTTTCCAAAAGTTGCTCTTTTTGTTCACCTTGGCAGGCATCCTATTACGTTAATGAGCGCTTTGTCACTAACTCCAACATCCAAGCTTCTAACGGTATTATCCATGTTCTACTGGGACCTCTGAAAGCTCCACCCCACAATCCAGAGGTTTGTGATGTCAGCGAAACCCTACATCCTTGAGTTTTCACTGCTGAACTGCTGCTCATGCTGACTCAGCAGATGCATGCGGCACACCCGGCGGGGCTGGGTGTGGGGGTGCTTCTTCTGGTTGTTCTGATGGTTGGAGGGACCTTTGTCGCATATCACTTCTACAGCCGGAGGAGTAAACCTTTTCAGTTCCACTACTTCAAGGTGAGCTAACACCTGCCTGTCTGCTGCTCTGTATTTAAGGAATCACTGGAATTCTGTCCAGATTTAGTGTGTGACACATTTTAAAAAAACATTTTTAACTTTAGTGGAAGAATAAGGAGTTCATATCTGTCAAGTCCATAAAAACGAGAGTTTGAAGATTCAGGAGAGGATCAGTCCACTCTGGTCATTGAACAGCTTCATTCTAAATCACAATAACAAACGGCCCCCGAGAGACAAAGAACGACGGAGCTTAATGAAGGTCTGTGCAGTCAAACTGCATCTGAACCAACATGACAAAACCATGTCCTGCTGGGAAACCTGTCCATCCATCCATCCGTCCGTCATAAGTCACTGAATCACTTTCAGGGTCACGTGGTTGCTGGAGCCTATCCCAGCTGGTGTTGGGTGAAGGTGTGGTTTACCTTGAACAAGCCTCCAGTCTGTTGCAGGGCCACACCCACACCTGTCTTCTATACCAGAACATCACTGAAATAAGGTCAAAATCCACATTTCAATCTTCCTCTGATGTTTTGGTGGACTTACAGAACATTAACCAAGTTCTTCTAGAACAGGGGTGGCAAACCCTGGTCTTCAAGAGCCACGACCCGGCCTGTTTCCCAGCTCTTCCCGGACTGCTTGATGCTAACTGACTCAGCTGTGTTTAGTCAATCAGAATGTGGAAACATTTGAGGCAGCTAATTACCAATAAGCTGGTCAGGGAGAACTGGAAAACGGAGGGTTGGCCAGCCCTGCTCTAGAACCAAGAACACATCTGACCTCAGGATGAGAGCTGCTTATGCAGGCATCATAGTTTAGCACTTTGAGATTCTTATGAAAATAGTTGGTTTTGCTGTTTCGGTCCTCAGAATAGATTTACTTCATTCACATTTAGCAGGAACTTGTAACCTAAACAACTTAGAACTTTCTCACAGGGAAAAGCAGTTGTCTTGCCCAACGTCATCAACAAATGTGAGACCTGGAAATTAAAACCATTTGGTCAGTGGGCACACAGCTGCCCAACCATTTAAAGCCAGAGTTTTTATATCTGCAGAGTTCTGGTCCCTCTGAAAGTCAATTTGTGAGTGCTGACTGTGGGTTTATTGGTCCAACAGGAAGATGAGGATGAATCTACAACCGCCACCAGCAGGCGCAGCATCTGCAACCCACTATATGAGGACCAGCCCCAGTCATCTGAGCCCAACTTGCATGATGTGGGTCTGATTAGGTCAAAGCTTCTATCACCTGATGTTCACAATATGACACCCCCCCCCTAAAAGAGTTGAAGCAAAAGTTGTATGAAACTGATTACAGGAGAGGAACATGCACCAGGTGAGAGAGGGAGGAACCCACACGCTGCTGCAGGAGGACTAAGCCATGAGAACCAGCAACCTGCATTTCATTCTGAGAGCAGATACAAGTCCAGGATCGGTTCAGCCTTCAGTGATGAAACTCCTATTGAAGAAATGTTAATAAAGACTCCAAGAATGTTTAAAACTTTATTTAAACTCTTTGCTTCTTTCTACTCGTCCTTTAAACACGAAAGCATAACATGATTCATAAGAAAACAGGCCAACAAGAGATGAAGTGTTTTAGTGTTGGGTCAACAGGAGCTTCTAATGAGCATGGAGGCTTCAAGCATCAATCACGTCACTGATCCATGAATGAAACTCCCCCAAGCGGGTGAAAATGGCAGGTTTGTCTGCACTACACCTCCAGCTGCCCCACGTAACCACACCAAACAGGAAGAACGAATCATGTTTCCGACAGAAGAGCGGCGCTCCAGTGTCTCCCTACAGGGAACAGAAGCAACCCTGAAGATGAAGAGCAGCGTGTTCTCCTTTTCCCTCGAAAAACTGAAATGTTCCTACCATGCAGGACGCTGATCCCGCAGGGTGAGAGCAAACGTGGTCTTCGGTGATAAGGTCACCCCACTCCTGGATGCAGGCGGACTCATTGACCAGGGTCAACTCAGTATGGTGCAGCCGGTCTGGATTCAAGTCCTCTGGACAGACAAACAAAACAGGAGAAAGGCATTTAGTCTGCATATGTAGAAGGGGAGCAGACCAAGCGGTAGGCAACCTGCTGGCTTTTACACACATCCGTCCTCTGCCTGCATCACATGCACACAGCTTAGATGGATAACAGGCCTTCATGGTGGTGGTTTAGTCACTCATTAGGGTTGTTTTATCTTCAAAGTTTACATTTCCTGCTGTGTTCAGACTTTGTTTGGCAGATCTGGATTCGCTTGGTTGAGAGCAGTGAAAGCTCTTCGGAGCTCTGATCGACAGTGGTGCAGTACACTTTAGTTTGAATGCAGATGGATTTTCCAAAGTGGAGTATATAAAGTCTATTGCAGGAATTTGAAAAGTCAGAAACCCCTGAAAAAATATCTGCTGAATAAATGTGATGCAGCGAGGAGCTGCATCTGCTTCTTCAGCGATGACAGACCTGCAGCTATCTTCCACTTGTAGGGAAAAGAACTTCTTCATTAGCTTCTCAGTAAGAATTTTGCACTGCTGCAAGCAGAGCGAGGATGGGGTTGGAACACCTGTATTCCAGGTTACCACTGATCACCTCCAGCAGCTCTGACTTTTCTACATCGTTACCTGACGTCTTGACTTTCCCCCAACCGGCAGTGATGCAGGTCCAGCTGTCATCAAGCTCCTCGTCCTCCTCAGGGATGCAAACCGGAGACACGTGTGGACCTAAAAAAACAGAACCAGGAGGCAGGTATCACAGACCTCGTTCAGGGACCATCAGTAAGGTTGGATTTTTCTGTACCAAATCTGGCCGATGCACTGAGGCGCAGCAAAGACAGATCAGAATGTGGCGGGAAACTGGCGTCATTGATGGGGTTGAAGACCTCATCCACAAGAACGGCTTGAACAGATGCCCTCTTCAGGTCATGGACCCCCAGAACCACCACATCCTCTTTAGCACTGTAGAGAAACAGAAGTCAGCGCTAACCACTCCCCCATCAAAAAAATTAAAATAAAATCTGTTGGATTGGGGGGGGGTTACCTGACACTGCAGTGTTTGGCTGTAACCACCCAACGTTGATGGATTAGAACGCCGCTGCAGAAGTGCTTCCTGTTGGACTGTAGGCTGACCATCCAGGGCCAGGAGAAGGGGCAGGATTCTGTAACATTCTCTACCAACACCGCCCCTACCCTGGACATGGAGATGCTGGCCAAACGCGGAGGTTGATCACAGCTAGAGGGCCACAGTTTCCCACACACCGTGTCTGAAAGGCAGATCATGGAGAAGAAAAGCAGCAAAAGAAACACCAGAGCTCTGCTGGGAAACAGACCTGCTCCTGTGAGCTCCACCTGGGCCTCCTTCACTTCATCTGCAGAGGAGAAGAAGCCATGAGACGCAGGACTCATCTGATCCAAGCTAAAAAATCCCACATAACTGACTTAGAATGTCAGAGATCCAAAGGATGTGCTGCTGCAGTTTAGAGTAGACTCCAGGCTTTCTGGCACGGCCACAACCGACTCCCCAGCTCACCACACCTGCCAGCTTGTGCCGAGTTCCAGTGAAGCAGGACAGCGGACCTCCAGAGTCCCCCTAAAGTCCAGACAGAGTCCATTTCAGGATAGGACCAGCACAGTGCCCAAACCACTTCATCTGCTGTCGAAACAAAGCGGGGTGTCTCTAAACTTCCAGACTAGAAACTTTCAGAATCCTGCAAAAGAAAGAACCACAATCCTGCATGGAGAGGATGTGAAAGACTCCTGACAGGAAACTTTGACAAAGTTTGACAAAGCTCCAAAGAAAACTCCCAAAAAGCTGCAGCTGAAGGCCCATACCTGGCAGGCGTCCAGCCCTCCTTCATCTTTTCCAGCGCAGAACATGGACGGCATGATCCTGCCTTTGTAATAGTCGTTGCAGACGTCAAAGGCTAGAATGCTCACGTTCACTTCCTGCAGTCGGTTGACTCGAGGACCATCTTGAAAAAAAGAACAAAATGAGGGTCCGGTGAAAGCAGACTCATGAGATCCTGGAATGAAGGCAATCCTCACTCTCTTTGGTGGAGCCCCAGCCGGTGATGGTGCACTTCATGTGCTCGGGCAGCGGGGTCATCCAGAGGTCGATGGGCCTGATGAACTGGTTGAATAGCAGCGGCCGCTTGAGCTTCACCAGAGCCAGGTCACAGTCTTTAGTGCGGGTGTTATACTGGTGATGAGTGATGATTTTTGAAACCTGGACCAGCTGAGAAACGGCAGATGTTTCAATTAGAAACCAACCCTCACACACACAAACACACATTTGTTGTCCAACAGGAAAACACATCTCACCTTTCAAAGTAAAATTCTCAATTTGACAAAAAAAAAAAAAAAATTAAATTTTAAGAAAATTTTTTTGAATTAAAGAAGATTCAGTTGCATTATAAAAATGTACAATTTACAATGAAAAATCCTTTTACAGCTGTCGATTTCATATGCAATATGGTCATGCTTATTGAAAATGCATTTGAAAGTTTGGAACTCAATATTTAAAAAAAAAAAAAAAATTAAATTAAAATCCTTTGTGTTTTAATTTATCATGGCACAGAACTGCTGCAGTCCACTGCATTTTTGCACTTGATTGTATGTTTTACAAAACATTCCCTTTGCTTTTACTTTATATAATAAAAATAAAAGAAACTCGTTCAGGATTTTTATTCATAAAGCAGTAAATGATTAAGACAAACAGTGGCTGCTACAACACAAATGTATAGTTTGTGATGAAGCAAAGATCCACTACTGACCAGAGCTCCAAAGCACATTAGAGGCGGGACTTAGCAAATACAGGTAGGTGATAACAGAGACTCACAGATTTATGTCCATTTTTAAGTTTGGGCAGAAAAATAATACGTTTTCTATAAATGCATTGGGTGGGTGGGGGGCTGGAGGAAACATCCCCACAAATAATTAGATTTAATTTACATTAAAATTAACTTAAAAAACAAAACAAAATTAAATTGTCAATAGCAAAACTTAAAATTCCTGGCTGTATTGCATTGACATTAAAATGCAAGTTATTTTTTCTTGAGTGATAGAAAAAATAAATAAATAAAGATATTATTAAAAAACCGTCAAATTGATTTTTAACATTGTTAAATTCTAAATTTCAAAATATATTTATTTGAACAATCAAATTGAATTGTTCATTAAAGAGATTGAATGAAAATGAATTCTGGGTACAAACTAAAGCTTCCATTGAAGCACATTCAGCGGAACCACTTCCTGTCCGGTTCTGGCGTCGACTCACCTGCTCCTCGGGCTCCTGGGGCTTGTCCAGGTCGTGTTTCCCAGCCAGAACCGTCCATAGAGATTCAGTGTTGAACCTACGGAGACAAGAGTTCCAGCAGGAAGCTGCAGTGGTCTTGATGCTGGACTACAAAGTGAATAATCAGAGCATCAGCCTGGTAAGGTGAACACTCTGGACAAAAACAGAACTGTAGCTGCAGACCAGATCCATGAACAGGTGAAGAACCTGCTTGTTGCATCTATGAATTCTGCTGATCTAACTCACACAGAAACCTCATGGAACCCTAAAGCAGATCGGAAGTCAAAGGCAGTCGTCTCGAAAGGCTTTTAACCTGAAAGGCTTAACTTGACTTCCTGTAGTAACATTCCTGTCCTTATAGTTACCCTGGTGACCAGGATGCCCATTTGAAAATGGACGTTCCTTGTAGTCCACCCCCACCCAGTGATCCACCTGACCTGCTGAAGCAGTGAGCAGCTGACAACACCCACTCTGGACCAATGATGGCACCCCCACAGGTTGGCATTGAGGAGAACTGGAGCGAGACCTGCCAGGGCCACGAGTGAGCCCAGGCCTCCTGCCCCCCAATGATCCTGCTCTCCATTTCCTGCTCTGGGGGAAAGGCCCGCACGCCTGCCAGCTCTGAGAAGGAAACGGAGAAGAAACAGGAAGTTCACCCACTGGTTCAAACATGGACGACCTGAGAGGGCGTTCGGGGTAAGTCTGACGTCTGTGTTGCTTCATCTGAAACTTACCACTGAAGCCAAAGCGTCCAGAGAAAGGTTCCTCCAGACTTTCATTCATCTGGTTTTGTGTCCAGTTCCAGCTTCCATCTGAGAACAAACAGTCGTGGTTAGCCCTCTGAAGGGTATAAAACACAGTTTCAAGTAAGGTCATGACCGCCCCTTCAAAGGGGTTGGACTGCAAAGTCTGCAAGTCGTCCCACCTCCCCACCCCCTACGTCTGCTCCCACAGTCCAAAAAATGAAGATCCTCGGACCCTGCCATGGATCTGACCCATCCAAGTGTGTAAACCCTTTCCTGTAGCCGACAAAATGTGTCGTCTCACCAAAACATGCAGAAACAGGACGAGAATCAGAAACTTGTCATTGTCTTTCATCAGAGACCCTCCTCATCATCCGCCAGAGACCCTCTTCTTCATCCATCAGAGACCCTCCTCATCATCCACCAGAGACCCTCCTCATCATCCACCAGAGACCATCTTCTTCATCCACCAGAGACCATCTTCTTCATCCACCAGAGACCCTCCTCATCATCCACCAGAGACCATCTTCTTCATCCACCAGAGACCATCTTCTTCATCCACCAGAGACCCTCCTCATCATCCACCAGAGACCCTCCTCATCATCCACCAGAGACCATCTTCTTCATCCACCAGAGACCCTCCTCATCATCCGCCAGAGACCCTCTTCTTCATCCATCAGAGACCCTCTTCTTCATCCACCAGAGACCCTCTTCTTCATCCACCAGAGACCCTCTTCTTCATCCACCAGAGACCCTCTTCTTCATCCACCAGAGACCCTCTTCTTCATCCATCAGAGACCCTCTTCTTCATCCACCAGAGACCCTCCTCATCATTAAGTAGAGTGAAAGGGTGAGGGCTTGCAGAGTTTCAGACCACGGACGGCTCCTGTCTTCATTAAAGGAAATAACCCCACAGCAGCCGCGGGTCCGCTTCGGTTCCGACGTTTTACGCAGATCTCACCTATCCGAACTGAGAACAGAACTCCCACCAGAAGCCCCAGCGCGCACAGCGGCATGTCAGCGTCCTCCACGCGGAGCGGCTGCGTCTGTAATCTCTACCTGTCTGATTGCGCGCACCTGTCTCCGTCCTATAAAGCCCAACAAATGTTGGCTGGAGGGGGCGTGGCCTCAAACACATCGGGCCAGCTCTGCTCTGATCTAATGTTTGACAACTGGACAGAAGGAGAGCCACACGCACACACTTTGTGACGTTGTTCTGGCATCTTAGTGCTGGTTTGTGCTGCTGCGGTTGCTGAGATATTTCCACGTTTCATTATCGGGCATCACACCAGGATGCGTAATCAGTACGTCTTTTGTTTACGTATAATATGTGTGTTTTAAGATTCAGACTTTTCAAGTGTTCACTGCTGACCCTAATGTCACGTGAGGGCGGGGCTTTGACCCTAATGTCACGTGAGGGCGGGGCTTTGACTAAAACTAAAAAAAGATGTGAATAAGCGTTTTATTTGAAATGAGAAATAAAGTTAGAGTAGATTTTAAAAGAAACAAAAACTTTAAAAGTAAAAAAAAAAAAAAAAAAAAAAAAAAAAAAAACTTTGTTTAAACAAGTAAACCCACACTGGAAATGAACTAAAACTGAATTGAATTTTCAAAAAAGTTAAAATAAAAACAATAGTACGAGAAAATATGAAAAAAAACAGAACAATTTTAACTCTGGACAACACTAATGAAAATCAAAGTAATGATAAAAAAGACATAGATGTGAAACAACAAAAATAACTGGCGATGATGTTGTTCCTCCTGGATGAAGCTCAGGTGAAGGGTTGCCTTTTGATTGACAGCTGCACGTTTCACACGAACTAGTCTCGTAGATAAATACGAGACTCCGTTGAGTGGGTGGCGCCATCTTCTGGCGTTAGAATGTAACTGCACCATGGGGAGGGGTTGCGGTCGTGCGCGTGCGTGCAGTCAGGTGAGAGTGATCACGGACGGACCTCAGCGAGTGATTCAGAAAAAGTTACTGCTGGAAGGATGCGAGTCTCTCCTTTGATGCATGAGTGCGCGTGGAGTGCGCGTGCGCTCTAGTGTCCTTTCCCTATACCTATACGTGGGGGTTGCGTTTTCAACAGCTTGACCGTTAAAGTATTTCTTTCAATCATTCGTTTCATAACCTTCTTTTGGTTCTAAAGTATCTTTGGTTTGTTGTTTCTACATTTGCTTTTCTTTGTACATTTATTTCAACTTTGTTTTTGTTTCAGAAATGGTCCAATGGGCCACCCGTGGATGACGTCAGCAATAGGTTTTTACAACTTTTTCTAATAAAATCTGGGATCTCACACACGGCGGCCGGTGTGTGTGTGTGGGGGGGTGAGATTCTGAAATGTTGGGGGCTGACTAGCCCCGCCTTACCCCCCGTTCCTCAGACCAATGACAGATCCCGCACCTCCCTGCGGGTTATGGGGGGCGGGGGGCATATCTGACAGTCCTGCTGAGTGACGCGGGGCTGTTCCAGCATTCTGTACCCTACCCCAGTCACGACCGGGACCAGAGAGCGCGCAGTGCTCCTCTTCCTTTCCCCGCTTCCCCCCATCTCATTACCCTCCTGAGGTGCGTTCGCCCCCCCCCCCCACAGCTGCGCGATGGACCGCAGCGGACTTTTGGAGCAGCCCCTGTCCTTCTACCAAAGCGCCGCTGAGGAAGAGGAGGAAATGCCGGCCACCGAGAAGGATCTGGCTGAGGACGCGCCATGGAAGAAGATCCAGCAGAACACCTTCACCAGGTGGTGCAACGAGCACCTGAAGGTGGTCAACAAGCGCGTCCACGACCTGCAGAAGGACCTGAGTGACGGTCTGAAGCTGATCGGGCTGCTGGAGGTGCTGAGCCAGAAGAAGATGTTCAGGAAGTTTCACTGCAGGCCGAACTTCCGGCAGATGAAGCTGGAGAACGTGTCTGTGGCGCTGGAGTTCCTGGAGCGCGAGCACATCAAGCTGGTCTCCATTGGTAATTGCGCACGCGACAGCCTTTTTACGCGCAGCAGGCAGAAAAGAGGGAGGATGTTTGCGGGGATTCCTGGTGGTTTTTATTGACGCATAACAAATGTAAAGGCAGCAGGTGTGGTTCTAAAGCAATAGAAGGTTCTGGGCTGGTCCTGTGGACCTGAAGATCAGACAGAGATCCTCTTCAGGTCTTGATTATAGATATCAGGGAGAACATCTGAGAGGTCTGCAGATTCTAAAGCACACATGCGTCCTCTCAAACATGGAAGGGATCTTGTTTGGATTTGAGGTTTCAGGAAGACTTCCCATTCCCAAAAGCCCAGAAGTCCAGGAGCAGATCTCAATAAAATTTGAAGGAAATGTGAAGCTTCCAGAAGCAATAGGATAAATGTTCACAGTTCCATCCAAGATAGTTCGAATGAAACGGACCTTCAAACCCTTTCTGATTCTAGAAATCAAAGTCTGAGAATTGTTCTACAAGTTCTGCTGTTAAATTCTAGAAGGTTGTGGAAAAGACGTCATCAGAAAGGATCAACACGAATCCCTTCTTTATGGAACACCTGGCGAGACCTAAAGATGGAGCACTGTCGTCTTGTTTTATTTTGTTTTGATTAAAGTTGTGTTAATGTTCTACTCGTGTTCTCTTGTTGTCTTGTACATTTGTGTTGTCATGTGTTCATCACATGTTTTGTGTCTTTTTTAATGTAATGTTTATGCTTTTCCATTGTTTGTGTTCATATTGTGTTTTAACATGGTGCTCATTGGGTGTTGTGTTCATGTTTTTGTTGTGTCTTTGTGTGGTGTTCATTAAGAGTTGTATTTGTGTCACGTTGTGTTTTAACGCTTCTTACATTCGATGGTCGTATTCTTTGGACGTTCAGTCTGGTTCTAGAGCAGCTTCTGATTGGTCGTAGGAAGTTTGGTGGGCTGTTGAAGTGAGTCCAGGGGGGGATGAGGTGATTGATAGCAGGACAGCTGAGCGCTAAAAGACTGCTGCTGAAAATAGACTGGGAGGAAACAGTGGGGGACGTCTTGGTAGGGGCTTTTCTGACCCGTTGACGAGTCCACATCTGGCCCCCCCCCCGCCAGGGGAGACGTGAGGATAAAGCCAAAATTAAGACCAAATGTTTAAAAAAGGATGCATTTCTTAATAAATGATCCTTCTGGTTTCTTGAATCACTTTTTCTTCATTTTTGTCTGAGATGAGAGTCTGCCATTTTGGTTCTAAATGCACACAGTCGGAAAACTGGATTCTTCTGCATTAGTTTCTATGTCATTTCTGGATCTGTAGTTTCTGGTTTGTCTGGTCTTAGGTAGTAGATTCTGGTTTGTTTTGTTTTTTTTTTATTTGAGTCATTGACTTTCTCCTTCTGAAAACTGAATCGTTCCCTTTCCTATCTTTGGAATTTCTGGACAGTTTTATGTAGTTTTCCGATTTCTCAGTGTTCTAATGAAAATGCTTCAGGTTTTGGATTCAGGATTTCCTTGTTGTTTGTAGTTGGATTCTGGAGTCCTTCCTTTGCCCCCTCAGGTTTTCTGTGGGGAACTATGGTCTCAGGATCCATTCAAACATGAGCTAATTCTGCTCATCTGTTCTTGGCTGTAATGGTTACCATGTGCTGTAGCAGTCAGCACACAGGAATGTAACCCCCCCCACACACACACTCACCCATAATAACTCCACACACTGGTTATTTTGGAGCTGCAGGTCAGAACGGATCTGGGATCAGATCAGCTCTGCAGTCTTATCATCTGCTGGACTTCTGGTTATCAGCAGACACTCACACTCATTTCCATTTGACTCCAAACAACAGACACTTTCATCAATGCCCCACCCCCAAAAAGATCACATGACAAGATAAATGTCAGATTCTGTCTGTGTGTGTAGACGTGTGTGCTTTTGTCTAGATCCTTGTGTCTGCGTGTGCCTCTGTGTCTGTGATCCAGCAGCTTTAATTGTAGTTTTTTCTAGATCTGATCGTCCAACTTCAGCTCCAGATCTCAGCTCTATTGATGAAGTTTGAAGAGATTCTTTAAAAACAATGACTTCTTTTTTTTTATTATTGAAATGGACACTCACTGGTCACTTTATCAGGTCCACATTGCTAGTACCGAGTTGGACCTTCTTTTTCCTTCAGAACTGCCTTAATCCTTGGTGGCATTGATTCAGTAAGATACTGGAAACATTCCTCAAAGAGTTTAGTCCATATTGATGCTGCAGATTTGTCGGCTGCACATCCATGATCCAATCTCCTGTTCCACCACATCCCAAAGGTGATCTGTTGGGTTGAGATCTGGTGACTGTGGAGGTCATTTGAGTCCAGTGAACTCATTATCATATTCAAGAAAGCAGTCTATTTCAACTTCATGACATGACGCCTTATTCTGCTGGAAGTTTCATCAGAAGATGGTACACTGTGGTGATAAAGAGATGACATGGTCAGCAACGATGTTTAGGTGCCCCAAAGTGTGCCAAGTAAATATCCGACACACCATTACATCAGCCTGAACCAGGATGGATCCATGCTTTCATGTTGATGACAAATATGTTCTGACCCTACCATCTGAATGTGGCAGAAATGCAGACTCATCGGACCAGAAAACATTTTTCTAATCTTTGTTTGTTGAGTTCTGGTGATCCTGTGTGAATTGTAGCCTCAGTTTGCTGCTGCTGACAGCAGTGGTACCCGGCGTGTTCTTCTGCTGCTGTAGCCCATCTGCATCAAGGTTGGACGTGTTGTGTGTTCAGAGATGCTCGTCAGCAGACCTCAGTTCTAACCAGCTGTATTTGAGGTACTGTTGCTTTTCTATCAGCTGGAACCAGTCTGAAAGCACAGCAATCCTCGGACCTGAGCACAAAAACTCACCAATATGCCTAAGTGTTTCCAAATACTGACAAAAATCATAAATCCTTTTATAAAAACGCGCACTTTTTTACTAAATATGTGTCTATGGGAGGACTGTGTTGTCACTGGTTTAATGTGACTTTTGTTTTTGGACGTCACTGGCCAGCCTCTCCACATGTCAGATGAAACGCAGGACCACACGTTCTGTTTTGGACTTGATGTAATTTATGTTTGAGAAGATTTGCACACACATCTGTGTTGATCCAAAGATGGATAATACTCCAAATGCACCTTTAACTCTCACAACTTTTTTGTAGTTGTTGCTTCTATGCTTCTATGGATTATCAAGAAGATGTTAAAAAAAGATATCTATGCAAGAATTGTTTTTCTGACCAATAGAATGACTGATGTTTATTTCTCTATAGAAGTCTATAGAATTTTGGCTTCTTGGAGCCAGTGGGTACTTCCTGTTTGGAATACCAAGAAGAGGGACCACTCAGTCCAGTTGTCTTAAACAGTCAATATTTCTTACTGTCTTTGCAGTTTCCCAAGCCATTTTCCCTAAATGTCAGATTGTACAGCTCCTCCAACCCTGCTTCCCCAGCTGGGGGGTCTGGAGGTTGTTCCTTTCTCCAGCTTTCTGCGAGGACTTCATTGTTCTTCTACAGCCTCAAGCTTGTTTGTTTGGTAACCGTTGGAGACCAGTGAGTGTGTCAGCTATGAAACAGAATGGTTTAGCTCCCAGACTGACCTCATTCCTGCTTCATAGAAAAGGTTTCAAGTGGTAAATACTAAAACTTTGAAACATATTCAGAGAACTTGCTTGTGTTTTAGTTGGTGCTTTTTAGGGTCATTGTGAGAGCACAAGCCTGTTTTGATCACAGCTTGTTCATCTGTTTCCTGAGGAAGGACAACAGCGATGCTCTTCTCAAGTGCAAAAAGGGTTTAATCACTGGAGGCTTCTGAAAGGGTGGAAAATGTGATTCTGTGTTTCCATCCCATTGACCTTAGTTTTTTTTCAAGAGGTCATTAACTTTATGGGTTTTCAGAAGAAACCTGAAAACAAATGAAGACCTTTTTCTGGAATACAGTTTTTCCTCGCTACATCGCAGTTCATTATTTGTGATCTGAAGTTTTTTTTTGCTTTTTTTAAACAGCTGTGGTCTGCATCCTGATTGGCTGTAGACCTCTGTTGATCAGACTCATCTGTACCATGTCCCCTATACAGAATTTGTTAACTTTGTCAAGTCTCTTAAAATCTTTGATTGTACTGTTGTTTTTACTCTATAATTCTGAATTCATTTTCTTTCATGCATTCACATTGGTTGTAGCAGGTTTTTATGTTAAGTCAATGTAAAGAGACCAGTAATGTAAAGTAAGACCAGACAATGTAAAGATGTGAGCTCTGGGAACGTGACGTTATCAAGGGGTAGAAAGATTTAATATGCCAGGATTTTTGTCATGAACTTCCATCCATCCAGGACTGTCCTGGTTACTGTTGGGGGAAGGTGGGATACACCCTGGACAGGAGCTTGCAGATCAAGCCTGCTACGCAGTCGACAGCATTGTATGCACACGGTCTGGTCGAACAAACAAGCACCAGTTACTGTTCATCATGTTCATGAAGGAACAAAGCGCTTTACAGTCACAAACCCATTCATACACTGATGGTAGCTCCACTGCCAAACACTGGTGCCAACCTTCCATCAGAGGCAATGTGGAGTTCAGTGTCTTGCCCAGGAAACTTCGACACATGGGCAGGCAAGGCAGGAATCGAACCTGCAATCCTTTGATTACAGGCCGACTGCCCTTTCCACTGCACCACGGACGCCCCATGTAGTCAATGAATAAAGTTTGTTGGCGGTTGTTCCGGGGCGTCAAGGCATCGAGCAGAAAATTTGAGGAGCGTGAAAAGAGAGGCAGCAGATGGGAATTTGACGCCAAGGCCGCGTCTGGGTGAGTGAAGCATGAAGGGGCATTCACACTGAACACGATTTGCGCAGCCAATTCGCGTGGCCCGCCTCTCTCTCGCCGCAATAAATGCATTTCTATGAACATCTTTTTAAAACCAACAAGAAATTTTAAACCAGAGGTTTCACAGACTAGATTTATTTGTGTTAAATATCTGTAACTAAAAAACTCGTGGTTATGAAGAAATGACATTCTAATGGTGTTAAAAATCTAAAGAATTATCCTGATGTTTTTAATTCATATTTAAAGTAATGTGTGTTAAGTAATTTTTTACTCTGGCTTGCCGCGTCCGTATCTGGATTCAGGCTGTTTCCAGACTTTCGCGCCACGCTGGCTGCTCAATTCACGCCGCAGTTCGCATCTAAATCAGACCCAGACCCTGTCATTGACTTTACATTGAAACTGGCCGTCTCCGCCACACAAATCGCGTTTGGTGTGAGCACCTCTAGAGTTTAGATAAGAGAGAAAAGTGTCAAAATGTTCATATCTGTCTGAGAAAAGTGGATAAAGTTTGTAGTGAGGAGTTTTACTGCCAGAAAACATTCATAATTCTACTTCTTCTATGATTTCAATTGTCGAATATTAGTTTTACATCATAACTCCTGAGATAAATCCGGTGTCTCAGCTGATGCTGCCTGTCGCAGATCAGATCTTAATTCATGGAATTTCAATTATCGATGACGTTTCTGAGACACAGAACAAAAGACTAAAAACATCAAAGGAATTCAAGTGTGTTTATTTGTTTGTGTGCATGTTTCTCAATATGTGTCAGTGTTTGTACATGTATTTGTGTGTTTCTGTTTGTGTGTTTGTGATACATGTTAATGGTGCTGAAGCTAAAAATGGAGAAGCCTTTTCCTGGTTTTCTGCTTCACACAAGATCTTTGTGGTTTTATATCCTATCATCTGCTGACCCTCACAGGTCTGACTAACAATGATATTCATATACTGAACATCTTTTGTGGTTCTCCTTCATCCAGGTGATGCTGTCTCAAAGTTGCTTCATGGCAAACCTTTCATCAGTCTTTCACCAGCCTGAATCTTAACCTGGTTTAGAACATGACTATCGCTCCAGGGGAGCCTTACTCAGGGCTGTCTGGTCTCTGTACAATCAGAACAAGAGCTTGGTTTGCATAGCCGGCAGTACGTCAGACCTGTTCCCAGTAGATGTTGGACTCCAGCAGGGCTGCCCTTTATCATGGGTTCTGTTCATACTCTTTATGGATAGAATTTCTAGGTGCAGCCAGGGGCCGGAGGGGGTCTGCTTTGGGAACCACAGGATTTCCTTTCTGCTCTTTGCAGACGATGTTGGCCTGTTGGCTTCCTCAAGCCATGACCTCCAGCATGCACTGGAATGGTTTGCAGCCGAGTGTGAAGCGGCTGGGATGAGGGTCAGCACCGCTAAGTCTGAGGCCATGGTTCTCAACCAGAGAAAGGAGGTTTGCCTCCTAGTCCGGATGCCTCCTGGACAACTCCCTGGAGCGGAGTTCCGGGCAAGTCCCTCTGGGCGGAGGCCCTGGTGAAAGACCCAGGACATGCTAGGGAGACTACGTCTCTCGACTGGCCTGGGAACACCTTGGGGTCCCCTCAGAGGAGCTAGACGAAGTGGCCGGGGAGAGGGAAGTCTGGGCATCTTTGCCTAGACTACTGCCCCCGCGACCTGGTCCAAGATGAGCGGAAGAAAATGGATAGATGGATGGACATCTTTGAAGTCAAGACATTCCTATTGCATAAAAAAATGCCCATTTAAGCAAAATGTATTATGACACATATCTTGAACATTTTTTTGTAGAAATTTTATTTAAAATAAATTATATTTAGAAAAAATAAGAGTAGCAGGGGATGTCAGAATTTACTACAAATTCTTTCACTGTTTCCCCTGCTGCTATAAACCCCTCCCACTGACGGAGCAGCGGCTTTCTCCTGCAACAGTGAGGGAGAGCTGCTGTTCCTCACTCAGAGAGTCTCTGAATGATTTCATGAATGACTTCAAGGAAACGTGCACCAGTGCTTTGAACATTTCTTCAAAATAAATAGACCTTATCTCTCATGATGTGTGTGTGAGAAGTACAGCTGAAAGCAGTCATTCGGATGGAGCTTCTGCAGTAGCTGGTGAAGCTCATTGTACTGAGAGAATCTCTGAATGATCTTAGAACCCAGACATGGAGGCGTGATTACTGACGTTTCTGTAGAGCTTTTAAAAAGTATATAAACCTGATGTCTCAATTTCACCTGTCTTTCATCAATTGCCAATGAGATATACGCAGACACCTCTCCATGTAGTGATCAGGCAAAAAATATCTGGCGGTAGCTTGTTCCACACACGTCTGGGGAGTCAAATTTAGGAACACATTTTTGGTAAGGTGTCGAGCAGCAAATTTGCCGCATGTCCAAATGAAGGCAGTCGAAGTGAATTTGACGTGCGAGTCGTGTTCTGTGTGAACACAGCGTTCAAAACATTTTCATGTATCAAACATCTTTCTCTGTCTTCCAGACTCCAAAGCCATTGTGGATGGGAACCTAAAGCTGATTCTGGGTCTGATCTGGACACTCATTTTACATTACTCCATCTCCATGCCTATGTGGGAGGATGAGGATGATGAGGATGCCAAAAAGCTGACCCCCAAACAGCGACTTCTGGGCTGGATCCAGAATAAAGTGCCACAGCTCCCCATCACAAATTTCCATAGAGACTGGAGAGACGGCAAAGCTCTGGGGGCTCTGGTGGACAACTGTGCTCCCGGTGAGTCACAAATATGGGATTGGTTTGGGTGACAGCACTTTCAGGAACTAAACTTTTCTTTTTTTGGGAAAAATGTTTGCTGATGTAATAATTATTAAAATTAGATACTAAATTTAAAACTTGATCAACTTTTTTCACTTTAATGGAAACAATTAGTCAACCAGCTTCCTGAGGTCTAAATTGGTTTTCATTCAAGGGGTGCTCTCCAACCAATCAGTGAGCTTAAGACTTTCCAGTTCAGTTTCTTGGAGTAGACAGAAGAAAGGCTAAAATCAGACTCTGACTCTCGTTCAGTTTTGCATCAAAATCTGTTTCCTGTTTGTCCAACTATATCTGTCTGTACTGCCTTCAGGTCTTTGTCCTGACTGGGAAATGTGGGATTCCAACCAGCCAGTGGAGAATGCCCGAGAGGCCATGCAGCAAGCTGATGATTGGCTCGGAGTGCCACAGGTATTTCTCACCAGGTCTTCCACACATCAAACATGAGCCAAAGAGAGGAGCTGTAGAAAGAGTTATTTGTTTTAAATACACATAAGCTGAAGTTGGTGAGAGTTTCTTATCTTTCTGGTTTTTCTGAGGAACAAACAACACAAACACTTTGGTGTCTGTTTTTTTCTCGCTGGTCAGTTCAGATGAAACCGCCCTCTTTCTCCTTTTTCCACTGTCATGATGGATTTATGGCAACATGATTTCAGAATGTTATGGTCAAAACTGCCTCCTTCCTTACCAGGTGATTGCTCCAGAAGAGATTGTTGACCCGAATGTGGATGAGCACTCCGTCATGACGTACCTGTCTCAGTTCCCCAAAGCCAAGTTGAAGCCTGGTGCCCCGCTGAGGGCAAAGACGTTGCACCCCAAGAGGGCCAAGGCCTATGGACCAGGTAAGAGGGAATTTAAACACCAATGCTCTGTTGGAAAGTGATCAGGTTTTGTCTTCAATCTCCACCATGATACTCACAAGATCAGATGACAGCACACATAATCCATAATTTGGTAATTTCAGTGATTATAAAATTCCTTTGAGAGCTAAGGAATTAGTAGTTGTGTCATCAGACCCAAGTTTTTCTAGCATCCGGTTCTGATCCAAAGTGATTTGAATTAAGATATACAGTTTTAATAATAAATTCTTTAATATAGGTACTCTATTATGAGAAAAAGAACATGTTAAAAACACAAAAAGACGATTCTCATCGGAGTGGGTCTTTAAATAGGCAAACACCATTGACAGACTCTGAGATTGAACAACTTCTCAAAAATCTTTAACCCTTAAGGTCAGTGGTGTCAAAAATACGGCCCCTGGGCTGTATCGGCCCACCAGATGGTTTAATCTGGCCCAGTCATGAAGAGATAAAATATAAAGATGATGAAAAAAAAGCAAGTTTCTAGTCCATTCCTGTGGCGAGTTATGGTTCTTTAAAGAATTGACTGCAATGTGCAATTCTGCCACTAGGACCACTAGTAAGCAAAGGAAAAGCAAGACCAGCATAAAAAGAGATCCATAAATGAATAGCAGACCTTTGCAAGTGTGCCACGTCTGGATAAGATGCAGTTTGGTTCCCTGTAAGCCTCACCGCTGTTAAGTTGCTATAAAAATGATCAGGTGGTGAATCACCCCAATTACCACTGTCAAAAAGAAGAAAGGCTGAAGTGAAGTGCTGAGCTTTCCAGGAAAAATGGACAGAGTTTTATTTATTCCCAGAGCTGAATGCAAAACCCACGTGCTTGGTATGAAATCAACAGGTGGCAGTGCTCAAAGAATTTAACATTTGGTGCCACTGTGAGACTCACCATAAAGAAAAGTTTTACCATTTGCAGGGGCAGTTAAGAAAAGAGAAGATTAACTGGACTGGCTTAGCTGGACTGAAAAACAGCAGTCTGCATTTACTGCAGCCGTGACGTCAGTGATGCAGTAGTGAAATCTGGCTACCTTATTGCAAACAAGTTGGTACAAACATCCAATCCATTTTCAGATGGTGAACTTGTGAACGGATTACGATCCCAGATATAAGATCTCTCAGGAGACTTGAGCAGCCAAATGAAGGACAGAATCCAGTCATTTATTGATGAAAGCACAGATGTCACAGATGTTACACAACTGTGCATATTTATTAGAGATTAATGAGATTGTCACAGCAGAGATTCTCGAGTTGGTTCCTATGATGGACGCAACAACAGATGATGACATAATCAGCTCTCTAGTTGCTGCGCTGGACAATGTGGACTGAACTGGTCACGTAATGTCAGTCTGGCCACAGATGACAGTTTACTATGTTGGTTGATGCAGTTCCTTTGACCTCATGATTCTCATTTGCTCTGACACTGTGAGCTGTAAGGTCTTATATAGACAGGTGTGTGGCTTTCCTAATCAAGTCCAGTCAGTAAAATCAAACACAGCTGGACTCAAATGAAGGTGTAGAACCATCTCAAGGATGGTCAGAAAAAATGGACAGCACCTGAGTTAAATATATGAGTGTCAGAGCAAAGGGTCTAAATATATTTCAGTTTTTCATTTTTAATAAATCTGCAAAAATGTAAAAGATTTTTTTTTTTGTAAATATGGGGTGCTGGGTGTACATCAATAAGGAAAAAAATTAACTTAAATGATTTTAGCAAATGGCTGCAATATAACAAGGAGTGAAAAATTTAAGGGGGTCTTAATACTTTCTGTACCCACTGTACGTCTAAGTGGATGTAATTGTGTTTTCTAAGTGTGTTCGGTATTCTTCTTGGCATCGTTTTCTTTCTTTTTTTTATTGTTGTGTTTCTGTGGTTCTGTTTTTTTCCCTTTCATATTTTTCAGTGAGTCTGGCTGACATATCAGTGGTTTTTCTTTCAGGAATTGAGCCTCGAGGTAACATGGTTCTGAAAGTGGCTAAGTTCTTGGTGGACACTGTAGAGGCTGGACTCGGGGAGGTTCTGGTCTATGTGGAGGATCCTGAGGGGCACACAGAAGAGGTTTGAATTCACAATCATAATCTTTGTAGGTAGCTGGGGGCGGGGCAACGGTTACCAGAATATGAATGCATTTGATTGTCTTTATCAGGCTCGAGTGATCCCCAACAATGACAAGAACCGCACCTACTCTGTGGTCTACCTGCCCAAAGTAGAGGGGCTGCATAAAGTAAGAGCAAAGCTTCAGCAAAGCATGTTTTCTAATCTCAGTTTGTTCGGTTTTTGCAAAAACTAACTGTAACTTGGTTAGTAAAAAGACTCCAAAGTTTTTGTCTTGAAAACATAAAGATTGTTGAATCAAACAGACTCTAAAATGTGTCTCTGTTCCTCTTCTCCCCAGGTGAAGGTGCTGTTTGCTGGGCAGGACATTGATAGGAGCCCTTTCATGGTGGATATAGCAAAAGCTCTGGGTGATCCCAGCAGGGTTCAAGCCCGAGGGTCGGGACTGCAGCCCACAGGGAATGTGGCAAACAAACCAACATACTTTGACATTTACACTGCAGGTAACTGATCTAGATGGATTTTTGAGAAACTTCCAATTCTCAGTTTGCACCTCAACTACTCGAGATCTCTGATTTAAGCTAGGCCTGATAATATTGATTGTACAATGCTCCAAGACCAGGTTTTCTTGTTGCAGTCTGTCTTTGAAAAATATGGAAAGGCAACAGTTAGAGTCTGAAGATTCAGTGGAGGAAAGTATTTAATCCCTAGCTGATTTGGTTTGGACATTTGACCCTTTTGTGACAGTTTATGGATGGTTGTACATGAGGTGCACGCCAGGTCTCTGTCATTACATATTTTGAATGAATATTTTGTTAATATTAAAACACTCGTTATCCACACCCTCAGCTCTTACACACAAAAAGTCTAAAGTTCATTTGACTACATTTGAATGGACACTCACATCTAATCTTTGCATTTACCCGAGTAATTTACTTGAATAAATGTCTCCATTCAAATGTAGTGGAGTAAAGAGCACAAATATTCAATCAAAACATGTAGCAGAGGAGAGAGTAAAAGTTGCTGATATTTTTGATACTCAGTACAAGTATAAAGTAACAAAGTCCATTTACTCAATTACTTTACAACTCTGCAGTCTTGTTCTTCTTGTTACCTTTTATTCCTGTTTGGAGATGTGTCCATTACTTTTATAGATTTTTTTTGGGGGGGTGTTCTGTTCTTCCCTAGCGGCGGGGTGGGGGGTGGGGGTGGGGTGCTCTGTTCTTTCCTGTGTCCGACGCTTTGTGCAGGGACGCGTTCCAGTTTTTGCAACCCTCCTTGTTTTAGGAAATTGGGTCCGTGCTTTCTTTGGAGAGCTTTTGTTTTTTGGTTCCAGTTCATTGTGTTGCAGTTTTGAACCAGGTTTTCAGCAGACGTTTGGTTGAATACTGTCTCAGAAGTTGATAGTGCAGGAAGTCGTCCTGTGTAGTAAACTGTCCGGGAATGCTCTGCTGTCTCTGATCAGGCTTCAGCTGTGACAGTGGCGTCAGGGCCGGCCCTGAGCTGCATGGCGCCCTGGGGGAAAAGAGATCTTGTTGCCCCCCGTAACCCCGCCATCTGTGCGGGCTTCCTGTGCAGGAATGGCTTTGGTTGCACCTCGACCTTTCTTCCTCTCAACCTTTCGTTCAACAGATGAGTGAAGCTGCTGGCTTCCCAACTGCAGCTGCAGCTCTGATGCTCATGATGTGTCTCATCAGAGTCTTCATCACTTCTGCTCCTATCATCTGTCACCGCACTGCAGTGGTTTAGGTGGACAACAAGAAGTGGTGGTACTTTCTTTTATGGAAACATAAAAAGCAACATTGATCAATGAAAAGAAGTTCTTTTTTCTATGCGTCTTAATATGTAATAAGAACAAGGGAGCTAAGGTCAAGTCTAAAAATAAATGTAGTCATCCACTGACTGTGTACATAACGTTTTTTTAAATGGGTGAACAATTAATTTCATTTTCATTTGATTTAATAATAAGCTAACAGGAACTAACAAGTTTTTCTTGAAATGGTAAAACTAAATGATGCTGTAATTAAACAAAATGTTAAAATACACATACATATATCATTGCTTAAAAACATATTTTTACTTTCAGTTTTGTATAACTTGTTGAAACATACATAGCACATTCAAGACAAATTCTATGTAAATTTCTTCTTTCCTGTAAAAGATACACAATGTAGATATGTAAAATAAGCCAGACCCTACCAAATAAACAACAGCAAATACAAAGACAAACATTGTTCGTTCTCTTTAGAAAACACTTCAACAGCTCTTAGGGTCTACTTTTCTGCACCTGGGGCATCACAAGTTAACTTATAAAGGCAACAATTAAACACATAACCACAGAGGATTTGTGATGCCTGTACTTATGCGTTCCTTTTGGTGCATAAATGCAAATGTCTGTCTGATGTTTAGCATGAAAACCTAAATGATTATCAGTAGAAAACCTAAGATACCTAAAGTAAAAGCAATTATAATGATAACGTTACCTGAGTGATGTTGACTTCAATGGACACAAACTGTTTTATACATAGAAATCTTGTTTATTTTGTGATCATTGATTCACTATTTGCAGAGAAAGTTACAAAATACACAAATTTCCTTCATTGAGCTTCAGCCATTTCTGAATAACATCACTTCAAAATACCAGAAATACAAGAGAAACCAACCAGACTACCCCCCCATGAGGAAGTGGAGATGTCAGGTATTTAAAGTCTTTTCCTCTAATCCTCAGCAGCCACCAATCTTCCATCCTCCAGTCCTGAGCTGCCGCAAGATCTTGGTTCACCAATCCATTACCTGAAACAAAAACACGAGGAACCTACACACATACAAAAAAGACCTTTGACACCATACACGACTCCCAAAGTAGTAGAAACAAATATGACAATGGTCGTAACAGTTCCATAGAGGAGCGTTTTAGTTGCATTTTTCTTATTCGTTCAAGAAGATCATTAGGAGACAAAATTCAGTCGGATTACTGTGTAATAATAAGTAAGTAAATGGTTAATTTTATAGCACCTTTCTCAGAAAACAATCACAAAAGGGCTTCACAGCAGTAAAAAGACATAAAATTACAATGAGTCACACACATATTACAGACAAACAAAAATAAAAGACAGTAAAAGCAAGGGAAAACAATAAAATACAAAAATAGATGAACTAAAAGCTCTACTGAATCAAAACGTCTTGACCTGACAAAGGGAGGTTGTTCCAAAGACAAGGAGCAAAAGCTTGAAAGGCAAGTCTCCTCTGGTTTAATAAATATTGCTCTCATTTCTTCCTGGCTGAAAATGTTTCCATGACTCTGATTAAATTAATCTCTGTCACCCGCCTGTTCTCCAATAACAGCATCGACCCAGTTTTCTGCCTCTGCTAGTTCAATTTGGGGAAAAGTTGTGAAAAATTGTTTTTGGGGTGTAGAAGCACCTTTCAGTTTCTGTTCGGGTTAGGGTCATGCTCACAACAATTCTTTAGATTCTGAAAGCACTTCCTCACCATGTTCTGTAGAAAAAGCTGAAGCATGTCCAAAGCATCCTAGACTCACTCACACAAACTGTTGAATCCAGTCTCTGGATGATCTAATTTTGCACACATTGAACCATAATGTTTGGCTCCAGGCTTTCTTTTGAGGAGAAGAATGATTGTATTGATCTCCTCATCCTTTCAACGAGTATTAAAGAAACCCACCTCCAATGTTTGTTGTCTTCTTGTCCTTTCTTCCAGGGGCGGGTACAGGCGATGTTGGCGTCATCATTGTGGACTCAAATGGCCGGAGAGACACAGTGGAGATTGTCTTGGAGAACAGAGGGGACAGTATTTTCCGTTGCACCTATGTCCCCATTCTGGAGGGGCCTCATGTTGTTTATGTGACTTTTGCTGGACAGCAAATTCCCAGAAGTCCTTTCACTGTCCACATGTCTGCCGGTGGGTTTCACATTGTTTTTTTGCAACTCTGTACCCATTTCTAAAATAGTTTTTTTCATATATAAAACAAACAGCACGCAGTGCCTTTCATTGGGTCTTTCTTTAGACATATCTATTATCAATGTTGTGAAAGTTACTTTTGACCTGTAATACATTACAGAGTGTTTATTAATTTTCTAAATAATCCCTTCACAGAATGGATGTCTCTGAATTGTAATGTGTCACATGGATTCTTTATTGCTTTTAACTAGCTGATGAAGTAGAACAGGAAACTGACAAATGTGCCATATTTCATTTTACACTCCAAATTGACTTCAAATGAAATTGTTTCTTTTTCTGTAAAGTAAAAACTTAGAAGGAAGCGTGTATTTTTAGTGAGGGTGGGGGGAATGGTGTTTTTGTGATTTGCATCAACCATTTGAGGGGGATGATCAGAATCACTCTGTGCTCACTACAGTGCACACAAACTACATGGCTGCCATGGTGCAGAGGTAGAGTGGCTGACCTCTGGTGGAAAGTTCAGTTCCTGCTTTGCCTGCACATGTGTTTGTGACACTGTGGAAGTTGTTACATGTTGAAGTGTCATTGAGCAAGACACCGAACATCACATTGCTTCTGGTGGTCATAGGCTGGCGCCATCAATGTGTGAGGGTGTTTGTGGGTTAATAGGACTGTGACTGTAAAGCACTTTGGGCCTTTTAAGAAGGTGGTAAAAACAAGGACACACCAGTTACCATTGTTTAGCTACTTCAGCATTAATCAAAAAACTTCTCTGGAGCTTAAATGTACTGTAGAATCCTCAGTTATTCGTGTGAACCAGGGGTGGAGGACATGGGTTGTATTTCTGCTTGTTTTCAAACATTCCCTACTCTAACATGTTGTGAATGGCTGGATACACCTGAGTCAGGTAATCAGCTGTGATTAAGGCAATGATATCTGGAAAACACATTGAGGTTTGGAGTTCCCCACCCCTGGAATAAACCATGTTTTCGCAGGAAAAGCCCATTTCTGGTTTTAGTTGAAGTCTGACTGCAACTGTTTTCTCTTGTATGACATTACTGACCCCACCCCCACTGGTCCAGACGTCTCTGTGCTTTCAGGTGGTCCTCTCATGTGTCATGACTGTTGCCCCTTCTTCAGTTTCACAGAGTGCCCCAACTCCACAGTCTCCGGTGCAGATTATACCCCATCCCATATGTACCCCACCCTCAGACAAGATAAGGAGAGCCCCCCCTCCAACACCTCCTAAACCCAGACGGCAAAGTTAGTACAGGCCAGGGGGTGGGGGGGCTGACTGAGGGTTGCCTCTTCTGCCCGTTTCTCCTGGCTCTTTCCAGTTAAACGTCTAGCCTGCCGCGCCGGAATCGGTGTGGGCGGGGCCCACAGCATGTGCTGCATGTTTTGTCCTGAGCAGTGTCTTCTTCTTCAGCAACAGAGTGAATGCGGCTAAGCGTATCCTTGGATGATTTTTAATTACTCACCTTGACTACACTGTTACAGTCATTGTTGCCATTTTACTTGGTTCCATCATTAGATACTTCCTCCATAATTTTCCTTCATGTCTCCGAACTGATCCGCCCGCTGTCAGCTGCTCCAGCAGCACGCCAGCTGTCTTCTGAACCTCAGTAAACCAGGTCAAAGTCTGATGTGATGAGTTGCAGAGACACCGTGTAGTCTTTCTGAGATTTGCAACCATGAATATTCAATTGTAGGTGAAGACTGTAAACATGACAGAATGCCTGACAAGCACTGTTCTGAATGGATCTGCATGCGTCCCCAGCAGCAGATGCTTCAGTTCCTCCACCCTCCAACATGTAAAAACCCATCAGTAACAGGAGGTCCAACATGAAGATTACATTTTCATTTATTACAATATTTTCATTTCATGGTCAGCTTTACTGCAGTTGAGCTACATCAGGTAAGTCCAGTTTCTGATGGACTGAACACAACTGATCAATCAACAGCAAGTAGGAGAAAGTTTGCTGGAAACAGGCAAAACAGTTGTTCTCAAAGAGCAGGGTTAGAGACCAACTTATCCACACATCTGACACATGCCTGAAGACAAACCACTCATACGTTTCTTATTTGTCCATCAAGAAATTCAGAATAATTTGTCTTGAAACGTCCCATCCTCTGATTTACAGAAGCTCTTATTAAGAAACTGTTGACGTGCACTAACCATCTTTGTCCTCCTTCATATAATCATCACCATCATCAGTATGTTTCCCTCTGCAGCTAACTGTCACATGGAGCTTTGTTTTCTCTGAATGTATTAGCAGAACCTGCAGCTTTGGACTCTGTGGTTTTCATCTTCATCTTTTCTTTTAGCAGATTGCTGCTCTGAGCTGTGATTGGCTGACTAACAGAAACTCCAGCAGAACAAAGTTCGCAAACCAGTGTGTGGATGTTAGACAGCCACATTCTTTGATGTTAAATTATTTTTGGGGGTAAAGCTTCATCCTGTGTGTTGATTTTAGTAAAGCTCAGCATGAGTGAAGTGTTAAACTGAAGTTTTTGTAGGTTTCAGATTTAGTTTTGACCAACAGTGTCTTATACTTGTCTTATACTGACAGCCTGCAATCCAAGCGTTTGCCGGGCGTCGGGACGAGGCCTACAGCAGAAAGGCCTGAGAGTGAAGGAGGTGGCGGATTTTAAAGTGCACACTAAAGGAGCTGGAAAAGGGGAACTAAAAGTCTCTGTGAAAGGACCAAGTAAGAACATGCAAATGCAAAATTAAGACTCCAAAAATTAAGAAACCAAAAATTTTCCTCAGAAGATCAGCGATTTCCCACAAGTTAAAGTCGGGTTCTAAATACACAGTGGAAATCATTTTAAATGAAGAAATAAAACATTTTAATGTGGCGTTTACAAGCTGACGTGTTGGTTTTCAGAGGGATCGGAGGAGCCTGTGAAGGTTCTGGAGATGAAGAACGGTGTCTATGAATGTAATTATTACCCCATCATGACAGGGAAATACCTGGTAACCATCACCTGGGGGGGACACAGCATATTGCGAAGGTGAGGTCACTGAATTTAGAATTAATCTTTGGGTACAATATATGGGAAACAAGGTTGCTGTGCTAATTATTTTTATTCTCCAGCCCATTTGAGGTCCATGTCGGCGAGGAGGCGGGGCCTCAGAAAGTAAGAGCCTGGGGTCCAGGTCTGGAAGCAGGGTTGGTGGGGAAGAGCGCAGACTTTGTGGTGGAAGCCATCGGCACAGAAGTGGGAACTCTGGGTAAGTCTTTAATAAGCAGTAGTTTCTCTATGGTTCTGAATCAGATTCTGGTTTTTGTGGGTCAGAGGGGACAGTCAGATGTGGAGTTTCAACAGATCAGATCTGCACCAAAAACAGTTTGTTTTCTCATTCTCAAAAACAATATTCCACCTCCTGTTAGTGAACAAGAATAGGAAAACTCATTTTTATAAGGAAACTTTCATCCCCAAAACGTTCCTTGGTATTATTTGCAATGTTGGAACTGTGTGTGCAGGTTTCTCCATTGAGGGTCCTTCTCAGGCTAAGATTGAGTGCGATGACAAAGGTGATGGGTCGTGCGATGTCCGATACTGGCCAACAGAGCCAGGCGACTATGCCGTCCATGTCATATGTGATGATGAGGACATAAAGGATAGCCCCTTCATGGCTCACATCCTCTCAGATTCCAGCGACGTCTTTCCTGAAAAAGTCTAAGCAAACTTTTAGCAAATTCTGTCCTCTGGCAGATGCTTTGCTCCCAAACCTGACGTTCTGGATCTCCTCTTGCCTTCAGGTAAAATGTTTTGGTCCTGGCCTCAAGCCTTTTGGCTGCATTATTAACAAAGCAGCAGACTTCACCATCGATGCTCAAGAAGCTGGAAGAGGAGAGCTAAAGCTCTATGCTCAGGTGAGGAGTTAGCTCGAATATTCTGAGACGGTCCCTTCCCACTGAGACATGAATGAACTCTGTGTTTTCTTGCTGTCAGGATTCTGATGGCTTTCCGATTGACATCCAAATCACTGACAGTGGAAACGGGACCTATTTCTGTGTTTATGTCCCCACCAAACCCATCAAGTACACCATCATCGTCACCTGGGGGGAAATCAACGTTCCCAACAGCCCCTTCAGGGTATAAATCCATCTACTCTCCCTCATAGTCAAATCTTGTGTCTATTCCAAATTTTGAAACATTGAAGTAAAAAGCTGACCTTATGAGTCTGAAAGGTCCCTATTGAAGGGTAATACAACAGGACAGTTGAAGGCTGACCCACTCTCGGCCCAGATTTGAAAAATGTGGGTGGGTGTGGTGTCAGCCTCCAACTTCCTGTTGTGTTACTCTTTAATATTACCATATTTTACCTTTTGTATAGAAATAATTATAAAGGTTCACTACATCCTCTCTTTTTACTTCAAAAATGACCTATCAGAATTGTACATAAAGCTGGCTATCTTGATCATACAAACAATTTATTTTATTAATCCAGACATTTACATCTGTGTGACCTTGTTGATGTTTACACCGCACAAATTCTATCTAGAGCTAGTGGGAAAACATTACCATACAACATCCAAAAACAGTTCTTAGAAAACGAAGGCTACAAAGCTCTTTTAATCAAAACAAATTAGTATTACACTGTGTAATGTGCAATAATGATTAGTGAAATGTAATTACAATCAATAAGCTAGTGGTTTTCTTTACTTGATCTCCAATGTGTAGCAATGATTAGCGTACTGGATTAATGTGATAATGTGTTTTATATTCAATAATCAACAATTATTACATATTGGTTACTTACAGTGTGAATTATTAATTTTTACTGACAATATTTAAGGAGGATAATCAATGAGGAACTCTTTTGTTACTTAAAAAATGATCTGTAATGTGTAGGGATGATTCCTGGATTAAAATGAAACTGTATTCTGATGATCATCAATGAGTATGACATATCTGTTACATGATGTGTGATTCATGTTACTGTATTCTGAAATCACCAAATAAGGTTTTCTGAGAATAGTCAAAAATCAATAATCACTCAGTTTTGTTACTGAAAAAATCTGCACGTGATCTGATCAGAATCAGATTATGAAAACTTTACAGAACTAAAAAAAGAAGTAACTATGTAGGGGTGGTATTACGTAAATTCGCTTCTTCCCACTCCTTTTTAAGCAATGAATCAAGTGCTACTTGACTTTAGTTAACAATATCAGACCTATCCAGCAGTACAGTTCTGATCCAGATTCCAGCTCAGACGAGGAAAACAAAGACGACTATTTGTCGTTGGGGGGGATGCATCAAAATGGGGTGGAGCAGGGAGATTGTGACCCTGCCTGGTGTGTCCAACAGTATTTTTTTCACCTGCTCCCAATTCACAACAATTTAAATAAAGAAACACACAGAATTGCAGTTGTAATCTTAAATTTTTTCATACATATCCTTCATTATCAGAAAAACATCTTAAAAACACACAAGTGTCCTCGGTGTGCATCTTCTTACTTCCTTCTCACGTCTTTGCTTGTATAAAATAAAGTTGTGGCATTTTTTATGATTCATAGGTGACAATTGGAGAAGGCAGCCACCCAGAGAATGTGAAGGTTTATGGCCCGGGTGTAGAGAAGACAGGGTTGAAAGCCAACGAGCCAACGTACTTTACTGTGGACTGCAGCGAGGCCGGACAGGGTAAGAATCACTGATAGATGGACATGATACCAGCTTCCAGCAACAACCAAAGCATACTGGACAGGTCTTTCATCTAGTCATGAATTTTTGTGAAATTTTCACATAAACACATATTTATATCATTGCCCTTTAGCAAGGTGTTGTGGTTATCAACACCACAAGAAAGCAGGTGGTTCAAATCCTGGCAGGTTCCTTTTTATAAGACAGCAGCATCTGTGGTCTGGTCAGCCAAGTTGTTGGCTTACAGACTGATGGAGAGACAGGAGGCAGAACTGGAGGTAGCAGAGATGATGATGCTGAGGTTCTGTTTGGAAGTGACTTAGATGGATCGGGAATTAAGCTATCAGAGAAACAGGACATTGTAGTTGTTCTGGAGACCAATGGAGGGAAGTTGATGGAGATATTTGGACATGATGAGAGGAGGAACTGTGATGATGATGGTTAAAGGATGCTGAGGTTGAAGCCACCTGGGAAGAGGAAGAAGACCAAAGAGGAGGTTGATGGATGAAGGAGGACATGGAGGATGAGGATGCAGAGGAGGAGGTTAGACGGAAGCAGACGATTGGCTGATGCTGTAACTCTTAAAGGCAGCAAACAAATGTAAAAAAAAGTTGTTTGTGAGTTTATTTGCTTTTGGTCACTTGTGTTTGCTTTGTAAATTGTTAAAATCAATTGTGTTTTGGATGCAACAGAATTTGGATTAGTTGCCACTTTTGAGCTATAATGCTGTTTCTACTACATGTGGTTTGAGCCTCAATATTATGTTTATCTTGCAATACCAACCTTATATGTTAACTTAAAGCTGTGGAAAAGTGGCCACTGACGACCATAGGCAGAAGGAAATGGCAGTGATCAAACTTATTTTTAAATTAAATCAGAACTCCAAAGTAATTTAACCTCTGCATTTAATGAATAAGGAAAAAGCAAAATACATTCCACCATTTTTTTTTGTTGAGCTTAAAAGTTAGCTCAGTTCATCTTGTTGAGTCGACAATCAGAGTATTCAGTCGTTTGTTGTTTAGACGCTACAAGTTACATCAACTATTGGTGGATGTAAAATTTTAAAAGGAAATGGCATTAAAATAAAAATAAAAATAGAACAGGGACCACTACTTTACCCAGAACTGATGTAAACCAGTCCCACCCTGGAGCCGTTCCATTTTTTTTAGATATAGTGTTCAATCTTGTTCCTTACACAGTTCTGTGAAAGAAACTTTGGTGAATATGGGGATGGGGGGCCTGTTCCAAAGGCTTTCCGGCCACGACATCGCTAGAGCAAGAGTTTGGTTCTTAAAACTGCAATAAGTCAAACTTAGTCCCATGTTACTCTTACAGGGACGTCCTTTCTTGCTGGTTCTCTGTATTATTTCATGAACAATCCCTCTAAGAACAGCCAGGGGTTTTATTGGGTGTTTTCCAGATGCCTTCTTGAGGGGTGTTCTGGGTATGTCCCCCAGCAAGGAGACTGAGACTGCAAGGAGACTGGAGCAGCTGTGTCTCTCAGCTCACCTGGGGAGGCTTTGGGGTTTCACTGGCAATTCTGCAGGAGGTTTCTGTGTAGAGGGACGTCAGAACTGCTTGTCCCTGCCCTGTGTCTCTGGATTAGCAGAAGAAGATGGATCGATGTCCTGCTTTCTCTTATGTGCTGCTGTAATCCTCCTCCGACCTCTTGAACCCCTCCCCTCTTTTGTATCAGCCACCCGCAACACCTAGCCCTCTTGTTTTCTCCAGCCCAAAAACAAATACAAACAGTGGGCATAGAAAGTATTCAAACCCCTGTAAATTTTTACCTCTTCGAAAAGTTGCATTTGCCAAAAAAACACATTTCTTTTTATTTCTCAATAATCTACAATGAGTGCCCCAACCTGCCAGCAAAAATAAAGGAAGACTTTCCGTGGGCAATATGAATAAAAATAAAGTTTACCCTCAAATACAAAAAAGAGATTTTAAACGCACACCTTGTGTGTCTGAAGCTACATTAACCTCCTATTGTAACAGTAACATCTGTCCACATTAGAGGGCCTCAGCTCTGATCTGTTTGCTCAGCTGCTGGACAGGACAAGTTAAAAACAATGGAAGGAAGAAATTCTTATCAAGAATGATGTCCAGGCTTTTGACCTGAGGGCATGGAGAGGCAGAGAACGAGCTGATGTGGACTGAATAACTGTCATGTCTGTTGGAGAATGCAGAGTACAACAACAAGGAGTTCAGCTTCATTAATATTCAGTTTGGCAAAGTTTGAGGCACACAAGGATGGAATCTCATGAAGTTACAGAGAGGTGTTTGGTTTTCTGAAGCAACAGAACTTGGAGGCTTTTTTCTTTAAGGTTTAATAAAATCCTTTACTTTTTTTAACTAGTGCAAATATTTAAACTCTTCTTTGTATAGATGTTATTTAGCCACAAGCTAATTGACTTAATTAGCTTGGATTGCATGTCGTGTGTCTTTCATAACCAGCATTTACCTTCTAGGTGACGTCAGCATTGGGATCAAATGTGCCCCTGGTGTGGTTGGACCTGCTGAGGCTGACATTGACTTCGACATCATAAAAAATGACAATGACACGTTCACAGTGAAGTACACACCACCAGGCCCTGGCAAGTACACTATTATGGTGCTGTTTGGTGATCAGGTAAGAGTAAAAAAAAAAAAAACTCAACTTATAATCCTTCTCTTTGAACAACACTATCAGGTCTTTCCCTTTTACTGTAAACACAGGAAATTCCCATCAGTCCCTTCAGAATAAAGGTGGATCCATCCCATAATGCAGCTAAGGTCAGAGCAGAAGGACCTGGACTCAACAAAACTGGTAAGATTTCTTAGATTTCTCAGTCAAGGACATGAACCCCCAAAGGATACCTGATCAACTCCAGACCAAACACGGAGGGACAACACAGAGAATTGATCAAAAAACAAACAACGAGCCAACAAACTGCAATAATGCAAAGTGACCAAAGTAAAAGGTGGGAAAAATAAACTATGACAGACCACCTGGCTCAAGTCAGTGGACTTGTATAGTGTTCATCCTCAGACTAGGAAGTTAGGGAATTTGTAGTTTTCCATACATGCTTCCGACCAAAGACTAAAAATGGGATCCAGTTTCTCTATTTTGACAGTCAGCGATAAGAGTATGAGAAAATAAACCAGTAAAAGCTTTCAGAACACTGCAGCTCAGCTATTTCTCCAAGGGGACTCTAGGGACAACGTTCCCAAGAAAGATCAACAGCCCAATGCTGACACCAAACAGTGCTGGCAAAGTGCACCCCTACACCCCAAGGTACTGAATGTTTACCAGAATTTTTGGGATCCTGACAGGTTTTTTTCAGCCTATGTAGCCTTTACCACAACCCAGAATGCATCTGTCAACTTCCTTAGGAGTCATACAGACTATCCAGACTCAATAAGACTCCTCCAGATCAATAATATCCTTTAGGGTTAACATTTACCACTGGTTTAATAGTTTGCTGCTTAAGCAGGCACATTATGGCATTAAAAGGATTCATTAAAGTGATTAAAGCCATTTGCAAACAAACAAGAATGTTTCTTTGTTCACCATCCTCTTCAGTCCCAGGAGAGTTCATCTTTAGCGAGTCTCTGCAATTTACCCGAGAATAACTTTGGTTTTTGTGTCAAAATTGCTGATGCTTAAAACTATTTAACAGCCTGTTAAACCGAAACGGTAGAGCACATTTATATTTTATATTATATTATATATTTCATTTGTGTTAATCTGGGTTTTAATCTTAATCCTTTTACCTTTTCTGTGAAAAAGCAATCTAAACAAAAAAATACGAAGAATAAAAAAAATGTATCGAGCATTTCTTGACTTTTGTAAGTGACCATGGTATAAGCAGGATAAGTTCATTATCAGAAATTAACGCACTTCACCGAAGACAGTTCAGGCTTCCACGGCATGTGTTCATTTCTGATAATGCACAAGTTGGCGGCCATTACCCCTTACATAAACGAAGTCCAAGACTGCTTTCTATTAACTACGCCTGTGATGGAATTGACTTGGATAAAATAGATCTATACAAATCTATTATTATTATTAGTAGTATTATAACAGTAACATCATTCTATTTAGGTGACCAGCAGATGTCCTGGAAAGGTTTTTGGTTTGATTCCCATTCTAAAAAAGCAAAAGAAGAGGAAAACTTGACCCTACAAGGGCCTCCCTCTCCAGTCACTGGAGTTTGAGAGGACGCAAAAGAGACAGAATAACACAAATATCTGTCGTCAAACTAAATATGTTTGTTAGTGACTGCAAGTGTGAGAGAGTAGGACTAAGTAAGACATATTCAAAAACAGGAGATCCAGGTTAGTAATTGGAAAAAATGATGTCGTAGATGATGAAGTAAGGAGCACAAATATTTATTCAAAACATGTAGTTGAGGAGAGAGTAAAAGTTGCTTAAATTTTTGATACTCAGTACAAGTACAAAGTGGCCAAAAAACATCCTGAAGTAAAGTAAGAAAGTCAATTTACTCAAGTACTTTGCAACTCTGTTTATTAATACAACTATAACCATCCTGTGCTGCCAGATTATGTTTGACAGAATAGATCATAGGATTATAAAAACATAAAAAAAAAACACAGGGGGGTTCTGCCATTTAAGAACAGGATGATTAGGAAGAAAGACTTTAAAAGGTTTAAGTCCACACCCCTGCCTATCTAAAATAAGGACAATAATAATAATAATTTTGCATGAATTGATATTAAATAAAATCAGCAGTCTTTCTAAAAATAAATCCCTCACCTTGAGTTACACAAATAAAACACCAGGCAGCCATGTGTTCATTTTTTGTGTAAAGATGGACTTTTAAATAAAGGAATTCATGAAAAATAGCACATTTACCTCACAGCAATAAGGCCCTGGTTTGAATTCCGGCTGGGTGTATGCGTGGGTTTTCTCCGAATACTCTGGCTTCCTCCCAGAGTCCAAAAACATGCATCCTCCCATCGTCCAACAGTAACCAGGCTAGGGTTTTTGACAAAAGGGATAAAGTGGGTTAAGAAGATGGATGGACAAAGCCTCCAATATTCATGTGAAGAACTTTATAATGTGTTACTTGTGGTTCTTTCTTTTGGGAACAGGATGTTAGGGCTGGGTGAAGCGCACCTGTAGTCTGAGTTCCTGATCCAATGTCTGGCATGTTTTCTTGTCATTTCACTGGGGTGCTTCAGGTGTGGAAGTGGGCAAACCCACTCACTTCACTGTTTACACAAAGGGAGCTGGAAAAGCCCAACCTGAGGTTCATTTCACTGGAAGGGCTAAAGAACAGGCCGTGAGGGACTTTGAAACTATTGACAACCATGACTACTCATACACAATCCGCTACACGCCAGTTCAACAGGTAACATCTTATCACGTATGCGGTGACATTACAAAATCCCTCAGTAACCTGCAGTTTTTGTGTCTCCAAGGGAAACATGTCTATCACAGTGTGTCATGGAGGAGATCCCATTCCTCAAAGTCCATTCAGCATCAAGGTGGCCCCCCCACTAGACCTTAACAAGGTCATTGTTCAGGGCCTGAATAGCAGTGAGTACCGACTGTTGAATCACTTCCAAACTGTTGTTCAAATTGCTTACTAAAAGAAAAGGACACTTTTGTTCAGTCTAATATTTCAGTTTTATAAAACCTTTCAAAATCTCACCCCAAAAATCAGTTCATGTTTGTATCCCTTTGAATGCAAACCACAGGGGTGGATGTTGGCAAAGAGCAGGAGTTCTCTGTCAGCACCTGTGGTGCCGGAGGTCAGGGGAAATTTGATGTAAAGATCATCTCTCCATCACAACATGAAGTGCCTTGCAAACTGGAATGCTGCTCAGGCAATGAGGTGCATTCTGTAATGTATGTCCCCCGAGAGGAGGGCCCGTACAGGGTGGATATGAGCTATGATGGAAACCCTGTCCCTGGAAGTCCATTCTCTGTGGAGTGTGTGATGCCTCCAGACCCCTCAAAGGTCAGTATAGGACTGAGATTTACCTACGAGATCTTGTGGAGCACTTGTCATTCAGTGGAATCCTACGACAGCACAATATGTGCTCAATATGTAATTCTGTGACACTCAATATGTAATCCTGTGACACTCAATATGTAATCCTGTGACACTCAATATGTAATTCTGTGACACTCAATATGTAATTCTGTGACCCCTGCTTTTTGTAAGACTCTATTTCATTCAGGGATTTGTAATCAATTGAGGGTACTAAGCATATACTTAATGGAACATTTTCCTGCTTTATTATGTATTTAAAATTAAAGTTTCCTAACAAATGAGTAACAATGAGTTGACCTAGCATAGGATATTTGAATCTTGAAAAAACAGCGGCAGAATCACAAGTCAGGGTTTGAATTACTCCATTTGTTGACTGTATTTTTTTGATACTGGGAATAAACACACTTTGCTAGAACTTAAATGTTTGACGTGATTTAACTTTGAGTATTTTTGACTCATCTCATTGACTGACTGCAGAAACCAATCAAAATCAATTCCCCTACAACTTTATCCTGCTGGATTTTTGGCACATTTCTCCTCCAGAGCTAAATAAGATATCAACATCCAATCGCATGCAATGATCAGTTGCTAGAATTGTGCTATTATTTCTGATACCATATACTACTATTGTTTGTTTTAGTATGAGCGTGTGTATGTGCGCCCATGCAAACATATAGCAATACAATTTTCAGATGTACAGTTTAACTACCGTATAGACCAGAGCAGGAGACAGTGCATCAACTTTTTGATTCCACAATCATCACTTATGGTCCACATCCATTCCTTGTCCAAATATCGTATTAATGTGATGAAGCATCTAATGTCAAGCCAAAGTTTAAATTGTTTGTTTTTACTTATCTGGTGTAGTCATCTGTTGTTCTGCTTGTTCACTCTGCAGGTACAGGCCTATGGTCCAGGTCTTCAGGGTGGTGTTGTGGGTAAACCTGCCCCTTTTGCCATTGACACTAAGGGTGCTGGTACAGGAGGTTTGGGTCTAACAGTGGAAGGTCCTTGTGAGGCCAAGATTGAATGCCAGGACAACGGAGATGGATCTTGTTCTGTGTCTTACTTTCCCACTGAGCCCGGCGAGTATGCCATCAACATCCTCTTCGCAGACCAGCACATTCCCGGATCCCCCTTCAAAGCTGTGGTCCAGTCTTTGTTTGACCCCAGTAAGGTAACAGCCCAGGGGTCTGGCCTGGAACGAGGCAAAGTCCACGAGCCTGGAGCCTTTGTGGTGGATTGTTCCAAGGCTGGAGAAGCTGAGCTCACCATTGAGATACTTTCAGACTCTGGAATCAAAGCTGAAGTTCAGGTTCAGAACAATGATGATGGGACGCACTCCATCACCTACATCCCAAAATGCCATGGCATGTACAACATCACCATCAAATACGGAGGACAAGTTGTTCCCCAGTTCCCCTCCCGCCTGCAGGTGGATCCAGCTGTGGATGCTAGTGGGGTGAAGGTCTATGGACCAGGAGTGGAACCCAGAGGTGAGGTTCTAGCGGACAATGAGATTTGGTGGTACCTGAAGACAATGATTGACACCTGACCCTAACCCTTTCAAAGTTGTCTTTATTATCAGGAAAACTGGTGTGCATTAGTATTATGTTTTTTATTGAGAGAACTTTTTCCCATTTGTGATTAACTGGTGCAGTCGATCACTAGAAATATAGTGGAAATGCTATAGTCAGTGACGTTCTAAAAAGAAGGATCTCTGTTGCAGGTGTCCTCAAGGAGGTAGCGACTCACTTTGCAGTTGACACTGGAGCTCACTACAAGAGCGGGAGCAGCAATGTCAAAGTCCACATCTCAAACCCGTCCGGCACCAGCACGGACACCCACATAACAGAAATTGAGGATGGGACTTACAGAGTGGAATATACACCCTTTGAGGATGGTGAGGCTCAGGGGGCACACGATTTTACTAAACTGAGTGCAGCTTCAGTTTAGGTGGTTTAGAGTTTATAACCATGTGGCTCAAAACTCATCTGTCTCCCTCTTCAACAGTGGAAAGGATTGGAGCAGGAAGTTGTGTTTGGGAACTTCTGTGTACATTTTTTTTCTGCACTTTCAGAGAACAATTCCCAAGCAAAAGCCACATTTTTCTTCTTTCATGTTCAGCTGCTCATTCAGGTGTCTTCACGTCAGAAAACAGACATCGTGTCAGTGGCATAGTGGGCATAGTTTATGAGATATAAACAATAATCATTTAACCTCTGGACTTCAACAAACTGTTGTTGTGTCCTGTTTACCCAACTTAAACATCGCCAACAGGGTGCTGACTACTGGAAATGTATGATGTTATGTCTTTCCTAAACTGACAGAATAAATAGCAAACCACCTGTTAGTTATCTGAGCTTCAAATGTCAGCCTTTTGCACATCTTACCTATTTCTTTCTCAATTAAAATTTAACACACGGGTGTGTGTCTGTGCGCAGGACTGCACCTGATTGAAGTACTCTTTGACGAGGTTCTGGTCCCAAAGTGTCCCTTCAGGGTGTTAGTAACTGAAGGCTGTGACCCAAGTCGAGTGGAAGCTTTTGGTCCAGGTCTGGAGGAGGGTCTGGTGAACAAACCAAATGTCTTCACTGTGGAAACCAGGTTTACTTTACACATTTCTTTTCTTTGCACCCTGAAGAACAGCATTTTTTGCAGTTTCACATTTTTAATTTCTTCAACTAAATCTTGCTTTGTTTGATCTCAGAGGAGCAGGCACTGGAGGTCTTGGTTTGGCAATTGAAGGCCCTTCAGAGGCGAAAATGTTCTGTAAAGACAACAAAGATGGCAGCTGCAGTGTGGAATACATACCTTTTACTCCAGGGGAGTATGATGTCAACATCACCTTTGGAGGCCTTCCCATTCCAGGTAAAAAAAAAATCCAGCCAGTTCAGATATTGGTAAAGCCTTAGTCCCAGCTGTCCTTACGGATCCGAACAACCCAAAAACCTGCGGCACCCGTACGTCCAACCCTGTATGGGTTAATCCCCCCTGTATGGGTGCATGTGTCTAAGGCTTAACCCTGCACGTTCCCAATCAAATCCTGCCTGCAGTGAAGCCACTGTGTATGTTTATCCGACAGGAAGTTCGTTTCGTGTCCCGGTTCGAGAGCTGGTTGATCCTGGTAAAGTGAGGTGTTTAGGTCCTGGCCTAGGGAGTGGAGTCCGAGCTCATGTTCCTCAGACCTTTACTGTTGACTGCAGCAAGGCGGGAGTAGCCCCCCTGGAGGTTCAACTCTGCGGGCCAACAGGTAAAAGAGTAAAGTCAAGATTTGATGCACACCGATCCTTTGAAGTTATCAGCCCACTGGGGGCTCCTAATAGTGTTTATGTCCACCTGTCTAGATGAAATTCTAATTCATCTTACAAACAAACACCTTCTCACACTCAGTATAGAGTCCTGTGACCACATAACAAGCTTCATTAACATGTCAGAATTTATGCAAAAAGAAAGCTACATGAAACTGATCCACATGTGTGTTGTTTCAAGCACATCATTTGAGCAACTGCAAAGGTCATTAGCCTATCCCCACCCATCAGGACATTTACTCCTATTATTTTACCCACAGAACCCTTAGTGTCGTAGGCGATCCTACACATCCCTCATGCAGCCTTTTCAATCTGCTGGGAGGAAAAAAGTGCATTCTCTGGACCAGAACTGACAGGCTAAAGGACAGTTTCATGCACCAGACTATCAGGAAGTAGAGGTTGCTCCTCTCCCTCTGACCCTCAGAAGCCCTTTTCTTGGCCTTATGTTACTTTATTCAGCAATTCTCTTTATATGTGTTTTACATGTAGAAGAATGAGACACAACATAGACTTTGACCAAAGGCTCTTAATGTCAGATGATTGTTCATTGTTTAGGTAAAAGTTCTTCACTTCTTTATCTGCAGAACGTTTATGGTGTTCTGTTGGAAGAAGTTGATGTTTGAAACTCTGTTCTAGTCATGACTTTGCTTTTTGTGTGCATGGTCTGACTGCATTTGTGCTTGTTGGCTTCGTGTCACTGCTGAAACAGCTTCTGCATATCCCTAGGTGTGGCAGAGCCGGTCAGCATCACAGACAACGGTGATGGTACTCACACTGTCACCTACACTCCTGCTAACGACACATTGTACACCATTTATGTGAAGTACGCCGACCAGCAAGTGCCGCGCAGGTTTGTGTCAAGAAGTTTTTGAAGGCCTCGATGTCTCTCTCTAAGGTGTGACCTCTTTGGTTTCTTCTCTCAGTCCTTTCAAAATCAAACCATTACCAGCTCATGACGCCAGTAAGGTTCTAGCCAGTGGACCAGGCCTAAATGCAGCAGGCGTATTGGCCAGTTTCCCAGTTGAGTTCACCATTGACGCTAGAGATGCTGGAGAAGGCTTACTGACAGTGCAGATTTTGGTGAGTCCAGCTTCCCCAGAGGAGCCAGAAATGTCCATGGCTTCACAAACCAGAGCACAAGCATGAAGTCTGACTTCAAAAAGTTTACACTAGAGTACCTGGTGATGGGAGGTGTTCGCTTTGGTGTGATCTGTCTGTGGATCTACCAACCCTTTTTCAACCCAAACTGGGGGCGCCTGTTGCTCTTACTGCAGGATCCGGACGAGTGCAGGCGCCAGGCCTCGGTGTTTGTGGAGGACTGGGGCAGGAGGGTTTGGGAGACACACATAGTAAAGAAAACCATCCCCTTCAGTATTCTGAAGAGAGGCTGTGTAAGGCCTGCACACCCCTTTCACTCCCATCCCCATTTTAACTTACATTTCCATTTGCATCCGCACCCCTAATTTCTATGCCGTATCAGAACAGATAAAATATGTTTCAACATGAACTTTGTTTTAACCCTTTAACGCCAAAGCTTTAACGTTGACGTTCTTTGACTGTCGTAACTCTTCGAGCATTGCAGAACGAATGTAAGTCTCAGAGAAAAGCTGCTCTGTGTCGTTATGAAAAGCCACTTTTCTCCTTGTCCGAATCAGCTGATTTGCAGTGATTGCGTGAACAGTCAAAAAGATCCAGTATGGCAAAGAGTGTGTTTTTTAAGTATCCCCGGCAACAGCTGTGGTTTTAAATAGTTAGAGGAGTTTGTTTTCATGGCAACAATGTTTTCTTTTTTTTTTAATGAGAAAATAGTATCACCCCGGTTTGTGCATGCATAATTCTATTGTAACTCATACAATACATGTTGTGCAGAAGTACAAAAATGACAAAACTCAAAAATACACTTGTAAACACTTTAAAAATTACTCACGAATCGCTTGTTACGTACGCACAAAACCGCATTCACGCACAAATCTGATGTGAGACTCATTACGTCTCCAAGATTTTATGCATAATTGATGCACTAAAATGCTGGTAGAATGCTGGGTCCTCAGAGTTTTCTATCAGCTGCTTTGAACTTAGATTGTGAACATTAACTGGTGAGAGAATTCATATAAAAAGTCTAAATATACGTTTTAACAAAACACTCAACACTAAAGTGTCCCTGTTCTCATCGCTCCGTTGCCACGGAACTCTTCCTCAAGCAGTGCGGAAGTGCGGACACCTAGAGAGCAGACAGAGATGATCAGCCCTACGTCTTGCTCCGCTCTCTGGGTGTGGAGAAGGACCTCCTCCTGCTGCATAAGGGGAGGGAATTGTGCCGTGAGGGAACGATGAGTCGATCAGCTCTACACCCGGCTCTCTGGTGCAAGCAGGCATTTGAGGAGTCCGCTCCCTGCGTGTTTAGAAGCGGAGCTTCTAAAAACCACAGATCGGAGCTGGCCAGTGAGCTGATCAACCTTCTCCGCTCTGTGGGTGTTGAGAAGGGCCTCGTGTTGCCATCGCCATGTTTTGCTGTTGTGTTATTTTTTCTCCACCAGAATGGTTGTGTCCGTCAAAGAATGATAGTTTCTCCAGACTATAGATCTGGATCGCATTTGGAGCCAGCACAGGGATAAAGAGGCTCTGGAAAGATCCATTTACTAGATCCTGAAAACCACCATCATACTAATTTTATTAAGTATTTTATTAAGTATTTTAGAGAAAATCTTTCTTACCCCATGTCCTGCCTCCACCCTCACCATCCACTGCCTCTTCTGTGGAGCATCTAGATCCAGTTAATAATGGAACATAAAGATGTGGTTTCAGTTCTGCACTAACTGGAGGGCTTCTTAAACCGGCCTGCAGTGATCTGTTTGGAGCTTTTCTTTTTATGTCTTTAGCTGCTTTGTCTAAAACAAAATGCATGTTTGATGAACTGTCATTGAGTTTCCATTGGTAGAAAAAAGTTGCACTAAAAAAGGTAAAAATATGTTCAACCATTTCTGAAAACTGCTGTCATGACAGAAAGTGCGACCTGTTGCTCATGAGGCTGAGGCGCTCCTCAGAATACTGGAATTGTGCTGTTTGAGCTGGAAAAAAACTCGACAGTTCTCATCTTACGACAATGACAGCCTGTTTTAATAAATGAATTGGAATAAGAAAACATATTTTTCCCATCTTTGACACCCTGTTTGCATTTTAATCACACCGAAAACTGAATTATTCATCCTCGTCTGTTGTGATCTGGAATATGTTCCAAGGATCCCAAAGGAAAACCCAAGAAGGCAAACATCAGAGACAACAGAGATGGGACGTACACAGTGTCCTACGTCCCAGATTTGACTGGCCGCTACACCATCACCATCAAGTATGGAGGAGACGAGATTCCTTACTCACCTTACCGCATCCACGCTGCGCCCACTGGAGATGCCAGCAAGTGTCTGGTCACAGGTTAGACTCCTCCCACTCCTTCTGTTTACGTCCTGATGGTGTGTCAGCATCCCTGATTGCTGTTGTTTCCATGCAGTGTCCATTGGAGGTCACGGGCTCGGTAAGTGATCGCAGTGATACACACAAGTGTTGATGCTAAGATTTATCATTCTTTTGAGCTTTTCCTCATTGTTAAGCACATTTGTGACACGTACAAAACATAGTGGTGGCGCAGCTTTTCCAGGTCACTGAAAATCACTATACAGTTTGATCTTTAAATTGTGATGTTTTCAGGATTTATACTTTTGTTTGAAACAGCTCAGAACCTCTCCTTTCTGCATGTTGGCTGTCTGTTAAGGATCAGGTCTTGGCCCTACTATCCAGATTGGAGAGGAGACGGTCATCACTGTGGATGCAAAGGCTGCAGGAAAAGGAAAAGTCACCTGTAAAGTGTCAACACCAGATGGGGGGGAACTGGATGTGGACGTGGTAGAAAATGCAGACGGAACATTTGACATTTACTACACCGCTCCGGAGCCTGGGAAGTACGTCATCACTATCCGGTTTGGGGGTGAGGAAATTCCCAACAGCCCCTTCCACGTGGTGGTAAGTTTCTGTCATGAAGACACATGAAGAACACCTGGGTGGATAATTTGGAATATCCTCCTACACATGCACGAGGAATCACGCATAATACACCCAGACACACACACACGACTAGACTCAGAACTTTTGAAGATGATTCTTAATCTAAAACGGGTTTCATGTTCAAATTTCATGATTTGCTTAAAAAAAGTTATCTGAGAAATTTCTACCAACTTGTTGTGTTTTAGTGTTTGGTTGTGAGTCTTTGAGTGCCTCTCAGTGAATCTTTTTTGGTGAATCTAAGACAATGCGTTATATGAGTATCATTGTCATCTAAATTTCTAAATAAGTAAAAATTGCTGCGCTAATCGATAAAGTAAAAAAAAAAATCTTTACCAGATGAAGTTCAGTTACTGTTCAATGAGAAAGTAGGTGGAAACAGCTTAACGGGTCACTTAAGCCTAAAAACTATTTCCATAAAAAGAACAAATGAGTTTTTGTAGACCAATAAGATGGGTTTAATTATGAAACACATTTGGAGAAGAATGAAATCAATATATGAGCATGAAGCAGGTTAAACGTGAATTCACTCTTTTCTTCATGTTCTGAGTTGTAGTGTTAATGAAGTTGTTTCATGAATGGTCACAGAAGGTGTATGAAATGTATTTGGGAATTTTACTTATTCTGTTTTCTATTATGTTGTGAATAACCACTTTAGTCGTATTTTGGTTAAGAATACATATTTTTCTAATTTGTATTATTTGTATCTGTTTGATGTAATTCATTGTCTTCATTTGCTCTGACTTTACTTTTAATTTTTCCAGAATATTTGAGTCTACTTTATTAACATCTGTTTTATGTTTGACCGAAACAAATAATGTTTGAGACTGAAATCTCCATCAAATTGGACTGTTTGCTAAAGTTCTTTGCTGCTCTTGTATTTAATCTTGAAATGTTCTGTCTCTGGTTTAGGCCACAGATGGTTCAGTGGGTCCTGCTGATGGGATGGAGCCCACACTGCGCCCCTTTAGTCTGGTCATTCCCTTCACAGTGCAGAAAGGACAGATCACAGGTACGATGAGGTGTCCGAGTACTTCTATGTCTGTCAGAAACCCCAATGCTTGCACTCATTACTCAACAAATTAAGTCTCTTCATACTGACCACCTCCTTTATGGTCTCTACCAACTGCATTTGTACAGCACAACTTTACCAACAACTGCTATACATCTTCAGGGATTATCCCATGGAGGCGTGGGTCAGAGGTTTCTGTTTCCCTTGTTCAGATTCATCATCTCTGAGCTCGTTTCCAATAATCTTCAAATTACTATCCAACAGTAAAAGCCATAATGAAAACATCTAGATAACTAAATGTGAACCAAGTTTCAAAGTCACAACAGGAACAATGGTGAGCATGTTCACTTTTAGACGTCTTTTTCAAATCAAAATCTGTTTTTTAAGTCGTTTTCCTACAGTGGTTACCTCTCTTGCCTCATAGCAACAAGGCCCCTGGTTCAAGTCCCGGCTGGGGGACCTGAAACTGCGTCACCAATGGGGGACCTTTCTGTGTGGAGTTTGCATGTTCTCCACGTGCATGCGTGGGTTTTCTCTGGGGACCCTGGCTTCCTCCCACCGCCCAAAAACATGCTTCATAGGTTAAATGGTTATTCTAAATTGTCCGTAGGTGTGGATGTGAGTGTGTGATTCCGGCCTCTGCGACAGATTGGCGACCTGTCCAGGGTGTTCTCTGCCTTTGCCCACAAGTGGCCGGGTTAGGGTCTGGCAACCCCGTGACCCAGAAAGGGATAAAACGGTATAGAAAATGAATGATAATCGATGGAGGAAAAAAATCTTTAAAATTTGATCAGGAATACTTAAGAAAAAACACAAAATAAACCTGTTAGTTAACTGTAGGGGTGTAATGATTCATTTTAATTCAATTCATATAATATTTGGTGGTGGCTGAAAGGAGGCTTATTGGATATTGGTGTGATTGGATAGATCATATTAAATCTGGCTCGGTAACCTTAGATGGATCCAGGACATCTTTAGTCAAAATTTCAACCAGTGTGACTCAGATCAATACCTTGTACTGAACTGTGCAGGTGAAGTTTTCCAGATTCCTGGTATTTCTTGCAGGATAATCAAGTGTAAATTACATATGTGAACAAACAAACAAGTCAACAAGAATGAATGTCAAATCCATTCACATTTTGTTTGATAAAGTTCAGTCCACTGTTGTTTTTCCACATCAAAATAAAACAAAGAGAACATTAAAAGAACATTCTACCACACTGTATAATCACGTCTTTACTAAATTTAAAGTGTTTCCACACATTGGACTGTAATGATATTTTTTGCTGCATCACATGTGTGTTGTCCGCTATGATGGAACTTAGTAGTTTTACATCAAAGTAGAATAAACCTTCTGTACTTCAATCCAAATGGTGTTTTCCAAGATCGATTATCAACTTACTTCGTTTGAAATGATTTTTTATTTGTATAGGTTGATTTGATTAGCAGTTTGCCTCAGAAAGATGGATGTGGTTGGATGAATCGATCAATCGATCAATCGTCACACCCTTACTGAACTGACTGTCAAGCAGTTCATCCTTCTGGCACGTAGAGGGCAGTCCTGAAACAATTGTACTTTGATTAAACACTGACAGAGATAGATAAAGTCAGTGTTAGTGTTTCCATACATTGTGAATTGTGGGACGGACGTAAAAAAAGAAACAAGAAAATAACTGTATGGTCTTTTGGAGGAAAAAATAATTAAAAGTCAGGGCTTTGAAGCAGAATCGTTCTGTTTGGAACATCTCAGTATTCTTGTTGAATTTTAGAGGTTTGTGTCCAGAACATTTCAAACAGGGAATACTTCACGTTTGGTTGTAATCTGTACCATAAGAACCAAACTCTGTCAACAATGTTTTTGCTGACGGCCCTTTTTCAGGACAAGTCAAAATGCCTTCTGGACAAACGGCTCAACCGGACATCACTGACAACAGGGATGGAACTGTTCTGGTGAAGTACTCCCCGACAGAACGAGGCCTTCATGAAATGGACATCAAGTATGATGGCAGTCACATTCCCGGTAAGTTTTGAAAGAACTTTCACCCTCGTCTTACTGCTTTGCTTTGTTCTTACCACACCTTGTTCCCCATTAACCTCATTGCTACTACAATTCACTGCTCCACTACATTCTTGCTCCTTCTCTCAATTCCTTTCTCTTACTCCACCATGTGTGCCCCTCCACATTCTTGCTCCCCCTCACTGCTCCACCTACACCTTTGACCTACAACCTATTCCTGGTCCATCATGTTGTGCCTCCATCTCGCTCCTCCACTTTGTTCCTGCTCCACCTCAATTCTCGCTTTAGCTTGTCTGTGTTTAAACTTTTGCACCACCTTGTTCTCTCTTTGGTTTCTCTACATTGTTTCTACTTCACTCCACTGCTCCATCTCATTCCTGTTCCACCCTATTCTTGGTCCAGGAAGGCGTGCTCATACAGGAAATTGCTTCATTTTAACCTTCAGCAGATACGTATGTTTTTTGGAGCATTCATTTTAGGGGTATTTAGCTTCATTCATATTTTCTTTCCAGGAAGCCCACTCCAGTTCTTTGTCGATGCTATCAACAGCGCTCATGTGACGGCATACGGTCCAGGTTTGAGCCATGGCATAGTGAATGGAGTAGCCTCGTTTACCATCATCACCAAAGATGCGGGAGAAGGTACTATGATGATGTGAATGGTAGCTCTTCTGAATGATTTGATCGAAAGGATTTTGCTCCCCTTTTTGCTGTGTGTTTGTGTGGTTTCAGTCACAGTTTAACAACTAATGTCAAAGTTTCAGAGCCTTGTCAGGGCTTTAGAAATCAAAATCATTTTCAAACATTTTTAGAACTTCATCTTCTTTACCCATAAACCTGTCTTTGGCTGCTTCACCTATTAACACTGCAGCTTTGGCTCCAGTGTTTAAATTCTTTTGACTACCATAACTCTCCAACTGTTTAGGCAATAAACAAAACTCCAGTGGATTCTGAAGCCGAGAAAAGGAGCCTTGCGCCATTGTGCAACACTACGAATGTGCAAAGCTTATATGTGGTCACTTTCTCTAACAAAATCAGCGGATTCACAATGATTGCGGAAACGGTCGAGCAGTTACGTCTTGTCAAAGAGCGTGTCATGTAGGTTTTGCTGCCGATGCTTATTGTTGTTGCGATGTTAAAAGGTTAAAAGTGCCTGATCATTATTTCACAGTTGGTCACAAAGTTTTTCAGTGTTCTCTGCTCCCAGTAAACATATTAATGAGCTTTCAAAAAGCTCAGATCACGCCCAACACATCAAGATTATTGCTTTGGACTTTACTTTTCTGGGTTCAACTTCTTTTTTCACGTTTTTTGTCTTTTAGATTTGTTTAACAGATCTGTTTTAACACATTTGAGGAACAATGCAGGCTTTAATTGATTTAATACCACAGAGAAAACAATAAACATTTTTGTTGTTAAGTATTTATACAAAGAAATTGAACGCAAAAGGTAACATTAATCTGAAAGCTTTAATGCTGCTATGATAGGATGTCAGTGGAATAAAGATTAGACCAAGGACAGAAAAGAGTCAAAACAAAAAACTAAATATGTTCAGAATCCTGTCTTCTGCTTCTCTTTACAGGTGGTTTGTCTCTTGCAGTTGAAGGTCCGTCCAAAGCAGAGATCAGCTGTAAAGACAACAAAGATGGGACGTGCATTGTGTCTTACATGCCTACGGCACCTGGAGACTACAACATAATAGTCAAGTTTGATGATAAACACATCGCCGGCAGTCCATTTACTGCCAGGATCACTGGTACAAAAACTTCTCTGATTCTCTGATTTTAAAAGCTGATCTGATCGTCCTGCAGTCAGAGGAACCACTAACATTTCATTGAGAAGTGAAAAACCCAGCTGGAATCAGTTTTCATTGCTTCATTGATTTATAAAGATATTTTTATGTATGTGTACGCAGCATGTATGTACCGTTGTTTCATTTCAAATAACAGCGCGAGGTTGGTTTGTTTTGTTCTCCAGGTGAAGAGCCCATAAGGACACCCCAACTCAATGTTGGGACAGTAACGGACGTCTCTTTGAAGATCTCTGAGACTGACCTGAGCAGCCTGACGGCGACTATTAGAACGGCTTCTGGTTACGAGGAGCCGTGTCTCCTGAAGAGACTTCCCAACAAACACATCGGTGAGTTCTGCATTCATCTCTTTTGGGCCCAAACCAAACACAACCTGTTTTCATGAAAAACTGAGCTGGCTGATTACCTTCATTAGACTGATTATTCAGACTTTAAGTCATTTTTCAATCCAAACTTTAACGCAAAGTGTTATTGTTTGTCCTAATGTGGGTTAGCTTGTCCTAGCTTCTCCTTGGTCTCGTTTCATTATGATCTAAACTAAATGAAACAATCAAATCGGCCCAACATCCTTGTGTCTTCAGGAATCTCCTTCACACCCAAGGAAGTTGGAGAACATGTTGTGAACGTGAGGAAAAATGGCAAACATGTGACCAACAGCCCATTTAAAATCATGGTAGGTCAGTCTGAAATTGGAGATGCCAGCAAAGTAAAAGTTTATGGTCAGGGGCTAGTGGAGGGACGCACCCTTGAGGTCTCTGAGTTTGTGGTGGACACCAGAAATGCAGGTACGCATTTTAAACTCATCCCAGGCTCTTGACACAGATTCCAGTGCTCATCATCATAATGGTGTGGTTCTGCAGGTTATGGAGGGTTGGGTCTCTCCATTGAGGGGCCCAGTAAAGTGGACATTAACTGTGAGGACGTAGAGGATGGAACCTGTAAGGTCACTTTCTGTCCTACCGAACCTGGAAGCTACATCATCAACATCAAATTTGCTGATGAACATGTTCCAGGTAGGAACGGCTGCCTTGTTTAGTTTTTCATTGCAACCATCCCCCTTCATAACAATCATAATAAAACCGATTTAATTTCAAAAACATATCATTTTAATACTGAGATAGTTGGAGACTTTTGTTTGATTTTCACATTCCGTAATCTCGTTTTCTGTAAACAGGAAGTCCTTTCACAGTGAAGATATTTGGCGAGGGTCGAATAAAGGAAAGCATTACAAGGAAACGCCAGGCTCCTTCCATTGCTACTGTGGGCAGCACCTGTGACCTCAACCTCAAAATACCAGGTGAGTCGTCCCATCAGTATCTTTCTCACATGTCTATACTCCCCTCCACCTCCTCTTTACCTCCTCCTTATCTGGTCATTCTTCCTCTGCAGGAAACTGGTTTGAGATGGTTTCAGCTCAGGAGCGTCTGACCCGGACATTCACCCGCAGCAGCCATACGTACACTCGAACCGAACGCACAGAAATCAGTAAAACCCGGGCCGGAGAAACCAAGAGGGAGGTCCGGGTAGAGGAGAGCACCCAGGTCGGAGAAGATCCCTTCAGAGGCGTGTTTGGAGACTTTTATGGACAAGAGAGTCTGAGTGGGTTCACTTAATCATCGATTAAGATGTGCACGTGGCAACCTGTGTGTCCATTTTTACCATTGTTCTTCAAAACTTGTTTTGCGGTATTTTAGGTAATTCTGAGACTTATTCTGTCTGTGAATCAGACTTATTAATAAAAAACCTAAAAAAGCACAAAAAGAATTCATCTTTTAAAACCCAAAGGACAACCCTTTCTATTTGATTATAATACTAGAGCATTTTGGGTTTTTTCAGTTGAATTGAGTTACACTTTTTTCTTCACTTCCAGTTTTTTCAGTCCGTTTCAAATAATATCAAAGGGCTAACTTGGTCCCAAAATTGTCATGATGAACTTGACATAATAACCACAAACAATAAATCAACTAAACAGTGATTTTAAGTACAAACTATAATATCTCAGATTTTACTGTCCAATTAAGTCCAGTTTAGATCTATTTCAGTTCATCATCTTCATTTAAAAAGGGCTTTAACACTATTCAAGTTGAACAAAATGCTGTACATTAAAGACCAATCATCCTAAAAACACATTTAATAAATAACTGAATAAAAACATGAAAGCATCATATATTAAAGCTCAAAGGTAAAAACATAAAAAAAAAAAAACATGAGGGGAAAACACAATAACACTTGAATGTAAAATAACAGAGCAAAAACTTATATGTGACTGAAAGCGTGGCTTTAAAAATGAGACTGAAGTCAAGTTTAAAAATGGACAGTAAAGATGCTGTTCTAATGTTTAGCATGAAGTTTAGTTTCGAGTTTAGTTCATTTAAAATCATTCCACAGCAATCCAACACGATCGAGTTCAGTTCATTCCAGTTTACCTCCATTCATTTCAGCCCAACTCGGTCTAGTTCAGTATTCAGTTGACCTTTAGCAGGACAGTCAAAAAACAGCTGAAATTAGATTGTATTTGATTATCTGTAAGGCCTGTACAATCAGAATGGGTCAGATCTTATTATTTGTCCCTTTTCCAGCAGAGGCAGGGAACCAGGAAATGACTGCTCATGTGACAAGTCCTGCAGGCAAGACGGAGGAAGCAGAAATTATCAAAGGAGAGGACAGCACGTACAGCGTTCGCTTCATCCCCCATGAAATGGGACCTCACAAAGTCAGCGTTAAATACCGGGATCAGCATGTCCCTGGGAGCCCCTTCCAGTTCACTGTGGGGCCTCTGGGTGAAGGAGGGGCCCATAGAGTACGAGCAGGAGGCACCGGGCTTGACCGGGGAGTGGCAGGAATCCCAGGTGAACTGAGTGTAATTCTGCTATACTTCTAATTTCCCCTCCATCCTTTTAGGTTCCCCTTGTCCTTATGCACACATATAAAATAAATCAGAACGATCGTTTAAACTTAGAAAGAGCTGCCCTCTGGTGGTTACAGTGAAAACTGTAGCAATAAACCTTTATGTGTTTTTGCCCTGCAGCTGAGTTCAGCATCTGGACCAGGGAAGCTGGCGCAGGGGGGCTGTCCATCGCTGTGGAGGGACCGAGTAAGGCTGAGATCACCTTTGAGGACAGGAAGGATGGCTCGTGTGGAGTGGCATATGTGGTTCAGGAGCCTGGTAAGACCCCCACACACACACACACTTATGGTTAGGGATCAGATACTGAACGTGTCCTTTGGTAATCACAGAGGATTGGTGCTGGGTATCTTCCCAAAAAATCCTACTCCATGACCTGCTTGACCAGTTTTGGTGTCTTTGGAATATCTAAACACAAAAATGTTCTAATCTCACTCAGCTTTTGGTTGTGAACTGCAGTGGGCTGCCTTATATCTCTGAAATGGAGATGGTGCACCTCAGGGCAGCAGTGTGCAAAAGATGAAATAGTTTTTTAAATTTAAAGTAACTGCTAAATGGTTCCAGTTGCACAGAAAGGATTTTCATTTGTTTAAAAAAGAGTTTTTGTTAGAAGTTCTTTAATGAAAACACAAATGGGCAAACCAAAACTGTTAAATACCTCTCAGGCTGATGAACTACAGTCATCATTTTTCTGTCTCCAGGTGAATATGAATTATCTATTAAATTTAACGATGAGCACATCCCGGATTCTCCCTTCATTGTTCCCATCGCTAGCTTGTCAGACGATGCCCTGCGTCTCACCCTGACCAGCCTACAGGTGAGGGGACAGCTTGTGATACGACTGCAGACCAGATAAAAGGATATGTGCATATCCAACCGTGATGCTCAAAACCTCTCACGATCCAACTGTTTTAATCTGTTCTGCTCCTCCAGGAAATGGGTCTGAAGGTGGGTCAAGAGGCCTCTTTTGCTGTGCAGCTGCATGGAGCCAGGGGTCTTGTTGACGCAAAGATCCACACGCCATCAGGGGCCACAGAAGAGTGTTGTGTCACTGAGCTGGATGGCGGTAAGACCTGACTGCTGATTATAGGCACAAACAGGAGGCTCACTGATTCCAGTACCAGAAAGGAGATAACAACATGCACTGACCACCAAGACTGATGTCTTTGCGCCACAGATTTTTAACATTTTGATTATGTGAAAAAAATATGAATGTACATCATAACAGTTGATGATCAGTCATTAAGGAGTTCAGTCACAGAGGTGGCTAGTTAGTACAAGTTACTTTTATTTCAGAAAAAAATCTGAAGTACTCCAAAGGTGCGTTTACTGCACCTTACTTTATTCTTTTATATGAGTGGGTTTTAGTCATTGTCTGTCATCAAGTTTTTCATCAAAATCTGTTTTTTTTTATTTTAAATTCCATCAAAGCAAACATTTATGTTTAAAAGAAATAATTGATGCAAACGATGCCGTTATGGAAGAAAACAAAAACTGGTTTGTATAAAGTTTACAAAATAGTTTCGCTTAAATGAGGGGCTGGGTGGAGGAGTGGGGCAAAAGGAACCAGAATGGAACCAAAGAAACAAGCCTTTAAAACCCCACTCTGAACTGAGTCAAATCAAGGCTAACTTTATTTATACATCACGTGGAACTATTGGGTATTACATTTTAACATTCAGGAAGACCTAAAAAAATACAATCAATGAAGTATAGATTGGCTAAAAGCTCCATTTAAAAGAATAGTCTGAGGCCTTTTTTTTTTTAAATTAGCAGTTGAAAAAGATATCAAGGAAAGCTATTCCACAGACAAAACCCTCAGAGTGGGAAAGAGGTGACTTTTTTTGTTGGAAATAACACAATAGAAAAGTAAATGCTAGAGAGAGGATCATGATGAGAAACTGTTGTGAGAAGTGTTTTTCTCCTTCTTGGTTTCCTTGCAGAACTGACAATAGTTCCGACTTTAGGAACTGAAGATGTTCAGGATAGAGCTTGCTGTGACGATAGTTGTGTGTTTCTACAGATGAACATGCCATCAGGTTTATCCCAAAAGAAAATGGTGTTCATTCCATTGACATTTGCTTCAATGGCTGCCACATCCCCAACAGCCCTTTCAAGATTTGTGTTGGAGAACCTGGACAAGTGGGGGATCCTGGTCTCGTCTCTGCATATGGAACTGGCCTGGAGGGGGGGGCCACAGGTGCAAGCATAACATATATACATTTAAGGTCTGTTCTACAAGGATAAGCTGAGTTGAAATGCTGTTCTGTCTTTGTGTTCAGGCAATGTGTTGGAGTTCATTGTCAATACTTGCAATGCTGGCACAGGAGCTCTATCTGTGACCATTGATGGACCATCCAAAGTGAAGATGGACTGCCAGGAGAGTCCTGAGGGCTACAAAGTATTATACACTCCCATGGCTCCAGGAAACTACTTGATTTCCATCAGATATGGGGGTCCCCAGCACATTGTTGGAAGTCCCTTCAAAGCTAAAGTGTCAGGTAGGTCAGCTACTGCCCATTCTGGTATTTCTTTCATAGGTAAAGAGACCTTTAGGGAACAAGATGAAGTCTTCACCATCTTTTCAAAAGTACTACAAATAGTGCTAAAAAACAGATCAGAATCTCTTTTTCAATATACAATTTACACAAGTGTACATTATAAAATAGAATAGCTATAACAGTTATTAAAAAGTGTTTACAATGTGTATTTGGTTTAGATTAAAAATAAACAGATAAAGTGCAAGTAAAGTAAATTATTCAGTCCTTGTGTTATTCTTGTGTGTGTGTGGAGATAAGTGTCATGTCGTTTAGGTGGCAGGAGGCACGTGTTCAGAAGTGTGAAAACTGTGGGAATGAAGCCTTTTGGTTTTAGTTCGGAGGCTCCTCTAACGCCTCCAAGAGGGCTAAGAGTGACTTGAGTTTTTCACGAGTTTATCAGCTCTTTCCAGACATGGCCGTCTATAGATAGAGCCTCTGTGACACCATGTAAACATCCACATGTAGTATGCCAACTTTGCACATGTAAAGACAATGATCTCTCGTTAAACTTCTTGCAGGACCTCGTCTGTCTGGAGGACACAACTTGCACGAAACCTCATCTGTTCACGTGGAAACAGTCACCAAGTCTTCAGCAATGGGAAAGACGTTTGCCTCTTTACCAAAATTTTCCTCAGATGCAAGTAAAGTCATCTCCCACGGTGCCGGCCTGTCAAAAGCTTTTATAGGTCAGAAAAATGCATTTACCGTGGACTGCAGCAAAGCAGGTGAGCAGTAGTGAGCTTTTGATTTTGTGTGAAAACTCACATAATGAAAAAGCATCCCTGAAACTTTTTTTGCTTAACAGGTATAAACATGCTGATGGTTGGTGTCCATGGACCCATAGCACCCTGTGAAGAGGTATACGTCAAACACATGGGCAACAGGATGTACAATGTGACATACACCGTTAAAGAACAGGGCAGCTACATCCTCATTGTAAAGTGGGGAGATGAAAATGTCCCCGGCAGTCCTTTTCATGTCACTGTCCCTTAAAAGTGAACTCTGACTCTTTGTAAACAAACAACCCCTCCCACACCCAGTATGATGCACTGAATATTCTGGTCCTCTTTTTTGGGTCAACTTTGCATCTGAGTTATTGTTCTGTCTTCCTGTTACCTTCAGCAGCTGTTTTTCTGGTGACAATATTCCTCTGCAAAACAAATAGTCATTTTTGACATCAACAGTCATGCGCGATTATGTTTCCAAAGAAAATATCCTTCAGATTAGCATCAAGATGTTTTCAGCGCCCCCTTCAGTGCTGTCTTGCGCCAGCACCAAAAGACTGTAAACACAAAGTTCAAGAAGTTGTTCATTTTTCATGTACAGAAGGTCGCAAACACAGCAGGAAGCAGGGTCCGAAGGGGAAAAAAAGTATATTTTCATGAGTAAGCTCATCACACACATCATGTCCATAGTAGCTCTGAATTGAAGGTCTGAAGATTACATGAGAATGTTTGTATCATTTTAAATTTCTAAAGAAATAAAACAGGAGATTTTTATCTGAAGGTACTGTGTTTACAATCATTTCAGTCATGCACACTGATGGCTGTCTACAGCAGAGAGAGAAGATCTCCACCAGGAACCACATTTAGATCAAAAATATTAGACCCACTCAATGACAATTGTGTTTTTGATATTTTTTTAAACTAACATTTTCTCACTATGGAGGACAGATATAAAACAATCTAAGCTTAAAGCTCACGTATGTAGTAGCGGCCCTGTTGATGCCAGAGATCCCAAATTCCGGATGGTGCATCGGGGTCAGGGCCCGAGTACATGCTGTAATATTGGTGTGCCTGAGTCAAAGCCAAACAAACAAATAAATAAAAAACTCCACTGAAAAGTCTGCTGACTCAAAAAAAATTACATCGACTTTTTCCTTTCAGCGAGATTTTGACCATCGCTACAAGCTTGACAAACAGCTTTGGGGTAATGGATTACAAAGTAACGAATTACTGTAATTTAAGTTAAGTTGGTGAAATGAATATTGAAGGAGAACCTAAATGAATGACGGCATTGACTTTTTTTTTTTTTAGGTTTTTTTGAGCAAAAATACACCATTAAGGCACATCTGGCATCCCAATTTAAAAAAAAAAATTCCACTATCATTTGTCCATGTTATCTGGCCAATTCAATCAGTTTATATGATGAAAGAAAATGAATAGCAATATTGCAGTCACTGCTTTAGTTTTTTATTTTTCCAGAGTGAGACAACAGCTTCTAACTACTACGTGGATTCTGTACAGACTGCTAGATTTCTTTCACATAAAACAACAAACTGTTTAAATCCAAAATCACGTGTTCAAGTTGGTAAAAAAAAAATTTTTCTTCTTTTTTCAAGCTATACTAAAACTTTTATAAGTTTCAGAGCAAGGGAACACTTTTGTTTTGTTTTTTTGGCCTAGCTTCTACAATCTGTACCAAATGGTGGGTTTATTTTCACTGAAAAGCACTCATTCATTGTCAAAACGCATGTTTTTGAGTAATACAAGACAGTAGTCAAAGTAACCATGTTGTTGCTTTAGAGACAGTGGCTCTGAAAGAGACAAAAGGCAGAGCTGTAGGTAGAGGAGATGAAGGTGTTGAGGGTATCTTGTAAGTGACGAGGATGGATAAGACCAGGAATTAATACTTCTAAGAGAAAACTCATGTACAGTTTCAGATATAAGGCAGGGACCTTGTGTGTGATTTGGAAATGCAATGTCTTTACACTATGAACAAAAAGCAAAACTTCAATCAAACCTGACAATAGACATTTTTATTTTATTCCTGCAGGGTGGACTTTGATATTATGTGCAGTCCTTCTTCCTTCAGTCGGGCCAGGACTGGCCTATAGATCTCTTTGGTCAACGGGACCACCAGGCCTCTCGTGTTGATTTCTCCTACAAAAAAAGCAAATATTTAGGTTCAACAGATGTACCAAAAGAAAACACAAGCCACCTTCTCAGTAATGCGTCTCTAGTCTGTATTTATGAAAAATGTTATAATTTACATTGTGATTTTACTAACCGTCAAGGACCATGCGAGAAGCAATGGCTGCTGGGTACCCTACAGTCTTGGCCATAGCGGAGAAACCGTTTGGGTCACCGTAAACCACCAGACTGATGTGTCTGGTTTCCAGCTCACCAGTTGAGTGTCTAATCCCCACATCATTTCTCATAATTACCATGTCTCTCTCACCTTTGTCTAATGATACAAGATAAAGGATGTTAGATTTGCCAACATTTTATCTTGCTAATAGTAATTAAATGACAGTGTGACAAATCCCACCAAAAGACAGTTTGGCTTCCAGATGGTTTGCAAACGCAGCCAGAACACTCTCAGCATGAGGAACTGGCTCATCTCCAAGCATCCCAAACCTGCAAAAAGTTAACATGGTTAATATTTCTATGTTAGTATGAAGCACTATGCTATACCATCCCACTAGACACAACATGTCTATTAGATCACTATCTTGTTGTATTTATCCGCCACGTCTTAAGGTCAGCTCCATGAAAATATTGCCCGGCTTTAAACCGGTCCTGTGTTACATATCACAGATATAGCATGACAGCACAGCATCAATGTGTAACAACACAGCTGTCTTTATGAATTTTATGAAATGTTCTGTTTCTGCTGGAAGTCCAGCAGATTTATCCTACACTTCTGTGTTGATCCTGTTCAAATTCACCACATGCCCCGCTGCTTCAACAGCTGAACTAAACACTATGCTGTAAATGTCTTGCAGAAGGGGTTTTTGTTGTGGAACAAGTTTCTTTTTCTCTCTCCCTGACTCGCAGAAGCGCTACTTCTGCTTGCTCCTTTCATATCTGCGCTTTGCGAGAGACGAGCGGGCTGACTTTACTCCGAATAACATAACTCAAAAGAGCAGAGATGAAAAAATAAAATCCAGATTTTGCCAAAAATATTGTCTAAAACAACTAATTTGATGTAATTGATAGTATTGATTTATTGCCCAACCCTATAACACAGTTTGAATTCTTTCAACTGCTCACTTTCACATTCAGAGCGATTTACATCTCAAAACCACTATGTTTTTTAAGGGTAAAGCCAAAATGACAAACTTTCGTAGGTTACTGGAAAAAAAATAAAACTGCTTCTGCATTTTTTTCTAACCTTGCTCAACAGCTTTGATCATTCAACATGGTTTGTTTTGGGAAAAAAGTGTGATATTTGAATCTGATGAAAGCTGAAGCCTTTCAAATCTCATTGGTCGATATTTAATTCACAATAACACATTGAAATAAAATATGAAACGTTCAAACTTAGACTTGCACAACCTGAGCTCTAAAACTAATGAGTGCTACAAGTCACAAAATAGCTTGGACAGGGTGATGTTTACCATACTGACAAATCTTCTAAATTCATTTATGAGCATCAAGCTTTATCTGTAGTTTGTTTTGTTTTTTTTGATAGAAGTTTGGTGGAGCTCGCATAGTAGCATTACACTTTATTCCAGAAAATTTGAGTAAAAACCGGTGCTGAGACCACAAATGGTTATTAAAAAAAGTTCCCTTAAAAACATTGGGAAATTCATGCCTTTATATACATATAATTTATATGTTCATTTAGTCACAATGTATATTGAGGTCGATCGAGCGTTAGCATTAGCCGTCTTATGGGATATTCTATTATACGTTAGCATCAAGCTAGTGGACTTTATGTGGTAGATTGATCTCTACTTTTAAGGATCAATTTTTGATCTATTAAGCTTAGATCATTTAATCAATTTTACCAACTCAGCCCTAATTTAAAAAAAATTTCCAAATAGTATAAGTAAGACAATAAAAAACGTGTTTGTACCATCTTAAGGTATCCATCTTGAAGTGATCTTGGCCAATGTGGTTAAGTACTGCTCGTTCAAAGGCTTCTTGAGAGACAGAAGAGGAAAGTCCCATCTGATGGCAAAGGAGATCTTTCTACAGACAGTAGAGGAAACAAACGTCGGGAAATATGATTCAGTTTTACTTCTTAAGAAGTTCAAATTTAGAAACAATTCCAGTCAAGTCTACTAGTGTATTTCTTTTGTCTTCTTTAAAGACTAACACCTTTTACTTTGTTATCCTACAGGAAGGTCCCAGACAAACCTAAAAATGACTTTGTTAAAATCTTTTAACATTTTAACAACTTAAAAATAAAAATACTCTACAATTCTGTAAGGAAATTTGAATGTAATCTAAAGGGGAAAAAAACACAATTTGTTACTTGTTAATGTCTGTACTTGAGCAGTGAAGTATTTAACTGAATCTTAGCACATGCCTGCTTTTAAACTAAAAAAATAAAATAAATTCTTACCCATGAAACAGGAGAAGAAGCACACTGTAGAAAAGGACAAGGCTCAGCGTTGATCAGACCCAGTTTCAGAAAACCACTCATTGCCTGTGAAAAGCCCTGTGGGAGAAGAGCTGAAGTAAAAGATTTCAAACTGTAAACACAAGATTCATCGACAGTTTCCTGTCATTTATTGATAGATTCATCTATCTTCAGAACTTGCTGAATCCTTCATGGGGTTGCTGAAGCCAACCCAGCTACTGTTGGACGCAGTAAGGGTACACTGAATAGATCGCCAGTCTGTTCCAGGGCCACACAATCAAGCACAAACACAGTCACTCCCAGTGACAATCTAAAATCAATGAACCAATCATGTTTTTGGAGTGTGGAAGGAAACCAGAGAGCCTGGAGAAAACCCATGCATGCACAGGGAGTACATGCCTTCTCAGTGTAATGTGCTCACCGCCGCGTCACGTTTATATACAGCACAATTATTGTGTTTTATTTTTGAAAATGTGTAACTGTTGTGTCATACCTTGAATCGCAGAGTTCCTCTAATCAACGTATGTGCTGTCTGGATGCCGTACGGTACAGCATACTTTGTGCTGTCACGGTTTGGAAAACCCTCCAGATTAAAACCAGGGAGGAAATCCATCAGTGATGTGGAATCCATTAGAGCGCCACCAGAGGGGATGCTCACCACCTGACAGAGGCATTTACTGATCACCACCCTCCTTTGTCTCTTTGACATGACTTAATGAAGCAATGAGCCAACACAAACAAACATTTGAAACATGAATACCTGGTTGTCTTTGAGGAATATAGCAGGACTAATGGTGTTGAGAAGAACACCGTATGGACTCCAGCTGAATTTATAACGAAGAGGGTTGTCAGAATGCTCAGGAGCAGGAAGTCCACCACAGAATGAGCTGTAGGACTCAATCTAAACAAAACATGTATTTAATTAGGAATTATTCATTGAACTTCATCTTTTATAAGCAGATCCTTGCAGAACAGCAAGAGCTTAAGTTCCTCAGCATAAAGGCAAAGCTCATCTTTTCTTAAACTCAGCAGCACCCACTTGAGCATCAATACAATGGACTGAGCAATACGGTGTTCAGCACTGAGGTGGTGAAAGCTAAACTGCTTTATTTACAACAACTAAACAAACAACAGAAATAGAAACCCTGAGGTTCTCTGTTACATAAAAGCTTTAATTGTCTTTTTTTTCAGTAAACAAAAATAACAACATTTGTAACTAATAGTGTGAGGTTTTAAATGAAATTTAAACCAAACCATGTAGTATTTCTCAAGTTTAATACAAGTTTATTAAACCCTTAGCTGCAGCCATGAGCCAGAATAAAGATATAGAGGGAATTAAAATAGAAACCATCCATCACAAAATAACTCTTTCTGCAGATGATGTATTCCTCTTTCTCCAGAACAGTAGCAGTTATTGATTTTTTTCATCAATCTACAAGCTCTCCATTAACTGGAACAAATTGGTGCCATTACCAGTCAATGCTAATGTGGAGCCAACTTTAAATATACAATTAAACTCAGGGAATATTAAATATCCAGGTTTCACTTATTTAAAACGTTCAAACTTTTAAAATGTAACTTTTAAAAACATAAATATGAATAAAAACAGTCAGGAATATTATTCCAGCATAAATCAATTTAAACATTAAAAAACTTTCAATATTTTGCTCTCCATTAAAATAAATTATGCTAAAATTATATATGTTAGAAATAAAATAAATGTTAAAAGAAAAAACATTCAAATTTCTTTACTTTTATGTCATTTTAGATTTTTAAAAAAATCTAAATATCCTGCTCTCCATAAAATATATATTATCAAATTATAAAAAAATATAACGATATATAAATAAATATAAATATATAATAGAATTATATAAAATATAGCAAGATTTCCCTGGTGCCAGTCCTGCTTTTAACTAACTGAGACATATAATTCACATAATGAATAATTAAAAACCCTGATTTCAAGCTTGCAGACGCAATTTTCTTAAAGAAATTGCAGTTCCAGTCGTTTTAACATTCTGTCTCACAATTGAAGTTTGACTAATAATATTAACATTATTATTATTATTTATTATCATCATTACAGACCTCTCTTCTCTTATAGAAGCAAATAGCGGAATCAGTAATTGCCAAAAACGTTTTGTCCCAATGTATTACTAACCAGTGTTTGCACAATGCTGATATTCCTCTCCAAAGTTGTAAAATAAACTGGGTACATTTACTGCACGTTTGCAATTTTCTAGGTTCTGATCCACAAATTCTTTTAGTTGACAGTACTATTTTTACATTTCTTTCTTTTTCTTGGATAAAAAAACAAACTGGGTCTTATTAAGGCCAATGAATAATTTTGAGGGTTTTTTGTTGATCTACTAAACATGAACAGACAATTGCATCCATTGAAAAACAAAAACAAAAAAAAACAAAAACAAAGAGTCCAGACTCACTGTGCAGCCGTCAGCTTTGGCCTGGTCTATGCACTCCATGGCCAGCATGTGATCTATGCCGGGGTCCAATCCCATCTCATTCACGATAATGATGCCAGCTTCCTCTGCACTAATAAAGACTCAAGCTTGTTTTTAAACACTCAACTTTTTCATGTTCTAAGACAATGCTCTCTTTTTATGTAGTTAACGCTGTGTTTGACGTCTACTCATTCCCTATTCAAGTATGCATGTTTTCTTATGACGCTTGTTTAAATCAGTGATTCCCAACTGATGTTGGAGGTAATTCATTACAAAGTGACAAATTACTGTTCAATTTTGGGTAGTTAAATTACAATTACTAGACTACAGAAACCCTAATTACTTCATTACTCACATTTTGCTGCAGTGAAACCATAGGTGACTAATAAAACAAAATAACTTGTGTAAGCAGTCGGTTCGCACATTGTCTCTTGTTTAAAAAAACAAACCAGATACTAATATTAGAAAAAAACTGTTACTGACGCATGTGCTCTAATGTAGAGTTGGAAATTGGTCAAAGTAAGATGAAGAGAGTGGAAATATGGACGTGGACAAATTTGTAGGGGCTTCCGGCAACTGGAGATATTCAAATTATTTCCAATTTGGTGAAAACAAAAGCAAAAACATTTCAGTGAAGTGCAAGTGATGTCCTGGAGATGAACTGCTTTCCACAGCTCTAGTGTCAATCAGCAACCTGTCTCAACACTACGTAGGCTACTATGCCATGTACATTTCTCATGTTCATGTGGGGAAATGAATAAGGTGGTGCTAAAAAAAAAAAAAAAAAAAAAAAAAAAAGCTGATTGCCCTTGTATGGCCTCAATGTTTTGATTTTATGAATGTTGCAAGGAGATTATGTTTGTGATATTTTTATTCCCTTGAGAATTTGTATGCAAGAAAAAAAGTAAAGTAAAGTTAACAAGTAGAGAATTACTTATACATTCGAGAATTAGTAAAGTAATTTATTTAAAATGTCCTCCTAAAGTAACTAATGCACAGTAATTGAGAACTGTTTAAAAGTAATCCAACACTGTTTCGTACCAAGGTACCCCTAAGGGTACTACAAAGGATACTACAAAGGGTACTACAAAGGGTACTACAAAGGATACTACAAAGGATACTACAAAGGATACTACAAAGGATACTACAAATGGAGCATTTTATTTAAATAAGTTCAAAGCTGCTGGTGAGCCTGTGACTTAACTTAATGTGTGCACAAAATAAGCAGGCGATTTGAAATGAGCCAAAGATTGAAAGTTATCACACATTGATTCACCTGTGAGAAAAAAGTTTGTAGATATTGAATATGTGGCCATTACCTGCTCTGCAGCTCCTTCATGGCTGGACTTAGGTAGCTAGCTGTCACCATGTTCACTTTGCTCTTGATGCATTGTTTGGCAATGAGTGGATGAAATGAGTATGGTAGCATGCTGGAAAGACAAAAGTGGAATTCATAAGTTAGAAATGGACAGTTTGAAAACCGGTTTCCAAGTTTTCTTTGCTATTGTCAAACAGCTTTGGATGCATTTTTGCTGTGGTCAACTTGTTTTTAGCTCTTGTTACCTTGTTGTCAGGTTAGCAGATTATCTGCTCTAAAAGTCACCATGCCATGTTTAACTGATTTGAAGCAGGGCAACTTCCAGCTGGTGTTCAGCAAAAGCAAACTAACATTGTAGACAGACGACAAATTGGATGTCTCAGGAAAATTATACCTCAAGAGGACAATTTCCTTACCCTGGCACCACCTTGGTATCCTGGGTTGTCTATTACAGATTTGCATTCAAAGTTTGCAGGACAATAAAGTTGACAGCTCAATGTAAAAAAAAACATTCAGAAAATGTTGTGTGTGTCATACAAGCTTTTCATTTGGTCAAGCCTCCTCCAAATCTGCTCAATTCGGGACTGCTCGATACTTTCAACTTTGACCCATGATCACAGGGGAGAATTAGAACAAAGATCGACCAGTAAGTTCAGATTTTTTTCTTTCTGACTCAGCATCATCTGTAATCCTGTGGTCCCTAAACCACTAAATTTTTTTTGGACTTCCAAACTGTACCTGATGACAAGGTCATGATCTTTGACCAAGGAATCAAGACGTCCCTCCTGGCTGCTAGCATCTAGCATCACAGGGATGGTGTTGGGGTATTTGGCAGACAGCTCTTCTGCCTGCTTCAGCAGTACTGATGCTAAAAGTAATGGGTAAAAATAAACTTAAAAAAGGGAAAACAAACAAAACTACAAAATAAAAGTAGAAGTCAGGTAGAATTAGGAAAAAGGGCAATAATTAACTGAGCATAACATGTAATCTAGTGTAAAATGTTAGAAAAACGGCTAAAATGTACATAAAAAGCCTCTTTAAATGACAAATCTATAATCATATGGACAGATCTGAGTGTATTCCACTGTGTTAGAATTAAGGGTGTGAAGGATCACAAAATCCACGATTCATATCATTTTTCAGATCAGTAAAATGGAAAAAAAAGACAAAAAAAATCCAACAAAATAAAAGCCTGCAAGTTATTTTTTAAAGCATATATAAAGTACTACTTGTAGCTTGAGCTAATAAGAAATTAGGTATTTGCTATCAATAGTATTTCTTCCACATTTGCATTGTCATTTAACTAATGTAACAAATTAGAAGATACAACCCAGAGGAGAGATTGAATAAGCTCTTATCTCATTTAAAAATCAGGGGAATTGTGTTAAGCAAACTTACCAACAGTGACCTGTGTCGTTTCATCACGGGTCAAATATTCCACAACTGGACCAGAAACATACCCTGAACCCAGCAGCAGAACCCGCTTCATTCCAGTCTTCTTCATGATCTGAGACTTTTCCCTAAATATAAAGCAGACAGGAAAATGTTAAAGTTAGACTTGTGTGAAGTCATAGCAAACTGAAATCTTTCCCGTTGTTTAAAATAGGGACAAACACTTTTTTGGGGACAGTTATGCCAAATGAATAACATTTCCCAAATGCAAAAAGCTTTACCTTCTTTCACGAAGTTTTTCGATGTACTCAAACTTTGGGGTAAGAGTTCCATTAGACGTAATGATTGCCTTTTAGAAAGAACAAATAGGATACAGGAGGTTAACTCAAATTTAGTAAAGATAAAATTGCTAAAAGATTTAGCACTTATTTGAATTTCTTTGTAAAAATGAAGAAATAAAACATGGTTTAATACTGATCAACATCAATGTGACTTAGCTCTCATCAATTCCTATCAACTCGATTGTGTTCTTGCCTTTAATAAATAAAAACAGACAAAACGACTATTTAAAATGTACTTAAAACATTCTTTCTCCCACAAAAACATATTGTTACTTACATCTCTAACTTGAGGGCTGAAATCCTCTTCTTCCAGCGGTCTTGAAGCATCTGAAGGCAGCTGTTTAAAAAAGACAAAACAGTAAAAGCAAATTGATCATTACCGTTAAGGAAGTAGCTAATGAGCAACATTTTGTAAGATTTACAGTTTCCCTTTTTTCTTTTATATACAAAAGCAAATTCATTCATGTAAACTCAACTGAAGGCTAAAATGAAAAAAAAAAAACAATCAATTCCTGCAAATTACAGACGTCTTACCATCTCCCATATGTAAGGAAAGAGTCTGTCTCCAAAGTATTCTGTGGCCTCAATGGGCAGCTGAGCAGGAAGGTTGTCAATAGAGCACATGAGGATCCCATTTCCCTCCACACTGCAGAACAAGAACAGGCATTTTGTATGCACTCACTTTGAACTTCATAAATCTGTGTTTTTGTCCTCTTAATTTGGAATTAGACTTGAAAATGGTTTATTTCAAGCAATCAAAGCAGAAATCATGCAAAAACAAAACTGTATTTTTAACATGTTCTTGTAGATTTTTTCTGATGGAGGACATGCATAAAAGAATTTAAGATTAAAGCTGCATTTCTGAGTATTTCTTTCTTCAGATCGACTTACAGGAGTTCATTAGTATGTTGGCAAATGATAAAAACAGACTTGGATTTCTACAACTGCATTTAGGCACATGCAATTATTTGTATTTATTTTTAAGCCTGAATGTTTCATATTGCAAACTAGAAACATTTGAGTTTCCAAACCCAATTTTCCAAACACACCTCCTCACAGAAAGAAACACTTTTACAACGTATAGTTACAATGAACTGCTTGTACTGTACCTGTCATGATCTATGTGTTGATCAGCATCATACATGCAGAAAGGCTTATCAATTGTAGTGCACTCATTCATGAACTCTATAGAGCCTCCAGTGTCTGCTGATATGTCACAGATTGCCAGAAACCTGTAGAGAAAAGACGATTCGGCAAACTTTCTTTGAAATCAAATTTTGGTAGAGAAACTGAAACTGGCAGTAATGTTAACCCTTTAACACGAAACCGCGGAGAAAGGAAACTTTGCACTGATGTGCAACCCTACATTAGTTATACATCGATGAAGAGAAAAGTCGTTTTGCTTTCTTCTACATCAGAATCAGCTCATTTACGTCGACTGCATAAACGGTTGAAGACCTGCGGTATGTTGAAGAGTGCAAGTTATTTAGATGTGGTCGGTGTTAAAGGGTTAAACAGATGGAAACAGATGCCAACATGAACACATAAAAGCAGGCGTAAAAGCCTAAAATGATTTGTATCATTGCCAACAGTTCAGCCATCAAGTTTCTTCTTGATTGAAAACAGAGAGACAGGCCTTTATCAGAAGGTAATTAACAGAAAAATGTAAAAATAGGTATAGAGAGTGCATTATTAGAAAATAATTTTTAGCTTAAAAAGTGACATGACTAAAAATATCAACTGTTGTCAATACTCTATAGAAAAACCTTTCATTATTTATACTTTTACAAAAGCTTTATGTTGGTGTATACAATTCTGTAAGCTAAAAACACTTTCAGAAATATGACTCCTTTACCACCAATTTACAAAATGTAAAAGTAAGCAAACAAAGGGGAAATATAAACTAAAACTGCTTCCTTTTGCCTTTTAAATAGGCGTTAATATTTATACTATGGGAACCATGTTTCTTTTCCATCTGATCTTGAACACAGAGGAAATGCAGCTTTCTTCTTTCCAATTCACTACTTTTCTCTGTCAAAGTTTGTGAATTCAAAGTTGCAAAATAAAAAAACAAAAGACTGCTTTGGTATGTATAACCCTTTCAAACTGTATTTTTAAGGTAAAATATATTGAATTTACTTTGTGGAATATTTTAATGTTAAAACAACATAAAACCTTTGTTTCACCTTTGCAAAACAATATGGCCCTGTTTGAGCTTTATAATGAGCACGCCATCCTATTATTACGATAGTCCATTTTCCACCGACGCCCAGGAGGTCAACAGCTCTGGTAGCAGTCATTACCTGTGCCACAGTCAATCTGGAATAAGAGTGTTGTTCACGGTTCACATGATTGGTTTGGCTTTGGTTTTATGCTTAAGTGTAACGAGCATGCTGCGTTACAAATTAGGTAAAGGAGTAATCTGATTTTTATCCTTGCTACAACACTGTTATAAATTACTTGGAACAAATCATGGCCTGTTACTTCAGTTTATTGATGTGGTTTAATCAGCCTCAACCACAAGTGTTTTCTGTGTACCACCAGGAGAGAAATCGTAGCATTCGAAGTTATGATTGGTTAAGGAGGGCGGGTGCATGCTCACGCTTTCTCCATGCTGTGCGGCAGCCTGGATCAAAACAACAAGAAGTGGCAGCGCTGGGAAATCTGGCAAAAAAGGTAGCATTTTCAGGGTGGAAGTGTTGATATTTTTTTACTTTAATTGAAACAAAAGAAAAAGATGTTTGCGTCAAGTGAGTGTTGTGTCCTGGACAAGAACACTATGGAACAATGTAGCCACTCCCACTAGAGGTTCCTTAGACAAACGGTTTAGTCTTGGGAAGATTGTCTTTTCACAAAAGACAAACAGACCAAAGATTTGAAAAGTAGCTTCTCTTGCACTACAATCATTGGTTCAAGAGGTTGCTTTTGTTTATGGACATTGCTTAAGTTCAGGTTAAGATGCAATAGAAGAGTGAGTTGCTTAAGTGCTGAGAGAAATTGTTACTATTTTGCTCATTGAATCCTTGAAACAGCCCGATACTTGAAACTTTTACTTTTCAATACAGTTAGCAACATTGAAGTCTTGTATAATTTTCTTTCCACTTCACAAGTGTTTGCCACTTTGAGTTGGTCTTTCACATAAAATTCCAATAAAATATATTTATGTTTGTGGTCATAATGTGAGAAATTTAAGGGGTGTGAATGCTTTTGCAAGCCACTGAAGGTGGTGAGAAGATGCCTGAGGAATGGAGAAGAAGTGTGATGGTGCCCATCTTTAAGAATAAGGGAGATAGAGTTGAGACAACCACAGAGGAATAAAGCTGAGGAGCCATAAAATGACGGTATGGGAAAGAACAGTTGAAGCTTGACTAAGAGCAGAAGTGAACATTTGAGAGCAGCAGTATGTTCTCATGCCAAGAAAGAGCTACAGATGAGCTACAGATCCAATATTTGCTTTGTTGAAGTACAGAGAATATCAGAGAGAGATGCACTGTGTCTTTGTAGATCTGGATAAAGTTTATGACAGGATGCTTAGAGAGGAACTGTGGTTTTGTATGAAGAAGTCTGGAGTGAAAGAGAACTATGTTAGATCAGTGCAGGACATGTATGAGGGCTGGAAGACAGTGGTGAGGGGTGCTGTAGGGGTGACAGAGGAGTTCAAGGTGGAAGTGGGATTACACCAGGGATCAGCTCTGAGCCTCTTCCTGTTTGTAATGGTGATGGACAGGCTGACGGATGAGGCTGCTTGCAATGCAGTTTTCTTACCTGTGAGGTAATGCCGGAGATCCCTCCTTGCTTCTTGCAAAGGGTTTATTAGGTCGGATAAGTCTCTGAGCATCAAGTCGCCTGAGAAGTCGAGGTGTATGTGGATCCCAGTAGATACCATTAATCAGACAAGTTGTGTAGGGTGCTACCTGTGAAATATAAGACACCAACAGCCAAGATTTGAGTGGTTAAGTAAAAAAAAAAAATCAATAAGACACTACTCAAGAAATAGGTTTCTGTTAAGGTATTTGACAAGAAACTCAGTTATACAACAATAAAAGTTGTTTTAGAGTTTGAAAAGTTTAGAGTCCAAATTAATACCACTTAAATTAAAGACAGAAAGCTAAGACTACCAGTCTGCAGGACAGAATACCCAAACAAGCACCAGGCCCTTGACCACAGAATTATGAGACAAGATACCACTAAGAGAAAGGCTGTCCGGTCAACCCTTCATTGAGCTTTTCTTGAGACTTATGTAAAACAAAAATCCTCTTCCTTACATAAAGACAGAGAATATGCTGATAAAAGACAGGAGAACTAACAGCTTAATGCTTTTCTAATCCAAGATTCCTGAAAATTACTATGAGTCATTTAAACTGGACATGAGTCACTGATTTTAGTCAAGCAGCAAACAAGAGGACCTGAGACTTGACTAACATGGATAAATAGAAGATTTGACTTTCATAACTTGACACTCGATAAGGACCTCAGATAGATGACATGAAATGACTTTAAGACTCACTCCAACCATATTCGGATCCATCGTAAAAAGCGGTGGTCCAGTGGTCTTTTAAATATCAATGTGCTGTTTTTGGCCCAAATCAAAAACACCTGTCGTTCTGGACAATGTTTGTGCGGCGCGGCTGGAGTTCACATGAAATTTGCCATGGAGTTGTGGACTGTTGGCATGGAAGTAAGCCTCTGCTGATATCCAATCCTCTCTTCGTTTACTCACAGTAAACGGTGGTTTTTCATTTGCTCCTGATTCATCCCGATTTGAAGACATGTTCAGAAATGCAGTTTTAATTCTATATTATTTTTATACAAATCCTCCATCATGAGAAAAATGCCACGAGATCACGTTAAAAACACAACGTTCATTGGAGTGGGTCTTGAATCATTTTTTATGTATGACTAGGTGGTACTATAGTGTAGTTTATGCTTAATGGATTAGATCAGAAAAATAAATGAAAGGACAAAAGTTCTTTAAGAGGTGTCCTTATTGCCAATCCATGTATTTTTTTATTAAAGGCTGGATATCTGTGTGCAAGCAAACACTCACAGATTAAAACAAATATACACACCACTCACAAGGGAAAAGAGGCAGTTGGGACAATATGTTCTAGACCAGGGGTCACCAACCCTGTTCCTCGAGGGCTACCGTCCTGCTTGTTTTGCAGCTAACCCTGCTTCAATACATGCTGATTAGCTGGATTGAATCAGCCCAGTTTCTGATTGAACACATCTGATCCAGGTTAGCAGCAGTTACTGCAGTCTAAAGTAAGTGTTCGGTGGATAGAAAGGAGAGTGAAGCGAATACAACAGGAGTTAGAGTGCAGCTGGCACAACTCACACTGGTTCTGAAGTGTGATGTGTACAGTTCTGGGTGGTTCTCGTACTCCATGGGATCGTACACGCCATCGCTTTTTCTCATCAAATGGTGGTGTCGGCTCAGAACAGTTGCATACACTTTGGTCATGTCTAAAAAAAGGAATGAAAAAGTTGTTAACTGTATGATGGTGAAAGTTTTAACACGTGAAAGTTGATATTGGAGGAGCAATGGAAACAATCCGGGATAGTGGTTAGCATCATATAAATGTCATTTTAAGCAATTTAACAGCTACATCCTTCAGCCTCCTTTTTAGGAAATTAGGGCAAAACAAAGAAATGCCCGGCACAGAAGGATTACAAAGACAGGATGAGCAGACTGTGTAAATAGCTACCATGAAGTTCTTTCACATCATGTCTCTTCCATTTCTGGAACAGTATGAACGAATGCAGTAATTAACTGCCAGATTAAGATGAAAGACATATAATGAATCAATGCAGTTATATTCTAGGAAACTGTGTATAAGGATTTCTGAAGGGGAAAAGGAAAACATGAAAGGTCTTGCTTGACACAAGACTATCTATCTATCCATCCTGATTGATCCATGACGTAATTATTTCAGTCTTCTACAAATAACTTTCTATTGTTTTTACTTGATGTCAGATGTTGATGTCAAGACTTATATTTTGTGGTTTTGTTATGGTTATGTTCACTTTGCACATGTTTAATCATCTGAATTTGTATAGCTATTACCCAAGGAAGCTTAAATACTTTTTACAGTTAAACATTTTAACAGAAAAACAAAACTAGTGTTTGATCATAACACTCACATATCCAGCTTTAGATTGACAAATGACTGTTCAGAATAAGTTATTAAACAACCTGGTCCAGAACATTTGGTTGTGCATTGAATCCTTAACTTGATACAAAAACTTTTAATTAGTCCAGTTTTTTGTAGAGATCAGAAAATGTGGCGACATCATGATCTCATTGAAGTAAATGGCGCATGCAGGCAAGAATTATAAGAAAGAAATATCTTACCCCCCATTTCCGAGACCTCTTTCAACTCATGAGGTTCAACGTACTCAACAGGAAGTTCATTGATGATGTCTTGAGCTCCCTGAAACAAGTACGATAGTACTGAGTTATAAGTAAAAAACATGATGCCTTTTGCTTTGAAATTGAGCATGTCTGTACTTTGGAGACATTTCCAGTTCCAGTGAAGCAAAATGTCACAGGGCCGATGGATTTAGGCATTAGACCCATGGAAATCTCGTATCCACAGTCCCTCACTGCTTGGATGGCCTGGCTTACATTCCTGTAGTTATGAGCCATCCCAATGTGCTTTTGTATCAGAGAAAAGGTGAGAAAATGTTAGAATTCTCACAAAATGAACTGTAATTTGAAAAGTTATTTCTTGGTCTGTTCATTTGCATTCTTACCATAAAAGGTGTGTGATGGCCTAAGGCTAAGAACCGAAGACCCAATCCATGCAGAATGTTTATCATTCCTATAAGAAAAAACATGCAGGTGTTTTTAATGAGCATTATTTACAGCTAAAATCCGTCAAATCAATAACTGCAAGCGGCAACATAGTTTTGCAATTTTACTTGCCGTAATAAACTTTAACCACAAGGCTATAGTAGTGTCTATTTAAGATGCATTAACAAATATATTTTTAAGCCAATCTGGTCATTTTAGTGAAATCCAAATACTATTCCTTCTAATCTGTTTAAATAACGAAGTTGCAGTTCAAATATATGTATCTATAAACAATTTTGAAGATGTAAAAGAAAAAAAAAAAAAAGATCCATACCTGCTACACCAGCCCACTGACCAAAAGCTACAATTCGGTATCCATTGGCATCTACCATCTTCTCATAATCAAGGAGGCGGACTTCCTGAAAAGACAATGCTCAAGTTTTAGTAGATTCCTTACTCTGATATAGTCCAATGTAGAATGTGTTGCTTTCAACATACTCCCAACTGCTGAAAGCAATCAGAGTATGCCAATGTGCAGATTGCTGCATGTATTTTAAGTGTGGCCAAGGCTGGTCTGAAATTCACTTCAAAGTTTGACTAAATGTCCAAAGTTCTGTCGAACAGGTTTTAAATGTTCTAACATCGCTACTTTTCATGTCCAGAAGTCATGCGATCATACAGTACGTGGTAACGTTTTGTGAGCACTGGATGTTTGGTGTTTTAGGAGGGCAAACTTTCCCTTTTTAGATGTCATTGTGTAGACACACAATGACATCTAAATGTAAGGAATAACAAAAATTAGACAGTACCAACAATAGTACAGAAATTTGCTATGTTAACGTACACAGTTAGCCACAACTAGAAGAAAAAGTTTTGTCTTTTTTTTAAACCATAAAAAAGTCACTTAGCTCAGTGCATGGAGTCCATTGATGCGTGTGCTAGAGTTTGGCTTAGAGGTCTAGTTTAAAGCATAAAAAATATCTGTCGAGTGCTATCTAATGATTATTTTTTGATAATTTTCTAATTTTATCTGTTGGGCCTTAGAAAACATGTCATCTGACTGTAAAATACCTAGTAGAAGGCCACTAAAGTAACTTTTTTGGTCATCAGTAAATCCAAAATCTACCAGCTAAATTACATTCAATTAGCCAAATATTTCTCTGAAAAAAATAAGGTATTTGAAAGGAAAACAGTTATACACTTATAAAGACTCAGTTGATGATTATTCTCTCAAAAACAAAACACTAATAGTTGAAAATGTAGTTCGGTTTTATAACACTACAGATAATATATATACATTAATAATATATAAATAAACCATGTTTTTAATATTATTATTTTCACATTATTTAAGTGGATGTTTCAATCATCTTTAATGCTTTTTATTTGTTTACTCTTTAACTCCAGTGCTTTCTCACTTCTCACAGGGTCTCTCTCTCTCTCTCTCAACATTTATTAACGCTTATTACCGTATATCTTCCAATAGTAGCCGGGCATTTATTTAAAAAACAAAATGTCGGCCAACCCGGTATTTATTATGGCCAATATTGGAAGATATATGGTAGTTACAAAATTACCAAGATTGACTATCAATCGTATCATCAACTGTTAAGAATCAAGTCATGGTTAAAATGAATCGGAACATCCCTAATTGTCTGTTATATTCAGGCATTCACCACAAGCTATTTCAAAGTGAAATAGTTTGATCATTTTAAGATACATTGAAATCTTGGTTCATAAATAGTAGATAACTAAACTAAAAAACATTAAGTTACCTTTTTCAGCAAGTCCTCCAAAAGCCCCATGTTTGCCTCCTGAGCTTTGATGGTGTGAGAGAAAAACGCATAGGTTTTCCTTGGGATGACCTTGTCCTCTGGTGGCCTCTTCACTCCAATTATCAGAGAAGCCTGTGAAATGTCCTCCTGGACAACAGCTCCAGCCTTGCTGTAGTACTGAAAGTACAGCACATGTCTATTAAAAGAAACAATACATTATGCAAAAACAGTCTCTATAATTAAGTATTTCATTTTAATAAAGAACAAATGCATAAACGGGCATTAATGACTTAAGTAAAGTTTTCTTGGTGAAAATGTTATGGTGAAGAAAGTGAGAAGTCAGGCAGAACGATACCATCCAAAATAATTCCTCAAGCAGACCTGCTCATCTCTCAAGATGTCAAGGACACATGAAGAGGTCTTTGCAAAGATGAGGTGAAACACACAAATGGTACAGAGCAGCATCTATTTCAGGGCCGCAACACTAACATTGAAATAGTGTTACAGCCTGCGGGCCGCCAGTTTACGACCGCTGGTCTAAACTATGAGAAGTAATTCAGAGAATTTGCTTTTACTTCCTGGCTTAGTCACAGGATGTTGACAGAAATGTTTTTCAATGTTATGTTTGTTCTGTAAAACTTGAAAACATTAGAATTTATTTGTAGAATTAATGCTTTTTTTTTTTTTTTAATGGAACTGATCAAGCAGTTTAGTGTTCTGTTTTATTAATGTTTGCTTTGAAAAACCTGAAAGCTTTTGAGTTAATTTTCACTTTAGTTTGAAATATTTATGCCTTTTTTTGTTTTCTGGGAAAAATAAAACTTTTGCATCATGTTCCTTCAATGCATCTGTTATGTTTAAAGTATGATAGGAAATAAATATTTAAATCTAAACAACCTGCTCATGATTACACATTTCTCTAATGAGCCACAGATCATTCAAATTTGACAGATATAGTTATTTAGTTTATATTGGGATATATCTTGTTATCGCCTGATATGAAAAACAAAATATTGTGATATAAAAAAATTCACTTTTGTCCTTCCCTACAAGTACTCATTCCACATTAAGTTGTTAATGTTACAAATTGGAAAAAAACTATAAGTTTGCCAAGTTCATTGTGGACCAAATGTCTAAAGTAAAACATCTTAATTAAGTAACAACGTTGGTTTTAATTTGATAGAAGAGATTTTAAAGTATTTGATCAAACTGAATACTCTTAAAGCTGCCGAGAACCTTACGATCTCTGCGGTCACTAACAACTGACTGACCTACCGGCCAAATACACTATTTTACATAGAAAAACTTCAGGTGTTTGATTTTATAAAACGATATTATGTTAAATGCAAACAGAACACAACTCATTTAAAGCATAAAATAAAAAACAACAAGTTTTGAAAGAAACTTTTTCTAACTCATTTATTGATTTCTATTCAGAATCTTTGTTTTCTACTTTTGGTGTTTTCACACCATCAATAAAGGGTTGTATTTGTGATCATGAATAAGTCGTAGTTTTTGTGTGTGTGCGTGCTGGGGGGGGCGGGGGCTCTCGTAAGGTGTGCGCTTCTATTCCTCACATGCAGAGGAGCATGAAAACTACCAAAAGAAGCAGGAAGTTTCTCAAAGTGAACATGAATTCATGATTACATCACACACGGATGTTTTGTAAACTTAAAGTTTGCCACTGTTCCATTATTAAAATGTTTATTTTGAAGAAGTATTCAGTTAGTATACTTACTATACTGCAAGTACACGGTCTACAGTAGACTTGCCATGCTTATACTCAAGCATACTTAACAAACTTCAAGTGTACTACTATATTTTGCTAAGAGATCTTGTGGACTAGAGTATAGTCAAACAATGCCCCATACCTTCTCATGGATGGCTCTACGGTTGGACGGTTGGACCAAAACTTTCACACCAGCATTGGTGAGCTCTTTGACGTGGCGTGGGGCCAGGGGTGCCCTCCTCTCCCACGGGTTGACATCTTCACGGCGGATGGCCATCACAGCTCTGTGGTGTTCATGGCGCCGCTGACCCACAAGGCGCCCAAACTTGGGCTTAGCTTGATAATTGATGATTCGTAACATGGCTCACTATTTAAAGACATAATGCAGACACCACAATGTTTAAAATCATAGAAAATCACGTTGAACTACTAACACATCATGCAGTGACACAGCTGCTAACACTTCATACTTGACATTTAATTTTGCTCTGTTGTATTTTAATAAATATTTGTTTCTCACTAAGTTCCAACTTCTGGATAATATTTTAAAAATCAAATTGAAATCGCTTCCGTAGTTAAATGAAACCAGGATTTCTAGACTTAAGGAGTCCCCTTTGCAAGAGTTTGATGTAATGTTGGGTGTTCGTGTCAGCCTGGTTGAGTCTCACGTTCTTAAAAAAAAATCAAACAAAAGGAAACTCCAGTTAAAAATATTTATTCAGGACATTATTTCTTTTAAATCCGCAAGAACCTGATCAGACTTCCGTTAGTCACATTTCAAGTATTTTAACCTAAACAAACTAAATGCTAAGTTAGGATCGAAAGGTGCAAATATTAAATTACTGTTTCCTTTTCAAAACATTCTAGTCATTAGCTTTAGCAAACCCATAAAGTACACAAACAAGTTCCGTAATGCTGACAAAAACTATGCGGTTTAGTTTGTTGCACACAATACTTAAATCCGCTTTTGGCGTCACCTGTTGAAGCTAGGCCGATCCCAGATCCTGCCTTGGGACGCTTCATCCACAAACAACCGTCTGCGCGGTTTGACGTTCTCAGATGAGTGCAACTCTCAGATTTACAAAATACTTCCGTTTCTGGTGGCCTTCAAAATAAAATTAGTATGACTTTCGGTTTGTTCAAAACGGGTTGTTTCACTGGTTGTGCCATTAAACGTATGGTCATAATTTTTAATAATGTAATAACACGTAAAGGTTAGCAAGATATGGTACTACTAGTCCTCCAGCAGTCCCGCGGCTGTTTTTATTCTGACAGTATACTCACATTTTTTCCTGTCTTCTGTTGTGTGCAGTGTAAAACTTGACTCTTCTTCAACCTATACGGCGAAAAAAAAATCAGGGAATAGAACAATGTTCCTGAGTTTATTTTTGCTGTACATGCAGATTTGTTTGTTTGTTTACAGCTCGTGCACAGCTTGCCTGCTTTCTTAAATACGTGTAAAGGAGTCAAACACTCCTGACCGAGTTGGAACCCGGTGTTCTGAAGTACTCAGAGCGTGGCCACAAACGGGTTTGCAGGTGAGAGGAACGGCCTCCTGTCTCCACCAATCACGGTGCCGCATGTCGCACGCTGATGACACAGTTGAGACGTATCTTTTTTTGAAATAAACTTTATTAGAACTTGACAAAATAAAACGGCAAAATTATGAAATTCCCCCTCAAAAGAAACAATCGAAAAACTAAAATTAAATTAAAATTATATATTTTGGACAAACCATATAATTCAAAATATAAACACGTCATCAAAAATATTCATTTGAATATTGACATTCAGTTTTAATGAGGAACTGGAAAATTATGTTCTTACTTGCATGGCAAAAAACACAATTCTTCTATGTTTATTTTACATTTTCTTAGTGTGTCTTTAATGTTAGGGCTTCAAGCCTGCAGGCCATAGCAGTAAGAGAGTGCCATGTTCCTCGAACTGGCAGTTTCAGCTTTGGATCCACAGTTTCTCTGGTCACAAAGTGTCACCTCAGCCCATGACTGCTTGGCCATAGAGCAGTGGGCTGGAGCACTGGGACTGGTGTCGGCCTGCTCCTCTTGTAGGCCCTGTGGAATCCTGGCCTCTACTGCAGTGCTGGTGTTGATGGTGCCCTTTGCCCCTCTGAGCCCCGGCCGTCCGCTCCCGCCTGTTGGTATTACGGCCACATATCAACACACTGTTGTTGCCAGTGCAGGTGGAATTGGCTTCAGCTGGCAGTTCACCAAACCACGGAAGTGTTTGAGACAGTGGTGAATTGGTGCGGATGGAATGTTGCATGTGTTGGACATGCTTAGATTGAATAGCTGATACCAAGAGAATTTTCTCTACAAGGCTTTGTTTTACTCTGAGCTTTAGTCTAAGCTTCCGTACAGTGTCCTGAAGTCTGCAGTTTTCACACATGGGAGTGCAAATAACTATCTGGTGGAACGTCAGCCATCTTGTAAAGCAAAGTTTAATCACTCTGACACTCTTTACCTCCTGACACTCCTAACAAACTTCTCCTTTAAGATAACCCTTACTTCCCATCACCAACATGATAGAAGAACTTGAACCCTGATCCTTACTTCTAGCTTTGCGACCTTCCACCTGGTCTCGTGGACACACAGTATGTCTACCTTCCTCCTTTGCATCATGTCAACCAACTCTTTACCTTTTTCTGTCATAGTTCCAACATTCAAAGTCCCTACTTTCAGTCCAACACTCATGACTTTCCTCATCTCCCTCTTCCTACGAACAGACATTCCTCCTTCTTCTTCTTCTTGGTGATCAGCAGTGACAGCGGTCATGGTTAACCCGGGCCGGCTCAAGCGATCCGGTATGGAGATCATAGATCTGATTCACGTGTTTGGTTTGGCAAATATTTTACGTCAGGTCCCCTTCCTGACAAAACCCTCTGTATCTATCCAGGTTTGGGACCAATACAACAAGATGCTGGCTTGGGCCCCCTCGTGGCTACATTTACAAAAAAAAAAACGGTGGTCGTCTTTCATAAAAGACATTTTTGTGCAGAATATCCTTGAATAAATGAAACAGAGAAACAGCTGCAATGTTTGTTGTATTTTCATGCTATGACTTGGCTTCTACAGATTAAGCTCATCACATTACATTTTTAATAATAAATGAAGTTCAGTTGGTAATATAATACAGCCATTCAACTCCACAGTTAACAGGGAACTTCATTCCAACTACAAAGAACAGGTCCTCCTTTTCTCCTTGGCTTTCAAAATGTCATTTGGGACAGATTCCCACGCAGAGCTGCAGACAGTTGGGAAGTTTTCCTTAGATGACAGCTTGTACAAATCTTTCTCCATGAGCAGCACAAGCGTTAACAGAGGCGGTCGGTTTGGAAACAAGAAAACAGAGGAGGCTAAAGTTCTGCCCAAAGCATCCAGACGGCCTGTGCGGATAGTCAGGCCCGTAAGCGCTGTCAGCTCCGCTTGCTCCTTCCCACAGATGAATCACCTACAAGGAGAGCTGGTTAGAAAGAGGAAGGTGAGTAGAATCCCGTTTCACGTAAAAGTCTACCACGAGCAGCAAAATCAGACTGCTGACTGATACGGTTTGTATTGGCAAGAGTGTGGTGATACGATACGTATCGTGATACACATGTCATGATGCAGTAAGTATCCTGATATATCCCAAGACAGTATAAGACTATTTAGCAATTTTTTAAAAGAGTATGACTTTGAAAAAAACGTTATCTGAATATTTCTGTATTTCTGTGTGGAATTTGCATGTTCTACCATCCAAAAACATGCTTCATAGGTGTGAATGCGAGTGTGTATGAGTGTGTGATTGTGCCCCAGCGACAGACTGGCGACCTGTCCAGGGTGAACCCTGCCTTCGCCCACTAGTGGTCCAGCAGCCCCATGACCCAGAAAGGGATAAAACAGGTTTAGAAAATGATGGATAGATCAGAACACAACGTACTGCAACTGTATCTAATATAGAAGTTCCTTTTAACCAAGTAAATTCATGGTGCTTTTCTTTAAGCAATTTAAGAAACATTTTTTCAACACTCAACGTTGTCTGATTTTCACAGCTAAATATATTTAATCCCAGGAAAACTTCACAAAGATTAAATGAGCCTTAACGAGTCACGTTCCATAGGTTTGGCTGCAGAGTTAAACACACAATTCACTGCTTGTCACCACAACAATGGTCTTTTTTTTTCGTTTGGGCCACTTCCTCCAGCTCCTCCGGGGGAACCCAGAGACATTCCCAGGCCAGCCGAGAGATGTGTTCTCTCCAGCGTGTCCTGGTCTTCCCCAGGGCTTCCAGCCAGTAGGACATGCCAATATGTATTATTTAAATATTTACACTACTTCAACTACAATAATTTTAAAAATGTCTTTATACAATAACTTTACTCATTTTACTTCTAACAGCAGCACGTACAAGTTCCTTTCAAAATAAAATACACCCTGTGTCAAATAAAATCCTCCTGCTCCGGTAAATTTACATGAATATATAATGTAAGAAAGTCAAACATAGACTTTTCCATTTGGTGGACCTTAGTCTGTCATTTCCTTTTACTTTTGAATATAAACATGATAACAGTGGTGTAGAATTATTATTATTTTTTTTATGGGCTTTAACGTTATTCTAAGAATAAATCCATCTGACAGTAGATTAAACAATATACCATCAATGTACTCAGTTATCCAACATTTTAAACATCAAAACAGAAATGAGAAATCTTCAACAAATAAACCAAAACTACAAAAAAGTCATTTCTTTAAAATGTTTGCATTTTTCTTTAAAGTCAAAGAGCCCCAGTGGAGGGATAAAAGAGCCCTGATTTAAACAAACACTCCAATGTCCACATGAACAACAAGACATTTGCAAAAAACAAACAAAAAACAGACAACATTTCAGACAACACTGGTGTTTTGCTGCACTGCTCGCCTGACTGAAAGTCTGGAGCTTTGATCGTCATTACACATCATTGATATCAGGTCATTTTTGCAGGAATGTGAGGATCTGAAGAAGGAAAACAAGTTCTTACTGAATGAAATCCACATGGAGCGGATCATGATGCGCACTGAGAGCGAGCTGACCATGAGGAGCCTCAGGAACCTGAACCAGGATCAGCAGGCTCAACTCAAAGAGGTCCTCACACTCTATTTTGCGCAGCAGATCGCTCAAGAGATTAGACTAAATGACTGACACCATTCATCCATTGAAAAACACGAAAGCAGCCACACACTCCTGAAGACTTACATTTTGGCACCTTTTTTTCTCATAGGATTTTATTTGGCAAGGCATCATTCTTGAGACTGAGAACCCCTTTCTCAAAGATATTTAAAGGGACAGCAGGTCACAAAATCTGTTAAGCTGTTGTTTAAGCATCTGAATTGACCCCATCAGACTAATTTGAAAGAGTCACGCCGATGAAAGTTGTGTTTTTGGTGTTTTTTAACATATACTTGTAGGCTTTTTTCTGATGATGGAGGACAAACCAAAGAAAATTCAGCTCAAAACTGCATTTCTGAGTATTTCTTTATTAGTTTGTGTAATGTGTAACAAACTCTTCTCCTTTTTCTCCTTTGCCTTCTTCTTCTTCTTTCTTCCGTACAGTTTTTGGTCGTCCATTTCTTCTGTATACTTCATTCCATCGCAACTTTAGCCTTAAGGAAATAGCTTTAGCATTTTAGGCAAACAGCTTCAGCATTTTCAGCTTTCAGCGACCACATTTAGCCAATAGCATTCACACTAGCATTAAAGCAACTTTTCTAGGATCTTTCAGTATTTCTTCCACTGCACTTTTACAAATTTGCAGCAATACAGTTTCTGCAATTGAACAAATTTCTGCCATTTATGGACAATATTGCTGGGTTCTGCAATGTTTTCTGCAATTTTTGGTAAACTTCGGCTTCTTCTGCTAAAAGGTATGCAGTTAAGCAGTTGAAAGCAACCTTCTGCAATTACGCAATCAAATGTATTTCCGCAGGAAATGCAATTTTTCTAGTTTAAATAGTTGTGAATTAGGAGCTGAGGAAATGTCATTTTGAAACGAACGTATTTGTGGTGTCAAAAATATGCTGGGTGAACCGATAGCTCTCTACCCTGAACGCCCAGCAATAGAGAAGGGAAAGGCAAGTGGGGTCGCTCCGCGCCAACAGTCAGGCCCACAACTTAGAGGTGAATTTCTAATGAACTCCTGCTGCTCTACAGAAACTATGTCCTAAAAAAACAACACAGGTTTTTGATTTTGCTAAAAATGGCATCGTCATCATTAAAAGAAAACTGAAAACGCTTTAAAATAGGTCAGAAGATTATTGGAGTGGGACTGAAGGGGAAAAACTAGTCACTGATTTGTTTCTTGGTGTCATGTTTAAAAAGAAGCATCTCATGTTTCTGACTAATTGAGTGTCCACCTCTCTTCTTTTGTGCATCAGCTGAAGCAGAAGCTTTATCAGAGCCAGCAGAGGGCGACACTGTGCTCTCGAGCTGCAGATGAGGCAGAGGAGTCCAAAAGGGAGGCAGAGCAGAGCCGGGCCCTGGCTGAGGCTCGGGCCCTCGCCTGTCAGCGAGACAAGGAGACAGCTGAGGCAGACAGGAGACACCTCAATGATGAGATGCAGCTTCTAAAAAAGGAGGTACAGACACAGAAATCTCAGGTCAGGACTCTACTCTGCAAGTTGAATTGTGAAAGCAAAGCTAAAGAAATGAATGTGGAGATAATGAAGAATGACTGAAGCTCCTTTGCATTTCTTATCCTTTATGTAGTTTTTGTGTTTAAATGTTATATTGTGCTTTTCTGGTATGAAGACCTGATGTTCAGAACTTCTGCTACATATAAAAAAGATAAAAGCAAAGCAGGCAAAAGCTGTAACCACTGTACAGCTTTTTATGGACTCCAACACATTAAAAACACAGACAGGATTGAGAGTCAATGATGTTTTAAAAGGGTTTTAACTCTTAACACAAGACAATGATTAAAAAAATAATGATTACAAATATTCTGTTTTTACTATTCTGCATTAAGTTAATAAAATAACATTTTGCCCAATCAGATTCTAAAAATGACATGTATTATATGTAAAATAAGAAAGAAAGTTTCTGCTGAGCTGCATTAAAATACAAAACCAATTTTCACATCCACAGCATTTTGCCTTAAATGATGTTTGTAAGGTGAGGTCATTGTGGAGAACAAACAACCTGTATCTGCCAATACTTCTACAGTTCCCTCACTTTATTCTCTGAAACAGTCTTTATCAATTCTTGATGGTCTTTGGGGGACACCTGACACCTGTCTGTGTTTTCTGCAGCATACCAATCTGCAGCTTTTACTGGCCCAAACGGAGAAAAACTACTTTGAGAGCATGCTGAAGCTGGAACGAGTATCAGGGGAGAAAGAGGCTCTGATGCAGGAGAACAAAAGTCTTTCAGAAGACAGAGATGAACTGCGACTGAAGCTGAGGAAAACGACACAGGAGAACACCAAAATCAAAGACAGGTGAGTCTGTTTGGACGGAAGAATTCATGACGAACCCAAATCAAGGTGTTGAGAAGGATTTTCATTTTGAACCCACATTGTCTGAAGAGAACAACAAAATTAATTCAGAATAGCCGAATATTTTTTATTCGCTTATAATTAGTGATATAAATTCTTGGTTTTATCATGAAAATGTAAAAAATGATTCAACATTTATTTAAATATTGATAAAAATAAACCAGAAAAATAAATAAATGTATAAAAACCTGATAAATTCAGCATTACAGTTTTGAGCCATGAACTGAAGATCTGGTGGTGTTTCCATGAGGAATTCCAAATCCAGATGTTCATAGTTAGTCTAGTCCAGGGGTGGGCATCTCCAGGTCTCCAGGTATTTTATTTTTTTTACATATTTAATGGCTGTTTCTCTTAATAGGTGGGTTCTCATTCTTTCATAAAGCAAACATGGATGGAAGAAGTAAATGTCTGTGATTTATGACCAGACTGTGCAGGTCAAAAGCAGGTTAGCATTCATTTTCACCCATAGTGACACAATGTAAACATTTCAAGGAGAACATGAGTTTCTGATTCACATTAGGCCAAAAGAAGACAGTGTGAAAATGAATCCTTTGTGCTGCCTTGATTTGAGAGCCAACTACATCACCATTCGTGTTTCCTTTGTCTTGGCCAAGTGCTCCACATGTAGAATTTCCTGGTTTTGGTTGCAGTGAGATGAGCCTGAGGCACAAAGTGACAGCACTGGAAGAGGAGAGCAAAAGAGCCAGCCAGGCGCAGCGGGAGGCCGAGGCTGAGAGGCGTCTGGTGGAGAAAGAGCGGCAGGAGAGGGCGGCTGAGTCCCTAAGCTGGAGGGAGAAGCACCAGGAGCTGACCGACGTCCTCAGAGCTCAGGAGGACCTCAAAGCTCAGCGGCAGAACAAAGCAGTGAGGATGCTCTTTGTCAAGGGGTGTAATTCATTATTTCTACCAGGAACAGGGGCAGGAGGTCATCAAGAACTGAACTCCTAAGTCTGTCGAGAAATCATTTTTATGTAAAGCTATGGACACACCAGGCATGTGAAGCATGTCCAAGAATGTGCTAAACGTGGCTTCTTGAAACACCTGTTTCGGCTCCAGTGTTCACACTGGACAAGCAGGGAGGGGCTTCCTCTTTATTTTCTACTGTTTACTAGCTCATGTTTGCCACCTACAGCTGGAAGATGCTTGGTTCGAAGTGTCAAAGCGGTGCACATTTCACACATTTGAAATGCACCAGAACCTAAAAACCTCAACAAACTTCTCCTGAGAATGAAAGCAAACTTGCTGTTACTTAACATGCACAACACACTCCTTGGCAAAGCGTGTGTGGCTTTTGTTTTCTGGATTTTTAGAGACATTGGATAGAAACAGAATTCTCTTTCTAGAAAGACTGATCTTGTTTTTAAAATACACGTCATTTATGAGTCTTGTTTTCTAAACTTTGAATAATTTAAAATAAATAAAAGTATGAACCCATTGATGCACTTTAGCTCCAAACTTACCTTATTTTATCATCTACATCAGAGCAAAAACTAGGTGATTTTCTTAGTGCTAAATTCACAAACCAAAGGGTTAAGTCCATAGTGTTTTGTAATAAATTATGAGAATTTTTTTTCTAGTTTGTTTTGTTTTTCAGTTTGTAGATTAGTGTGGTGAAAACCTGTTTCTTAAGTTCCTTGTTTTGTCACTGTTGGTGTTTTGTAATATTTTGCAGAACTCCTGAGATTCATCAATGATGTTGACCACATTTTGAGGGTGTGCAAGTATGTAGATTTGGGTAAATTCTGAATCCATCTGATCTAAACAGTGTCAAGCCAACATCAAGAGCTACTTCCTGTGCATGACGGAGAGCGACCAGCGTGTGAAAATCCTCAAAAACCCAGATGGCGAACCAAGGAATTTTACAGTAAGCAAATCTAAGCTCTGAAAGTCATAAAAATAGGCTGGTAAAAATGTGTGGGTATCTTTCTAGAGGAATCATTTCACATTGTTTATTAAGTATCAACCTTGCTTTTTCTCCTTTACAGGAAGGAGATCCCATCTTTATTTCTACAACAGAATCCAGTCTTGAAGAATCAGAGGGAAGTTCATCCAGGTAGCAGTTTGTCCCAGTGGTCACTAGGGGGCCTCAGACACACTTACCTCTGACTTCAGTTTTTTCCTCAAAAGAGAAAAAAGGAGTATTGATACAATTTTATCTCCAGGACCATACTCAGGATCTCAGCCCCACAACATGGCAGGGACCTGGGACCAAGTCACTTTGCTGACCTGCCAGCCATTGAAGAAAGACCGAGCTCTGCTCCATCCCGAAGGAGCAAGAAGGTGGTGGAATACTTCTGGATCCCAACAGATGAGGAGTGACGACTCCATGTTTACACAGGGGCTCCTCCAGCCAGAAAATTTAAGGCGGAAACACGCGGGAAACCGTCAAGGAAAAAGAAAACAGCTGATGCTCATGTGTTGGACTTTATTGACATTTAAGCAAGAGGTGAACAGTAATTATGAATACTATGCAATAAAATCTCACTGTCCTATACATGGACACAGGTTTAGGGTAAAATGTTTATTCAATTGTTTTAAGAACCAGTTACAGACTTTTTGAAGTACAATTCATAATTTCATGATTACTCGTCTTATTTTCTTTGAAGCCAGGGTTACTATTGGTCCAAATATGGAACAACTGCAATTTAACTGGTGCAAGAATCTGAAGGTTTAGTGCTAGCAAACTACCAGAAGCCTCTGTGGAAATACTTTGCTTCAATTTTTAGAAAGAAAAAAAAAAAACTGACCATGGCTTGGGTTCAATAGCCTTCAATTTTATGTTCCCCTCAACCCAACCCAAAGCAGCCCATCTCAGAGGTAGAAACACAGGCATCTGAAGCGGAACGGCAGCACAGACTACACTTTTTAAAAAAATATTGTAACAAAGAAGGATTATTGCAACGACTCGTAATAAAGAGGGAGACATTCTAAGAGACAAAGATGACTAAGATGCTCATTGTGACCATGAAGAGCACTTTTATTTGAAAGAAAAATGTAGTTAAACACACACTTTGTTGTGAAATGTTTTACCGGTTAATGCTTAATTCAAACTTCAGTTAGCCTTTTTCAATGCAACTTGTTCAAATCTGACTGCGAGAGTCAGGACCTTGATTTTCTTTCATTTTGGGGGGGAAAACGCTCAAGATCGTGAAGCACGTCTACTTGTTCTTGTTGGCATTTACATGCTGGAACTACCATAAACAAGGATCCTCTCCAACTAGAGCACAACTCCAATCAGTCTGCCTTCTATCAGGGGAGGGTCACATCCATCACAACTGAATGGAGGTGAAAAACATGCATCAGAATGAGAAAGTAAACAAACTTATTCAAAGAGTTCAAAGAAAAAGAGTTTAGCTACTCTACATTTCACAAATTCATAACATCGCGGCAAAATGAAGAGCTACGAGGTGACCGACTGCTCCCTCTCTGCCCATCGTCACTGTGCATGTGGACACAGACACATGAGGTTCTACACTTTACAAGCTTTAGATTTCTATTTGAGACAGCAGCAGCTGAGTGCCAGGTGGTAGTGGTTAACTTAAGGATGACAAACAGAAAGCCTAAATACAAGAAGAGGTCAAGCTAAATATGAGGGCTCTGCTTAATTTCTCAGTCTGCGTCGTCATCCGATTCCTCCTCCTCTGCCGTCTCCAGCCACGTGAGCCACTGGTTTACCTGACAGGAGGGAGGAAAGCACTCAATGTTTAGAAAGAGCTGGAGACCCGTTTGCTCACAGGTCCTAGATTATGCAAAAATCAACCGTTTTGAGCTTTTAAGTGTATTAGAATGTTAATTCTTCATGAAAAACAAGCCCAAAGTGGAATTTGGATCCATTCACACATCTCTGTGCATTCCTCTAAAAACCTGCTCTCTGAGCACCAGCCCCTTCCAATCCACGAAAACCAGCAGGTTCTCACATTGTGACGTCACACAAAATGAGGAACAGCCTTCCTGCCAGCACCGCCCCCAGGTTAACAAACACTTTCTCTGTGGATCTAGCAGTGATCTGGAAAATGCTTTTATTTTAGATGCACATCCGTCTCTGCAATAGTTTGGATGTTTGTTTTAGTGAACGAAACACAGATATGTTGCCGAGGCCGACCTGCCAAGGCTGGCTCTAGAATGTAATGAAATGGGCGGCGCGCACGAGGAGTGAAAGGCAGGGTCTCAAATCCAGGAGTCTTCCTTCCAGGTAGGAAAGAAGCTCACAAAAAAGAATTTCCATCGGATAAAAATGTGTTCTTTAGTGTGCCAAAGGTAATATATTATTATTTAGATGGATATAGTTTACTCTGAAAGCTTAACGATAACATGATCTACGCCCTTTAAGCAGACATCAGCTTCTTTCTCCATACACACCTGGAACAGAGCTTTTCCTTTTCCAGGGAATTCTTGCGTTATATCTTCTTTCCATGCAAGGAAGGCTTCTTCTTCAATGATCTCCATGTCATAAAAGTTGACAAAGTAGCGCAGCAGCATGCCTGGAAGGAAAAAAATAAAAACAACAATTGACCCACATTTTAAAATAAACTCATTCCAATTCAAACTGGGACGGAAACAAGACCGGTTAGTGTAGTTTATAATAACTTACCTTTAGGGAAGCCACTGGCATTGCAGTGCACTTGCAAAGCGTAGAGGGCGCTGACCTGCAGCTCAGTGTGGTCGTGCAGGAACTTTTGCATGACAGGCTTGAAGGCCAGCAGGAGGTTCTTCTCCTGCTCTAGCTGCTCTTTGGTGGGGGCCGTCAGCGGGTCGTCATCCTCCGCCATGCACAGCTCCTGGTGAATGTACTGCAGGAAGCTGCATGGACAAAGATAAGAGTCAAACAGGAAGTTTGATCTGACTAACAAGGAGAAAAAGTCAGTGATGTCACTCAGTGAAACTTCTAAAGACAAATCTCCCTTTAAAATCCCCGTCAATGATATACAACCTACAGCAGAATTTGGATTTCCAGCTTAAATAATTTTAAGAGCTAGTCCACAACAGAGGTTTTCTCGATGCTACACAACAAGAAAAAACCATCGTGGCACTTTATCTTGATGCAAACACGCAGGCATTCTCAGAGGTGAAATTCTAATGAACTCCTCCCGCTCTGCACAAACTATGTCCTAGAAAACAACACAGGTGTTTTTTTTTTTTTTTTGGCTAAAAGCAGAATAAACAAAAGACCACGGGGAACGCTTTGAAAACAGATCAGAAGATCTGCATGAGCATTTATGGATGCATTACTTTTTGGGTTTTGATTTTTTTTTTTTCAGAACCCTGATAGCCCCCCTCCCCCACTCACACATACACACCTACACTCCCCTTGGAGATCAACCAACTAATGTAAGCAGCAGCTTTTAGGTTTCCACAATGAAAATCCCCGTTATTGTCTCAGGGATGACCTCGGCATGCGGGTTACCATAGATACAAATGAAAGCTTTAGGAAACCAACCTTGTCATGAGGATGTTGACAAAGCCTTTGTCAGTGTGAAGCTTGGGGGAGATATTGTCCTTTATCCACTTGTAAATGGACTGTGGAGAGGGGTCCGCTTTGATTTGCTTCAGCAACTCTTTCTCCAGCTTCAGCAGCGGAAACAGGAAGCTCAAGCCTTTTCCCTCAAGAATCTCCAACATGCGATCCTTGTTTTGGTCGATTTCTGTTGCAAAGATGATGAAAAGGAAAACAGGTCCAACATTTAAAGCAGATCGTTTCACACGTCAAAATTAAGCCACGAAAGATGCATGAAAAGAGAACCAGTCTCTTGACTTGAAGCATTTTAGGTCACTTCCTGTGGTGAAAATTCCACATTTTCTTTTTCTCTGTCGATACTTGCAGCCAAACCCACCCAAGGCCCCAGAGGAAGTCCTACCTGGAAGCATCTTCTGCATGTTGACCTTGCTCTGCTGGAAGAGGTCAGTGAGCCACTCACGGTCTTTTAACTTAGCCACCTGCTGCAGGCAGAGCAGGAAGAGGGGGAAGTGAGTGCCGTTCTCCAGTGGATGAGCTAGCTCCGCCAAGGTCACCAACTCCGCAATGATGGCGCGGCCCGCAAACTGGGCCAGGTAGGACTTCACCAATGGCACGTCCCCTTCGATCTTCGGGCACTGGTCCAGGACATTGAGGAAAGCCTGAAGCGGTGGAAACAGACCATGCCACAATATTTATATACAGTACTCAGCATAAATGAGTACACTCTCTTTAAAAGTACTAATTTAACCAGTAGCGCCATGAACAAAAGGACAATTTCCAAACTTTCCACAAGGACGAGTTTCATCATTACCAATTATTTATGTCCAAAACATGAAATGAATATGAATAATGTAACTTTGATCACAAAAATCTTCAGTTTTACTCAAATTGGTTGAAGTAAAAATGAATACATCCTGCATCAAAAACTACTACATCTAGTATTTTGTATGAGCAATGTGATTTTGAAGGACAGCACCAGTTCTTCTAGACATGGAATGAACAAGTTGGAGACATATTGCAACATCTCTCTTTTTCCATTCTTCAAGAATAACCTCTTTTAGGGCCTGGATGCTGGATGGAGAGAGATGCTCAACTTGTTGCTTCAGAATTCCACACAGGAGTTCGATTTGATTCAGATCAGGAGACATACTTGGTTATTCAATCACCTTCACCCTGTTCTTCTTCAGAAATGCAACAGTAGCTTTCTATGTGTGTTTAGTCTTCCTCTTTTTCAGCAGGGACCCTAACAAATTCTAGGTGTGATTTTTTTATGCTTGGGCTTTAGGAGAGTCCTCCTTTGTGGACCATACCCATGCATACCATTCCTCTGCAGTGAGCGCCGTATGATGTTACGGGAAACAGTCCCTCCAGTTTGGCTTTCTACTGCTTTAGCTAACTGCAGTCAACTTGCATGATGACTTTCTTCAACCCTTCTCATCAGAACACGCTCCTGTTGAGATGTTAACTTTTGTGGACGTCTCTGTAAGATGGTTGCACTTCCATCTTTCTTAAACCTTTGGATCATTTCTCTACAGTATTTTGACTGATGTAAAGCTTTGCTGATCTTCTCGTATCCCTCACCTTTTTTGTGTAAATAAGTTATTTCTTTTCTCAAATGTTTTGATATTTGTCTTCCATGAGGACACATTTGTGACAGCATGAAATGGGAGGGGCTTTTCTTTGTTAAGTGAAGCTCTTTTCTAGTCACTTGTGTCCTGGACACATCTTAAATGAATATTAGACTCTCCTGTGGTTGAATGCCTGTTCATTAGAATGTTGCAGTCTGAAGTGGGGCTTTCTCCTAAGACTATAAGACAATACTTGGGGTGTACTTATTTTTGCAACGTGGGTTTGAATGAATTAGTTATGTCCCTTTATCATCTATGCAAATGAACAAATCTTGTTTTTCAGTCAATGGCTCACATTTGTGGGAGTATTTAGTAGTATAATATCTTATAGAAAATGTTGATTCTGAAAGGACACTAAAGGTTTCCTGAAAATGGAGTGGGGTGTACTCATTTATGCCGAGCACTGTAAATTTGTTAGCCAACTGCTTGGCAGAGGTTGTCATGGGGACCTCTTCAGGTAGTTACTAAAAACAGTTATAGTCATTTGAATAGTAATAGTAATCAGAATTTTCCTGTAGAGGATAATATTAGTAAGACTGTGTGACCATTGAATATGTGTCTTCATGTACCTGCATGAAGTTCTCTCCAGAGATGAGCCCCTCAGTGCGGAGAGCATGAATCAAGGTGCTGACGTGCTCCTTATCCTCATCAGAGCAGTCCAAGGAAAAGACGACGATCTTACTGAGCATTTCTGGGAGGAAATGCTTTGGCGCTTTCATGTCTCGCACGCTGATCACAGCCTCGGTCAGGTTCTTGGAGTTCAAGTAATCAGCCATGATTCCCTCCTGAAGAAAGGACATGAGCACAGAAATAGTGAGTGAAAATGAAAATCTGGGCTCTGAACTAGCAAGACTCCACAGAGTCAAATGGAGGAGATAGGCAGCAGCGAGTTTGCTTTGGAATGGTTTGAGCCCTCTGATGATGACATCAGGATTTACACAAATGGTAAATGGCGTAATACTTGGTATTTACAAGGTAAGCTATAAATGTGTGAGTTTTAGGGTGTATTGAAACTGCTGTCAACTGGCCAATTCTGCTCAAAACCAAAACTTGTAAACAAAACCATGTAACTTCAGTAATTGGCCAGGAATTACGAGGGCGGGGCAAATCAACGAGGGAAAATAATAATGAAAGTCCCAGAATTTGCAATTGTGTCAGGATAGTTCACTTATTCAAACTTTATATTTCACTGACCAATTTGGAACGTCTGTATCAAGGTTCAGGTACAACACTTTTTACTACTAGGATTTTTTTTCGTATGATAGATAATGCCCACCGTGATTTTCAGAAGCTCCTCTCTGGCAGGAGGCGGTTTCTTGTTGGTCTTCAGAGGTTTCTCTTGAATAGGTGGCGGGTTGGTCTTCAGGCCAAGCTGGGGAGGCTGAGGGCAAAGGTCAAAAAACAAAAACTGCAGTTGACAAAACCCCAGAGTTTCCACACAGAAGCAGATCCAGTGTAGAGTTGTGCAGTTTATTAACCCTTACCATCTTTGAATTACTTTAACACTTCTAAAGCGAGTGCATTTATTAACGTATGCAGTACGTAGTTAATTGCATGTGTTAGTTCCTGTCCACCGGAAGCAGCTCTGGTGGTAAAGAGTTCAGCCTCTTACCTGTCCTAGAGGCGGGGTTTGAGTGCGAGGCGGCTGAGCACTGGGAGGCATCATTGTTGGGATCTGAGGCTGGAGCTTGGGCACCTGGTTCTTGTTAAGCAGGAATGACTGTGCAGGCCTGAGGCTGATCTGAGGACCATGAGTTAGCACAGAGAACAGGAAACCATCAATCTCATGAAAGGAAAAAAAAAACCCTCTTAAGCCTGGCCTTTTGCCTTTACTGTAATGCCCTCATATCTCATAATCGCAATCAGTGGACCTGCTGCAAAAGACAGAGGAGAGTAAGGATATAAAAGAAAAAAAGGGGAAGAGTGAAGAAAGAACAAATGAAGAAGATGAGAGAGTAGTAGAGAAAGACAGCAGGTTTTGCTCCTCAGAATAACGCGTCTTTTTATAATCACAGGGCATTTAAAGGCTCGGTAGTCTTTTTAACAAGGAAACATGGCACACAGGTGAATTATTACAAAACTGATATTATCAATGGGAATTCCTTTCATAACTCAATAGGTCATAAAAACATGTAGTGCACGCTATGTGCATCAGGTAAAACCATTGACTGTATACAAGAACTGGACGTCACCTACAGAAAATGACATGGTTCCAGTTTCAACCAAATGAACTCAGTTCAGTCACCATGTTTTTACGATCCAGGCATCGCCATGTTGGATCCCTACATGTCAGTAAGCAGTGCTTGGTCTGAGTTGGTCTGAGTCACACAGTCTCTATGGCGAGCACTCTCACCAATCAGGACTAAGCTTGTTGGTAGGCCACACTCCTACCACTGGAAAACAAACTACATGAAATCTGACCAACGTTTTGAATGTTTAGATCACATACTGTTATTGAGACCATCTAATTGGTCAGTTTATTTAATTCTCTAAGGAATTCTATGGGATTTTGGCTTCTTGGAATCAGCAGGTTACTGTTTGGGACGCCAGGAGGGACAGGTCAGTCAGTCCAGTTCTCATATACTGTCAATGGGTAAAACTAGTTTTCTTCACCTCATCTGCATTTAGCTGTCCTTTCTTGCTGAAGCGGGGAGGCATGTCCTTGGACTGCACCTGCTGCTGGGTCACGTGGTTCTGGTTCTGGCTAAGAAAATGCTGGTTTTGCACCTATCAAGAATCAACGAGTTATTAAAAACAGCAAATGAAATGATACTGCCCTAAAAACAAAACATTTGCTGCATTACCTGACTGGACTTGACAAAAGACTTGGGCCCCATATCAAACTGTGTCTGCGGAGGAGGGGCAATGTGGCTGTTGTGGCCGTTGAAGAGCGGGTTAGTGCGATGGCGCCCCATAGTGGGTGAATACCTGTCCTGAATGACCCCTGGACCAGTTCCAATCCCACTACCTGAGGAGAGCAAAATAATTTGCCCAAGTCCTCAAAACTGCAGACAGAAACCTGAAATCTTCAACAGGAGAAACACAAGGCAGACCTGGCATCTGTCCAAACATATCAGCCAATCCCCCAAGGGACTCCCTGTCCAGTTTCATTCTGTTTGGCATGAAGGGGCTTTCCAGGAAGAAGTCCATCCTCATCCCCTGGGACATGGGTGCAGGTATGAAAACACCCAAGTCCTGATATATACAAACAAATGCAGAGGTAGTTTTAATTGTTGACTAATGTGATCAAAACTTAAGAGACCATAAACCTTATTTTAAACATCTGCATCATATATGTAGCAGAATGAGAGGAAGTCTGGAGCTCACCTTCACTGCATCCTGACGGATCTGGTTGATCATCTTTGGTCCGTTGTCATTGAAAGCCTTACGAGGGACCCAGTTGTTTTCACGCAGTTCCACTGTGTCTTGCAGCAGGAAGCGGATCCTAGCAGGCAACTCCTTGTTGTTCATTAAGGATCGCATACGGCCAAAGTACTGATCCATTAAAGACTGGAGACAGAACGATGATTCCAGTGAGAACAGTTGATATTAGGGATGCAGCGATTTCCTATCCCCATGATTTGGTTCAAACCTCAATTATTGGGTCACGGTTTTGTTTTGGTTAAAAAAATGATTTATATATTACAAAATAACAACAAAAAGCAAAGAGTTCAGAAAAAAATTTTTTTTATTTGCTAATAAGCAACAATGAAGAAAAACCTTTCAGTTGGCTCATATCAAGTCTGGTGAAATGTAATAAAGCAATAGATCCTACATCCTACTCAAATTTAGAAGTTTGACAACTTCAACATTCGTTCTGGTATGCAGGGATGCAATGGCTGATTATTGTTGTCACTGAACAATTCTGTTTTTGTGAATTCGTGAATTGTTGCCTCCGTAGTTTACATGTATAACTTTAAAGCAGAATATTTAAGACATTTTGAAAATGATTGCATGTCTTTACTTGACGGCCACGTGTCTCCTCCAGTGACACCTATTCAGGAATGCTTACCTTTGCTTTCTCATGGTCGAGTCTCGGCCCCACTGTTCTCATTATCTGACAGAGGCATTCCAGATCCTCCCCCATATCCTTAAGCTGGACTCTCTTCTTCTTTTCCAGAAGCTTCATAAAACAAGGTGGAAGGTCACAAATAAAGTTTTGACATTATTTCTTTTTAAAGTAAAAAAACTAGCCAACGTACTGTTTTGATGCACTTATGAAGGATAGATTCATGAATGAGGTCCAGTTTGCCAAGTTCCCCGATGAATTTAATGTTGCCAAGCATTTTAATCTTGGCGATGGCACGCTGCTCCTCCTCCTCAGAAGTAAGAGGGTTGTCATGTTTGTCATAGACTGAAAAAGGAACATTTGGTTAGTCATCTTTCACTAAAAGAGCAGCTCATCCAGATCAAAGTAGAACTCACTTTCAACATTTCTGGCGCGATTTTCAAATTCATCTTGAAGCTTGGAAATCAGCAGTCTCCTGAAGGTCTGCAATAGCAAGAACATTTCATTAGAATGCAAACATTTTTGAAAAATGTCAGGTTCTCTAATTAAAGAGACATTCTGTTAATGGTCAGCAAGCAATGCAGGGACTAATGACCCTTGTAGAAAAGCTATCTTTTAACTCTTAAACACGGCAGATGTCGCTAGCAGAAAGCCGTAACTTCTTCACCGCTTAAAACCGGAATCAGTTGATTCTGACGCAGAGAAAAGTGATTTTTACATCGACATGCAACACTTTACGTAAAGTATTGCTTTTCTCCTATTCCTCCTCAATCTGGCGGAATTTTGTTGATTGTGTAAACAGCTGAGGATTTATGGTAGTCAAAAGAATGTCAACACTACAGTGTTAAACATTTTGCCATTGTCTTAGCTCAACATTTTTATACTTTATTTTAATTATTGCTGTGAATATATGTGAGTTACTGCTATTAGAAATGCTATTAAGGAAGGTTGTTGTGTATGTTTGCATTCACGTTTTACAATGAAACAAACCTCAAAATCAAGAGGAAGAAAAAGAGGAAACCGTACTGTGCTCTGCTTTTGGGATGTTTGGATCTCAGTTGAAGGGCCATCAAAGTTTGGTGCGTCCTCTGCCAAGCGCAGACATAGCTGAGCATAGAGCGAGCTATACTTCGGCTCTTCTAGGGCTTTGTCTACAATCTGATCACGGGAACACAGAGTGAAGTCAATCTTACACAGTCACACTAAACACTGATACATTTTTATTCAAGCAAAGCTGTTGAGAAAAACATGCATTTACCAGCAAGATGATTCCTTTAAGGACGAGTTTTGAATCTACGCCCACATTCAGGAGCTCAAGGCATAGCTTGTCAAACTTCTCAGGTGTGAGTTTGTTGAGTATGCTGAAAAACAAAAAGAATCTTTCATAAGACGGTGTGAATCCATCGAGCTACATGTAAAAGCAGCTTATCAAAGAGTCACCCTTTTTTTGTTTTGTGTGCTCAGAGTCTGACTTTATAAAGTTAAAAAGTCACAGACACCAACATCTGAAGTACATTTTAAACTTCTGATTTCACACATTTAGCTTTCTCTGGGAAGCTTGGCAAAGCCCTAAATCCTTTTGCTCTTACAACACAATTCAAGCAAATGTCTTTAAACACGGGCAATCTATAAATGACAACAGCACTGTCTCCTTCATACTACTCCCTGCTGTGCAAAGGCCTGAAGTAAGATGCTTTGAATCAACTGTGCTGGAGCTGGGGGAGGTTAAAACATGTACAGCAGTGAGTCCTATGAACCAGCATTTGGGGAAAAGGAAAAAGAAATTAAGAACCCAAAAGTTGCTCAATTACCACAAATAATCGGATTAAAGATTGTTAGCTTAGGTGGCAATTAAATTTGTGGATCATCTACAATTCACAGATCAAACCACAAATTCAATATATTTTGTTTAAATCATTGCTATGCGTCTGTCTTTTTATTGGATTTAAGAAAATTAAAATATGTATTTAATCATCATAATTGAACTTTTTAGGACAGGGGATCCGATTACACAAATAACGGATAGAAACAAAGATTTTGAGCTATTTTAAAAGAAATAAATGTATTTCTGTTGTACAGTAATGTACAGTTACAGTACACAGACAAATGATAAAAGAAGACACAGCAACACTAAATAAAAATGTAGCCACAAAAAAACACTCAGTCCTTTAACATAAACTGACAGTGTTTCTAATGCTGCATTCACACCGGAAGCAACCGAGGCGTAAAATTTGTGTCTGCCGTCTCTTTTGACACTCGTCATATTTACTGCTTGACGCCTCGGCAAAGGAGCAACCGCCAAACTTCCTTCTTTGACCACATCATGGAAAACAGGAATGATATTGAGCGTGTAGCTTGAGTCTAGCTTTCTATGGCTGCACGGTGGCGCAGTGGTTAGCACTCTTGCCTCACAGCAAGAAGGCTCCTGGTTCAAGTCCCAGCTGGGGGACCAATGGGGGAACTTGCTGTGTGGCATTTGCATGTTTTGTCCTTGTGCATGCGTGGGCTTTTCTCCGGGGATTCTGGCTTCCTCCCACCATCCAAAAACATGCTTCATAGGTTAATTGGTCAATCTAAATTGTCCTTCGGATGCGAGTGCGTGTAATTGTGGCCCCTGCAATAGCGGTCCACCCACGAGTGGCCGGGTTATGCTCCAGCAGCCCCGTGACCCCGAATGGGACAAAATGGGTATAGAAAATGAATGAATGAGCTTAATTCTATGTCTTTTGACATAGAGGCGCCAGCAAGTACGTCACCATGTCTGCGTTTACCAGATCTTTCAGAGACGCTTGTAATCTGTTGAGTTTGACTTTTTTCCTGCAGGAGCTGCGACTGGATGGTGGCCATTTTAAATGTCGCTTCCGTCTGTCTGTGGCCCAGTTTGACGTATTTCTGTCCCACAATATCCCGAGAGGGGATAATAAAAATGAAAAGTGGAGGATCTTTTTATTATTGTCTCAAATTAAAATAAGAAAAACATCATAAGCCCATGGAGGTGGAGCAATCGCTACAACGCTATCCATGGTGGTTCTCCATTCGTTGGGTAGCCAACCGCCCACGGTCCAGCATAGCAAACACTGCCACTATGACAGTTGTCACCCAGGGTTCAGCAGAGCTCTGTCACACCCTGGGTGGCGACACTTGCTAGTTCTGCTGGATTCAAGCTCCGCCGTCCACTGAGTGGTTGGCTGGCGTAGAGGGCACGATCGCTTCAGCTCCATGGGCTCTGTGACAGGCTGGCGACCTGTCCAGGGTGTATCCCGCCTTTGCCCAACAGTAAACAGTCTCCGGCAACCATGCAGCCCCAGCAGGATAAGAAAATGGATGGAAGTTCAGGATGAAAATCTTTGCATCGCGTGGCTGTATTGGATCTTTATTTCTAGCCTTTGATCTAGTCACTTAAAACGTCACGTGCCAAAAGCTGAGTCCCTGATTGGTCAACGCCCTGTATTAACCTCAACGCGCCACAAGACCTTAGATCACCTCTGTACATTGACTTAACATTGAAACTTAACACCCTTGCTGCTCGATTTGCGTTCGGTGTGAAGGCACCACTACAGAACACGTTTCAGAAAGGGACTCTTCATCTTTAGTGGAAAAATCTAAAAACCTCCAAAACTTTAGATTAACATTTAGCACAAACATTCTGGTACGGCTTCACCACCATGCTAGCAGACAGTCACATGATGACATCACATAACGATCACAAAATGTTCTAAATATTCTTGATTTCACATTGATTATAAATTTTCATCCAAATTGTTGATAATATTTAAAACTAAATAGTTTTTTTAAGAATTTATTTCAGTAAACTGAATTTGGGCATCGTTTTTTTCGCATCTGAGAAAAACACGTGAAAATTTTACTTAGAAAATCACATCTTTCACATATACTTATTTAGATTTCTCTACTTCCAATGACAGTTCAGTTTGTTTAGTTTATATGCTTGAGATCCAACATTATCCTGCAAGTGTATAATGATTAGTACATTTCCTGAAGTGAATTTTTAGTACATTTACAAATACTGCAAATCTGAGATCTCAAGAGGTCAAATATAGGTAGTCTGTTATTTTGGGACAGATTGGAAATATCCAAGACTTTAGATACTTGTTACAGCTCAACTTATTAAACAACTACTTGTACAGTCATTAAATATTATAGTATTAGAAACTGCAATAACCAAAAGAAGTCCAAACAACAGGTCATGTGTGCACATGGGTGTGATTCTTACCCCCTCACTTTCCTGAAGATTGCATCGTGTCGCTCTTTTTCGTTGCTGGAGTTGGCATCTCGTCTAGTGCTTCGTGAAGGAACCCATCTCTGAACGCTTTGCCCTGGGGTTTTCCCCAGGAACTCGCTGTAAATCAACAAAGAGCAAGACATTAAAGCGCATCAGAATCAGACCATTCTGAGCTCATCTGCTTAAAGAAGTGAAAGATTAGATGTTTGCAAACCTGTTGCCGACAGTCTTGGGATAGTGCTGAGGTGCACCCCTACCGCCTCCTCCCCCCGAAGAAGCACTAAGAGAAAGAGTGGGGAAAACAGAATGAGTCTATGCTGCTCGTCTAGAAACATCACAGAAAATGTAAACTCTACAGTTAAAAACATTTACAGGGGCAGACAGCTTCAAAAACACTATTCTATTTTAATACTGCCTAAAACTGTGCAAAACTACAACTATAAGTATAAACAGCACAATTAAAATAAAGATATTTATTTAGTGGACAATTTTTATATTGAGAGAATTGTACCACCTTTTAAATAAAGAGGGAAAGTAACACGAGTAGAAGCATTTGCTTGGTCATGTCAAGATATTTAGGTTTTCTATTTCATACAACCATTTATTAGCTTATATTCATCTGCTCGGACGTGATGCAACCTTCAGATAAATAAAAGAAACAGGGGGAAAGTTATTCCCCATGGAGCCTAAATAAACGTAAACTTTGCTTTAAATCCTCTGTATTTTCATCGTGTCTGGTAATTTATGTGACTCGCTTTAGGAAAAAAAAAAACACAAAAGATAAGGTGTCTTTCATGAAATTGGATTATGCTGCGTTTTCCCTTCATTTAACTCCACTAGTATGTATCTATGGTTAGAAGGTTCACCATGGAGTCTAAATGACCAACTCAACACTTTGTGTTTAGACTCAAAATGCAATGTGCAAGGATATCCACAGTGCGTGGGATTCTGAAGCACAGTTGATCTTAATAAAAATTATGGTCAAGAACAAATCTTGTGATTCCTAAACACCCAAATGTTAAAGAACAAGTCTGATCATCTTTTAAAGGGGTGGGGCTCTGGAAATTGTAGTTTTTGGAGGATTTGAAAAAACTGTGACTTAACTTTTTTTGGTTATTCGAGCTATCCAGCTTTGAGCCAGATGCCAGCTCAGATGAAGAAAACAAAGACCAGAGAATTATTTTTAAATTTTATTTTGTTTATTTTATTTAATTGGAGTCAAACCTGGTGCTGTGGATTGTTACTTAGGAGACGATCTGATTTAATTCACAAATCGAGATTAACGGTATGCCAACCAAACAAATACATTTTGGAAATACCAAAACAACTCCTAAAATTTAAAATAAACATTTAACAGATGTGTTCCAGTATAGCTTCTCTATAATGCTAGCAGTCATGATGTCACATAATTGATCACAGGATTAAAAAAAAAAAAAAGATTATTTAAATAATCTGCATATTTTTAATTTAAATTTTAAACTATATTTTAAACTAAATCAGTTTTTGGTAACTTATTACAGTAAACTATACTTCAGCCTAAAGTTTTTTTGAAAAATTCTTGAATAAAATTTTTTTTATGCATACTTTGCTATATTTATAAAGATCACACACAAAAAAGTTATACATTATAGAATAAATAAATGTAAGTGTAAATGTTAAATTTTAATCAATTCAAACAGGAATTTTGGGGATGAAGACTTGCCATAGACCACAGACTGAATTTTTGAGACAATCTTTCAAATGTTCATTCTTTGACTGACTCAATTTCTTTGCAAACTGTTGGAGCCAAATACAGAACTGAGAAAAAAACTTTGAATGACTCTTTAATGTACAGTTAAAATTAACTCTCATTTGAATTGATTTCACATCCGTTTTGAATTTTTTCACTCAAAACTAATGAGTAATTGGTTATGGAAAAACAAAAAAATGAAGAATAGCAAAAACTTTCATTACTAAAATTATGAATGCATTTCATATATACTGGTGCTTTAAAAAAAAAAAAAACAAATAAATATTGAATGTTGAGGTTTCTAACCCCTCACTCCGTCAGAAAAAGGTCACCCACCCTTGACGCCCTCCACCCCCTTCGGACCTGACAGCCATTTTGATTCCCACATCCTGCTTTTCTCCAGAAGCCGGAAGTTCCACCCCGACATGCTAGAGGGCTGACCCCCAAACCTCTCAGTCATTTTGTTGTTGTTTTATTGCAAAGGCATCGCAAAAAAAGTGAAAGATTTTCGTACCTGAAACGAGAAGCACCCCCTTCTGCAATCGCACTCTCCACTTTGGCGGCTTGACAATGAAGAATCCTCGAAAGAATAAGAATAATAGAAGGGGATGGGGGGAAACGGGGCTGAAGAGAAGAAAATAATCGAATTAGCATCTCATGAGGGGCGTGGAAAAGAAAAACGGGACGATCACAGACAACGTAACAGCCCAATGATTCAGGTCAACGAGATTATAAAAAGATCTTATTAGTCACATTAGTCAAAAATCATCTTAGCCAATTACGCAGAATGCCCTGTTTTAGTCAAAGGGCCTGTAACAGAGTAAACCAATACATGAAAAACTGTTCTCACATAAAAGTTTGACGCCAATACAAATGGTTACAACGAGCTGTTTTGTATACATTTAACTGCTGGGTATGACAGCATCAGATGGCAAATATTTTCACTTTTTTCTGTAAGGATATGTGCAATTGGTTGCAATAAATCCAAGATGCGACAGCTAGTGGCTAACCTAACCGGCTAACAAATGTTGCTAGCTCCCCAGTCTGCTAACGTCACGATGCAGGAAAGAATGGTATATTCTTTAAACAGATGCGGAAAAGGTTTCGTATGCTATGAAGACCGTTAAGAAGTACAAACCAAAAGCAGTCTGTTAGCAAAACCCTTGAATCTTGATAAAAATGCTGCTTCGTCAATAAGGCCCTCCTGCAAACCGCACGTTTACGTGACTTCGGGGTGCTTGAGACCAAGGTAGGACGCAACCAACATTTTAGGTCGACTAAAGCAAGAGCATCGTTTGTTTTTTAATCAGGTTAAAACGGATACAGAACTTCCATGTTATTTGAAAGTAAATGTTAAAGGAACAAACGGAATTGCCATATTTTACAACAACGCTTTTGCGGAACCCCTCTTTAAAGTAGTACGTCACTACTGCTAAGTTTAACCAGAATGTGAATAAATATCTGCAATGAATATTTGGTAACATCGGCCGATCCTCTGCTAATGAGCTTTACTTAGCTGATGTTAAAGAATTACTTGTGCGAAACCTAGCAGAAGCCATTTTGGTTGTGTACCGGTACGTTTTTTGTGAGGGAGAAAATCGTCTTACCTTCACTAAAACAACTTCAGTTTTGATTTGCTCTGTGACCACAAAAGGAGAAAAAATATCAATGAAAAAATATTGGGTTTTACGGTGGTTGTAAGGAGAGATTCAAACAAAAAACCAGCCGTAAAAAAAACACTTAGCGACCCTGGACTTGCTGTCTGATTTGATTGTTTTAACTGGCTAGCAAGGAGTCTGGGAGCTGACTCTCGCGGTGGGAGGGCACTGCAACTCCCAGTCCCTATTGGTCGTTTATTTAGTTGCTATGTCATTTTTGACCAATCACAGTAAATATCTGTTAAGGAGGCGGTTCAAAAAAAAAAAAAAAAAAAAAGCATCAGGCGTGTTTGATGAACCAGCGCCTCGCCTGGACCATCGGAGACAAAGCAGACAGAAGCTATAGGAAAGGCTCTTTAAAGGTTGAGCAACACCGATACCATAAACCGTAAATAGATATGATATACGGTCCGGTATTTATTCCGGTGTAGACATTATTTTATGTTATATAGTGATTACAGACTTTGAACGAAAATAGAAAGTTTGGGTTTGTTGTTAACATTTGATTGACTTCTAATACGCCTTTCCCCCTTAGTATGATCTTTGGTATTATTTCTTTTATAATCATTTTAATATTTTTTAATGTGTGTGTATTTTTTTTAATCAATAGGTATTGTAATTGTCTCACATTTGTATTTTCATTGTTCATCCTTAGCTTTTTGGTAGACAACATCTGTCCAGAACCACAGGTGGAAAAAAGTTGCTGAGCTAATTCTGGCTCATGGCATGTAATACTTTTAATGTGCACTGTCACAGATGTGCACTCGGAAGAATTAATTACTTTTTTAGTTTTGAATTCTGAAAATCTTTTATTTTGAAAAATAAGATTATCTCAGCTACACCTTTGATCACTGGAGCTGTAAAGTTTGGTCAAGGGAGCAAAACATCTGAGCAATCTTTTACTCTGAAAAATCTTCTGGTTTTGAAAATCAACCGAATTCTCTCGATTACATTTCAGTCACTTCAGTCCGGGGCGTGCAACACAAGAACAGGTATCCCAACAGGTGATTCCCACACACTGTACCTGTTTGCATAAAGATGTGATTCTATGAACGAATACGTTCACATAAAAGTTCAAACAAGCTCATCCATTCAGTTGTGCCATTGTGCCAGTTGCCATTTCAGTTGTGAACACCCAATTTATGCAATTACCTCCATGAAAAACAGGCGAGTGGAACATTATGTGCTGCAAGCTGGGTGGGACATGAGGGGGCCTATGTGTGCAGGGGGGCGCTCAGTCTAGTTTTTGTCTTAAAATGTTTCACCAGAAGCTTTTGCATGGGGCTGCGCAAATCAGTAGTCTGATTTGTTTCTTATTGAGTATAAATAATGGATTTATTGGTTACATTTTTTTTACTGTATTCTAGTTTTTTAATGAGATGATTTTATAAAAGTAAAATAAACTCATTTTTAACCACTCCTGACACAACACTAAATTAAGAGACCTTAATCATGGTTATGTTTTTTGTTTGTATGTTTATGTTTTTTTTTAAATCAATCCTCCAAATTGAACACGTCACATGACTGAGTGAAATGATGATCAAGTCTTTTGTCAGAATTGTTTACTATTAAGTTTACAGCACATGTTCTTATCCAAGTATACTGTTTCTTTGACATTACACCCCCGAACACCCCTCACCCCGGGCTGTGGTAAAATCCTCATGTTGTTGACTGTCACTGTTGTAGTCTATGATACACAGATGTACATTAGATACCTGTGATATAGCTGTATTGTGTCCTCCGTGTTTTGACCTTTCCTGTCTCCTCGTTATTCTGCCTTGCCTTTGTGATTTTGACCCATTCCTGGACTTTCCCAACGATTATGTCTCGCTCATGCCCTAAGTCATTAAATCGTTGGCATATGGATCCACACATCTCTGCCCATTCGTCACAGTCCATCTGGCCCTATAGTGAGACTCTTTATAACTGATATTGGTTAGATATTGTCACACTGGCCAGATATCCGACTTGGCTCGCCGCCTTGTTCGCGTGTAGGAGCTAGCAGCTAATGTTTTTAGCCTGATTGCTACACTGAGCAGCATCTGTTTATCTAATTTACAAAGCATGGGAGACACAGATGATGTTTAGAGATCAGGTTTATTTATTTCAAAGAGCTCTACAAAAAACACCAGTGATCACGTCTCCATGTTTGGGTTCATAAGAACATTTAGTCTCCTTTTAGCTCCAGTGAACTTCTCTCCTGCTGCTGTGCCTGATTGACGGCCGTTTCTGCTGTTTCCGTCTCTCTCTGACCGAGTTCAAATGCTTACTGTCACGCATTAACATGAAAGGGCAAAAATAAAAACAATAATAAAAAATGAGGGGACATTATTTTTCTGTTGTTGTCTCAATGAAAATAAGAAAACATCATATAGTTCAGGAGGTCTGAGCAGACTGCTTTCCCATCCAGCAGTGGTCCTCTGTCTGGCTGCGAGCTCCTCTCCCGGGAGCAGACATAGTGTGTCCACTACAGCTCCACAGGTCCTGTGACAGGTTCTCTAGAGTGTACCCACCTTCACCCAACGGTAACCGGGATGGGTTCTGTAAACCCTGTTGCCCAGAAAGGGATACAGCGGGTTAAAAAAATAAATTGAAGTTCAGGAGAACTATGGATCGATCCACCATATTGGATGTTTTCTCCCTGCTGTCACTGAAAACGTCACGTGCCCGAAGTTGAGTCCCTGATCAGATTTTTTTTTAACTCTGGCCAGCCGTGGGCCCTGTGTGGAAGTATTGTAGTTATTTAAAATCCAACAAAACAGAGTTATGTACACCTGAAATAGTTCAGAAGGCACGTTCCTTCTAAAACTGGAAAAACCACCAACCTTTTTTATCACATTAAATAGTGCCATCAAGCATGCTCAATATTAGACTGAAATAAACAATAATTCTCCAGCAAAAACAACAAAGCTGAGTGCTGCACAGCAGCAACAGTCTAAAGGAGTAATTCTGAGAATTTGCTTTTAATTCCCAACTTATTCACAGGATCTTGACAAAAATGTTTGTCAATTTAACATTTGCTCTGTGAAACATTAGTTTCTATTTTATAGAATTATTGCTTTGTTTTTAAATGGAACTGATCGAGCAGTTTAGTGGTGTGTTTTATTTATGCTTTCTTTTCAAACTCCCATATGGAAATTATATCGAAAGACCTGCACGACTTGCAACATGCTTGTAGAAAAACATTTGCATGAACATTTCTGCCCCTCGGGCTCACTGAGTGATCTACAATCCTTATATTTTGTGCAGACTGCCTGTTTGTCTTGTACAGATTTGACCATTTGTTGTCCTCAGACAGCATGTATCCATCCACTCGCAAGGGTGGTTGTGATCAAGACAAGAAGATGGCTCCAGGTCAGGATGTTGGCTGCCGTTACAATTTCTCTTTCAGTCAGACAACACATGGTGTACTGTGCATGTGTTTCTATGTGACAATAACGAACAGAAGGATTTTAACAAAGTAAAATTTGTGTGGGTGTTTGTTTACTCTTTTTTTCATAAAGTCTGCTCCAAAGATCTCAAAACTGAAGGAAAAGTGCTGTAAAAAAGTGGTTTTCTGTGATTTTTAATTATGGGAAACAACGTGGGAAATGACGATAAAGGGATGAAAGAGAATGTAATTAAAATCGAAGTGGAAGCACTGACTGTAAATTAGAAAAAGTAGAATGTGTTTGCAGGCCCTCTGGTGAGCTGTCCACCAGAGGGCAGACTGAGTCCATTTAATTTGAAGGAGCTTGAACGGCTTCCTCTTTCACTACATTATGATGCGCTCTCTTATTTATACCACTTTATTAGGTTTGATACTATTTGATCTCGATTAGTGGGAACAGTCAAGTAATTTTATTTGTTGTTCATAGGATTTTATGACACCAGCAGTAACACAACTTCTGGGTGAGCTGGAAAAAAGATCTGTCAAACATGGGAAAAGCTGCAGAGCATACGTTGAATTTGAAGTGAACATTTTTTAAGAAAAATATTTGACCTGAGTGGGATATTAAGACCTCCAGGAGCAAATGCCTCATGTTTGGAGACAGTATATTTTAATAATGTTTTCTATCTTCTATTCAATTTTTTGGACACATCTGAGCTGTCTGCTGAGGTTCACGTGTGCTCTGTTAAACCTGGTTCTGCTGTAGCACTGCTAAACTTGGCCAGGGTGCACTTTTGCAAGAGGTTAAAAATTTGAAATAATGTTTGTGTAACTTTAACTTTAGGTCTGCTCTAATTTTTTTGTTTTTTCTCACTGTAACTATAGGGTTCAAACAGCAGCAAACATAGTAGTTTGGGGGCCCCAGGCAAACAACATGGGGCCCTCTGCAGCGGTCGTGTTATTTATTAAAAGTTTGGGTAAAAAAAGTTTGGGCAAAACATTGAATAGCTTCCTTACCCGTCCACTTTTAAACAGCATTAATGTTAAAAATCAAAATGTTTTGATAAACATTTAAAAACTGAAATTACATTTAAATGTTAGACATGAACAAAGCGTGGAATTTTGGTCATATCTGACCAGAGCACCTTCGTCCACATGTTTGCTGGGTCACTCATGCGGTTTAAGCATGTCTCCAGGATTTTAAAAATGAAAGGAAGCTTCGAGATTGGTCGAACTTTTTTGTATCTGACAGCTTGGGGAATTTAGAGGCACAACGTGAAACAAGAAAATTAAGAGTGTTGAAAACAATCTTAGGATTTCTTCTATTTGTAGAAATACGTTTGCAAAAAAAATCTGATCTGGCTTGTATTAGTATTTCATTTAGACAAAAGATGCTGATCTTTAAGATGCAACCTGCACACCTCCAAATCTGGATTTCTTCATTTATCCATGAAACATGAAAAAGACTTTTTGGGAGAGGCAATTTTCCCTTTGACAGGGACAATCATATTCAGAATGGTTTCACAATGTTCACTCACTGTTAAAAGATTGCATAAAAGAATCAACATTGTAAAAACTCTTAAAATAATTCACGTCAAACAGGTCAATAAAACCATGAAAAACTGGAGGAGACTGAGAGGTTGAAGAGGGAATGTCACATTTAAAAAGATCCAGCTATGATCACTCACATGGACCGTCTTTCACACAAAGCAAATCAATATCTAGGCCAAGAAAAACAAACAACCTTTGACCTTTGCCATAGGTGAGACCTGTAACATGCTGAATAAAATGAAACGATTCTGTTAAAAATAATAATTCTGATGCGAAAACACAAGAAGAATCATCAGTTTGAATATTAAAATCACCCACTAAAAGTACTATCAAGTTTGATAACACTATAAAAACTCAGCAAACTCATTCAAGAAACTCATGCAGGGCAGGAGGGGGTGATTCATAACACAGCAAAACAGAGTGTTAGATCCAACCTTGATTATCTGGAGTTCAAATGACCCAAAAGAGTCAGAGTTCAGTTTGGTGCTGGGGAAAATTTCCAAATGGATGAAATCCAGCCCACTCCCACCCCATCCAGAGGAGTAGGGGGTGCTGAGCTAGGAGCAGTCCGGGGGCACGGTTCGTTTAGGTGGATGTGGTCCATCTCCCGCTGCCATGTACGCCAGGGACAGGAAGTGCAGACTTTAATGAGCAGGTGTCCTTCAAATAAAACAATTTGTTTGAAATGCACAACGCGTTTTGCAACGCAAACCGAAGTATGTCTGTGGTGTTCCTTAATGGCCCTGACCACAAGGATCCCCGAAGTTCCTGGCACACAGGTTGTGGATTGCAGAGTTTTACCCCTCGGCGGCTCAGGCACGGCCTGCAGGTATTTGACAGCTACTCAAAAGTGGAGGAATGCTGGAATTTTTTCTAGAAACGATGGTAAAGATTTTTGGCCACCAGAGTGATGTGAATCAAAAATGTTCATTAAAAATTGGAAATCCAGAAATGACTGTCAGTCATACACCAGGAGGCAGGTTGTTTTATGTGTAATACTTATCAATAACAGCAAAATCATGCAAACACCAAGGGGCAGAAACATCTTGAACATAAAAGCAGAATCTCATAAAGTCATAATGAGGTTCTTATAGTCATATTGTCAACACATGGAGGAACGGCAACAAAACAAAGCCGACAACATCACAGTTTTTTATTCTTTCTTTACATTTAGATCTCAAATGTTTTAACCATAATGGGCCTTTTGGGTCATACCTTTTTTCAAATTGGCAAAATGCTGTGATTATGCTCACAAGGGTAGGAATCATTTCACTCATGGGTGCTATGTGAATGGAAGTCAGGAGAATGTCAGTAAAATAGAAACCTCAGGTATGCTACAGATGTGTGAAAGCTGTAATAGTTTGTGACAGGATTCATCAATGCTGTAAGGTTGTCCAAAATCAGATTTGGGCCTCATTTTAGCCCACACTCGTTTTCAAGGCTTTTAAAGAAATCAGGCAATGCCCATCCTTAAGTACTTGACCTTTCCCAGAGACAATTTGTCTTTCAGTGACAGCAACTACAACGCTTTTTATTTTCATAACATCAATTTAAGTGACTTGGTATGATTCTGATGTCAAGGGATAATGGAGGCCTAAGGATGTTTGGATGTTTGGATTGATGCTTTATTTGCTAATTTCTCAAAATATGTTCTGATTGATTTATTTGCAGTGTCCTCAAATACATTACTAAATGACCAAAAACTGCCAAAAAAGTCAAGCTGAATTGCAAAAGTTTCATCATCATTGCTCTAGGATTCACAAGGTCATACTTGACTCTTTCCTCTTACGAGCTGAGGGGCGTGAGACCCATTGAATGGAGTGTGGTAAGTAGTTGTCTAAGTTGACTTTTCACCTTCTCCTGTGTGTATTTGTCACAGGGTGATATTTTTTGCAACTGTATGTGTACCACTCGTGGGTTTTTTTCTGGGCTATGTTTTGTTTGCTCTGGTCGTGCAGCCCTGAACTCCGAGGGCCCTTGAAAGGCCTGGACAAGTTGCGAGTGAGTCACAGGTGTGTGATGGAGCAATTTGGAGTTCTGGACTCTTAAAAAGAGAATGTGCAACTGATTAAGGAGACATAACAGGAACTGATCTCAGCGAGTTTGGGGACACCCCAACCACAGAAGCTATATGCGGCAGATTGGTGGAGCGCCAGCTGCCCGCAGCAGTGTTGAAGAGCGCCGACTGTGGGAGCTGCATGTGGTGGTGTGAGGAATGCCAACGATGGGAGTTACATCTGGCGGTGTTGAAGAACACCAATGGCGGGAGTGGCTTACAGCAGAGCTTTGGTACCTGAGGCGACGTTCTAACAATCTGTCCTACCTCATGAGATTTTCTAGCACAAAATGATAGATAAAGCCATCCAAATGTCCTACCTTATCAGATAATAAGATGGCTGCATGAACCTCAAGGGAACAACAAGACACACCTGTGCTCCCTATAAATTGCAGCCCCCTCCTGTCTACAACCATCCAAAAAGCGGCAGCACCTGTATGGGTCAACCCCTATATGGCTGCATGTGACTGCGGCCTTGCCTGTTCTTGATAGGGGTGCCAGGACCATATCTCTTCATGTGTCCCATCCCTGGGGGAAGGTCACCTGTGGGAACTTTTCTTTGTCTCCTGTCCCTGAGAAGGGGTCACCAGGGGGTACTTCTTTTCTGCGTGTCTGTCTCTGAAAAGGCGTTTGACATAATATCCCTCACTCCTGTTTGGGTGCGGGCAGTTGGACTATTTTATGGTTTTATTTTGTGTTTGCTTGGGCTGTTGTCTAGCCCTCCTGCTACCCTTCTAATGCAATGATGTAGGGACATCTTGGATCTGCCTCTATATTCAACACAGTTGTCTCAATGGGCTTCACACCAGTAGTTATGCATGGGGGAAGGGGTTGCCTCAAGGTTGGAACTCTTTAAATTGGTCTTCTCAGTTTGAGTTTAGTCATATGTTCTTTGATTCATGCCATGTTCTGCTTTCAGATTTTGGGATTTTCCACAGGTAAAGTCTCACCTGGTTTTATTTTATAACCCACATCTCTCTTAAGTTGTCAGTGTTTTTTATTGATTGGTGTTCAGTTCATCTTTTTCAGCTCGTGTTTAGAGTCTTTTTCTTTCTCCCTTTGTTCATGGTTTTGGCATTTGTTAAGTTTACTTATACATTTTTAAGTTTCTACAACAAAGGTTGCTTTCTCACATTTTGGGTCCTACACCTCCAATTCATAACACCCAGTTTTTGGTATTGTTAGACTTCAAGACTACTATGCTTTTAGTCCTGGCTGGAAAACCTTGATTGCCATTGGGCATTTACTTTTAAGTCAAAATGAAAACATCTGCACTCTTTATGGAATAAGCTAAACTCAGCCTTTATTGGCACCCACTCCATCTGTTTCTGTCAGCTACTAGAATTGCTGTCTTTGAGAATGCACTTAGAAGGGGTGACTTCTTCATGTGTAGAAAAATCAAGGTCATAATAATCTGTGCAGCCACAATAACAGTACTTTACAGTTCCATCTTCTTCAACAGAGAAGACTCTTACTGGAAATCTAGTGTAGTGAGATGACTTGGACACAGCCTGCTACCATCTAGACTTTTTAATCTTACTCTCTGAAACCGTGATCAATGCAAGAAGCCAAATCAGTTCATTTAGAGTGGAGGGAAGATCTTGAGCCGCCCGCTTACCCTTTATTCCCTCAGACAGACCTTGACAAGATGTCAAAAAGGGCTGAATTGTACCAGCTGCAGTCAGCGGCCATTGTACAGAATTGTGATCAACAGATTGAACTCCTTGTGTAATCTTAGAAAGGGATTGTGAAGCTTCTCTGTGGTTCCACTGGAGAAATCCTTCTGAGTTCTATGAGGAACCTTGCAAACAGGCAGAACTTCTCCCATGTCACAGTTAGGCAAGCAGAAGGAAACCTAGATGCAGGAAAGAATGTTTGAGGCAGAGTCCAATAGGTTTAGTTACAAAAGCCATATTTGACCCGGGGTCTAGCGCTTGGGCCACAGAACGCAGAATTCCTTAAATACACTGAGCCTGATTACCGAAGTGCAGGCAGCTGGGACTGCTAAGCAGGTTCCACAGGAGAATGGGCGGAGAATGGGCGGAGCCAGCCTGCACAGTAAGAAAAGAAAAGACAAAAAGAAATAACACAAAGTAAGCAGAACATGACATAAAAAAGGAGCAAGAGCAGAGCGTGGTCCGCACGCACTGAAGCTGTTACCGTGCCAACATCACACAATGCGGTTTAAATAGTCTGCGTTTGTAAGAAAAAAAAAAACAATTAAAACTTAAAAATGCAACAGCACTGAAGTTCTTATAATTTACTAAGTATTTATATTTTTCTTAAATGACATAACAAATGTACTAACTGCAGGGTGCCCAAACTTTTGCACATTCTATTATTTTGTTTTCTTTGGTTTTCTGTTATCTGTGTCAACAAGCAAAAATGTCTTTAATTGTTTAATCGCGATTAAAGTGATATTTTGAAACCCCTAATTATGACATTTTGTGTTACTATGGTGACCATTGTTACAGTGACTACAGCTCTCTTCAGGTCACTGACCAGTTCCCTTTTTTAGTTTAGGGCTGTTTCCTCATAGTTCTCAATATAATTTGTACCCCACCATGTGAGATCTTTCAAGGAGCTCCCCAACTGTTAACTTCCAGGTTGGCTGTTTAGCAAATATATTGTAAATATTACCTGTATTTGTCATGTTTATCTAGCACTTTAATATCCTCTGTTCACTGCATAAATGAACAAAATTGTTCCCTAACACAATAACTGAAATTAGCTTTGGCAAAATGAGTCAGATGAAAATCCTAGAAGGATCAATAAGTCATTGTTTCTGGATTTAGTTTTTTTAAATCAAATTTATTGATGATTTACTTTGTTCAGCCTCTATTGATTGCATCAGAATAAACTGAAACAATCAATCAATCAAAGTTACTTTGTTTTTCCAGTAACAACTTCGTCTGCTGGTGGGAACACAGAGCAGAGACAAACAATCATTAAAATTAATACAACATACATACACTCAGTAAAATACAGATGATATAAACTCAGACTTGCTAAAGTAATAAAATTACAAATGTTTCAACAAATTAATTAACAAAATAATTAAACACGTCCGATGCCACTGACTTAGCTGTTTAATTGAGGTTGGTGGTTTTTCCTTTAATTGAGCTCACCTTGACAACTAATTACAGGTGTGTGAGATTGATTTCATTGAGATCACTGTCCCGCAGTCTGACTTGACATTGATTGCAGGGGTTAATAGAAATCTTTAAAGGAAAAACTCATGTCTTTACTCTGCAGTGTACAGTCCCAGTCATCAGTTAGCTTTAACTTGACGGGGAGACTTGTCCTTCAATCATTGAGTTTTCTTAGTTCAGCAGATTTCAGTTGTATGACAGCTTAGTTGCCCAGAGGGAGGCTGCAGTTTGTGTCAGGTAATGGTCGGTCGATCGGTTCAGCCCTCCATCCATCCATCCATCCATCCATCCATCCATCCATCCATCCATCCATCCATGTTGCCAGTCCAACGTGGGACCTTTCAAACAGATAACCAGCTCAAACAAGTGCCATTAAAACAGTTAATGTGTAGAAGAGCTTCTTAAAGAGGAAGTAACAGGTCTGTGAAGAACAGACTTCATGCTTGTTTGGAGGATATAAACACTTGTTTTCTTCACCATATTAAAAATACATTATATATACAGAGTGAATTCCTGGATTCTTTCTTTACATTCTGTTTCTCACAGTTGAAGGCCCCTTTTGTAAAAAATCATGACATTCTAAGTATGATTGCAAATCTACAAACAGTAATTGATTTGGAAAATCAAAACAGATGGATTATTTAAAATAGAAGTTTTATTTATTTTTTTCTAAGAAATTGTCAACTCATTTATTTTCCCTAAAATTAGGGACACCACTGGCAACCTGATAACTTCTCCCGAATCTTCCAGATACTTGCATTCATGTCTTTACACTTCAGCCCTATATTTCAAGGGCTAATAGGTAGAAGTTTAGCTTTCATCCTGGATCTACTAAACATTCAAAACATTTTTTACTAGCCAGTTTAGTGTGAATTTCCTCAGACCTTCAACAGTTTTAATTGTGTTTGTCTAAAAAACTTGACGACTTTAGATTCAACACAAAACTTTACTTTTCTGTAAAGCTGTGGTTGAAGTGGCCTGGTGACTCAGCATGACATTTCTGTTCTACAAAAATTCATTGTAACTGTGTAGACATGACTGTGTTTTATTCCTTTCTGTTACAGGACATTTTCAGTGCTGGAGGTTGAGTTATTTCCCACTTTCTTTTCTAAAACTATTGATATTGATAGCAATTTGAGATTTTTTTTATTTTTTAAACGTAACATGTATTAAATTCAGCACTACTTCATTTGAGTTTCTTATGTAAACTTAAAGTCATTGTAACTTGCATTTGCTCCACTGCAGTAGAATTTCGGATGAGATGTGTCAAATGTACTGTGCAAAGCATTCCCCTTTGAAATTAGGATCAGTAAAAGTTGGCAAAAGAAAGGGAATATGCTTTGGGCTAAACTTGGAAAGTTAAAAAAAGACAGTTGACCCTTTTTTGACCTTTTAATCCTTCCTTCTTGTTCCCAGAGGCTTTTATGAAAAGTCTTTTATTCCCATCCGTGATGAGGAGTTGATAAACTGGGTTATGAGTGATACTTCTTATACTGTACCCGACAGGCTAATCTGAAAGATTGTATTATTATTTTAGTGGTCTTTGGCATTAGGTATTGCTCACTGAGAAAAAAAAACGGTCTTGGGGATTTCAAAACATTTTCAATTTAAATTTAGGAGATAGGGTTGAAATAATTCACATTTCACAATGAAACTGATCTGAATTTATGTTTTTAAAACCTCATTCAATTTGTGCTTCATCACAAGAGGGTGATATGCTGGGATAACTTTTTTTCCCCCCACAAACTAGTGTAATTAGAACAATTGCTCAGATGTCATGTCACTTGCCAGAGTCAGAAATAAGTTGTGAAGAAGAAGAGGTTGTGCAGTTCCAGGGTAAAAAAAGGAGAAAATCCTAACATTTATAATCCTCGAAGGCACTAATGTCAATGAACTGTGTTAACTTTTTCGCTAATGAAAAAAAACAAAACTTGCAGGATTTGTTTGTATATTTTCTGTCACATCAAAATACAGTACATAGTATATTGAAAAAATATATCCAATAAAAAAATTCCCTTTTCACCCTTTGTGGGTGGTTTCTCATCCAGGTGCTCTTGACCTGTCTTGATGTGAGCCTGCAAATCATTGCTTCTAAGGGTTTAACAATTAATCGACTCACTAGATGAACTGATTTCTTTTCCGATGATCTCATCTGCTTGAGGCAAGTTGATAATCGAATTGACCTACACCATTATGCAACTGTTTCAAAATGAAATAAATCTATGGTGTTCTGGTTCCCCTGCGGTGTTGCGTTTTTTTTTTGTCCCATTTTAGTCTTATGTTGTAATGTCAGTTGCAGTTTGTGAATGTTGGAACACTGAGCTACTTGTTGCTCTGCAGTAAGAATTGACTGTAGCGTCAATTTACTTGACATTCACATCATGTAACCTCTCTGATGTTACGTACACATCAGGCATGTGATGCACATTCAATTAATGTTTTGAACACGCTTTCTTGAACGTGTTCAGAACGAAACCATACGGTGTTCATATGGACAGTCAGCCTACTCAGGCCTTCAGAACTTCTTGATATTTTTCTTATTATTATCACAATAACAAAATGATCCAAAAGTTGTATTCTTTATCATGTTTTCCCTCTTGTGCTCACGCGGGACAGCAAGCTTTTGAAACTGGGTCACTGACACATTGAAACACTGCGAAAACGGCCGTCTGTCAGACGTTGCTGCCGCAGACACTGCTGATTGAGTATTTTCCATGCAATTGGACGAGTCCACAGACTTGAATGACACTACCCAGATTTGTATTTTCCTTTGCATGGTGTTTGGTAACATGACTGCAAAAGAGAAGCTATTATTAGCGCTGCACAAGAAAGAACAAACACGAGGAGAAGACATATTTCAGTCATTTAAAAAAACTTTGAAAAAACTCAGCTCGCAGTGTATAAACTGGTGTCCATCACCACGGATGGATAACCTCCAGTGACAGGGGGAGGGAATGGATTTATAGCCAAGTGCAGGCAGGGCAATGTTTTCCTGACTTTTCTGAATTAGCACTGCATAATCCACCAAGAAGCTTTGTGCGGTAAAATGCTAAACGTGTGAGAGATCATGGCAGAGGCAACAAAAATCGCCTGTTCTTTTGTGCGAGGGCTCTTCAAAGGCAGCTTTTCTGTGCGCATCTGGAGAAAGCTGACAGTGGCCACTGAGCTGTTGCTACTGACGTGAGATGGCTTAGTCAATGGAAATTCCTACGAAGGTTTCGAGAGCTCTGTCTGGAGATTAAGGAGTTTTTCTGTGAGGTTGGACAAGATGAATGCAAGCAACTAAGTGATGAACAGTGGCTGTTAGACTGCTCCACTATGACTGATGGCCATTTGGAAGTGGGCTTGAGACTAGCTGTCAGCAGCTACTACACATACGCGTCCCTCGCTGATTCCATTCACTGCAAATCATCAAAGCAGTAATCATCATTCAAGTAATCACAAACATGTAAAAAGTAAATTTTTCTTCACCTTTCAGTTTGACGCACATGCAAGAATTCATTATACATTTACAAATAAATATATTTTCAACATTTTTGTTTTCAGTGGTACATCTTTCAAACACAATAATTTTAAAAGTAGCTCACATACTCAAAAAACCTGAGCACCCCTGGTCTAAGGTACAAAGCAGACCAACCAAAATGCAGAATAACAAAGAAAAACAATCCAGAAACAAAAATATGTATAAAAGTTTCCAGAAATATAAATTACAGACTGCAAAGAAATGTTTGTAGTTTCCTGAAGAACACTGTCATTTATGAGAAAGTTTTAAAAACCGTTAGAAAATATTATGATGAAAATATTAAATCTGTTGTTTTCATAAATAAGCCAGAATGTTTCCAATATTATAGTGAGTTTGACTTATCAGAGAGTTTAGAAAGCTTATTTTAAAAAAAGTGACAATGCACAAAGGAACATTGGTCACATGTAACATGAAAAGATGCTTTCTGCCAGGTTATAGCAAATTTAGTTAATTTCCACCTGTAGCTCCTAAAAAAGTAAAAGCAATTAATTAATTGCATGCTTAATGCAGCTAACTTAGCTCTGAACTTTTAGCCTAGCTTACTAATTAACTTCTGGAACTCGTAAATTGTTTTCACATCGCATCATAACTCTGCAGCAGATCTGTGCCTGCAGTTCCTCTGTCTGCGCGGTGAACGTTTCAAAATCCACACTCACGTCGTTCGGTTTAAAAAATTTGAGCGTGGATTGTGAATTAAATCTGGTCTGAGTTCAGTTCCAGCATATATTCATATTCTGCAGTGTTTGGTTCGAAGGACCTCGCTGATTTTGAATCGTTCACTGGGTGGACAGAGAGAGACTGTGTACACGGATTGCAGCAGATCTGTTGGATTGTCTCCATACAGCTCATTAATGACAGCCTCACATGTTTCTTAAACTCTCCACCTGCACACGACAACTTAATACATAAACAGTTTAACCCGTTAAACTGTGCTGCCCGTTGTAATTCTTTACTAACTTGCTGCGTTTACAATGTAACATCAAAACTGTTTGTTCGTTCATATACAGTAGGTAGGATTTTCTGATAAGGTAGGACACTTGGATAGCCATATTCTATTCTATTCATGCTAAAACCTCACAAGGTAAAACAGATATTTAGATTATGGACTATCTACAGAATATGGACCATTCATGTAACATCATACTTGTGTTAAGTTTTTGATGTATACATATTTATTTAGGTTGTCTCCATTGGTTTTTTTTTGTTTTGATTGATCAAAATATACAAATAAAAAAAAAAATCCATCCAAACTTGCCATGACTATGTGATCGTAGCGTCTAAATCTTCTTTCTGCAGGTTAGTACACACTTCTGAAGTGTGTATTAAAACCTTTGAAAATTTAAACCTAATCTTTTTTTTTTCCCCTTTTAGTTTGTGCTTTGAGATAACCTCAGTTATGTCAGAAACTGGAGGGGAAGGACCCAAAATGCAGGAGACCGAGTTTGGTGGCCGAACCATAACATTTACTAAATAAACTGAAGCATGACAAAAAAATCATGGAAACCCAAGGAGGGTGACACAGCAAAACAGATAACCTGAAAACCAGACACTTAAATAGACTGAGGGGAATGAACTGAAATGAAAGTTAGCTGTGAATCACGATGAACCTGAAACAGGTGTGACTGACAAAAGCAGAACATGAGCAAATATAACAAAACCCAAACTAAACCACAAAATCCTCACAAGTTATGAACCGGCAGTTAATAAATTGAATTAAAATAAATGCAGCAAACCTCACAAAACATGTTCAGAACTTACAGAAATGCAACAGTGGAAAATCACATCACAAATCCAGCCAGCCACTGTGAATTGTGTGAGATTTAGTAATAAAAAATGGAGTAAGATTAGGTTGTGAGGGTTCTCTCTTCCTATTTCTTATAACCACCTATAGAACTCATTTAAATGTAACAAAGAAATCTGTCATTTTTCATCTTACGCAAAAAAACGTATTTGTAAGTGGTAACTTTGCAGCATGCCAATTACTGTATCCCATTATTAGAGCTATTGAAATAGTAATATGAAACCACGATGTAAATGAGCAGAAGCATCTGTAAATAATGCCTACAAATGGAGAAGATTCAGAGAGAAAAAGTGGTCTTGGCACTAATTAAAATCCTTCCGTCTGGGCTGGTGGACTTGCTCATTAAAACTTAGCCAAGCTTGTGGAAAAACTGTCATACTTTTCTGACTGGGCATCAAGAAGACTTGCAGTCAGAGGTTACCACTGAGTTTCAGCGAGGCATCTTTGTGGAGAATGACGCCTGTACACAAATTAAATTAATTTGAGGCACTGCAGTGAGCCTGCCAAGTCCTTAGAACATCAGGACTCCACTAGACACATGGGTAATAGGTAGGATAGCTCTGTGAATAAAAAAATGGTTAAGCACACAGCTAGTGCCATACCATATCTGTGTCTTCTGCCTCTCCTGCCCTTCGTTTTCACTGAACCTGCAAAGGATTTCCGAGAGGAGAATTGCAGCTGATTTGTGTAGGATGTTTGCATGTTCAGGAGTTTCAAGCAGTGCTTTGATTGAGAGAACCAAGGCAGTTGCTGGCTGCATATCATTATCCCTGTGACCATATTCCACATTAGGAAAGCAAATTGAGCTGTTGAAATTTCATTGGAGAATTATCATAGCACCACAGGTGCCAGACAATAAGACTTCCTTTGATTTAAATTTAAATGAGCTTTACACAAGATATTGAATTTCATTTTACCTCCTTAAGGATTTTTGTTTGTTGGTATTCTTCCTTGTAGTCTAAGGATTGTTCATCAGCACTGAAGTGAAACGTGCTTTAGAAATGACTTTATTTTCTGTGTTAAGGTTTGCTTTTTCCTGTAGGTGATGAAGTGAGGCAATTAAGGCCTAAGGCAAAGTGCACTGCTGGTGTGAGAGTTAAAAACATATTCAAACATAAAAAATACAGTGTTTTTATGGAACATAATTCCAGTGTATGTGCTATTTCCCATGCTACATTTGGTGTTTTTCTGAAAACTTCCATGATGGGAAACCGATTTAAAAAGAAGAAATTATTTAACTGGTTTTTCATAGTTTACTGCAAAAACATCAAATACCAGATGGTGTAATCCAAAGAATCATCTGGAAAGATGCCTTTGGAAACAGTTTAGAAAGAAGGAACCTCCAAAGAATACTTGGCTGTTTGAGCCATCTGTTCATCACATCTTACCATGGTGTTCAGCAATCACACAAAAGAGTGCAGTGAAGATAGTAAAAAAAAAAAAAAAGACTCTTTCAAAAGCAAACTTGCCAGAATAATGAAAAAAAAAACGGTGACATTTTCCCCTTTTCTAACAAAGGAACAATCTCACAGCCATGCATCCATTATCACTGTCTACTTTATGCTATGTAGGGTCACAGAGGGTTCTGGGGCTCAGCGTTGCCAGATAGTCACAGTTTTCCAGCCCAAGTCATCTAAAAACCACCAGATCCCACAAAAAGCAATGCACATTATATCTATGTTTTATAATATAATATAATATATATATATATATATATATATATATATATATATATATACAGCTAGTCAAACAAAATTAAAAACTCCTAATACACGTTATTTACAAGATTGTGAGCTTGATCTCTTGGAGAACATCACAGAACATTATTAGAACATTCTACCACACTGTATGGTCACGTCTTTGGTATGTTGAAATAAAAACTTGAAAATTATCTGTTTTAAAAACATATATTAATTAATTTAAAATCAATTGGTACAGATTCTATGTTATTTTTGTGTGATGAGATGGATAATAAAAATGCTCCAAGCATCTGCTCCAGGTCCCGCCCTTCTGTCAAATTTAAGAACCCTTTGTGACCCACAAGTCAAAAAGTTTGCCCAACCCGTTCTTAAACCCTTTGAATGACCTGAACTAGCTTGAGTCTTCCTGCTCCTGGGTTTCTCTACACCTGTAATAAACTATTATAACCCACAAGCAGTTTATTGCATCTTTTCAACATGTCTGTGGCATCTAAATCCCATGAAAACAACTAAGACCATGCTTTTTATATGAATTTCTGTGAAAAGACTTCTCGTGTGGCTCCAACAGGGATCTAACCAACATGTGAAAGTCACAGTAAGAAGTCTGTCAACGAAAAGGACGTTGCTTAATTTATGAGGATTTAATGCAGAGTTTAACGATGTCCCCAAAGGTTTTTTTTTTAACACAAACATCATGAATGCAACTGATAAGACAACAAAAACAAATATGAGTCTTTTGTGTTACATGTCACACAGAAGCAGATATTCTGATTATCCCAACATTTGAACAAAGATGTCCTTTTCTTTATTCATGACTTTCCTGTTTGGTTTGTTGCTTGTTTGTCTGTTTAAAGAGTATCACTTTGTTCCAATAGTTGTCAAAGACCAATCTACCCTTTCCCATTCCAGACGACGGCCAAACTAACTGTTTAAACACATCCCGACCTCTGTGGAGTTTTGAAAAATAGGTTTTCATTTAAAAAAATGGAGTGCAAGCATTCTTCTAAAGCAAAATTAATTCGCTCTATTTGGCATGAAAGGTGTGATTGGAGGGGATTAGCTAAACTGGTTCAATGATACATTGCTTGCCTTTGGGAGTTGCTGTTGTTTGATGTACTCTTGATTGGGTGATGTCTGATAACAAGCTTTTGATTAAGTTTTGCACCTCGTATTGGAAAAACAGGAGTTAAACATATTAAGAGTACCCTTCAAATGAAGTTTAAAGATTGTAATTTTTGCCTGTTTTTTATTTTATAACTGACAGTAAACATGTCTTAGTTATTGGACTCTCAGTGAGACTGTGTTACACAGCAGTTTGAGAGTTGTTGAAATGTAGATGAACAAATATTTTGTCTGTTTTGCTGTTTGAATAAGAAAAGTGCACCAAGAAAATAAACTCTAGTGGAATTCAGAGAATTAAAGGCTGTAGCTGTGTTTGTAGCATTTTTCTGATGATGGAGGATTTATATAAACAGAGTTGAGATCAAAATTCAGAGACGTGGAGCAGGACAGGGCGGCAAGTGGACAGGCTGTGGTCGACTTACTCTGCTCCAACTGTCTCCCCAGTAACACATTTCTAATGAACTCCTGCTGCTCTGCAGAATATATGTCCTAGAGAATGACTCTGATTTTTGATTTAGGTTGAAAACAGCATCATCATAATGAAAAGACCCCTGGGAACACTTAGAAAATAGATCAGAAATGATCAGAAAGGGACTTTAATGTTTTCGTTATATGCATCCATATGGGGTGTGACTCGTACATGTGAAATGGGTTTTTGAGTTGCCTGCTCACCAGCGCCCTCTGCCTTGATGCAGGCGTACTAAGTGCCTCACCTGGTGTATTCCTAAAGTGCATTTTTAGTGGATAAAAAGACGAAATGAGTCACAAACTGGCACCAATGTAATCAGACTGATAGCGAGAAATAAGCACATTTGGTAATTTTCAAAATAAAGTTTTTTTAAATTTGATAAAAAGACTGAATTAATAAAGCACATGTGTCAGCTGCAGCTCCAGTCAGTGCTGGGGGAGGCAAAGGCTGCTGCTGCCTCACCCGCTGTCTTTGTACAGGAAACTCGTAAATTTGCTGAAGAAGTACTGAAGAAGTACTGTTTGCATTTTTTAAGCTGTATTTTGTTGGTGAGACACAGCCTCACCTGCCGCCTCTGCCCGTCACTGGTGCACACAACAAGAGGGCAGGACACCCAGGTGAGGAAAGAGAGAGACTGGAAGAGAAGTCCCACCTGAGACGAGAGGAAGGCAAAAACCCGAAACAACAGAAGGCAACAACGTAAAACTGGAAACACAACTATAGCCCCGACCCCCGATACCCCACACATACAAGATTAATACTTTTAAAAAGGTCATTTCACGATTTCAGAATTGTAACAAGCAGCTTTTATTAAAGCATAAAATAATGAAGAAACAGTAACTGTTATAGTTGCCAGTACAAACTAAAGTTTAGTGAGCAAGATGGGCATAAAATGGGGTCATAAATGGTATTTGTTTTATTGCTTTTAAAATGGACATTAATAAAGGTGTTCAGAGATGTAAAAAAAAACTTTATTAAAGCTTATAATGGGAAGAAAAAAATTTTTTAGGGACACCTTTTAAAATAGCCTGTTTCTTTCATGTGGGGGGACTTTCGGTTCTGGTCAAGGTCATCCGGTTCTAGATATTAATGTCAAGAACTAAAGTCTTCATGCATTTTTCACCCACAGACAGCCCATATCTACCTATAAGATCAGTTGTGACTATAGCATGGACAATAAAAGATCTTTATCAACAAATAAATAATCTATCGATTATTGTTCAACCTTTTCCGAGCTCAGATCTAGTAAAACAAATCAACAAAATATGCAAAGTTTTTCTTCCTAAGAGCTGTCGTCATAACAGAAAGATGATACTTAATAAATAAAATATACACGCATTTGAAATGCTGATATTTCTCCCCTCACTGAATGTCAAAAAGGCCCTGAAAGATTTCCATGTAGCATCCGTGTCCTTTCCTATGCAATGGCAGCTCTTTCACCACACCTGCATCTTACTGAGTCAGAGCAGCATGGCAGCCCGGCAGCGTTGTGCAAAGTCAGTTCACAGGGAAATAGATACAGTGGCCGCCTGAAGTAGGAGATCACACAGGTGCGCTCTTGCTGAGCCTGAGCTTCAAAAATGTAAGAAATGGCAGCTGGAGATATGACAAAAAGTTGACACTTTTCAGACGAAGACCCTGTCAGTGTCATGAGTGAAAGTCTGCTGTTCAGGGCCTTCAGAAAAATGATGCAGAGCTTTATGTGGAGGCAAGTGAATTGGGTTCATCGACTGATTTAAAATCTGTCAGACACTTATTGTAAATAAACGTATGCCAGAAACGCATAAAGAACAAGAGAGCAAAGTTTTTAAGCTTCAATATCATGAAGGAACATCGTGATATCATGAACAAAAAGATTTTAACTTTCAACACCGGAGGTGTCTGCAGCAACACCTACATTACATGCCCTTTGACCTACTGTAACTCTTTGACTGTTTTTGTTTAGAATTATGTTCATTGTGTCAACAGTCAAAGAGTTATGGTAGTTGAAAGAATATCAACACTGGGACTAAAGCTCCTGTGTTAACAGGTTAAGACTGGCGAAAGCATTACAATTAACAAAAATGTGATGCTGCTGAGGCTGTCTGCTGGGATATTGGTCTGCGCTTTTGAGCCACAGCCAGAAGGCCTTGGTTCGAATCCCAGCTGGGTTTTTCCTGTGTGGAGTTTGCATGTCCTCCCCGTGCATGCTTGGGTTTTCTCCAGGCACTCCAGCTTCCTCCCACAGTCTAAAAACATGCTGTAAAGGTAATTTGATGATTCTAAATTGGGCTGCTCTGTGAATGTGTGCCCTGTGACAGACTGGCGACCTGTCCAGGGGGGACCCTGCTGGCACGAATTAAGTGGCGTATATGGCGGGCCAGAGTTAAAAAAAATCTGAACTCTGAGGAAGTCACCATGTTGTGTCAACCAACCTTTTTTGAGTTAAATGTCACTTCTGAACATACGTCTTCAACCATAGTGTCCCAAAGGCGCATTATCACTGCCAACACTGGTGAACTCTTTTCAGCGCTGTTTGACCCCCGCTTATTTGAAGAATGTCCCGATATTAACAATCCGATTTATCGTTTTAGTGAGCATTGTGTCACTATTCTGAATAAAGTGGCTGCTGCCAAATCCAATTTATCACTGAAAAAAGTGTGTCCCTGGATTAATGAATCTATTCAAAAAAGGAGACAGTGTTGTCCAACTGAACGTCTGTTGGAATCCACCAATCTCATGGTCCACAGGCAACACCAGAGGGATCTCATGTCCTTGTACAATGAGATGATGAAAGATGCCCGATTTGACTACTTTCGCGAGCTAATAGTCTTGTATAAGAAGAGCCATAAAGTTTTGTTTGACACCATAAATGTTATTGTTTGTCCTGCAGCTCCAGTAACCTCTGTGTCCTGCAGAGCTGACAGCAATGAATTTCTCAGGTTCTTTGCAAACAAGACTAAGAGGATCAAAGACCAACTTCCACCTCTTTGTTGTAATGATTTTGTTGCAGTGGAGCCTGTTTCACACAAATGGTCAACTTTTAAGCCTCTAGAGGACTTTAGAGGACATATCAGCTTTGTTGACAAAAATGAAACCTTCTTGTCCATCTGATGTGATTCCTTCTAAACTCTTCCTAAAAGTGTTGGCCAAAGTGTCACTAAAATGATAAACCTTTCACTCTCCAGTGGTAAATTTCCTAACCAATTTAAACATGCCGTAGTGGAGCCATTGCTGCAAATGTCTAAGTTGGATCCATCAGATTTTCAAAATTATAGACCGTTCTCAAAGCTGTCATTTCTCTCAAGAATCCTGGAGAGAGTGATCTCAGAACAATTACTGAATAAGAGGAGTATCTATGATACTTTTCAGTCAAGATTTCTATGTAGATTTCTACGATTTCTATGCTTCAATAAGCCATTACATGTTGGTACACAAAAATAGCATAAACTATAGCTTTACCTGTAATGACTCTCAACAGATGACTTTGAGTAATGGAGGCTCACAGTTTATGGCTCCAATATAATACTCTTTTACCCTCCATGCCCAGGGGTGACTAACAGCCTTTTTTTAAAATTTTGTCTTGACATAAATTTATCTTACAACTGAGTTCATGACATTCTCTGTCCCAATTTGTGTTCAGGCGTCATCCATACTCTCTCCAGGTCCAGGAAAAGGTGCTGTGGCACAAATCTGAAAGTGGCTTTTGTGTTGTGTGTCCAAAAGTGGAATGAAAATATTCACAACAAGCAAAGAAACAATATTTTAGAGTCAAACAGACTCCATGGAATGAGCTGTGGGCATGTTGAGTATTAAAGGACAGACACCAATGGTAGGAGTTGCTTTTCTCACAAAGTAAGAGTAACTATATGTCTTAAATCTACAAAGACAGGTTATGTTAGACAAAGTTTATGTCTAGGTGAGCATGATCCTTCTGTACAAACTTGCAGTGGTGTGCACAATTCTGGTTTCGTGCGTCTGCAGAGGCACTGACTACGAGTGTTGCCTCCCTGTTGCCTACAAAAGGCAACAGGCATCTGAAAGGATTAAGAAATCACCAAATGAAGCGTGTTTGTTTTTTAGTGCAAGATCATTTTAAAAGCAAGAGCCAAAGAACCAAAAATGCCCCTGAACACAGAGACACTGCCGCTTCTGGATAGTTCTGTCAGTTTCTTTCTTCTTCAGGACTGCTCTGCTGTGCCTAAAAGCAGCCCTCTTCAGGGTTTTAATGCAGGAAGGCTCCCAAATGAACCAAGCCACCAGTCTATTTCATGAAAATATTTCACACATTTTCATTTTCATGAAAAGCATTTTAAAAATCCAATTAAAAATGCTTGACATCTATATTTATCCATGTTACAAAGAATGTGTGTCCCAGCCCAACATACTGATTTTGTCTTTTATTTTGAAAGCAACAGCAGAAAGCTGCTATATCTGACTTTAGACTTTTAAGCATGAAATGAAGCTGTTTACAAAAACACGTTCTTGAAAACATGTCACATTCCAGCTATGAAGGTACCGTATTTTCCGCACCATAAGGCACGGTGTACGATAAGACACAGTCCTGATTACGGGGTCTATTTCTGTACTTAACCTATACACAAGGCTCACCGTATTACAAGATGCCAAAAAAGGTAATGGAAGCAAAACAGCGAGTTTAGGTGAGCTTTATTCCACTATTTAACAATCCACTCACATCATTTTTTAATCAATCTTCTCCCGCATAATCCATCAAAGTTCTCATCTTCTGTGTTTGAGTTGAATAGCTTCGCAATTTCTGAATCAAACATGCCTGTTCCTTCTCATTGTTGTCGCAGACACTTTCATTGCCAGGTGGTTGTTCAGTAGTGGTGCCGGCTTTAGCCAAAGCTCAGACAACAGTTAAAGCAGATACTTTAGGCCAGGTGTCCACATTGGCGGCTTGAATGCAGGTCAGCCCAGGGCGGTGTTAATGTTGCTTTATAAGTGTCATGCTTGCTGCTCTTTGTTTAAAGTATTTTGAACCACTTCTGGGTCTTAAGTGATGTGCTGGTAACACTGTTTACACGATCAGCTGTTGTTGCCTAGCAACAAAAAAATGTGGCTGCAGATTGCTGTTATTCTCACTGAATTATCAAAATGTTCATCCACTTCTTTTTTGTCCTTTGAATGAACCACGAAATTGTTGTGTTTCATGTTTGATTTTGTTGCTGTTTAACCTCAATTTCCCCCCAAAAAAGGAAAGAGAACAAAGCATACAGAGGTTAACGGAGGTAAACAAGAATACCACTGACCAATGACAGTGGCATAAGAAAACAATATTTGAGCACTTGATAAAATATGTTGGTTATCCAGTCTACAACACTCTCAACACTATGCCTTTAAATATTTGAACATTTATAAGTTCGGACAAAGGTATCTTTTTGTTGCTGTAAATCAACTGCAGTCTTTAAATATCCAAAGCAGAAATGTATGAACCTCAATGATTTCTTCTTATCTCAGTATTTCCTACAGTTGTTAAGGTCACAGCATGGCGTGTGAAGTCTCCTGTTCGTCACATGATTAACATGTTTTTATATGCAGCTGCTGTGAGTGAGGAGGTCAGAACAACGCTCCCTGGGCTGCTCTGATTTGAAATTCTCTGAAAGAAGGTCTAATATGGGTTAAAGGGAACCAGTTAATCCTTCTTCGAACTGAAGTGGGAATTAAATTAAACTTGATGTTTAAGTTTTAGGAAGTGCTTGTCTAGTAAAGTCATTATACTCTACAAAATCCATTAATTATAAGTCGATTGGCACTTGAGCCATTCAGAGTACATTTGCACCAAATTACAGCTTTATAATTTCCAATACATGACCTTTAACCTTCTAATCATCTTTTATCTTTCCTTCATCACTGACATGTACCAGGTGCTCGTGCTAAGAAAGCCTGTCTTATCCTTTCTAATTATCTACTGACACAGCAAGCATGACCACCATGAAGTGACAGTGATTGAAGCAACCAGCCAAATACAAGGTCTTACAGGTTGCTACATTTTCTTGACCCATCTTTTGATAAAAAAGTGAACGAATCCATTCAAGTGGCAGAAGAGAATACTTACAGCTGAGGTCTTTCTGTCGTGCAAACATTCTTAGGGTTAAAATCTTATGAGTGTGAAATTGCCTGTAAATAGAGATTGATTGCATGAGCTATAAGTTTAGGATTTGCAGGTGATTATCTAAGACTGTGCCAATTAAGATTTAGTTTGCACCATGAATAGTGCATGCTAAGTCATTGTAATACAAAGAAGAGAATAAGCGTAAGCGTGGGGTGCTGCTGGAACAAAAAAAAAGTAGTTCAGACTGCAGCATTTTGGAGTATGTTACCATTGAATAAGAAAAGTGAGGACTCAGCCCAGAACTACATAGGAGCTGGTCAATGACCTGAAAAGAGCTGGGTCCACTGTTACTGTTGGTAATACATGAAGACGTCATGTTTGACATTATGCATAGCATGGAAGATTCCCCTGCTTAAACCAGCACTTTTCCAGGCCCGTCTTTAGTTTACCATTTACCATTTGAATGATCCAGAGGAGTCATGGGAGAAAGTCATGTGGTCAGATGAGACCAAAATAGAACATTTTGGTCTTCATTACACTTGTTTTGTGTTGTTTTAAATATGTTTTGTGTTGCCGTGTTTGGAGGAAGAAGAATGATGAGTACCATCCCAAGAACATCATCCCCACTGTGAAGCACGGGGGTGGTAGCATCATGCCACAGAGAGGAGAGGAAGATTGGGGCTATGTATTGCAAGATTTGGGGAACAACCTCCTTCCCTCGGTTAGGGAATTGAAAATGGGTCATGGCTGGGTCTTCCAACATGAATTGTACGTACACACACACACACACACACACAGCCAGGAGAACCAAGGAGTGACATATCAAGGTTCTGGAATGGTCTAGCCAATCTCCAGACCTAAACCCAATAGAATATCTTTGGAGGGAGCTCAAACTCCATGTTTCTCAGCGACAGCCCAGAAACCTGACTGATGTAGAGAAGATCTGTGTAGAGGAGTGGGCCAAAATCCCTCACTGCTAACTGATGATTGAGACTGTACACTGCAGAGTAAAGACACACATTTTTCCTTTAAAGGTTCCTGTTAACCCCTGCAATCAATGAGGTGTATTAGTTTATTCTGTTGTAATCAATAAAAGCTAAACAAACTGAATCCTCGATGCATTTAATTTAAAATAAAATGAAATCCAGAAACAATGGCTTATTGATCCTTCCAGGATTATCATCTCCATCATTTTGTAAAAGCCAATTCCAATTATTGTTTTAGAGAACAATATTGTTTATGCAGTTATCAGAGTACAATTTTGTGTGTCAGTAACTTGAAGTACTAAACAAACGTGAAAGATACAAGTAATATTTACAATATATTTCTTAAACTTCAATCTGCACTTACACTAACAACAAACCTGGAAGTAAACAGTCAGGGTGAAGGCTAAGCTTGAAGGTTTTCCTGCAGCAGAAGCTTGGTTGAACGCGTCACCGGTTAACCTGAGTCAGCCAATCGATTTGGTCCGCCAGGAGTTGAAGTTGAATCACATGGCCTCTGATCAATACATAGCAGTTTATTTCTACTAAGCCGGCTAACAGAAACACAAACACACATACATGTACACACACAGACTCAAATGCCCACATTTACCCAACTGTCCAGCTTCAAAAGCTCGTTTCGATTTGAGGCGTTTCTTTCCTTATCATGCAAACACCCCGTCTTCTGCTCATCGAGTTTAGTGGCATGCAGACATGCTGCTGCTGTTGAAGACTGTTCAAGGAATGGATCTCCATCACAACACAGCTTTGACAGAAAAGAAAGTTAAAACAACTCAGTAAGAGATTTTTTTTTTTAAAAAAGACAATCTTCACAGAGACAAATCAATATGGCCAATCTCACACCCGGGGGGCTCAACTGACCTGGCCCTTATTGATGCTTTTCCTCTTTGATGCACATGAAACCCCTCAGCACCTCTTTCTGCTGCGCAGGGGTCAAACACTAAACAGCCACAAACACTGCAAAAACGAGGTCTGTTTTCAGACTAAGTCTCTTAATTCTATGTCAGTTTGGTACCTGAACAGATTTTTGTTCTGCTATCAAAATCTTTATGTGTTTTCTTTTTCTAGTGAATGCTTCATAGAGATTTAACTTTAAGGTTTGTTATTTTTCTCTACATTCTCACTTATTCCCTCAGCAAGCCATCAATCTGCAATCTGTCAATCTGGTGCTTCTACACATCACTCAAAGCAACGCACTGCTTGACCCAAGCTGTAAAAAAATGAACAGTAAAGCTCCTTGTTTGCTTTTCCTCTTTCTCCTGCTGTTGTCTCAGATGGCTTCCATGCCCTCTGCTCTGAAGTGGGTCTTCTGTTTGCTGTCCAGCGTTTCCATGGTGTCTCCGGACACGTAACGGGTGATGACCTCCCAAACGGATTATCTCATTTTGTTGTGGTCCCTGTCTCCATCTAATTCCTTGGCTGTACGTGCAGTGTTTTACGAATGGCATGTGAACATTGTGGTCAGTCTTATCTGTAAATTTAGGGAAGCAGACTTTCCTACAGAGTGGCTCAGTGGGAGACTGAATCTGGTAGGTGATGGTTCCAATCCATTACTCATGCCAAAGACTAAAAATGTCCCCCTGCCTGACACTCAGCATTAAGAGTTGGATTGGGGGGGTTAAAACAGCCAAATGGCTTCGAAGTGTGGTTGTGTCTGTAGCTCACGGCTCGCCCAGGGGATGGGCTAAATATGGAGAACAAATTTCAAACGCCCAGGTTGGTGACGATTAATCGGACTTTAGTTTCAGATTCCAGATACCAAAAACTGAATTGCTTGTGTTGTTTTTTTTGATGGGTTTATATTTGAAGCATTTTGACATCAATGTTGTATGATGACCATTTTGTATGAAAGTATTTTGTCTTTAACTGATATAGCTGCAAACATTAAGTGGGAGCTGTTGGAGCTCTGTGGAGGGATACAACGGTCTGCAGAGACTCACAGCGATGAACTCTCACAAGCTAATCAAAGGCACTGTGCTTCACTTGCCCAGGTAGGCAGAGCACTATGGCGACCTTTAAACGTCTGCGGAAAATAGATAAAAACTTGGAGAGAGTTTGCTTGAATTGAAGGGAGGCTGGCCTAAATTACCCACAACTTGGACCATTAAAAATTGTGTTAAGATTGCTAGACCTGCCAAGGACACATCCAGCAGACCAAATAGTTGATCTACTAATGCCCAAAAGTAAGTTTTATAATTGGACTCCCCCTGAGCCCAGCACTTTGGCCTTGGCTCTCCCAAAACAAATCTGCGTCCTCACTGAATGAAATGTGGGTTAGATCACCCTAAGTGATTCTCCCCCTCCCTCATACTCTGTCCTAACAGCTCATTTCACGTGCACTGTACTAGTTGTGTGCTTTTTCTTGTATAACAGGGTCTTTTTTCCATAACTATTCTCTGCCCCCTCAAGAGCAGAGTACAGATGTATGTTCTTTTTTGCCACAGCTGAAGCCCTTATGTAAGTTCCCTCCCCCTTATCTCCCCATCTACGCAACAAGTCATTTTGTTGTACTGTACTTGTACTGTTAAAATGACAATAAATGCTTCTGATTCTGTAAAAAGATTTACAGAAGTCTGTATAGACAGCAGCTGTCTGATATCAAATGCCAGACAGGATAAGAGGTAAGTCGCAAAGTTGGTGACGCATGAGTGTCCGGCAAGGAAACCAAGTTGAGCAGAGACAACACAAGAACAACATGTTTGAATAGGTTGTCATATACTATTTTCTTCAGTACTTTAGCAAAAAATTGAAGAAGACAGACTAGAGACTGACCGGTAATTCTGGGGGTCAGATTTGGAGTCCTTTTTATAAAGCGGTACTATATTTGCTTGTTTCCATCTTTTTCCCTGGAAACGTGTTTTTCTTGGCTGTCCCTCGAAAGCAGCTTTTTAAGTCTAGATTGTGTTTCTGCAGTGTGGTACATGAAAGTGAGCGAATATTTAACTTTGTCGGACACATTTCCATTGATTGGGTTTTATAATATCCTTCTGTGAAGCTGGTCTAGTGTGCGTTAAAATGAACAGCATAGGCCTTCATTTTGGCTGAGCTATGACACCCTGCTAAGAGTCATGCATGACTCACGCACTTCTTTTTGTAAAAAAAGATGGTTGTCACAGGACAGGTCTTGTCCCCACAAGCTGACAGCTGAATTCTTAAAATATTCCTGGTTCTATTATGAGTTAAGATCTAGAATCTAGCTGTAGCATGGATATTTTACTGCCTGAAGGAAAAGATAAAACTATCATGTTAATGTGGTAAAGCAGTGAGGAGTTCCCATGACTAATTAAGGCAGAGGTGACAGTGTGGTTCAGAGCAATTTGTTTGTCATTACCAGAAGGTTAATCTTTTGAGCAGTCTGGCACCTCTTTGTTTTAAAAAGAACAGAAAAGGACATTTATTTATCCCACAATGGCAAAATTAATTAGACCATATAGGTCTATGAACAGAAAACAGATCATAAATAGCACTTAACAATAAATAACACAATCATAAATTCTATCCAGTGTCTATGAGGCGTTGCAGAGTCTAATAGCTGATGGGAGGACTGATCAGTGAGCGCTCCTTCCTGCAGCGAGGGTGTTTCACACACTGAAGGAGCTGCTCAGTGTGCCCTTGGTCTCATGCAGGGGGTGATGAGGATCGTCCGTGATGGATTTCAGTCTTCGTAGCATTCTACTCTCACCCACCACAGTCACAAACTCTAGGGGACGTCCAGAATAGAGACAGATCTCTTCACCAGTTTGACGATCCTCTTCTGGTTCCCATCAGGGCATCCACACACACACACACACACACACACACACACACACACACACACACACACACACACACACACACATTCACACACACACGCACACACACACAAACACACACCCACACACGCACACCGACACACCGACACACACACACACACACACACACCGACACACACACACACACATTAAATTGCAAAGACAAATATTAAATGGTGAGGGGCAGACAGAAGAAAAATTAAATGGTGTACTTGGATTTTCACTTCAGTATTGCACCATCAACATTGTTTTGTTGTTGGACATAAGATGCTCTACTTCTCTTGATGGAGCTGGATAAAAAGGAACCTGACACACATCCAGAACGTTTGACATTCTAACAGCTCTCTGTCCTCAAATACGTGAACTTAAGATGGGTCAATGGTTTTCAGAATACTTTGATCAAAGAGTTGCAGGTAATTTCACACTTTAAGAGCAAAATAATAATAATAATAATTACTTTTTCCACTGTATTTTTAAAAATGCTTTCCTTGTTTTGGTGAAGACTGTGCTCGCTGTCACACCAAGATAACTCACAGAGAGCAAAGGTAGTGTAGTGGGGCATTCCCTATCAGCAAATGAACAAGGACACTGAGATGTTGCTCAGTTTTATCTCATCAACTAGCAGGGGATGTGAGTTCTGCTTCCTGAAAGCAGGTTACAGGAATCCCAGAGGTCCTTGCTATGCTGAGGTGGTCCCTGGAGTAAATGTGTGTGCAGAGATGTGTGTGTTTATACGGGTCATTCTTGTGGATATGCTCACATGCATGTTGATGTACTTGTGTGCACCTTACTGTGTAGTTCAGTGACTGAGTGTCCAGGATGGAAACTCCACTAATAGCTCTGCTGTCTCTGTAGGCTCTCTTCCAGGCTCGGCCGACCTTGAGCTGGTGGCTCTTTAAAGATGACTTGCCCAGGTTTCCCACTCGTGCTCATCCCCAAAGTTGGAGAAATATCGTGTAAACTCCTCCATTAATCATGCAGCTGATGGGTCATTAAGCCCCCTAAAGTGGGTGCTAGCTTTGCAGTGGTGCTATCTTTCTACAATACCCAGCAACTGTGACATTGCTTTTTGATAACATCTACACACACTTGAACACATTCATGTTTGCTCCTTTCTGTGTTTCCACACCAGCAGTGTTTGGAGGCTAGTACTCATTGGAAAAAGACAGGTATAAATCAAAGAATCATTTTAAAATACTGATTGAATTGAAAACTGTAGTCTTCAACAAATATATGTACTTGTAATAAAATGTCTCTAAATGCAGAACAGGAAAGAAACTGTGAAGTCACAAGGTAAACGTGATGTGTCACTAAACTGTCCAATGGGACAAAGAGGACAGTTTCTTCTGTGAAGTCTTTTCATTTCTGATAGTAGAAACCTCAAAGGCCATTATCCCACTTGTACAGTGATCACTTATGAAAGAATTACATTTTTATACAATAATTAGTGCTTTCATGTATTTATTTTTTAATAACTTAAAAAATATTAAGAACTTAATAAATTCGTAACTTCTTATGAAGTTGTTTTTCATAAGAAGCGGACTATTTGATATGCAGTTTGACATGATGTCATGGTAATGGCTAATGAGCCCGCACCAACCTTGACCTTATGGACTAAACATCATGTTAAGTGATCCAAGTTGTCATTTCAGAGGGAAAGTTCCCCTCTTACCCCGTTTCTTTATCCAGATGATGAAGCAAACGTTTGCTTCAAAGAAACACATTTGATAGATCATGGCTGCCGGGATTGCCTGGCAGGCAGACATGCTGTATTTGCTATGTTGCGTGGATGTCGGGGGGCTCTGGCTACCACTGCTGTTCGGTGGGGATCTTTTTGTGGGGGAGGGGGTGACTGGGAAATCTACCTGTATTTGCATCTCATCATCCACTTCAGCAGAACACAAACACTCACCTGAGCACAGGTGTTGGCTCACATTTGCACTAATAGCATGCGTAACAAAGTGAAATGCTTTACATTCAATTCGATTTATATAGCCCAACATTACAACACAGATTGTCTCAATGGGCTTCACACAGGTATATGTACAAAAGAACACAAAGTGGGTCATAAAATATAAACAATAGCTGGTTGAGAAACTAAACTAAACTAAACTAAACAGACTAAGCTGAGCTGGGGATCCCTGCCCTTAGACTCTTATTCTCAGTAAGGAAAAAATCCGATTTTGGGAGAAAAAAATAAGAAACCTTAGGGATATCCACATGAAAGAGGGATCTTCTCCCTGGACGAACAGGGGATGTGCAAGAACTCTTAAAGAAGAATTAGCCTTTCTAACTCTACAACTACATGTTTGAACAGTGTAGCAGATGGGCTTCATCCAGATAGAACTGGGGGACAGCTGGGGGTGCAAGACGACCAAGAGGCGAGTTCCACGACCAAAGACATGAGCACAGATGAGCCACCTGTAATCTGGAATCCCTCCTGCTCCCTCGGAGAGGAGTGAGAAAGAGGGACACACCTGAATAGCACGTGAGTTGCATGTAATATGGCACAAATAATAGATAGGAATAATACTAACAATAATAGAAAGTCTGCAGTTTTAGTCTTCCAATATTAAAATAACATAATATTAATCTAATCTAAGCCCACGTAAGACCACTAAAATAGGGGAATTTTTTTCTCTACAGTGCAGGGAAGCTGAAAGTGCTGAGAAAAACCCACACAGTACATGCAAACTGCAGAGAAAAGCCTCAGGCAGGGATTTTTTAAGGTTTGTTTTTTGTCAAATGACAAAGTTAAATACAGTACCAGCAAGTTATACCAGGATTGATATTACCTTTAAATATTTTTTTTCTTTTCTCCAGGAGTTTTGTGATTCATGCTTTGAGTTTTGTTCTTCAATCAGATGCTTTTCCATAAGCAAAAGCTGACCAACAACCAGCAAAGTAATTTTGCTGTCATAGCATTAGCTTTCAGAGATGATAGCCGCGTGGCTTGTGTGGATTGTATTTGTTCTTGTGTTCCCTCAGCTGCAGACATGCATTTAGAGCTTGTTCTCAGTTGCAGTAATCTGCTGAGTTCTACTCTCTGCAGTCTTATATGGATCTGAGACATGATGCTGTCTTGTCCTACAATCATCTCTTGGTTCAGCAGTTATCCACAAACAGATTAAACATCTCCTTTCAGCATTACATTAGTTTTAACGCTCACAATGCTGAATCGCTTGAAATCTCATTCTCTCTGAACAAGACAAAGATGGGAACAAAATAGAAAAAAAAGACACATTTATCGCTAACAAAGTTTTATCATGGCAGCTTGAAAATGCCTTTCTGTTCTTGTGGATAAAGAAATAACTGCATGTTTTATGTTTTAATTCACTTACGTTTTTTCAATTGGCTTTTTTGATTTAAAATGTTTTTTTTTTTTTATTAATAAGTCCTATTTGGTCCTCATCTTGGATTGTGAATTTTTGGTCTTTTTTAGACTGGCACAATTATGCAGCTCTGAACAGTGAACAGCAGGAGTCTTTCCAAATGATGCATTGACTTGTCATTTCTTTACATATTTCTGTGAAATAAGCAGTGGACAATGGACCTCGCGTGTTCATGGAATAGAATAGAAGAGGAAAACCAATTAAAGAAGAGTCATATTTTAATGGAACAGAGCCCAGGCTAAATCGAGAACAGTTTAAAATCATTTGTGCCTTAACTGTTATGAATTGTCTTGTTTTTTGGGTTTCAGGTCTCATTTGTTTCTGTGTAGGTTGTTTATGACTCCCCCTTGATGCCCCTGTAAATTCTCTTTAAAACAATCAAAACTGTTTAAAATATCCAATTTAAGTTTCAATATTTAAAAACCTACTTCAATCAAAATTGTGTTTTTGGTGTTTTTAACATGTTCTTTAGCATTTTTCTCATGATGGAAGACAAAGATAATGAAAATTAAGATAAAAAATGTGGTTTTGAGTATTTCTTTATTCGCCCCATTCGGATGCATCCACTTGCAGACAAATATATCTATCTACATCCTTCCTCATCTGAGCTGGAATCTGGAGCAACACTGTACAGCTGCATAGCTCCAACATTGCTCGCCATTTTTGTTTCGCCACTAATGTTAGCTTGGGGATGTGAAGGACTGTAAGCTAGCAGGAGTGTGCGAAAACAGATGGGTGACAGGAAGCGGGGGCGGGCTTTCACTGTGCCAACAGTCCCGCCCGCAACTCAGAGGTGAATTTCTGATGAACCTCTGCTGCTCTGCAGAAACTATGTCCTCGAAAACCACACATATTTTTTGATTTGGGCCTGGCCTGCATGGGTCTTATTTTTGTGCTAATCTGAGTTTTTTCTTTTTAAAATCACAGCAAAACAAAGCATTTTCTAGTCATTTTATTGTATCTGCTAAGCTGTATCTTATTGCTTACATACCATTCCAATATGGCGTTGCTCTTTAGTATCTTGGACAATGGTAGAGGCCTGTGTGCCATCTCTAGTGGTATATAACTCATTGTTTCACCTGCCCCCTGCATAGTTTAGTTCCCTATTCTAATGCTCTACATGCAATGCAAATAGTGCAATATTCATGCAGTCTTTCAAAGAAAATAATTTTTCACATTCAAAATGGAAATTGCATGAAAAACCACAAAAAAACTTGTCCACAAGCGATGAAGCAAAGTTTTAGCACAAATGCTTTTCTTCAGGACTTTCCTGATGATTTGTACTCAAGTAATGACATCTGACAGCAGGCCTCTGTTTTTTTGAGCCTGCCAAATGGTGTTGGTAAGCGAACTGATGACTTCCTCGTTGCCATAATGCCATTGGGAGCCTGGTTGGATAGCTGTGTCCTCAACCCTTCTACCTCTCCTCAAGCAGGCTTCACCATCCAATTACTTTTAAATTACTGAGGGGAGAGTATGCGCTGCACCTTAGCAACAGGCGTGGAGGATGGGATTGTGGGCTCACCACTGTGAGATGGGGAGTTAGCAGGCAACAGGGCTGACGTGTGGTTTATGGATGACTTCTTTCAGGGCTCACGGGAAGTTCTGTCGGTACGCGGCTCCTCCAGGGCTGAATTAGCCCTCTGATCCACTAATCAATTTGGAGTGGAAGGCAGAATTAACACAGGTTCTCCCAATTGGAGTTGAGAATGAAAAATATTCCTCATGGTGGTTTTCTGTGGCTGTGTGAAACAGATTCTGCTTCTGAGAAAAGGACAGCTCCAGCTATTTCTGACACGAGAACAGTATAGAAATAGCAGAGATTCTTTGTGTATTTGTAGGCAAAGACTCCTAGCATGCACAATCTGATTAAACTCAATCTTAACGCTACATGCACACTGAGCATTTGCCACATGTTAAAGAATGTGTTGAATGTGTTGTTGGTTCTTGAGCGCACTTTTAGCAGATGATGTTCAGACTGTACTGTCACTTCTCAATACTAATACATGTACCTACAGTTAGAAGAGGCTTTGTCTAAAATGTGGAAGCGGTGCAAACCTCACAAATCTTCCTCCAGGCTCACAGTTCTGTTCTGATATATGAAAGAGTTGGTGTCGGAGAACTCCAGCCGGACACATACTGCAATTATTACATTTCTCCTTCATGGTCAGTTTTCAAACTTTTGGTACTTGAATGAATTAAAAGGGACTCCACCCACAAATCACTAACAAATCCGAGTTCCTGGTTGGCCAAAATCCCACTGGTTTAACTTTCAATGCGCGCTCAATGGCTGGCCATTTGTGAAATAAACAGCTATTCATCAGGTATTCCGTTGGTCAGACCAACCATTCTTGCTCTAAAATCTTTTTTTTTAAACATATTTGTAATGAAGACGCTAAGGCGTGTGGATTTACAGATTTAATGCAAGAGACACAAGAGGACAAGAAAAAGCGAGGTCACAAGCCAGGCGAGGGTCAAAACACAGGAGCAAGGCAGAAGGCCAGAGAACTAGGCTAATGTCAAAAGCACACAGGCAGGCAAAACTGGGAATGCTTAGAATGAACGTGAGTGAACAGTTCAAGACTATGCAGAGGGCTGAGTGGGTAGCAGTGTGGTGATGAAGTGATGAGATTCAACTGGTGATGACAGGAAGCCCATGAACAGGAGCAGGAGTTCCACAGGAAGGATGGAGGCTGAGCGCTCCCTCTGATGGTCGGAGGAGGACATGGATGGGTGAGTCCTGACAATCTTCATGATCTCAACTTTTTTCATGTTAAAAGTTATTCAAGTTATAAATTGGCCAACCAGAGACCTCAGTGACAATATGTGGTGTTTGCTGGCCCCTACCTCGAACGCTCAAACTTTTGAGTGACAGAATCTCCTGAGCTTACGTTCACTGGTAGGGGTGTGGACTTCCAACAAGCTGACTCCTGATTGGCGACAGTAGTTGCCATAGAAACATTGATTCAGACTGACTCTGACCAATCAGTAATTTGTCTGGTGGAGTCCATGTTGTGGAAAAATGGCGACTGGATTTGCTTCATTTCATTGCAGCCGGAAGCAAGACGTTTTCTAAGGGTGACATCACACCCGCTCAGTCCCGTTCTCTTGTACAGTCAATAGTACAGACATGTAAACAGAGAGTTTTGTATGCGGAAGCCTGAAATGTGCATAAATGCGCATCTACATAGACTTTTCATTAGAGGTGAACGTAGCATGAGAGTCAGGTCCGGTTAGCAGGTTAAAAGGACATTTGAATGTTTTTTGGAGCCTGTATAAATCTCACCCATCCTCATATTTCAGGTTTGACCATGCTGTATTGGAAGAAAACAAACCTTTCTCCTTTCAGCATGATATAACGGGTAAGTCTGTGATCATGGCATAACATCCTACAAGAAATGAATAGTATTCACAGGGAAATGAATCTCCAGGACTCTGCGTCTGATAGATTAGCCCAGAATCTGGGTCAGTACTACAAGCTGATAAGGCAGCACAATTGGGTCAAAGCACAATGCCCCGGGCCATCAAATACCAGAGGCCATTCCTGTATATTCCTTGTAAACACATCCACCAGTGAATTATAAATTGGGGCTTAACATGATGACAACTTTTCAAGCGTCCATTCTGGCTCCTAAATGCCACTGTAAACCTCCAGCTCTGTGCCTCTGCTACATCAAAAGGCCCTTCATTAGTTAATCAACACACTTTAGTAAAGCCTGACAAACTTTTTGAATTTTACATAAAATCAGTCATATTTTAATCACCTCAGCCATGCAATTAATCATCAAGCTATTTAGTGTGATTGCAATGAATATTCAGTTACCTACTGAAGTCTTTCAAACCGACCCCTCTGCTCCCCTCATCTTAATTATATTCTGTTTGGTGCCCCCGTGGTGGAGCCGGGTCTGCTTGCCTCGCTCTTCGAGGCTTCCTTTAACAGTCATTAAGAAAAATGACACAAGCAGTAGTAGCAAAAGTACCCCAGTATGCAGAAATTCGTTTAAAGGAAGACGTTATATAGCACGCCAGAATGAATTTCCCTATAACTGCTCTTGCTCAATACACAGAGTGATAAATCATACTGGGCTGCTTTTTGACAGTTGAGAATCAGAATATTCAGTCTTTGAAAGTGTGAAGCTGGGACACCTGCAAATTTACCTCAAGCTGCCCTTCAAAAAGGCTCATGCAAATGGTTTGACACTGATTGTTGGATGGCGATAGTCCCTATAGTTTTCAGTGGAGATGGGGTGCTTGTGTTTGTCCAAGGAAATGTAGAGTGTAGAGCTATAAAGTATTCACACCCCTTGAACTCCTCCACATTTTCTCGCATTATGACCGCAAACATAAATATATTTTATTGGAATTTTATGTGAAAGACCAACACAGAGTGATACACACTTGTGAAGTGGAAATAAAATTATTCAAAAGTTCAATTTTTTTTACAAATACAAACTGAAAATTGCAATATGCAAAAGTATTCAACCCCCTTTTCTCTGAGTGCATCCAGTTGCCTTCAGAAGTTGGTTAATGATTAGTGACTGATCAAATGTTGACTTAATGACTTAATAGAGTCCACCTGTGTGTAATTTAATCTCAGTATACAAATCCAGCTGTTTTGTCACAGTCTCTGTGGTTTGTCAAGAGAATATTGGGGAGAAAACAGCATCATGAAGTGTAAGGAACACACCAGATAGGTCAGGGAGAAAGTTGTGGAGAAATTTAAAGCAGAGTTAGACTAGAAAAAGATTTCCCAAGCTTTTAACATCCCATGAACCACTGTTCAGGCCATCATCTGCAAATGGAAAGAGTATGACACAACTGCAAACCTACCAATATATGGTCGTCCACCTAAACTAACAGGCTGAACGAGGAGATCACTGATCAGAGATGCAGCCAGGAGGTCCATGGTGACTCTGGATGAACTGCAGAGATCTACAGCTCAGGTGAGGGAATCTGTCCATAGGACAACCATCAGTCATTCACTGCATTAAACTGGACTTTATGGAAGAATGGCAAGAAGAAAGCCATTGTTAAAAGAAAACCACAAGAAGTCCTGTTTGCAGTTTGCCATAAGTCATGTGAGTGACCCAGCAAACGTGTGGAAGAAGGTGGTCTGGTCAGATGAGACCAAAGTTGAACTTTTGGACTAAATGCAAACCCACTGTATATATGTCACGATTTAAAGATTGATTTATTTATTAGCTATACTTTACTTTACTTTAGCATAGCAGAAAAATAAAACCCCAGCAAAATTGGAGTTATCCAGTTATACAGTTTTAATCCAGATTCCCATTTAGAAGAGAAAAACAAAGGTGTACATGGATCTATTTGTGTGCAAGTGGATGCAAGAGAATGGGTGCAGCAGGGAGCTTGTGGCCCCGCCCATGTCAGCTGCATAACTACAAATCTGAGATTTTTAAAACCATGGGTTTTCATCTGCTTCTCATCAAAAACGACATGAATGAAAAAAATAGTCAGAGATGCAGTTTTAATCCTAAATTCATTTACATATGTCCTCCACTATGAGAAAAATGCCAGAAAATGTTAAAAACTCCCAAAACACTATTTTCAAAGGACTCTTCAAAGGGTATTAATCCAGATGTTTCACAGTTTCTTCTTTACATTTCTAAAAAAAACTCTTTAAAGTCCAGTTGACCTGAATCCTGCAATAATGCGACCTGGATAGCTGACTTGTGATAGAAAATGAATAATACCATTCTTATATATATATATTTATATATATATATATATATATATATATATATATATATATAGTATGAGGTTTCATTTTTACACTTCAAGGACTCCTCTCGCTCATGGAACCATAATCATAATAATTAATCGACCATTTTTGTTGCTGGGGGGCATATTTGTTGATCTCCCACAGACCGAAAAGTGTCCTTTCATCTTTCCACACAGACGACAGGAATAGAGCAGGCGTGTTGAGGGACATTTGTCTGCCCCACTCAGAAACCACTCATGGATGCTTAATCAATACCTTTATTTGGACATTTTCTTCAGAACAGTAAATGATAAACCATAACACCAAGCTGGTAAATGGAAGTTAATTTAAAATAACAAGACTGTTGTGGTGGATGCATTATTTGTTCATGATTTAAATCCTGGCCTCTCAGAGAGAAACTGGGCAGACTGCTGCCAGAACTTCCTTTATACCTGTGCCTGTTTCTGATTTTTTTTTTTTCTCTGTACCATCTGGTCACAAGTTTATTATGATAAATTAGGGCTGGATGTTTTTGTCACTTCTGAAATTGCTGCCATTATGTTACATTGTTTTTTGTGCTTAATAATGCATGACAACACACGCGGTAAACAATGTAGCTGTCAAGATGCAACTAGGTGACTTTGGAGGGAAAAAAAGACCAGAGATAATTACCTGTTTCATGATAATGAGTTGGAAGTTAATCATTTCCATAGCCATTTCCATGGACATTACAGGTCTTTCACGCACACTCATTGTATCATTAGAGGAAATTTTCCAGTGTTTGACACTTATGATTCATTAAGGCAGATGAATGAAATACAGTGGGTACGGAAAGTATACTAAATACCCTTCCTGAATTTAGTTACTTTCAAATTAAACACTAACATTCGTATAAATACATTTAACATGGAGTCATCCATCAAGTTCCCTTTTACTCTATAATGAAAGTTTAGATTCTAGTTTTTCAAAAGACATTTTTATATCCCTTGTGAAATGAAACCCCCTGTTTATTATTTATATATTGGTAAAAAGCGTTGTGCAAGTTACTTACAAACAGTATTTATTACAGATAAAATGCAATTTCAATGTAATCCCTTACTTCACAACATGTCTCAGATTTGTAATGCATTACATAATGCCTGTATTACCTCTATGTTACTGTATATGTCATACCTGTAGAAGTGGAAGATGACAATCTAAAGGTACAAATGTTCCATAGAGTATTGTACTTTGGTAATATTATTTAATCAGGAGGACTAATGATGTACTTCATTTTTGATAAAGTGTAAGCACTGAAAGCACAATGTGAGGAAGAACCCTGAGGCAAGTCCAAACATGAGCTACTTACAAAAAAATAAAATTGTAGAGACTGAACAGAACCTGAAGCTTGTGTGTCCCAGAAAAACCTTAAACAAATGCTACAGTAGCAGGCTACATTTACTATATTTGTAGCACAGCAGACACTAGTGACGGTAAACTCCAGACTGACGTGAGTTTTCATGAGACAGTCACCAAAATGAAACAAGTTTTCTGAGTCACTTACCCAGAGAGTGCAGAGAAATCTACAGGTTCACACAAACTTAACTTGTTGTCATTTCTAAATTATTCATACTAATAAAATGATTAAAAAAGAAAAATAATCAATTTATTGGGGGAAACAATGAAAACTCAATAGATTTCAAAGGAAAAACATTTATTATTTTATCTCAAAAATACTCTGACAAACGGACATGAACAGAAATAAACAAAATACACAAAGTACAATATATTCTTAGAATCTAGAAAAAGTAATAAAGGGTGGAACTCAACTGTCAGTTTCTATTGAGTTTTGTCCTTTTATAACATAATTGCAACAGTAAAATTAGCAAGTTGGAAACTAGCGTTAGTGTATGTTTTAAAACAAAACCGCGATAGAAATGAGTAAATAAAAGTTTTCTTTAGTTTGCTCATTATCTTTAAAAGACATAGAGAGACATGGAGATGACATACAGCAAATTATGTTTTCTGTTGATAGATTATCAGAGCAGAACAACAACTCCTCCTTGTAAAACAGGCTGATTTGCTAAAGCTGCAGCTCGGATGGCTTCAAACAAGCTACTGGGTCAGAAGAAGCAGACATCTAACTGGTGAGTAGCTGTGTGTACTTGTGCAAATTGTCTTTAATCTGACCAGAGATGGGATTAGAGTTTACCGGGTACATGGGCCTGAAAAACTTTCAAAATAATAATTGTTTACATCCTTCACACATTTGATCAATCATTTTGACATGTGCAGAACTAGCTAAAATACTGGAAACAGACAAAGTAGAAGTAGGAGAGTTTTGTTGTAAACAAACACGGCTGCAGTTAGCACGTGGCAAGATGACCTTCTGAGCGTGCCGTGCGGCCAGTGCTGAACTGGGGTTACGGTTAGGGTTTGGTTAATACATGCTACAAACAACATTTAGGCTTGGACGCACTTAAAATGATTGCGGACAGTGCAGCAATGCGCATTGTGGCCGCACTTAAATATGTACAAATACCATTAGCTGTTATTTTTCTGGACACAATTTTATGTTCATAAGCTTAACTGCATAAGTGTACGCTTATGTTGAAGGAGAAGCACTCCGGATCAACAATCGGCATAGACCACCCATCTCGATTGGAAAGAATTTTTGATCTGAATCAGCCTGATCAGGTCAGGCTTTTATTTCGATAGTGTCCATGTAAATGTAGCTCCTGATTTGTTCCTGTTATAATTCAGAATTCAGGTTGGAGCGAGGCGGAGCGACTCGTGAGTTGTTCAGCTTTGAGTCCTGACCCATAGCTCTTAGGAAGGGAGGAGATGAGTAACTGCACTGTTGTCAGCAGAGCGATGCTATTACGATCTAACACGTGTTTCTGTTGTCCTGTCAGCTTTGTTCTGAAGGTTTGTTACTTCTCATAGCAGAGAGGAGAAAAAAATCATGTTACTATAAGATGGATATTTTTCTACAAGTGCAGGTAGTTTATTGATGCTAGAAGAAAACAAGTCAGTTAATGAGTCAATGACTCTTGAGTCAGTGAAGGGACTTTTGAGCACTGAACGCTTCGTCCTTGACCACAAAAGATATTAGTTCTGTGAAGAAACGAGACCAAACAAGCTTATTAGAAACACAAAACTGAAAGACTTCGAGTTTATGAAGCTCAGAAAATTAGTCTCAATGACTCAAATTGAAATTATGTGAAAGCTGAAATTGACAGACTGGTGTCTGAAGTCTTTAACGAATTTAACATTTGTTTGAGAAAAATGTTCAGATCATAGTTCTGTCTCAGGTACTGTACTAAACTAAAGGATACAGTTACTGTATTAACTGGGTGGGGCTTGAAACCTGTTTCCTGACTAAATTTTGTTGTAAAAATATGTGAAGAATAAAAAAAGAATCGTTGTTGGTTATTTGATCTTTTTATTTTTATTTCTTTCTGTACCATGAGTGAGGGAGAGGATGATTACCTTGGGATGTAAAACGTCATGTGTTCCAAAACTGAAGCCAGATTTCCCGATAACCGATCACTCAGCCTGCTTAGTCATAGCGTTGCTACAATGTGTTACCAGCACCAGCTAACGCCGTATCATTAATAACAATAACATAAGATGATCTGACCGGTCGGATATGCAGTAATTACACGGCGGGCCGGATGAGGTGCCCAGGCTTTGACTTTGATACATGTGGTGTAGTTAATCAAGGAATTAGGAAAATATTCTGCTCAGGGAAGCTTAGAGGACCAGGTAGCCCATAAAGTAGTCTCCAAATTGAGGACGTTTTCTCTGAGGTTGGCATTTAATGAAAAAAGGCCTTTTGTAACAATAGTGCACAAGGAAAATAGTTGAAATAGCATAGCAACTATGTTTGATTGAAACGAAAAGTAACGTTTTTGTGGTATTTCATACCTACAACGATAGGATTTAATGTGTCAGAACAAAATACCATCAATATTTCTAAGAACTTCACAACCATGAAAAAACAAACAAGTGTATGCATTTGGCTTATCCATCTTTTATTACATTATGAGCTGGAGTAGTTATCAGCTGTAGTTTTCCTTTTGAACTTGTTCACCTTTCACATTGACATTTGGCAGAACAGAAAGAAAGTCTGGCCTTGCTTGGTTATTATTCAACAAACTGAACATATCAATCAATCCAGCTTTATCTACAAAGAGCACTTTTCACGTTTTGCGGCTCAAAGTGCTTTACAATTAAAAACAAACATCAAAACACATAAAAAGACAAAAAACTAAAACCAACCCGAGTTGGTCCCTCTACAAAAAATCTCCATATGATAGTACACCTTCATAAATGACAGAGACGCCAAAAACATGACCAAAAATCCAGCGTGTCTAACAACTCACGAATCAGCTTGGTGGTTTTCCTTCTCACACACGCGCTCATGTTCCATCCACAACCTTCATCTCACCGGCAACAGTTTCAAAACATAGAGGAATTATTGCAATGTTTTAATTTTACAGCAGAAAACGTAATGTACATTATGTGAAACAATAAAGTTTTATTGAAAACAGAGATAGTATTTGTAAAAGTAGTGGAGTCACGGTAACAGAGCTGTGCAAATGATTCCATGAGGGGAAAAAAAACCTTCTCGTGGGAAGTGATTGCCACTCATACACAATTTTTATTTTTTCAAACATGAAAAATACTGTAGTAATCCTGCCCACAGCAGGAGTGCATTGTGGGAGTTCAGTTTAATTCTGTTGGTGTTGTTGCAACATGAGTGAGAGCGTTATTGCCAGGCATGAGGTTTGCGATGCTGTCAAATGAGATTAGGCTGTAAAATGTAACCAACATCATTGAGATGTCAATTGGCTGACTAAAGCGTTTACTTTTCTTGTTTGTAATGTTTTCTCAATCTTATGCCTCACCAGTATATGGGATGTATGAGAGTCACATCAGCACAATTTATTAGATAGATTAATTTTGATATGTTTTTTGGCCAAGCTCCATATCTGGACATAGGCGGCGTGCCACTGCCTTTTGCTCCACCTCCCTAGGTTGCCGACCCCTGGACTAAGCTGAGGGTTACCCTACAAATATTAAAGGTCCTTTTTAATGCACAACTGTCCTTACAGGTGGATATGGGCTGTCTGACGGCAAAAAACAGTCAAAGCTGAAATATCAAAGTCAAGGACCACTTGATGAGCCTCAAGAGCAAAATTGTTTGTCCACGTTATTTTCTCTGAGCATGCTGAGGCGATACGCCGTAGTGAACGCTTAAACAACACAGATGGGTAAGTAAGGGGGAAGTATGTGCGGTATTGTTCAGCTTTTCCTTTTTTTCAACCCACCCAAATCCTTCAGACTGCGCAAGGAGCTCATTATAGCTGTTCAAGTGAAAGCTACAAATGATATACTTGATATACTCACCACACGCATGACAATGGTACTTTCCATTTTCATTATATCCCTTAAGATGGCCGAACTGCAGGACACATCTCTGAAGATGCAGCTGCTCCTCTCTCCCCTCTCCCCTCCACGGACAACCCAAAAACCTGCAGCATGTACAGGTCAAACCCCATTAGGATGCATGCGACTAAGGCATGGAAAAAAGTTGACTCTCCTGACCTCACCTCACCTTTGTGATCACCTCTGGGATTAACTGGAACAGATATTGCAAAACCAAAGTTATCATTAAACTTTCAGTTCCCAAATACAACACAGTCATTAAGGCCATTAAGAAGAGTGAAAGCTCTTATTGGAAAACTCCCTTTGAGATCAAATCTATTAATCCACCGCCAAAGTTAATTACATTTTTACAAATGTCAGGTATTCTACCTCTGGTGTGTTACATTTGAAGAGATAATTGTTTCTTTTAGGTCATTTGTATTTTCACAACAATAGATTTAAAAATCATTTCTATTACTCCAGAGAAATTCATGGGTATAAAAAAAAACTTCTGATGGCTCACTGAGGCTTTTTTTCTGTGAGAAAACGAAATAAATTTTAAATCACAAGATACGGATTCATCTAAAAGTGCTTCGCTAAAGCCAAAACGGTCTCACTGAGAGAGGAAAAGAGCCTTTTGTATTTGTTCACCTCACTTTTTTTTCTCTGTCTCAACCTTTTTCTTTAAGCGAAGAATTGCTGAAAATAACAGCCATCAAGCTCATAGAATTCTGTAGCTGAAGTCTATTCAGCATTACCGTTTTACTGACTGTATTAATCTTCTAAACTGATTCGCAGTACATTGAAAAAAAAAAAAAAGAGTCCTGCCAATCTTGTTTTTCCTCCTTTGTACCATTATTGTTTCTTTATCTGGGCAATTTACAAGATAGTAGAGAGGATGGGGAAGACATTGTCTTCATTCTTTTCTATCAGAGCGTTTTATTCCTTTGTTCCTCCCTGCTTGTATATGAGGTTGTTACAGGGCCACAGGAGTGCCAGAGTGCTTCCGCCTGGTCTCTTATATAAGCCCCTAAATTTGAAACACTAGTTTATTTTGAATGACAGCTGAATTACTTGCACAAAAAGCTTTTGCATTTCCACTGTTAAAGATATTTTCCTTTTTCAAGAAAAAGACGTGTGTTGCTAATGAGCTAAAAGGAGCGTATTTTCCGTGCTGTAAGGCTGATTCACAGTAATTTTGTAAACGGTCAAGTATCTATGGGATGTCAAAGAGTGTGTGTTATTTAGTTGGAGTCTGTTTTTTTCTACATGTTGCAAACAAAGTTGGGAGTTACAAGTAATCTAATATGCTAATGTGGCTAATGCTTCTAACATTGCTAACAAGTTCTAAAGTTACTGCGAACAGTTAGTAAAGTCTGACAGACTGATGGGCTTGACTCTGACTCTGACTCTTTTGTCTCAATTTGTGTGTTTTATAATCTGGTGTACCCCAAAGATAGATTGATAAATAGGGTCTTTGATAATCCCTGAGGGAATTTAAAAATGGCCATCTGCTGACAATCATAAAAACACACATTCATAAAATACAATAAAAACAAAAAAAGACAATGCTTTAAAAATCAATGGATCAAATAAATTAAAAATCAGTTGATTAAATAAAGTAACAATCCATGGATTAAATGAATTAAAAGCAATTGCTTCTTAGATGCTTGGTCGGAGAGCTGTAGTGCCATGGCCATGAACATGGTCAGAGTTCTTTGCTTTAACACCTCCTCCACAGGAGCCAGCTTCAGTCCCACCACAGAGCTCGCCCTCTTGATGATCTTGTTAAGCTGGCAGACGTTCTTCTTGCTGGCGTTGCACCAGCACACAGCAGCATAGAGGAGAGCACTCGCCACCACCAACTGATAAAACACGTGCAGCAGTTTTGTGCAGATGTTAAATGAGGGAGGGAGTAGAGCCTGGACTGGCTCTCCTAGTAAAGCCAATCTGTGTTTGTAGGCCAGTAGTCCAATATCGTCCGAGAACTTCTGCTTGTGGCAGGTTGTGGTGTTAAGGCGGAAGTCATGTACACAGCGTGAAGAGAGGAGGAGACGGCACTGTCCCCTGCAGTGCCCCTACACTGCAGCTGAGGGTACTGAAGACAGACCCCCCCCCCCCATGCGGACATCTTGCTGCCTGTTGGTCAGGTAGGCTATGATCCACGAAATCAGGAGTGGTTGCACAGCCATCTTGATTAGCTTCTCCTGCAGCAGGCGAGGATTTATGGTGTTAAAGGTGCATGAAAAATCAGAAAAAAGCATTTTCAAATAGGTGTTCAGCTCATTGGCTTTTTCTGCCTTTTCTCCCACTACTTTTGTCACTTTCTTCCCCTGTGTGATTGTTTTCATTCCTGCCCTGATGTTCTTTCTCCAGTTTCCTCTTCACCCTGTTCCTATAGCTCTTTTTTTGCCTCTTTTAATCAGATCTTCATTTCTGTCTGCACCTTCCTAATCTCCACCCAATCCTTTTTGTTAAAAGCTCTCTCTTTTTTTAATTTACTTTAACTAACCTAGTTATCCAGGGTTTATTTGCAAAACAATGGACTGTTTTTGTGGGCAGTTATCATACAGAAGTTCATACAGTTTTTTGTTTTAGTTCCTTAAAAATAAACCAATTCCAGTTCATTGAATATCAACTGTCACATGAACGAGAACATGCAGTGTTAGCTAATCTTTCTGCAGATGTTATTTATGTCTTTAAATGAGAAGTCATCCGTTTTGTTACAATTCACAGAAAGAGAAAGAAGGAAATTCATTTATTGCAAAAATAGAAAAAAGAAAATGTCTCAGATTACACTGCATTTGTTTATATGCAGTATAATTGTGCATGAATAATTCACTCGTTTTCCAAATGAGTCATAAACACCAAGAAACAACTCCCTCTCCATCTAGACTGTTGTGACAGAAGATTTCCTTCGTCTAACTGACTGAATATTTTGCTTTTTGATTAGGTTTTCAGGCCAAGTTGAACATATAAAATAAATCGAGTGGCTTTTCCATTCTGGGTTAATATCTATATCCACTATATATATATATATATATATATATATATATATATATATATATATATATAGTGGGGATTGAAATGTAAAATGTTATATTATTGTGCACAAAGAACCCAAGAAACAATTGAAAAATCTTCTAATGGCATCAGTTTACAGATGAGACATTCTTTTAATATGTCATGTATTTTAAGACATACCACACTCCCAACCAGGTTAAAATCAAGGCAGCTCAGAGAGAAGAACATCAATAATAGAGGCCCAAAGAGGTGCAATGAAAAGGCAAGTGTCTAATAGATACAGCCAGATTCCCATACCTGAATCGCTGGAAACTGCCAAACAAAGGCTCATCGTGGATCCTTTGTTGCATGGCAAATTGTGTACCCTTATTAGGGTGCCGGACTTGAGTAGTGTCGGGGAAGCCAAAAAAGAGACAAGGCACAGGAGCCCTCTATCCGATTCAGAAACAGTGTGAATGGTTGACATAACATGTGGTTTTGGCGGAATTAGGTGAGTCGACTCACTGTTATGCCAAAGTAGCTTCGCCGCTGCCATTCATGAACATGGGTGCAGTTAGCATACATTTCTCAGTCTTACACAGCTTAGACTGTTTGGTCATTTTTAAAATCTAGATTATTCTAACCAAAAGGTGACTGTTCCTGCATCTGTTATACCAGCAATTAATGAGTTTGGTCTCAGAAGTCACCCAGGCAGGTCCCACGATAAAGCTGCCCACTTTATCTTAACCTACATGGAAACTATTCAGTCCAGACAGTGATTTAGTGCCCCAGTTTCCAAGAAGGGTCACAGCTTCTTGTACCACACTATGATCTCCCCCACTGTTTCCCCTGAAGAGTAATAGGGACTGACTCTACACAGGCTTCACAGTAAACAATAAAAAATATCTTTAGGAAAACTTTAAACTTATTTGTACATAAAGTACTGTGTTCCTGCAGCAACCCTTCGGTTCACATCCCCATAATCTTCTCCATGTTTAGAATTAATCAAAAATGCATCAAAGATGAGGGGAAAAAAGTAAGAAGGGAAAAAGTGAAAATGTAGAGAATTGAATAAAAAAAACATTGTAGTAGAAATGACTAATCCTTTTATGAAAAACATCAGATATAAAGTATCATGTTCATATCTTTTTAACCAGATTTTTTTTTTCTCCATTTTCTGGTCTTTGCATTTTTACGTAGGGACACTGAGGTAAAAACAAACAAAAAAAACAATACTGGTTTCTTGTGTGCACCAGAAAGTAAGTTGTGTGCATGAGACAGAAGCTCATGCATAGTGCACCCGTCTGCTTCTCACTCACAAAGTTGCTACTGTAGTTCTGTATGGCAAGCAAAGCTGTAATTTCTTTGTAGGCGAGTCCAAAGGTAAAATAAAACTCAGTGAGCTCACATCATGTCATTTTCGGGTAACTGACTCTGAAAACGTCTCCTGTGTACAAAGAACCACCTGTTGGTTTCTTGTCTTCAGATACTCTCGCAATGCGTTCTAGAAACCAGTACCAGTTGTTTTTACTTCCATGTTCCTTTTGGAACTCCATACATTTGACTAATATTGAGTGATGTTTTTTCTTGTGCTGTCATGCAAAAGAACATTTGTGAATACAGTATAGTCGTTAACAATACTTTAGAAGAATAAACTTAAATGGGTTGAATAAACAAAAAAACAGTGCTGTCGTGAAATGTATTTTTTGTGTAATTATTTAAAACCTAATTAACATATTTTTAATCACAATTATTTTTATCCCAATAGTTGCTGTAAAGGGCCTCACATTCACATTTCATTGAATTTTGTGGTGCAGAAAAAGATCAAAATACAAAAGGTGACTTTATGAAATGTTCTCAATGAAACCTTTTTCCAGCCTTTATTTTTACACCACAGAGAGGGAATTTTTTCAGTCTCTATTAATTAGGAAAAACAAAAACCAACAAAAAAAAAAAGAAAAACAAGCAAACTTCTGGTCCAGAATGCTCTAATGTATCAGATCAAATACAAGGAACACTTTTCTGTGCAATCCAACAACTATTGAACTAGTTGACTATTTGACTGTGAGGGACAAAAAAGTCCAAACGTTGAATATTACCACTGGGCTGCACAATTGAGAACTATAATGTTTCATTTTATGGAAAGAAACACTCTTCATTGAGATGAAATGGAATCCCAGGATTTAAACTGGCCTCTCTCATTATCTCTTTATTTAAACACATCAAAAAAGTTACTCGAAAAGACAAAAAACCCAATTCTTAAACATACGATACGGATGTTGTTCTTAAGTATATGAACAAATCTCAACTTTTATCACAATACAGCCCAATTTGGGGGAGAGAATTCTTCTCCCCAGGTAGAGCGGATGCAACCTTTAAACTATGACCGACAGCCTCTTTAGTGGGCTATAGATAAGTCATGCAGGGTCATGAAAGGTGGCTTCTTGGTGATATCTGATTGAGGAGATACAGGAAAAAGTCCCTTCAAAAAGGGAGATCTTTCTTTTATCTTATTCAGGAGAAGTGGTTGGTAAAACAGCACTCAAAGGAAATTTCTTAACTTAGGTCTTTCTCTGACAGGAAAGAAAGATAGGGGCATTTTCATTCAAGGTGCATCACTGTGTCAAGCTTCAATTGGGATACAAAATCAAATCTTCTTGAGAATGACCGTTCCTCAAGTTTAAGGCTTTTCTCTTCATTAACTGAGAGGCTCTGACTGGGGAAATGAAGTTGCCTCATAGGACCCAATAAGTGGGGTTTTCTACACCAATTTATTGTGTTTAAAGACCCACTCTGAAGAAAATTGTGCTTTTGGTGTTTTAAACATGTTCTTCTAGCATTTTTTCTGATGCTGGAAGACATATATAAAGAAAATTAAGATTAAAATTACATTTCTAATGATTTCTTCAAATTGTTGTGAGTCAGAAGCAGAAAAAAGGATGTTTGATGTGTGACGTAGAATCTTCAACAGCAAGCTCCCTGCCCCGCTCCATTGATGCATCTGTTTGTAGACGATTCATGGACAATTCATGTATGTCTTTGTTTTCCTCATCTGAGCTGGAATCTGGATTAAAACTGTGTGGCTGGAAAGCTCTGATTTTCTTCTCCATTTTTAGGGGAGTGACAAAAGCAACCTCAATGGATTAGACGTAACCAAAGCAATAGAAAACGCAACAATTCCATTTCAGCCATGCATATTTTTCCAAACTGAATAAACATGAATGTCAAAAAAAACAGATCCACAACTGTTTTTGCAGCTTGAAAATGTGACTAAATTTTTCAGACTTGAAGATTTAAAAAATAAAACAGCCAAACAATTTTTTAGTCCGTTGCATCTGGTCAGGGAATAGATTGAGTAAATCAGATGTTTGTCACAAAGTGCCTGCTCTGCTCTCCTTCCAATCTTACCTTCCATTCTCTGAACCACTGGAACTTCCACTTCTGACAAACAGCACAGAAAATCCAACAAAAAACAGCTGCTGTGACTTAACCTTGTTGGCACTATCTGTCAGAGTCAGAGTGGATCAGCAGCACTGCAACACAACAAGATGAAAGCTTGTGTTCACAGAGTCAACTTGTTTGAAATGCAGGTTCTATCTTCATAGAAGCTACAGCTTCACCTGAGCAGCTTGGAATTCCTGCTGCTAGTTTCAAACTGCCTTTCATCAACAACGACCATAAATCAAACTTGAACTTAAAAGGGTCTTCATAGTGTGGATGTTACTGCCAAATATGAACAAGAACATTTTGAACACCCCATTTTTGGCTTGTACAAAAATTGAAAAACCAAAAATGTGAACGTGTTTTTACATTTATATCTGTATACTGTCATCTTTTTGTCTTTATCTTTAGTTTACTTTCACATTAAAAGTGTTGTATTTGTCTAAGTCAGGAGTCTATCAATCCACAGGTGGTTATTCCATCTCAGTTTTATACCTTTTTTTTAATAGTATATTCTTAAGTTGTTTGGTTCAAAGTGGGTAAAAGTCAGGATTGAAAGAGAGGTGAAGCAGAAACACAGGGACATCTGAGACATGAGACAAGCAGGACTGCCAGGTCAGGACGGCATCAGTTTAAGAGGCCAAATGAGATTCTCATGATGCTAATCATATGAGTGAAAACAGGTCGAGACCACTGAATGTGATTTTACTGAGGAATTTTTGTGCACTATACTTTCTCTCAAACATTGATCAATGTTTAAAGCCTTGGTCGCATGCACCCATACAGGGGTTGATCCGTACGAATGCTGTGGTTGTCTGGATTTTCCAGGCCCATGGAGGATTGTAAGGAGGAGCGGCTGCATTTTAAGGGGAGCGCAGGTGTGTCTTGCAATACCCTTGAGGCTCATGCGACCACCTTAAGAGTCATGAAAATGGAACGTACCATTGTCATGCATGTGGTAAGTGTATTGTGAAGTAAGTTGCACTGAGGACATATGGGCGATGCCTTCACACCAGACTCTAGTCATTATTAAGGTGCGAGTACTGGCTCATTACTGACCGGGGGTGAATGCCACATGCATGGGGCGTGCAGATGATACGATTTAAATCAATTTGTTTTATATTTACTTCTACATTCAGGTCTTTATGCTTGTAGAAGTGCACAGGATGGGTGGATGGGTTGGTTTAAGCCCAAGCTAGGGCTTGTAAGCGAGGTGAAGCTCATCTGATGTCCATCCATGTATTTTCTAACCCTTCTTCTCGGGTTAGGCAAAGGCAGGGGACACTCTGGGCAGGTCACCAGTCTGTCACAGGGGCACAATAACACACCCATACACATACACATTCATACAATTTGGAGTTACCAAGTACGCTATGAAGCATGTTCTTGGACTGTGGGAGGAAGCCGGTGTCTCTGGGGAAAATTCCACACTGAAAGGTCCCAGCCAGGACTTGCTATGAGGCAAGAGCGCTAACCACTGTGCCACCGTGCAGCCCCTCATCTAATGTCTGCATATAAACACAAGTAAACATTTTTAATAGATAATTCTGCTGTGTTGTAACGCATCACACAATGAAAAGCGCTCTTAAAAAAAGCTTCAAAATGTACAACATTCTCATGACTTTGAATTAATACACTTTAGAATTCTTCTATTATTGGTTGTAAGTAGTTGGAGTCAAACCAAGCAATCCTTTAGGTGGCAACTTGACAACAAAACTATGTTACAGGATGATATGTAGCTTAAGATCCAAAATGCTGCAGTCATTTCAAGTGTTAGATACTTAAGAATAATATTTGGCTGCCCCAAAATACATTTCAGAATACCTGTCTTTCATCTCTGAACCAAAAAGATGGATGACTCTGACTTTGTGAAGCTTAAAGTGCAAAACATTTGAAGATTTTTTTTGAATAGCTGTTGAGTTTTTGCTTCCTCTTTTTTTTTAAATATTGAGCTGTGGAATGTTGTTAAATTCACCCTCCATCCTTGAAATGCAAATTATCTCTCAAAATGCTAAATGGAAGTGATGAATGAAAAGTAGTGATCAACAATCTGATCATCACCATTTTAATCTACTCACCTTTTAAATCCATTAACACTTGCTTCATTACTGCCGCACATGCACTATTATACTCTGCCATTATTTTGTAATTTTTGTCCATCATAGGAATATTTGTGATAGATTATCATCTAAAAGAGATATTATTAAATAGATTTGTGCAAAAAAGTGCTAAAGCTTCCCAGACATTGACAAACTAGTTCCATAGACCAGACTACACTCATTCAATGTCTTGGTGTGTTTTGTGCATTTTCATAATTTTAGAATAATTCAGATGTTGATTCTTTTGTAGTTTATCAGCCATTGCTACGCAGTGACCTCTGAAGGGATCTGGAGGTTGCTTTGTGTAGAAGTACTAAATTAACCTACATTTGTTTCAAAGTGATGAATCTCCAAAGCTTTGGATTTTTCATGTTTTTTTTATTTTTGTGTTTCATCATAATGAGAGATGCTGCCAGTTAATTTGAGGTCAAATCAGCAAAAATAAGACCGAGCCAAATCAAGTCTGTTGTTCAAAAATTCCAAGCATGTCTCAGCATGCATTCATTCAGAAATCAGAACAACAAGGCTGTGCCATGATTGGTTCTATATTTGTGCTGTCAATCATTGTTGGGAAACCAGGTTTATCTGGAGCACTTCATTATCTGCTTTTGTGAAAAATATAGCGAGCCCATGAAACAGATTCAGAATAGAGCAACAGAGGCTTTAGACAGTCCTTAGGGCATCCTGTGAATGAGCAAATGAAAAATCGGCAGGCACATGAGTTACTCGGTGTTACGGTACAATGGTCTTATGGGAGGTTTTTCATATGAATAGATGCAACCTTTCCAAGAAACTAAAGTAGTAACTCAGTGGCTGGGCTCTTGGTTTCTGAAAAAGCTAAAATAATGTGAGCAGTGATGCCTCAGCATCTGCCTGAATGGCTCTAAAATATTCTATTATCTGCAGGGGCAAAAACTGGCACCACAAATCCACTAATTAAAAATGAATGAAAGACTAAGACTGTAGAGCCTTGATACTGTTGGGGTTAATCTACAAAATAATAACAATATTTTGAATTTAAATATTCTGTATTTGTCCATGTTTTCTGTGGAACTTTTTATATTATCAACCAACTAAACTTAACTGAAATAAGCTGAATATATATATTTTTTTATTTTTCTACTGGATTCAAGGAAAAGCTCCAACAAGACCACCTTAGCACAATGAAGTCCTAACCCTAACCCTACATCCTGGAGAATACCAGCCACCCGCAGAACCAGTGTTCTCCGATCAGAGGAATTCTGTCAGCAACTGCCGTCTGCCGAGCTCCCCCAAGACAAACATGAGGTCCTTCCTACCTACTGCAATAAGTCTGCATAACACTGACAGGAGGGGAAGGGGCAACACTGAATGTTCAATAGTTTTATTCTCTTATTGATTTTTATTTGCACATTACAATATTGTAACACTTAACTTTTTTTTTAGCCTTTACTTTTAATGTGTTTTTTTAATCTACTATTTGTGTGATCTGGGTGTGTTGAGCATTTAGCCACTTAGTTAAGATAACCTCGGTGCTGGAGGAGAACCTCAGCAGATCATCGAAAATTGTTCCCAGGTATTTTTACTTCTTCCCGATCTCCCCAGGCTCTCCATGAAGGATGGTGGGGGCTGACTCAGCTAACTGTCTCTGTTTGGGGGAAAAGGTCACTATCATCTCTTTCTCCCTCAGACGGAGAATATTTTCAAATATCTTCATATGATTTTTGAAAAGACTTATTTTTACCTAGAAAAAATATGCACACCCACACTGTAGCCATAAGTCTCAGGCTTGGTGCTGTTCATTATCAGCCGATATTGGCTGACCATAAGTCCACGAAAGACCTCTAGCAAAAATAGTGTCCGTTTGCTGCTGTGAGCATTTAGGACACAGATAACAAAACAAGGATGACAGGGAACCCTCCTCCTCTTGCTGAAGAACCAACCTCTTGCTAAATAATTTTAGATTGACAAATTAACCTCAAAATGGACAGGTGGAACTGATCTATTGGGTCCATTTTCACATTCTAGTAACCACTTGGTAAGTCCAGCATGGAAAACCTCACTACTTTTTACATGTGGCACCAACAGCTCTCTAACTCACTCAAAATCTGTCATTTCCACCTTTTTTTCTTACTGGGGCCATATATCTGTAATGATTACCTAATTTTGAAATGTATATCATTCCTGATAGAACCTCTCTTTGATAAGTTCTGCATCACCTGTTAGGAATCTGTATTGATCAGCACGGCCACCATCCTGATCAACAGGGCAGGTGCCTGCCGTTTGTTCAGTAAGTTATCCTAGCTCCCTCCACACACAGATAAGACAGATAAAAACATGCAATTCAATGGAAAAATGATATCTAAAAAGATTTCTATTGTAGTGGGTTGTTTTGTTAATAAATGCACCCTCTCATTCAATTGAGTTCTCACACGTCAAACGCCAACACACAAACGCTCCCCCCACTCTAACAGCTCTGGCATGATTAACTCCAGCTTGAGCAAACCCCAGTGACCTTTGTTATTTCCCTCCTGAATGCATTTGATTTCTGTCATTTAATCACACACGTGAAAATACTATCCTCTGCTCACCTCACTGCAATAAGTGCATACAGCTCTAATTAGAAAAATAAAAAAACCACAGCAAACTTCTTCAAATAGGTCCTGTTCAAAACTCCAACTTTTTATGATCTGCCACCTGCAATGTCTAAAGCTTTAGTATACAACAGCAAAGTACTTTTAAAGGGTAACTAAACAGTAAATCAACTTGCTTTTGGCTGTTGACCTTTATAAATGGGGTTTTAAAAGTGCTGACTGTTGGTCCTTGCCAAATATTTGACAATTTAAAAGACACGTGTTTAATTCTTGAAAATACAGTCTAAAGACGTCTTTGTTCTGCTCCCTGTAGGTTGTGATGAGGTAGCACAGTTGAATTTTATGATTGGTCAACTGAGTCCAACATCATTTCATTATGTTCTGCAATATAAAAGCCCCGCCCATCTTTGAATGTGTAACAGTTGATCGTCATCCTGTTAGCCTTAGCATCACTCATAGGTGCCTTCGGTCATCAGAAATCTACTAGCTTGCACAACCTTCCGATGAACTTGGAAATTAGGCAACAGTGGTTGAGTACAATTGGCATTGGATCCGGTGAACTCTGCCCTGGTGATGGGATTAATGAACATTTCACTTGGGATTCTTTGCTTAAAACGGTAGCCTTTATTAACTATGATGCTAGCGCCATTTTAACACTAAGACACGGGTCCCCTTGGTCCTGCAAACCATCAGCTGTGCCGGGTGCTGTGCCAAGATATTTATCCCCTGCCAGAATTTGTATCTCTTGTTGCTGCCATTGGTAATTTGTTTCGTGACAGTCGTATTGCAGCCCCGCCGTCAGGCATTGCTAAGGAAGCTTGAAACAATAAGGTTCCGGTCCAGCGGTCCCGGACCTGGAAACATTGGGAGCGGAGCCCACTCCCTCACAAAAGACTGGAGGAATTTACGGAGGGATAAAAGCCTTTCAATTAAAGTTTCTTGAGCATCGTGGCACCTTTTTTTTTAAAGACAAATACTGCAATATGTTCTTCAAAACATATTAATTTTCAAAGTATAACATGGCAATGTCTTATACATCAGTGTTGATCTTATAAGGAAGACAAAAGGATCAAATTTGATATTACAGACAATTACTATGTTTTGTTTTTCCCCTTAAAACCCAAAACATTATTTCTGTGTCGGATGGCATTGTGTACTTTTGTCTGCAGATACATTTCATCAAGGATTTTGCTGTTACTTTTCTTTTTTCAAGACTGCTCCTTTCTCTCCAATACATTTTCCTTCTCATTTTTTCCTCTTTCCTTCTCTAACTTACTTTCCCTCTATCTCTCCACTTTTCCCTCCACTTTCTGCTGTTATGTCACTATCTGCTAATCCTCATCTCTTTCTGCCTCTTTCAGTTGCAACTTTCTTTCATCTTTCTTCATCATCTTATAAAAGTCTGTTTAGTTCTTTGAAAGTGGAAGTGTTAGGTCAAAGCAGAATCCTGCTTTAGTTGTTACAGACTATTACAGCCACTGAAATGTTGTAAATTGTAAATAAGTTTATTAAAATGCTCTTTTCTGCTTTTCTAACATGCTTGATGGAAAGCAGTGATTTTTCACCTGCTATGGCCCTGTATCTTCAGTCTTCAATTCACCGACTTTAATTGGAATGCTTAATGTTGTTGTGTTCCTCATTGGAGTCATGATCACCTCCTCCATCCGTCTCCTTCTGCTTGCTGTTAATATATGAGAGCCACAGGTGATGTGCATGACCCGATTGCCCCACAGACCTTGCTGATGAGGACGGTGGAGTGCTGGCATGACAGTACCCCCTACATAAGTATAATTTCCAGATGACTGACCCGGTTGGTCAGGATGATTGAGGTGGTATTTGTTAATGAGGAATGAATGAATCTTGCACCTTCCCAAGACTTCTCTTCAGGATCATACCCAACCCAATACATCAAATACTGCAACCCCCTGCCGAGACTTCAACAGGCGTTTGACAGTGTAAGCAAGACCCCCATTAATAAACCAGGCAGGTGGAGGAGTTCTGACGGAGGAAATATGGTTGCCCTGCCTCATGGGTTTCTACTTGGAGACATGGAAGGTCGGATGAACCTTAATTGCACTGGGGAGTTTCAGTCTCATGGCCATAGGGTTAACAACTTCCATCCATCCATCTATCTTCTTCCGCTCCTCTGGGACCGGATTGCAGGGGCAGCAGTTTAAGCAAAGATGGCCAGGCTTTACTCTCCGCAGTCACTTCCTCCAGCTCTTCTGAAGGCACCCCAAGGCGTTCCCAGGCTAGCCAAGAGACGTGGTCTCTCCAGTGTGTCCTGGGTCTTGCCGGGGCCTCTGCCCGGTGGGACATGCCCAGAACTCCTCCCTAGGGGGGCGTCCAGGAGGTATCTGAACCAGATGCCCAAACCACCTCAACTTGCTCCTCTCAATGTGAAGGAGCAGTGGCTCTAATCCAAGCTCCCTCCGGGTGGCTGAGCTTCTCACATAATGGGAGCACCCTGCCACCTTACGGAGCTCATTTCAGCTGCTTGTATCTGGGACCTCGTTCTTTCGGTCATGACCCAGAGGTTATGACCATAGGTGAGTATTGGAGCAAAGATCGACTGGTAAATTGAGAGCTTTGTTTTCTAGATTAGCTCTTCACCACAACGGACCGGTATAGTGTAACAACGGTAATGCTGTACATCACACCAATCTGCGGATCTCACAGGGAAGATCGGATCTCACGCTCCGATCTTCCCTCATTCATGAACAAGACCCCAATATACTTAAACTTCTACATCTAAGGAGCACTCCACCCTCCCAGATAGAGCAAACTACCTTTCTCTGGTCAGGAACCATGGCCTCAGACTTAGTGTTGCTGACCCTTATTCCCGCCGCTTCACACTTCACACAACCACACCTTTGACCCACTCTGTACCTGGGAGACTGAGTTTCCCCTTGTTGGCAAATGCTTTATAAATTCATCTGTCTGGATCAGCATCCTTCTGGCTTGTCTCCAGGCACAATGACACAGCCGGACTGAAGCGTGAACCAAAGGAACAGCTATGTCTTCCTGAACTCCAAACACCTGTGGCTGGAAGCCATAGACCAGCTAGAATAGAGATGGTCCCGTGGCAGAAGATTGCAAAGAATTGTGGACATATTCTACCTAAACCACATTTTTAGCACTGAGAAGTGGGATCCTGGGAACACAGTAAACATAACCCAGTCTCTAATTGTTGGTTAAGACAAGTCTCCTTGCTCTGCTTCATTCTGAAGCATTCACTTGTAGACAAATAGATCCTTGTACATCTTTGTTTTCCTCATCTGAGTTGGTATCTGGATCAAAAGTGTACAGCTGGATAGCTACAATGTTGCTCGCCTGTTTTTCTTTCTTTCTTTTTGCTATGCTAATGTTGGCTTGGGGTTTTGAAGGACTGTAAGCTAGCACGAGAGTATTAGGAAATTAGCAGAGCTAACTTCCAACTTCCAGCCCGGAGGTGAATTTCTAATGTGCTCCTGCTACTCTACAAAAAATATATCTAAAAAAAAAACAACAGTTTTTTTTTCACTTTTTGCTAAAAATGGCATAATCATAAGACATTGAGGAAAACAGAAAAAAACATAGTTGGAGTGGGATTTTAATTGGTTTTTAAGTTTTAACTTTCTTTTTTAACTATGGGTGAGTAATAATGTTGGTTTACTAATGAAATGTATAACTTATGATATTTAATTTTAAAAACATATTATGCATATTATGCATTATATTCATTATTTGGACAAAATGTAAAATTAATTTGACAATTTCATAGGTTTGATAGTTCAAGATGCAAATTTTAAAAAAATATAAAAAAAAAAAATCTAAATCTTAGACCAACTTAAATTGCAACACATTCTGTAAAACTTATATTTTCTGGAATAATTTTAGACAAAATCTCTGCTTTCGAGGTAAGTCATTTGGGTACTTGCTGGGATTTTTCCACAGCAATTTTTATGCAAATGAAACTGTCAAACTGATAAACTGCTAATGAGTGCAATGCTGCTCATTTAAAAAGCTGGCATTGAAAATAATTGTGTTTTGATTTTGCAAATGGATTTTGCCATTTGAGAAAAGCCAGTGAAAATGCCAATTCCTAAAAGACTGCAGACCCTGAAATGTTGCTTATGTTCAATAATTTGACTTCCCCACTCCTTTTAAAAAAGACTTGCCAACACTTCTTAGTTTTTTTTTTTTTTCTCTCCTGTACTGTTTTTTTTTCTGTAAAAGGAACAAAAATAGGTCAAAAAATGAAACTAGCCGGTATAACTTTTTTTTCTCTTAGCGTTTATGTCAAAAGTGCAATCTAGAAAGGATTTGATACATTACAGTGTAAAATTTTACACAAGTCTGTCATTCAATGATGATTAAAAAAATAACTATGCAAAAAAATATTCCAGTACAAAAATAACTGAGGAATAGCATTAATAATGTTTTTATTTGGAATGTTAAAGTTCAGAAAGTCCTAACCCAAATAACTATAAAAATACCATTACTTGTCTTAATTCATATTTCTATCCCAGCTGACAAGAATGAGACTTTCATTATAGATGACCTGAAGTAACAATATAATGACACCACGGTTAATGTTCATTTATGAGCAGAAGGCCAATTTTTGTACTTTATTTTTGTTGTTTTTTTGGTTTAGATTTCTTTTTCACAAAATGCGGACTAATTGATATGTAATGTGGCCCATTGTCACGATAACGCAATACTTTGCTGAATCGGCAGACCTCGACTGCAGTGGCAAAGGGAAGCAATACATGTGCAGGTTGTCATGATAGGTTAAATAAAGCATCAGTTCAGAGAGAAAGTTCACCTCTTATCGCTTGTTTTTGTCCAGATCATGAAGAAAATGTTTGTTTTGAAGAAGCCTGCACATATAGGACATTGTGACCAGAACTTCTTCCAGAACACCCTGCAGCCAATCAGAATAGAATTTTCACCCAGCACAATCTTCTGGTTTCTTTTGTTGGTGAATGCGGCCAGCGAGGTAGGTGTTTTCATTTGTTCATGTAATTTGTTATGTCGAATCTTGTATTTAAGTTGGTTATTTGTGTGTTAGTTTGACGGTGACTTTGTGACTTAGTGGCAAAAGAAATGGAAGAATAAAGTCATCAGTTGCAGCAAACTGCGGTCCAGTTTATTCACCTGAGAAAGCGACATACCCTCCTATTGTAGCTATAAAATCTGTCCAAAACTCCAGCTCCTTTCTCTTTGCTCAGGTGCTGGACAGAAGAAAAGCGCCTTATCCAGACCTAAAACAAGGTGATAAGACCTTTCTGCGTCCCTGGATTCTTAAGTATAGCTACTAAATTGCTCTTTCAAAAATGACCCCATAGGGTTGTCTTTTTTGACCCCGATGACCCTGGTGCTGGTGACGATCTTTGCTCCATGACAAGTCTTCTCTTTCCCTAAACAATGTAGGAGTCCCAGGTTGCTTCTACTCTGTTATGGACACAAAAAAAACTTATTCAGGAGCTGTTTTAAATAATTGGATACTGTAGGAGAAGTTGATACTGTACAAATAAACATGCTTTTTATTACTATTCAACAACAAAGGACATTTTGCTCAACTGCAACTTTTGACATATGTTTTTTTTGTGTAAAAAATACAAAAATGTCTTCTTGTATTTTATCTTTGGGGTTGTGATAAAACTAGAAACATATGTGTCCCAGTATTTCCAGTCTGTAAATTCCCTGATGATCTTCTAGATATAGCTGCTTTTTAAAAAAAAATAAAAAGTCCTTACAGAACCTTCCATCTTGTTTTGTAGGCATCAAGAGAAGCTTGTCTGAATGGCCACATGTTGTATGTTCCTCCAGATGTTTGTCTTTTAAAGACTTAATCAGCCTGGCATCTTCATACTGGCATGTGCAAAACTCTGTTTACAAGGTGTTGGCTTCAATTAAAAAAGTCAAGATGGAGCAGTTCATGCCTCATCCAGCTGAGGACACTTGGAGAGATATTGCTCAGGGCCTGTGGGAATTTTTCCCCCCAAACTGCCTCCGGGCAATTCTTCAACTGCAAGAAGACTCTTCCCATTGTTCTTTTAGCTTAAGTGGATTCTCAGTACAGATTTTGGACCATTCAGTTGGGGGACTTTAGAAGACCAGCCCTATGAATTTTAATTTATGCAGGATCTGCTCTAGGCAGGAGGACAAAGGCAGAAACTCTACAAGCACTGTCAAATGGCTCTCTACCTGGGGATGCACACAGTCCCTTATGTCATGGTGCTCATGCTGCTGTCCACTAAAGCCCTTCTTCATGCGACCACCACCTGAACTAAACCACCAAAAAGAAAAGAGAACTTTCAAAATTGCCGAGTCCAATGGTTGCAGAAAATGTCTTTAGCATTTTTTGAATAAGAGGGAGGGTTTTTCTATGTTTTTAATGTTCACATTATTGTCATGTTTTAGCTAATTTGAATTTAAAATGGATTAGAGGTTTATTTTAAGATAAAATAATCAAGATGAAATAATCCTTATTTCGTCCCACAATGGCCATGTTTACAGTTTTTCTCCAGATAAAGCTCAATAAGTTATCACTCAGCAGTTATCAATTTTGTGTTGAGGTGAGTTGTTTGTGAATCAGGCGTATGACATCCTCTGTGTGAATCATCATGTTGATGACAACAGAAAGCAATTCACTAGCATGTGCTGACTGTATTGTTATGTGCTGCTCCTGTTTTGGCATGAAATGCCAGCATAGACAGACATTGCTCCAAATTGGTTCTCCCAATCCAAAGGTCATTCAACAAAGGTTCTTCTCATGTTCCAAATGTTCAGGCCCAAATTTGGGCATAGTAGTTTGGGTTTAGTAGTAGTTTGTCTCCAGAATCTAGAGCAGTGGTTCTCAACTCATGGGCTGATGACCAGTACTGGTTTGTGAAACAGTTGGTATATAGCAGCAGAGGGGAAAAAAAAACAGGATCTACATATTCTCTTTTATTTATAATCTGATTCTGAAGGAAGTTTTATTTTGGAAAACTTATGGATTCTGTTCAACATCCACCATGTCTGACTCTTGACCCATGTCGGTCACATGTTGAAAACTCATCCATTTCTTTAAGCAATGGTGCCAAACTCCTAAATTGAAAATTTCAAGCTAGCAAAGTTTTCAGAAAACAAATGTTTTTGGAAGCTTTTTTTCCTGAAAAGATTCAGTGAGGAAAAACGTAAACTTTAAAATACAAGAAATATGCATTTAACAGACAAAAAACATGACTTTTTTCTCTAAATATGGATTTATTGTGACAGTTATTCCCAAAGACCATGATAATAATGCGGAATATTCAGCAACCAGTTGTCTAATGTTACCAGGATGCTGCTAATGAAATTGTTCCAATGGTTATTGGCGTTTATTGCTATATTTAGAAAATAGTTTCAGTGCTCTTTTTTTTTTCTTTTTATATTTGTCTGTTGGATGAGGCCGGAGTCGGAGTCTGATTTTTTTGTATTCCCTTTGACAGTGATGGGTTGAGGTGTTAAGACTGTACACTGTCACAAACAGGCAGGCAGATAGCTGGATCCAAGAGCAGCAGATTTATTGAACAGATGGATTGACAGGAGTCAAACACCACTATAAGTCCATGAAGCTAAGGCAGGGTCGGACAGGCAGAGGTCAATAACCAGCATTGACGAGCATAGAATTGAGGTCCTTATTGGGGCCTACACCACTAGTTCCTGACATTAAGGAACATCCATATCACATTTTAATGGTTCCTACACTGAATCTAGTGACCAAATAAAGTTTAAAGTAGCTACAGATATTTTACAGAGGTTGAAAATAAAGTTTGTTGTCAAAAGTTAAGAGAAATTGGAACCTTAAAAAAATAATCTCACACCCAATGCAGCCTCGTACAGGTCTGCCAGTGAGAAGATTATCTGACATTAATCTGGTCCGTGGGCAGAAAAAGGTTGGAGGCCACTGATCTAGAAAACAATTTTCACAATTTGATACAGGATATTTTTTTTTAAGGAGAAAAATATCCCTTAGAAATGGTTCTGTTTACAGTGTACTCCATCAAAACAATTAAAAGAGACAGATCTGTTTAGTCAGCTGAGAGCAGTTGAGGAGATCTGCTTCAGGACCATTTTGAGCATTCGTGCCATTTGCTGTAGTTCAGCAGCTAGTTGAACTGCCAGTAGCATCACAGATGGAAACACTAGAGTGATCTCCATGCTGCTGTCAAGGCCACTTATAAGCTGGCAGTTTGCAAATTATGTAAAAAAAAAAAAAAGAGAAAAGAAAAGAAAAAAAAACACAAGCAAACATTTGATGATCTATTCTCAGAGGGGTTCCTTTCAATTATTTTGGCAGCATCTGAATAAGGAAGATGCCATGCTGTCTAGTCTCTGTCTGTGCTCAAAATTGTTCTCTTAGTGTTGTTACACAGCTATTGGCACATTTGAATTTCAAAGCTTGCTCTTGCCAGGGAAAATTTCCAGAATGACTTTCACAAAGAAGAAGTGAAGATTTTTTTTCTCTTTGTTTTGATGAATCTCAGGAGATTTTGTTTGTCAGTGCCTATTCAAAATAGCCCCTTCGCATATGGTAGTTTGTAGCATATGAAAGCAAAACGGTCTGCACTGCCAGAAAAAAGGTTTTTCTTCATTTTGAGCCACACATATATGCTGTTTAAATGAAACACACTGGTATATGTTATTAGAGAAATTCTCTAATACCACAATATACAGTGAAGCAAAAATAGTGAACTCCCTGTGATGTGGAAGGGTCCCAAATGTTCATCTTAGGTGCATGTCCACTGTGAGAGACTTAATCTGTAAATCACATTATTAGATTTTTCAGAATAATTTATTTGTATGCTCCTGCTGCAGATACTGTAAGTGTTTGAACACCTGTCTATCAGCTAGAATTCTGACCCTCAAAGACCTGTTAGTTCACCTTTAAATAATTCATCTCTACTTCACTTATTATCCTAAATTCGAAGCAGCTCAGTGAGGTGGTTAGCTCTGAAAAACACCTGTCCGCCCCATACAATCACTACTATAAACTACTAACATGGCCAAGACCAAAGAGCTGTCCAAAGACACCAGACAATATTGTAGACCTACACAAGGCTGGAAAGGGCTGCGGGACAACTGCCAAGAAGCTTGGTGAAAAATGATCCACTGTTAGAACAAATATTAGAAAATGGAAGCTAAACATGACAGTCAAATTCTAATTAATTTTATTTCTAAAGCACCTTTCATGCAAAAAAAAAAAAAAAAACAGCTCAGTTTTTATGCTGCACATAAAAACAAAAACACCATTCCCCACAGATGCAATAGAATAATTAGATAACCCCTCATAATAATATACAAAAAAACAAAGAAAAAATGATTATAAGAAAGCTAAAGAAAAGAGAACCCTGAAGGCACCGTCCTTTCTGTTCTCCTGTTGGCTGTGTTGTCAGCATCCAAGCAACACGAGCACAACCCCCAGCACCTCTTCCCCCACAGTCCCCCAGCCCCCTGGCGCAAAACGCCCGATTGGGCACAGAAGGCCAGGCAGCCCAGAGGACCCAGAACAAGAGTGGCCAGAGGACAGGCAGGGCCACCACTGGGGAGCCTGAACACAAACACCCCAGCATAGGAAGAGAAGACACACGTGTACAGTCTAAAATGTAGAAGTAATAGATTGAAAAGTTAAAACACAAAAACAACAAAAATATAAATTAAGACAAGTTAATGCATAAAAAATGAAAAAAAACAGAATAAAAATAGGCCTATTTGGTCAGTCGCTCAATGCAATTCAAACCAAATTTGACCTGCAGAAGAATTCATTTGCCCCTGAGAAATTAAGAAATACTCAGACATGCAATTTTAAGCTTCACTTTCTCTCTGTGTTCCTCCATCATCAGAAAAATTCCACGAGAACATGTTAAAAACACCAAAAACACTATTTTCATGAGAGTAGATCTTTTTTGAAAGGGTTTTTAGCAGAATGATGTGAAAAATTATTGTTTGTTGTATATAGGGCGTGAGCTGAGGACGCCACAATGCATCTCAGCTTTTTATTGTATACCAAGTTATTCAAACGCCGGCCAAAAACATCATGCAGTTTCATTGACAGCTCATTTTAAGGGGGTGGTATAGTCTGAAATCCATAGAGGAGACTGAGGAAACCAGGCACAAAAGAAAACTTGCTAATTCCACTGGTCACCTGACAAACATTGATTGCACCAGATAATTCCAGCATGTTTACCTTCCAGACATGATCTAAGACTTTAGCATATCTTCAGGTTCACAGTGTGAGTTGTTTTTGCCTCTCTCCAATTTTAAATTGCATGGTCCTGAGGCCAGTATTGTCTTGCTTCTGCTCTTTGGTCAACTTTTTTAAAACTTTGATTTTCATTTCTTAATTAATTCATACTTATCATTGGCAGAAAATACCTATAGGAACTATAACATATCTGACTGGAATAAAGAACTAATAAAATAGTTAAAAGCATTTTTAGTTACAGGTTATTTTTTGTTATATTGTGTGAAATGCAACTAAATTTCAATTCCAAACCTGGAAACAACAAAGAAGTGTTGATAAATGTCAGCTGGCTTAGTAAAGGGCTGATATGCACCACCACCAAGAAACAACATTTGCAGTAATTGGGAAAACAACCCTGCACCCTCACACCATGAAGCCCATTGATTTTCTATTTATTCATGCCTCGGTTGCTGAAATTCAGCAGCGCAGTGACTGCAGAGGAGAAGCAGCTCCCAAGATGCCTTGGCTCCTCTGGGATCAGCTTCGTTCTGAGGAAGTGATGTTCTCAACGTAAACACAAGACTGTGTCAGTTCCTGCTTTACATACACGACTATAGTCTTCGTCTGTCTTGCTCTTCATGTCAAGAGCAATGACTCATGCTGCAGCAAGGGCCAAAAGACAAAGACAGCACAAGCTGAAGACCACCTGCTGGACCGGGGAGCAGGGGAAGTGGCTCTCTCTGACATCCATCTCAGCTCTGATTCATTATCGTCTTTATTTGAGCAAAAGGTTGCTGTCTGTGGATTTTGTGGAAATGCCGCATGATACATTTGTCCGCCTACTATCCCCTTAAGGCTCAGCAACCTTTCCTTCCCTTGCTGCCAACTCTCAGCACTGTTATTTAAAGTGATGTATTCCTCTCTGCCTTCTGTCTGGAGTGGATACTCAATCACCTGCACAAACCAACACACACATCACACACACATGGCCACTGTGTGCAGATAGTGGTAAATGCTAAAAGAAATAGACACACTTTGACACACATAGTCAAAGAATCCAGGGATACCACAGCTTGAATTTAGACAGCTTGGTGGTAGGCTGAATAAATTTACATTTTTGGGAAACACAAACTTTTTGGTCTTGTCTGTGGAAGCAGATGGATATGTTAAACAAAAACTAATCTCCTACTTTTGCTTATTTTTCTTTTATGTGTCCTTTTGATTTTTTCTTATGAGTTGTTGATGTGACACGAAGCATGGTATAATGTTCTCACGTGATGAAACAAAGAGCAACTGAAGGGGCTTGCCATTCCAGTTGTGAAGTTTGTTAGAATGAATGAATATTTTTGGACCACGAAGGAAAATGAGGAAATGATGAAAATGATAATTGAGGTGAGAGTAGGGATGGATTTAGATTTTATTGGTGCTTGTACTGAACCGGTACTTTAAAGGTGTCCCTTCTATAAAGTGATTTGCTTGTTTTATAATATTTTTCATGGTGTCAGTATAAAACGTGCTATTTAAGTGAAGATTGATTATGAATCAAAACTGTTCTGGTCTCTAAAGGGTGGAACAGGTAAAATAAAAAGTAAATAAATAAAACCCTACACTTTTTTCTTTTGTTTAAGAGACGCATTAAAAATAAAACAATTTCTTCTAAATAACTACATTCTCTCAAACTCTTTACTTGAGTCCAAACTGTCTGCAAGCTTTCACTGACCGTAACTCTCCATCGAACACCGACTGGAGCCTGAAAGATATGTTCTGTCAAACCGGTGACAGAATCTAAAGCACTCCATGAATCAATCTCATGGTACATCAAAGCTTCGGTCATCTTCACTTCCTCTCCTAAATGAAGCAAACCTCGATACGCGCTTCACAGAAACTCCTCCACTACTCGACACAGAACGTCACATCACTAGTTCTCAACAACCAACATTTATGGACATGTTAAAAAAGAACATTCTGAATGTTTTTTTTAGAAATTCTGTAATTATAGTGGGCTCAATGATAATAAAAAAACATCTAACAACAAAATAAAAGGATGAGGTGATTAGTCCGTTCAATAACATTTCAGCCTTTTCTATTCCCCATCAGTTTATTATCTCTGGCCTAAAATCCCCACCTTTTCCCTCGTCTTGCTGTACAGAATAATCTGCTTTTCGTGGTCTCTGTGCACCACTGAGGTACTTCAAGAAACCTCCTTCAATGTTTTAATGTAACACTCAGCAACCCATCGCTACAATTTCCCAGCCAAAGCACTAAATCGCTGTCTTGAGATGCTGAGACGCTCTTAAAAAAGAAAGCCCTCAGAATGTTCTAGAACAGGACGTTGCAACCGAGTGCATATTTAATCCCTGATTAATCAGTGAGGTCAGTAGTGCATGTAAGCAGATTAGTCCGACCCTTTTTCATCCATAACAGAAAGATCAATGTCCATCCATTTTGGCAAAGAAGACCACTGCATGTGTGGATCTTTTATCTTGCCCTTGCTGAAAACAAACAGGTATATACAGAGAAGGCTAATGAGAAACTCTGTAGTGCTGTGCAGCACAGTTATCTTTATTTAATTGTTCTGAGGTTGACCAGCAGCAACATCAAATTAACACAAAAGTAGATTTTTACCAATTCCAGAACTACTTCAGAAAAAAATAAAATAATATGGTGATCCTGAAAATATTGGAGGTTTGCTACAGTCTGGTATTTACTGGAGAAGAAAGTAGAAGCAAAGTGTCCCACTTTTATGCTTTGTCGAACACAAAAATTGAATGCAGCAATTGGAAGAACTACTCACATCAGCTGCCCTAGTTTCTAAAATGTGGAATTAGCAAGAGAAACCCCAACAACAATCCACCTTCTATCTTATGCAGTTTTGCACCAATGAGCACATTTTTATCTTTTGTGGTATTTTTAAAATGTCTTTGTTTGATTTTAAGAGTTACACAAAAAGTATTTGGACAAATGTCCTTGTCTGGCAGAATTCATCTATGGTCAAATGGTTTAACAAAGTAAGGAAAAGCTGTAAAAAGCACTGACTTGTAAACGTCGACATTTATTCTCTTTCACCATAAACTCTAGAGTCACGACACAACAAGTATGTGTTGTGTTGTGACAGAGAACATGGGGTTACGCTATACTAATGTACAAATGTCAGATTATGTTGATACATATAGTACTTAGAAAGAATAGTATTCACTCCTTGAGGTTGCTTTCAAAGTTGGTATCCATGTCCATGACAGGCATCATCCAGTGGGGTCTACAGCTATAACCATCAAAGCGGCGATGTTCCTTTAGGTCATGCTATGATAGAGTCTTGTGGGTCACATAAAGTTCATATTTACCCCAGGCATAACCACATCATTTATTACCATCAATCAAAATTAATCTAAAAGACTGTTTTGATGAGAAACTTAAATTTCTAAGTTCCAAAAGTCATTTATAGTTTGAATGTTTGACTCTTGGGGCCTGAAGGTTCTCCTGCCATGCAGAGGAGAGTATGAAGATAGAAGATGGTGCCATACTCTTTTTCTTACAACCCTGAATCTCCGTATTTGTCGAAAGAGTTAACAACCAGGGCATGAGCAGCGGCATGCAGGAATACAATTGGAACCAAAGTGAGTAGCCAGGGTCAGAAGTCATTTTACTTGGCAGCAGAATATTCATCAATTTCACCCTTAAATCGTGCAGTGATTAATTGGAGCTTCTGTGTGATTAAAATATGAATGAGTTCCTTTCAAAGTCTAAACTCTCTGGGAACACACACCCAAACGGAGTGTTTCATGTTTAATGCATGAACCACTTAGTGGTCCATCTTTGGTGAGACTACATACTCCTTCAAGATATTCTTTTCTTGACATCTTCCTCCTCAAGCGGTCATGTACAAATGTGCTATTATTATTATTATCAGATACAAATCTATGAAGGGGTTTGAAAAACAGTTCACAATTTCATATTTATTTTAAAAATACTGCTTAGAGAGTAAAAAACATTCCTAGGTAAAAACAAACTATGTAACAGGAGCAAAGAAGTTCTCTCGTTGCTGTATCTGCTGTGTCTCAGCCCAGTTGTGCAGCCAACCAACCTGTGGTTCTGACCCACTTTCTTGTCTCATTCGCCACACAGTAAGTCTTGGAGACTTGTTCACTTTCCCAAGGATCACATTAATTCCTCCCCGACTGTTATGTCACCACTGCAGACTTACCTGCTCCATCGAGCAGGAGGCAGCCAGTTTGCATTTAAATATTTCATTATGGTACGTAAATATGCCATGGGATGTGAGTTATACAGGTCACTGAAGATGTTCCTGGGCGTAATTGTTGAAGGTTATGATCAGTGACCCAACATAGAACTTCAACTTCACATGATGAATTGTCCACAGTTAAGAAAGGAAATATTTAAATACAGTAATTTCTCTGCTCAATTTGCAAAAGCTTGCCCAAGCAGGGCAAAACCTTAGCATATGGAAACGTATGAGAGTTAAATTCATTAATAGAAATTGGACTTGAGCTCATTTTTCTCTCATTCCTCTAATGGATTAGTAGGTTGGGGGGCTAATGCAGCCTTTAAGGAGCTACATTTAAGACCAGACACCATTAAAGCTCAAAAAGAAGTCATCCATGAAGCAAATGTCACCCATGGTTAGCCCCTCACAACTATCACTTCCACCAACTGTTAAAGAAAAAGAACTTAAACATTAATATATTTGGAGTAAAGAGAGGAGAAACCTTCTTAAATAGTGGCAAAAGAGTAAAATATGGTCAAATACATAAAAAGTGAAATACACATACCGTCTCTGTTTACATTAAGGTCCTACTTTCTTTTAAAGTAAAATTATTGTGAATAATTACGAATGTGTTATGTCAATATATTATTTTTTTGGTAAAGTGACAGAACATGCAGCTTTTAATGCAGTGTTCTCGAGCATGCATCAAAATATCAAAACACCAGAAGCCAAAAATATTTATAAAAATGGAGAATTTAGTGTAGAAAAACTAAAACTATTGACTTCCTTACAAAACGTGCCTTGGCAACAAGTGGTTTAATTAAGTGTACTATAAGTATACTTAGTCTATACTAAAAGTCAGGCAGTATACTTGAAGCTTACTTTTTGTTTGTATATGTCCCAACCATATAACGGCTTGAATAGTGAGAATCCAGTACATGTGTGCGGAACTTGTCTATAGGCAAAAAGAAGAAAAGCCGACCAATGGTCTCCGTCTCTGCCAGTATTATCAACAAATATCTACAACTGTCTTATTAAAGTTTGATCAAATCTTTCAACAAGACTGTCAGTTTGTGGATAGTACGGTGTGATCTTGATTGAGGTGATGCCCAGCTGTTTGTGTAAGAGTTGAATTAACTTTGATGAAAGTTTTTGAAAGAATTGTAGTTACTGATTGATGCAAATGCACTAATGTGGGGTTGGAGGTTGCTCAAAGCACAAATGTGGACGTGGAAAAATTTGTAGGGCAACTTGGCAATTGGAGATATTTGCATTACTTCCAATTTGAAATGCAAAAATATTTCCGTTAAGTGCAAGTTATGATCTGGAGATAAACTGCTATTCACAGTGTCAATGAGCAACCTGTCCAAGCATTTGACAAGATCACAGAACTACACTAAGCTTGTGGCGAATGACCACAGCCAGAATATTTTTGAGTCCTTTTTCACACTGCTGTCTGAATTCCAATGAAGTCAGTTTATACTTTGAACAACGTCATTGCTTTGAAAGTAAAGTTAAATGAAAGTTGTTGTATGTGAGTGAAAAAAGTAAATGAAGAGTTGTGAATTACTTTTTAAAATAATGAATGAGCAAAAATGACAAATGTATTCAGTAACGGAAGTAAAGTATAACATTAGGTTATGGTCATATATCCAAAAATTCCACTGCTGGGCAGGTGGCCGTGCAGTGGCATTTTTAATTGGGATGCAGCAGTTGCATTTCTTACATCCCACGCAGTGACCTTGGAGGTTTTAAGAAAAAGTTACAATTTACAGTGACTGAATGATTTCTCTCCAAGACTTGTCATTGGTCAGTGGCTACCTGGGCATATTTCAAGGTTACAGGGTGGCAGTCCAATGACAGACACTATTACACTATCGGGCGACAGATGGACGGCCACAGGTAGCTGGAGCGCTGGCATCAGCTCTGATTGGATGATGTTTAAATGTCTCTGGATTGTACTCAGGACACTGTCCATATCAAGTGCCACCGGGCGCCAACCACCTGGGAGCCCGAAGTATGAAAGAAGACCATTTTGCACGCCTGACTGCCACTGTCTACATTCATGATCACATCAACGTTTTTGTAAAAAATCAGGTGGTAGCATGAAATCTAGAAGATTTTACGATGCCTCCCCATCACATGGTGGCAGTTGTTGTAACTTACCCAACACTGGTTATTGCACATATTAATGTTATTGAATACAAAGACAAAGTAGTGATTCTTATATATATAATTTCCCTTCATCTTATATTTGTGTAAAATGTTGCTATCCTAAGCAATGCACAAAAGAAAACTGATGGAAAAACAAATGCGCTGTTGCGGTTACTGTCATTGCATCAACTGATATATAAAGAAGTGATTCCCAGTTGATTTCACTGTGGAAACACTGAGACACTAAAGCATGTTTTGTTTATTTCTTTTTTCACAAATCAGTGGAGCACAGCGGGAGGAGAGAGCAATTACAAATGCAAATTTCCAATAAGTGTCTGGAAGGTATGTTGGAAGGTCCTCTGAAGGATAAATTACAGGCTGGATTGATTACAAATAAAAAGGAAATGAAGAGGAAATAGTGGTAAATAAAAAAATGAGAGTACATCAGAGGCAGGGATGCATTTCAGCCTTAGACTGATTCAACAAGAAGACTGGAATCACATGAGATCAAACATGCATCCTGCTTGGCTTGCTTGCCTAATGCGTTGCCTATGACCTCTTTCAATACACTTAGTATTCCTAAAAAAATAGCCTTTTCATTCCAAATAATGGGGTAGAGCCTGGACTTAACACATCATGTAATGCATTTTTCATTACTAGCCCCTCTAACATTGACTGCACATACATTATAGTCTGGTCATTGATTTAACTAAACCCAGGACCAGGTATTTGTATGGGCTTTTCCATCTGCCATTTCTCCTAAATCAAGTTTAATGGCAATATAATAGGTCTAAAGACCTGTCTAAAGTAATATCCCAAACCAAAACCTCTTGTCAATGAAAGTAGTCCCTGTCCTCCTGAAATAAATGATCTAACACCCACACCCTGTTTATAAGGCCCAGCCATCCTGTTTTTTTTTGTCTGTTAATTCTTGTTAAGATGCTATAGTTTATCATTGAAATAACTGCTGCCTTTTATATTTTTATACATTTTATAAAGTTTTGACAAGTTAAAGATGCACCCTGATGACAATGGTGTTTTTGCTGTTTTTTTATCATGTTTGTGAGGCATTTCAAGCAAAATCAACTTTTTTGGGCTTTTAACTGTGTCAAAGTTAGTTACGTCTCGATCTGATCACGTGATCAAAAATTGGGCCCGATCACATGGTTGATGACTCAGTCGGTATCGGATGATGTCTCCTGATCAGTAATGGATATTTATTTATCATTATTTTTGACAACACTTTGTATTTAAGCTTATTTTTTCAGACATAAATACCACTAGAAGTCTGCATGTCATGAACAGGTTACAACATTTTATTGCTGTAAAGCCCAGTAGAATAGGGCAACAGTTCAAGCAGGAGGCTAAGTAAGCCAGCGATATGTTCATAGATTCTGACTTCTGAGATCAATAACTCTTTTAAAAAAAGCTTTAAACCGACAAGTATCTCTATTGGCCTGTTGTAACGCAAACAACACCTACAAATGAATTTTAACAGAAAACAAGATCAGTTTCATCTTTAATTTTAAGCTCTCTTCTCTGTCGTCAGAGAGACAGCTGGAGAGCAGCTGCTAACTGTGCTAAGTGCTAGCTCTGTGATTTGAGCCCCTTCAAGGACAGGCTTGCTTCACACCAATGGTCCTGCCTACAACTCAGAGGTTATTTCAAAACAACTCCTGCTGATCTGCAGAAACTATGTCCTAGAATGCAACAGATTTTTTTGGGTCTGAAAATAGCATTATCTGAATTGATAGACCCCTGGGAATGCTTTGAAAATAGTTCAAGAGATGATTGGAGTGGGACTTTAAGAAAACTGAGTCCTTGCTTCAGATAGTTTTGGGCTTAACAGACTGGTGGAGGCGTTCCTGTTGAGAAGGGAAAATCTACCTCTTTTATCCTGTTTTCAGTCCATGGAGCTCGATCCGTTTTGGGATAATTTCTTATGTGCCGTTTTCCTTGGGACAACAACGTTACGAGCATGTGCATCTGTCAAGATTAAGGTTTGGTTGGTCTAAACCTTTAAAACTTTCAAAATTGTGCTGTTTGGTCAGATGCCTGAAAGACAGGGACAAAAAACCCCAAAAACATGAGACTGTTTTTGTGACACAACCCAAAATATGGAAAACACTTCACTCTAATCAAGTATTATTCAAACTGCTTTAAATCAAAAGATCACAACCGGTCCTTAACAATTTTAGAGATTTTGACCAAGTTACATCATTGGGTTCAATAATTTAAATCAAACAAGGAAAAGCAAATCACAGAGAACAAAAACTACAAACCCCCTTCTCATCACATTGCAGGCTTTAATTCCCTCAGATCGCATTAACTTAGCAACTGTGATGACCAATGTTAACATGGCAGAGAGAAAGAATAATCTGTGTGACCTATTTAGAGTAGACTATATGTGACTGAAAAAAATTGCGTGACCTTTGGTGTGCAGCAGATAATAACTCTCTGCAGGGAGGCTGAAGTGTAAATTAGAGCTGCTTTTCAGTTGGTTATGGAGCGTAATCAGGACTCTGCTGGCACCTCTGGATAAAAATGAGCTGGAATGAGGCAGTGAACTGTGAAGGGCTGGGTCTAAGACAGGTGCAGGGATGCTTTCCTATGTGCACAGACAGCATTCACTCTGAAACACGCAATTATCATTCTGTTTTGGTCAGCAGATGGGTTCATTTGAAGTACAACAAATCAGCAAATCCTTGGACTGAATGCAAAATCAAAAACTTTTCATTTTTTATTTAAAATATCCACACATACCCCAAAGATACTCGAAGTACTGATGAGTAAACCTTGAATTCTTTACTGGGAGACATCTTGTGCAAACATATCAAGGCAATCCTTTTTTTTTTTACTTTTGGTGAGGTGACTATATATACACACACTAAACTACCAAAAGCATTCGCTCACGTGCCTCGATTCACATATGAACTGAAGTGCCATCCCATTACTATCCACTGAGGTTGAGAAAGCCTGGCACTCAGTTTCTGGTCTAATTCATCCCAAAGGTGTTTTATCAGGCTCAGGTCAGCATTCTGTGCAGGCCAGTCCAGTTCATCCATACCAGACTCTGCCATGCATGTCTTTATGGACCTTGCTTTGTTCTCTGGTGCACAGTCATGTTGGAAGAGGAAGGGGCTCCAAACTGATCCCACAAGGTTGAGAGCATGGAATTGTCCAAAATGTTTTGTATCCTGAAGCATTCAGAGTTCCTTTCATTGGAACTAAGGAGCCAAGCCCCTTATATAGTGTTGAGTGTTGTGTTTTATCTATGTTCAATGCTTTTTTGGGTGAGTAACCTTTAAAAAGTGATTGATTACTTTTTAAGTAATTACTACAAAGCAAAAAAAATATGAAGTGTGAAAAGTGTGAAAAATGAGAAAATAAAAGAAAAAAAATACAAGAAAATCAGAAATAAAATATCTGCCTCTTTTTCCACAAAGAGAAAATGAGGAAAGAGTTTTGCTATTCACAGAAGTATTGAAAAGACACAAACACAAGGGAAGAAAGAAAAAAAATGACAAGAACCTTTACACACAGAAGAAATGACATCATTATCAAGTCACTCAACATGGAAGACCTCATATCTATATGGTCAGCCCTTTTTGAACTAAGTTATTTGAGTTTCTAAAAATGTACTAATTTGTTGCCGAAATCTAGTAGACTAACTAAATTAAATTGTAAGGATTCTGTGGTTTAGCTTGGTTTTATGTTGTTGGTCATGTCTTTGGTTTCCCTTTGACAGTCGCACCAATTTCAGGTTCTTGATCCATGGCTGTCTTTAGTTCAGTTAATTACCCTAAGATTAATTAAGGGTGTGGTTTCCAGATCATCTGCTCTGTTTTCACATTCCATTGGTGCTCCTATGGTTTTGGCATGTTTCAGTTTATTTATTAAATGCTATAGATTCTGTAACCAAGCCGGGTCTCCTGCATGTTGGGTTCTACACCCCCAGTTCCTGGCATACATGTTTTGGGTCTGTGGTGGATTTTTGGACTGCCAGTAACAGTAATAGTTATGAATCAAGTCACGTTTTTGCTAGAAAAGAAGGTTATCAATTTTCTTCAAATGAATATTTTATATATATATATATATATATATATATATATGTATTGTGTTTATTTATTTTTTGATTGATTTTTATTAATATTTTGCACCGTTAATATTTAATACAGTACAGTTAATACTACAGTACATGCTCCATACAAATGTACAACCAAAGAAGGGATCAAACTGGGGAAATTATAAACTTGTTTACACTATGGTCCTTTTTTTTATCTTATTTTGTGTTATAAAATAAAATGAAAAAAAAAAATGGAGAAGATTAGAACTTTTAAAATGTCAATGATCAAATTAGCATTGGTTCCCAAACACCTACGAGCTGCACACAAGCAACATGCTGAGGTTGCAGCCCAGCCTTAGCTAGACTCCCCAAGGTAAACTGAATTTTAGACCCCTGGTAAACTCCAATTAACTTTTTTTTTTTTTTTTTTTAACTTATTTACGCTTTTTTTGTAACTTAAGCTCAGGGTTAACCCAAGCCCAGCTAGGGACACAAGGACAGACATATGGAAGCAAAACTAAACCAGTGTACCTCTAGTGTGTTACTGCCAAAAACAAGGTTTTTAACGCAAAGAAAACAACTAACCCAAAAACTGCTAGAAGAGCTGACACTTTTACATACTGGGCTGGGACGAAGGACAGTAAATATCCCAGAGGATGCTGGCCATGCAGAGGTAGCTGATTCCTTTTTATTACGCAATTGGCAAATTATTCAATAATACATTTTAATTTGCTGAGAACATTTAATAAAAGTCAGTCAAAACAATTAACATATTTCAGTTTTTTTGTGATTACTTCAGGATATTGGTAGAGGTATTGGGTAGATTTAAATGCAGTTTGAATTTGTAACCATTTAGTAATGTTTTTTTAAATTTCATTTAATACAGATTTTTGCTAGGCATACCCACAGATGGCTAAATTGGAGGTGGGCTGAATGTTGTACAAAGCTTCTAGTAAATATTAAGAAAAAAAATAAGTTTACTATTTTCTAATACTTTATCTGTTATTCCATTAAATTAGTTATGACATTAGTTGTATAATTTTAAAAATTGGTTTATTTTTACACTGTAGTTATTCATAAATATTCTGTATTAAACCCATACAGGAGGATCTGGGCAACGTAAGTTAAATGTCTTGTCATCTAAAGAGGAAGGTTATAAAGGAGCTGGTCTTGTGGGAGCTTGGGCAGGCAAAGGCTGTCTCTACATCATGTCTATTCAGCAGGCACTAGACGATTCTCCTTACCTTTGACTGCTCCAGAGTTCCAGGCCACGCCAAAAGCCAGGTGTCTGATATGCAAAGAGTGTGTGCCACTGCAGCTTCTTTGCCTGCATGCTAAAACATGCAGGTCTTTAGAAGCTGTCGATGATGAGGTATGTTTTCCTGGTAGATTTTCTTCTTCTGTTCTTTTTCAACTTTTCGCTTCAGGGGTTGCCACAGCGAATCAGCTTCCTCCATCTAAACCTGTCTCTGGCACTTTATTCAATTTTTAATATTTAACATCTGACATTGAAGCAATCCCAATTGTAAAGTAAAGAGAGGGCTACACAAAACAATTAAATACCCAGCCTAAAATATAAATGTGCAAATCAAGGAAAACTAAATTAAACTTCCAATATTTGTGAACATAACAAGAATTTGTAGTTAACTTCTCATTCTCTCCTGAAACTTGGCATTGTTTGGCCTTCACCAGGCTATCGATATTAGGATTCAAATCCTGCGTAGCAACACATTTCATGTCATCCAAATGTGCAAAATACAATGAAATGTCCAAAAATCTTTTACTGCATTGGCTGCCTGCAACTTCTGCCTGATTTTTTTTTGTGGCAACGCCTGCCTTCTTCACGACCATTGAGTCGTCATCATCAGTGGCCAGACTGGCATCACGTGACCAGTTCACTACATTGTCCCGTGCAATAATAAGAGTGCTGACTTCAGCAGTTGTGTCCATCATAGCAACCAACTCAGAAACTACTCAGTGACAGAGTCTCATCCACCTCTAATAAATACGCACAGTTGTATAACATCTGTGACGTCTGTGCTTTCATCAATAAATGACGGCATTCTGTCCTTCATTTGGCTGCCCAAGTCTCCTGAGAGATCTTGTATCTGGGATCGTAATCCTTGACACACTTATGTTGGCAAAGGTCGACTGCTTTTTGGGGAAGATGACTTCTACAGCCTTCAGCATGTGTTTTTTTTCACAAGTTCACCATCTGAAAATGGATTGGATGTTTGCATCAACTTGTTTGCAATAAGGTAGCCAGATTTCACTACTCCACCAATGCAGACTGCTGCTTTACAGACCAGCTAATAGCTGGTTAATCTTTTTTTCACAGCCCCTGACAAATAGTGAAACCTTACTTTATGGTGAGTCTCTTGGTGGTGCTGAATGTTATATTCTTTGAACACTGCCACCTGTTGGTTACATACCAAGCAAATATATGCTCCATATCCAAATTTAAGCAAAAAATAAAAATAAAGAGGATTTACGGTTTAGTTGCCCCTTTAAACAAAGAAAATAATTCTATTTAGAAAATAAAATTATAATCTCTGACCTGTGAAGGTCCTGCAAGACAATGTAGATAATCCAAGGACATTTTCTATCCATGTGACAAGTCAGACCTGTTTAGAAGAGGCCTACAGTGGGCCAGACATAAGCAGAAATCCCCCAAGAATGTCACGTTCATCCCATTCATTGGAGAGTATGACATAGACCAAGGGGCACTAAGTGAAGAGTTCTTTACAGGAATGTGTTTTACACTGATAATGTGGAAGATTCTCATTACATCCAGTGACACTGAGTCACGGCATCTAGACTTTACCATATTTTAATTGTTACTTAGAATGGCATAGTATTTCATAGCATAGAATGAGGGTGACTTGAGGTCTGGATGTTGAAGAAAATTTTGAGCTCCTCAGATGTCTCCAGGTCCCTGTTTTCCACACTGCCACCTGCTTTGCTGTAGCCAGTCATAGTTTTCATACTATGCCAGACCTCACACATTACAACGTTGTCCTTCAGCTTCCTCCTGTGAGCCTCTGTAGCCTTTCCCCATGCAGGTTTTAAGTTCACTTCAGGCTTTCTCAATACAGCCTAGTCCTTATTTTGAACACCCTCTTTTTCCTATTAAACACAACCTTGACTTCAGTGGGAGCATATAAAAGCAGAACTTCCCGTTTCAATTTTTGATTAATGCTCTTTTTTTAAAGAAAATAAAGGTCAAGTTATGCATGTAATCAATGCTGTGGTGACTCATTAACAGAAATGATGCGGGAAATAGAATCACATCTGTTTGAGGGTGACAGGGAATGTGGTAATTCCCCAAAATATAGTATTTGTGACTACCAGGAACACAATTTAAAGTGCTTTGTGACAATTATTTAATTAAATGTTGTAGAGGTTGAAAATTGTTCATTATTTTGTTTGTATCTTTGTGTCTCAAGGACTTGTGGGGAAATCTTTACTGCCAGCATTGTCCATGAGGGTCCTGCAACTCAGTTTTTGACAAGATGGTGATACCAGTTGGCACGCATGCCATGACAAAGTGAACAAGGACACTGGCCCAGATGAAACAACTGACTCTGATCTAAAAAGTCTGATACAAGAGGTACAGCATTTTTTGAATGTTGTGGATTAAATATATCTGAGTACATATTAAATAAAAAATAGCTTGTAAACACTTTGGAAAAGGGCTTTCACAAAGTGTGTACTTTGTGGAAAGTGCAGACAAAGGAAGGCTCTGTGAGCAATCTGATCAAGTTGTGGCATGTGGATACACAGGGGTAATAAGTGTTGAAAACAATAAGACAATAATAAAGTATGCAAAATAAAAATAATTTTAATTTTTTACCCCAATTGAGTAAGGTTTTTCAGTTTCTAAATAATATTTCTGGTTTTAGTGCCATCGCCTTGCATTACCCTCTGGTGAGGGTAACTCATATGTTCAGCCAGCTACATGAGGGACTGAAGGGATAGCTTAGACAAGATGTTGGAACAGAATGATAAAATATGTGAGCAACATTTGGTCCCAGTCTAGGTGAATAAATTGAGTAACATGTATTGGTTTTAACCATAAAGTTAATATAACAGACTACTCTGTCTAACTAACTCTGTCCTGACAAGCTCTCCAACCAGCCACCAGGCCTGCATATATGCATAAGAAAAGCTATTAGACTGAAGCAATAATGAAAATGGTGAACGATAGGAATGCAAATTGAAATTGTAAATATATAGGAACTGGCCCAGGTCTTTATGAAGGAGTAGCAACTAATCTTTGATGAAAAAAATGCTTCACATTTACAGTATGTGCATGTATCATGTTATTACACATTTTTTTTAAAAAGGTATGTACAAAACTAGTTTTTTTTCGTTCAGGGCACCATACTTTGTTTTAATATATTTGTTTTAGTTTCCTTTGAGTATGTTTTATCATTTCAAGCTGTTTCTTGTTTAATTTTTTCACCTCAAAATGGAAGAAAATATGTTAAAGGGGTTCTGAAATTTTAGAACAGTAGATTACACATAGACTATTTACTACATTGTAGGGTAAAAAGAAAATTGGATACAAATAAAAAATAAATAAATAAATAAAATAAACAAACAAAATAAGAGTACACATAACATGTGTCTGCATAGCCTTAAAGGACAAACTTTCCTTTTCAGGCAGCTTGTTTTTGTGTTAACGTCCACAGGACAAAAAAGGATCAGTCATGTTCCAGCACACTAATGAAAAGATTACGTGTTGTGACAGTTTACAAGCAGCCCTGAGACAGAGTCAGGTCAGTATTACAGAATGACAGATCATTAAAGGTACTTTCATGGTATGACAAAGCGGACTTTGATTCATCCTTCATGACAACTTGCCATCTTCATCAGAATTTACTGTCCCAAAATAAGGCCATGAATCTTTTGCTTTAACAAATGCCCCCATTGCTTAAAATCTGTTTTAGATGAGCTGCTGTTACTGAAAAGAGAGACGTACCTTTTGTATCTCATATAAAACTCTTACACTGAATTTTAAACTGTAATAATATGTTAATTGTGTTAATGCTTTACAGGACTTCTTGGATGTCCATAACTCTTCAACCCTTCACCAATTTAACTCACTCAATTATCAAATTATTCAGCTCTTCCGGGAGATTGGTGCTCAAAAGTTTCAACCGTGTAATTGTTCAACTTTTTTAATTACTTGAATATAAGTAGCTTCAAATCCAGCAAATTCAACTAGAACTTTGAGCCCTGCTAAAAATAAAAAACTGAAGAAGCTAGAGAGACCATTCAACTTTTAAACAATTCAGGTGATATTTGGCTCTTGAACATGTATTTTTCTTTTTACAACTCCTTACAGTTTGCACACAGGCAGTTTAAGTTTTATGAACATTTTAGATCATTTTTGATTTATTAATGTAAGTCAATTGCGTAAATGTTCAGGAGCTAGGGTGATGATGTCATTTTTCTAGAGTGTGGGAAGGGGCTTTTTGAAGATTTTCAAGACGTTTTTGCCACATGGATTTCGGCCCCTCTCTTCTTGATTTTAACTGCACCTTAGACATGTAGGACCGTTGGTGGTGGTGGGGTGCTTAGACATCACTGCCAGCAAGCAGGAGACGTCCTCTCAATGCTCTACCCGCCAGTTTTGACTACACCCTTTATTACACATATCCTTTACCCCACAACAAGACACTCTCCAATACACATTACACAAGAAAGGTTGGTTCTCTGATCTTCTATACTCTACCCCATCCCTGGTCGGGGGAACCAGGCCCTCATTAACGTTGGCTGTGTCCCTTTGCTAGCTTCCTGAACCTGGCAGCTCTCCCTCCACGCAGAGAGAGGGATCCCTGAGTTCTCTGGCAAGACTATGAGTCCGGAATCACATCACATCTGAGCCTGGGGGTGTCCGTGTCCCTGTGGTGCTGGTTCTGGTCCTTGCATCTTGGCGCTGGGCTTTTTCAAATTTCCAACAATAGATGAGTCTGGTCGGCCAATGTTTGCCACCCTTGTGCCTTACTTCTCCTGGGCGTCCTCCTACTAGGCAGGGATGGACTACCCCTGCCTTTTCTCTCTCCTGGACCCCCCGCAGGGTGGGTGTGTGGTTGCCTGAACCGGGTCTCCCTTGGGGTTGGGTGGTGATGGTGGTGTGTGTGTGTGTGTGTGTGTGTAGGGTGGGGCGGTGGTTGGGGTTGGTTTGGTTGGCAGAACTCCCGGGTGGTGGTAGGCTGCTTTCCTGGGGCTGGACATGGGGCTCTCCAGAGGTGAGGCCCTGTGCTGGGCTCCCTGGTGAAGATTTTTGGAGCCAACAGGTATGTAGTTTTTAAGTGTGTGTGTAAAGATCTTGTCCCTTTTGATGAACATATACATCTGACAGTAATGATGATAGACCTCCAGCAACTTGTTTTGTGATTCTACCACCCACCCCCACTGCTTTAATCATCTTCCTACTTCTCTAACCCCCTTTTCTTCCCATATCTTTTGTATCTTCATCCCCCATTTCTAACAGCCCACTCTCATTCTCTCTCTCTCATTTTCCCATCCAATGAAAAAGTATACAAACATATTTAAATGAAAGTTTAGCTCAAGTACAAAAGGGGTTTATACAAATACACACCTTGTGTGTCAGAAGATTCACAACCCCCTCTTGTAACATTAACCTCTGTGCAACACAAGAGGCCTTCAGCTGCAATCTGTTTGCTCAGCTGTTGAACAGGACAAGTTAAAAAAAAAAAAGAGAATTGGATATTAGCACTAATGCTCCAGTGTTAAAGGTGATGACTTCTCTTCATCCAAGGTCTTGAGGATTGGTATTTTTACTAAGCTTCAATATTTTGATAGGTACGTTTGCAAGATATGAACATTTGTTTAAAGAAAATGATATTTACCACTGAGCCACTGGTTTGTATGCAATTCTCATCTCAGAGATTAGTCTTCATACTTTGGATCAATTTCACAGAAAGACTATACTTGAGATAAATGACATTTATACTGTTGAATTGTTTTACTTCTGATATCTATAAAACTGAAACAAACATCATGGTCAGACTTCTGATTTAGAAACAGCATCCATTTGTTCAGGGTAAGGTGAGTGAATCAAAGCAGTATACACAGACCTCGTTTCTTGTTGACGAGCAGCAGCTTCAGCCTCTGCCCAACAGACAGAGGCTGTCATTTTATGTAATGTATATATATATATATATATGTGTTTCCTTCAACTGTTTTACTTAAATGTTAGGATCATTTAAATGGTACTCTTTTCCACATATCACTTTGCTTGAAGGCCTACATACTTTATTTATTGCTTAAAATTACCTGCAATTAAGCATTACTTATTCAGTGACTGTGAGAAACCACCAACTGTTAGTTATTTCAGGTGCTACCTTTTTTTTGCAAATGTATTCTATAATTTTAATAATACAAACTTGAAATCCTTTAGGTGTTTTTTCAGTGGGTAGATTGCTTCAGGACTTTCAACAAACCACTCACAACAAAACCCCTTCAGTTTTCCAGCACAGAGTTTCTGTAACTTCAGAAAAAAGCTTCTGCAAATATCAGCAAATGCATTCAGAAATTCCTCAACATTTGACCAAACTTCAATTTATTTTTATATTATGGGTTTAGAGTCAAAAAAAAAAAAACCTCCAGCATTTTAAGTAGCTTTATAATTTTCAGCAATTAAAGCAACATGCATTAGCATCTTCACCAATCAGTATTTTCAGCCACCGCATTCAGCATAAAGCACTGACGCTTCCATTTTCACGGGTAAAACAAATTTTTTGTTGCATTGGTGCATTTTGACATGCACTGTGAAGTAGCAGAGTTCCAACAAGAAATGATATTATAGTTTAATTTTTTTTCTACAATGCAGCATCTTTCTGTTGTATAACTGTCTGATAATAAATTTTATGTGCGTGTGTGAGTCTTTGAGTGCGTGGTGGGAGACGCCCTCAGACATTAGTTGTTTGGACAGCTCTGGAACAGAGCCCAGCCCTGGGCCATGCTAACTGATGTATCAGGTGTTGACATCTTTTTATCAGGCCATCTTTCCTTACTTTGGAAAAGCATTAACAGCCATTTGAAAAAAGGAAAAAAAAAAAAAAAAGGTAAAAATCCATATAAAAAGATAACTTTTTGGGGGGGCAATGACATGGAAAAAGTAACAAGGAAAATTTGCTATCTCAAGAAGCTATAACAACACAACACAATGTTTCGAAAAATATAAAAAAAGCTACATATTTAAAATGCTTTCTTTTATAATTAAAACAACTACATTACCTGACCATCATCTGGTAATTATCACCACTTTTATAGAAGCCATTCTTTTTGCAGCATGTTCCTGACTGGAACAAATTAGATGCATGTTAGCAGGATGACAAAGACAAAAGCAGACTGGCACACATCCTAAAGAAGCAAATGTCGCTGCACATCAATCTCAGATGACTCCAAGGCCATTAGTAAACCATTCATTCATTCTTTAGCCCAAAAAGATTATTCACAAGTGGAAAACATTTGAGACAGCTGTCAATCTTCTAAAGAGTTGAACGCGTCTGCAAGTTCACCTCACAGGCAGAATATGAAGTGCTTGGAAAATTGCAAATAACAAAGTAGCCACATGTGAGATAACAAAGACTAGAAGGGCAGAAAACAATCTGTGAGGGATTAGCATTATATTGTCAGTTCAACAAGTTAGTGGATGTCAGATTTCATAAATGGTTAATCGAGATGTATGAAAGATGTGCGTTTGTTGTAACTTATTGAAGTCCCACTCCACTCCAAGGAATCTACTTGAAGATAAACTTGTCATGTACATGTACTTTAAACTATGTTGGATGGAACATGTTTTCGGCAATGAGTAATAATGACCCATCCACATTCAGTGTATGCTTTAGCCTTATTCCCTTTTCCCTTCTCACCATCTTGAGGCGAGTTTTGACCCATACAGCTGCAGAAGTCAATTGATCATGAAGACATTAGGAAAGTTCAGACAGCAACACCTTTCGGGGTTTTGTTGTGGGGTGAGGGGATGCTTGGAACTCCTGGGAGGTGGGGGTGGCTTGTCTGGGGTGGTGGGGCTCTCGGGGGTGGGGCCTCGTGCTGGGCCCCCTGGCGCAGTGGGAGGGCTGCTCTTCTGGCTGGGCTAGGGCTTGCACTCTGCTTTCATACCTCACTGCTCTTGGGTTTTGGGGGCCCTTGTGGAGGTCCTGCGGGCCCTGGACTGGGTGCTTGGCCGGACTACGGGGTACTTGGCTCTCCTCAGTTGGCCCCACAGCACATGTGTGTGTGGGCGGGTGGCCATTGGTTGGTCGCCTTCTGCTTTGGCGGGGGTCTTGGTGTGGGGATGGTTGGGAATTCTCCCTAGTTTTTTTTTTTTTTTTTTGCATTCCATCATCCACCTCAGCACAATATAAACATTCACCTAAGGACAGATGTCTGCTCACCTTTTGCACAATTAATTTACGTGACAGAATGAAACACTTTCTATGTGTTGGTTTGTATGCATAAGTGTGTGTGTGCATCTTATGTTAAAAAAGTTTGTGAAGACTCTTGGAACCAACAGGTATGTTTGTAACAACTGAGTGTCAGTACAGGCCCCGCCCCAATTTAGACTAACGTTCACACTTGACTGTCATGATCATAAACTTCCAGCATCATGTTGCCTCTTTTACTATCCTACCCTTCCTCCCCTGTAGTCATCCTCTAACTTCTGTAACCCACCCTTTTTCCTCTGTCTTTTGTGACCCCCAACATCCTTACTCTTCTTCTCTCTTTTTCGCCCGGTCCAACATAAAGAAGGGTACAAACATAATTAATATAAAGTTTAGTTTAAATTACAAAAGGGGTTTACACAAATATACACCTTGTGTGTCAGATGATCTATAACCCTCAATTGTAACAGTAAAATCTGTCTAACACAAGAGAGTCTTCACTCATCTGTGTGCTCAGCTGTTGGAAAGACTTTAAAACTATTAAGTAATTTTACCTTATGTTTTACATGTTACAAGTTTTACCTCAACTTTGTGCACAACTTTGTCTTCTGAATACGTTTCTTATTGACAGTTATCTTACCTTTTACAAAACACTTAACAACCCTTCCCACGACCTTAACATTCTGTGTCCTCATTCCATCTAAACTGATCTCACTTCACTTTGAAGGCTGAAATCTCAAGGTGCTTCTTGAAGGGTACACAGCAGCTGTAGACCCACTAATGTACACACAAAGGGAGCTATGTTTTGAAGACTTCTTATTTGTATTTCAAGGTTGTGCCCTGCTCACATTGCTGGAGGGCAACATCTTTGTGATGATGACACAGTGGAGTTCACGCTGGATACTGCAGAGCCTCTCCTACGAAGCAAAAAGTAAAGTAAAAAGCAGCATTCAGTGAGGCACATATTTTTAATATACTTGCAGTTTATTGGCTCTGCAGTTGAACTCAAATGAAGGACATTTTTTAGGGATACGAAACAAAATTTTTCACTCACCCTGATTTAAGAAATGTGTTTGGAGACAAATTTGTTTCAAAAGGATTTAAAAGAAATAGAACTAGCCAAGAGCAATTGCAGCCCAGGGAGATACTAGCCTGCAGTAGTAGACATAGTGCTTTCAGGCGAAAGAATCAATGAGAAAACATGATGGAATAGCTCAGTACAAATGCGGCAAATAGATACTAAAGCTTGATGAGCTAATTTTAGCTGTGAAGTCTTTGTGTTTTCTAAAAACTACATTTCTAATGGCCCCAAAGCAATAAATCATCATCATGAATCCTTATTACCCCTGGTATTGGGCTATCCTTTCTAGTCCTTTCCAGGTGTGACTGGCCTGCTTGACGTTAGCCTCCAGGCCCCTCCTCCACATGCTCCGTGATCTTCCTCTCAGAATTCCACGTCAGGGTCTGGCGAGTAATGTTGGATGTTGGTTTTCTCAGTGTGACCTAGCTAACTCCTCCTTCTGATCTCTTCAACCACTAGTGCATGTTTTGTTCTTTGCCACAGTTCTGTGTTGCTGATGGTTTCCGGTCAGTGGAATCTTGAAGATACTTAGACAAGTATTGATGAACATCTTTATTCTGTTGTTCTCCATATTTCAGCTCCGTACAGTAGAACTGACTTGATGTTCAAGTTGAACGGGCGAATCTTGGTGCAAGGAGTGGTGAGATGCGATCTCCAGATGTTGAGGCTGATGAAGAATGCCTTTGCCTCTCCACTGCAAATTTTTACATCTGAGTCCGTTCCTCCCTCTAAATTCATCACACTGTCAGATACGTGAAAGACTCTACTTTTTCTAGGAAATTGTTGCCTAGCCTCACTGGCTTTGTGATGGGGGAGTTAATCTACAGGATCTTGGTCTTTAGGGAGTGGATAATGAGGCCAACTTAGGAGCGAATGATGCAAGCCTTGACATTTTGTCCTGCATCTGGTGTTGGCTATGTGGGAGTACGGCTAGAGGAGCTTGTTAAAAACAGACCAGCACTAAAGGATCCCCCGCACGTTGCAGAGGATGCAAATGACATTATAAGTTATGAAAAGCCAACAAAGGAAGACATATCTGTCATCAAGAGGTTGAAGAGCAGGAAGGCAGCACGCACTGATGGAATTCCACCATTAAGCCCTCAGGGCGTAGAGACTACTGCCACCATGTTGCTACCCCTGTTAGAGAAGATCTTGGACCAGGAAGAAGTGCCAGCAGACTGGAGGGAGGGACACAAACTGCCTAAGAAAGGAGACCTGAGCAACTGTAAGAACTATAGAGGATGAAGGACACAGTGGACATCAAACTTCGTGCTCATTAGGCCGGCTTCCTTTGGAGCAGATCATGCACTGACCATTTGACCACACTACTTATCATCGTTAAGCAATCTCTTAAGTAGAAATCTTCTCTGTAGATGAACTTTGTGGATTTCTTTTTGCCCTTTGACAGTCTCCATTGGGAAACATTGTAGCAACTCTGACACTACGGGATCCCAGCTAAACTGACCCAACTGATCCAGAATTCACGTGAGGGAGCATCCTGCCGTGTTATCCACAGGGGGCAATTGACCAGATGCCTTCTCATAAAGACTGGCGTACGTCAGGATACCGCATTTTGTTGTTTCAATTCCTCCCTGCCATGGGTGATGAAACAGATGGCGGCCGGAAAAGAAAACGGCATCCAATGAAACTCTGGTGTCAGCTTGATGACCTGGAATTCACCGATGATCTAGCTCTACTCTCACACACCCAAAGAAATAAAAATGATTGACAAATTAAGGTTCGGAGACCTGCTCTGATGAAAATTGTTTTAAACATGTTCTTGTGGCATTTTTCTTATTGAGGACACAGATATAGAAAATTAAGATTTAAAAAATATGCTGGGCAGGCCACAACCTTCCTGCCCCGCTCAATTCTGATGCATCCACTTGTAGCTCCAATATTGCTCATCAATTTTGTTGTATCTCCAATATTAGGTCAGGGTTGTGAGGGGCTTGCGGGAGAGTAGAAACAGAGCACTCAGTGATGGGAAGGGTGGGTTTGGTCTCTCCACGTCAGTCCCGCCCACAACCCAGAGGTAAATTTCTAATGAACTTCTGCCGCTCTGGAGAAACTATGCCCTAGAAAAGGAAGTTTCTGATTTTGGCTAAAAAAAGCATCATCATAATTGAAAGATCACTGGGGACGCTTTTACATTACATCAATAAATCTAAGTTGGACTTTAATAGCTTAGATTTACAATGATCCACACCTCCAGGTAGTCTGGGCTTTCTAAAATCCTTCAGTCAGTAGAGACTAAAAGCCCATTCCTCCAAACAACAGTTTCAGCCTGGTTTTTGATTTCCCATTGAAATGCCAAATAGCCCAGGCAGAATTCAACCCTTTCTCTTAATTTGTTGTCCCATTCAATCTCACAGATCAAGCTACGTCTTAAGACGATTTCATACATTGAGAAAGGGCAAGTGTGAAATCTGTCTAAGACAGGGGTCTGCAACCTGAGAATCTGGAGCCACATGTGACTCTATTGTGGCTCTCTGGCTGAAGAAAAATAAAAGCATAGTAGTGCTCATTTCCAAAAAAAGTACTTAGTTAGCATTGATTTAATTTAAGTTTATAAATTCAGAGCTGGGCAGCTCTTAGGACAGTAAGAAATTCTGTCAAGTTTTTCACACCGCTGCTGACATTACAACAGATCAAGATGCTGTGTGTGATTGACCATTCCTCCAGATTGCAAATGCTATGAAAACTTCTCTAAAAAGTTTGATCTTATCTGATCACCATTTGTAATTTAAAGTTTAAAGTAGATATTATTTAATGCTGCCAAACAATGTTCACTAGCTATACAAGATGGAGTTGCTGGGAGAATCTATGTTTAAGCTCTTCATATACCATTTCTTTGACATCATAAACTGTAAAAAGGATGTTCAGGTTAATGTCAGTAAGTAGGGAAAAGGATGACAGTCCATCGAAGTGGACTGTTACACCCCTTTTTGGGTCTAGGGGATCTGGAGGAGCACAACAAAAGTATAATTTGTCCAAACTAAAATCAATAACAAAAACACCAGAAGACTGGCTCCATAAAACAAACAAATGTATTTACAATTAAACAACAACAAGCAACAATAACTTTCAGCTTAAGCAAAAGGATTCAGGGTGAACCAAGGCCAAAATACAAACAAAAGCCCCCTGCTAACTAGAACAGAAATCCTTCTTGAAAATGAAAGAAAATGCCAAAACACTACCTCCTTATACTAACATAAACAAGAGAAAACATTTACGAAACAAAATGGCAGTTCAACCCCACAGCTTCACTTTAAAACTTAAACTGAACATAAACCGACAACAAAGTGCAATGGAGACATATTGCATCACAACTCCTTTCTCACAGGCTGTAGGGCCACTCAGTGCTTTTACAGGCTGCCTCCATCAGCTTGGGTCCAATGGAGACCACATCCATTGACACCACACCTGAAAGAAATTAAGAGACAGACACACAAAGATCCGCAAAAATACAAAGGTCCCACTCTGACAAAAATGACTAAATACAGCTACACCTGTGACATGGACCAAAGAGATAAAATGTTATTTTTTTCTTATAAAAAAAAAAGGTTTATTTTAACTCGTGTTGTTTCAAACATGTCATGTAATACATTAGCTTCAGTAGGATGATCCTGTTGCACAGGCTGTCTTATATTTTACAAGGAAGTCATAGGCACCATGTCCAAAGTAAAAAACTATTTCACATAAAAAAAGGTTTTTCTCTGAATACTTGTTTTTATTCACACCAAAGAAAGAAATAGGATTTATATATATTTTAAAAGCAACAGCAATACAAATGCAAACCAGTATCAACATTTTCAAAAGGGTGAAACAAGACTTTTTTGCCTCTTACTAGATTTTGAAGTGTCAGACAGACCATAATGGTTCTCTTAGTATTAAAGATTTCTGACTCCTGGTCTTAGACAACCTCTGTATTAACTACAGGTCTCAATAAAGTAAAAACATGTTGAACTTCCAACTGGTCAGCATATTCATGTGTAACATGACTCTTCTGAGCAGTGGTGAGCAGGAAAATGATGTCTCACACCAAAGCTGCCGTCTTCAGGGACACGCTGTTCTAACTGATTACAATTGTTTCTAATTGAGTCCTGGCTTCTGAGCCACCATTATGGGACTGGGGGTTTAAATAAACTAGTCAAAGGAAAAGCAGAAGTCCAGTTTAATGAAGACGATCACTGGCTGACCAGGGGGTTTAGAACACTGCCACAAGGTTAATCCACCCTCTCTTTCTATTTCCCCCTGAAAAATCTCCTGATGCTTTGTTTCTCCTTTGCTCCAAAAGCAAAGTCAAACACAGAGATCTGTCCAAGAAGGTTTCTGAGGCAGAAATCCAGGTCAAAAAAAGTTGGTAACACTTTATAATAACTACCTGAACAAATCATTATTAAACTGTTAGTTATTGAGGTATAAATGACTTATTAAATAACAGTTAAGGATTTATAAATGTAGGGTTAAGGGTTAGAATTAGGGTTAAGGTTAGGTTGCCTTTACATGCACAGGCCTACCGTACTGTGAGGAAAAAAATAAAAAAGTGGAGGGGGGTATACATCATACAGACTTGTAGATGAAAATATAGTTCAATGATTGTAAAAGTTGAGAGGAATCCTAAAGGTTAAGGAATGAGAGCTTTACTAAAAAAATTAAAAGTAAAAAGCTTTAAAAAGTAAGTGCTGTTGTTCACACAACACTAAATAAAGGGCATAAGAAATAAGTGCTTAAAAGAACCGCAGACACAAAAAGAGTTGAGGAGTAAGTGCTTAAAAACTGACTGCTCGAAAAACAATGTCACAAATAACAAATAATAAGGATGAAACTTTTTTTTTATTGAAAAAAAAGCAAAAATGAAGGATAGTAGATTCCTCTGACAGGAGTTTTATGTCACTTGGGGGTTGTAACCTGGGATTGAACCTGGATTTCCTGTTTTATGGTCCAAGTTGATAGTGATGTGCCTTAATAGGTTTCCTAAATATGATAAATAGTAAAACTTGAAATGCTTTAAAAAGATTTATTTTTATTTGATTATCAAATTGAATCGCCACCTAAGTAACAATCCACAGCCCTACGAAAAGCCCTACGAAAAATGTTTTTTTTTGCTTTACATTTTGACCAAAGTCTTTATTGAAAGCCTCTTTTACATAGAAAGAAATTCCAGAAATTCCATCATGGAGGCAGGCAAAGTCACTGATGACTTCCATTTTTGAACTGTGCGAGGCAGGTCACTAGAGCGGCATAGTTGTCCTGTTAACTCCTTCAGCCAGACATAAAACAAACACGATTACCTTGTCATCCGTCATCCATCTAGTGAGGCCCATCCATCACCACAGAGGCATCCACTTTGCCCTGTCTCCTTTCAGCTGAACTGTGATTGTTGTTACCGACCTGTCTTGCCAAAGTTGTGGAGTGCTTTCATGCCTGCAGAGCATTGAAATGCTCCAACTGTACATACAACCTGAGAGAGAGACTGATTCAGAAATCTATGGCATTCCTCTACTATATCTTCACATTTAGCTTTCCTTTTGCTTTCAGACAGGCATCAACATACGGCGCATCAAAATGGACAAAACAGGACTAGACGCATCTGATGAAGCATTTTATTCACCAGGGCTCTGTTTTAAGGAAGTTAGTTGGACAGTTGGCAAACCAGTACAGTTTCAGCTACACTTTCCCCAAAACTTACCAGCCAGCAGGAAGAGGCTATACACAAAATACATTTTAGCAAGTCTCTTCAGCAGAGATTTTCCTTCTCGACGTATTGAGATTGAGAGACGACTAGAAAAGAACGCAAGAGAGATGTCCCAGCTGTCTGTTTTCTTGATAAAACTGATCTTTTTTTTCCGGTTCACGAGAGAGGACTAGTCTATCTTCAGCTCTCCTGATGAGCGATTTTGTTCTTGAATTTATCACATAACTACAGCAAAAAAGCATTAATTCTGCAATCTAGAGAGCTGAACATGGCACCAAAGAAAAACCAAAAAAATACTTGCAGAGCTCACAACCCTAACATCCAAGCTAAACTGAGCCCACTTATGACACTGGAAGCAAAGCTAACTCTTGGAACTTGATGCTAAGCTGACATCTCTGCTAGAACCTGTGCAGGAATTCCAACAAGAAAGAGTAAGAAATGAACGGGATGAGTTGCTTGACCTCCTGGACAGAAGAACGAACGACGTGGATCAACAAGTAAGAATGAATATCATTTTCATGGAATTTCAACTCAAACCCCGGGCTAAGCCTGGTGCAGCTAACGTTAGCACAGAAGCTAGCGGGGCTGCAGTGGCCATAGCCGAGAGCGTGGAGAGTCAAGTTGGATCATTTCTCACTTCTAAAGGGATTTCTCTGGATCTGACTACCATTGAGATCTGCCACCCGTTTCCCAGGAGAAAGGAGTCAGATAAACCAGCGATTCTTATCAGGTTTGTAAACCAAAAGGACAAAATAGCTCTGATGAAGCATAGAAAACTCTTCAAAGGGACCGCTGTTTATTGTATTTATGATCATCTCACAAAAATTAATGCTGCACTGGCAAACCACACCAGGCTTCTGTAGCAGAAAAAGCAGATCCTGAGAGTGAGCACATGGGCACTGAATTCCAGGATCTACGTTAAACCAACTGGTCCACCGGACCTGTCCAAGCCAATGGTCATCACCAGCATGAAAGACTTTGAGAAGTGTGTGGTCATGGACGTCTGAGCCTTTAATTGATACAAAATAAGAGCTGTGATATCAGCTGAAGGTCAGTGGACCTGGCAAACAGTCTGCAGTCAAAACAACGAGGAGAACTTGATAGACTCTGTTCTAACCAGAATGACGGCTGTTACTCGGGCAGCTAAAGAACGAATACCTTCTTGGACAAAGGCTTTATTCATATGACCTCACTCGGTTCCCTAGAGAATGATTAATGACTAAGTATCTTTCTAATGAAAGTAATTGCTACATATTTTATGTTCAATGTCCTCAATCAATGTCAGTACGAAGAGTAAATATCTGATTGATATTCATACCAGATTTAAGTACATGGCTTTTCGGACAATAAAATAATCTATGTATTTTTTCTTGTTTTTTTTAATACTTGATTTAAGTTAAATGACTATTCTGATGAAAATAATCTACATATATTTTTCATTTTTATACTGATTCATGTTTGAGACTTATTCACATCATTGATTCTTTTTTTCTTCATATGCTACAATCTGGTTTAAAGTATACAAACATAACAATGTGACTTATTGTTACTTATGGATGTTTAATTTCCTAAACAATGATAGTGCAGTATAAATATCTGATCATAAGTTACGAACCGGTCGATAACTAATGTAAAGAAATGGTCTGGTCGAGTTGGGTGGGATTATATACATTCTCTTCCTCCCACTCCCTTTCAAGCAGTCTGTCTTTTGATGCTTAGTTATCTTATGTTTGACATGTTTGTTATAGATGTAAATCTTTGTTAATTGATTGTGTTACATATGTGTTATTCATGCCTGCTTGAAATGAACCATTTCCAAAAAGTGAAAATGAGCCTTTAAACCAATCTTTAAGTTAAGATTATCAATTAGTATTTTTTTCTTCTAATAATGAAGGTGGTGCCCCTTTTGAGACAAAGTACTAAATATAGATTTTCTAAGTTTAATAAAAGTCAAGTTTCCTATCAAATTTGACCCATTGAAACCCTACATAATATATGTGCGACATATTCATGTCACAGATGATGTTCTTCCTTAAAGGGCTTATCATGCTATTCTTAAACCTTTCAGAATAAACTATATTCATATATATATATATATATATATATATATATATATATATATATATATATATATGAGAATATTTTACCTTTGGCAAACTAAAGAAAACATTTTTTTAATTAAATATGAGATATTTTTCTGATATCATTTTCCTATGCAGGAGTAAGATACCTCAGTCTCTAAAGCACAACCTTTCATTCCTAGTGGATGCTGCTCAATTCATGACATCAACCTAGAGCCGGCATCAACAGTGTTTTTGGATTTTGCCCACAATTTTTAAAAAATGAATCTAAGGGTAAATTCATACTGGAAAAATCAGTTGATTCCTTTGAGAATTGTGTGTTAATATAACATAATTGAAGATGAAAGATGGAAATACAAAGTACTTTCTTTCAAATTATAGATTTGCATCTAAGCATAACAAAAATGCAACAGCCCAGTCACACGACTCCAACATTCATTCACCAGAAGATTAATGAAAAGATACGAATGGGTGAAAAGACCAACTGGCAAAGAAACTGTGGAAGAGAGCTGATGATAAGCCACCATTAAAAAATTAATAAACTTAATGATTAGGGGAGCGATTATACAAGTATGAGATCAGTTTCTAAAACAGGGGTTTCTTATTGCAAACAAGAATTAGAGATTGGTGATTCATTACTAAACAGCTACTGTTTTCTGCATTATAAGGCGCTCTTAAAAGCATGAATTTATATCAAGACAATACAGTGCGTTTCATAATCCAGAGAACTTTATGGATTAATTGTGTTTTTTATTTGACTGACGTATAAACAACTTAGGTACATGGCACTCTGCTATGTACCGCAGTAAAATCAGCTTTTTTTTATGAAATGCAAACAACATTACTAGTTGAGAATAGACACTGGTTAATTTTTTTAGTGCAGATTTCCAAATCAATATTTAGTATCAAAGGTATACAAAATAAATGTTTTTGTTTCAAATTTTTCCAAACTTTAACAACCATTGCCAACACACAACAGTGCAGTTCAACAGTGTTACAATGCCCAAAATGCATCTGGCTTAAAAATAGGCAAGACTTTTGTCAGTGATGTCTCGCATTTGATTAAACTTTGAAGCTTTGAAGCTTTGAAGCTTTGAATCTTCATACCAAGCTGGTTTTAAAGCCTTTCATAGTTTGAAAATGTTGTGTTTTTTTTAGACTTTTCAAAGTTTCTATGAGTAAATCTATGCATAGGAATGATTCAGGAATGATTAGATGTAGTTTTACTCTACTCCCCACCAAAATAAAAGGATTGTTAAAAACAGTGTCCTCACAGGGACAAATGCAGGACTGACTCCAAGAACAACTCTGGCTGTGTTTCTGGACTGTTGGAAAATGAAAAGCCACCAACGATGAGGTTTGCTCCGTTGACTGCAACAGCACAAAGCTTTTTTGCTTTAACTTTCAAATCTGATTTTTCTTTAGAAATGACAGCAGAATGACTGAACCAGAACCCATCAGGAGATCCAGATAAGATCAAGCTGGAGATGAGTCAGAGTGAGGTTTTTGTACAGAACATAAAACGTAAGCACAATCTCTTTAAATGTTTTTAACTTCTGTGGGAAAATGACATTTCAATAACACCTATAGAACTATTTATTTATATAAATATTTCCTTTTGTAAATACAGGCACCTATTAGTTTTTTTTTTTTTTTTTTTTATCACATCTGTATGTTGAATGCCCTCAGTGAAATGAATATCAAAAGAGGAAGCTGGCTGTTCACTGTGAAGGAAAACGGTTTAAGATGTATTGTCAGAAAAAAATAAATGGCATGTTTCTGATAAAGCTTCATTTCCTGGCAGCTTTTAAGCTAAATATTTCTAGCAGTTGATTGAGATTGAGTTGACAGTTGATCCAATAAGTGAACAACGTTATTTTAACTTTTGTTTTCATACCATTGTTTTAGTGTGGGAAATGGACCCTATAAATCAACACTGCTGCATATCCCAGCTGTAAGTCTAGAAATTCCCAGTGGGCAATTGATGTTGAAATGACAATAAGTCAACATCAAAGCTCGACATCAAACTGAGGTAAAAAAAACTAGTTGAATGTGTAAATCAAACTGACACCAAAATTTGAATATCAGTTTGACATCATGATATTTACCCCTTTTTGATGTCATGTGACTTTTAAATTTGGACCAATAAATGTAATAAAACTAATAACAGAGGTATAAAACATACAATAAATGGTTTATTGGAATATATATACACTCAAAATTATCATTTGTTGGGTGAACATAGTAACATTTTGGAAAGTATTTCCATCTAAATCAAATGTGTCAATATAGCAATAAACATTTGTATCGGGAGATCTGAATTGTAATTATGTTGGTGCAACAGAATGCATTAATGTTACTGTAACATGATGATCAAGGTGCAGTTGAACTAGATTTGTAAAAGTTGTGTTAACAAAGCTAGATATGATCTGACATAATCTTGTGGTATGTCAACTTGAATTTTAACGTTAGTTGTTATTTAATTCTAAAATTACATTTTAAACAAGTCATGCTAACCAAGCTGTAACAAAGGCGTGGAGGCATGTTGATCCATGGGGGATCAGTACTCAGGAGAGGGCTTCCTCTGGTGGCTGGAGGTGGAGCTGGGAGTCCAAGCCCTGACACAAGCAAAACCAAGTAGATTTAAATATCAGAAACGGTTTAAGTTTCAATAGTACGTTTTATAAATGTGAAAAACGTTCAGAAAATAATTGACATTCAGTCATTTAAACATAAGTCCAGTTCAGCTCCATCTGGTGTCCAAGAGAAAATACAAACCAACCTTCTTCCCCCAAGGAAGGACTTGGACAAGTTTGTGAACACTCTTGGAGCCGGCAAGTATGTTTGTAACAGCTGAGTGTGTGGGTATAAGCTCCAGCATTTTGTTGCCTGTAGATTTACAACTCTACTTTCCCTTTCCATTAGTCATCCTCTAAAATCTATAAAAAAACCCCCCCCCCCCCCCCCCCCCCCCCCCCCCCCCCCCCCCCCATCCCCTCTTTCTTTTTCCTTCCGGTCCAACAAAAAGAACACAAACAAAATTAATATTAATAAAGTTTTATTTAAATTACAAAAGAGGCTTATACCAACATACATTTTGTGTTCCCAATGATTTATAACCCCCAATTGTAAGAGTAAAATCTGTCTAATGCAAGAGGAAATACTTTCCAAAGTTTCTAATGTTCACCCAACAAATATTTTTTGATTATATATATTCCAATAAACCAATAAATTTATTGTATTTTTTTTACCTCTGTTATTAGTTTTGTTAATTTATTGGTCTAAATTAAAAATTTGCATGACATCAAAAAGTGGTAAATATAATTATGTCAAACTGATATTCAAGTTTTGGCGTCAGTTTGATTTGCACATTTGCACATGTTTTGACCTCAATTTTATGTCGAGCTTTGATGTTGATTCAATGTCATTTCAACATCAATTGCCCACTGGGACCCTTGACTAGCAACACTAGTGCTGCATGTCGGCCCAAAGCTGGTTTGTCCACACCAGAATCAGTTGGTTCATGTTAATTACGCAAATCCTTCACTATAGGTAACGTGTTGCATATCAGTGCAAAGTACCTTTTCACAGCATCAAAATCCATTGAAATTACGTTTATTGCGTAAACAGTTGGCTAAGCACAATAAAAACACATGAAATGCTGTCACCTGGGAGGTTGCCAGGCAGTGTATTTATATTGGCCACAATTAATGTTACAACAATGGATAGATTGATTTAACCATCAGGAGTCCAATTCAGGAGAAAGAATAAAAGAAGGAAAGTACCAAACAAAAATGTACAGAAATAAACTACTTGTGTCTTTCGGTAAGGTTATTATAAAACAAGCTTATTTATTACCACATGCACCATATGCATTGTTGCCCTAACTACTATTGCTCATTGACTAAAAATAGTTTAGTCTATACTGAATTTCATAGCATAAAAGGCAGTTAGATAAGTGCTCTGCATCCTCTTTTGTCTGGTTTACTCTGGTGCGCCTATGGTGTTTCTCTCTTATATTGTGTGTGAAGTGAGCCTCCTGACCGTCACTTGTCTTATATTATCTCCGATCCGCTCCTTCTCCTCCCTGGCTCCTGGAAGAGTGGTTTGTCCTGCCACCCCGTGTCATCAACATTCAAAACTTTGGAAATCAGGCCCCATGCTCTCTCCCCCCTTACTGGGTCTTTGCATAGTATATGTTTTGAGTCATAAATGGTATGTTTTTGTACTTCCAACATTAAACTTTTGCCACCCAGAGCGAAATGGACGTCTGTTATACAAAGTATTATTGTGTGAGGCCCTCACTCTAAGTATTAAATACAATTTCTCAAGTTTTATTTTGAAAGCATAACAGATATTTTAATTTTGAAAAAAAGTTTCTCTTTTTCCATGCATCTGTTGGAGATTTGATACATATTTTGGATGAAACAACAAAACCCTGCAGAAGAGGGAAAATATTCATCCGCATGATATTCTGATCTTCACTCATTTTGAAATTAAGAATTGTAGCTGAACCGGAAAATGAGAATCCAGATCCGTTGAATTACTCTAAGAAAGATTCTTTGTTATAGTTTATTTTTAAGAACAATGTACCAGTAAACTCTTCTTACTGAAGAAGAGATATTTTAAACCAGACACAGCTTTATTGACTGACACAGACCTCCTTTATGTCAACATAACAACGGAACACACATAACAGCAAGAACCACATACCTATCAGCAATATATATACATTTTATTTTATGTAAAGCTTTAAGTTTTTACCTTGGTTTTTCAATTTGTTCTGACAGACACATCTTGTGTGGAGAAGACCAAATAATGCACCATGCAGCTTTGTTCTCCCGAAGAAACTTCAAATTCAATTTGGCTGAGGAGCTGTCAGAGCAGGGGCCTCAGCCCCTCATCATAATTCCACCCCGATTTCCAAATGAGATCTGGAACCGCTGTCTGCTGCTGGAAAGACACTGGCTGCTCAAAGCCCTTCACACAACCACTTAAAAAACGGGAAAGAAAAAAAAGAGGAAAAATTGAACACTGGACTCTATCAACATTGATTCATTTAAAAAACTGGACCCATCTGCTCACAATTGACTATGTATTTACCTTCCATAACAATGTGCCACAAACACACATTTTGCTAGTTGATTTTATTAAAACTCAATAACAATAATCTCAACTCAATCAAAAGTGTTGTTTGGGTAGAATTTAAAAAAACAGGATACATTTGTTTCAGTCACTTTAGAAAGCTTCATAGAGCCAACATAAACTTTACATGAGTTGTTCTTGAGGTATAACATGGCAACAAAACGTGTCTAAATGTTAATATCAGTCACCTTTCACATAATCATAATCATTATTATTCCATCATTATCCTCATTATTATTGTCACTATAACCTTTTCCTCATCCCTGTCTTCATCATTCTAATCACTGCAGGGAGAGCTCCAAGGACCTTTCACATCCTAAGCTAAAAGCCAAGCATAGAATGATAGGTAAATTTAGCTGCTGTCGGACAGAAAACAATTCTAACCTGAAAGCAACCTTGAAACAAAAAGGATTCCAGTGAGTTTTCAATGTTTTGTTTTTTACAGAAAAAGGTTCAAATTCAATTGAATGTCAAGAGAAAATAAGAGACAAAGTAAAAGTTATGTTTAGGTAGACGGGACGTCATCCTTTACTAGACTTTATGAACCTGGGAGGTCTGTAATGTTAGCTACTGTTGTATAAATGACATGCAAAAAATATGCAGTGGTCAATTAGCAATTGGACTCGATCATGATGACAATGCATAATTATCTGTGGTTCAAGAATAAAAGTCACATTAGGGTTTTGTAATGTCAGTCTTTTTTTTTTTTAAAAAAGCATTCACTTTTTATCTTTGTCAGCTGAATGTCAGTGATATTTTCTGTTTAGGTATTTTTGTTTAGGTTCTTTTTATTTTTTACTTAACACTTGACTGTAATGATCAACAAATTTTATATTCTTTCAATATATCAAGTAGTCAGTGGGAAAGAAAAAAAAAGAAACGATCTTTTCCCACCAAAAATGTTTTTGAGATTTTATGGAAGCAGCCATTTTGCAATTAGCAGGAAAATCCTTTTTACTGCCCCTAGTCAAATAACAATGAACTACAGGGCAGAAAACATGCACTGTGAAATACAGTGTTTTTTTAGGTAAAGTTTGGATCATGCTAATACCATGAGGGTCTCAGAAAGGTGTGTATTAAATGAGATTCAAATGGTGATGTGGGGTTAAGGTTATTTAAGATCTTCTGTAATAAAATTAAAGTTTTTAAAGTTCTGGTACTGCACCAATGTACAGCTGCTGTTATGGTACTGCGATACAGTTTGTGTTAGCAAACTTTTTCATGTGGAATTTTCCCCATCTGATCGAACCCTGTCTCATCATCCCAGGCTAAAATTTGCTCATTTGACTTTCATTGTGATTGGCAGGACAGCAATTGATTGACCTAAACTTCAGTCAGGCACCTTTAGCACTGTGGATAGTTTTCTACTGAGTGACACAGATGCACGCCTACACTCCCTCTCTCTGGTGGACAATTGTCAGCTCTTTCAGTGAGTATTGATCTTCTGGTAAGACTGGATTTATTGTTTTAGACTTGTCAACAAGTGGAAGACAGAAGACCTGCACTTGACTCTCCTCGCACTGATTTGATGAACTTCTGGCCTGAAAGAGAGGGTTCTGAAGAGGACTTTTAGAGAAGCATAAACACTGAGCTAAATTTGCCGTTTACATGCAAGACTACACATTTTCATTCCAAATTGTAAATATCTTAGCGCCAGATTATGGATAGTTTAGAAATGCTTCTATTTTTGCTTTTGAAAACCTCTTTGCACTGGATGGACTTGACTGTGTCTGTTCATTGTGTACTATGCAAAGTAACTGGTATATTCTACATTGTCTTTCTTGGACCATTCTTTGTAAACCCTAGAGATGGTTGTGGGTGAAAATCCCAAAAGATTAGCAGTTTCTGAAATCCTCAGATCAGCCTGACTGGCAGCAACAACCATGTCATGTTCAAAGTCACTTTAATCACCTTTCTTTTCCATTCTGATGCTTGGTTTGAACTGCAGCAGATCGTCTTGATCATGTTTAGAAATTTGCATTAACGAGCGGTTAGACATGCCTAATAAAGTGTATATTCTTACTTGGTGGATTTGAACTATTGCAAGTTCTTTTTAGAACATAACTTCTGCAATAAATGAGGGAACATTGTATTTGAACCCAGAGCAAGTACAACACATGTCATTGTCAAACAAATAAAAAAAGTGTCATTGCAGAGTTGATATGTTAAAGCTGGTCTTTTAATTTTAGTGTGTCATACCTCTAAGTTTAAATTTGTTGACTGTTTGGAAACATTATTTGTAGGCCTACAGAAGTGAGAATAGAGTCCTATATTTAAATGTCTCTTTTTCATGCTTTCCAATTCAACACTTATTGCTGAATGAGGTGAGCAAATAAACAACAGTATGGTTGGAAATGATTGGCTACATAACTGATTAAAAGTTCTAAAACAATCCCACAGATCAAAAAGAGCAGTTGCACAAAAGAGCAGTTGCATATCCTTGCTGTGTCAATATGCTGTCAGCTCTACATGATGATAAATGTTTACAGCACTACATTAGGAGGAAATTACCTACTTTGCTAGGGGCCAGATCATTCATTCTGAGAAGCAGTGTGCCCATCGCCGGCTTTGCCATAAATTAGTCTGGACCTTTCCATTGGAAGAAAGGTGGAAGGATTAGAAAGATCAATCTTTTGGATGGGCAGTTAAAATCATTATTTGGCTTCTTGCAGGACACAGGTTGCACTATGGAGCAACAAATTGTCCCATGCTGTTATAAACACACCTACACACGGAAATGCTGGGGTATAGTTCTTTTGTATCCCACTGAATAGACAGAGAGAACAGGAGGGCACTGAGTTAGTGAGGTTATTATGGCTTCAAGATACTCCACAGTTACTCATAAGAAGAGAGTGCAATAAGACCAGCATGGCTTTCTTAGCCAAAGACTTACAGTGTGCTTCAAAATATTCCCAGAGAATCCATTATTCTGGATCTACCTCCTCCATTAAGCCTGAGAAAAGAGGGCTGAAAGAAGTCTTCCTCAGGCATCGAAACAAAACTATGTGCTTAGAAAATTAAAAGTGTTACAAAACACATTTGGTTTGTTGTAGTAATAGTAAATGGGTGTAATGATTAATCAACCTAATCAGTTTCTATTTCTACGATCCAGCCAGATTGATCTGAGTCAAGTTGTTGAATCGAAACCATTAAAACACCATTAAAAAAGAGTTTCAAAATGAAATAAATTGATTATCATCAATCTTGTAAAATAAAATTTGGATTAAGACACAATACGTTTAGTTTATTAAAAGGTAAAAATGACCAAGGTCCATCACAGCGGACAGCAAAAAAAAATAAATAAATAAACCGTCATTACAGTCCAATGTGAGGAAACACGTTGAATTTAGCTAAGACTTGTGATCATACAGTGTGGTAGAATGTTCTAACAATGTTCCCTTTTTATTATTTTGATGTGGAAAAACAACAGTGGACTGAACTTTATCAAACTAAAATGTGAATGGAATTATTGTTTGTTTGTACACATACTTAATTTACCCTTGATTATCTTTCAAGACACAATATGAATTGAAGGTTGAAGGTGAAAACTTCACCTACACTGTTCAAGATCACTTATTTTTCTCTGAGTCACACTGGATGAAGTTTTAGCTAAAGATGTTCTGGATCCATTTTAGGTCAATGAATCTGATCCAATTGAACCGTTCAAAATGAACCGATATTGACTATGAATTGGTTTGTTGTTAAAATGACTCGTTGCACCCCTAGTAATAAAGGTTGTTCTAGTCATGTTGGAGCTGAACTTGTTTACATTGATGTTCTAACAAAGGAGAAGAAACTAATTTTGTTTCCCAGACTTCCCAGATTTCTGTTAAGGCCTTTAGCAATCTCTGCTGGGCAGTATGATCACATAGCTCATGCTCTTAATCAGGGGTGAAAGTAGATTTTTGTTTAAGCAAAAACTATTTCAAATTATGTCAACATAAACCTTTTTAATAGTTTGCAGATAGGGGTGTAATGATTTATCGATGAAATGGATTTATCCAACCACATTAATCTGTGTGAGGCAAGTTGTTGATTGAATCGAATTGAACTATACCATTATAAGGTTGTTTTCAAAATTAAATACATTGATTGTAATCGATCTTGAAAAATACCATTTGGATTGTTAAATTGCTTCAGTGATAAATTCTTCTACTTTGAAACCTAAAAAGAAAAATTAAATGGATTGCACTTAATGAGTGATCCACTCATGGTGATTGTACAATGAGATCCAAAAAGACATTTGTGCTGATATTGAGGTTTGTAACTCCCTTTTAAATGTGTAAAGTCTATGCGCAACAACCCCCGCAATCCTGCTTCATGTTTAATAAATCCCGTTGACTGTGCTGTTTTAATCTCTGTGCATTTACTCCTACCAGTTTTTATACATTCTTCTATAAACCCCTCGTTATTTTTATTTATCAAAGGCACACTGTTAAGTTTGCACACGCTTTAAGGCACAAACTTATAATTAGAGAGTAAAAGTTGTTTGATCCTGTTGAAAACAAGGATTGGACGTTTTCAAAATTCTTACAATAATAAAACCATTTCAGTCCACAGTATATGAGAACTGCACAGAGTGACCCCTCCCCTCCGGCATTCCAAACAGGAAGTACCCGCTGACACCAATAAACCAAACTCTCATACATTTCTATAGAGAAATAAACAGCTAGTACATCATCTTGCTCTGCTAACTTTCTTTTTGTTCTTGATAATCCTCATGTTTTTTCAGATATTTATTTTTTGGTAGTGAAAGTCATTCAAGTTAGAAACTAACCAATCACATGCCTCAATAATAGTATGCTGTTTTGCTTTGAACGCTTAATGGAAAGATTTCATAGCCTTTTTCAAGTGGTAGGGATGTGGCCTTCCAACAAGTTCACTCCTGATGGGCAACTGTGGTTAGCATAGAAATGATGATTCAGACTAACTCGGACCAATCACTACTTACTGTTGTTGTCTGGTTCTAAAATTGTGGCATCTGTATTGTGAAAAAAAGGCGACTGAAATGACTGTTTCTAGGAGTGAGACATTTTGTGTGGGTGACATCACACTCACTCAGTCCAGTTCTCTGATAGAGTCAATGGTTCAATAGCAAAATATTTTTCAAAGGATGGTTTTAACTGCTGCTTGCTGGTTTTTTGAGGGACCTTTCTAATGTTGCTTAGGGGTAGCATTTACATGACATAAAAGATGAAAAAAACAAGTTTCAAAACAAAAAAAAACAGTCTCAAGGCTTTTTTTGCAGAACCTGGATATGGCGAGTTTCCTTGACTCAAGCATAAACCCGTGCTGTTGTTTGCCTGGGCTCATTGGCTGCTCCGAGGTTACTTCTCCAGGTATGGATTAAACTGAGTTGACATGGAAGTTCAGCTGTTATGCTCCTGGAATTGCTATTTCAGGAAACACTCTTGTGATTCATTAGTGAGTGTTTAGAGGTTTGACATGTCAAGATGTGTCAGTCCACAAATTGTCACACTGATTCATCCTAAGCCCTCTGCGGCCTCTAAGCTCTTCTCTGACCACAGATTATTCATATTCATGCAGACAGAGAGTTTCACACACCTCAGGAAAGGAGAAGCTTCATTTGCAAAGAGCTAAACCACAATAGTTGCAGTGTCTATCAAAATTATTTAGACAGTGGCTTCTGCAGTCATTTCCAGTATTAAAATTGTTAACACAATGAAAACACAATCGATTCAGGGTAGTTTAAGGCACCCCAAAGAGGAGGACGTCTGCCTTGTTCCTGTAATACAAATATTTCTCCCGTTTCTCAAAGAGTTTTTGATTTGATGGTGTTTCCAACAGTAGAGGACGAGATGTGCAAAGTTCTTTTTAAAGGTTTCTCTTAAGGACATTCTTTTTGTTTCAACAATATTTTTGACATATCCGGTGACAGAACACAAAGCCTCTCCATATTTTTACTCCTGGACAGTTCGGCCTCTTTTTAAGCTATGTCCCTTCCATACCCAAACATGTTCCAACATTGACTATAATTGCCTCAGTTAGTTGTTAAATATTCTCTCAACTCAACTTTTTCACTTCTTAAATTGTCTTTTATTGTTCTTGTGCTCATTTGGCATCTGTTGTGAAAAAAAAAGTTTATAAATAAAAGATATTAAAGTTTGATGAAAACTCTATTGGCTTTCATTACGGGGACATTTAACAACATTCCATCTTGTACAGATTTTGGGGATCACATCAATGCACAACACCATATATAATAAGCTGTGGTGCACATGGTTCGCATGCTCTATGTAAAAATTACAAAAATGCACTAGACAAAAAGGTGCGGTGCACATTTTTGTGCTTTTTAGATTTTGTTGTGGAAGACAGACTTTCTTTCAGAGCGTCAAAGATGCCAAAGAAGCAATTATTTTGGTGTATTTCCTAATCACAGAAAAGTAAGATGGATTCTGAAACGCAAAATAAGTCTGTTTCTGTGGAAAAGAGGCTGCTGGAGATCAACTGGCTTCAAACAAATCACAAAAGCACAAAGATGTGGAGCACGATATGCTGTGAAAATCTGCTCTGACAAACAATAACAGTGCCTTTCACAAAAAACTTAACTCATCCAGCTTTTGTGAAATGCAAAAACAACAGAGAGAACGAGAAGGTTGTTGAAGAAATAAAAAATGAAATTAGATAGCTTATTTGGATTATTTTTGTTTCTGTCCTGTAGTTCATCAACCCTTGTGATACTAGCCTTAGCTTACCCTTTAGCATGGCTTCTCCCTCTTCTGCCTTCACCCCTCTGTCCTGCTCCATGTGCCATATATTCATCAAAGATCCTGCCTGCTTTAGTGAGGATAGTGGCAGACGGTGTAAGTGTAGCCTTATTTTAGATTTGGAGGCCAGGCCAGCACATTCAGACGTGCAGTGGATGCTAAGCCTGATGCTAATCCTGCTAGCCAGGTTGTTACTCGTAGTGCTAAAATAGCTAGCACCCCACCCCCTCTCAAGCAGCAGCCAAAGAATACATAGGGTGGGTTTGTACTGCTGGGAAAGAAGCATAGTGCTAAACACAAAAACTTAGATCTCCTGAAGCTCTCGCTATGTAATAGATTCTTTCCCCTCAGCAACAGACTCACTGAACCGCCAACTCTGGTTATTGGCTCCTCTAAAATTAGACACTGAAGATCACAGTGAGCTACAGTCAGCTGTTATCCGGGGGGCGAAGTTGGTGACATCGAAGCAAACCTTAGGATGTTAGCCCAGAGTAAATCCAAGTTCCGTCGAGTCGTGATTCACGCAGGCGGTAAAGATGCCAGACGCAAACAATCAGAGATCCTTAAATTAAACATAGAATTGTGTGTAAAGTTGCTAAGAAAATGTCAGACACTGTAATTTTCTCTGCTCCACTTTACTCCCCTTTATTTATTTACTTTTATTTAAACACAGAAGTCCTACTGAGATAATTTTCTTTTTCAAGGGAGCTTTGTTAAATAAAAGACAATATCTCATTTGTGCTAAGCTGTCCTTTCCTTGAGAATTTGGACATGAGTGGAAAATAAGTAAAGTTAAGTAACAAGTATTGAATTACTTTTTGAAATAGGTAACAAGTTAAGTAATTTAATTACAATTTAGATCCAGTAACTAAGTAATCAACTACTTTTTAAAAGTAACTTTCCCAAAACACATTTTAAATGGACACAGCAGTCTTCCTGTATGGTACAGAGCCTTCGACTTAATTCAGAATGAATTTAAAGACTGTGTGACAAATTGTTCATGAACTACAAATAAACCCTCAAGCCTGGTCAATATTACTGCCTTGCTTCCAGCTAAACATAACTGTTGTCGGTGGAAAGGTTTTTGTCTTTTTTTAAAAAGTTACCTTTTCAGATGTCATTTTCAGGTACAAGTGTTCCCCTGTTTACCGCGATTGGTTAGGTTGTAAAAATAACCCACATAGGTGAAATCTGAAAAGTAATTTGCAAAATGTGCTCACGATTATTAGACAGTCATTAAAAGTATCACACGTTTCTCTTTTTGTTTAAGCTCAAAAGCTGTAACCTTTGTCAGCTGAAGTATTCTGTACAAGAGATAGGGAGATAGACAGGGTTTCCTATTGACAGTGCGGTGTGTGTGTCCCCTCCCAAAAAGAAAAGCGTGTGCAGCTGGGTCCCTCTCCTGGGAATGCTCTTACAAGATCAAAATGGATCGGAGTGGGAAATTAACCGCATGTTACTCTTTTAGACATGTTGATCTTGTAATGGTACTGGAACCAGTGTTTCCGTTTGGCAGTCACAATTCCAAGTGCTTGAAACAACTATTATTTTACCCTCTAAACTTTATTCCAGCAGAAACTCCTCGTGTATGAAAAGCCACAGATCTTTGTTGCTGTTGTTTGTTTATACAGCTTTTAGTGTACGGCACCTTGTGTGATTAAGGTCATTTTAAGGCGCTAAATGAACAAATAAACTGAAACGTATAAACTTATAAAGCATTTTAAGCGAGATAAGAGTCAGAATTAAGTCTATAAGTCAGTCAGATTTCATTAACACAATAACTCTGGAACTTGTATGTAACACACTGCACGTTAGCTTCATTAGAAGTCTTAGCCGCGTTGGCGTATTCACAATACCCGTAACTCCCAATTTTGTTTCCAACACATAAGAAAAACACCTCTGGCAGCGCTTTACATTAGCCATGTTAGCATATTAAACTGCTTTAGACTGTAAAACTCCAACTATAGCAACAAATCTGATCATTCCTTCATACCAAAGCAGACTTTCCCTGAACTTTTATTTCTCTATTTTTTATCTTGTTTAAATTTTATTTGAATCAAAAGATTTTTAGTGTATTTTATTTCTTTTAATAGATTATCGGTCTTTAAGGGCCGTCACTGTTGCTCAGCCTGAGGCTTTAGGTAAGACCATTCCAATTAGTTCCTTTCTTTTATTGTGGAGTAAATTAAAGGCATTTGTTAAAGTGCAGGTGAATAAATGTATCCTGTTTTCCAGCTGTAGTCTGCAGGGAAAAAAAGGATTATGAATACTAAATTGAACTCGCTGCACAACTTAAATATTCAGAGGTGTGCCGTTATCAGCCTGAAGCACCCCTCACTCGCCCCTTTACCACTCAAGACTTGTGTGTGATTTATTTGAACAGATTACTGGAATACAGTGAGCATCAATGCCCAGGTGAGACTGTTTTTCATCCCTACTAAATCCTTGATTACATCAACAGTGGGACGCTGCTTGTTGTAATAATGGGCTGTTTTTATGCATATTTACACCCCTAGATTATGCAGGTGGCCCGGCCTTTTCATTTGGGACATGAAAACAGTTTTCCATCTGGGATAAGCTCCCATCATGATTATGTGCAAGGATATGTTCATTTTGCCCAGGATCCTGCTTCATGTTATTTTGCGGTCACATTAAGTTTCCTTTTTATAATAACATCCTAAGTACTCCACTTAATTATGCATGCCAGGGCATTTGTGATTAAGATTTGAATATGCATAGAAGAAGCTTAGCCTAAATATGACCTCAGCTGAAATGTAAGCTACCATCAAAGAAGCATTTTTAAGTGTCTGTGCCCACAGTTGAAGTTTCCAAAGATCCTTCACAGTCACAAGAATCCAAGACTCACACGGGGATGGTGGGATTTTCAAACAGTTCATTTTCACAGTGCCGTATTCTCTCACTGTATCACGGTTCATGTTTTTAAGTGCAATGTTACATGTTTCTTTTTTTTGTGTGTGTTCTGTGTCCTGATTGGCTGTTGACCTTGTCAATCAATCTCCTTCTGTATCTACTGTATGTTTTCAATTTACCACATTTACATACATCTTACATCCCTAGCAGATCTTAGGTTATGTACATGTCTGTCTGAGAAAAGTATATAAAGTGTTTGTTGAGGAGTCTGTACATCTGTACTATACATAATTCTACTTCTGTGAGGTTATGGACCCAGGACATTGGTTGTTGTTGTGTTTGGGTTTCACTTCCTGTTTTATTTTGTTGTTGGTTGTACTTCCTGTGTTTCACCTCTGCTTTTTCAAGTCTCTTGTCACTTCCCTCCTGGTGTGTGTTCCCTCCTCCTTAATTGGCACACCTGTTTTCAATTACCTCATCCTCTCCTCCTGGTTATTAGTCCTCGTCCCCCTTGCACTGGTTGTCGGGTGGTTTTTGTACCTTCATGAGTTATCTTCTGGTTTTCGAGTACTTCATTCGAATAAATGAAAGACTTTGCATTTAATGGTGCCGTCTGCATTTGTGTCCGCACGTCAACCCTGACAACTTCATGGATTTCACCAATCGCTTGTTATTTTTGGAACATTACCCGTGCAATAAACGTGGGAATTCCGTATATCTTTCCTAAGTCCACTGACTAAGCAATCTGGACCGAGTGAGTGAAATGAAGTCACTTCAGTCGCCATATTTTTGTGATATGGATGCCGCCATGTTGGAGCCAGACGACATCAGTAAGCACTGATTGGTCCGAGTCAACAGTTCTGTGGCAACCACTCACCAATAAGGAGGTAATTTTGGAAGTCTCCTGCCTTACAACTTGAAAGCGGACTCTGGAGAATCTGTCAAATGTTTTGAATCCTCAGCATGAGACAGTTCACACTTTGGAGATGTCTGACTGGTCAGTTTATAACTTGAATTCAAATTTTTAAAAATTAGAATTTTCAAGAACATGTTAAAAGTATCAGAGCAAGAATGGTTATTCTGACCAATGAAATAACTGAGTAACAGCAGTTTATTTCTTTATACACGTCTAAGGGATTTTGGCGTCTTGGAGCCAGCAGGTACTTCCTGTTTGGAACACCAAACAGAAAGGTAAAGGGTCTCTCAGTCCAGGTCTCATATACAGTCTTGACTGATTCAACCTTCAATTTGATCAAATCAGGTTAGAGTTCTTTTTAAATAATTCACAAGTTTTGCATCTACAATTCACAAAAACATTTTTAGTAAGGACTCTTGATTTGTTCTACTTTCTGTTTAACAAAAACAAGATTTTTTTATTTAATTCAAGTTTTTCTGTGTATGTCTTTGTTTTGTTAATTGTTAGCACCTGCTATCAGCTTCTGTTTTCTGAGCTGCAACTTGTTGCTTTGGGTTCTTCACCAGCTTTCTGGTTTAACTTCTGGCCTTTTAGATTTCTGTTTCAGCTTTTTGCTTTCTTTCAAGACCCACTCCAATGAAAATTATTTTGAGTTTTAACATGTTGTTGTGGCATTTTTCTGATGGAAGACAATAGATGAAGAAAATGAGGCTCCACATTAAGTTGAGTATTTCTTTATTCAAATTGTTGTGAATCAGCAGTAGACGAAAATAAATGCTATTTGAAAATATTTATGATGTAGAAAATACACTGGGCGGGGCCACAGTCTCCCTGCTCCACTCCATTCAAATGCATCCACTTGCAGATAAAAAGATCCATGTACGTGTTTGTTTTTCTCGTCTAAGCTTGTGTCTGTATCAGTACTGTATGGCTCCATATTACTCACCATTTTTGTTGTATCGGTAATGTTAACTTGGGGAGTGAGGGGCTGTAGGCTAGCTGGAAAGAGTCCAAACAAAGGGATGATGGGATATCAGTGGAGGCTTACTTCCATACCAACAAAACTACTCATAGTTTTATTTCTGATGAACTGCAGAAACGATGTCCCAGAAAAATACAAATGTTTTTATATTTTGGCTAAAAACTCCATTATCATAATGAAAAGACCATTGGGCACACGTCAAAAACATAAAAAAATAGTCAGAGGGGGACTTTCGTCGTTTTTTAAGATCTCCATTCAGATGTTTTTACTCACAAACACAAAGATGGTCCATCTGTATTCAGAAAACAAATCCGCTAAACGTACTGTATTATAGATTTTGTGGTAAGCTGTAACGTGATTCTATCTAGAAGTTATTTAGCAAATGATCTGTTAATGATCTTTGGGATTAATCTAAATTGAGATTTCTGTTACTACTAATGTTCTGAGCTTGAAACATTGAAAGCGTTGGTTGCTCGGCAAGAACCCTTTATAGGCCAAACACAGTCGTGATTTGTTACCTTAACTGAACTGTCAGCAGCTAAACTTTTGAAATTCCAGCAAGCGAGTCTCAGAGATGTATTTTGCCATGTTTGGGTGTTCATTGAGGTCACACATTTACCCAAAGATAACTAAGACCGGGCAGATTCTCTTTCTCCCTCTTTTCTGGCTGCGTCGACTTTTTTTCAGTAAATTGACATTATCCAGCTGCAGTAGTGGTGCTCCTTTTGAGATGCTTTGGAGAGTCATCATGACCTGTCTGACACCTCACTAAATACTCAGAATATGTTCTGCTGCACAAAAACCATCAGGCAAGACTGTGACTTCAGCTCCATGAAAGTAATCTGACAGATCTGTTATGTTAAACTATTTTGGACTGAAATTCCTTTTTTGCTAAGATGCATCATTCAATATGAAGTTCACACCTACAACAAAATAAAATGCTTTTCAGGAATGCAGTCAATGCAAAAATAAACGTATAAATGGTTTGCAAACCAAAATATTAATAACAGTAACCCATATGGAAAAGAACTACAAAAACATAGAAGAAATGTACATCACCTGTAGCACTAAATCTTTGTTTCACATGTATTGTGAATCTTATAATTCCCATGCTAAGAAAAACTCTTGAAAGTGGCCACTTTTCTCATTCTTTTCATCTATGAGATTAAAAATAACTATATATTTAACTTTTTTTAAACATTTGTCTATGTGGAATATAAGAAATATGAAAGGCAATTCGTAATTGTGGTATTTTTTTCTTACATATCCCTTTTTCCAGATATGTGCTTTTCATACATGAAAACACAACATGACATTTCGATTTTCTGCAAGTAAAATTATATTCTTTAAAGGGAAATTATGTTTTCTTTATTTGCTGTTTTTACTTTTATTATATGTGAGGGTAGGAGTTGGTGTTTGAGTTTCCAAAAGGAGAACTTTTTGTCACAAGTATTACTAATATAACCAAAATGAAATATCATCTCAACATCAGAGCAAAGATACATTTCACATGTATTCTTATGTACTTCATGCTGTTATCGTCTTGTACAAAAACAAAAAAGTCTTTCTTTAGCAACACTTGAAAGAATGTGTGAGTCTTCTATTTCTTTGCGTCATACTGTGTACTTCTCTGGTGTAATTTGAATATCTGCTCTTTGGATACAATAACATGTTGCAATTTTCTTCAGGAAAGTTGGCCCTAAAAGTGCAAATCACGCAAACCTTGCTCCAGGCTTTTTTTCCCCAGCTCTATTCCAATAAAGACTTGGTGTCATAAAAGTCTAGTCGTGCAGAAAAAGGCAAATATTAATGTCTCCTTTGTGATCAGTTTTCAACCGGTTGGCTCTTCCATGTTATGAAAAGAATGCTATCCACACGTCACTAACAGAGCTGAGTCCCTGATTGGTCAAAGTTCACTGTTTTCACGATTAGGCAATCAAAAGTTTAACTAGTTAAACTTTCAGCACGTGATCAATGAACAGGTATGTAGAGCCTGCAACTGAACTTAAAACCTTACGTATGGTGAACTTGATGGTTCTGCACACAGAAGCCCAAAATAAGGGCTTATGTGCATTTACATAGACATCATTGAAAGTGGTCTCTTGAACGCGAGTTGACGCGCTGGGTGTGAACGTAGCTTTACACCACCGATTCCTGACATAGTCTCAACTGAATAATGTGTTTCAGAATGACAAAGTACCTCAACTGGTGCTCAAGTTTCCAAAGAAGCTTCAATAAGGCCACCATTATAATAAAAGCTGGTTCAGTTTCACTCTCACTGACATCTGTCCTTCATACAAAGGCCTTGGAAAGACTCGGCAGGATGAAGCCTTTATTACTTTTTCATTTTGCACAGAAGAGTTTGGACAGAATGATTTAGGTCTGTGAGATTTACTTCAAAAAGCCCCCCAGGAACAAAAATAAATGTCTTCATCCCTAATGAGTGGGGGCTCTAACTTTCTAAGCTGAAGCACATAAAAAAAGATGTCTCTGAGGTTTGGGGGTCACAGCCTTTGAGCCCTCTGCAGGATCTGCCCTAAAAGCGAGGCGCCTTGACTTGTGATGACAGGTGAATCCATGGCGCTCCGTGCCACGCATGCACCACTGGAGCGCACCAACCCGACGCACCGCCCTCCCGCTGCCGGGAGGAGCAGAGCAGAGGCTGGAGCGCACAGCCGCGCAGAGGCGACTCCCGCGGACGGAAATGCCCCGCGTCCTTCCAGAAGTTTGCCGTCAGTGAGAGCCGACAGGAACAACGGAACCCAAAGCGCGAGGGAAGGAGAGAGAGGAGGAGGTCTCCCGCGCGAACACGCAGCGCCGGAGCCCATGACTGCGCCGATGCGTCCGTGAGGAGAGGAGACCGAGCACCGGAGCTGCACGCGCCTCTCTGCGCATCCTTCCCCTCAGCGCGCGCGCGGCTGACGCAAAGGTGAGTGCTGATGACATGCGGCACGGACTACTGCTAGACCCTACACGGTGTGTGTGTGTGTGTGTGAAGTGATGCCCGGACTCTGAGGGTGAGACCACGTGGTTAGACTGATAAGCTGTCCCAGCCGGCGGCTCTCATCCAGCCGCGCACAGCCCGCGCATCAGGCTGCAGCCTCCTGCTGGCACTGAGCGCGGGCTGTCGCTCTGATAAACATCAACTATGAAGTCGGACTACAGACTCAGACAGCACGCATTAAATTTCTGTCCCAACCTGCAACCTGGAAACAGCAGCAGGAGAAAAAACACACATTTTTATTCCCACTTCATTGTCAGAATAATTTGGATCTGTTTGATACATTTGGAGCATTTGGATTCAACGATTATGCTTTTATTTTGTAGAATAAGAATGCATTAGTTGTTGTTTCATCATTTGCATTTTAAGTGTTATATATTATTTATCTGCTGTTTTTAAAAAAGCCTGGAATGGGATCAATGAAGTTGTATTCTATTCTAAGAGCTGATAGGATCACCACGTTTTCTAACAGAGAATTTGCTTCTTAAACTTGTTTAAAGGTACAAATATTTTATTAGGTTTTTGCCTTCAGCTTGTCAGATAAATAAAAATAATCCCAAGTATATCAATCTTTCACTTGCCAACACAAAAGTAACTAAACAAACCTAAGGAGAGAAGAGCAGCTGCTGCACGATGACAGTGGCGGATCAGTGTTCAATTTCAATTATTTTCCTCCAGAAATGGCTTTTCTTACAGTTTAAGAAACGAGAAATAAACATGTCAAGTCATGCATGCTGGAGTCAAACTGTAACAGTAAGGCATCACCGACGGAAGGAATTGTCCTTAAAACCGGCACAGAACTGCATGGTGAGCTGGATCCGCTCGTTTCCTGCGGTGCGAATGACAGCTCCATGGCTCATCTGAAGGGCCTGTAGCAAAACAGCAGCTCATTACAAGTGAGGCAGCTCGGGCTGCCTCTGGCAGCAGGCTGCTGGCTCATTAGGGGTCACTGAGGGGCGAGTCCCACACTGTGAGCCGCGGCTTGTTAATGCATGCTTTTCTGAAACCACTGTTCACTGAAATTAATTCATTCTCGGTGACAGTTCAACAGACAAGTCGGTATGAAACTAGTTCTGTGCACAATGTTGCCTCTAATTACATACTTACATTTTGCTATCATTTCCATAAAAGCAGCACGGCCTCCAATTAGTGCAGTCACAGATGTGTGTTTGTTTCGCACAAAAGAAAAAAGGCAACAGTTTGAGACGTTTCAGCAGAAGAAGCCGACCGCTTCACTGCTTTGGTGTTCTGTAGGATCTTCAGGATGAGTTTATATCCAGTTGTGGGGGAAAAACTGGGATCAAAAGTCAATACTAAATTAAGTTGCGTTAGTTATTTGAAGAAGTTTGATGCACATTTGCATCAATCAGTGTCAAGAGGTTTTAAAAATGTGCGTAAAGATGACATTAACATCTGGCCCATTGCAAGCACACATCCCTCCGAAATAGTTCCCAGAATGCTATTGTCACATCCCTATTTTGTGGTCTTTGGTCAGCAGATAAACACTGTTTAGACACTTTTATTAGCTTTGTGGAGCCAAGTCTCACTGCCAGCGTCTGGCACACTGCTGCTGTGTCAGGGTGTTTTGACATCAGACTGAAATGCACCACCTACCCTTTTCTGGTTTTTCCTTTAATGCTCACAGTTCCTTCTTTAGGACTCTAACTATGATTCTTTTGTCAAACATCCTACTAATGGTTCTGCTTGCAAAACTTCTGGACAGGATATGTGTTCTTCCAGCCATCTAAACATTATCAAAAGCTCGTCTGGGTTTTAGTTAAGGGCCAGCATCTCAGGTCGCATGTTCACACCTCACTCAAATGGCCAGGAGAGATTAATCATTTCTCCAACATTCCTGGGATTTGCCTTCCCCCAGCTGCCCGTAAAACCACACTAGGGGTGTCATTCTCAGCAGATGTCCGGACCACCTGAACAAGCTCCTCACTACGTGGAGGAGTAGCTGTTTTAGTCTCTAAGCTGCTTCCAGATGGCTGATTTCTGTATCGATCTCTAAAGGGAGACCTCAGCCTCCCCCAGCTTGTTTCTGTCACTCGTACTTATGATCCTTTTCATTCCGCTTACGGCCATAGGTCAGTGTAAATCGAGAGTTTGTCTCCTAACGCTCTTCACCATAATGAACCAGTACAAAGTATGCATTACGCTCAAATGCGTTACCGTCACCCTCATCATTCTTGTACTTGTGAACAGAAAACTCAAAGAAGTGACATACGTGTGTGTGTGTTTTCTGACAGACTTCAAGCCTTGGAAGTCCTCAACCTTATTGAGATTTTTTCCTACTTCACTCTAATTTATTTTTAAAACTGTTAATTGAGGTAATGTGCAATTTCTATCTTTTAGTTAAACCGCATACATGTTTTTTACTTTGTAACAGAATCATTTCACAATGGACCTGAAACTGTCCAAAAAAAATCATTTTTGATTTTTTTTTTTTTTGCTGAAAAATTTAAAACAAAATTGAGCTCAAAACTGTTTTTATATTTTAATAACAAAAGATCTAACATGTAAAGACAACTCAAACATGTATAAATCCACAAAGAAAGCAAAGAGAGTAAAAATGGTCTAACATTAACAAAAAAACAGACAAAGCTCCACTAAACTAACATAGTTCAAAAGATTTATTCCAAGCGCTATCACAATCATGTGTCATAACCCTTATCATTTTTTTATAAACCAAAAATTTCAAAGCTAAAAACTTTTTGAAACCTTTAGCTTGAATTTTGAATAACAACAACAATGCTCAAGGGGGTGGGGGTGGGGGGTTGTTTTCATTCCTGCCTCATCCTAAATAGATGATGAGTTCAGGGACTTAGCTCACCTGAAAAAGCAGTGTCATCTGCAAACATCAGCAAACATGACCAAACAGTAATCCATCACAAGATCACATCTCTTCCATTTGTTAAAACTTTCCAAGACATTGTTGGTTCTACTCCTGGCACTGAATGCAGTTGAATGTTTTTAGATTGTAACGTCTAGATCCTGGATTCAAATGTTTCTGGAACGTCACATGAGAACTTTTCTATGAGAGGAGTTGGCCGTTTCATCAGTGATGCAGAAATATTAATTTCATGTGTGTGTGTTTCATCTTTTTTTAGTGGTGAAAGAAAACAACACTACTCTCAAACATAATCACACTTTCAAAGCCACTTTTCATATTAGCACTTGCCAACTCATCACTTTTTATAATGCCTCAGCCACCTGTTTAGTTGCTCACACTTTAAATTCATACATTTTCCTCTCTCTGTTTCGCACATTGGATACATTTATACCATTCAGCTTAGATTTTGAGGTTAAATGCCACGCATGCTTTTTTTTAAAGTACCCATATTCAATTATAACACTCGTGATAAGCTATCTAAGGTCGCCCAACACAAAGTGCTGTAACAGCTGTTTCCAAGAGGACTGTTTGCTCTCGTCGGACATAAAGGTTACGCTGCTCTGTGCAGCAGATGCCACTTCTGTGTGTGAATGAGACAGAGTCTGGCTTCAATCGGCAAAGCCACACAGACAGTTCTCTTCATGACAAGTGACAAACTCTCTGGTGAAATGAGTCATGCGCTAAGATTTCTTTCTCCTGTTCAGGTTGTTTGAATAAAATAGTTTTTCTGTGAAGGATGGGGGGGCTGTATGCTCAGGCAGAAGGCAAAGCTAAAAGAGCTGTAATCCTCTGCTTTTTCTGAATGGAATTACATCCTGGCTTATTTCAGTCGCCCTGCAGCATTTAATACAGATGTTTAGTGTTGACAAGATGAAAACGCTTGTCTTAAGAAGACATTTATGTTCATCCTTCACTCTACAATTTCATTAACTGAAGGGCTGGGCGAAATGGCTTCTGTCTAATATCTCCATATTTGTTACATTATCCTTATACACCATACATATCTCAATGTTATAAACCTCCTCTAAAAACTGAAAGTGTTCAAATGGTCAGTAAAAAGCAGAACAAAGTTCTTCAGGTTAAACTCCGATCATCTTTTGATCTCTTTTCAAGTGTTCCCAGCGGTCTTTTAATGATGATTATGACATTTTTAGACAAAATCTAAAAACCTGTCATTTTCTAAGACATCGTTTCTGCAGAGCGGCAGGAGTTAATCAGAAATTTACCTCTGAATTGTGGGCGGGACTGTTGGTGCAAAGCAACCCCCCTCCTCTTCCCTTCCCCCATAACTGAGTTATTTGTTAACATGCTCTCCCTCTAGTTTACAGCCCCTCACATCCCCAACCTAACATTAGCAGAGCCTGATTCCAGCTCAGATGAGGAAAACAAAGTTGTACATGGATCTAATTGTCTGCGAGTGGATGTATCAGAATGCAGCAGAGCAGGGAGCTTGGTGCCCACCCAGAGAATGTTCTATGTCTCAAATAATAATCTTTTTCAAACAGCATTTTCATAATTGTTCCTGATTCACAATGATTTCATTAAAGAAATATTTTAAAAAAAGGCTATTTTAAAATAACTGTACTTTATAAATGTCCTCCATCATAAAAATGCCACAAGAGCATGATAAAAAACATCAAAAACACAATTTCCATTGAAAAGTGGGTCTATAATTTAAAACAAAAGACCCAGTTCAGAGGGCTGCACAGTGGTTAGCACTTCTGTCTCACAGAAAGAAGGCCCCATACACGCATGGGTTTTCTCCAGGGACTCCAACTTCCTCCCGCTGTCCAAAAAACAGACCATACCTAACCTGAAGGAAAGAAATGAAAAAGAACCCCTGAGAATGAGATTCCAAAACATGCAAATCAAAGTTGACTTTTGTACCTGATAGATTTGAGATAAAAAAAAACAACTGAATAATGATTTTTTTTCTTTTTTTTTTTATAAGGTGCTGGTGTTTGCAAGAAATGATGTCAGTTTTGTGGTGTGTTTGATTTCATTCTTTTCTTTTGTCGATGGAGATTTGGCTCCACAGGTTAAAACATTCTTCGTGTTTTAGAGGATAAAATGGGTTCTTCCCTAAAAACCCAGCAGTTTATCCGCTTTTGGTTGCACGTCCTCTTTGTGAAACCTAAACCACCATCATTCAAAATATTTCTTGAAAAATCAAATGAGCCATCTCATCAATGGCTTTGCAGGTTGATTCCCAGGCTTTCACCAAGTGTAAAGGTGTTTTCCTCTGTCTCTTTTTGGGTTTGGGTTTTTGGGTATGGGTGCAAAGGGCTCTGTGAGCTACAGGAGGAGAGCAAATGAAACGATACATTTTTACGTGTCGATGGTTAAACTCCATCATGACGGGTAAAGAAAATTGAGTTGTTGGTATTTTTTACATGTTCTTGTTGAATTTTCATGATGATGGAGGATGTGTAGAAAAAAATTAAGATTAAAATTGTAGTTGTGAGTTTTTCCACAACTCAAAGGTGAATTTCTTATGAACTCCTGTCTCTCTGCAGAAACTATGTCCTAAAAAACAACACAGGTTTTAGGTCTTTGCTAAAACCGGCATCATCATAATTAAGACCACTGGGGACGCTTTGACAATACATCAAAAGATGATCAAAATGGGGTGATATTTACTGTAATTTTAGCTTCAATTAAAAATAAAATGAAAAGCTTATTTTTGATTTTGAAAACACATTCAGGTTTATTAAACTAGGTGTTTTTAAGGTAAGCATCATGTATCTAAACTGACACTGATTGAAACAGCATCAGCTCAAGATTTCATGACAGTTTCTGTCTTCATTTATCTGTGAAGGTTAGACAAATGCCACAAACCACTATTGACCGTCTCTTCCCTCTCTTGATGTTTGTACCCAATGATTTTCTGAGAAGGAGCAGGTCACAGAGGCCAGGAGGTGTTTTTCTTTCAGTAAAGATTGGGTCTGAGCTTGTTTTCTTTTTCATAGAAAAGAAATCCTAATGTCAGTTTGGCGGAACCACTGAGCTTCCGACTTCTTTCCTGCAAAACTGAACGAGTCAGTAAAGATTGACTATACACTAGTTGTGACGAGTTTACCATTCCATGCCAAGTTTACTGGAGGAAAGAGATGAGACGCTTGAGTTGTGAATACAGAGCATACATTTGTACACTCAGAGATGCATTGATGCTGCTGTCAAGTGCTTAATCGCTTCAGTGAGCTTCTAGATAGAAGGCCGGAATATCGTGTTTATTAGGAGAGCAGGGAGAAAGGGTCTCAGACTGCTGGTGTGATACTCAGCCCCATATGTTCAACATAAGGTACTTCATGAAAGCAGAATGCGTTGTAGCAGACACTCAGTGTGCGCTTTCTTTGAGTTCATCCTGAGTGCAGACAGCTGTTGTTTAAGTTTCTGCAGTCGCCTGCAAACACATTTAGAATAACTTGTTTAGGTTTAGAACAGAAAAAAGAAAACTGCCCACTTTTGAAAGCATTGATGCAGATTTTGTCTCTATTCTATCTTATATTTGAAATTGTAAAGGAAATTGGTGTTATTAGTCTAAAGAAGGGTTGAGCATAGCTGAGTGTATTTGATGGTCTAAAGTGATAAAATACTGACAGTCACTTTGGCTGTTGCGGTCTTGATGTAAATTGTCATCCAATAAGATTTTCAGGTTAAAGTCCCACTCCGATCATCTTCTGATCTGTTTTCAAAGTGTTCCCAGTGCTCTGTTAATTAAGATCATGCAGTTTCTAGATAAAATCAAAAACCTGTTTCGTTTTCCAGGCCATTGTTTCTGCAGAACAGCAGGAGTTCATTAGACATTCACCTCAGAGCTGTGGAGGGGATTATCTGCATGGAGAAACCCAGCCCCCTTTCCCATCACCCATCAGTAAGCAATCTGTTTACATTCTCTATCGTTAGCTTAGAGCCTCTCACAATCCCAAACCAAACATTATAGCGGTGAGTAATAACATGAACAGTGAGTAATATCAGAGCTTTTTCCAACTGCATTTTTTCGTTTGCTCCTGATTCACAATTACTTGAAAAAAGAAATACTAAAAATACACTAAAAATAGTGAGGAGGGGATTTGGGGTTTTTACTCTGCCCCCTCTAACAGCTGCTGTAGACAGAACTGTAAAACAAGCTTAAAAGGGTGTCTTTGACTTTGACAGTATGCCACTAAAATCTTTCAAAAATTGTGTAGCAAATAGGGAATGAGCCATCTCCTTTGAATTTGAATGTTTCCATTTCCAAAGTGTAAGTTTAATGTGCTTGTACAATCCGACCACTTTTCTGAATGAACCTTTTGTGCGATTGGCAGAGTAGGTTCCCCAAACAGGAAGATTCTTCTCACCATTTTGGTTAAAAATGGGACACTGCATACTAGCTGAAAATGATCAAGAATGTCATTTCCAAATAACATTTTAGTCAATATTTAGTAATTGTTTTTTTCTTTGTACCTTTATACACTTGTGACTCATAAAATTAATTAGTTTTAGTTTTTGGTGGTTTTTATTCTCTTGGCAAGTTAAAAAAATGACATTTCTGTTTTGATTTTTTTTCTACTCAAGTTTGCGCACTTAACAAATAATATTAGACTTACTTGGCTTTAATTATGAAATGCATTTATAAGGACAAGTGCAACAAAGTACTTCACTCAAAAAACAAAGAAGACAAGTGGCTGTAAAAGATTGAAAGAGTTACTTATCAAAAGGCAAGGAAAGGTGTTCAGAACCATTCAGACTTGGAGGTAATTCAGGGGCTTTACAGAGATGCAAACGTTTTGCAGCAAACAGGAAAATTAAAAGAAAATAAAATGATGTAAATACGTTTAGGGAGAGAAAGTCAAAGAGCTGGCTCCATCTGTGTGCAGCATTATAGCTGAGCAGTTTCACACTGTTTGGTCGTCTCCAATTCCCTCCATGAATCCCCTGTCTTTCTCTGAAGGCGAAGATAATGTTTCAGATGAAGAGTCATTGACGTGTTGGGAGTTGTTTCGCTGATCATCATGTTTGCCACAGTTTTCAGGGTTTGAGGAGTTTAATGAGTTCATCTGCCAGCTTTGCTTCATCTTCTGTCAACAGTGCCATAATCTTATCAACAGATTTTAGATCTTTATGAAGTAATGCAAAGTAGATGGCAGCCTGGTGTTCAGCATACGTAACCCGTCCAGCATGTCAAGCACAGAAGAATTTTCAAGTTTGGCCATTCCAACATCCACTCAGCCACTGCATTTTTTCAGTTTCTCTGCCAAATGCTAGTATCGCATTTGCTGCTAATGAGTGAGGCGACAAAGATTCCTCAGCAACAGCTACCAATTGAATCTTTATGTTTTTACTCATCTTTTGAGTGTGTGAGTTGTTGGGCAGCACATTTTTGGATTGTGGGTTGTATTTTTGTATTTTGGGGTTCTAGTTTTTGCTGGAAGCAAAATGGCCAGTAGTCATCTTTGTAACCTGAACCCAGCACACATCAGCACAGCAAAACTGCATTGTGAGTGTCGTCTTTGGTGATGACAGAACGCTTTTCTGATCAGAAAGCAGAGTTGCAGGACATCTTTTTGTTCAGCAATTTTTGCTTGACCTTAAAGGACTCCACATCAGCCTAGGAGGTGGAGGTTGGGGAGTTGATGATGGAAGTGCAAAGTGAAAAGTGAGGTTGGGAGCAGGGTGTCAGACTTGTGTCCTTGGTGATACTGCTGTGTGTTTGCTGTTCAGGCTCACATTTTAACACCCAACTAGTCCACAGTCAAAGCCTTAAGCCCAGCTTCCTTTTGCTGTAGTAAATTGCAGTTGTTCAGGACTGTAAACCAGACCATCCAGAAAAGTCCAAGGTTCAGGCAACCAAGACTGCAGTCATGCCTCGTTCTTGGATTCTTGGGGGTTATGATTTTTTCTAAGGCGAAGAAGAAGAGGAGGAGGACCAGGAGGAGTGAGGATGTGTGGTGGTGGAATTAGAGGTTCCCGTTGCAAGCGATGGATGTTGCATGTAAGGAAATCACAGGGTATTGGTGCAGGGGATGGTTAAGACATCCACGCCGTTTCTTCCCTGCATTGCTAAGGAAAATATTTGCTGCAATGTGGATGAAAATCTCTGGCCAAACAGAGAGGAGGGTGTGGATGGCCAGGAGCATGAAGACGATGGCCACAAGAGGAAGGACACCAACAGTGACCAGTCACTGTAAACCATCATTTACGGCACTGTTCAATTCAGTGGCACTGGCTGGTCATGTGAAAGATTCGACTCACAAGTAAACTGTATTTGGATATATATGAGCGTCTGCAGGTGACCCATGATGTTGGGTTGAAGGATCTGAGTTATTTTGAGAAAATAATTCAGTGGATGAGAATGAGCCAAAGGAACTGAGACAGATCTGTGTAATTTTGATGGAACTGACTCTTTAAAAGAATTACTGTACATACAAATAACGTCCAAATGTTATTTCACATTTAAAATAATTGATTTCAATTACTGTTGTATAATAAAAAGTATGTTTTCAAACCATAAAAAAAGCATATTTTACAATAGTACAACCAATGTAAAACACAGATGTTTTCAATTCTGTTGTTTTGCAAAAATTCTATTTAATTTTATTGATATGGCCCAATATCACAACCATAGCGGCCTCATTGGGCTTACACCAGTATTTGCAAAGAACAAAAAGTCAATCATAAAAATGTAAACAATAGCTAGTTGTTAAACAGACTAAGCTGAACAAACAAACCTCCCTCCCTGTCCTTTCACCCTCCTTATCAGAGGAGAAGAAAAATGAAAAGAAAAATGTTCATTTATTAAACTGAGTATTTTAAAGATCAGAATTCTTATTTCTCGCTTCTTTATGGACCAGTCTGATGAAAGGAAAAACAAACACATATATACATGTTTTTGATTTATTCACATCACTGATTTTATTATAATGAAACTATTCTTAAAAAGAAAAAAATATATATTATTATTTTATCATTATTCTCTATTATTATTATAAAGCAGTATGACTTATTGTTACTCAAGGATGTTTAATTACCTGTATACTGTCAGTACAGTATAAGTACCTGATTATTAGTTAAGAACCGGTTGATATCTAATGTAAAGTAAATGGTATGGTCGAGTCGGGGTGGGATTATATAAGTTTGCTTCCTCCCACTCCCTTTCAAGCAGTCAATTTTCTGATGTCTAGTTATCCTATGTTTGACATGACTACTGTTGCAAATCTTTGTTGTTGTTGATTGTGTTACACATGTCTTGTATATCTTGTCTGCTTGAAATAAACCATTTCAAATAAAAATCTAATCAAATGTTTACAATTTTATTTATTTTTATTTTGTTGCTGTGTTGCATCAGCCAGTAGTATTCACTGCAGTTGCTCTCTAAACCTCTTACCTTCCCCTCCTTTAAAGGAGCAGTGAAACAGCCTGTTGGCTGGGAAACAAATTAATTATTGAGTGTGTTGAAAACATTAGAAACAACAGCCTGGGTTTCAAAAAGTAGCTTTGCCAACAGAAAAGTGAATGGAGAAGATGAGGGTTGTTTGATCTAAACTAGGGATGTATCCCATTTGTATGTTTTTTAGCAGATAATTACAAGTCAATAACATTTCTCATTGATCCAGGTGACGTGTTGAGGTTGAGTCCTGTGTATGGAAATGACTTATCTGAAGACCAGATATTAATATGAAAATCTAAATGTTGCTGCTGTGACGTCATCTTGAAAGCCACCTTGTAGTTCCTTAAGCGAATTCTCCTAAAAGCAATACCATAACACCACAACAACAAGACACAGAAATTCATTGAAATGTGGTCGGATGAATGCAGGCTCTTTAAAATAACGTGATACACATTGCTTCTCACTGTTTTTTGCAGATTATCTAAATATCATGAACACTTATCAGTGTACCTTCATAACTGTTGTCTTTGGTTCCAAACAGCAAAGTCCGCTGACAGCAGTCTGAATACAGACCAAACGTCAGGTTCTGGATTCAATCCGGACCAAACAATTTTCCCAGTTTGAAAACACCCTGAAGAACACAGGAAATAAGGAGAAAAGGGGAAAAAGCTCTTTATGAAAAGGTTCCTGTTGGAGGAAAGAGAAGAAAATCAGTAAAACAAATTTCATTCCAAACTGTTGCTAAAATGTCTGAAAAATGAAAATAAGTGACTGTTTAAGAATTTTTTAATACACTGAAAAGATTAAATTTAGCAGAGGTTTTAACATTTTATAAAGGTTTTTGTTACATTAGTGGACACAATAGATTTACACATTAGACCAACTAACATAATAGCTTTGAATAGTCTCATTTATATTCACTGTTTAAAATAAATCAAATAGTTTCTGTTCATCTTTTGTAAAAAAAAAAAAAAAAAAAAAGTTATAATCATTTATAAAAAGGGATCCACTAACAACAACCAAACAATTGCTTTCTTTATAATTAAGCTCATTTTAATGTTTATCCTGGTGAATAACCCTTTTTATCACTGGTATTAGGTGTCTGGAAGAAAGGCTGAGATGTTCCATATAGCACGAGAGTAATATGAGCCCTTTTGTTATATTTAGAGATGATAATGGAAGCTAATGCCATGCTACACAGCATTACCAGAGTGGCAAACATCAAAGGAAGACAGCGTATTCCCTTATGAAATATGCATCAATGACAATAAAATAGAGACCAAAGGCAATTTGTGTTTGAAGGAGGGCTGGAGGGACATTAAAATAGGTTGCATAACTATGCCATATTGTCATTCTTTTTTTGTCATCGCACAAGCTATTCACATGAAGGCATAATGGTGCTTTGATCAATGGGGGTAGCTGCGAGGAAGTTGATATTACAAATGGACCTGAAAGTGACTGAACATTCCTGCCTGCTGGATTTGCTCATACATTTTTAAGACTTTTTTTTTCCATGGGAGCTGGTATTAAATCAAGAAAAAAAAAAAAGAATTTTTATCATGAACTTTATCACTGCAGTATGAATGTGCAAACTCTTGACTACAACTGCAGCTTGGACTATAACCGAAGACCTTCTTTTTCCTGGTAAGTGGTGGCTGGCAGACCTCTGCATTCTGCTGAGATTGAATTTATGGTTCATAGATCCACCCCAGGAACTGAGCATGGTGCAGAGGTGGTGGTCAACTTGTGACTGGAGGATCACAAGTTTGATTTACGCAATAAATGTGAATCAGCAGATTCTGACGCAGAAAAAAGCTGCTTTTTACATCGGTTTTGGAATAATATTTGCACATTGGTGCAAACCTGCTTTTTTTCTACAACAGAATCAGCTTATTTACGTCACTACTGTACAGAGTTGCATATTAGTTTAAATGATTTAAGAGTTGGGGTAGTCAACAAAACCCTGTTAACACTGGGGCTGAAACTCAGGTGTTACAGGGTTAAAGTCAAGTTTTACAAAAAGTAAACTTCTGAAGTCAGCGTTTGCACCAGTGCCCTGGGAAGGAGAGGAAACTGTAGGTGATGCACCTGGATCTGAAGCTGTTTATCGCTGCAGTTAATTTATCAAGAGCAGATTGGGAAGCACAGGTGCTCTGGAGATTGTTTCTGGACAAACTGATTTTTGGAAAGTTTTGGTGCTCGTTCACAGAAAAAAGCTGACAATAGTTCTGAAAGGGAATAAATGTTTCTAGCAGAACGGATCGTCTGAATATAGTGTGATTCATTTCTTGGTGAACCATGTCACAACGGCTTGCAGAGGTGTGACAGTTTAGCGTCTGTGGTGGTGTTGATAAACATGCGCAGTGCAATTCTCCCAAACTAAGATTTCAATAATGCAACGCACCATGCTGCATGTCTATGGTTCAAGACTTAAATCAAACGCACAAAGGAAAATATCCGAAATTCCTGTCTTTTTTTTCCTTATGAAATTAGACATTTCCTCTTCCCATTATTTGGTAATCCAACAAAAAAGTACCTGATGTTGCTTTTTGTGTATTGATGCATATATAGTGTGGAAATGCAGCAGTGTAGAGGGTTTTGGTTGTGGTTGTCTCCCAGTAGAGATGCGTTCACCGATACTTTAAGTACCGCTGAGAGGCAACAATAGGAAACAGAATTGGAAGACTAATCCACATTTTTTCTATATTGAATACTCAGGAAGTGCATTATCTGTGTGATATTTGGCCAAGACAACTAATTATGGTGTCCCTGTATTTGAAGATCAGCATATGAAAAGGCTGCTTTGGCTGCCTTGCAGTATGGGTCGGGATCAGGCAGAATTAAGGGAGAAGAAAAACCCTAGAGAATAACATTCAAAAATTAGCCATTTGTTTTTCAAGAGATTGAAAGCGCTGTGAGATGTATACTGTAACATTTACATTTGACGTCAGATTTATTTGAATATGCCATAGTGTAAAGAATACTATTGGTTTCAAGGAACTCTCGCTTTAAGCAATGAGAACAACAGACACTTAAAAAAGGGGAGCGTTCAATGTGGTGCTCATAAAGAGAAAATTGCCTTGAGTAAGAAAAATTATCCACCCCTGTTAAAAACTCATAACAGCATATTTTATTTATTTTGTTAAATTTTTTATACGTGTTGTTGTTGTTCAGACTTTTAATTGCATCCTTATGTACCCTAAACTGAAAGTGAAAAATGTTATACTGGAATTTTACTGTTTTCAAGTCGCTTGCTCACTAAAAGTGGCCAAATTAAACTGTCTGAAGGACACAAACCTAATTTCATGTACATTTTTGCCGTCATAATTACTGCTTTGAATCAAAAACCTTTATTTCATGTCCCCCAAGACTGTTTGCTCATTGTCTCTTGTTCGTTTTTTATTTGATCATTTTGAAGCAACTTTTAAAACCCCTCTCCGATCATCTTCTAATCTATTTCCAAATCATTCCCATTGGTCTTTTAATTATAATTGTACTGTTTTGAGCCAAAATAAAATAAAATTAAAAAAAAAAACCTCTGGGACATAGTTTCTGTAGAGCAGCAGCTGTTCTTTAGAATTTCACCTCTGAGTTGTGGGCGGGACCGTTGGGTAGGGGGGTTGGGGGGGGGGGGGGGGGGGTGCTCCTCCTTCCTCTTTCTGTTTCGGAGCAGAGCAAGGCGGTTTGGTCTGCCCAGCATATTTTACATCAAAAAAATCCTTTATATTTCCAACAAAATGTTTTCGTCTGCTCCTGATTCACAACAATTAGAATAAAGAAATACTAAATTAATAAGAATGCAATTTTTATGTTTAATTTTCTTAATATTTGTCCTGCATCGTGAGAAAATGTTACAAGAACATGTCAAAAACACCACAAACATTGTTTTAATTGGAGGAGGTCCTTAAGCTTTGTGGCTAATGCCATTGCCCCATCATCTACACATTTTGGTTTCTCCAACAGTGGGAAAAAAGTGAACATGAACGCTTGATGGTCAGAAGGGTCATTTTAAATCTGAAGTGATGTCTCTTATGAGCTAATGTCAAAGCTGATTTGGTTTGTCAGCTTGTTATGTATGATTCTGAAATTCTCACTTTTTGTTGCTTACTATTAAGACTTTTAAGCCATTATTGGGTGAAGAATGGAGGCAGGTCTGAAAAACGAATCTCCATCCTCATCACCAAATGTTGTGCATCAAAAACACTCGTGTACGCTGAGTGTATCCTCAGACTAACTGTTTTGATCAAATCAATTGCATGACAACCAGCTGTTTAGTGACGTCATACCCCACAATTGTTGTCTCCACAAACAAGGTTTTTGCTTTTCTATCCAGGAAAAATAACCTGCATCCACTGCTGCCAGGAACAAAACTTTTAAAGAATTAACAATCTTTCTACCTTTACAGACACAAACACTCTGTTTCAGCATCTTTAAAAGTGCAAAAAAAACTGAAGTACTAAGATTTTCAGTCAGGGAAATGATGAAAGGATCATGTCTTCCAAATTCAGCATCCCCTTCCGTTCCCGCATTTCTACGCTCTGATAATGGTTCAAGTTCACAAGCTGTGTGACATACTGATAATTCTCTAGGGAGAAATGTGCCAAATTTAAATGAGATCAACTGCTGCAAAGTTATTTTCAAAAATGTGTCAAACTCAGATTTTAACTTTGATATTGTTTGAAGACCATACACAACATCATAGCAACAATTTTACAGAAAATAAAAAAAGAAACTGAAGACTGTTCCTCAGCAGTACACTGTGCAGAGGCTGTATAATGTCATCATTTTTAATTAAACTGAAATATACTTAATGACCACAAAGTACAGTATTTTTGACCCAAATTTCCAAATAGTTGTATGCAAAGTTTCTCATCATAACAGATGCTCAGGTCATGGAAGAGAGGAGGAAAGGTAGAGGTAGAAGGTCAGGGCGAAGAGGGGCTGCAGGTGTTGCTCCTTTGGGGAACATGGTGAAAGGGTTGGATAAAAGAAACCTCTATATACAGTACAATTTGCCAAACCTGCTGTTACTTTGGCAGGGATGATTATGCTTTGTGAACATTATACAAGATGGTAGTTGGATGAGATAATGGAGAGGGAAGTTAGAGGTGAAGGAAAAACAAAGAGCATCCATAGCAGGAGGTTTAAGAACTGTCATATTGCCTGACTACATGCTGCTACAAGAAGTATTTTTAACACATTTCCGAGAAGTAATTGTCTCCGCTGATCTCTTAGAGATCATGTAGACTTGAGGTGGAATAGCAGGAGATCTCAAAAACCCTATCCAAAAAGGTAAACAGGACTGCAAGTGGAGATGTGCTGACGTTTGTAGCAGGATACTGAGCTGTTAGATTTGGGTATAATGTTGGTCTTTTAATTATGATTATGTTTTTAGGCAAAATCCAAAAACCTGTGTTGAGATGAGTTATCCAGCCATACGGTTTAGATCCAGATTGCAGCTCAGACAAGAAAAAAAAGACGTACGTGGATCTATTTGTCTGCAAGTGGATGCTTTGAGATTGGACCCATAATTAGCTCAGAATTGTAGTGCTTTAACACACATGTATTATCCACCAACATTATGTACAGTTCCTGGCTTATCTTTAGACCCATCTTGAGCAGCAATAACTCAATTTTGCTTTGGATTAAGGTGCCCGCTGCGCTGGGCGCAGAGGTTACGGAGCAGGTAAGTCTCTCCTGTCCCATTTGAGTGCTCATATGATGGCGATGAATGGATTTCCTGGCCTGCCTGGCTCTATTTCATACTATTGTCTGCTCATGGTGATTAACTGCCAGCACTCGCAGCTCCGGTGATTTCTGCTTCAGCGTTCGGAGATCAACTCTAGCCGGCAGACAGGACTGCCTGAAGGGGGGCGACTGGTGGAATTGGAGGGTCAGCTGATCGGCTCTGAGGTGCAGGAGATTTATGACCCCCCCAGAACAAAGCTGTGTCTGCGGAGGGACCTGAAGCCATAAATCAGGCAGAAGTGGGTCAGCCCGGGTCAGTCCTCATCTGCTCTCTGTGGGCCTGCTCTCTCTTTTCCTGACAGTGCTCTCTTTTTCTTGGGTGACACACTAAATGACTGTTCTCATCCGTTGCTGATGGACATGCACACCCACCATAATTATTTCCCAAGTTAAATTTTGAAGCTGCCAATCACATCTCTTAATGAATTCATGAGTTTTATTTAAAAACCCCACCAGCCTCTCTAAGTGAATCGCTCCTAATCCGTTTATTATCTCTGGCGATGTGAACACTGTTGGCCTTTAGTTTCCGCTCATCTGTTTCATGCTAATTACACGATATTTGTCTTTTTCAGAGGCTGATGAGAAGGGGTTGGTAATATTCTCGTTCTGGCAGTCACTTGTTAGTGATTAAAACACAGCGTATTACACTCACCTCCATCGGATTCCAGCCTGTTTGATTCTACTTTGACAGATTTGTCTTCCTGAGGGCGGCTAAAGCTTGTGTGAAAAATTGATTTTTCAGCTGAGGGATTAGCATTGGTGTTATAGCTATAGGCATGAGCTACATAACAATGATTCATGCTGCATCTAAACATCAAAGTAGGCTAAGCAAATGCTTTATTAGTTGATGTATAAGGCTGATATTATACAACAACATGCACAGAGTTGCCGGCAGTCTTTATTGTCAAAGTAGTGGGCGCCCAGTATGGAAATGGCGCTGAATAACTTGAAGCCGTCTTGTCGAAGTTCAGACAGCTTGAGTAAGGAGATAAATAATCTTTGCTAGGAAGGACGGATCTTAATTTGTTTGCGTGTGTATTGTTACACAAGGGGGCATTGCAGACGGCTGCTGGGAATCAAACAAATGCAAATTCAGCCCATGGAATGGAGATGACTGCGGAACATCAGAGGCCTCTCAGTGTGACTGCCTCGGTGGGAAAGATTTGTTCTTGTGTTTACCACAACGGTGATATTAAGCAGAAAAGTGATGAATGATGCTGGTGCTTTTTCTATTACAAAAATACCTGTCAGGCTTACAGTGAATTAGCTTTGTGGGGAGACTGAAAATCAATTCTTTTTTTTATTTTTTTTTTTTTTATAGCAAGTGAAGAAGCAAGTCTAAATTTATGCTTCAAAAAATGTAATTTATAAAGAAAAAATATGTTTTTTAAATAATTTTTTAACATATAACCTAAATTTAAAAAAAGTTATAAAAAAGACAGCATAACATTACCGGTTTGATTTATGTTGCAGACGATTCAGACACACTGCTCGAGAATCTCGCTTAGACTGCTTACTTTGTACAAATTAATCATGAAAATGTGTCTTCATTAAAAAAAAAAAAAAATTTGTCCTTGTAAAATAACAACTTTTTAGCCATACTGTAAATGTATGATTTTATTCTTGTAAAATGCTGACTTTTTAATGGTTGTGCAACTTTATTATTGTGAAAATTTGGACTGTCTTCTCATAATTTTACAAAATTGTTCTCATTCAGACAAACACACACACGCAAACACACACACACACACATATACAAGGTTTAGTATTTAATTGCAACTATTGAAAAATAAAACAAAGAAGACACATCAAATTCCTACATTTGAAGACGATATACTGGCTTCTGAATAACTGTGTTCTTGTACTTCCTGAAAATGTCTGGTTATTGTGTTTTGTTAAAGGTGCAATAAATTGGATTTGTAATTTTGCCTCTACAGTGAGCGCTTTTCTGCATTTTCATTTTGCTTTAATTTCAACATGAGTTGCTGACACTCGTTGCCAACAACGAAATGATCTATTAAAACGAAACACGTTCTTAACTAGCTCTGAATAGTAAATCAATCAGTGCCATGAAGGGTCTGATGTTTTAACTTAAACTTAAGATCACTCTGCCATGTTTATTTTAAACTCCTCTAGTTCCTTCTGGTAAAAAAAAGAAAAGCAGAGCTGAGTATTTTTAAACAGGGTCTGGTGTGAGATAGTGATGAGCAGCCAATGACTTGAAGTCATATTAATCACAATTTGGACGCAGTTGGGAGTGTCAGATCAACAGGTCTGATAGTTTGCAGAGCAGTGGGCTTTAATAGCCCATGCAGGAAAGGAGAGATAAGAAAAATGACCATCAACGCCTCATTTCTGTGCATCATTTGACAGTCATGCTCAGTCTCACTGTTGGGGTTTATTACCTCAAGCATTTTCTTTAAGCAGAAAAGAATGAGCCTGAAAAATGGGAGCAAATATTACAAAGTCTTTCAACTTTACGCCAGTTGGTCATCAGATTTATGCAAAAGCATTTACTCTGAATGTAAAAGACCACTCAGAGCTTAGCCAGAGAGTTTTCTGTCCTTCGACATGAGATTGCCATACATTAGCATTTAACCAATAAACATCAGAGCTTTAGCTCCAGTGTTTGCGTTCCTTTGACTGCAGTAATTCTTTAACTGTTTATGTAATTAATGTAATTCCAGCAGATTCTGAAGTGGAGAAAAGAAGCTCTGCACTGATATAAGACACTGTTTGCACAATCAACTTAGTGAAAAGTTATTTAGTGGTATTATACAACACTTCACGTTATTGGTGCCATGCCTAAATAAAAAGTCACTTTTCTCTAAGCGTCAGGATCAGCTAATTCACGTTGATTGCATTAATGGTGGAAGAGTTAAGGCAGTTCAACGATCGTGTGTTATTTAGATCTCACTGGTGACATCTAAGGTGTTAAAGTGTCAACCCAAGAAAGAATAGCTATTGGCATGTCCAGTAGCTAATGGGAATCCTTATTAAACAAACAAACAATCAACTTTGGACACTGATTAACACAACTAAAGCTTTAAACAAACCAAAACTCCAAAGTGACACAGGCGACAAAGGATTCCATGGATTTAGTTATTTTAAGTGAAATAAAGAGTTTAGTTGACTTGTTGACGTAGTCTTTATGCTACGGTTATCTGAATAATTAGGTTGTATTAATATAACTCATTCCTCCGATGTTTAATGAAGCTAAATAAGCATCAATAAATTACGGTAGTGAAGCGTGCAGACTTTTATTGTTTTATTTTTATCTATTCTGTTATTATTTCCCTTTTACAATGAAATGTCCTTTCTTGGTTGTGCATTTTGTTAAATAAATTTCTCATATATAGTTCAACCTATATATGATATTTTCTTCTTTATTATGTTTTTTATGGCTGCTGCGACTTATACTCTGGAGCACTTTGTAAGACGGAAAAATACGGCAAATGATTTTTTTGTCCTGTTAGATTTTTTTCAGGTCGAACCTCCTGCTCTTAGTAAAGCACTGTGCTGCTGACCATGCGGCTGGGAAAAACCTCATCAGCATAGTCTGGGGCAATGGTTTTTACAGAAAAGGGAAATCCCCTCTCTAGGTTAGAAATGAGACACTCCCCCAGGCAGGAAAAGTATTTTAGCTTTCTTCACAAGCGATGGAAGCATGGTGACCAGTGCTTCATATCCTAAAGTTTTACAGAAAAAGGAGCTGAGTTAAAAGGAGACATTCATGTTTTAATTTATGTTCCTGACCTCACATCAACTGTGGGTTGTAGATAGAAATGAGAACCTATGCTTGGCAGGAGGGTATAGATTGTTATGCATGTGGTCTGTATTCAGACTGGGCCCTTTTGATTCATTTAAAGTGATCACTCTGAGATTCCTCAGCCTGAATACTCTCTGTTCTTGGAGTGGAAAACTGGACCAAAATGGCCACCGTAGCCGTTAGTCGCGTGATATACAGAGTAGGAATTAAGCAACTGATGAGTCACAGACATATGTAAAGCAACGACTGTCATTTTATGAAACAGAAAAAAGGCTCTGACTCCTTAGTTGTTAGAACATTTATTTCAATGCCACTTAAAACGCTTATTACTTGCTTTTCTGTGTCTTGTTGTGCGGCACATACCTGGCGCTGCTGTGACGTCATCCCAAAAGCTACCTTACAGTTCCTTAACAAACAGTGTTGGGGGTATGGTATTACAAAGTAACAAATTACTGGAATGTAATTACTTTTGTCAGTAATGGATTAACGTTGTGGCGGTTGAACCTCCACCACCACATACTTGTTAGTATTTATTTATTTTTTTACTACGATTTTTTTAAAGTAAATTAACAATGGGTGCACCCATTTGATTAATTTGTTTGAAGTGAAAAGACCGTTAATTCATTTTTGTTTGATTCTGAGTTTCTACCTCAGGTGCATTCATCTGTAGCAATCAACAGAGGAGATTGGGACATTCCACTGGGGAAATTGCAGGGATTACCAACTCTCCTCATGGACTTTATTTTTGCTTCTTTAAAGGAGATTATGAGTATTTTGTTCAGTTTCTGAAGACTACTATATTTTTATTTAAATGTTGTTACTTTGTTTACTTTGGCCTATTTAGTTTCATTCCACTTGCTGTCATGTAGTAATTTTTCCAGTTGTACCCAAATTTGTTTAGTCTTTGGAAATGCACTGTTTTGTAGCTTTTATCCTTCTTTAAGAAAAATGTAACACAATTATGAAACATTCTTGCAAGACACCCACCTTTGTCCACTGACTAATTGTGAACCTTCACAAACGTTACAAATGACAATTCAAATTTCAGTAATTATTTACAATTACTGGACTCTAAAAACCCTTGTTACTTGGGTTTTGTTAGCTATGACCTTTTCTCTTGGTTAGATGAAATGAAACTGGGATTAAAGTTGAGAAGAAAAGAGATGCTGCAAGGAATCCTGTCATCTCAGAGGAGCAGCAGGTGAGCCTCAGAGTTGAGATCCGGCTCGTGTACTGATGTGTTGATTACGAATGAAACGACTCTAAAGCCCCTCTTTGGTGTGAGCGACAAGAGCTGGCTCCTTCCTGAGAGATGTTTTTTCTATATGAATTCTCCCTGTCTTTATTTTTATCTCTAAGTTTCATGTGACTAGTGGTCAATACGAGTTAGCGCTCAATGCGCTCCATCGGGCTGGGGTGTGCATAATTTGCAGAAGTACAGAACTGTGCACAAAAGAGACCAGTGCAACTCATAAAACATAAATTCAGCCAAAATGAACATAGAAGCATTTAATAGTTCTTTGGGTTTTCAAAAGACGGGCTTAGTTTCAGATTTGATAGAGATGAATATAAAGATGAATTGAAGTAACTGTATTTTTCTCATTTGACTTTGAGCAGTAGCACAGACACATATGTTGTAACTTATTTCTTTGTCATTTTTCACGCTGTTGTATGAATTTAAAGGAAGCCAGGTTTTGTCTCAATTCATGTTCATACCTTGCACAAGGTTATTGCTTTAAAAATATAGTTTTTGATTGCATTTATTTAGCTTTATTTAAACACAGAAGTCCTGCTGAGATTAAGAATCTCTTTATTCAAAGGAGCTCTGTTAAATGAAGGACAAGAGGATCTTGTTTGTATGAAGCTGTTCTGTTCTTAAGAATTTGGACATGAGTGGAAAAAAATTAAAGTAACAAGTGGTGAATATTTTTCCCAAAATAGGTAGGTATACCTACATATATATATATATATATATATATATATATATATATATATATATATAGGTATGATTAAAGTAATTTAATTACAAATTTGATCCAGTAACTACGTAAAATAATCATTAGAAATAACTTACCCAACACTGTGAACAGAATTCAATTAAAAACATTATAACACCACAACGACGAGACACAGCAAGTCACTGAAATGAATGCAGGCTCATTAACACAACTTTTACCATGATACACATTACTTCTCACAAAATTTTCCTGACAATCTATATGACACAAACACATATCATTGTACCTTCTTAGCCATCGTCTCCTCAGTAACTGCCTTGCAGCACGCCTCCGCAATACAGTAGAAAGCGTTGAACCTGACGATGCAGACGTTCAAAATTGGTCAGTGAAATATAAAGCCTGAATAAGTTAACGGTTACAACAAGGATTGCAAAATGCAGGACTGCCATAATTTCTGGCTTTAATTACTTTGCCCCACCCTCGTAAAACCTGACTATTGAGTTAAGAGATCTGTAGTCACATGATTTTGTTTACAAGCTTTGGTTCTAAACAGGAAAGGTCAGTTGACGGCAGTTCAAATACAGACCAAATGCAAGGTTCAGGACATCATTTTTTGGTGTGGGAGGGTGTCATTCACAATGCTCATTTTAACAGCGTACTAGGTGTGTATAAATATTGGTGAGTTTTTAAGCATGCAGCATTGGTGAACGGTTTTCTTTAACGTGAATAGGAAAGAAGAATTGCAAAAAACCAATCTGGTCTTTGGAGTTTAGAACTGCTGAAAATGTCAGAATATCTAGAAATGAAAAGAGATGCAGAAACCTATGGTACCTTTTGCCAAAATTCTTTTCAGTTAAAAAAAAATCCTTCACTGGTCAGACTACAGCTTTGTCTTCCAGAGTCCAAAAAGTCTGAAATTAGAAAGCATCACGTCTGGCCAAACATCCAAATGTGCTGAGCTGACAGTGAGAAAAAAGTCAGGATGGTTGGTCATCCATCATGGAGGAGCCATAGATTTTACAAGGATACTTGAACCAATCCTGAAACCTTTCTTTTTTTTTTTTTTGGTGCCAGCATTTATCCGTGATTTCGCACTGGAGCCGGGCTAAACACTTGTACTTTAAGTTTCTACAGAGGTTTATTGAATACAGCCAGATGAATTAGCAAGGTGAGACTGATGGACCGCACACAAGAATCCCATTTTTCTCTGTGAGCGCAGCTCTGGCACTGGTCCAACGCAAATGCCGCTTTATTCTGCTGCTTGCCAAATTAGATTTGCTCAGCCACACCACAAACCTCCATGTTTAATCACTGTGGAAAATCCACAGAGGCCAAGAGAGCTTAATGCTCCAAAACGTGCAAAAACAAATGCGAGCATAGAAAACTTAGGCAAATTGGGAGAATGTCTTCATTAGATTGCCACTTGGTGCAAACACAACAACTTTCCATCCAGACCACGATCAACTCAGTTTTATAGTTCTTTTGATTGTGTTTCTTTTACTTTTCCGCACATGCATAATGATCTTTGTTGCTTTTTTTTTTTTTTTTTTAAATAATTTTTGCACGATATAGAAATGAGACATTTTGCAGTTTGGTTAATTTTCTTGCCTAACACATACTTACTTAGCCTTTTAAATCCTATTTGTTTGATGTCAAGATGTAGTGAGCTGATTTCCACATGCTGTGAACTGTTACTACAGTGAGGTAAAGTTTCCATCTGTTCTGAAGACAAAAAGCTCCTTCTGGGTAGTTCTTTTGAAGCACAGCACTTTAACAGTGATTCTAGCTATTTCCAAGGTTAATAGGATCCCTGTGGAGCTGATTAAAACGATCCAATAGTTCAGATTTTTCATGGGAAGTATGGAGAGGCTTTAAAGATGCTTTATGTTTTTAGGCTCATGTTGGTCAGGGTCAGGGACTGTTTGATGTATTTTGTTTTTTTCTAAAGTGCACCAACATAACTAATTTATGTTCAGATCGCATGTTTGTTGGCCATTTGCTGTCTGTGTTTTGCTATACTAGTAAATTTTCTTTCCTTAAAAAGTTCCTCCAAGTAGAATTGATGTTGTTATCTGCTTCTTTGCAGGAAAGTGAGTAAATATAATGTATTTTCTACACTATAAAGCTGCGTTCGCACTGGCCTCTGCAACTGGTGTTTGAGCGACTGCTCTCATTGAAGTTTGTTTAAAAACCCGTATATTCGTGTTTCTGGATTCCACATTCAAACCTGTCGCATATCGCACATCGCTACGCAATTTTTAATTCGGTTTTATGAACAAACCGGGCATTCATTGAAAGTTCAACCAGTTGAACCAGTTGAACTTTTGACTGCTGCTTGAATATCAAACAGTTGAACTTTGACCATCAGGGACTCGGCTTTGGTAGAGACATGTCAATACCGTCCTTTTCAAAACACAGAAGTGCCAACCATTTATAAATGTGTAAATTGATTGAAATGCGCCTTATTCCTGGTTGGAATTCTATGACATCATGGCTTTTGGATATCGGAATAGAAAAGCCTGGAGCAAGATTCAACAGATTCCCACTGAGCCACTTTCAATTAGGCGGACATGTGCTCCTACTTGTCCAGTGCACTTTATTCTGAAAAGTTCATGAAACCACGTTTCGTATGTTCTTGAATGTTCGAGGGTCCCCGGGGCCTCTGCCCAGTGGGACATGCCCGGAACTCCTTCCCACGGAGATGTCCAGGAGGCATCCAAACCACATGCCTGAGCCAGCTCAACTGGCTCCTCTCAATGTGGGGGAGCAGCGCCTCTACTCCAAGCTCCTCCTGGATGAATGAGCTTTCACCCTATCTCTAGGAGACCACCCAGCCACGATACGGAGAAAGCTCATTTCGCCCACTTGTATCCGGGACCTCGTCCCTTCAGTCATGACCCAGAGCTCGTGACCATGGGCGAGCTTTGGAGCGAAGATCGACCGGTAAACTGAGAGCTTTGCTTTTTGAGTCATGTCTCTATTCATCACAACAGGGAGAAGGCACTGCACCCACCGAGACAGGAAAACTACCTTTCCCCGGTTGAGAACCATGGCCTCAGACTAAGCAGTGCTGACCCTCATCCCAGCCGCTTCAAACTCAACTGCAAACCGTTCCAATGCATGCTGAAGGTCCTGGCTTGATGAAGCCAACAGGAAAACATCATCTGCAAAGAGCAGAGAGGAGAAATGCACAGAGCAGAGAAATCACAATATTTTCTAAATGTTCTTAGTGTTCTTTTAATTTGTGGGCAACATTTTCAAATTTGTCATTTGAGTCATTTTCTATGACATAGTTTCTGCAGAGCAGCAGGAGTTTATTAGAAATTCACCTCTCTGTTGTAGTGGGGGGGCTGTTGGCATGGAATAATCCCTTCCCTACTACCTGATATCCTCACTCCTCCAACCTAACATTATCTGTGCTGCAAAAATGAGTTGAGTTATCCAGTCATGCAGTTTTGATCCAGATTCCATCTCAGATGAGGAAGAACAAAGCTGTACATGAATCTATTTTTCTGCCAGTGGATGCATCAAAATGGAGCAGAGCAGGGAGACTGGAACTCACCATCTGTGGCTACATCACAGCTAACAGCTTTTTCAAACTGCTTTTTTGTGTCTGTCCCTGATTAACAGCAGTTTGAATGAAGAAATCCTCAGAAATTTTAATTTTAAGCTTGTTTTTTTTCTTTTTGTAAGTCCTCCTAACAATAAACTGCTACAAGAACAGATTAAAAACAGCAAAAACATGAATTTCATTGGAGTGGGTCTTTAAAGTAAGCAAAAGCTTGATTTTTGAAATACCAGCCCTTTACTTATTCTTGTATCAACTCCTCTGCTTTTCCATGCAGGGTCACACGGCGCCTTTGCAGAACTTCGATGCATTTCCTGTCCTTTTGCTTCTTGTTGCCTTTACATCCCATGCTGGAAGGTGTGAGCAGCTGGATCAGCCGCAGAATGAATGGGCAGCAGAGACAGCAGTGAGGTGGACCAGAGAGATTAACTGGGAAATTGACACTGACAAATCTCATACATTAAGACTTCCTGGGAGGCAGCTATCGGCAGAATAGGCAGCAGGTACCATATCCTCTAAAGGGCATTGAGTTTCTTCAATACGCTGCCAGCAGCTTGTTGGAAGGCCACACCGCCTCGTCATTGAAAGCCGCGACGATAAGAAAGCCAGGTGTGCTAAGAGACATTTGACTAATGTGTTTACAGCCAGAATAATAAATAGCGTGAAAAAGATGAGAGTAATTAATTTGAGCTGTACTTGCTAAATAACAAAGCAAATACGGGCAAAACTGTTTCTATTCCCTTGGAAGCTGGGCTTTTTTCTCCTCTCTGCGTTAATGAGATAAAACCATACTCCTTTGATAAGGAGACCTACTTACTGTTGTTAGTAGCCTTTTGATCTGTTTTGAGGGTGTTTGCTTGCATTTCTTCTTTTTGAAATGAGCCACACAAACAACATTTACATACGGTTTCCAAGCATCTACAGCCCTAAAATGTTATCTCTCTCCTGGTTATTTACAAATGCAATTTTTCTTCACAAATTACAAAATTTCAACCGCATTAAGACCATCATTTCATATCTAAAGAAAACATACAGCATTATGTGCGTATGCTGTTCTTTACCCAAAAGAAGAACAAGAATCCTTCAGATACAAACTCCTCTTTTGCCCCTGCAACCACTGAACTCGTTGACTCAGTCTTATTCCTAGCGACTTAACCCCACTCAAGAGGTTCATGGTGTGTTCTCTCTATCTTTATTTATTTTGGACTGGGAAGTTGTTTTTCAGAAAAAGAACTGCTGCCCTTGCGGTTGCCTAGCAACCATATGAATCCATGGAGCTATGCATTGTGCAGAAGATTTCCAACTAAAAAATTGGCCTGTACAGATGTGGTAGGAACATTTTAGGATATGTTACTGGTAACTGTTAAATAGTTGAATACTTTTTCACTAGATTTAAGGCCCAAAGCACTTTAAAGTCTCAGTCCCATTCAGCCATCCACACACATATTCAGACATCAGCAAACGTCACATTAAATTCACTACTCGAGATTTGTCCAAAAATGTGTTGCTAAACTACTCCCACTGTCCAAAGGTTTTAGCCTGATTGCTACATGGAAGCATATCTCATTTACAAAGCATGGAGACAAGGATGATGTTCAGAGATCATGTTTAATTATTTTGGAGCTCTACAGAAGCATCCGTTATCACGTCTCCATGTGTGGGTTCATGAGATCATTCAGACTCTCCTGGTACAGCGATTTTCAGTATCTATTGCAGGAGCTGAGTCTGAATGATGGATACTTTCAGCTGTACTTTTGTCTCTCTGTGACCCAGTAATATTACTTGCTGTCCAGCATCAGCCTTAGGATAAAAAAAAAAAGAATAAATTAGAGGAACTTTTTATTATTGTCTTGATGGAAAAAATAAAAATATCAGAAAGTTAAGAATGAGAATGATCAGATTCTCCTCCATGTTGGTTCTGGACTCCACCCACTGATTATGTCACCAACATGCTACAGACCAAAAAGTGGGTCCCTGATGGTTTGATGTAATGCATCTTCTTCACCAAAGTGAAGATATTTAACCTCAGGACCCACTGCAATCCTCAAAACATGTTGCAGCACCTAAAAAAGACCAGAGTGCCACGCTGCACCTGATGCTCAAAACCCACTGCAGGACTTCTGTTTGCGTCTGTATTGACTTAACATTGACTTAACATTGAACCTGGATGCCACTAACATGCCAGTTGTGGTGTAGGGCTGTCAACATTAACGCATGAATGCATGCCATTAATTTAAAAGAATTAACTCATTATTATTTAATAATGCAGATTAATTACACATCAGAAGCGACAGCCTTTTACTTCGCGTCAGACATTCCACTTATACCATGGTCACATACAAAAGAAATAAATATTCAATACATTTTTAGTATTTCAGTCTTGTTATTTCTTCACAAAAAGCGGACTATTTCATTCATGATGCAGCCCGTTGTCACTGTAACACGAGAATGCGTCGCTAGGCCGGCAGACCGCGGCTGCAGGGGTAAAGAAAAGCGATATATGTGCTGGTCATCATGATGGGTTTATTAAAGCATCAGTTCAGAGAGAAAGTTCACCTCATGACGCTTGTTTTTGTCTAGAAGGTGAAGCAAAAAGTTTGTTTTAACGAAGCCTGCGAAGTGATATAGAACATTTGAAGGTGTGCATCAACAACCAGCAGCCTATCAGATTAGAGTATTCATCTGGACCATTTAAAGTGCAGAAACACAATTTTTGTTTCTCACTGCTGTATATCAGCATCCTTGTTTCTTGGAGTAATACTGCAGACATAACAGTCTTTAGTTCTGCTTATTTTACTGTTGATGTGTTTTGTGCAAACAAATTACATTTCTGGGATACAAATAAAAACATTTCTGACAGAAAAGTGGAAGGGAACGGTTGGGGCAGAGCCACTGTAGCTATCCTTTGATTGACAGAAAGCGATGATGACATTAGAAAGCGCCAATATAGCACCCATTTAAGCTAACATTTCCAACATTTCTTTACGGCGGTGTTCATCTTAGCCGCCCACAATCTTCCTTCAAACAACATTAAATTCCAGTTATACACGATGTACCAGAAGTAAAGCCAAACAAAGACGAGCTGCTGGATTACCTCCATTGTTGTTGCTTTTCTAGTCGTCGCACTACAATGACATGCTAGCGGTCTACACCACACAGGTGCCGTGAAAATCAACCATTCGGTGGAAGCGAGGCTTAACTGAGTGGAAATGCTCGCCAGAATTAACTGGATCATACCATACCACTTCTTTCCAGACTGTATTGAACCGGACTGGATTGGTCAGAGAAAACGAGACTTTTGACAGATGGCAATGTGGGAAGTGAACCTACGATTCTCCAATCAGAGGTCGACCACTCTACCTCTACACCGCAGTCATTTGAACATTTTTTTCAAAATAAAAAAAAAAAACAAAAGAACAAATGAATGTGATCAAACCTTCAACTTTGACTTGTATTGATTTTTGATCTTTTTTTTTTCCAATAAAAAAATGAGGAGTCCTATGGAACAACAGTCTTTTTTCCTGCAGTGGCTTTTGATGTTTCACTTTGGATTAATTTTTTCAACTTCTTCTACTGTTAGCTGTTAAATATTCATGGAAATGTTGTGTTGTAAAAATAAGCCTCATTAGCACTTCCAGCCTCTTTTCAAGTTTTTCTTTTCTCTTGTCACTTTCAAAAGAGCAACACAAACATGTTATTCATCTCCTCCAATCTCTGCTGTGAAACTGGGTTACAACATCCCATCAAACCACACATTCCTCTAAAATTCCAGTAAAATCAGATCTTGATACCTGTTTGAGCAATGACATAAATTATTATTGGCACATTTCGCTTAATGATGGGAACCATTTTTAACAATAATATGAGCATTGGAAAACCAAAGCAGTACAACTTTAGAGATGAGTGTTTGAAATGAGATCTGTATTAAGCTGAGGCCTTGGATTAAATGTTGAGAGGTGATTTCGGGCAAAAGTAATATCATTCTTTTTTTTTTTTTTTGCCTTTTCTTTTGCAACACTTATCCTTAGAATGCATTCATACATAACTCACAGAAATTTGTAAAAGAGTATAGTTTTGTCCTACTTAGGAAGGTCAAAATCTGACTGAAAAGTTTATATACTTAAAACAAGATAGTGGATGGCTGCAGCCGAGTAAGCCTTCATCCGTCAAAAATATTAAATTGCATTCAAAATTATAACAACCATAATTGCAATATTTGCTATGAGGTTGCTTTTGGAGAAGAACAGGAGGTCAGAAGGATTCAGTCTTTGCAGATCTACAGAAAATCTATGTTCAGAGCTGCAGTTTGGATGAGGAGGTGCCTTTAAAAGTGCTTTTGAAAAGGGACACTTTACAATTAGCTAAAAAAAATGCATTAAAATAAACAGCTAATTTCTGAAGAACCAAAAAAAAAAAAAAAAAAAACGAATAAACTAACTGATGAAAATACTTGCAGTTTTGAAGAAAAGGTTCTTCTAAATAAGTGAGTGGTGAGATTAGATTTAGAGACAAGAAGTGAATCAATGTTGCAAATGTCTGCTGATGTGACTTCCAGAGCAGAAGGCAGAGCAGTAGAAAAGCTCTGTTCCTCATGGTGCTGAGTTTTTACAGAAGGCACAGGGAGGTGGATGGAGGACAAGGATCTGAGAGATGAGGACATAGAGGAGGTCAGACAAATATAGAAGGAATAGGTTGTGAATGACCTGAGTAGTGTATATGAGTCACTTTAGGTGTGAAGAGGATGGCTAGAATAAGGAATTTGGTGGTTTGGTGAAGGTGGTCTGAGTTCTTTGACATACTGGGACTCTTCATCTGTTCATCAATGTGAATCAGCTGACTGAAGCAGAGAAAAGTGGCGTTTCATTTTGACTTTGCAACGACGACAACACATTTCTAATGTAAAGTGTTGCAAATTTGCTGGAAGTATATGAAATGCGTATACGGTTAAAGAATGCAGAAAGAATGTAAACACTGGAGCTCAAGCTCCTGTGTTAAAGCGACCTAATTTCTGCTCATTTATCTGTAGTGGAGAGTCATTGGTGAAACAGTTAAAAATACGCCCAAGTCTGAGGAAATTAGAGGGCAATCTGGTTGAGGACAAGAAGGCACCCAGACATCATTAGCCAGAAGTGGATTTTAGAATTGTAGTAAGTGAATGAATAGTAACTGTTATTGTCTCCGGTGCAAAATAAAGTTTCTTTGTGCAAGATGAGCTTAAAATGAGGCAAAAAACTGGAATTGTTTAAATCTTTTCAAAATTAATATAAACAGAAGTTTTCAGATATTTTAAGTTGTGAACTCTTTTACTCTGGAGCTTTCACTCTGGATCGTGTAGGAAGCTATTGTGTGTCAAAGGGCGTAATGATTTTGAATTGAAGCCAACCAATATGCCAGATTTCCGAGGTTTCTCTCTCCGTGGACTTGGCATTCAAGCTGCTGCGGCACACTATGGTATGTTGGGGGTAATGTGCTGCTCCCAGACTGCTAGAATCACACTAAAGCCTGTGTGATGCAGGATTAGCGTGTGCTCAGACCTGATATCCACCAGAAGGGGCGAGCACAAAAACTGAACATAAAGGAGAGGGAAAAGATGAAAAACAGGAGAAATTTCATAGATTCAGTCATGTGCAGGAGGTGGTGTTTGGTTGGAGAGCAAATAAACAAAATCAGAATGCTTTTGCCTTTGAAACATTAGAACCTTACATTCATTCAAAGCAACTGCATAAACAGAATGTGCTACTGAAGGTGGATGAATGAACTGTGGGAAAAAAATGCACTTTGACACAAAGCTTTCACCTGTTTTGGATTAAAATGAGTCTTTAACCCTTTAACTGCCCAACTAAGACAAAATCAATAAAAATTGGGTTTTATTCTGCTTATTGCTTTGGGGTAGTAATACTCACAATTTTTTTAACAATATGTTTTCAAAATGTGGGCTACATTTGGTTGAGCAGGCAAGTAAAGACCCACTGCAATGAAAATCATGTTTTTGGCATTTATAACATGCGTTCTTGTAGCTTTTTTTATGATAGAGGACAAATATAAAAGACATATCATATATAAAACGAGATTAAAACTGTGTTTTTGAGTATTTTGTGATATAATCCATTTTCTAAACCCTTTTTGTCCCTTTTGGGGTCACGGGGCCCCTGGAGCATAACCTGGCCACCGATACACACTTGCATTCACACCTAAGGACAATTTAGAATAACCAATTTATCTGTGAAGCATGTTTTTGGATGGGGGGAGAAGGCTGGAGTCCCCAGAGAAAACCCACGCATGCACAGGGAGAACATGCCAACTCCACAAAGAAAGATACCCCATTGATGATGCTGTTTCAGTTCCCCCAGCCGGGGGGAGCAAGAGCGCTAACCACTGCGTCAACGTGCAGCCCTGTTAATTTAATTTGCTATGAAAACAGAAGCAGATGAAAGAATGATGTTTGGAAAAACCTTGTAGGTGTGATGTAGAAACTACTACGGCAGTGTAAGGACGAACCTGAGGCAGGTGGATCCATGAACAAATGTTTTACTTTACAAGGGCAAGATATGGCAAGGTCATAATCCAGGCAAGGGTCAACAAAAGGAGCAAGGCAGGAGGCGACAGGACAGGCAAAGTTCAAAAATCAGGCAAACAGGAACATGGGCCACTTAGACTGAAGTCACTAGTAGGTTCAAGACTACGCACGGAACAGAGAGGTGAGCAGGCATATATGCAGTGGTGGTGATGAGCTAATAAGAAGCAGCTGGTACAGACAAGATGGCTGGGTTCCAATGCATGCTGGGAGTTGGATTGTTCAGAGAACACACTGTTAGTATTCTGGCGATGGCTCCTACTGGTGGTCGGAGAGGGAACCTAACGACCGGATGCTGACAGTTTTTGTTGAAACGATAACATTCGGTTGGAGTCATGGGGGGGCTATAAGCTAACAGGTTAAAGAGACGATGGGACATGGGAACACGCTCACTTCCTGCTTCTCTTCTCCCCCCCAACTTAGAAGTTAATTTCTGATGAACTCCTTCTGCTCTGGAAACTATATACTAGAAAATGACTCAGGTTTTTAGATTTTGGAAAACAAATGGCATAATCATAATTAAAAGGCCACTGAGAACACATTGACAATAGATCAAAAGATGATGACATTAAACGATGGTGCTTTTTTTTCAGATGCCTGTGCACTTTTTTTGTTACTTCATAGCTTGTTCTTTTAGTCATTGTAACATCTCATTGCTGGCACTAATACATTGTAAGCAGTATTAATGAGCTTTGCAAGCAAACCAACACATATTGGACAGTCACAAAAAAAACCAAACAATTACCAGTAGATACTGAGAAAAGAGATGGTAAAACGATGGGATCTCCTCCAGGAAAACAGTTTTCAATCATTGCAGACAGTCCAACCCAGTGGAATACACTCACATACTGCTTTATTGAGGAAAAAAGGTGAAATTCATAGGAGTTCAAGAACAAATCTAAAACCATTTCCTTAAAGTCTCTGTCATCTGTTAATTATCAAGATGGACTTATGAGATGGTTGGTTACTGCTTTCAATTGCTTTGGATCTACAGTCGTTCTCACGCAGAGATTATGAGATCACTGAACAGTATGACAGTCACAATGATTGATAGTGTTTGTATTTCTTAAGTCCATTTCCTACCAGTGGTACGGGTGCTGTGTGTGAAGAGTAGAGTCAGTGTGATGGCTGCAGTTTAAATGTCTTTTTTTCTGTGTTAAATGGAAGCTCATACTTGAACATGGAACATAATCACCCAGAGTGATGCCTTTGTTTAGCAGGAATCCTCTTTGATGCTTTCTTTTTCACTTCTCACTCTCTGCATGTTTCCTCATGCCTCATTGCCCTCTGGTGGTCCATGACATGGTGACTAAGCAGCTGCTTCTCATCCCCGTATCCACCTGTGAGGTGATTGAAACAAGACCAAGCTCTTGTCAGAGCTTCGGCCACCATGTAATTGAATTTTTTCCCAGTTTCTTAAAGTGCAACAAAGCATAGACTAAAGTAAAGGCAAATATACTCCGTGCTTGGAGATAAATCCCATCCATAACTGTAAAACTAGAAGATGCCACATGGAATTTTATTTTGTCATTTATGTGCACACTGCTATCAGTCAAAATACTGCTGGAGCTTCTGTCCGGATTATTACTAGACAGACAGAGAGGGGCTTTGGAGTGTTAGTTATTGTTCTTACAAGTTCTTTTACATTATAGTATTTTAAACTTCTTTTAAAACGTCAATGTGTTTTCAAAACAGCCAAAACATTCGCCATGATGCGACAGACACACCAGGCATTTTACGCATGTTCAAGAATGTGCTAAGCACAGGTTATTGAACGCACATTTAACCCTTGGTGTTTACACTGAACAAGGAGGAAGGGAGTCAGAGGCTTAGTGCAAAATGTTGAAGTGGTACAAATGTCATGAATCTCTCTCCAGACTTTCACAACTCTATTCTGATTTACGGAAGATTTGGTGACATAGAATCCCAGTCGGGCCAAAGCCGCAGTTATGAATTTCTGCTTCTTGATCAATTTTCAAACGGTCAGTACTTCTGTGGGATATAAAGAGACTGTCATCCATTCGTCAGAACCAAATCCGAGTCCCTGATTGGTCAAAGTTTGACATGCTTAAACTTTTAATTTGCACTCAAATGTGGGTTTTGTACTAATAGTCTGAAAACGGTCACAGAAAGATGCAAAGCTATGCGTGAATATGAGAGTTTAGAATGTAGAAGCCTGAAATAAATGTTTACAAAGAATTTTCATTGAAAGTGGCCTCTTGAAGGTGCCTTGCTGAGGGTGATGTTAACGTAGTTTGACAGCAAAACATCATCAAAAGCAGCCTTAGCTGAAAACACCTAACTGCTTCACTGAACTATTTAGTTTTAGCCAAAATCAAAAAACCTGTCATTTTCAAGAACATAGTTTCTGACTGAGCAGAAGGAGTTCATCAGCTCTGCATGAGTTGTAGGTGGGACTGTTGGCGCAGAGCAAGCCCACCCCCCACTTCCCCTCACCATTCCTTCAAGCTCAGAGCAGGGAGCTGTGGCCTGCCCAGTGTATTTTCTGTCACAAGATTTTTTTAAATAGATTTTTTTGAATAAGGAAATACAAGTTTAAGCTTTGTTTTCTTTATATATGTCCTCCATCATCTGAAAAATGCCACAAGAACATGGTAAAAAGACAATTTTCATTAGAGTGGGTCTTTGAGAACTGCAGCTAAAGTGCCTTTCCAGAACTCCACCTGATTCCTGGTGACAATTAGTAACTGCTTCTTGCCATGTTGTAGCTTCACGTCACCTTAAAGGTGACAAGTAGCTCATCAGACCTCCGACAACGCTCTTGGAAAGTCTGCTTGCCTGCTCTCATTTATCTAAGGGATTTCTTGTAGTGCATATATTTTGTTCTTTAAGCAATGAAGCATTAAATTGCTTTCCATCGGGAGTAACTCGTGTGCCGGGGTTGCTAAAGCTGTGGCTGGTTTCCAATGAGAAAGTTTAGCAGCGAGGCCAACATTGTAATTAGGGTCACCCAGCTCTGGAGCTGCTGGAGGGCCGAAGGGTCGTCACGGTTGCACATTGTACTTGAAAGTCAGCACTTAGCCGGAGAAGGGTATTGCGTGGTGGGAACACATTTCAAAGGTCATTAATCAACCAAGATGGCATAAAACCAAGCTAATGTTTTTTTTGTTTGTTTTTTACTATGCATGTGTGTTCGTTAGGTGATTTTAAGATGTTTATGAACAAGTAAAATACATTTTTCTGTAGGACAAACTCCAGCATCTCAAAATACTATCTATTAGTTGGAAAAAACATTTGTGTAAATGTCAAATCTTTCATGATATTAAGTCATAGAAAAAGAAATTCCTTAAGGTACATGAACAAGTGTACAGCAATGTCGTTAAAAATAAAGCAAAACAAAAGTAAACTGAGGGGGGTGAGTAACTTTTTTGTAACATTACATTCTTGTAAACTTTAAGAAAAAATAACCTGTAAAGTAAGGTTTGTGTAACTTTTTCCAAGGTATTATGAGAAATAGAGGCAGCCATGGTGCGAGGTGGAGCGTTTGACCTGTGATTGCAGGGCAAGTTTGATTCCTGCTCTGCTTTCCTGTGTGTGTCCTTGGGCAAGTCAGTGAACCTGTCATTGCTCCCTGTAGTCTGGTTAGTGGCGGTGCATAGCAGCTCTGCTCATCAGTGTATACATGGACAAAGGTTGTATTTTGGTCTAAGAAGCAATGCATTAATACATGCTGTTTTCATTCATATTTGACAAAAAAAAAAAAGGTCACAAATGGATGAACTGAACGGCATTGGGCAAGTGCCTTATTAAATAAGATTTCTGTTCTGAAAAAGTCATGAGAAGGAAGCTTTAAATGTCATTTCACACACCAATGTAAATGCCTGTATTTAAAAGGAAAAATGCTAGAAAAAAAGCAGTCAGCTCCACCTCTTTGTTGTTAGCGGTCACCACCACAGTGCTGAAGGATGACCAAAAGGTAGATCAATCTGTCCTTGAATTGTACTATATATATTTAGCGTGTCTTTCTTTGATAACTTGCCGGCATTTGTGTTACTCTCACTGACGAGGGTTTTTCTCATCTGTCAATACCCATGGAAAGACAAACAGACAAGTCTGAAAAAAAGGCAACATTTTAAACAAATCTCCAATTTCTGGGCCTACATTGGATTTTCGTGAACTTTTCTGTATTGACATATTGTTTTCTCTGCACTATAAGATGCACTAAAAGCTTTAGAAAAACAAACAAACATAGAATAACAAGGGATCAAATTAGAGATTGCTTGAAAGGAAATGGGTAGAAGCGAATTAATATAATCTCATCCCGGCTCTACCTTGCCATTTTCTTTACCTAAATTTATCATTATCTTGTTCATAACTTACCATCAGATATTTATACTGTACCAGGACAGATTCAGGTATTTAAGAATCCTTAAGTTTCAACAAATCACATGTAAGTAGACAACACAGCATTAATCATAGCATACACAGATAAATCAGAAATCAAAATAAAAAAAAGTGCAGATTATTTTTTATAAAAAATCATTAGTATAAATCACATTTTGGGAAACCAACTGGTGTTATGAATAGAGATCAATCTATTTAACTTTCTTCAATAATTGATTTAGTAATTTTTTTTGTTATCATATGGTAATGCTGTGAAATAAAAAGTAAAGACAGAAAATCATTTTAAAAACTAAAATACAATAATTGAAAATGGGACTCAAATTTAGCTAAGTCGGCATTAATTCAATCTAAAATAGTCAGAAATTCACATGTGCCCACGTTGCAGGTCTGTTGGTCTGAATTAGGATGTTCACAAGGTTTTTTACTTTTAGATTCACTCACAGCATGTCAGGAGGTCCTGATGAAGATTTGTTGCAGCACGACAATGAAGCACGGTGATAAACTCTGACGGTCCTGTCAGAGTCAAATAGCCCAATATTACAACAAAAATGTCTCAGTGGGCTTCCTTGGACCCTCATTCTTGAAAAAGGAAAAAGTCATTTAAATCGGATCATTCCAAATGAACCAATATTGAGTAAGAATAGGATTGGCAATCACAAATTTCATTAATCGTTAAAGTCCCATCCATTGTCACGCTTCTAGGTGTGTGAAATTTGTTCTCCACATTTGATCTATCCCCTGGGGGAGCGGTGAGCTGCAGTCACAGCCACGCTTTGGACACCATTTGGCGGTTTAACCCCCCAATCCAACCTCTTCATGTTGAGTGTCCCATTCCTGGAGTCTTTGATATGACTCGGCCTGGAATTGAACTGACGATCTTCCAGGCTCAGGGTGGACACTCAACCACAAGACCACTGACCTGGGTCACCTTTAGAATGTAGAACAGAGCAAAGGTTCTGATGCTGGTATGTGTTGGTTTTTATTTTCTGTCTAAGCACACTTAACCTTCTGCCACTCATACAGACTATGTGTTTTCATAGCGGTCACACTGATGAAGCAGAAATGAGCTTTAGCTGAACATCATCAAATGTTCTCTTTTCCTCTGAACCTTTGTTGAACTCCATCTGATCCGGGTCACCTTACAGCCAGAACCGCTGTTAACTTTAACAATGCTTTTGGGTCAGGTCAGTGGTGTGATTGGTAGGACACGTCTTTAGGTTCAGCTGATGATAGGTTTCATGGTGGGAAATATCTTTTCTGCTTGTGGTGATGGGGGTGGGGGTAAAAAAAAGGAACTGCATAGTGAGAGGAAAACAAGTCAGGTATTCGTCAAAAGCAAGTTCTATCAGTGGGTGCCTACCTGGCATTTAAACACAGCTGAAATGCACATGCATTACTGTGAACTGCTCTGGACCAGTCATGACACATGTTGTGCCTTATAATGTGACAAACAAAAGTCAGGAGACCATTCAGGTCAAGCAAGACCTGTTTTCACTTCTTATGCTAGTCATTTGCACAAGACAGTTCAGGTGTTGTTTAGTGTTGATGGTCGACACCACACTTTTAAGACTCCGATTACTTTTTGCATAAAATATTCAGTATTTTTATTTTTTTTATTAATATATTTAGTATTTCAACAATTACCAATAGTGATTACTGGTTATTTCTTAACAGTGATTTTATTTCTCAAGCATAATACTTATTATCCTACAAACAAATACCATTAACTGGTCACGTTACAACTTTAATGTGCAAGGTTTAAAATACAACACCAATCTTCTTAAAATCATAAATGGCATTTTGTGTTTGCAAAGGTCGACATGCACAGCTCCTCTGGTCATGTGACTGATGGAGCAGTTTAGTATGCTGTGGGCTGGGGGGAGTTCCAGCACAAAACACTGGAGTAACTCATTTAGTTACCAAAATAACTGTAAAGGACACATGCACTTTTATTTCTAATTTAATCATTACTAATTGGTACTTTGATAGAGTCAAGAAGACCTGGCTGCAGACATCAACATTCAGAACTGGTGCCCTCGATCAGAACTGGAAGTACCACCATATTGCTTGAAAAGACTTTATTTTAAACTGGCAACCCTAACAGTTATGTTTTTTTCCCTGTTTTAAGCTTTAATAAATGTTTTCTACATTTCTGAAGACTTTTGGGTTTGTCTGCAGCCGAGTCATTCACAATAGAGTACTCGATACCAAAATTGGTGATGTAGCTGTATTATGATGCATTGGTATTGATACTCTCATCACTAACTTTCAGTTGCAATGTGTTGCTTTAAAAAATTGAATATGAAATTTGGTTTATGTTATGTGCATATTTTGTCATATAAAAAAAAAATATTAGTTGACTAGAGATATATTTCACTTGAGTATTTCACATACCAAGACTAATGGTTTGTATTGCCAAGCACCAGGGATGCAGGTTTTTTATTCTCCAATGCAGGAGTTGCAGTTGTGCTCATAAGTTTACGTACCCTTGAAGAAATGATGGATGTTTGCCTATTTTTAATAGAATATAAATGATAACACAGAAACTTTTGTCCCAGTCATTGTTAGGGCTTTGGTGAAGTCATTTACTGTCAAACATCAGTGTTAACTCTTTTGAAATCATAAAGACAACAGAAACTTCCCAAATAACTGTTGACTGAAGAGATGACATCCCCCGGTTCTTCATATCTTGGATTGCCTCCTCTTGTGTCAGTTCTAGTCTGAATGAGGTTCTTTACTTTCTCTAATGGTAATGCATTCCATTCTTCTTGGCAGAAATCCCGAAGCTCCTCTACATTCTTGCTTGAACTGTCCCTTTGAGATCTCCCAGAGAGCTCAATATTATTGAGGTCAGGAGACTGAGATGGTCACTCCAGAACCTTCGCCTTATTCCATTGGAACCAATGACAGTTGGCCTTGGTCTTGTGCTTTGGATCATTGTCATGTTGAAATGTCCAAGTGCGTCCCACATGCAGCCTCTGAGCTGAAGAGTGACCGTTTTCCTCCAGTATCTTCTGATAACGCGCTGCATTCATCTTGCCATCAGTTCTGACCAAGTTACCTTTGTAGCTCACACATCTCCAAACCATTAGCGTTTTGTTTCACAACACAAGTAGTGTCTTTTTTATTTTAGGCCTTGTTGACTCTTCTAAATGTAGTGTTTATGGTTTTGGCCAAAAGGTTCAGTTTTGGTTTCATCACTCCAAATGACTGGTCAGAAGTTTGGAGGCACACATCTCTGCTGTTTGGCTATTTTGTGGCATTTGCCCAAAAAAGGCTTTCTCCTGGTGACTCAAACATGCAGACCATTTTCCTTCAGATGCCCCCTTATTGGACATCTTGAAAAATCCACACCAACATTTTTCAGAGAGTTCTGGATCACAGCTGAAGTTTTTTGTGGGGTTTTCTTTACACCCTTGATCATTTTTCTGGCAGTGGTGGTAGAAATGTTTTTGACCGTGGTTTGGTTTCAACATAACCCCTCACTTTCCACTTCTTGATCAAAGTTTGAACACTTCTGACTGGTATTCTCAGTTCCTTGGTTATCTCCTTAAACCCCTGTAGATTTTTCTACAGCTCTTCCGCTTTCACCATGACTCAGGATCCAGGAATGTCAGTGCAGTACAGGATGAAAGATTTAAGGGTCTGTTGGGAACCCAAAAACTCCAAGATCTTTTGTGCAGACATTGATTACAGGCAAACGAGTCACAGGTGAGAATGGTTACCTTTAGCTTCCATTGAAACCCTTTTGTATCAGCTTGCATACATGTTCAGAACAAAGTTATCAGGGTTTGTCAACTGTTTCTGTTGTTGTTATAATTTAAAAAGAGTAGCCAGAATTTTTAGAAATGAATGGCTTCATCCAACCAGTATGTCAGAAGTCAGAGCTCTAGCTCCCCATCTGGTCACCAGCGGAAGCTGTCCCCAGAGTATTAACTCACAACACCTCCCAGCAGATGCCGTTCACCTGACTCCAATCTGATAATCACCGACCTGTCTCTTAAGCAGCACACAGAGCCTCGCTCAGCACGAAGTCTTGTTTGTGCCACCCTGCCTGCATTACCAAGCATTTCAGTCCTGACCTGATCATCTGTTCTCTGACTCTGCTTGTGCTCTAATTGCTTGGCGCCTTCCCTGACCTTTGCTTGGACTCTGACTACTCTAATCCCTCCTTGAATTATCCCATGCCTGTGATTGACCTCTGCCTGTCTGACCCCGAGTTGTCTTTTTTGGACTTTTAGCTGTGCTTGATTCCTGTTTGATTTAATGTACCTGCTGTAAGTAGAACCAGCAATCTTCCTGTTTGTGACACAGTAACTATGAATGGATAAAAAGCTGTTGTGTTTTCATTCATATTCTATGAAAAATGACCAAGAAAATCATCTTTTTTTTAAGGGTATATAGACTTATGAGCACAACTGTACATGTTGATTGTTGAAAGGGGGTGTGTGTGGGTGGAGGTGGGTGTGTGGGGGTGTGTGTGTGTGGTTTTTTTTTTTTCTGGGTTTTTATTTTTACCATAGAGTTTTAGCTTTTAGTGTTCTCTGAAAACGGCAACGTTTTTTCTAAACCTGCAGATATTTCAACATCTTGAAAGCATTTTTATTGTTAAATAAAAATAAATGTATTGTAGGAAAATGAATTTAAATATGTAGGTTAACTAAAAAACGAAATGTCACGTAAAGAAAAAAAATCACAGCAGGAAGAAAAATAAAACAAAAAAGCAAAAAGCAATTTGTTCAGGCAAAAAAAAAGAACTGATTCAATGAAAGGTATAAAGTTTACACAGGCTAAACAAGACTTATCGTGGATATTTACTTGCTGTCACTTTCACTTTAGTTATGCGTAAGATCTTTAAGTATTGCAACACTATTACTAACACCAACCAAAGTTTTAGCTTTGATCTGTTTGCTCAGCTGTTGGACAGGACAACTTTAGAAAAATAAATTAACAAAAAATCAGTCACTAAAGCTAGTATTTTCTAAATATAATCTTTAAACGTGAATGCACTGTTTGAACAACTTTATTGACAGCATCCTTGTAACAGTTTAGTGAGCGATGCAGCCATTTTAAGAACGTTGGATGGATTAGGGTTAGGATGGATCTTTATGACAGAGCAACTTGACATGCGTCAAGAATGAGTCGGATGTGGTAGGGAGAATCCAATAGTTCTCTTTCAGATGCAGATTATAAATAAAATGGATAAAAATTAAGTCATGGTTTTATTTTCTGTGGTCCAGTACTGACTGTTCCATAGATCGATACCTGTTCGCAGTCTGAGGGTTGAGAACCACTATTGTAGCGGATTCTTTCTACCTTCTGTCTTTTTCCTGTAATTTTTGAAGAGTCAAGTGATGACAGAAGCACTCTCGTTTTCAGTCATTTAGAACAGGTTTTTGTTTAGAGTAGAATGGGAAACAGATGCTTACCAAAATCACCTTATCCTGAAAGGCAGTCCTAAATGAAGCAGCACTGAGGAAATAGCTTTTCATTTAGCTTTTATTTTCACACAGCCACACACCCACACACATATGTCCTTGTAATATGTGGTGAGAATAATGGAGAGTTCTATGGTCTGGGGCTCAGACATTGCTTTTGCATTCTAAACACATTTATAATGTGGTCATTTGCGTTTCATCAGGCCTCCACAGGTCGGGATCTCCCACACTTTGTCAAGACTAGGATTTCTACGAGAAGACGCTAGAATGAAACTGCTTTTGGCTATGTTGTTTTCCCCTTCATGCTGTGCAGGAATAAAGCAAAGCTTGATATTTACAAGACAAGCTTGAAATGTTTGAGTTTTAGCTGGGAGCACGCATGTGGCAGGCACCCTGGGGTGACTGTAGATGCACAAGTTTCCAGTGCAGAATCATCAGCTTGAGAAACGTCACATGCTGGATGTGACAGACGCTGCTTAGTAGCAGAGGTAGTGGTCACATTAAGCGCTGAGTGCTGCAAATGAGAGACATGTTATTTATCTCCTTCATTTTTAATGAAGAGTCACCTTGGTAAGTGACTGTACATTAGCTGTAATAAACCAGAGCTGACTTCAGTGGATTTTGTAAGGGAATATGGAGCTGAGCTGCTTGGGAATCACTATTTCAAACCCACGTTGTTGGAGGGTTTAAAAGGTGCCTGCTCTGTGTGGAGAAAGTGTTTGCTCACTTCATTCAAACAGATCCTTTTATAACTCTGGACAGGTTCATTGCCCCCCCCGCGAGGCGTCCGGTATCGATGTGGGGAGAACAAAAATGACTGTAAGCTCTGACCCTTTGGTTGGCAGAGCCAGCATTAAAGTTGCTGAGCAAGCTTTTCACATTCAGCTGGCTTTTATTGTAGCTCTCAGCAGAAGTAATTCAAGCACGCCCTTACATGAAACGCACTGGCTAAACACCCAAACACAGGCTTCCTTTGAGATGCCGGCTTTGGAAATGATGAGTGTCACAAGTGGATGCCTTGTAGAATTTTAAAATATTAAGGAAGAACCGTTTATTTCCAACCAGCTCACAAATGTGGCTCTGATGGGGGAAGTCAGCTGCTGACTGGATAAAGAAAGCCCAGCCAATTCCTGGAAAGTGTATCTGGCACCCCTGAGGTTGCTTCTGAACTCTTTAATTTTTCTGACTGCTTACTCCACAGCTGGAGGTTTGTGGCCGCCTCTGAAGTTTCAGCACATTTCATGTCTTTGGTTTCTCTTTTCAGAGACAAGTGGCAGGGAACTGGGAGCCTCTGTGCTCCTGTTGTCTGTGGTCAATGCTTATAACAAGGGGGAGCTTATTAAATCTGGGCTCAACGACGCTGCTTTCAGCCCTGCTGAGTCACAGGGCACCTCGGAGGTAAACTCAAGTAGATAAACAAGGCAGAAGTCAAGAGCTGGTGGGTGGGTGAAAGATGCGACTGCGACATGGTATATTACAGGACACCCCCCTCTCCCCCAAGGAAAAAAAGGGTTTTGGTGTTTCTAACATTAATATGTGGCATTTTCTGGTGATGAAAGACAAATTTAAAGAAAATAAGGATTAAAATAGCATTTCTAAATATGTATTTGTTTAAACCATTGAGAATCAGGAGCAGATGAAAAAAAGAAGTTTGAAAAAGATAGTATATGTAATGCAGAATAGAAAATACAACAAGCCACCTGCTCCGAGGTCTTAGCAATGAGGAGGGGAAGGCGGGGCGGGGTTGGTCGCGCCCTAACGGTCCCACCCACAACTCTGAGGTGAATTTCTACTGAACTTCTGCTGCTCTGCAGAAACTGTCCTATAAATGACACAGGTTTTCTTTTAGTTTGGCTAAAAACAGAATCATTATCATCATTGAAAGACCACTGGAAATGCTTTGAAAAGAAGATGATTGGAGTGGGACTTTAAGATAACAAGATGCACGTGTGTAGAAAATATTCAGGTCTTCTGAGGGTAGCATAGCTGAAAAAAGTTGGACCTCATTGCTTGAGGGTGCAGTTCAGACAAATACAATACAGTTGAGGTAGGGGCATCTCAACACATGAAGGGAATCTTTTCAGAGATGGCAAAGAATGGTGGAAAACTGTACATCACAGATGTATGATCATTGAAAAAAGAGAATAAATTGAAGTGACAAAATTCCAGGGGACCTTCAAGGCACTGATTTCCAGGGAGTAAAGTGATTTTAAATGTGTCCAGGGATCTAGGCTCCCTTTGTCTTTCCTTTTCTTTTGTCACACAGCTTTCTGCTTCCAAAAGCATCTGCGATGCCTCCAGCAGGTGTGTTTAAATGTAGCTGTGCCAGTGTAGCTGCTGGAACAATAAGCTCTTGTCTCGATGGACAGCGGAGACACACCTCAACCATCTGTTCTCTTCTGACAAATGCTGTTAATCAGCACTTTGGTTGTTTTGAAGCTCTCAAAAAGTCATTTATCTGCATGAATACTGGCGGAGAATCACTGTGAAGATGGCGATCTGTGTTGATATTTTGGGGAAAACTAGATGAAATCAGTTATTGCTTCTTGGTCTATTTAGTTTAAATGATGACAAAAATGATGTCTAAAACCTAGTTTTACATATGAAACCTATGGGTTAGAGACTGTATTCTTTGCTTCGGTGTTGCTCCTATGAAAATAAACTGCAGTCATCTCCTCATTTTGAGGCTCACAGTAAAAAAAAATCCAAGGTGAGGTGAGATTAAAAATCCTATCAAAGCCAGCCAATAGGTATAGTGAGTCAGGGAAGATGGCAAAGATAGAAGATGAATCGTGATATGGAGTTCAGCCCCGTGGTTATCATATAGAGTACAGATTACAGCAATCAAGGAGACAGTGCTTCAGCAAAGCGTCTCTGCAAATCAAAGCCAGGGCTCCTTCTTCATCTGATCACGCTCTACATGGAGTGAAATGACTTTGAATCAAAATTCTACTGTTTTGCTGATGTTAATTTAGAAGATGTTTCTCCAACATTACAAAGCAGCTCTTTATAGTCACAAAAAAATTAAACACTATTGCCTTTTTCAAACTTTTTCTGAAGCCTGTCAAAGGACATGCTCCCAGTTCCTTTGTTGTGTTTGGTTAAAACATTTTTTTCTGGTGAGTTTTATGAATTAAAGTATTTATTTGAATTTAATTCCTTCTTTTGTCTGCTTCATTTGTGGCTGATTTTGTTACAGAAACTTCTCTTGTGTTTTATTAAGTATCACATTTTTTAATTGAGCAAACAAACAAAAAAGAGTTACACTCTAATTAAAAAAAGTAGTATTAAAAAAATGGATCAAATAAACCAAATCGCTTATATACAAACTTTTGTTGGTTACGGTTCAGTGAAGCAAGTTAAACTCAATAAACTGATAACTATTCCAACTGTTTGAATATCAGACTGTTCAGAATTATGTCATTATTCAATCTTATTTTATGTAATATAAGATGCCCTGAAAAGCCCTCATTTTTATGTATATTAACAATCCTTATTATCCGGAGCATCTCATATATGGATTCATTCTAGTCGTGCTGTTTCAAACAAGATGTTTCTGTGAACGCTAGTATTGTCAGGAGTCAGCGCTCTGTATCCCGCTCTGGTCACCGGCGGGAGCCAGAGTGCTGACAGGACTTCATTACCCATCAACCCCAGCGCACAGTGTCTGGATGCCTCCCAGCACTCATCAGTCAATCAGCCACAAGGACACTTAAGCCTTAAGCACCGTTCAGGACCAAACTCAGTGTGAAGTATCATTTGTGCCTTCATACTGAGCGGTCATTCCTGATCTGATCACCCATTACCTGACCCTGCTTTGTACTTGACTAGGCCTCTTTGCCGCTTGTCCCAACCTTTTCCTGGGTTCTGATTTAGCTTCCTGGATTTCTATCTGAGCTTTGCTTCTGTCTGCCTGTCACTTTATGATCTGCTGCAAGTGGAACCCGCTGTTTGCCTGTTTGTGACAAACATGGCTAACATGTAGTGATGACAGACTGCTTTTTTTCCATGCTAATAACAAGGATGGGAGTTAGCATTTTCACAGTAACGTTTGTTTAGTCTGTTTTTACATGTTGCAAACAAAGTTAGGAGTTACAGGTGTAGTGAAAACGCTAACTCTTCTAACGCGTCTAACGTGTAGCATAACAAGTTTAGAGTTACTGTGAATTAAGTTAATAAAGTCTGACTGACTGACAGACTTACAGTATCTCTGACTCTTTAGTATCGCTTAATGGGCTTTAAAGTTTGGTGAACTTAAACGACATAAGTTCAAAAATACAATGAACCAGTGTGCCTGTCACACAAATAGTTAAAATCATTGCATATTGTCTGATTTTTCAGGATAAGACTTAATGTCTGCTTCATTCAACCTCAGACTTTCAACCATTGATATTTAAGAGCTTTTTTCCAAGGGAGCCCTGGACAAGTCTGCTGCACTCTGTGATGTAGATGTAGGTTTTCCAATGGAAGGCTGATGTGTGGAAGATCCACAATAGTGATAAAACTGCACATCTTTGTAAATAATTGAACAATGTAAACTTTTCAATTGTTTCCCATCTAAATTGATCCTCAACCTACCTTCGAATATTTGTTCTGACATCCCTGTGATTGAGTTAGAGACAGTTTGTCTCGCCATAAAACAGACAAAAGCTTTTCCTTCATCACATGACCATAGCAGAGGGCAGTGAACAACAATAAAACTCCCTCGGGTGAAATTGAGAATTTACTGCAGTGTTAGGCATGTAAAACTGCCACTGCCAACTTTTGTTGTCGTTTTTACATCCCCCTGTGTTGAGAAAGATTTTTCTGGAGGAATTTATGAGGGTGTCGGTGGAGTCACCTACTATTCCTCAGATCTGACAGAATAGGAAAACAACAAAATAATAAAACAATCAAGACCAATACTTCAGCAGTTTGGAAATCTGTATAAATCCCTTTTCTTTATGTTGGATTAGCAAGGTGGGAGCATTTTTTTTTTCCCTTTGAATGCCTCTTCCTTTCATATCTAAGGATCGCTTTGCAAAGAGAAGATTAACTGCACGCATTAATCCAGGAGTCAGAGCAATCTTGTAATCCACTCAGTATGCTAATTGCCTGTTCTTTCTCCAGCAAAGGGGTTTACCGGCCATTAAATGGCAGTGAGCAGTTGACAAAGGATAGCCAGCATGCTCCCCACCCACTCTCCCTTCTCCATATTTCTTCCTTTGACAGGCTACTCCACACCCACACACCACTCCTCTAAAGAAGTAAGCATAATTAAAAAAGTATGCCTCATAAAAGTTATTTATAAAGCAGCAAGAAGGCAGGAGGAATAGGAGATGCATAATAATACAAGTGCTTGTGAAACTGAGATCTGTTTATGAACACAGTGGGATGAGTTCTTTTGACCCAGTCAGGGTTGATTGATAGGGGTCTTGAAAAAAGCTGATTCTGTGAAATATTTCATTTGGCAATAACATTGATTTCAAATGCAGCTAGAACATTTTTTAATGATCTTTATTCAAACGTGAAGTTCAGCCCCCCCCCACTTTTGTTTTCCACTTGGTGTGGCAGCACACCAGCTCTGCACCAAAACAACAAGATGTCATGAGAACCATCTTGTGGTAGATGCTCACTCATTAGCCTTGCAGTTGTTGTTGTTACAGAGCTAAATGATACACATAATACTCAATTTTAACAAGGAATGGGTGCCAAAACTTTGTGCCAAGAGGCTACCAGTACCACGGCATACGGAACTACGAATACCGTACAAAAACACAGATTTCAGTGCTGTGTTTCAGTCCTGTCAGTCACATGCATACTACTTAGTTTTGCTGTACAATTCTAGCAAGTCATTTTTACCTTTTCAGTGATTGCAGGCGGGCTCATGTAAGAACAGACAAAGCCGTGAAGATGTGTGGAGCTTCATCACACTTAATGTTTTTGAAAAACTATAGACATTGTTTTTCATTTTTGAATGCCAGGTTCGAGCAACATTTAAGCACCTTGACTATTTTAAAACTACCAGTTTAGCACGGGTCCCGGATAAAATCCAAACGGTACCCATCTCTAATTTTTAACTGAAACTGACATATTGGTGGAGATTGACTGTCTTTTTGGTAGTTGAATCCAGCAGCCTTTTGTAAAATTCATAACGAACATTAAAGTCCTGTTGGAAATACACAACACTTTATTTATACGTGATTTTGCAATCATACTTATTGAACCCTATTGGTTAAAACACCTTTAAACTTTGTGTTTTTTATACAGAAAATCATTTTGGTGTGGAAACCAGACAATGCTGAGTGTTGAAAATGTTTTTCTAAATAAAAGCACTCTGCATTTGCTTCGGCAAAAGCAAATTGCATGTGAGATACTCATGCATTTCTTAATGTTCTGATCATTAAATAAAATGTTTCTTAGACAAATGATGAAAAGTGTATTAGTGTCAGACAACATTTTTTAAAAGTTATAGTCAAAAGTCATGTTAAAAAAATATACTGTTTGAAGACATGTGTATCATAATACATATAGTATTGCCAGACTATTGCCAATACACATGTCTAGTGTTTAAGATGTCCAGTTCTGTTTTCTTGAAGTTGTTTTTCGACATCTGGTTGTGGTGCTAGTAAATAATGAAAGAAAGTCGAAGTGTCTCCGTCTTAATTCTACTCAAGCAAAACCCTCACCAGCAAGGAAAAGTGCAGTTCTTCTGCTGCTTGCACATTTTCCCCGGTGGCCTTTGCGGCTTTAGCTTGATGGATGTCGTTTCACATCCAGTCTCTCACTACAGTGATAAAAAAGCCGTGCCAAACGCATTCACTGGCAATGCGAGCAGATAAAGGTAGTTGCCGATAATTAGAAGATTTGTGCTTTGCTTCATTTATGGTGCCAACTGCCAATGAACAGGGCTTTGACGGATGACTCAGACAAGAGAATTCGGCATGAAGCCTGACTGCAAATGTTTCTGGTAATGACCAGTGTGTTTTTTTAGATGCAGCTAATGAGCATGGCCATTAGGCATAAATGACATTTTAAAAACCAGGGGAGTAAGAAAATGAAGAAGTATCCCACATAGACTGCCTGTCAGCAGCAAATATGGCAAGAGCATCTGGAGGTTGCAGCCGCCAGTTCACTGGTTGACCTCCCCTCAGACTGTGGAGGCTGTCAGTCTGCTGCTAACTGTGAGGATAAAGAAAAGGAACACAAAAACTGTCGGGACCATATAGATCAACATCCCCTTGCCAACTCAACGTGCGTTTGACAGATAATCACTTTTTAGAGAATTAGTTTAGTATTCTGATAAGTCTGTTTGCCACTGTGGATGCAGAAAAACAGAGACGAATCATTTTATTCTGGACCCTGGTGATGGTCGCTTTGCAGAACAGCTGGACTTTTAGGAGCATCGGGAATCGAAACCACGCCATACATGCACACAGACCATTTCTTTCTGCAATAAAGCACCAGAAGTGTCAGGTTAACAAGCAGTTCTAGAGTTATTGACTGGAAGCGACAACTTGACTGAGTCAGTGTGACGTCACCCTTAGAAAATGAATTACTTCCTGCTCCAATGAAATGAAGTCAATTCAGTTGCTATTTTTTCCTAAAACACACATCCCATGTTGTGTTTTGTGAAAATTGTCAGGAAGCAATGATTGGTCCAAGTTGGTCCGATTTAATATTTTTATGGCAACCCCTCTCGCCAGTCAGGAGGGAGCTTGTTGGAAGGCCACACCCCTACCACTAACAAGTGTCTGGAGCGCAATAACGGGCAAACAGCGTGATTTATCTTGAATTTATTTCAGCGATTAGAGTACGCAACTACATAGGAAAATTACTATCCAGTAAAATTACTATTTTAACACTGGAAATTATGAAAACTTACTGAAGAAGTTTGGAAAGACCAAACTTCACACACAGACACAGAGAAACAGAGAGAGAGGCAGAGAGAGCGGACAACTAGATAGAAAAAAAAAGCAAGAAACTGGAAAAACATGTCTTATATTTCATATCTTGCAGCACTCCAGAATGACATTCCCCCATTTTTATGTTTATTTTATGTTTTTATTATTTTTTTGCCTTTGTATTGCCTGCCTGTGCCTCTGTCTAGTGGCTGAACATATCCCATTCCTCCTCTGCTTTTCATGTACCTGCACGTTCACAGATGCATGCAAGTGTGTGAGCAAGATGTTCTTCACCTTAAGAATAAACACTGGAGGTGATTCCGTTGCTTGAAAAGTATTAACACCACTCAGAAGTTCATTGACGTTATCACGGACAGTTGCAAGCAAAACCAGCCAACATTAGTATGAACTAGACCACGTGATTCTGGATATGATTCATGTAATGACAGATCGCTTTGAAGTACAAACCGACTCTAACAGCTGTTTAAATTGTTCCCGCGTTTCTTGTGGGGATACGTTCCATATAAGGTAAAGGTGAAATCCAGGAAGACACAGACAGTCAGCTCAAAGGTAATCTTTAAACTGCCACACACAACAAAATAACCCCCTAAATAGGTCATCTATAAACCGCCAAACTTGCCAAAATTATGTCCACCTGCACAAAGTCATTTTTGCCTGAAAAGTCAAAACTGCTCAGCTGCCATGCAAATAAACTGTAAAACAACAAGACTGTAAACGATGGACTGCAACATAGCAAAGAAATGCTCTTTTTCTCAATACAAGTCTATGGGATTTTGACTTCTTGAAACAAGTGGGTACTTTCTGTTTGGAACGCTGGGGGGGGGGGGGGGGGGGGGGGGGGGGGGGGGGGGGGGGGGGGGGGGGGGGGGGGGGGGGGGGGGCACTCGGTCCTGTTCTCATAAACAGTCAATAAGTTGGATGCAAGAGTGAAGATCAACATCCTGTGAAGTTTGACTAGAGGCTATAATTATAAAGAAACGGTTAACTAAAATAAAATGTCCTTTTTGTTGTCTTTTGCATATGACAGAACTTGAAAAATCAGTCTTTCAGTTGCAAACATTAGCAACAACATGAACATGGGAACTCCTTACAAGACTCTCTTGTCTTTTATTACCATGTTTTAGTTTAGTTATCTCACGTCAGCATTTTTCAAGATAAAGTTTTGCTTTGTTTGCTTTACAAACAGGAGGTAAATGATTGCATATGAATTATGAATGTATGAATGTCTAAGCAGAGGGTTTGCTGCATGGCTTCTGTGTGTTCGACTTGTTTGCTCAAGAGCTTGGAAATTAATTACCAAAATAAATAAGCTGTGGACATGACAGGACTGAACACTGCAAGTGTTGTTTGAAGACATTTTTTTATTCCTGATGCTTTGTTTTGACATCCTGGTAAGCGGATGCTTTCCAGGAGAGGATGACCTGCGGAGAACCTCAATACCTGCCTGTTTCTCTGAATGTGTGGGAGTGAGTCCCTGATGAAATGTTCAGGTGAGGATGGGTGGTTGTTTTCTCGGTTTAGAGTTTTCCTGGGACGACTGAAGGTCGCAGCAAAACAGCGTCAGCACCTCAATGCTAGTAGTGAAACAACTCATAATACTACAGCAAAGCAAATTCAACGTTTCGCTGTAGGATTATGAGTTGTTTCACTACTAGCATTGAGGTGCTGTCGCAAAACAGCGTCAGCACCTCAATGCTAGTAGTGAAACAACTCATAATCCTACAGCAAAGCAAATTCAACGTTTCTGTGGCATTTAAATCTGTTGGTTAAACAAGAAAAAAAATCAAGTATTAATTTATAAATATTCATTAGTCATGGCAAAACACCAGAGCTTCATTGTAAGAAAAGTCACTTTTATTAGTCATCTTTCCAAACACGTTCCCAAAGAGCTTGAGAAACATAAAACTTATGTTGATTATGAAATACATCATTTTATCCTCTGAGTGAACAAAGACTAATTTTCTGCAATTTCAGTTGATGTTCCTGTGCCGTTATTTCAGAGTGAGCGTTAACCAGTGCTTGGTCATTGCTTTTGTTGCTCCTGTTATCTGATTGCCTGATTTGCTATTATCTAACTTAATATTTTCTGGTTTAGTATTCAAAAATTCTAAGTAGCATCTTTAGCATTAAAGTGAGTAAACTACTTGTAAACCATTTGGTGTCTAAGCAGCCTGTGACAGTTGCTCCTCCTTAACTCAACACCGCTAGCCTTAGCTTAGCGTTTAGCATGGCCTCTCCCTGTATTACTTCACCCCACTGTCCTGCTCCACGTGCCATATGTGCAGCAAAGATCCTGCCTCCACATCTGGCCGCTCTTGTGTTGGCTCGCCTCCCCACTGCTGCTGGAGGTAATGTGTTGCAGAGTGAACTGTAATGTTCAGGAGCTTTGGAATATGATGATCGGTGTGTGGACTATCCTTTCCGCTCATTGTCTGTCCTCCTACAATGACCAAGTGTAAATCAGACATGCAAAATTCATAAAACTGCTCTGAGGTTGAAGGATGGAAAGAAAGCTGTAACTTGGGGAAAACAATCTACTCCTGTAAAGCTCTTATTGTAGGCAGGGCCACAAAAACCAACCAAGTGAGAAGAGCGTTGTTCAATGAGGTCATCTCCTTGCAGCTTTTGATCCTCCTTTCTTCATCTCTGAGGCAAGTGGCATATAAGAGGACCCATCTTTGAACAGTTTTGAGCCCCCCAAATTACAAACAAACTAAAGGCAGGGGATCGATGGAGTGCGTCTCACAGAATGATGAACTGGCACTTCAGAGAGGGAAAATCAATACGGTCTTCTCTTCCCTTTCTCTGCCTCTCAGTGGCTCTGAAATCTCCTCACAGCCTTTCTACTGCCGTGTTAAAGTGTGCATATTTCTCGGAGCATGGCTTCTTTCTGTGATTTAACGCTCCTTTGTTTCTTATTTCTTTGTAGCCCAGAAGACCCTTGCCAATATGATGTGTAAGCACACCCAACAATAATGGCCCACAAGACACACAGTGGACGTAAGTGCTTCTCATCTGATTTACTGTCCTTGCTCTCCTCCAACCCTTTGAGCCAGCCTCTTGATCCGCACAACAGTGTTCTTTAAATCACGGCAGTAAGCTGAAGTGTAGCTGCCAACATGAAATAATACTTTTCATCTATAGACCATAAAATAGTAATTTTTATATGTTTTATTTCTATTTTTGCACTGTTTGTGTGAATTGTCAAAGAGGCAAAATGGTGTTCACGACTGAAGAAAGTGTTATACATACATACATTACATATAAAATAATTTGTGTATTTCAAAGTAAAACACTTATTCTCTTTATTTTTATAAAGTTTCACTTAATGATTATTCCGTTGTAAAAATAAAGCAATAATAATAATTGAAAGTTTAGTCTTATTTCAAGTTTTATATCATTACACAAATGTAAGATTATTTTAATAAAAGACACTTCTGATCTCTGAACTTTTTTATGAAAACATGCATTTCTGTAAAGAATTGTCTTTATAAACAAACATTACTCAGCAAAACTGGGAAATATTAAAAATTGACCAGTATGCAGTGTTTATTCTTTGTTTGTGGGTCAGTCCCAACAATAATATTGGGTACAAAACAGTAAAGTCTGTGGGTGACCTGCTGGGTGCTCACATGGGTGTGATTCACTTTGTCACTTACAGTCTGTTTTTTAGGATATATTCTTTAAATGATTTTAGATTTAACTTTTTATAGAAGCATATTGCATTCAATTAAAAAAAGACCATACTTTTTCTCCAAAATGTCATGCAAAGAAAAATCATTCATTTATTTTAAAGGATGTGCAACGTTTTGTCTTATTGTGTGTGTTCCTACGAATCAGTGTTGTATTTGTGAGTCTGTCCTTTTAAAAAGTTACAATGACATGGAGCAACAGCAAGTGTGTTTGTGTTGACTGAGGTCAGTGTGAGCAAATGCTAGAGATTACCAGCGCACCTGAATGCAGCAAACGCGAGCTCTCAATGAAATTGCACAGCGGCGGAAATCCCATGCAGCCCCTGAATGCACCAGCTGCTGCTGTGAATGTGAGGATTAAATCTGCGCAATAATGTCATACCTAAATGTTTGGGCAAACTCTGGATTGTATGTTTGTGGTGGCCAAGTGTGGAGGGAAGGCAGACATTTAAAAGTCATGGTTGTGAGTTTGATCCCATGTCAGAGATGATGAATGTCTCACCTGCCTTGAATCTTTTTTCTACCTGCCAAATAAAAGTTGAACTCTCATCTGGCGGGTGTTAATTTAGAGCCCTGTCTACACTACTATAATAATATATTTGACAAGTCAAAAAGCAGCAGACAGACGGCAATAAATGGGCACAAAGGTTGACATCTGATCTCAACGTGCTTGCCTTTACATTTATGGTACATTTCAACTCATCTTGACAACTTTGGCTTCATCTTCTCATCTTTGTAGCTGAAGGGTGTGGTTCAAAAGGGAGTGAGGCCTGGGTACCACTACCTGCTTGCAGAAAGCCTATCACTGAATTCACATGAAATTCAATTTGTGTCAAATTTTTGTCTGGTGCCAAACTCGCTGTTTGACGCTTGTCCAAAAATGTGCTCAGAAACTTGATGCTCCTGCCGCCTGTGGGAGGAGCTACCATAAAAAGTTTTAGTCTCATTGCTATATGGAAGCATTGATTGCATATCTTTCTGTATATCTCATATTCAATGAATGAAAGACACTTATTATAAGATTATATTGAGAAATCAAGTTTAGTCATTGTGACAAGCTCTACAAAGGTGTTGGTAATTATATGGCCATGCCTGGGATTTGATATAATTCAAAGACATCCCTAACTATGTTCCCTCTATAATTTTTGTTCCCTCTATAATTTTTTGTGTCATTAATTGTCCTATGCTCAAAATGCACCGCAGGACATGAAACTAGATCCCCCTCATACCCAAATCGTGTAAACGCATCTTAATTGAGTGTTGTAACGCCAAATGCTTCAGCACAGCTATAGCACCTTTTCATGTCTGTTTCAATCATAATTGGGCCAAAATTCCTCCTGCAGTTTATGCAAACCTGGGAAAATAAAGAAAAAAGAAAAACTACAGGAAACGCTTGACCTGTGTAACTGCAAACAAAGCTACTGTACCAAATATTACCATTGAGTTTTTTTTTCAGGTGTTCAAATATTTATTTGCAGCAGTAGCATTCAAATAAATTATTTTAAAAATGATAGGACATAGTTTCTTCAGAGAGGCAGGAGTTAATCAGAAACCCCGCCCCCTTCCCCTCCCCACTTATGAGACCTCTGTTTACATCCTCTCCCGCTAACTTACAGCCCCTCACAACCCAACATTAGCGGTGCAACAAAAATGATGAGCAATATCAGTGCTATCCAGCCGTACAGTTTTAATCCAGATTCCAGCTCAGACGATGTAAACAAAGATGTACGGATCTATTTGTCTGTAAGTCTGCATTGCATTCACAACTCAGTTGCAGGATCATGCAAAGCATCTGCAAATGTTGTTTATTTAAACTCTTAATTTTTTTTGATTCTTTCATCAGCCAGGAATCCACTGGTGAGTAAGTGAAGCTGTTGGTTTGCTCAGCTTTAACATAAAATAAGTGATTGTTTGCGGATGCACGCTATCTGCTGTATAAAAAGGCTGAGTTTACTCACACTGTAAGACGGGTAAGAGCTCTGCACACAGATTTCTTTTACAAACATCCCAGAACCTGGGACTGCACATGCATCTGAGCTTGAAAAAACAGAAACTTTTTTAAACTTTGTGAAAATATGCAGTTTTGCATCCCATAATGATAAAACATATGTGTCAGAGAGTCCTGACCCAATTTAAGCACAGCTCGTTAGTTCACCGGCCCCTCCCCCATACAAACACACACACACACACACTCAGATTCAAAGGTTGAACATAATGTAAACATGCTTTTCAGCCTGACATTAGCAAAAGGTTACAGTTTTTAGTTTTTAATAAACATGTGAGCTGTGCTCTGGCCATTATCTTTACCCTAGACCAGCACTGCCCCTGCAGTGACTGTGAGCTCTGCGATATATCAACTCGGGTCCCAAGGGTGTCTCCTGCGATCGTCCAGTTGGCATTCACATTTCCTCCACATCCATGTGTTGCATGTAATCTGCATGTGTTTGTAATAATAACAATAATAATGAATTTTATTTGAAGCGCCTTTCTTTACACTCAAGGACACTGTAAATAGCAGTAAACAAAAAATAAATATTAAAGCAGAACATAATAAGATGAAATAATAACATCGAGCGAAAGAATAGCCTAAGAATCAAAGTGAGAGCGCGGATTTAGACGGGTGAGTTTGGAATCTGGATTTGAACATGGGAGAGGAGTTGAAGGTCGGATAGGGGAGGGTTCCAGAGTTGGAGAGACATCCGGCTTAAGGCTCGGCTTCTCATGGTGACTAGACGAACGCGGGGTACAAAAAGCTGGAGGGAGGAAGAGGGCTGGAGAGAACGAGAGTGGGAGGAGGTCATAGGGGTAAGGAGGAGCCAGGTCATGGAGGGCTTTGAAGGTGAGAAGGAGGAGTTTAAATTGAATTCTGAATTTAATTGGGAACCAGTGCAATTGCTCAAGGACGGGGGTTGATGTGATCAAAGGTCGGAGTTCTGGAGACGATGCGGCTGGCTGAATTCTGGACCAGTTGTAGTTTGTTTAGGGTTTTGTTTGGGAGACCAGAAAGAAGTGAATTACAGTAGTTGCGTCGAGAAGTTCCCAAACTGTGAACCAAGATAGAAGCAGAGAGGACAGTGAGAGAGGGGCAGAGACTATTAACGTTGCTCAGATGTAAGTACGCAGATCAAGTAACGTTAGGTAGAGAAGAGTGGAGATGCTGATGGATAGTTAGTATTTTTCGGTCAAAATAAGCCAAAAGGGAGCGACACCTGTCACTGGAGTAAAGATGAAAATCAAGATTAGGGTTTAAAAGATTTTGTCCATAAGAGGGAATAGAATTTTAGAGTTCCCTTTGTTTGCACAGATGAGATGTGATTTGTCTTTGTAAATGCCATCTGTGTACGAAGCGGCCAGCCTGTCCTGAACGTTACCTGCTTGCATGATGTGGGGGGGCCTCAGACAGCCCCGCTGGTGCTGGAAGGCAGCTCTGTCAGGTGTGGAGAACTCTCTCTGTCATGCCTGCCTCGTGAAATTCAGGGATGGAAGACGACGCCTGAGGCAGCTATCCTTGTGGGGTGAAGGGGAAGAAAGGAAAAATCCTCTCCATAGAGTTTTCTACCTGCTGTATCAGTCTATACAATCTATTTCTCTCCGTTTCTTTGTCTTTGTTTGTCTCACGGGTGCATTTCAGCTGCTGTGTCAGAAGAGAAATATTCACAGTGCGTGCAGAGAGTTTGACGAGCCTCTCTGACACCTCCATCCTCTCCACCCTCATTTTCATTTCCTCTCCAGCTCAGGCACTTTTCCTCACAGCTCCTGCAGTCTGCTTTTGAGCAATGTGCTGTGCGCTCGGCACAGTCATGATGAAATGAAACTCATCACGCTCTGCCTTTACATTGAAAACAGAAAATGGATGTCAAAAATAGAAAAAATATCCACAGCAACACACTGGCTTTTATTTGAGCTTTAATCACTCTTCTATGAAGGCTTTCGTTCTAAAATTGGCACCTAAGAACATTCTGTTAGGTTTTTCTGTCTCCCATTTAATAGAAACACTTTCAATCTAAATTTGAAATCAGCTGGAAATGAAATGCTGGAACCACTTTCAGCATGTCCCCGTGTGTCCCATCAATCCCTCAGCAGCAGCTAGACTCAATTACCCACTTTAATTTTTAATTAGAGAATATTGAGATTAAAATGATAAAGACATTGAGCCCAATTGTTACATTTATCTCATTTATTCCCATATGTAACTACATTTCTGTGCAAAAAGCACAAGAATTAGCATCCAGCTTATATATTTTTACCTTTTTTTGTTTTTGAAAATCTGTGAATGGCACTGACTTAAATAATTTCCTAATCCATAGCAAGAATCATAATTTCATTTTTATCTCAAAGCCTCTCCTGGACAGAACTAAAAATGAGCGTTGAACGAACTCATTTATCAGAGTATTGACACCAGTGTCAGTCTCCACTTCTGCTGACACAGAACTTCAGAAAGACACGTAGTGTATACGCTGCTGCTCGGAGGTCTGGACAGAAGTCCATCCCAGTGGTTGCATCACTGAAGGGTTTGAGAGAAATATTTTTCAGAGATAAATTATTTCCTCGACTAATTTAGTTATCTGCCCTTTTGGTAGTGAAACACCAGCCACACAAAACAACATATAAAATACAATATAACACTTCCTATACAAATATGCACTGTTAAAAAAACACACAACACAACAACTCTTTCTTTTCCTCTTAGGCCATTGTCACCGCCGACCTTACAGGTGGATACGGCGTGTTTGTGAGTGAAAAATGTGCATGTTTATACGGGGCACACAGGTGGCCCACACGAATTTTTAAGATTGTAGACAACCCGCTGGGGCCGTGAAGCAAAAATGTTCACTCGCATTTTTTCTACGGACGTGCTGCAGGTGACAAGTTTTGACGAACACTTCACATGTAGGGATAAGGAAGGGAGAAGCGGGTGAGATGCAGCATGTCTTATGGATTTTCTTTCTTTCAACCAACCCACCAAATCTTCCACGCTGTGATCCCGTTATTTTGGCTAAAGGTATCGCTCAAGTATCTTGAGTTTGGTTGAATTTACTGTAGTTAAATTTTCTTAACTTGATGATTAAGCTATTTTGAACCCAGACCTAAAATTTTAAATGGATGAAGGAATTTGTTGTTTGTTTCTTGTATCCCTGCTGCAGCATCTACATCTAAGCAAACACTTTTTTGTAAAAACACAGTTCATGAAATGTTTCTAACCAGGTGAATCTTTTGAAACCAGTCTGTCACTTTGCCCATTACAGATGATAAGTAATGATAAGTATGGAGCATCTTTATGTTCGGTTTTTACATCAAACATACAACAGTATCATCAGTAAACAACTGTATTTTAAATTAGATGGACTGCTAACAGACAGATTATTTACATAAATGGTTATTAATAATGGTCCCAAGATAAAACTCTGGTAGTTCTCTAAATGTTACATTATGCAGTCTATCGTCCTTGTTTGCACCAGGAATGCATTCATCTGTTGTTCCGTTTCTAAAGAATTGATAAAATAATTTTTATTATAACAGAATTGGATGATTGACTTAATCATAACACATTTTCTTTGTTAGTTTTCACCTTAAGCACAGATTGCTTTGTCAATTCATCCACCCATTCATTTTCTAAACCTACATAATCCCTTTCTGAATGTTAAAGGTGCTGGAGCCTATCCCAACAACTGTTGGGGAAAGACAGGTACACCCAGAATATTTTGCCATCACAGAGCCATACATTCACACCTAGAAACAACTCACAACTCAGTCATCAATCAGCCTATGCAAAATGTTTTTGGACTGTGGTAGGAAACTGGAGAAAACCCATTCATGCAGGAGGAGAACTTGCACACAGAAAGGAGGGACTCAGCTGGGATATGAACCAGCACCTTCCTGCTGTGAGGCGATGACCGCCACTCTGTCATGCAAATCTAATGCTTTTTCTTGTAAATGTAATTTTAAACTTTATTTACATTTCTTTCATTCCAGTTACAGTAACATGTAATAACTCAGCATATATTTTCTAGCGACATACAGTAAACCTGCATGTCCCATTCAGACTACAGTAATGGCCCTTCTGAGTACCTGCCTACAGTTAAAGACTTATGCATGCGACCTGTGTTTCTCATATTTCTGTACTCGTTGGTTTCGTCATGAACAAACAAACATGAAAAACGAGCACAGTAACTTTCTTTTGCCAGGCGGTACGGAAAATGAAAACTTTGCCCCAGTTCTGTCATACTTCAAAAGTGTTGCTGTTAAGCATACATCAAAAAATCAAACTCAACAAAAGACAATTGAATAGAATATCACTGACAATCTTCATGCACACTGCTAGAATAATGAGTCCCTTCTAATCCTTTGACATGAAATGAAGCGTATGCGTTGTGTGATGACGATCTGACAAAGCAGCAGGATAACATTCACTTGGCGTCTCGGAAGAGCATGACATTATGTTCCAATGATCCATTTCCATGAAAGATGAAGGACTTTTCCTGAGACACTTGCCTTTGTCACAGAGCTCCTCTAACTCTTATTACAATTCTCACTTTACAGTAAACTGGGAGGAAACATCAAATCTCAGCTTTCTTTGGCTTTGTGTTGTGCTTAATGCTTCTTCCTCTCAACCTCTCAGTGGGAGCTGAGCATTGTTTGAGGCCAAAGAGCTGTGAGTGGTCTGACTAGATGGCGTGAAACCTCTGTGCGTTTTAAGGATAAGGAGCTCTGACCCAATTAGCTGCCTTTGTTGAAAAAATTGAACTGGCCCTCATTTTAACTACCACCCAGGACCTCTTATCTGCCTCTGTGTTTTTACAGTACAAAGTGATTACAGATTTAATTAGCTGTGGACCTTTCTTCAGGAAGACTCCTACATCCATATTGATATTTCTGCAGAGTTCGGAAATGAAGGCCTTGGCTCTGTGATGACTTATGAGGGCTTTGTGTGAGCGCAAAACAAAAGGGAAGGATTTGTATCTTTTACCTGCAACTCTTCACCTTTTCCTTGAAGCCAATAACTATTTCGCAAAAGGATGCAGTGCATCAAGCAGGAGTGAGATCAGAGTCGATTCACATGTGTGGTTTCCAACTGATCCCACGCCACAGGATATGTTTTGTTGTTTTCACTGAGATAGGCCAAAGTAATAACTGTTTAGGAAACTTGAATCTATATTTATTATAAATGATTGTGGATGTATTGTAGAAAGGTCCTACAATATTAAAAAGAGACTACAACAAGAGAAGGTATAAAAGTATGGCCAGAAAAATCATCTGTCAAAAATTTGTTTTCCTGCAAGAATCTTTAGTGAAAGTTAAAATGTTGGATTTTTTGCTTTATTTTTCAAAAAGTGTATTACATTGTTTCATGTGATTCAACTAACATTATTACATGGATCCTGTTCTATTTGCATTAGACAATGTGATATCTGGGACATGTCTAACAACTTCCACAAGTTACTTTCTCTTTTGTGATTTCAGTGTCTTATAAAAGAAAATATCAAGTTAATATTAGATGTATTTTAAGTATAAATGCCAGCAATGCCTACATCCACACAGTAGCTGTTGAAGAACAAAAGCTTAGAATTTATTGTCTTTAAGATAAAACAGGAGATGGCAACGATGCTGACTCAAACAGAACATTTGATTTACTTTCATTTAAACATTTATTTAGTTTTATTTTCCATCACTTGCAATTATGTTGTTGGCTCATCATCCCGTAAAGAGTTTTACATGTTTAACATGTATTCATGGGATCTGACCAAAAATATTTTCAAGAGTCAGTGAAGCCCTTCCAACACGTCCAAAAGTCACTTGTAGTTCAAAAATAAAAATCCAGGCAACACTTTTCTTCACTGTTTCGTTTGAGTCAACTCACAGTAAATACTGGAAACCAGGGGTGTCAGAATCCAGGCCTTGACGGCTGGTGTCCTCCATATTTTTCAAGCGTTCTGCATGTCAATCAAGTGATGTACTTTACGGTGAGGATGGTTAAAAGCGTGTAAATGTGGGACAGCCGAGGAGGAAACACTAGAAAAAGAACAGCAGTCATTCACAAAGGCCTTTCTAGTGATATCTCCTAGAAACACAAGAAGTCCAACTCTATAAAGATGTTTCGGAGTTGAACTTTTCTTCATCGAGTCATTACGTAACTAGAAAAGTGTGAGAGGCAGTTTTGCTGCAGTCTCACTGGCTTCAAAGGTTTGCTGGTTGCTGGAGCAGGCCGGAGCACTTTCTTGTAAAGTTGGGGCAAATGAAACAGTCTATGAATAAAACGACCTACACCGGAAATCACGCAAGTGTAAAGTGCATCCGGCACATTTTTCAAAACAGAGCCTATTTTTTTTTCTTTAGTATAAAAAAGGTACTGAACCATGAACAAAGTATTGAAGCACCAATCGGACAGTGAGTACATTGTACTATTGCAGCTGTAATAAATGGCTAAAAGGTTAAGTGACAATTTCAGTTATGATAAGAAGTTTACAATATGTATTCTAAAAAGGAAGAAAAAGATGTGGATTTTTTTTAGAGACTAGGTTTTGATTTTGATAGAGTTCTTGTTAATATTGTGACAACACATTTTTGATGCATTGTGTATCCATCCAGCCATTCATCAATTTCTATCCAGCATTTTTATTGAACCTGTCTTGGAAAGATTTGCTTGAATAACAGCCTCAGCAAAGATCCCTTCACACTCCTTCTCAATATTTGTCTTCAGCTCTCCAAGGTGCCTTCTCTCAGACAAAAAACAAAAAAAGCTTTCATTTGACTAGCTCCCAGTTTTGTCCCAAAGCTTTTAAGTAGGACATGTTCAAACCAGCTCCACCAGGAGAGGTTTGAAAGTATCGTCACCAATTTGCTAAATTCCCTCAACAGAATCAGTCAAATGTGAAAGGATGCTTTTTTGCTCTTAGCTTTTTAAAAAAGCCCAGCCTTTTTTCTGAGAAAAAAAACAACATTTTTTTCCTTAGTTCATGAGTCACTGCCCACAGCTCAGTCATGGCCTTACATCAGAGTTTGACTGTCTACAAATGACCATCTTTTCATTTTCTCTGAAATAACATGCCTTTAAGCAACCACTTCCAATAAGAAGCCTGTGTAAACTCACTGTGTACACGCACAGTTTGGGTGTCCGAGTTCAAAACTCTCATGTTTACGCCTTGCTACGCACATATTTAAGACCACTTTTAGACTTTACGTCTGTAGAGAGTTAAACCAGGTTGAGCTTAAACCAATCAGAGACTCAGGTTTGATTGTTACGTTTGGATGGCGTCCCTTTTCGTTCACAGAAATGCCAACCACTTGAAAATTGTTCATGAAGGAGAAATCAGTAAGTGCGGTTTGAGCCAGAAATGAATTCTTTGACACCAAGTCTTTCAAATATCGGAAAGGAGCTGTGAAAGAAAAAACCTGGACAAAGCATCAAACCTCTTCCAACTGTAGGTGGTAGACATGTGGTAGGATTGGGTAACAACAGTCCAGAGTGAACACCATGTGCTAAACGCAGGTTCAAGAATGCAGTAAGAGCGTGTTCTTGAACACGCGTTACATGCCCGATGTGAACATATTGTTATTCTGCAGTACAGTTCTGCTGTCATTCAACCTAACCGTCTTGGTTGTATTAGTGTGAGTTTTTAAAAAATATATATATTTATCCTTGAAAAAGCAGCACATTGGATTAATTGGAAGCTTTTCAGCTGCTGCAAATGAACAGTGTTTGAACAAAAGAAATGAGGCACACAAGTCACAGGCAGTGTGTGTGTGATCCAGCCATACTAAGAAGTAATAAACAAGTGCTTACCCTGAAAATGTAACTAATACAAGTGTAAAGAAGAGCTTTTGACTTTTTCATTATTTAATTTTAATTATTTGAGTCAGAAAAGTGTGTTTATGTTTGTGAGTGTATGTGCACGTCTCTGAAAGTTGTGCGTTTGAGGTAGCAACTGTGTTGCTTCCATTTTTAGTGATGCTCACATTTGCTTCTGTCCCTGGGGTTTTCTGATCTAAAGAGATCGGACTGAAGAGGCAGGCGGGCCAAGCGCAGTGTGGCGGGCTCAGCCCTGCCCTGGAGAAATCTCCGCCGTGACCTGATTTTTCTTTCACACATTCACCAGATTGTGTGTTCATGCTCACCTGGTCCTCTGTCAGAGCTGTTTCATGGGGAAAAACTACTTAAACAACTGAAACTAGAACAAACACTTCAAGTTCAGGTGAGGCAGACGCACACCAAACGTTATCCTTGACTGTCACCTTCTCTGACAGATTTAGTTTCAATTTCACAAGAGGATCAATTATCACAAATTAAGAACACTGTCTGGGTGATCGCATAGAAATCAGCTTAAAAAAACTCTACATCTTCAATATCATGCAATTCATAAAGGATGATCTTTTTCCACAGCTTGTCATGCTCTTCTGAGTTGGTTCTGAATTAATATCAATGATTGGTCTCCCAGTCACGTTCAGTTTCGTCTTTTCATACCAGCATCTGGACTTAATTGGCGCTGCGCTGTAAAGCTACAGCTGCTCTGCCTGTTAGGACAATAAATTATCCCAATTAGGAGTTGAACAAAAGGGGCTGGCTGACACTGCAGCCTACTGTCATGCCCTGAGATTGAAATGCAGCGGAATGAGGCTTTGGGCTGACATTAAACCGTATGGAAACACCTGCCCCATCATTTGTTCCATCATCAGAAGGCCACTGTTCTTCAGCAGACATCCAGAGTAGGATGGAATGATTCTGCAATGCAAAAGGTTCTGTTATTGCTGTTGGGTAATTTAAATAGAAAACAAAGCTGTGGATGAAATCAGAGCGAGGTATGTTGTGTTGGATGAATAATTGACGTTTGCATCATGAGTGGTGGATACATGGAGGTTTTCTGGCAGCCGACTGCTATATTGATGGCACCGGTAATGAAGGCATTAATGAGGGCCTGTTTGGGAGGATGCAGGATGGGGAGGAACAATGGCAACATCTGTGCCGCTCTGTAGTTGGAGTGTAATTTAGTCCATATTTCATTTTGTTCTGTGGAAACTAACACTACTGTAGACGCTGTCTGCCTCCCTGAAAGATGAGGCTTTTATTTGCAGCTGTAACACTTTTAGCTGCTTACGCGACTCAGGGGGTCTTGCACGGAAAATAATGGAGTCTAGCTGCCACTACCATAATCAGCTTTCATTTTACGTCTTAGCCTGGCCATGCCATCCCTTTGTTTCCCCACTCGCTGCGAGTACACCATTAAGCCAGCCTAAGTTTGACAAGAAAAACGAAGTGTGCCGTTTCCTGTGGCCTTGAGTGTCTTTCTGAGTAATGAGAGCAGCGCCTGGATCCCCCCTGTCTCTCAGCCTCCCTGCCATCAGTTTTACTCTTCCCCTTGAAGTTTTTGTCTGCTTTGAGGGATTGCATGCTACCAATTTTCTCAGAAATCCATGTAAAAAGAAAGAGATCAGATGACAGAAATGGATTCTATTGATGACATCTCATTTTGGTACCAAAGCATCAGAGAGAAGGACACCCCGTATTTTGAAAAGTTCTATTCTTTGAGATCACCCTGTTCAAAAACAGCTGACAAAATGACTACTTTAAAGTTAGTCTGATCCCAAAGTATTAAGAGAAAAGACAAAAAGAAGAACGTCCTATGGAAAAAGAGGGAAAGGTAACGAAATCTCTGGTGGTTCTGTTTTTCTTTCTTTGAGGAAACGGTCTGACCCGACTGCCCTCCTCTCAGAAAGCTGCGGTCATGACTGGAAGGATCTCCCGCCTATTATGACAGAAGTGGTATGGTAATGGAAGGGAAGTCTGCACCGCTGCGATAGCACCACAGGAGTGGATAGGCTATAATCCACCGCTGTGTGCTGGTAGTAATGGTGAGACAGAGGGCATCCAATCTGCTATGATGATGATGCATTTCCAATCAGGAGAGCTATTATATATCAGTGGACAATAACGGAGAGGAGAGGCTTCCTCTTGGTTGTGGTCACGATGCCATGAAAACAGTGAAAAGGTCCTGGAAGGGTTCTGTGTACGCTCTGCCAGTGTGGATTTGAGGTGATAAATTCAAAGGAGGGGCAGGGTTTATTCCTCTCTGTTGTCATAGTGGTGGGCCAGCCCTTGTGCTCAGAGAGCGTGAATATCCAGGGAAAGGAAGACAATGAGAGCGTGTGCGTCTGTATGACAAACAAGAGGCGCGCAGCAGAGAGAGCCTTAGTTAGCTCTCTGCTCGGTGCTTCGCTGCCCCTCTGATGTATGTTTATGGCCCATCATCTCGAGCCAATTACCCTGCCTCAATGTAAGAGCGCGGCGCTCTCCCATCTCAGCTGTCAGTGTGTGAAAACGTAGAGAGGCGGTGACAGTTTTGGACATCCTTGGAAAAAAGCTGTTTTCCTCAGGGGGTTCTGCAGATTCATCCAGAAAAAGTAAGGAAGCCGTCTGCTGACTATACAGCTGTTTGAAAACTGATGGTTTGTTTTTTGGGTTTTTTTCCCAGTGTGTGAAATGTGTGTATCTGTGAGTGGAGTGCTGGTTTTGCAACTTGAAGTGATGTCTGCAGAAACTTTCTCTATTTTGTGGTTCTGAGCGACTCAGATCTCTGCAGGGTTCACAGACCCCTGTCAGATGGATGCTGGAACTGTCATGTGATTCAAAAGCTGCTTGGACATTACCTAGGTGTGTCAGGTTCTTATATTTGCCAGGTGCAGCTGAAGCAGGCATGTTTGTGCATCTCATCCATCCCAAACCTCAGATTCTTTCACTCAAAAACATCTGTACTTTACAAGATAATCCTTTTTCTTCCTTGTTTGCCCTGGATGTGTAAAAGTGTGTTTTATGTTGCTTCAGGGAAGATGCCTTGTCATCCTTTTCCAAAGAAACTTGCAGACAAGTGTGATTTTAAAATGTAAATTATGGCTCAGCAATAAAAGAGTAATTCGTTGTAAGCAACAAACTGACCGGCACGGAGCCTGTGTGAGGGGATGCTGCAGAAGTTTGACATTGGAATTGTTTTCTGTGTGGAGTGAAGGATTTTGCTCCACACAGAAACAGTTACAACTGCCCTTATGGATGTCTGTAAAATAGGGCAAACTTGTACATGACATCAAGGATTTACAATGTTCAGGCCCACACAAAGTTTTAGTCAGCTTGGAGAACCCATGGAGGCCAACATGTTCATGCACATTTCTTTCTGCGAGGTTTGTTCAGGAAACAGGTCGTAGTAAACACTTTACGCTTTATGACAGCATCACCTGTACGTCATCAATGTCCGTAACTTACATTATCTTTATAAATACTTCACAATTAGGGATGGAACCACTCATTTTGAAAATTGTCCGATTCATTTCATAATTTGTGGTTGCTGATATCAAATCAATCTGAATCATCCGATGTGATCCGATCCGATTTATTTAATTTTGAAATGATTTTCTAATGGTTTCGGTTGATTCGATTGACCACCTGTCACAGACAGATGAATCTGGTGGGGTTGTAGGAATAGAAAAAGATGAATTGATTAAGTTGAATAATCGTTGCATCTCCATTCATGATACATTTACCACACGCATGAAAATTGTACTTTCTGTCTTCATGATGTCCCTTAACGTGGCACCATGAGCCTCAATAGAACCAGCTGTATGACACACCTGCGTTCCCCTGAAGATGCGGCTGCACCTCTCTATGACCTTTCATGGATCCAAAACTGGCAGCACCTGTACGAGTCACATGGGTGCATGTGATTAAGGCTTAAGCAGGGAAAGTATTAATCCATATATACTTTTATGTATTAAATAGTTCATTATTTTTTTTACTTGATTTTATTTATTTATTGCACCATATTTACAAAATGACAGTTTGAAAGTGCAAAGCTATGTTTTCTTTGGCTAGTGGGGCAGAACTTTTTCCCCATTTTACTGAGGAGAGAAGAGGTTGACGACCATCAAATGCTCCACGGAAGTGTTTTTGCTTTTCACACTAACACACTCGGCACTCCCAAAGCACAACTGTAGGTCCGCAGCCATTCTGAAAGCTGGAGGACTGATGTGAAGGGCCACGTGCCAAACTCTCATCTTGGCCCCATAAGACAAAAAAAAAAGACTGGAACATGATGGGAAGACAAGAATGTTCTTACAGTTAAAGGGAAACTAAATATGAAGAGTGCTTTTATTTCTGTCAAAATTAGGACACCAAAACATTTGTGTGTGTCCGTGTTAACATGCTGCAACGTTTTAGTCTCTAAACATGTGTTTTCTTCTTAATTGTTGATTGTTAGAGCTCAAGGAAAGTTTTGAAAATCCCATCAGCTGATGGGCAATGCTGATGGACAACAGAGGACAGTGGGAGTGCTCCTGATGCGTGTTACTATCACAAATGTGAAGTTTACATGAGAGAATGGTTACTTGGCTCTACACAGTAGTGTAGTGGTTGGCACTTAGGTCTCATAGCAAGGCGGTCCTGGTTCAAATCCCTGCAGGGACCTTTCTGTGTGGAGTTTGCAAACTCCTTTCATGTTTGTGTGGGTTTTCTCCAGGCACTCTGTGTTTTCTCCCACAGTCAAAAAACGTGCTTCATAGGTCAACTGGTGATTCTGAACTGTCCCTTTAGTGTGAATGTGTGTGTGTGGTTGTTTGGCTCTGTGTTGTTGTGTGCTAGACTGGCAGGATGTCCAGAATATTTGCCCTACAGGAGCTGGGGAGGCTCCAGAAATCATGTGGCTCTAAAGATAAGAATTAGAGCATTTGAAAAGGGACGCAATATAAATTCATTTAGTTTTACTGAAAAATGCACTAAACATGAAGGTGGATAAATGGTAGTGTCTTATTTTTATTTGCATTATATTCCACAGAAGGTCTGTGTGTGAGCATGTGTGCGTGTAGTCCTTTGATTTAAATGCATGATTTAATAGGAAATATCTTGAACAATGAGGTTTAATCTGTGATTAGCTACTAGATACTTGGAAAAAAAAAATTTAGGCTTAATTTTCTTTATTTGTGTCCTCCATTATGAGAAAAATGCCAGAAATGCCATGAAAATTTAAATTTGATGACAGTATGACTTAGTTAAATATATTCTTAGTGAGAATCTTCTCAAAGGAAAGCCTAAAAACAGAACAGTATAAATAAATATTCACCTAAAAAGATTGTTGGACAAACGCGCTGAGAGGAAAAACACTGAGATTTTTTTCTGCTTCTTCTCTGCAATTCTCAAAAACACAATGATGCAGACACACTGTTACTGTTTTGCTCTGCCAGTTAATTTACAGTTCTAAATGGTGCACTTAACCATAGGACAGAGTTGATGCACTGAAACAGCAGGGACTTGAAGCAGCTTAAATATAATGATCTTTCTCATATGTTGAAATGGCATGGCAGGTGAGACATCATTTAGGATTCATTTAGACCGCTGTTTCTTCTGCAGGACAACGTGGCTGTGGAAATAGAGTTTAAATCAGGAAAGCCTTGGAGCACTGAGATTTAAATTTAAAAGATGTTAAAAAGACTTTTGCTGGGTTTTGAGAAAACATTTGTATGTGTGAGGTTGATGTCAATCAAGAAACTCAGATGGAAACCATCCCTGATATTTGATTTGGATCAGTTGGATCTGAAAGTCTGTTATTCAGTGAGATTATTGCACAGATTTCTGCATCATAATAGCAGCTTGATGCAAATGTATCCATATTTTCTGTCGTTGTCTTTACACCACAAGGTGCAACATTCACTGCTTATCACAACCGGAAAGTTGAGTCAGTTCTACCTATATAGGGGTTTCAATGACTCATCAGTAATCGCCCACTTGCCATGCTGGAGGGCAACAGCAGAACTTGGGGCTAGGGCGATAAACCAAAAATATCGACTGATTCAAATTCGTTGTTTTAGACTATTTATTTTTGGGAAAATTGAAAATGGAAAAATGTAATGGCCCAGAAAAATTAAAACATAAAAATTACAAAAAAACATAAAGCAAGACAACAAACAACAAAAGGTACAAACAAATAAATAAATAAATCTAAGGACAGACAGACTGACTAAAGGGCAAATAGACAGACATACATTAAAATAAATACATAAATAAATGCAGCCTCAAGAGAGTACAAACCAGTGTCCTATTTGAGCCTGTCCCAAGCCCGGTAAAAGCAGTGTGTCAACAAAACCTTATTTTAGGAGCTCGGAGAGACTTGACTCCCAATCCTTCAGCACACCCAGACCTGCCCCCCTGATATTCTACCTGCATCTCATAGAGGGGCTGGCTAAATCTGTGAATTAGTGAATAAACCATGTCTTCTTGTGTAAGATTATTTCTCCAAATAATGCCAATGCAAACACAGGAAAAGTGCGACTGAACGACATTAAATCCTTAAGGCCATTGGCAGCATGACGTCAGATGATCAGCAGATACTTGTCTCAAGAAAAGTTCCCAAACTCTTCTTGATCTGATTTAAATTGCTGTTTGAAAGAAAATCCACAGAGAAAACACCATTAAGAACCAACATACTGAGATTCTACATACTTTAATTAAACTCTGTGAAGTCATTTTTACATGACACTCTGTTTTTGGGTGTGTCACATTTTGAAAAAGTACAGTACCACACATGTAAGAAAATCTCTTGCATTTCATTGGACAATGTTTAAGAATTTAGTGATGCATTGATACCATGGGCTGTTTGGCGCTGTCTCTCTCGTGTATCCTGACGTACTTCTACCTCTTTTAGCCCTGCGTTACCTGAGACGTAGTCTCCAAAGCAAAAATAGGGACTTTCTGAATCGGACATGCAACACTGAGAAGTCCGAATATACACAAGTGTGTCTCTGAGCCACAAAGATACATTTAAAGACCAATAGGACTCCAGCACAACAGCATTCTCTCCTAACTGGAGATGGGGAACGGACTTCTCCCAGGAGAATAGTAATCACCATTTGAATGGAAGGGCTGGGTGATTGGCAATTTAAAGCTGGCATATAAGCTTTGCCCCAGTGAACAGAAGAACAACCTACAGTGACAAACACATGCAGTCCAGAGCTTGACACGGAGGTAAATACTTTGTTTACAGGTGTGAATTCATGGGAAGTTAAACATGTATAAATGTGTAACTTTATTTTTAGTCACAAATGCAAAGCCGCATGTGTACTTTGTGTTATTTAACCATCACACACCACAGAACTGAAGAACTTTTAAAAAGGATGCTAAAGTGTAAGGAAATCGAGGATGTCAAATGACTGCGTTCATCGCAATTTGTTAGTTAAAGACAAATTAGCACAATATTGTTTTTTTTTTTTTTTTGGTGACGTTAATGTTTTTTTTTTTTTTTTTTTTAATCAATAACAATTTTCTACAAGGCAAAGGGCAATGCCCAACAAGGTTTCCGTTATCAGAAATTAATTTGTGAGTATGAACCAAGAATTAATACAACATCAACTTTTTTTGAGACATCTGATTGGTCGGATTATAACTAAGAAGATTAAAAAATGCAAAATTGCAAAAAATGCACCGTGTCGCATGGTTATTCTGACCAATAGGATGACTGAGAAATAACTGGCTATTTCTCTATAGAAGTCTTTGGGATTTTGACTTCTTGGACCCAGCAGGTACTTCCTGTTTGGAACGCCAGGGGGGAGGGGTTACTCAGTCCAGTTCACATATATAGTCAACGCTAAAGACATGAGCGTAATTTTGACCATGGATTGTGGATGAATCAACATCTTTGACAAAAAACATTTATTTTGTCAAACTACATGTGAATTAGTTTCAGTCTCTGTTTGACTGTATGACTTACACATTATGTTTAGTGACACAGTTCGTAGATTCAGACTTTAATGCAGTATTTTTACTTTCATCATCAAGACTCATTTTTTACTCTGGTTGAAAAGCAGTCGGTCTGCTGGGAATAAAACAAGTTTGTTTTTAGGAGAGAAAAATACTCAAAACTGTCACGAGCCAAGTAAACAAAGTTCTGCCTTTTTTTAATGATGGATACTTAAAATGATAAGCAGATTGTCTCTTAGAGATAACAACTGGCGGTCTTTTAAAGTGGCTGGGCTCCATAGCTGCCCGTCACTCCTCGTTCATCAACAGCTGTTAGCCATCGCTCTCAGTCAGCTAGGGTTCGCTCTTTTTCAGCATCCATCAGCTGGATGAATGCATCATAATCAAAACTATAAAATATACCGTGACAAGTTTATTACCCAATTTAAATGGCACTTCAAAAAGATCTAAGTAAAACAGTGTAGTAAAGTAAACCGTAAAAAGGATTATTGTTATTTTACAGCATTACAATGAATGGATTAATGTGTGGTCTGAAGCTGCTGAGGAAATGTTACTGTAAGTATTAAACTGAAACTGCTCATGAAACAATATGCTGCTGCACAGCCATCAAGCAGCTTTGTGATTAACAGTCTAACACTGTGTTTATTCTAAAAGTCAAATAGATCTGTCCAGGCATGAACTCCCCCTGACCGCTGCTGCTGCTGCTGCAGATTCAATTTCTAAATCAGGCAGGCCAACCCTGGTCCTCAAGAGCCACTGCCTTGCCTGTTTTCCAGCTCGTCCTGGACTGCTTGATGCTGTCTTGATTGGTCTTGATTGGTTGACGCAACTCAATTTTTTTCCAGATGTTTGAACTAGTGCATCTGGATTTTCTCAGCGCTGCGTTGTCATACCGCCCAAAACCTGCTGCTGGTAGACCGCCGTGCCGAACGCTCAAATGGCACTGCAGGAGCTCTGATGGCATCTGTACATTGGCTTAAAGATTGACTTGAAGAAAGACGCCAAAGTGTGTTCAGTTTTAATGCAACTCAACACCTCTTAAATGGGTTGTGCATAGGTTTCACATGACGACAAGACGACGTTATACTTTCAGTTTCTACATTTTTACACTACTACAATTTAACAAAATGCAACATAAACTGTTCACAGAAACTGTAAACGCAATGAACGTCATACCCATACAAACATATGATAAAGGTAAATATATATTGAAAACTCTTAGACTTTGAAAAATAAATTGTGACAGTTGACTCCACACGCAGCTCTTAATCTTCCCCCATGATGACCCGGCTGTTTGCCCTCTTCCCATAATGCATCCTGGTGTCACAGGGTCCTCAAATGAGTGATGCAAATGTATCAAACCATCTGTCTGGTGAAACAAAAACAGTAATTCTTTAAATGAGGACAGTTCTTCCTTTGCTGTGTGTTCTAATTCCGGTCTGTTTAGCTTGTTGGGAGTAGCGTAAACATGGTTGCTATGCAACAAAATGCATTGCAGAGAGTTCTCTGACACATCTGAAATCAGCATTAACTTCTTCAGGTGCCACGCAAGGCAACCTTTGGGGAAATGCATTAGTGAACCTCAGCATTCTTTCCAATATTCCACCCCCGCCTCTTCATTGAACTAGCTTGAGTGGACACTGACCACAACAGACCAACAACACCCTACAGAAGCTGCAGTTTTAAAAAGGCTTTCACCAAGAGTTATCATTTGAGATAAAATCTTTCTGGTTTTATCTTGCTGCAGATTTTAAAGCCCATTTTAGCTGTCATAAAAACAGTCATGCCTGCAGTCAAACTGCGTTCTCATGGTAAGCCTTGCTGTTGAGTGCTTGGTGTCATCATCGAATGTCACAATCAATCCTGTTGAAGTTGTAATCAAAGCCAAAACAAGACTGTTAGATTTTTTCCTGTCACTGTATTTTCCACACTACAGGGTGCACCATCTATGAACAGTCTAATTTTAAAATAATTATAATATAATAAATGAGGCGTGCTGAACTATGAGGAGCATTAAGCGAGACAAAAAGTCAGAGATAAGTCCATCAGTTTACACTAACTACAAAAAATCCCAAAATGTTAGTAACTTGCAAAAATAAAAAACACAGTCCAACAGTGCTACACGTTAGCCATGTTAGTGTGACACATTCCCTTTTAATTACTGATTTTTCTATTCTTATTAGGTATTTTTTCTGACATCTTCCATGGCCTAAGTTATATAGACAATTATCAGGAGTCAGAGCTCTGTCTCCCCCACTGGCAGGATCCGTCTCCAGAAAACTAACACACTATCTCTCCCAGATAGAACCCCAGCCTGGATGCTGCTCACCTGACTCTCATTTGAGAATGTCCCACATGACATTTACGCAGTGCACAGAGCCTTGCTCAGTGCGAAGTGTTGTTTGTGCTATTCAGCCTGCTTACTGAGTATTGTATCCTGATCTGATCTTCTGTTTACCTGACCCTGCTTGACTGTTTGCTTGCCTCCTGCCCCCGACCCTCGGCTGGACTCTGACTACTCTAGTTTGATCTCCGATACTCCCATGCTCATGTTTGATCTGTGCTATTAAACCTGCTGCACATGGAATCAGCTGTCTTCCCATTTGTGGCGACACCATTATTGGGTGCAATAAAGTACAGTTTTAAAAAGTTTTGTGCAAACTATCTTTAAAGGAGTAAAACATTTTATATCGCTTGTCACTGACGTTTAAAAGGGACACCTTCCATCAAAATATCACAGCTTCAGAACTGCAATGCATTATAAAGCTGCTGTATTACCTTTGAATCACTGTCATCGTAAGAACTCAGAAATAGAATATAAACAAGTAGAAAGAAAAAATGGAGGAACATTTTTCTTTTAGATAAATGCACATGGAGCAATATATTCAATGTTACTCAGTCAAGTCTGGGGGAATTCATTTATATTCAACATCATTCACAGATGGTCATATTCACTTTCTGAGCAATTTAACGGTGGACATCCTTGGTAATCATGTGAGTAAAAGGAATCAAGTTCAAGCAAATTTGTAAAAAATCGTCAACTCCACGTTGCAAAATCGAAAGAAATTAAAAAGTGGGGACATTTTTTTGGAGGTGCACACCTAAGCTACTAGGATTTGTGGTGTGAAACTAGCATTGCATTACACCCACATGGTGTTTTTCTGTATTCTGGAAGCCCACTCAGCATTCTGTCTTTCTCTGTTAGGTGTAAGAAGAGAATCTCAGTGCCAACCCCAAGGGAATGACGATTCCCACCAAATGCTCTTGGACTTAATGTAGCATCTCACTCCTGTGTCAGAATAGACGAGAAGGAGAGTTAAGTCAGGGAAGAATACACCGGAGCCTCCACACTATGCCAAGCCCCAACTTTTGTTTTGTAGACAAGATCAAGACAAGTCTGACTTCAGCCGAGGATTGTGGGAATTTATATGTGTGTGTGGGTGTGTGTGTGTGTGTGTGCGTTGGGGGGGGGTGGGGGTGGGGGGGGGTGGAATACGTGTGACATGACAAAAATAAGCTAAATGAAAAATGAGAAGGAAAGAAACATTGAAGGTGCAGAAAATGATGAGTGCACACATGCTGCAAGAGGTTTGGGGTTTAGAGTGTAGAATTGTACCAGCATGGAGTGAATAGAAGTTATGGCAGACACACACACACGCACACACACACAGATTTTACATTTGTGCATAACCAGTGAAAAGCGATGAGGAGGTTCAAAGACATTCTGTGTTGCAGCATTGTCATGCATTTTCCACTTATAAATTCAGCATATAATCACTAAAAAACTTGAATTGATGTAGACGTTCAGGCATTTTACTGTGGATTTGCAACAAACATTAATGGTTTAGTATGCAACAATTCTGGAGGTGCACACAATCGTAGTAGTCTGCTGCTTGATTGGGTCCTGTGTTCTGATTTTTTTAGCTCATTGTGTTCTGGTCTTGTGGTGTTTTCTTTTTTTAATTGTTATTAATATTTCTGATTTTAACAATGTTAACACTTATTATTTATGCATCTTAATTTTTAATGACTGATGCAATTTCTTTAATAAATGAATTACAATTTCTTGTTTTTAGTGAGCACTTTCTATGTAATATTTATTATTTATTTGGTTGTACATTTTTCCATGGCAGATTTTTGTATTATGAAATGAATGTTGCACTGACCATAGAGTGCTTTATACATTTCGTTGGACCAGTGACAATGACGAATAAAAAACTAAAGTATTTTTCACACAATAAATTGCACTTCAAAGTCTTAATTTTTTTCACTAAATCATAGTACACCTTATGATACAAAAAACCTTTTATATGATTTTTTTTCTGGTTGTGTTTACTGATGTTGAAGCGATTTTGAGAGGTACACAGTCAAAATGTTTGGTTGGGTGTCATTGTGAACATGCTAATGCAGTTAATGTGTAGTGTTGTCTTATGATGTGCATCAGTGAAGTGTCATATTAACTATATAGCAGAAAAATATGGTAAATGGCGTATACTTATGTAGTGCTTTTCAACCTTCATTGAAGGTCCGAAGCGCTTTACAGTCACATTCACACGCTGATGGCGGCTCCACTACCAAACACTGGCACCAACCTTCCATCAGAGGCAATGTGGGGTTCACTGTCTTGTCCAAGGACATTTTGGCATATGGGTGGGCAAGGTGGGAATCGAACCTGCAATCTTCTGATCAGAGGCCCCACCGCTGCACCACGGCTGCCACAAATGCAGATGCTGTGGTTAAAATTCACTGCAAACAAAAGTAAAGAGTTCAAGTTCTGTTCTGTGTTAGAGTTTGTTCAGAGATCAAAGATGAAATTCATACAAACAATTCAGTTTAGCTTCCGACCTGCTTTCTACTTTTCCCCTTCTCAATCTGAGCTCAGCCTTTGATACTGGACTATCTCTTTTACATACTCCTGTACTTGTTCCACTCATATCTCTCAGCTTATTCAGCTAAAATCATTCATTTGTTCCACAGTTTCCATCAATAGAGGTGTGCCCCAGGGCTCTGTCCTGGGGCCACTGCTATTTATAATTTACCCTCTTCCCCCTTGGTCATATTTTTTGTAAACAAAATATTCACATCCAATGATACGTGGACGATACCCAACTCTACATTTCCACCAAACCTCCCTCCATTCTTCTACCTAGCTTCCTTACCAACTTGGAATAAAATATTGGTTCACCTCACATTTTCTCAAATAAAACAAAACTTCTCAAAATAGGTACAATATTTACAAAAGAAAATCCAGAAAGTTTCCATTCCCTAGGAAAACTCCTCAATTCCCCCCTACCCTCAGGTATAGTGTCTGTGTGACATCGTCGAGAGTCAAATGCCACTAACATCACTCGATCTGCCCATCTCCACCCTCACAGCATCCGCCGTCCTTTGTTCAGGCCTCAGTCCTGTTCTGATTTGTCACCTCCCACCTGGATTGATCTAAATTCCTTTTGTTTGGACTTCCTTAAAATGGGAAATGGTTCACTCCCCCATTTCCCAAGCAAGCTTGAAACTCACCTTTTCCAACTTGCATACACTCACAAAACTAAAATGCACAGACCTATCTTAAAATTGCTTATTTTTATCCATATATTTATTGCAGCTGTGTTTTTACCTGCGTCCCTATTTTTTGCATGACCACCTTAGGTTCCAAGAAAGGCACCAGACAAACACAAGTGCTTAATCATTATTATTGTAGATGTAGTGTCCTGATACATATTTTATTTTTGAGTGTGTACTTCTGCTTATGGACACATCTAACAACATGTGTTATCAGTTTTAGCCAAAGCCAATGTCAAACCTTTTTCTAATTCACTGATTCAGTTACTAGTGGAGACATGCGGCGGCAGTGCCTGTGCTAACCTTTAGAGATTACACTGACATTAAAGGCTGCATATGGTGAGTGGGGAGACACAACCCCCAGCTCTTCATCTGATGCAAATGTCCTCTCTCACCTCTATCAGCAAAAGTAATTACGGCAAACCACTGTGACATGCCTGGCTGTGCAACACAGAGCAAGAGGATCAAGTTCAGGTCCTAGAAATACACCATTCTCTCTTTGCGTAAAAAGGAGACAATTATCTTTTCTTGTGAGGAGGTGCTGATTAGGGAGGATCCATCGACCCTCTTCCCTTTCCTGCCTGCTCCTCAAAGTGAAGATATTCAGTGCTGGCAGTCTTGTGATACTCCATCAAGTCCTTCATATGTCTGCTAGCATGCTCAGGGCCTCAGAGCTGCACAGTTGTCTCAACAGAGTTTCATTAACATAACTGTAAATGTGTTTGGACCAGATTTCATAATTTACTTTTCACGTCAGTGCACACATTTGAATCTGCTGTGCACATTAGCCATGTCATTCCTGCAGAAGTCAAAGGAAGTCAGTTAATTTGGTATCCGATCAAAAAAAAAAAAAAAAAAGCAGGTGTTGGAACTCAACCAAACAGACTTCATTGAAATATTAATGAAGTTTAAGATGGACTTGGATAGTGGTGCATGTGATTAAAGTGCCAGTACTTCTGTTTCTACTGCCTCCTGCTGTAACAAAGCCTTTTTTTACTATAGTCAATCTATCAAACACATAAAACCTAAAATAACCTGTTTGCATGGATGTGAATACTGATGTCAAACCAAATGTTTCTATTAAATAAATCACTTTCTGATATGTGAACATAAGATGGCATGTTCTGTGAAAGGGAAAAAATAACTTTCCATTGTGGCTGTGCAGGAGCCTATCACAGAAAGCATGATAATGAATTAATTTAGATGTCTAACGGACTGAGAGTATGGCTCTTTGACCCTTTACCACAAGAGATGCCATCAGTGACATCTAAATAATGCACACTCTTTGACATACCATAACTCCTTGACCATTTACGTGATCAACATTAATTTGCTGAAACTGAACAAAAGTGACTTTTCCTTTTGACTGTGGACCTATATGCAACATATTGCAAACATGAAGTGTTAACGGTGCAAAGCTGTTTTTTTCTGCAACAGAATCTGCTGAATTTCGTTGATTACATAAACACTGCACTACTGTAAAGTGTTGCATATCAGCGCAAGGATGCTCGGAGGAAACTGGAGGAAACAATTGAGGAAACAATTCTTAATCAGCTGTTTGGAGTGCTGCTCCAGCGACATATCTGTCAAAAAATACTTCCAAGTTGATATGGCTAGATTTGACAATCTGGCCAAGAAAAGCCAGATCCTGTTTAATTCCTGGTGTGGCATCATCAGTGGCAATAATATGCATTTGTTTTCTATGAGTTTAGCTGCATGCAGAGTTTTTAAAAAGCCATTATTTTATCTGTATCAGGCATCAGAGAGTCTGGCTAGTGTGTTTCAAAGGTCTTAAAATAGTAAAAAATGGCATATACTTATATGACGCTTTTCTACCTTCCTTGAAGGCCCAAAGTGCTTTACAGTCACAGACCCATTCACACACACATTCACACACTGATGGTGGCTCCGCTGCCGAACACTGGCGCCAACCTTCCATCAGGAGGAATGTGGGGTTCAGTGTCTTGCCCAAGGACACTTCGACACATGGGCGGACAGGGTGAGAATCGAACCTGCAATTCTTCGATCAACTAATCAATCGATTAAAAGAGCAATATAGCTGGATATCAGTGGTATTGGACATCACTGAACTCCTGGATGATCTTTCCCAGGGAGATTATGTATAACAGAAATAGAACAGGACTCTGAGGAACCCTGAGGAACACCAGACAGTAAGACGATAAAGTAACAAGCAAAACTAAAACTCCAACCAGGTAACTAAGAGGAAAACCAGTGGAGAACTGAGCCTGACAAACCAATCAGATCCTTCAATCTTTTCAACAAGATCTGATGGTTAACTGTGTCAAAGGCTGACTGAAAATGTCACTGGACACTTTCAGAAGGGCTGTTTCTGTGGAATGAAAAAAACTTGACTGAAAAGTATCATAGATACTCCTCTTTTCCAAGAACTCTGACAATTGTTCTGAGATCACTCTCTCCAGGAATCTTGAAAGAAATGACAGCTTTGAGATCGGTCTATAATTTTGAAAATCTGATGGATCCAAATTAGACATTTTCAGCAATGGCTCCACTACGGCATGTTTAAATTGGACAGGAAACTCACCACTGCAGAGTGAAAGGTTTATCATTTTAGTGACACTTTGGCCAATCACATCAAACACTTTTACAAAGAGTTTGGAAGGAGTCATATTAGATGGACAGGAAATAGTTTTAATCTTGGTTAACAAAGCTGATTTGTCCTCCAGAGTGACAGGCTTAAAAGTTGACAATGTCTGTGAAACAGGCTCCACTGCAACAACATAATTACAACAGAGGTAGAAGTTGATCTTTGATCCTCTTAGTCTTGTTTGCAAAGAACCTGAGAAATTCATTGCTGTCAGCTCTGCAGGACACAGAGGTTACTGGAGCTGCAGGACAAACAATAACATTTATGGTGTCAAACAAAACTTTAGGGCTCTTCTTATACAAGGATAAAAGCTGGCAAAAGTAATCAGATCTGGCCAGTCTTCACCATCCAGGGGTCTAGAGTAAACTTTTACACTGGAAACATTTCACTCACCGAAATGAGTGAACTGAAGTCTCCCTGCGTTGCCTCATTCTGATGCATCCACTTGCAGAAAAATCATTTACCAAAAAAAAAACCATGACTGAATCGAGGTGTGACGTCACCAATGGAAAATGCTTTATCTCCGGCTCTTGTGAAGTGAAGCCAAATCCGTCATTATTGCTTCCTGATACATGTGTAGTCATTTTGAAACCAGACGACAGGGATTGGTCTGAGACATATTTATAGGGTAACTACCATCGCCAATCACGAGTGAGCTTGTTCAAAATCTACACCCCTTACACTAAAAGCAGCTCAGGAGAATCTGTCAATCAAACCTTTGACAAACAAATGTCATCATCCAATCAGCAATATCCCATAATACCTATCTTTCCAGTTTCTTTTTGCTTCGTTTTTAACATTTAATTTTAATTTCTGGAAATTGCATTTGTTTACTGCAAAGTTTCAGTTTTATTTTTTATGTTTTTTGTTGTCAGCCTTGAATGACAGAGATTCAAATTCAACAGAAGAGAAAGTTTGGGAGTTTGTGTCTTTGCATGTGTAGTTGTCCTTGTATACAACTGCCACACCCCCACCGCAGCGAAAGGGGTGTGGCTTTCCGATGACCAAAAAGACACCCAGACAGAGTTCATTTAAATGAATAAACTATCCCTCTTTCATCCAAGTCTCAGTCAAACGTGACTAAAATCAAGGTTTTGTTTCGAAAAAGTTCATTCAATGAAAGGGATTTATTTGCAATAGAGCAGGTATTCAGCAAGCCAAACCGTATTGGAGGCAGTGACGTCATGATTCGAGCGATGGCTGGGTGCACGTGACCTCCAGCCGGGTGTCTGCTGCTGGAGGAAATGTTTTTCTGTAGCCATCCCATGTCTCAACAAGGACCTCCATTTGCTCTTTGATATGAAGGAAAAAGTCACTGCCACAAATCCGAACAGCAACAACATAGTAATTTCTTAATTAGGCTGATATAATCATATAAGTCGTAAAAACAATCACTGTTAATCTGCATAGCAGGAGAGGAGCAGAGGCATTGTCAGAGGCAAGCGCCATCTTGAATCCAAATCTATGAATGAGTATGAAATCATTAGAGAAAGGCCAGAAATATCATGCTATTGTAATAAAAACGTCAACAAAAAAACCCAAAACACAAGAGCATTTTAAAGCAATCACATATTCTTTATTTTGCTATTAAAAAACCCCCAAAATAAATGAAATGTGGAACTTCAAAGAGTAAAAGTAAGCGTAACGAGCCATCGATCAAAAGTAAGAGTCTACATTGGCTCGGTAACTCTTATTTTTGGTATTGTTCCAAACTCTTCCAGGGAAACCGTGTCAACAGTCACACAGATGACCTTTTATTCTCTGGTTAAGTGGTTTGAAAGCCCTTTAGGGATGTATGGTGGTGTAGTGGTTAGCCCCCTCACCTCTCAGCCAGAACTTAGTTCTTAGTTCAAATCTCAGCTGGGTCCTTTCTGAGAGGAACTTGCATGTTCTTCTTTCTAACGCTTTCTCCAGGCACACCTGCTTCCTCCCACAGTGCAAAGCTTCATAGGTGAAATGTGTGTTTCTAAAATGTCCCAAAGGTGTGAATATGAGTGCATGTAGTTGTGTGGCCCTGTGATGACTATTGACCTGTCCAGATTGTACCGCAACACATCTCGATAGTATCTGAGTATGTTCTATTAATGTGTAAATACAGAAGAATCCATTCAGTAGGATCGCTTGTTTTATTCATCATTATAATAATGTCTGTGTCAGAGTTTAGTAGTGGATGAGTGACAAAGTATACATAATCTCTCACAAGGCTTCTTGTGAGGTTGCCTCAATTTTATGCTCTATCATCTTCATTTCTTGGATTTTTTTAAATCTAGCTATGTCATTCAGGTCATTTAAAAGTGGGTTCAGGTCACGTGCATCCACGGCTGCACAAACAGCAGGTGAAGTCTCATAATGTTTCTCTTGCAAAAGTGCTGCTTTACTTCTTCGGTGTTCCTGATAAATGTAACCTTCATCCCATGTCAGTTGAATATCATTTCTAAAAAGTAAAAAAAAATGCGTCAAACCTTCCCCAAAAATACAATACTCAACCATGTAGTTTTTTAATAAATAGTGAAAAAACCTTCTTTTCTTTTCCAGTCATATCCCCTCAGCTAAATGGTGTATCAACACAAGCAACACTGGACAACACAAGCTAGAGCTCCTGACTATTTTTATAAAGATCATTAGCTTCCAGCAACTGGTCTACATTTAGCTGACTGAGGTGAGAAAAATGGCGGGAAGCAATCTTAGTGTGTGAGCACACGGCTGAAAGTGCAACACGACAAATTTGGAAGACCTAGATCAAGTTTGCTCCAATTTGTGTTCAACCTGATTATACACAGATCCAAGTTTTCTGCACTGAAACTCCAAGACACGGAATTGGAAATCTTTAGGATAACACTTCAGAATCAAATATTAATGTGTTTATGATTGACAACTGTCTTATTCAGTTGTCAGTCATATATCCACATTTTTTTTCTTTTTTTCAATGAGCCACTCCAGTGAAAATGGTGTTTTGAAGCATTTTAAAAATGTTCTTGTGGCATTTTTCTGATGATGAAGAACATAGATCAAGAAAATTCAGTTTAACATTTGCATTTGTGAGTATTTATTTAGTTAAAGCATTGTGAAACTTATTGTAACTTAGAAAATACTCTGAGTGGGGCCACAAGCTTCATTTTGATGCATCTATTGCAGACAAGTAAAATCCATGTGTGTCTTTGTTTTCGTCATCTGAGCTGGAATCTGGATCAAACGTGTACGGCTGGATAGCTCCAATATTGCTTGCCACTTTTTTTGCACTGGGAAATGTTAGGTTGGGTGCGTTAAGTTATGAAAGCTAGCAGAAGAGAATGTAAACCGAGAGTTCTTAGCAGCGCAGAGGGGAAGGGTGGGCGGGGTTGCTCCACACAAACAATCCAATCCACAACTCAGACGTGAAATTCAAATGAACTCCTGCTGCTCGGCAGAAAATGTACTAGAAAAAAACTACCCAGGTTTTTTAGATTTTTGGCTAAAAACGACATAATCGTAATTAAAAAGACCACTGGGAGGCTCTGAAAATCGAAAGATGATCGGAGTGAGACTTTAAAGTCACTATGTGTCTTTTTGGGAGCAAGGACTGGCTCTATCTTCGTCAAAGTATGTTTTTTTTTCTAAGTAAATATTTAAAAACACTTCATTTAATGCTTGAACTGTGTGCTTCAATGCAGGACACTTTTCCTCAAATGCTTTATACCTCTCGTTCTCCCTCAGTTGCTATTTTGGTTCTGTTTCTGTTTTCCTTCTATACCTGACAGAGAGGATCTGCAGTCTCACAGCTGACCCTGCAGTGCAGAGCCACTGAGCTTTAGTGCAGATAACTTCTGACACAGCTGCCTTTGTCATACAATTCAACTGGGCTTTGTGCCCAAAACAGTTAACCTGCGTGAGTGTCAGCTGCTCCACAGCGAGATCCCCTTCACCTCAGGGTGAGCCCCACTCCATTATCCTTCATGCTCATGAGACAGGAGGTCATTGCTGTTTGTATTGTTGATCTTTCTTTTTGATCTTTAGCAGCATCTACAGAATGTCTGTACAACTTCAGCTCATGCTTTAGAATTCATTCATTCATTTGCAATTATGCAAATCATATATTTGTTAAAGTTTTTTTTTCTGGCTTTACTACTTTCTAAAACTTCCAATCCAAAGACCATGCCTGTTTCGAATAACCTTCATGTTTTTGTTTCCATCTCAATATGCATAAACAGCTAACTTATTTAACTGACATTAAAAAGCTGCTTTGCCTTAGCTGCATCAAAATCCCACTTTGTTGCTTCAAAGAAAATTGTAGATCCAGCTGGGATTGTGTTCATGTCACTGTTTCCTTGTTTTAAATCCTTTAATCTTTTCTTCAGTGTTTTTGTTCTTGCAATATTCAAACACTATCAGCAACAAACACACAAAAACATTTGTGTTTAAAATCAGTTTTGCACTCCATCCTCACAGCTGATGTAGATATGTGTATGTTTGTGTGTGCATGTGTGTGTGTGTGTATCATCTTGATGCGACTTGAGCAGGCTAGGGTTGACCCTTCCTTTCTCCTGATTCAAAGATTAGATAGCGTTGAGCCTTTTTAAATCTTGAAAACAGAACAAGAAAAAAAAGGACAAACTGCCACATATGACAGCTCATTTACCCTATATGCCATTCTAGCACATATTGGTAAGATTTATATCATTCATCTTTCTCTTGTTCAAGAGAAGAAGCTTTAACTGACATTTAGCCAAAATGGACAAATACTGAAAAGCAACAATGCCAGTTATATTCTAGGACTGGACTATTAGGCAAACTGTCAATGGTTGCTCCATTTTGAAAATGATGTCATTTCTAAAACACAAACAAAAAATGGGATACATAGAGTGAGACAAAAGAGTTATAAGTTTGTCGGTCAGTCAGACGTCATTATTTGCATTAACAGAAATTCTAAAAGTTGTTTGCAACATACTACACCTTAGCCGCGTTACAAGTGCTAGCCACTTTAGAAACGGCTAATGTTACTAAAACTAAATTAGCAAAAGTGAAAAACAATTGCCTACACATAAAAAAAAAAAATCATAATAATAAATAGCTAAAAACGTGAGGGCGGGGTACTCCCTGAGAAGGTCAACAGTCTGTTGCAAGGTCTCACATTCACACTTAGGGATAATCTAGAAATACTACTGAAACGTGTTTTTGGACTGTAGGAGGAAAACCAAATTTACTGGATAAAAACTTACGCATACACAAGGAAAACATGCAAACTCCACACAGAAAGAACCCAGCCGGGGTTTGAACTAAAACCACTGTGCGAACCACTACTCCACCACACCGTACAGCCTGAAATATATCTCATTTGTAAAAATAAAAACAAGGATTCAGTTTTAATGGGCATGACAAACTGAAGCATGACACTCATTATGTGAAAGTGTGGCCACCAGGAAGGAGCCTCTTGATTTATAATGAAAAAGACCTCCTTAAAAAGCATGAAATCGTCAATTAAGCTTCTCATATACCATAATGATATGCATGTTAATGATTAGTTTTTGCTGCTTAAACACCAGCATTTTTCTTCGAGTTGAATGAGTTTTTGTGATTGAAGGAGTAATTAAAACCATCAAAGATGTAAACTTGTAAGTTGAAAGAGCACTGTTGAGAAAATGGGAAAAAGTTTTAATGAATTTTAAGGCGCTCCCTTCTTCTTTTCTCACTGCTTCAGATTAGTACCAAAAAACCCTGACAGCTTAAGTTACCACAGTTGGCAGCTTTGCTGTACTCAGTGGCGTGATGTAGCCTTTGAAAATACGTCTGTAAATTCCTGTATAAACATCTTACAGGACAATGTCTGACTACACTGACAGCGGGAGAGGTCCAGCCTCTCTGAGGATACACATGATAACTTTGGACCAATGTGTGTGCTTTTATTATTATTCATTCTTAGAGCCACGACCTCATTTCCATTTTGACTAAAGGCTTGGAAACATGACAGCTACTCTAAAGCCAGTACTAATATCTTCCAGAGATGAACTGATTGCATGTGCCTGCATTATGTATGAAGTGTGTGTGAGGAAGAAAAAGAGACGATGAAAAGGGACATGTGAGCTCCCTGGCTGTGTTTTTATCATCCTTAAATGTATTTCAATGAATCTTGGGGAAAAGGAAGCTGCTTACTTTGGAAGAATGAATTTGGCTGTCTCATTTGAATGTTGTGCATCCTGGACAGTGAGCCCCATGTCTATGCTCTCCTGACAGGGTCTTTAGATTCACTGATAACAAAGTATCCAACAATGAGGATGGCCTTCCTGAATCTGACTTGACTTTGCAATAGTCGGTACATTTTCCAAAATAAAACCTATTTTCTGCGTAACATAATCAAATATGCAAATTCAAACCTTATATAAGACAAAAGTATGAAAACAAGTTCCATGCTTACCCACTGTATGAAGACGAGTCACGCAGAAAAAGAAGTGTTGTGAATACAATCCAAAACCATGGCGGAATGAGAGTTTATTTACCAGTACTTCCTCTGTTAATAGCGGGAATCGCATGAACTCACCTGAGTTTATCTTTATATATCTAGTATTTATCATACAATCTCGTGTCATGCATATGCTATATGCTTGTAACTGTTTGTACATTTTAGAATATTTCTACATTGTTTTTGTTCAAACCCCAGACTATTCCAACTTTCATTTGCATGCACAGACACACAAAACTTCATAACGAAATTGTGCAAACTCTGCTTCTGGAACTTTTTCCACCTCTAATGTTAAATTTATTATCTAAGACCACCATTTTGGAGGAGGAATTTTGTTTTAACTTCATTTTTATTACTTCCTTGGAATCAAAATGTGCTTACACGTTGCTTTTGGTTGATGAGTAACCATTTAGCTGTCAATTCTAGAACAATCTTTGACTGAATTCCAACAACTAATAGACATTTTTGTCCAGCCAGTTAATGCCAGTGGTGGATCTGAAAAACTGCTTTCGAATGGTTCTATATAATCCAGTAAGTCATGCAACCACAAGGTCAGAGGCCTGAACTCTGAGTGGATAGCAAAGGTAGCTTCTTTTGTGCAAATAGGACAAAAAACTCAGCAGCCTAAGAGTTTAAAAATGAAGAAAAAGAGATTTTTTGTAACTTTTCAAATATCTTCCTGGCTCCTCTCTCAGAGTCCACTGAAGTATCAGAGTTGGTACAAAATGATTTCAGATTCAGCTCTGTTATCTAAAAAGATGTTCATGTTACACTTTCATTTAAGATTCCAGATGTATTCATTTGTGCCCTAAACTAGTGATCTCTAACCTTTTTAGGCTACGGACCAATTTAATACCAGACAGTATTTTCACAGATTGGCTGAAGGCTGAAGGCGGCGTCTGATTTTATTTATTTTTTTTCATTTTTCATTTTCTGAACCACTCTATCCATTTCAGGGTCACGGGGCTGCCGGAGCCTAACCCGGCTACTCATGGGCAAAGGCAGGGGACACCCCTGGACTGGTCGCCAGCCTGTCGCAGGGGGCGTCTGATTTTTTTTTTTTCTGGTAACTTTTGAGAGTAAAGTTTATCTTCATCCTATGTAAAATATCTACAGCTGCTTTAAACTGTAATTGTTCACTAGATTACATATAGGAACCATTGAAATGTGATGTTGCTTTAACCCATAACTGTCAATGTGGAAGCTGCAAAATCAAACGCCATCTTTAGCCTCATCTGGCTATAAGGTGTGATGGAAAACAAAATAAGTCATTAAGACTGGTATTTTCTAAGCATAATAATAAACTTGAATCCACTGTTTGAACATCTTCATTAGCAATGACCACTAACCTGAACCATAAGTGAAACAATCTCAAATGGATTTTCTCTAATTAGTAGCCGGCTCTTTTTCTTATCTAAGATTTGTTCCACAGCCACCGCTCATGGCACTGCCTTCTGATTAAAGCTGCATGACTTTTCTGCATGAGAGTGAAGGTTATGTCTACAAACAATAAACGCTATTCCTGTGCTACTATGTTAATAGATGTGACATCCCAAAGAGGCAAGCCTCAGAGAATCTACTGATACCAGAGGACAGGAGCATTTTGTTCCCTGTTCAAACTGGTTCTCGTAGTCCAAATGCTGCAAGAACGTTACTTCATATCCGTGTGGCCCTAGATTGGACTGGGGGTCTGTCCTGCCTCCCAGCTAATGACTGCAGGGATAGGTTTCAAAGAACACCCCCATCCTCCAACCTGTGACCCTGACAAAAATGTGTAAAATGAGAAAAAGGGATGGATGAGTTCTCAGTCATTGAATCAATGCTTTTCCATCCAGTTTTATCAGCTGTCCTTGTAGGTCCTTGTAAAGCCTCCAGGGATGTGTATCCACATGCAGTTTGGAAGGTTCTCACTCTAACAAAAAAATCACTCAGATTTTGTCAAGGGTAAAAAAAAAAAAAAAAGAAAAATCAAATATTTACCACTAACTTTTAAAAGTTTCTACCCCCTTTACGGCATTGGTACTCATTTTATTTCAAATGTTTTTTTTTTTTAATTTTATTTATTTATTTTTTTATGTTTTTTGTATTCCAAGACTTCATGCTGCGTATTTGCTTTCAAATTATGGTTTGCATCCACTTTGAGTTTTTCTCACGTCACGGCAGTTCTTTATGGCCCGCATTACTGTACCTTGAGAAAATAAGTGTGATTAGTACTATTGTGATAAAAGCCACCATCCAGAAAATGTGATGAAAGCCTGTGAGTCAGAGTATCAGAAATGGGCTTCGACAAACAAAATTACGGGGCAGAGGTGCTAAAGGAGCAGGTACGTTCCTGTTAGCTTGTGCCAGACAATTTTCTACACTACTACTCATAACCTACAGGAAATGACAAAAAAAGCTTTTGCTACTTTTGCTGAGGACAATTTTGTGATTATGAGGTTGATGGGTATGCTCTGCCATTTGATAGTAGACTTCTTTTGACAGCGGTTTTTAGGGCTACAGTGCATCCAGCTTCTTGCATCACTTCCACAGCCCTACATCCTTTCATCCTGCACTGTTGATAGTAATTGCAGATTTCTGTGTTGAGAGTAGAGCATGGTAGCCAGAGGATGAGTTGCAGCATTAGGAGCTCTTGAAAGTCACAATATCTTTGATATAAGAGTGCTCTTAACCTGGCTTTTAATCGCATTCCCGGTGTGTTTATTTGTGGTTGGTGGGAGCACAGCTACATTTTGTAATGTGACGGTTTCATTTTCACACTTCATCTATCTGTCACGTACAGTTATCACAGGCCTGTTTAAAAAAAGTGGGAAAATGCTCTGCAACAATCTTATTGACTTTAAAGATAAGAAAAAAATCTCAATGATTTGACACATTTTTTTTTAAATCACCAGGGTGTGGGTGGAGGCAGACAAATTACAATGCACCTTGGGGGTTGGGCTACTTGGCAGTGGATCCCCTATTCTCAGTCCTTACTCTACCAATTATAACTACACTTTTTACTATACATATTTCCCACGTCAACACACACATAGAGTCACACGGAGGGTGGTAGTCATCTCTTGTGGGAGGAGCCAGCCGCTCAGCGGTGGTAGTTCTGTCTTGAGCATTGCAATCCTTTCTCCATATGGGGAGGGGATCCCTGAGATCTCTGGCTATGCCATGATCCATAACCCGTCACATCTTGGGGTTTCCGTGTCCCTGTGGTACTGGTCCTGATCCCTGTCACGTTGTTCCAGGCCACCTTATCCTTTCCAACACCAGAGAGCCTGGTCGGTTCAGACTCGCCATTCTTATCAGGGATCCCCTTCTCTCACTGAACCTCTCCTTCTGTGCAGGAGGTATTTACTCCTGCTTGGCTTATTGCTGGACTCCCCATAGGGCGAGGGATGGTTGCCTGGGCTATGATGCAAGTGTTTATTTGGGGGTGCCTTGGTTCATGTCTGGGCTGGTGGTTGGCGAGGGTGCTCAGGACACTATGGTAACAGTGGGCTGCTCGCATGGGTGTGAGAGTTTTTGTATGGGTGAGGTCTTGTGCTGGGCTCCGGGCATGGTGGGGTAACAATCTTGGGCTAGGGCTTGTAGTCTTCATGCTCCTGTGCCCCCACTGCGGTGGTCCTTCTGAGATCTGCTCTCAGTTTGTCTGTAGGGGATTAACTTGTTAAATTTGATTCTCTAAATTTATCCTCTAATACAAGAGGGGTTTATACAAATATACACCTCATGTGTCCGAAGCAACCTCACTTGTTATTGTAATAGTTAAATCTGTCCAACACAAGAGGCCTTCAGCTTTCATCTGTTTGTTACGCAGATGGACAGGAAAAGTTTAAAAAAAAAAAACAGTTATCAGCTCATCTTTTTAATCATTCCAAGTCCAATCAGACATACTTAAAGGAAACTCCAGCTGTTTTTCAGAGGTTAATTAAAACATCTGCTGACATTTTGTTGATGAGACCAGACTCTGGAGAGAGAGATCTTTGCAAACATCAAGTGAAACAAATTTGTTACTTCAAAACCTGAATTTGACAAGATTCCCTGGGGAAAAACAGCCTGTGACCCCGTTTTAATATGTTGCCTCAAGCAATTTCTGTGCTGCAATAACATGCCCTCACACTGGTAACCTGACAACTGAAGTGAAGGCCGAGAAAAAGGCCATACACCAACAGATTGCTGCTGGCAATCCAGAGAACAGCAGTCCAAAAAAAAAAAAGAAGCCTGGAGGGACTTTTTTAATGAAGCAAACTTTTTCCATAACTTCAGGAATATTCTTTCATTGCATGTGCGGCTAAACTTGAAAAGACTGTCAGTCAGATTGTTTTAGAAGCTGTCTGTTGACTTTTGCCTTCCCGTTGCTTAATAGTCTGAAAGCTGTTATCAAGTTAACAAAAGTAACAATGTTAAAAGAGTGAATGATTGGAAACAGCAAGTCAGGCTAAACGAAAGAGAGCCGTGAGCAGGATATCGACATGGAGAGCAAAATTAGAATTGATTTGCAGGATAAAGGGGTTTGCCGTCCTGCAGAAACACGGGCTCCTGTGAATACCTAATCCAGCAGCCTTTGAGAAAATCTCTGCGGCAGAACGGTTCTCTCATTACGTTCAGACAGGCGCACAGTCTGCAGCATATTGGGAGCGAGACAAGCATCAGCCCGTATTAAGGTTCAACCCCTCTGTGGTGCTGGCAGACCACAGGCCTAACAGGATTTGTGGTAAAAAGGCAGTTTACTGGAGGAAATCTTGAAAAGAGTGCATATAGTTCTAGAGTAAAAAAACATTGTCCAGAATAAAGGAATTGTTGTCCCACACTTGATCGTCTTCTGAACTGTTTAAAAAGCAATCATAAATTATGATTAGGAAATTTTAGACAAAATTCAAAAACGTGTTGTTTTCTCGGCCATAGTTTCTGCAGAGTAGCAGGAGTTTATTAGAAATTCAACTTTGAGGTGTGTGTGTGTGGGGGGGCTTTTGGCACAGAGCAACCCCGCCCCCACTTCCCATTGCCGTACTGTTTACATGCTGTCCTTATAGCCCCTCACACCCCCAAGCTAATATTGCCAATGCAACAAAAATGGCAAACATCATCAGAGCTATCCAGTCGCACAGTTCTGATCCAGATTCCAGCTCAGTCGAGGAAAACAAAGATGTACATGGATCCATTTGTCTGTAATGATTATTTGTCTTCCAATGAAGGACATTTCCTGTCTATTTTTAGATTCTTTCTTGGCATGCTTTAATAATGCATGCATGAGCAAATGTTTAATTTGAAGCTGGTACAAAGGACAGCCCACAATTTAGGATAGAGTTGTTTTTAATACCATGCCGACAGCTTTAATTCAACTACAGGTCCCTCCACAGGAGCCTTAGTGCAAGACTGCAGGATGCAGTGAAATCCAAACAGTAGTGACACAGACTTGACAGGGCTAAGGGAAGAGCAAAATGAGCTTTTCCTGGGAAACCGGGGAACCTTTGAATAGTCAGATTGACAGTTTGAGCAGTCTGACGAGAAGGAAAGCACTTGTCTGTGCTCGGACGTCTGCAGAGGTCAGACGGCAGGGCCTGCAGCTTTGTATGAGTGGCAGCAGGGTTCTGTGTGACATTCTTGTCAAATGTTTGACAGCAGGATCTCTCACAACAACCGCAGCAGGAAGTTGATGGGTAATCTACTTTCAGCCGCCTCAATCATCGGCGTGACCTCAGGGGGTTGTTTTGCTTGGATAACATGTTTAAGGCTATGTAGACAGAGGTACTGCTTCACCGCCTGCTTGCTGGGGGTTTTTTGAGTAGAAAGCTCTCCATTCATACAGAGAAGCTGACAGCAAAATGAAAAAAAAGAGAAAGAAAAAAACTCCTGTTATCATTCTTTGTATATCAGACTGTTTTTGATACTGAGGAGGAAATTGCTTTTTATCATCAAAGCCCCAAAAGCAATTTAACACAGACGACAAAAGAAAAACAATGACATATGTCACTAAGAGCAGAGTGGAGAAAATGACTGTCAGTGCTTGTGGCAAGCTCTGCTTCGATGGGTCTGGTCCAAGGTGTGTGTGATGCAGACGACTTTTAAAACTGGGGGAAATTAACATCCTGTTTTAACATAACTAATTATATTTTTGTTGTGTGATTTCACATTCCTTAACCGATCTAAGGGAAGTTGACACGTCTATTTCAATACTAATTCATTTTCAGTTACTATTAAAAACACAGTTTTTACTTTGTTATGATAATGTTTTTTTCATTACTAAATATTTATTTATTGCCACCATGAACCCTTTAACAACCCAAGATAGAAAAATTAGATACATTTATTTCTGTTACTTATTGCCTTGGGTGAACAACACACACTATCAAGGCTTATAAAAATGTGTTCTCAAAATGTTCTCCACTCTTTGGTTAAGCAGATCCGTAAAGGGTTAAAAATCAAAAGAAAAGACAGAATTGTTGTTTGTATTTTCTATGCATCTGTGATTTGGTTTTGGTAGTTGAGGTTTTACATCCAGTTGTTCTGAGTTTGAATTTCTTTTTGTCCCCTGGGCACCCCATTCCCCTTCCTGTTGCTGAGAACCCTCTTCATCTGCTCCTAAGTCACATCAGAAATGTACTTTAAGCTAGATTTTTTTCATGTTTGTTCTCTACCATCAGAAAAATGCCACAAAAACGTGTTAAAAACACCAAAAACACAATTTTTATGGGAGTGGGTCTTCAAATGATGTGAAGTCTGACTTCCCACAAATGATATTTTATGTAAATCTTACCTGCATCATCCTCCTGCTTATTGCATCATTCCTGGTTATTTCTTGAATTTTCATTTTTGTTTCTGATGTGTAAATTCATAGTTCTTGTTCAACCAGCAAGATGCATTACATGAAAACATGTAACTGTCATTTCTTTATAGCAAGATGTAAAATTAGACTAAGGAGAAAACCAGGAGTCTTGGGTGTCTCTAATGGATGGGAAGGAAGAATCTTTCCCGAGACTAACTGGACCAAAAGCAAAAGAGTTACAATCTACGTGTGACTTGATGTTCTCATTAAATGCACACATCAATCTGATCTTGTGTTTAGTCTGAAAGCATTTCGTTCAATGTTGTTAAATGTTGGGGTGTTTCTGAGCAGGACCATTCCTGAATTTGGTGTAATTGTGTTGGAAACACAGGAAAGAATTACACTGTTTTCCATTAGTTGAATTAGAGTATCTTGAGACTAAACTGCTGTTGAAGCTGTTACACCTCAGTGTTTCCCATCAGTTTGCGATGTCCCCATAAGGTGCTACGGCTGCCTTTTGAAGTTTTTCTTCTCAAGATCTTACAAAAACAAAAGAAGCAAACAAAAAACCCTGAAATAAAAGTGTGCACTAAAATACAAAAAAAAAAAAATGATGCTTCTGCAATGTACCCACACATAAACTCTGTGGGTTCAGACTCCATCATCGACATGATTTATAGGCTGTAGCGATTCATTTACCAACGATTCAATTCATATCACAGTCTGTGGTTGTAGATCTGATCCATAGCAGATATTGGTTCATTTTGAACGAGCCAATTCGATCCGATTCACTGACCTAAAATCAAGCCAATACATTATACTGTATTGATTGTTGATCATTTTCTACTGCATCACACGTGTGTTGTCCACTGTGATGGACCTTATAGCAAAATAAACCTACCATGTCTCAATACAAATGGTATTTTCCAAAATTCATCATAATCACTTAATTTTATCATCAAACAGATTTTTATTGGTGTGTTCAATTCGATTCTGCCTCAGACAGATTGATCTGGTTGGATCATAGGAATAGAAATCAGTTGATTGATTAAGTCAGATGATTTACATTCCAGTTAGATGGCGTGAATTAAGCAACATGACTTTGAAGATTTCCTGGACCATGGGTCAGATTCCCCTCAGCCGTCATAGTTGGGTCACATGTGCCCTCAGAGGCTGGCTGAGGAGGCTTGTGAACACAGCCATGATGTTTTAGTTGAGTCAATATTCCAGTTTTAGCAAGCTTGCCAGGGAATGTTTGACAACCAGAAAGAAGTCTGCAGCAGGATCACTTGGTCCAGAGCTGCCTTAAAATGAGCTGATAGTAGGAATAGATGCTGTCCTTATTATCTGTTAAAGCAACAAAAGCTGCGTTCTGGGCAGTTTGTATCTAAAATACCTACCTTAACACCCTCAGAAGCATTTTGTCTCAGAAATGAAACTTTATCTTTTGTTGTTCAGAGAGCGGTGTTGACGAGTTAATTTAATTAAAACTGACAGAACATTCTCCACTCTCAAAGTGAATTATTGACCCAGTGATGCATGTATGAAGGGCACTAAAGAGGAGAGCACAGTGTCACCAAAAAGGCATTACGATGATTTATTTTCACTTGATGTGCAAACACCAGAGGAAGAATGGCTCCATAATAGGCTTTCAATTGAGGAAAACAATTGCAGAGATCACATTTTCCATCTACCCCACAACCCATAGTGTTGAGGAATATAAGAATTAATATGCATGACTGATGTGCTCACAAAATCCCAGATTGGCATTTTAATGCTCCCATTATCTGCAGAGGGAGCGGCAGCTCCCTCCTGCATCTGATCTTGCTGACTTGTGTGTATCTAGCAGGGCTAAAGCTGAATAAAAAAAATTGCCAGGCTCAAACGGGAAACATGAAAAGTGCTTAATTTGTGAAGAAGAGGAAGTCATTTCATTGGGAGGAATTAAAGAATCAGCTACTAGTGCAAAATGTGACTAGACTGCAACAGTTTGCACTTGTAGCAATCACATGGGATCAAATAGTTTTATATTCTTTGTAAGTTTAGAGAGTTTAATCATGGCGATTAACAGCACAAATAAATTCCAGGGTCCATCTAATAGCAATTTAATTACTATTGAATTCTGAGTACTAGAGTCAGGCACTAAAGGAGCCATGCATTGTTTTAAAAGATCAGTTTAGGTCATAAAAAGCTGGAAATGTTGGTTCTATGCTTCTGATTCATCTCAATGCATGATTTCATGGCTTAGTCCAGCATGTCCAAAGGTTTCACAGATTCCCGTGTCCTCCTGCATGTTTTCCAACCAACCTGTAACTGAAACTCCTTGTTGGTCAAACACACCTGATCCAGGTAATCAGTTGCAGATGAGGCAGGATTTCTGGAAAACCAGTAGGAGGCCGGCCCTCGAGGCCTAGAGTTTGACGGCTCTGCAAAGTCACTTTCACCTTTACGAGGTGTTAACCAGGTGTACCCGGTGTATGGGTGTTGCAAGTTTTTGTGTCGTCCCAGCCCGTGGAGGGTTATAGACAGACATCTTAAGGGGGTTGCAGGTGTGTCTTGCATTTCTTTTGAGGCTCATGAAAATGGAACGTACCATTGTCATACGTGTGGCAAGTGCATCATGAAGAATTTGTAAAGACTATGTAAGCTACACGCACCTATAAGGTACGGGTGATGCTATCATATGGTGCTATAACTTTAGTTGTCAGTAAGGTGCAAAAACAGACTTGTTACTGACCACGTGCAAATGCTGCACACAGAGAGAGCAGATGAAACGTAAGTGCCCGTAGGATGTCCACACAAACTACACTCTGATTGTCTAATTTCTTAAATTTTAAGAGTCAGAATAGACGCAAGCGGCACTTATCACTTGAGCCACACTAATGCTACGTTCACACCGGGCTCAGAAACACACGTTCAAGCGACTTCTGTCAATGAAAAGTCTATGGAAACAAGCATATATGTGCGGTTTGGGCTTCTGTGTTCAAAACTCTTGCGCTCATTTGTCGCTACGCAAAATTTTATGTCCATTTTTGGGCTCTACATACAAAATGCGCTGCCATTGATCACATGTCGTAAGTTAATTGACCTTTGGCCAATCAGGGACTTGTGGCGTATGGATAGCGTCTTTTTTAAAATACCGAAGTACCAGCCATTTAAAAATTAATCATAAAAGAAAAAAAGAATCATTTCGGACTGTGTCTGGTTGAAATTCTGACACCAAGACTTTCACATATGGGAATAGAGCTGTGAAAGAAAAAGCCTGGAGCAAGATTCACCAGACTTTCACCGCTTTGACATTTCATACCAACTCTCACTCTACACTCCAACTGTAGGTACATGTGCTAGTATTGTGTGGCAACAGACCTGTGTAAACACCATGAGCTCAAAGCAAGTTTAAGAATGTCCGTTTACTTGAACGCACCACACATTCCCGTTGTGAATGTAGAAAAAGTGTTCATTACGATCAGTCTCCTGCAGAATTTCTGGAAACAAATGTGCATAAACATTTTCTCTACAGGCTCATCGAGTGGCGTATGATCTTAAAATTTTGTGCGTATTTTTCACACACAGACATTCCATATCTACACATAACGGCAGTTTTGACTGAGGCAAAATCATTTGTAAATAGGTGTATAGAAGTCTCTTCAGCATTTAGCATGGCCCTACCTTTCACCGGCTGTCAGTACTTCCCTGTTTCTAGCATGTCATAGGTTTCCATGGCAGCTCTTATCAAGACACCAGCTCAGATATGCTCTTGTCTGTCATCTCTTTCCTGCAGGCGTTCTGGACCCCTGATGTTGGACCGTAGAGCCCGTCAGCTCATACTGGTCTGTGTAAATACAATCTTTTGACTACCATTATAGCACACTCAGTCATTTGAATGGCATTGTAAACGATGCTGTTGATTTCTCACTTGAGGGTCATCTGTCATTTTAGTTGGGACGCGCACAATCTGGTCAATTCCCAGCCCGTTTTAAACTCTCACAAGCATGCAGCAGTTCAGCCATAAATTTATCACTGGCGATGCCATTACCTTTAGCTTGACGGCCCTCGAGCAACGGCAGCGCAATAATAGAAAATAGATTTTATCCCGTGTGGAACTGAGGCTTTGGTTTGTGTCTTATTTCCTCCTTCCAGCCTCCAAAGATAGAGGAGAAAATAAGGTATCCACTCAAGTGTTATACCTAACTTAATGAAAGGTTTTAACCTGATACTGGTATTGACTCAAAGGCCCGGGAGGATCGCTGTATATCAGATGCAGTGTCATAAATGAAGATTAAGAATGCTGCTAAGTTTTCCTTACACTAACTCAAAGTAAAACCAAATCAAGCGGTGCACCGATGAATCTCCTAATTGCATTTTCAGTTGCGATGCAACAATTCTCTTGTGGAATCACAGAAAATGTGATGAAATGCCTTTTAAAATGATAATAAAAAAAAATGTCTGCTCCTGTTGTGGTTTGCTTGACAAGTATGGTAGAGTCACCATTACTGACACAACAATGCCTCAACAGCGGCTAGTTTTGAGCCTGTGATTTGGCTTTTCGGTGAGAATTTACGATGAAAGTTGATCAACAGTTTGTTCCGAGAAACCACAGGAATCGTGCTCTACTTGAAATGCACTGTGTGTGCGATGTCAGTGAGAATATCATTTCCTGTGTACCAGCAATACTTTGGAGATGATATGAGCTGTTAATGAAAAAAAATCATCAGAGCTTGTCAGCTGTAATCACATCCAAATGAGGCAGAAACGGGGATGGGGGAAGGGGACTTAATAAAGCACATATCTGTAATCCAATCAAAATATTTTAGTAAGAAATGAGTTGTGTTGTTTGTTTTTCGGCTTTCATTCCTTCTTTAATGTTTTAAAAGAGCGCTGCCAGCACTTTAGGAGGATCTTCTTAGCATTTTAATATGAAGCTGCTCACACAACACAGCTAAATTAGTTGACATTATTTTATTCCTCTGGCTTACGCGGGTGGACCCATACGGGTGCTGCAGGTTTTGCTCCAGTGGTGGAGTGGTCCAGCTACAGCAGGTAACTCACAGACAGGTTCTGCTGCCAACCTCGCGGACCTCTGAACTCACGTAGGTTCATGCGATAGCTCACAATGTAGTAAACAAATCCTCATTCTGTTCACAACACTTCTTTTTCTGCGTGACTCGTCTTCAATCAATGGATTTACAAAGGTGGGCATACTTTGATTAACTTTCTAATCTGAGTGTGAATGTTCATATTACACAAACTCACCATCAAGTCCGACATCCTCAGATATCTCCAGGCTCTGTCCTTTCTTGTCGTTATCCTTATAAAAAGGTTGTGTTGCATCATAAAGGATGGGGCGGTTCTGGATCTCTGTGATCAGCCTCTCGTCGTCCATGGTGTTCAATGGCCAAAATTACGCTCTACCACACACTTTGATACTCCCGTGTCAGCAGAAATTACATAATGTTTACAACACGGTGAAAACAGCGAGTACAACGAAAAATAGGTTTTAGTTTGAAAAATGTACCGAATACACTTTACAGTTGCCCGCATAATTTTTTACAGTTTAGGTCGTAATGTTCCTCAACTTCATGATAAAGTGATACAGTCTGGCAAAAATGTGAAGCCAACAAACGGATACGGAGCGCCACAGAGGCAGGACCAGACTGTCTGCAGTGTAAGTGCCTCTTGCACTTTTCAGGTTACGTAAAGACTCCGGTGTCTGCACCGCAGCCGCACCAGAGCCAGACCGCACGTGGTGTGAGCCCGGGGTTGGTGCTTCTTCAAAACTTTAAGGATGAACAAGCAGCAAAACAAACCCCGAGGGAGAGCTTTATGATAAAATGAAAAGGAAGGAAGATGAGGCAAACCGGCTAAAAGCAGATTTTAGTCTGTTTTAATTAGATTCAATTGCTTGGAAATTCACTCCCCCCTCATTTTGGTTGAGAAATACTCTTGTTTTTTGGTCAAAACAGGTACATTAACTGGTGATCTAGTTTAAGGTTTTTTCTATCGTTGAAACGTTAAAAACCAAGAACCGTAAACCTTTCACACTGGAGATGCCTTTATTAAAACCTAAAATGTCATTCCAGGTGAATCATGTGGTGGCGCGGTGGAAAGAGATTCCACCCCAAAAACAAAATTTGGCAGATAGAGTTCTGCTCAGGGAGGTGTTTTTCTAAACAATAAACGTAAAGGGTAATTATTTGAGTAAGTTAAAATAAACAATTTCTTATTTTTCCACAAATTCCAGGCAGTTCTTCCAGGTGTGCATTGCAGACTTAATTAATCATGATTAACGCAATAGTTTTACAGCCCTAGTTCTACCATAATACATTTTCACAAGTTTGTGTGACCCTGAAACCTCACAGTTGTCCTCCAGCCTGTCTAAATGCTCACTACATATATATATATATATCTAGATATATATATATATATCTAGATATATATATCTAGATATATATATATAATTTTTTTTTACATTTATTTATTTTTTATTTTGTGAGTGGCTGTTGTGCAGAAGTAAGGTGGCCAACCTCTGATTGGAAGATTGCAGGTCTAACTCCAGCCTTGCTTGAACAGGTGAAAAGGTGAATGGGACTGTGTCTGTAAAGCGCTTCAAGAAAAGTAGAAAAGCGCTATACTGGTATGCGCCATTTACCAATTTTCACCATGCCAAATACCCAGGTTTGGGAGTTTCTAGCTAAGCCACAACTAACCGAGCTTCTACGTGTCAGGTGTTGTGATGACATTAAACTCTGGGCCTGGTAAAAAAGCTAGCCGTCTTTATTTTGTCTGAACCACTGTCTACCATGAGAGTTTTCCAGGCAGAGCTGGGAAAGAGTCGTGGGCTACAGCTGCTCGCCTTGACAGATAAACAGGATTTTGTTCCTGGAATGCTGAAGATTGTCAGCTTCAATCTCTTGAGAGAATTACAAGCGGCAGTCAACGCTGGGACACTGGCTCACCAGACAGAGCATCAGACCCTGTGTACTGACGAGTGGGAGATGCTGACTCCCTTGTCACAATAGTGCTGCATGGTTTATTCATGGATGATGGAACCAAGGGTACAGTTGAATGTGCCAGCAGCTTTGCTTTTATCGCATTGAAAAGCCTTTTTTCTGATCAAGTCTTAAAAGGCTGAATGTAAATGTCATCAGTAATTTGTGAAAGTACTTGATTGTGGTTTGGGTTTCGGAGAACAGAGGGAGGAGAGAGCATCTGAGATTATGCTTCATGATGTTTAAGCTTTTTACATTTTCTTTCATTTCTACTCCTGTTCTGTCGTGGCAGAGAGGGAAAGGCTTTTAATTGTAGACGTTATCTCAGTATTAAACATTAAGCCCTGTCATTCTTGTATCTCCGCTTGTGAAAACTCCAGTTCAGTGTTTGACCTTTTTGATTTGAGGAGAGCCACATCTATCACTTTGTTAAATGTCAGCTGATGTCTGAAAAGCAGTGCTGACAGTTTATGCCATGTGGGATGGATAAAAGGCAACTTTGGTCACTGTGTACTTCCACCAAGCTTATGTTTCCTCTCATAAAGGACGCTGCTTTTTGATGCTCTCTTCATTAACTTGGACAAGATAGCTTCAGGGCCTCTTTGGATTTGAGCCACATTGTTCAAAGACTGAAATCTGACAGGTTACATTAACCAAAAAACTCTTTTTTTATCTATTCTCTTTAGTCAAAAGGGATTCAGCTGTCTGCCTTTTTTTGACAAGACTTTAATTTCAACAGCTTTTCAGTAAAAATAAGATTTCCTTGAATGTTCTGGTAATGTAAAGTCAAATTCAGCTCTATATGGGGTTGGAGTGGGGGGTTGACCAATACCAATGAGTTATGTATAGGCTAGAAATGGTGTGCTAGCTTGTTGCATACGCAAAGTTGGACGCCATATAGATAAGATGGAGCAGCGGCAAGCGAAGATGGAAGAACCCAGCCCCGGATCCCCATCAGGCGAGCAGAAAGGGACATGTGGGGTACGGAAAACTGCCTACCTGATGTCGTGCGAGTGCTTGAGCCCTTCTGATAGAGGCGGGATCCACTTGAAGAACGGGACCCCTCAGCCCACCGTTGCCGCCCCCCGCTGGGTATGCAAACGTCACCTGGACCTCGCCACTCTGTGGCGTGAATGAAGAGCTCACTGTGCCCTCTTATTGTTTTCATACCATTTCAATATGGTGTCGCTCTTTATGCATCTTGGACAATGGTAAAAGGCCTGCGCGCCATATCATTTACTGAGGCCTCTGATTGGTCAGTTTATAACTTGAATGACTTTACTACAGAACAAATATTGTGGAAAAAATGAAGATGATGAAAAACATGTCAAAGAAGGTATCTGAGAAAGAATGGTTATTCTGACCAATAGAATGACTGAGTAACAGCTATTTATTGCTCTATAGAAGTCAATGGGATTTTGGCTTCTTGGGACCAGCAGGCACTTCGTGTTTGGAATGCAGGGGGGTGGGGGGTGGGTGGGAGGGGTGTCACTCTGTTCAGTTCTCAAATACAGTCACTTATCATCACTGATGGCATTTTATTAAAATAAAATAAAAATGACTCGTGAGAAAACAAAGATCTCACAATTCCCAAAGGAAGCAACAAGGAATACATAAAGTGGATGGTAATGGTAACATGAATCATGTAGTATGAAAATCCAATTTAATTTTGTTATTTTCTTATATGGTAACTGAGGACAGGTACATGCTCAACCACAGATTGAGTGACCAGGTTTTGTTTTTATCTGTCATCTTAAAAGTCTGTCATAAGATCATAGAATTTGTTGGGTTCACTGTTTTGCAAAGGATCATATTAGTTCGGATTGATATTAGCCAGCAGTGTGTGATACTCAAGCTTTTGATTTCTTTTTACCGTTTGACAATTTGCCATATTCTGTATGCTGCAGCAGTTGTAACCTGAATCTTTTTATCCATCCCCACTCAGTCTTTGTTCACAGCCGAGCTTACAAAAATTCAACTATAATATGAACAGATGGATGTAGAAAAGGGAGTCATTTCGCTCAGCACAGTATCCTCAGAAGCTTTTGTTTGAACGTAGTTGTTTCAGTTTAATGCTACTGTGTGTGATTCTGATTACAATCCAGAGGAAAAAGAGAATAAATCTTGACGTTTTCAACTAATTTCAGATTTTGAAGATGTCAGAGTCAGGAATGAAGGCTTGGAGTAACTTCAGACAACTGTCTGATAAAATGATTCATTCCTTTGCAAGCTGCCGTTCCCATATGGTACATTACGATTCCTCCTCAAAGATCCCACCATGCATGTTATTGTCTTCTATTTTGAGAGACTCCCCACCATGCAGCGTGTAGAAGTGATATGTGGGGAGTTCAAGCGTCTGTGCCCAACAGGGCCCGTCCCTCCAGCAGCTGTGACTGATAAAGCGAATCGTCTTCACAATGGGGGGAAAAGAAAGACGAAAACGTGTTCTCTGCTCCCAACTTCTGTCCTGTCCCTGAGGCGTGAGTGTCTAACGTCCAAATGCCAGCTGAGGCTGGAGTTAGTGCTGCGATTTCCCAAGTGAAGAAAGTCAGATGGTTGGTGATTTTCTGCTTTATGACTTCACAGGAGTGTTGACCGTGTCAAGATGATCTGTCCCAGTTACAGAAGTGGGGCATAATATTGAAGTTGAGAAAAGGGCCTTTCCACAAACTACAAACAAATTCAAGTGCAGTCAAGTCAGACAAAACTGCAAAAGCAACTGTTAGCACATGGTTTGGTTTGCTTTCTTTGTTGCCTGCTTTGTAGTTCTGCAGTTAATTGTCTGTTCATGAAACACATCTCATAATACATGATAAAATCGTATTCTCAGCCAGTGACAGACACATTTAAGCCTAAGCAGACCATTTCCACAGAAATCCCTTTTTCTGAGCACATGACATTAATGAACCCCCCCCCCTTCAAAGCCATCTAAAAAGGTGAGAAAAGTGCCACAGCAACACTGTGGGGCAGCTTGATGCAAAAGGACGCTCAATGACACGTCTGACGCCTTTAGCACCACTTAATGTGTTTATTACGTACTTTCTGCTCCAGTTCCAACATTAGGTAACTAGTCTTATCTAATACACTAAAGATACTCGTTGCAGAGTGAGCACAGTCATTAAACTGTGAGTTGAGGCATTCACAGATGCATTGCAGAAGTAATTTGAAACAGTCACACTGAGATTTCAATGTAATTTGTCAAATTTCTGAGGCATTCATGGAGTGAGGAAAGAGTTCCTTATAGTATATTTATTATTACTCAAATTGCTTCTTTGCTAATTTAAGTAGTTAAAGTTCCACTCTGACCATCTTCTGATCTATTTTCAAAGCGTTCCCAGTGTTTTTTTTTATCATGATGAGCCTGTTTTTCAGTAACGTGCGGTGAGGTTCACAGCTGTTGCGACACTAACATCATCAGTCAGATTTACAAACATGAACTCTGCAGAGTAACTTATTCAATTAAAGTGTGTTGTTTAAAAAGTTGTTTCAACATTTTTCTTTCGTTCACAAACCATAGCATAGAAAAAAATCACCCAAACTGGGATTGTTGACTTACATTTTATTCATAAATGAAGTCCATGCGCTGCTCCTTCTGGCGAAACACGGATAACTTGTTTGTGGAAGTGTTCCTTTTCTTTCTTTGGTCTTAAACGTCTTTGACTCAATGAGGATCACTGCCAGTGAAGTGTCCAAACAAATTCCTGACTTTAGAGACGTATATCCTCCATTTAGAAAATGATGCTAAACAATATTAAAGAAGAACTGAACCGCTGCACTTGACTTGCTGCCATTAATTCTATTATTCTTTAGCCATGATTTCACATTCTCTGTACTCACCAGTGCCCTCTGTCTTGAGGCATGCATACTGCAGGCCTCATCATGTGAGTTTCGAATATGCATTTTAGCAGATAAAAAAAGGCTAAATGAGTCACAGCAAGAAATAGAAAATGAAGTAAACATGAAGTGTGATTGTGGATGCATCAAGATGAGGCGGAGCAGGGAGCTTGTAGCCCTCTGTTGTACGTTCTACATCACAGCAACAAGCTTTTTCCAAAATCCTTTTTTTTTTCTGCTGCTAATTTACAAAAACTATAAAACACAATATTAACTGGAGTGGCTCTTTAAAAGCTTAATACATCTTGGGAAAAAAAAAAAAAAACGGTTTTTGTGTGTGTTTTAGGATTCAAATTGTAGAATAAAAAAAAATTCATTCAAAAATCATTCCCCATCGTGTAGTCACTTTTGTGATGTTTGGAGACTTTTATCTGTTTTATGTTTGTTTTTGGCAAACGTCTGCGATAGTTAGAAGATTTCTAAGTAGTGAAGGTCATATTATAGGCAACATGAGATACCCACCCAGGAATTCTCAATGAGGTACTTGGAGGTAACCTGAAGACACCTTTGCAACTAGACACATATTTTCAAAGGAGGGGAGGTGAGGATGCAGCACCTTGACCCATTTTCACATCAAGGGAGGCCACACCAGCGCTGACAAGGAGCCAATATGAATATTTAACAAGTGAAGCACAAAGCCAGTAGAAGTTTAATTTAATTCAGTGGTCACCATCCATTTTTAACTGAGGCTGCCCCTTTTGTCGGACAGCAGGGAAGGAGTAACGGCTAGGAGTTTGAGTTTGAAGAATGTAGCTGGCCCGCTCCCTCCTGTGATGAATAAGTAAACCCATCCAAACAGACAAGGAAGCAGATGGCAGGATTTGAGTCAATAGCAAGTAGATTTGTTTTTCTTCTGAAAGCTGCATTGTTTACAAGAGTTGTATTACCCTTCAAGTTGGATCCATCTCCTAACAGTTTCCTCTTGGCTTTGACTTTTCTTCATTTGGCATGTCCAAGCAGCCGCCTGGGAAGGCTGAATTTCACTGAGCAATAAAAAAGGAATTAGCTTGGTTCTGCAACGAGCTTGTTTTTACGAGAATCCATAAAGCATTTTCTTTGTCCACTTTTGTGTCCATTTTAGATAAGCTTCCTTAATTGCAGACAGCGTTTTTAGTCATCACACTCCTAAGAATTTGCTTAGTGCTTGAAGATATGTTTTAATTATTGGTGATCATTTATGAGTTATTGTTGCAAACAGAATGAGCACCTAAACTCTTGTCACTGAGATAGAAAATCCTGAAGCTGGGCTCTCTGCATTGCTCTCTGCATCTCATGCATTCTTCTGACAAAACAAAATGGAAGCATCGACTTTACACAAAAGGGAATCTTCGACTTTTATAGATTAATCTGAAAAGTTGATTAACACCCAGATCATGGTACATTTCTGCATAGATGGCATTTATACAAATGGAATCAAACATGATCTTTATAAAATACGGTGTTCCTCAAGGGTCAATCTTGGGACCGTTTTCAACATCTACAGAAATGATATCACTTATATTCCACTATTCCACTGATCTTTGCTGATGACACAAATCTTTGTATTTTAGATAGAAATGTTAGTTACATAATGGACAAAATGAAACAATGACCATCAGGATTATTCTGAATTGAATTTATTTTTTTGTTTTTTTATTCTAGACAAAAAGGCCCCTTAGAAATGGGCAGATTTCCTTCAAATAAACAAAAAGAATAAAAAGAAATCTGCCAGTAGGGTAAGAAAAATGGTCTTACCAAGAATTCTTAGTCACTACGACATTTTTTCTGATGCTAAAATTATTTTGTAATTAAAAAAAAAACTTTATTGATGGTATTAGTGTTCTTTTTTTGAAACAAGTCTTTTTCCTTTCATAAAATTTAATTTTTTACAGTGCAGACAAAACTATCGGTTATTGTTTTGCAAATGGGGCTATATTGGAGTTGTTGCTTTTATAATATTGACATATTGATAGCATTCATGCTGCAACTACAGTATATACTAATGACTCATATAGTTGGTGTCAGGTCTCGAGCGTCCGTCTCCCTCTTTGACCACCAGAGGGAGCCATCTCCTGAGTATTGACTTTTCCCTGAGCCTCTTCTGCACTCCAAATCCCATCAGCCTTGCAGTCCTTTCCCAGGTCTCACCAGCTGTTCCTCATCATCTCAATCACTACAAACAGTATTTAGGCAGACACCGGGCTTCTGCAAACATACTTCACACCGGGCAGAATCCTTGTGTGCAGTCTGTTTTTCTGTGGGGTTTCTACCTGTATTTTGACACTTGCCTGTCTTGAATCCGTCCTGCCTCTCTCCATGTACTTTGACTCCTGCCTGGTTTTGAATTCATCCTGCCTTGCCTATGTCTGTCTGATATCTCTATTAAAACAGTTGCACATGGATCCTCTGTCTGTTTGTCACTTCTGGTATAGGCAGTTTGAAGCTGAGCTATACCAAAAAAATGTCAGGGTTGTGTCAGGATCAATGTTCGGGGTAAAACTCCACATGTGCAGATTAGTAAAAGTTAGTTCACTGTGGCGACCCTGAATAGAAATGCTGAAAGAAGAACAAGGCGCACTTGACTATAGGGAGCATTAAGCAAGACAAAAAAGTCAGTGATACTTACATCAGTCAGTCAGACTTTAATAATCGCGTTCACAATAATTCCAAAACATTGTAGCATGCTAGATGTTAGCCACGTTGAAAGTGTACCATTTTAACAGAGCACCATGTTCCTCTCAAAATCACTTCAGCATCAGTAAACACAGCCAGAATGAATCCGTATACACGGTGATCTAGATCATATGGTGATCTGTCGTCTTTTTAAAAAAAAAATGAAGGCTTTTAAATGAACCTTTACACTGTGAAAAATACGCTAAGTAGATCAAAAACAGCATTTACCTCAACCAAAATGAATCAAGATTCTCTTTTTATGCTGAATTCTTCTTTTCTCCTTTATTTGTCTCTTTGCCATGAGTTTACCCTATGAACATGAAGGGCCTTTTCTCTGTCCGATCCTTGACAGGGCAGTTAATAACAGAATGGAATTTTGAACAACCTAGCAGTCAAAGTTACATGTATGTACCGTACTCTGGCTGAATTCATCTGACAAGGTAGATGTGAAAGGAAAACTTTTTGCTTCACTGATAACTTCTCCCCAGCTGCACCTCACAGCCTAAAAACTCAACTTTCCTGCAGATTAGACACGAAGAAATGTTTTAGTTTTCACAAAATCCTATCAGTCTTTGCCTGCATGTCATCAAATAAATAATCATGTTTACCAAATGGCTTTATTGTACTACATATCAGCCTATTAAAACGGCATCTCATTATGGGCGCTGAGCAGCAGTTTTACACAAGAGCAATTGGCTTTTTTTTTTCAACCACTTTCTCTTCATTATCATTCTGCCTTGTAAATGGATTCACTGCACAGCCAATGCATATTCATTTTACAGGAAGCTTGGAAATAGTTGGGAAATGAGCCAAAGGTGGAGCCGGGCTGGTGTGCTGACTAGCGGGGAATAATAAACCACAAGAGCATCCACTCTGGAGGTGAGAACAGCTGTGTCTGTGAAAGAAAGCATGCTGGAAACACATCCCCCTCCAGCAAGAAAAGATACTCCACTGAACGTGTTGACGGCTCAAAACTGAATATGTTTGAAGTCTGACACAATTTCAAGTCTCATGAATAGCTTTAAAAACATAAACACCAAGATGTTTATGGGCTCAAAAAGATGAACATGATTTCATAGCTACTTTTCCTGTATCTCCGGGTGAAGATTTGGATTCAAGGCATACTCTTGGCTACACTTTCACTCTAAAGGCATTAATAATGCAGACAGACAAGCTTTTAGTGGATTCTGATTTGATTTTTCAAAAGGTAGGAGGAAATGTGCAACATGCTCTCCTGATAGAGTGGTCTAGTTGCACTTTGATGAAATGAGTGTGGATGTTTGTCTCTTTTTTTCCTTTGACGTCCTCTTTTGGATGTGTAATGTGTAGATTTCAACATCAGACGAGCTTGCTTGGATTGAAAGGCTGCCTGAGGCGTAGAACTAAACAAAAAGTTTTCCTTTTTGCCAAGTTATGGACTCTTTTACCTGGGGCAAGATGAAGCACTTCAAAGGCAAAGGGCATTCATTGTCAGCATCTCAGACTGACAGCAACAGATCCCCCTCAAGTGTAATTGCAGAGCCAAAAGAAAGAAACCCAAATCTCACTGGGTCTCCAAAAGCTGACGATAGAGCTTCACCAACTCCTGTGCAGATAATGAGAACTTTTCTAAATAAATGAACAAAAATGAACAGAGAATTTTTTTATTAGGATAAAAAAGGAGATAGCATATTAAGTGATTTCTTTAAAGCTGAAACATTCCATTCAGAGGAGGTGCAGGCCTGGTCTCCGCCTGAGTTTTTCTTCAGAGAAAAAGAGGTAATCTCATCTGGAAAATTAGCCAATAGGGAGCCATTCACTGATGGCTGATGTAGCTCTGAGCAAAAATGTCACAGAAGAGTTAAACGCTTGCTAATTAAAGTGTAATTGTGTTACAGTTGGTCCAGTGCCTCGTTTGGTTTCATCTGATTATAAAAATAAATTGCCTCCACAGTTCCAAAAACAAGTGACAGCAGGGAGATAGACAGAGAAGTAATGAAGGCAATTTTATTAATTAACGGTTATTAATTAGCTGAACATTTTGCATAACTTCATGCCCCTTAAGACAGAAGGTTTCTGGCAGTTTCACTGCTAAACTTTAAGGTAAAAGAAGTAATTAAAAAGGCTTGCCTGCACCGTTGCACGACATGATCATTTTCATGAGCAGGAGGGAATAGTGGATATTAATAACAATTACTCCACATATCCAAGCGCTACAAAAGGTATGTATGTTGCTTCTGCACGACTTAAAGTCCTACTCCAATCATCATTTTATTCATATTAAAAGCATTTCCATTATTTTTTTTAGCATCAAAATGCTGTTTTTAATCCAAAATCTAAAAAAACAGCGTTTTCTGGAACATATTTTCATTAGAAATTCACCTCTAAGTTGTGGGTGGGACCGTTGGCGTCCTCATTTCCCTTTCATTTTGTGGAGTTGGGTTGAGCAGGTAGCTTGTCGCCCCGCTCAGCATATTTTCTGTCACAAATGCACTCTTTTTCATTCGACATTTCGTTGTCTGCTGCTGATTCACAATGATTGGAATGAAGAAGTACAAATTTTAGCTTAAGTTTCTTTATCGGTGTCCTCCAACATCAGCAACAAGAATTTGTTAAAAACATCCAAAACATTTTTTTATTTTATCAGAGTGGGTCTTTAAAGCAGAAGCTTCACTGGTGTGAGCACAAACTGCTGCAGCAGAAACCCAGAGACAAAATGCTATTCTGTAGCTTTACTGAAAGGTTACAGGAGAGAAATGGGGTTTCAGGAAGACCTGTGAGTTCACTCCTGCCTTCAAAAATGCCACGCTGTTTTGCATAACCAAGGTTGTAAAATATTAGGCTGATGATGGAGAACTGAAGGTCTGGGTGGTGACTGCAGAATTTTCTTTACACTTCCCTGTTGCTGTTGCGCAAACATGGTCGTTAAGGTTTAATAAGTAGAAACACGAGACTGAATAAGTCATTAATATGTGTTGTAGCACATGCTGCTGGAGACTCAGGGGAGGATGAATGCTATCTACTCACACACTCTTGAGTGTGCAAAGAAAAGGCCACACTTTTTCATTTTGGGTTCTGCAGAGCAAAACTTAAGATCTTCAAAACATGTCTGTTTAATGTCAGAAAAAATGTCAGCATGTGGATCTAGCACATTTCTATCACCAGTCATTGTCCTGAAGGACCTTCTCATCTTTGAAAGATTTGTTTTTGATTATCAGTACAGAAGCAGAGCAGGGCTATTGTAGGTTAACATATTTTAGAAAATGACCTTCCGACACATTCTCCATCAAATAATAAAAAATCTATGGAAGCCTAAAGTTATGGTCACACCGGCCTCAGCAACGCACGTTCAAGTGACCGCTGCCAATAAATGCAGGTTTATGTCGACTTCTTTTTTTTTCTTTTTTTTTTTTTATTGCCGACCTGTCATACAGATTTGTACCGCTTTGACATTTTGCACCAAACCTCTTCCAACTGCAGGTGGTGGAAAGGCTCTAGTATTGGGTAGCCATAATTAGTGTGGACACTATGTGGTGAACGTGTGTTCATGAACGCTGGTCACATGCCTGGCGTAAACGTAACGTAAGGGTGAATAAGATGTAGTACGTTTTTGGAACAGGCTGTGTCATGTACGGCTGTGTCAGAAATTAAGATCAGACATGCAGGAAACGTGAACTAATATACAGATAAAAATGCTTCTTAGCACTCCATCAGCCTGGGTTTCTTTTGCTTGTTTGAAGAAGTGAGATTGCATACGTTGAATCTAAACCCTGACAACATAGGAATGTTTAATGTTATGGGTTTAGCATGAATGTAATCCAGTGAAACTGATGAATGGACCCTGGTACCTTTGTTTTTGCTGTAGAATCCAGACAGCCTACTTAAATTTTCATGAAAACAACAGTTCTCATGAAGCAGAAAACAATGTTTGGTAGCCAGTTTTATTTAATTGTGCTTTCAGGTTGTTCTAGATTAAATACAACATGTAAAGTGCAAGATCGTGAAACTGCAGGAGTAATGCAGCTGATGTGTAAAATGTGGGGTGTTTATTTGTGTCAGGCTGACTTTGGTTTGCCCTGTTAATCCAGATCATTAGAACAACTGTTCATACAACCACATCAACGTTCCTAAACACGCCCAACACAAGAGAACTAGTTCTGATGCAGAACAGAAAAATGAGGGTAAAATAGACCAAAGACATCTAGAAACTGTGATGCTTGTAGTATTCTCTTAGTTTACATCATTATAAAGTGGTTCAGAACCCCACTTTACCACTTTAGCAAATATTTATTTAAGTAGATACATAAACTGATCTACAGAAACTGTAATAAATGATGATAAAACAACTAAAATCTTGACAAACATGAACCAGTAAGTGTAGAGTGAGCTGATGTTGACTCTGGTCAACACGCTGTCTGTTGAGTTCTGTAATTCTACATTCAGCAGGTCTAATGGCTCATTTTTCTTCCTGTATGTTTAAATATTCTGACAACATTCAAACAAGTTGACTGTCACACAGGACTCAAAGGCTTCTCTCACAGTCTGTAGGGTTTGAACGAGGTAAATAAAAAAGAAAGATCCGTACAACGTGCCTGTGTCTCTCCTACTTCACTCTTACGTAGCCTCACAGGCTGTATAAGTGTTCATTACGACTTGTCACCTGCAGCGTGCCCGTAGAAAAAAATGCATGCCTTTTGCTCTACGGGTTTATCGAGCGGCCTTTGACCTTAATATTTTATGCAGACCACTTGCGTGCCCAGTAAAGGTTAGAACATTTTTAGTGAATAAGGCTTTAGCTAATCAGGCTTTAGCTAATCAGCATCATTTCTGTATCATAATGACAAAAAAAGGTGCATGTCTTGTGCTTGAGAGGTTTGTCTCATCTAAGTTGCTGAACTTTACTTTTAGCAACAAATGCAAATAGAAAAAGTTGTTCTGTCCAGTGATGACAAAGATACTAACAGCACTTTTTAAAAACTATATGTTCATCCTTGATTAAATGGCATCAAAAACAGATCGATCAAACACTTCAGATAATATTCAATAAGCTGGCTGCCCTCTGCTTGATTACATTAGTTCATGTTTTGCTAATCGAGTTTTGCATCTGTGGGAAGTAACGGGTTTGAGGTTTGTCATTGCTGACCAAGCACAAGTCCTCTTCAGCTCAGTTTCATTTTTATAATGATGCTAAGGACTTTTGACTTCCTTGCTTTAAATTCACCTGAGTAATTGAATCTGAAACCCGTCCGTGTCGGCGGACCCTCTGCTCCTTGGCTGTGTACGCTCAGCTCCACCAAAAACCTCATTCCCTAAGAGCACTTGGATGTATGCGCCGTCATACTTGGTGAAACTGGGCCATCTTATTGTGTCCCCCAGCCCTCATTTCAACGCGGAGCCTTTTACAAAGCTTTCCAGTGCCTTGTCCTCCTGTCACTAAATGTGGAGGGGGGAGATAGTGCATTCTGGTGTTATCTGCCACCAGCCCTTGTGCCCCTTCAGCCAATTTTCTCATTTCACTGATTTAACCATGGGGTGACCTTGGCTTTTTAAATGCTTTTAAGGAAAAGCCAGGTCTTCTCAGCCCTTTTCTGGACCATAATGGAGATGGAGAGAAAAGAAGTGAGAACTACTTTCGGGCATATTCTTCACTGGACATTTTTTTCTTTCATGTCTATTATCCTCCTTGCCTGCAGCAGCTTCTTTTTTATTTTTACAGAGCAGCAAAGATGATGATGACAGGATGCTGTCAGCTAATTCACAGAGGGTCTATGTTTCTAATGTAGGAAATGGCCCCAGGTGAACGAGGCAACAGCATATGTTTATGACATGACAAGGAGCATTCAGGGAATTAGTGCTTTGAAAGCACAGGGGACACATCAGACAGTTTTGACTCAAAAAAGGAACTCATTCATTGTCTTTGCTCTGCAGAATTGCCCTCAACACTCAGATACAAATCATCTGGTGTGTCCGACGCAGATAATACCTTTTTATTGCCAGTGGTGTCCTCAGAATATCACACAAGGAAGAAACGGAGACCTTGTGTCTGCGTGTTTGGAAGCTGTGTACACATGCCGAGTGTGATTTTCAGTGGAATTATGCAGGCATTATCTGAGCTCTCCATCAGCAGCCTTCCCGAGTGTACCCTTGGCAAGGCGCTTATCTGGGTCAAAGTGCTAACTGCTTCGAAGGGCCTAGGAGAGACCCTTTCAAATCCTGTCTCACATCCCGTCGTCCTCATTATGAACATCACAGCTGGAACGGCTGCGAGCTTTCACATGTCTCTTTGGCTTAAAACACAAACGTGTTCCAGACGTTCAGTGGTCAGTACAGCATAAGCTCGACAGCATGTCATCTCCCATGACAACCGAGGCTTCAAACACCACACTGGAGCGTGGAGGGCCTCTGCCATAAAGGTGCTCTCTGACTGCTTTGCACGCTGGTAGTAAGTAAAAACCTCACTCAGGAAGGTCCCAGCTGGGCCTTCTTGCTGTGAGACAAGAGCGCAAACCACTGCACCGCCATGCAGCCCATGACAAATAACTTTCACCTGAAATGATGAACAAACACCATCATCCAATCAGTATTCCCATAGTACTTACCTCTTCTGGTTTCTTTTTGTATTTCATTTTTGAACATTTCATTTTGGTTTTGTTTCATTTTTTTGGGTTGTGTTTTGGCTTCTGGATATTTTTTTTTATTTCTAAAAGGGAATGCTGTTTTTTTATCATTTGTTTAGCTTTTAACATGTCTTGACTTTGAGTGATTTTCACTTCAGGGCCACCGTATATCAGTGTTGTAAGTGCTTTCCCTCTCCAGATATGTAAGTAGTAACACATCAGAGCTGGTCTTTGGAACTTCTTTACAATCACAACTGATTTTAGCTGCAGGCGGCGCAGCAGAAAGCCCTGTCTGCTTTGTGTTTTTGACGCATCAACGAAACCTGAAACTTGCATCAACGCCTCATGCTGGCTTCCTCTTTTATGAGGAAATAGTTTTGCTGCACCTGAGCCAGGCCTGATGAATTCAAAGACTTTTGTTGATGTCTCCTACACATCCTGGAACAAGAACAAGGCACTGTCCTCACCATGAGTGACTGAAGGCGAGGACAGAAGCCCCTTCCAGGATCAAAAAAGCTGCTGGATTGCTCTTTTATTCTGGTGTCCGACATCACTTGAGCATTTGAAACTCCAATGTTTGTCAACATTCTCTTTTGGGAAAACAGCTGGAGGTGCGGTTGTCACTGCCTGTTTTTCCCACAAGGGCACCAGAGATGGTGAGTGTGACAGTGGGTTGTGTGAAGGGAAAGTGGCGAACTTTGACAGTATGTCCGTGGGGAGAGCATCACATTCAGCACACATACAACTCTCTGAGTCCTTCACCTCCACAACACCTCCTCCTCCTCCTATTAGAGGATGTGAGCTGAAGCTGTTGACAGCAGTGATGGGCCCAGCGCAGAGACAACCGAGGGGAGGGCACCGCTGCCGCCACCGCGGGGCGGTACATCTGTTTGGATCCTCGCACAGCCGTCTGGCCTCAGGAGATTAATGCTGGTAACGCACGCCACGTCTGGGAGTTTTGCACCATCTGAAACTGCTTGACAGCACGCAGCAGGAGTGAAAGGTCTATGCTGTTGCCTCAAGAGATGACGACTTCATTTGGAAGATTACCTCTGTAGAGATGACAAGCCATCTTCTTCAAATATGACTGGCTGATGAGGCACAGCGGCTTTACAGGAATTACATGGTGGATGCATCACTGATGGCTTTTAGGCTTTAACGGTGTTTGTTGATAAGGCTCACACTGTCGATTCCTAATTGCATTTTGATCATTAGGAACACTTTTGTGAATGTCTGAAAGAACTTGCAGAGTTTTGCAGGTTTGTCTTGCATGTTATAAAAAATAATAAATTTGAAATTAACAAACAGCTTGACCAATCCTAATTATGAACAAACAACTATTTTTAAAAAAAGGGATTCATTATTTAATCTGCGATATCGTTATCAACAAAAGCCTCTGTTACTCTCAGCTTTTTATCAAGAAAATCCATTCAAAGTGGCTGAAGACCTGATGCAAAGCAACTGCTGAATCCCTGCAAATCTGCAGACTTAATTGATTATTTGAGCAAAGCTGTATATCTGCGAGGTGCAGGGTACCCCGGGGAAATAATGCAAAAAAGATAACAAAATGAAATGTGGGAGAATTGCTTTCTGCTGCCCATTTTATTAATCTTTTTTTCCCTTTTTATTATTCTCAATGAGTTTTCCGTTTAGGCTTTCCTATTACAGACAAGTGACTTCACTTTCTCAAACAGCTCAAAAAGATGACTGATTCAAGCTGGGAAGAAAAGAAAAGTGTCTTTTTAAGAGGATCTTGTGATTCTTGAACCACACGTGAAGTGACTCCTGGTTGTTTGTACCTGAGAAGCAGGGAGGAGCGTTTTTATTCTCAAATCCCACCTTCATTACTCTGTATTTCCTGCTTCCTCTGTGACATTTAGTTAACTTATAGCCTCATAAGCTGACTCCACAGAGGCATTTTAGATTCAAAAGCGTATTCATATTTTTCTGGGTAAATAATTTTCAAACAACATGTTTCAGAGAACTGTGGCAGATTTAAGGTCAGACTTGGAGCATGAAAGTGTTGGAAGTTTCTCCAGTTTCTTCCATTTCTTTCTTTTTACTGATTTGCATGGCTTTTAGGGAGAAACGTTGCATCCTTGGGGGAAAGGAAGTTTGCTGCCTTTCATAAAAAATGACATTAAACATTTGGCTTTAGGTTACATATCAGGCCAGAACTCATAAATATGCTCTTTCGGTTTGGTCCTTAATTATTTATTGGTGGAGGAATATCAAATTCAATTCAGAGATGGAATATTCGTTTTGGGAGAAATTTTATTTTGTCTAGTGTTGCACACAGTAAAACAGATTTTTGTTTGTTCATTGAGGATGTAAAACCAAGCCATGTCCTTACTTAAAATGAATGGGAGATCTTTTCAGAGGAAATCCATCCCTTCCATCTAAATTTGGTATTGCAGCCTGCATGCAAACGGTTAATAAAACTTGTTTTTTTGGGGAGACAGATATTATCAGTTTGGCCATTAATGACATCTACATTATTATGGCATCTCTGTGATTGCTCATATAGTCATTAATTTCTGACCCATCTGGGTGCAAGTGATTCCTTTTTAAAATCAGGTTTGTATTTTGGGAAATGTTAATGGTTATGTTCTGGCCCAGACCAGATTTGATCAAATGAACAGATTCTTTAACTGACCAAATTCTCACAATAAATCAAAAACAGAGATTTATTCACTTTTATTCAAACATTACTCTAATCAGGGTAATTGAGATCAGGTTTTTTATGTATATAATTAAGTATAAAAAGGATGTCATGTAAAGACAGAGTCTTTGGTATGTAAATATGCAATTCAACTTTGCAAGCTGTGGCTGAGCGCTTGAAAGCCCGATCTGATGAAAGTGGTGTTTTGAACATGTTCTTGTGGCATTTTTCTGATGATAGAGTATATATCTATATATAGATATATATAGATATATAGATATATGAAGAAAATTAAGGTTAAAAAAGCTATTCTGAAGATTTCATAGATGGATGATGGGAAGTGGGGGTGGGTTTACTCTTTTCAAACAGTCCCACCCCCAAATCAGAGGTGAATATTTCAAATGAGCTACTGTCACTCTCCAAAAAACTGTATTAAAAAACAACTCAGGTTTTTATACTTTGGCTACAAAATGGCATCATCATAATTGAAAGACGACTGGGAACTCTGAAATCAGATCAACAGATGATCGGAGTGGGACTTTAAAATTGTTGCGTACTTAAACATCATTGTTTCTTTAGCCAAGCAGGCTTAAATCTAATTTTCTATACTGCATGACACTGTCCAAAGAAGCTGGAGAAATCTCTATGTGTAAGAGACAAAAGTGCATACCTTTACTGGAACAGTTTGACCATCAAACAACACTTTTTGGTATAAATGTCAAATGGGGTTTGAAATATTTTCTATAATTGCTAGAGAGAACTTTAATCTGACATTCCATCTGGAGGCGCCAGATTAAGACGCCACGTACAAAGAAATTCTCATTTGAACATGGTAAAAACAAGAGTCTTCTCGTCCCGTTGGTCAATTCAAAACAGACTGTTTCAAAACTCAGAGGTTCATTCTGTGGTTAGAAGAAACCCAAACAATTGATTCTCATTGGACATGATGGATGCCATGTCCTCTGGCTTAAAGAGGAAGACATTCTAGTATGTAATCAATGTTGTGGGGCGGCTGTGGTGCAGCCTTAGGGCGGTCAATCTCTGATCGGAATTTTGCAGGTTCGATTCCCGCCTTGTCTGCCCATGTGTCAAAGTGTCCTTGGGAACTGAACCCTACATTGCCTCTGGTGGAAGGTTGGCGTCAGTGTTTGGCAGTGGAGCCACCATCAGTGTGTGAATGGTTAAATGGGACTGCGACTGTGAAGCGCTTTGGGCCTTCAAGGAAGGTGGAAAAACGCAAGTATTTACCATTTACCAATGTTGACTCATCACCTCTGATGGTGTGGGGCGAGGGGGGACTGAAGTATATACAGGATGAGCAGCTTACATGTTCAAAGAAAACATGAATTAGAAAGTATAACGTTTTACAGGAACATGTAGTTTTTAATTTGAGTTAAATTCAAAACATCTCAACAGCAGCAACAATCACCTGAAAGTCTGAAGCTGTTAAGAATGGCGTTCATGACCTTTGTTGCCACAAAGCTCCTTCATGGTGTTCTGAGGGGATTTAACCTGGGACGCAGAGGAAAGTGCTTGTGGCTTGGGTAGGAAAAAAGCAAACCCTGTTGTGGTTTATTTGGTCCACTTCACACATTCACACACTCAGTGCATAATGGATATTTAACAGCTCCAGTCTGCTGGAAGTGTGCTGTGCACTGAGATGATGCTGGGGACGCGTGAGAGCCTGTGTGACTGCCAGGATGACACACCCATTAAAACACACACAGTCCATTTCACTGCAGCTCCACTCCACACCCAGCCAACAAGAATGAACACAGTGCGAGCCAGTCCTTAATGGATTCTGACAGTGAACTCCAACCATCATCCACTGATCTGTGTACTGTATACCTTTTTTTGGATTCTAGACCCAGAAAAGAAAGTGGACTGCAGATCAGTGTCATACGGTTGAAGGTGTTCTGTGGTTCGCCTCAGCCACAGTTAAATGTAGCATGTTTCCCAGCTGTGCCTCTGGCACTACAAGTATCTCATCCTCTCCCTGCTTGCAGTCTGTGCTGAATTATTGAAGTAGATAAGATGTGCTTTTATTGTTATTTTCCATCGAAACAGACATGCAAAACTCCAAGGCTCATTTAAAAAAAACACAGCATTTGCTTAATTGTATTTTTAATTGTATTTTTCGTAAAGGATTATCCAAAGAAAGTCCCTGTCTGTCCCTGTCTTAAAATTAGTTTTGAGGCCAAACAGCTTTTCTTTTTTCCTCTAATAAAAGGCAAACAACCTGGTTTCAATGCTTTTAAATGACTATATTTTCTGCACTACAGGGTATCAATAAATGGTTTATTTTCAAAATGATGTCATATTTAAGGTGCATCCAACTAAAAAGCACCCTAAAAGACAAGAGTCTTGCTTAACTCAGTCAGAATTTATTAACTTGATTCACATTAAATCTAGAACTTGTTTGTGACACGCTGCATGTTATTGTATGTACGATAGACCACCTGTAACTCCTAATCTTGTTTACTCTTAAATAAACAATTATTGCTAAAAAAAATGTTTGTACAGTCAATCACTACTACATGTTAGCCGTGTTAGAAATGTTAATCAAGTTATCATATTCACAATACTAGTAACTCCAAACCTTGTCTATAACACATCAAAATACAGACTAAAACAGCTTAAACAAACCTTTTCATTATGACGCTCCCACCACTGACTGTATTTGAGAACTGGACTGAGTAATCCCGCCATCGGGGCCTCCCATGGAAGTACCCGCTGGCTCAGAGAGACTAAAATCCCACAGACTTCTATAAAGAAATCAACAGCTATTACTCAGTCATTATAATGGTCACAATAACCATTCTGGCTCTGATAACTTTTTTAACATCTTTTTGGTAATTCTCCTTTTTTTTCTTTTGTAAAATCATTCATAGGTAGTATTTTAATTATGACTGTGCAGTTTTTAGCCAAAATGAAAAAGTCAAAATCAAAAGTTTTTTAAGACATATTGTATGCCCAGTGGCAGTAGTTCGTTAGAAATACAATTATGGCTTGTGGGCGGTAGTGTTAGCTAGGAAAAACCCAGTTTTTCCTCCCCGTTGCTGAGAGCTCTGAACTACTACTACTGAACCAAGCTAGCATTAGCAGTGCAAAAATAATGGTGAGCAATATTGGATCAATCCAGTCATAGAGTTTTGAGCCAGAGGTAAGCTCGGACGAGGAAATGAATGCACGCAAGGGGGCGGAGGAGCGGAGTGGTGAGAGAGACCCAAGCATGCCCAGTGGGTAGTTACGTCACTAGCCTCAGGTTTTTCTAGCATCTAGTTTCTGATCCAACACGATTTGAATTAAGAATTACTCCGAAACCCAGTTTCAGTCATACATTATTTTAAATAGGTTCTCTGTTATGAAAAAAATGCTACAAGAACATGTCAAAAACACAAAAAAGACCATTTTTATAGGAGTGGGTCTTTAAGTGCACCTTATAATTCGGTAAACAACCCCTAAGTTTAACAAAGATTAATCTATTTGACAAACTGAGGCATGCAACAGTCAAAAGAATCCAAATCATATGTTTTGTGATAACACTGGAATTTGATTACTCAATGCAACATCTTGTCTGACATTACAGCATTTTTTAAACTATTTTCCTAAAATAAAAAGTCTATTACTGAGCTTTGTTTCAAATACAGCAGAGTTAGATATGAGTTACCTTTATTTTTATGGATTTTTTAAGCTGGAAAGCTGAAGTATGGAATGTGCTCAGTGTCACTCTATAGTATAGTGGAAACTGCTCAGAACACGCTGGAGTGCATGGATATGTTAAATTCAGTTTTGTGCACAAAGCAGTATTGACGGGCAAAATCCCTGGTGGAGCAGAACTCGTGATGCGAGTGATCGATGTGTGTGTGGTCATTGAACTGAGCTCTGAGCTAGTTTGGATTCTATTAGGCGTCTCCGGGGCTTTTCGGCTGCAGAACAAAAGCACATGCTGATGCTTAATTGTTGGCACAGAAAAGACGAGGACCATTGTTCCCGTCGAATGGCTGCTACATCTGCTGCTGCTGTTTGTGTGCTTTGTTTTGTCCTTCAGTCCCCCTCACTTGAAAGTTGTCTGCTGCAATTTGGCGATGTTGCTGCGGCTGAGGCTCAAATCTGGCTTACCGCTGCTTATTACCCATCTCTAACAGACAAATTTAACTGTCCTCATCAGATTTCAGTCTTTGATTTGGCTTTTGAAAACCTAAAACCTTTTATTTATGTCCATTCAAACTATTGGCATTGCAATAATATAAGCGCACTGTGCTCTGCTTCCTGATTGGCTGTTGATCTTGTCAATCATTCTCTTTTGTGCTGTGACTCTCATACAGAGACGAGAGATTACGCAAGAGAGAAAAGTGTGTAGTGAGGAGTTTGACTGCTTTAAACATCCATTTTCTTCTTTATGGACTTTGCCTATCATGGTTATTTAAGGAATGTATCCCCCACGATAAACGAGGGAACACCCTAGGCTTTTCTACCTTTAATTTCACTCCCACAGCTTCAGTCACAACTACCCTTGCGAGTGGATACAGACTTTTCTGCGGGCAAAAAATGATCAAACCTGTACACACACAAGTGACTCGTACAAAATTTTAAGATCATAGACCGCTCCATGAGCGCTCAGAGCAAACTTGTTCATGCGCATTTTTTCTGCAGGCATGCTGTGGGTGACAGGTAGTAGCAAAAACGTAAACATTTAAGGGCAAAGTAGGGGTGAAGTTAGCAAGATGCAGGCGTGTTGTACATATATTTCATATTTTCCCCCCTCCACTAACCCTGCACACTTAACAATTGAACACACTACTTATTAGTGCTGTTCAAGTGACACGTGCTCACTCCTTGAATGTTTGTTCTGTGCAGCCTGACTGTTAGAAGTGAGGAAAGTAAAGAATCAGACTGTAGTTTGTGTGGACATCTTATGGGCATCTTACTGGCATTTAGGCATCACCCCGTGTGTGCAGCATTTGCATACAGTCAGTAAGGATCCACGGATACACACACCTCACTAATGACTAGAGTGTGGCCTAAGGACACCATACCACAGCATCACCTGTACGTCATAAGTGTCTGTAACTTACATTGCTCCTATATAGGGGCTGTAACAAGTAGCCTAATACTTGAATACTGGCGATCTACTCCCAGAAATTCAAGTACAAACAGTCATGACGTCCAACATCACTGATTGTAACTTTATAAATTCAATAGAGTAAAAATACAATTTAGGCACAATGAATTTATTACTAAAATATACTGAATAATGATGGATTTTTTTTGTGTGTGGTTTAAAAAATGAGACTAAAGTTCCGGTTACACAAGTTCTGAAAAACGACTTTGCTTTAACACAGACTTTTACTCAAGTGTTTACATTCTTTTGATTCTGGTAACTCTTCAACTGTTAAAGCAATTAACATAATTCCAGCGATTTCTGATGGGAAGAAAAGAAGCCTCGCGCTGATATGCCCAACAGTGAAGGGATTACTTAATCACCGTGAATCAGCTGATTCTGCACCGGAGAAAAATCACATTTTCATACCAGCTTTGCGCTGATATGCATTGCTTTAGAACGTCATGTGTTGCAGAGCTTTGAAGATGGAAAGACTGTGGAGAACATTTTCAGGAATTTTTGTTCAATAATCCAAAACAGCAGGTTATGTTTTTACAGTATGTTGTTTGAGGTACCGCTAAACCCTACCAGAAGGTTGACGGGGAGAAACGTGTTTAAAGTGACAAACACCATTTCTTTTTGTTTAAATCTTTGTGTTTTCATAAGTTTTATTGATTCTGATTTCCTGTTCTAAATAAAGGTATAAATTATGGCAATTTAATATAAATAAATTAAATGTATTGCATCCAGTAAAAAGACCTAAATATAGCAACTGTACAAACATATTTAATTAAAATTAAGAATCGTGGTGCGATCTGTGAATCGTAGAGCTTGATTCTTGAATCAAATCGGATCGCCACCTACAGTAAGTAATGATCCACAAACCTAAAAACTGACATACCGGTACTCTTACCATACGCACAAACTTTGGTACGTTCCATTTTTAAGAGAACTGCAAGACGCACCTTCTCTTAAGATGCAGTCCCTTCTCTCTACGGCACTACACAGGCTGGATAACTCATGAACCTGCAACACCCATACGGGTCACCTTCCGGCTGCATGTGACTAAAGCTTTACTGTTACCAACATTTAAAACTATGAAACAAACCTTGATAGAAAACAGTCTTCATTTCCTGAATAAATGTACTTTTTTGTTGAAGTTTACTCCTGAATAAAAAAAAAATTTAAAAAGCGTTTAAATGCTGACCAGCAGCTCCACATGCAAATGATGCTGCTGTGATTACATTCATTATTTCTGTTGGGAAAAGTCAATCTTGGCCTTCCATCCACTTTGATCTGTACATCAATATCTTTCACATCCTCCTCTGCCTTTAAGTAGTAGGATGAAGAAAAGCTGTTTGCTGGTCCACATTTTTCCCATGCTCTCCAGCCTCTCCCCTTTTCGACCTCTTTCCCAAATCCTTAGACGTTAGTTCATGCATCTTTATGGGGTTCTATAATACTTCTTTTCCTCTCTTGTACCTGCAGGTCTTGGGTCCCACTGTGTGCACAGAATGAGGCTGGTGTGGAAATCCCTGGACAAAATGAGGTGTCTGAGGAAACGTGCCACCATCCCCTTCCTCGTTTTCCTCATCACCTTCCTCCTCTTCCTGAACCTTTACATGGAAGACGGCTATGTGCTGGTCCGTGATGCAAGCCTTTCTAAATAAGAGACCTTTTCCTATTAATATTCCAACTTCATTTTGGAACAAGAAATGTGCTCAGACGCGCCTCTGAATCTGAATGTGTTTGTTTACTTTGTCCCTTTTTAGAATGACTTGTTTTGGAAGGTAGAATGTTTAAATTTTCATTCTGAGGGACTAGAGTCGGAATCATCCACTACATTTATCTCTTATTCATGATGCCATAAAGTGTGGTGATCAGCGTACATTATCTGTATTTGCTGCGTAAATTATTGAGAGGTGGGTGGCGTCTTCTGCGGTTTTCTGGGGTCCATTTGCTCCATGCAAACTGTCTGGAGGTGTCTGAAGACTTCCTCAGACATTTCAGAGTTACTCAACCACATGAAAACACACATTTACACTCAGTTAGACACAATGTTAGAAGCAGGGTAAAAAGAAGCTAAAAATAAATATATTATCGCCTTTTTACATTTTTTATAGCTGAAGTAAAATCTGAAATATTCTCCTTATTTTGTGCTTTTGTCTGTTCTTCTGCTGCATGTGATGTGTCGTCATCTTTTGTTCCAGGAAGGGAATAAAAGGCAGCTCAGGGAAACTTCAGCCCATCCTCCCAGCTCAGAGCGATACGTTCACACCTTCAGAGACCTTAGTAATTTCTCGGGAACCATCAACGTCACATACCGTTATCTCGCTGGAACGCCTCTGAACCGCAAGAGTGAGTTCAGTCTTTTTTTTTTTTTTTTTTTTTTAAAGCTGCTTGATAAGTCTACCTTTTATTTGGGATCAGGAGCTCAAGCTAAGGAAATTAGATTTACAGTCTGACTGAAAGATGTAAGGAAAAAGAACCAGAAACCATTCCACAGTTTCTATTCTATTCTATTCTATTCTATTCTATTCTATTCTATTCTATTCTATTCTATTCTATTCTATTCTATTCTATTCTAATTGACTCTTGAACTGCAGTGAGCTACACAGATACTAAACAACTGATGTTTACAAGAAAAAACTAGATTATGGTCCAGAGTGCAAATACTCAAAATAATGGGAATTGACTTATTGATTTATTGGTTTATTGATTTATTGGTTAATTTCAATCATTAAAAATGATGGAATAATAAAAAACATATAAAACAGATATATCAAACCTTTCTCAGATATTAGAAACTGTAATACATTGATTAGAATGTTGGTTCACCTTTCTGCGTGTTGCTTCAGGGGTCGCCACAGCGACTCAGCTTCCACCAATTCACACAGGTGGTTTGACACTTTTTTTTCCCGCTGAATGTCTTTCCTGACACAACCTTGGATTTTACCCAGACTGGGCCAGGCTGACCCAGACCCGGGCCCCCTGTGGCTACATAGTTAGGTGGTAGCATGAAGGGACTTGCCTAAAGGTGCTTACACACTGAACTCGTTTTTTTTGCGGCGGAGGGGCCCTGTTTCAACGTAAAGTAAATGGTTCTGACCAGAATTGAGGTTCTGTGTCGCGAATTGAGCGTGACAGTGTAATATTTCACAATCATAAGTAGACATTTTTGCAGTAATGCATACAGTGCACACACATTGCATTAGATTTATTAAATATAAATGGTAAATGATAGCGGTGTGTATTTGCAAGAGCCTGGCAATATAATATGTATCATGTCATATGTCACGATGCAATACATATCTTGATATTTCCTAAGACAGTACCAGAGAAAATATGTCAATATGTTTTTAATTCTAATTTAAAAACTTGATCTGACTATATAAACACCTTTCACATAAATAAAACAGCTAAATACATTTGATTTTGTTATGAGAACACTAAGCACTGTAACTGTTTCTCAGATACAAGTTGATTCTAACCAAGCAAATTCATGGTGCTTTTCTTTAAGTAATTTAAGAAATATTTTTTCAACACAAAATATTTTTCTGCCCAGAAAAAAACCCACAAAGATTAAATGTGTCTTAACGAGTAATGTTCCATAGGTCTGGCTGAGAAAGTAAAGTGTTGTTTATTTCTAACACTGAATATGTAGCCAAACGGGTAGTTTAAAAAAAAAAAAAAAAAAAAAACTCAGATGGGTTCTTTCCAGAAACGTTAAGTGTGAAGAAGCAGCATGACAGGGTGCAGGAGAGCGCATGAATGTTGCTTAGAGATGCTTTATTTCATTCTTTCTGACAGCTTGCAATGCAGATTCTCTGTCTTCTCAGGCACAGATGTAAACACGTATTTCAGCACTCATCACCACGACCGTAGTCTTTTTCAAAGCATTGTACATGTCACTCTGATCCATCATCCAGCAACACTAAATGAGAATATTTTACTGTGAAGTTCAACAGAACTTTTGCTCCTTTCATCTTGAGCATTTTCACTGAAGTTCAGCGTACAGCTGTGCGGTCTCACTCATTCTTATGTTTTATTTTATTCATTTATTTATTAGGCTCATTTACACTGATGAACATCTACTCACAGTCCTAGATGTAAATGTACCAGATTTACATATTCAGCCCACTTTTAAACCATGTGGGGCTCGCTTGGCCTGGCTGGGTGATGTTTGCAATATCAAGCTCTGTTATTTCTTGAAGAAAAATAAGAGGCTGTTTAGGATTAAGTGGTCTGGTAGTAGGCATAGAAGGTGAAGTTATTTCCTTTACTGAGTTAAGGAAGAAAGTCCTCAACTAGGACAGTTGGATTTATAATCATTACATTGTTAATTTAAAGCTCAATATTGTTGTTTTAATCTTTTTTTTTTTTTTTTGCCAAGTAATTTTTTCAAGATGTTGCCAAATCTTTTTGGCAATATTAGCCATGAAGCTCCGAAATCAGTGTTTTTATGAGGTACCAGTACCATCTTTGAATAGATTTTCGGTTCAGTACTCATCCCTTGTTAAAACTGAATTGTATATGTTTCATGAGTTCACATCGGGTTCACATCTATCACACGGTGGTTCATATGAGATGAAAAGTTCTGCAGGCTTCCACCAGGAATGTGCACAGGTCAGTAAAATCTTGAGCATGGAGGAGAAAAAAAAGTACAATAACTTCCTACCATGGAGTTTAGAACATATTCCTGCTGGTTTATGAACATTTTAGCTAAACTTAGCTGTCAGTCATCTTGAGAAAGACCTTAAAAGTGCACTTCAAAAGAGAAACAGAAAATACCATCTGAATTGTGATAGCATAAGATTTTTAGTAAGATCTGTTGTTGGATAAAAATTGTAAAAGTCTTTACTTGTCAGAGAAATCTCTTATTTTAGTGTGACTGGAAGCTGCATTCACAATTTTCATTTTGAGATTGTTAACAACCATTAAAGTTCTGCTGCCAGCATCATATGACAACAAATATGCAAGTAAGCATATCCATTCTTTGAACAGGATTGATTTTAAACTACTGGCTGTTTGCAAACTCAACACTGATCCAAAGCCAGATAAATGACCTTTCCCCTCCTATATTTCTGTTGCAGGTATGAACAGGTTCATATTTTGATATCAGCCAACAAGAATGTCTGACACAAGAAAATGTTTATATATTATAATTTGATTGAACTAAAAAAGTCGTTTATATATAAAATACACAAAAACACTGTAACATCTGTCATAGGACAAAAAAGAGTCAAAGCATTGTTAAAAAAATGACATACAGTTAATGGATGAAAAAAAGATCAGACGGGCAAAGCTGTGAAGTTGGAAAAATTAGACAAAAACAGGCTGGAAAGAGTCTTTGTGGGTCAAAAGCAGCACACCTGACAGATTGGCTGAAGGTCACCCGGATTTATTTTGAAAACCAATTTGCCTATTTTTGACCTCAAATCTAAAATAAATGTCTTTTTTTTTCAGAGTATCTCACCATTGGTTTGGCGTCCGTCAAGAGAAAAAGAGGAAACTACCTGCTGGAGACGATCAAATCCATATTCGATCAGTCCAGTTATGAGGAGCTGAAGGAGATCGTGGTCGTGGTCCACCTGGCAGACTTTGACCTGGTCTGGTGTGAGAACCAGGTCCAGGAAATCACCAGGAAGTTTGCTCACCACATCATAGCTGGACGCCTGTTGGTCATCCAGGCTCCAGAGGAATACTATCCTTCTCTGGATGGGTTGAAAAGAAACTACAACGACCCCGAAGACCGGGTCCGTTTTCGTTCCAAGCAGAACGTGGACTACGCTTTCCTCCTCAACTTCTGCACAAACTTATCCCACTTCTACATGATGCTGGAGGACGATGTTCGCTGTTCCAGAAATTTCCTGACAGCGCTGAAGAAGGTGATCACCTCCAGAGAGGGCACCTACTGGGTGATGCTGGAGTTCTCCAAGCTGGGCTACATCGGGAAGCTGTACCACTCCAGAGACCTGCCACGTTTGGCTCATTTCCTCCTCATGTTCTACCAGGAAATGCCTTGTGACTGGCTCCTCATCCATTTCAGGGGTCTGCTGGCCCAGAAGGACGTGATCCGCTTCAAGCCCTCACTGTTCCAGCACATGGGCTACTACTCCTCTTACAAAGGAGCAGAGAACAAGCTGAAGGACGACGATTTTGAGGAAGACTCCATTGACATTCCTGACAACCCTCCTGCCAGCCTTTACACAAACATCAATGTCTTTGAAAACTATGATGCCAGCAAGGCTTACAGTACAGTGGATGAATACTTTTGGGGTAAACCTCCCTCCACTGGGGACTTCTTTGTTATAGTCTTTAACAAGCCAATCAAAATCAGCAAAATTAGAATTGCTACTGGCTCTGATGATCGGCAGAATGACATTCTTCACCACGGGGCCCTGGAAGTTGGGGAAAAACTAGTGGGGACAAAAAAAGGGAAGCAGTGTTCTTCTTTCATCACACTGGGGGAGTTTAAAAAAGGGAAAATAGAGGTTCAAGATGTTGACCACAAGATTGCCTTTGACATCGAGTGTGTGCGCATCGTGGTGACGGGAAACCAAAAAGAATGGCTTATAATAAGAAGTATAAGTTTATGGACTACACAGCCCCCCAGTCAGTGAAGACTTTCCAAAAACTCTCTTAATACATCATAGAAAGTTTTTTTTTTAAATGTATGTTTTTTTCAGATTTAGTTATTAATTTTGTATCAATTTTTATTCTCTTTTAATCCGCTCAATATTATTATTATTTTTTTTTTATGCCTCAGAGCTGTAACATTTCTTGTCCATTTTGGGATTATTCTCAAAGATGACAGCGTCAGTCACATGACCCGAGTGCTGATCTAGGGGCCAAACAGGGGTCCAAGATGGTGGATGCAGAACATAAAGTTTTCTGATTGTTTCATTTAACAAAGGTTTTAATCACCTCTTCTTAAAACCAAATTATGAAAAGAGACTTGGTTTTTGCACCTGCCAAAACTTTCAACATCTTTAAACCGCAAAGCTTCTTCTACAGCTGGATTTTGGTTTCCGTTGCCTCTTTTTAGTGAAATCTTTACCATACATTGGTGAGAAAGTAGAGGTTTTTTTTATTGTGTTTGAGATCAGAATATGTCAAAAATGTTGTGCTCTGAGAGGTAATGAGCAACTTTTTTCCAATAGGATAAATTCTATTCTAACAAAACCTCATTTATAAAAGCCTGTTTGCGCAAACAATAACCATAGAACCATAGAAGTACCAGAACTCATGACATGCTTTGAATAGAGGACCCAAATACAGGAGATGGACATTAATAAAGAAACTTTAACATGACAAATTCAACTAAAGCCAAGCATGATTAACTTTGATATAAGAGAAAACTAAAAGCTAATTAACAAGTAAACCTTAAAAAAGACAAACTAAATACCAGACTGATTGACTAACAAAAAGTAGCTCTGATGATTTAGAACTGAAAGCTACTGTGATGGTGAGAATGGAAAGAAACACAACTTGAACACCAAAAGCACCTAACCAACACCCTACATTCCAGTACCTACTTGAAAACCAACCTAAAAGTACTTAATGTTGCAGTTCTCCAAATGATCAGTGGAGGATGATTATCTCTCATGTTAAAAAGTACAATTTCATACTAATAATGGCAATGCTAAATTGAAACAATAAATAACTATTGCAGTGGTAGCATCCTCCCACCCAAATACCAATGTGTTGTTGTTATAACCATCATATTTCAACCGGATTTCTAAAAGGTTTTAAGATTTTGCATTTCTCCTCAAATGAATGTGTCCATTTCAATGACCTGTTGGGTGCAGGAGTTTAGGATGACCAGTGAGTAAAGTGATCTGGATTGACTTCAGTTTGTCAAGTCTATCAACTGGTGTCTAAATCACTGGGTCACTCAACAACACGAATATTCAGCCTCACCCATCAGTGTAATGATGATAACATCATAAATGGGTCAGAGAACAGTTAGCATAGTTTTCACATTATGGAAACAACGTTGTTTGAGGACTGTTGGATAAGGCTTTCTGATGCTACCCTTATCATGAAGTCTAAAGTGCAGCAATGCACTCCTGCTGCAATGCAAAGGTCCAAGCCGCAAAGCAGTGTGTGCCCGGGGTTAGTTGTGAGATCCTTCCACTACTGTCAGAAGGCCTAAAGAGGGCTCATCAGTTATTTCTGAGGTCTGTTCAGCTGTACAAAGAGCAGGTTGACTAGAAGTCTTCTCCTGTCTCTAGATATGCTGTAAACTGCTGACTTTCATCTTTGTAAGTTTTGTTGATCTATTCCCATTTGCCAAGTGTTCAATCCTGTGGATGTCAAGTTGCGACTCAACAGATGACCCGGGGTTCATCTTACTGTCCATGTGACCTCCTGGCTCACGCCTGTGTAGCAAAGCTCACTTGCTCCCACCATCCAGGCCCTCTCCTCCTATTATTGGGGGCCTAGCTTACATGGTTTGGTGGCTTGTGAGTCCTCCCCACCACAGCCAGACTGTTCAGTCCCAAGAAGAAGTGGATTCTGAGTTGGGGTCGTCCTGGATCCTGATTGAATCAAGTCATTCTTTTTAGTCCCCTGCTGTGATTACACCAAGCTTGAATCAACTCAGCTGCTTTTTGCTCAGGATTCTTAGAGTGTCATGATCCTGCCGAATCAATCTATATTTATAATGTCATTGCTGTTTGTTAGCAATATGAAGTTACTTATAAAATATAAACATCTTTCAAACTTAAAATTCAAAAGCAAAACAAAAAACTATCAATAAAAATGATGAAACACACAATGTCCCAATCCCTCTGACCCCACACAAACAAAAATGATTATAAATCCACCTATGATAAGCTGACAGGTAGTTTGCATGACTCCATTAGCTTGTGCGACTCTATAACAGGATCATTGTCAATCAAGTGTGTTTTGTATTTTCCTCCATTGTCGTTTTGGATTTTTCTCATCTTGGACCATAGTGTTTACTTGCTCGCCTGCACCTACATCAGACTTCTTGGTGAGACTGTTTGCTTTTATTTATTCGGTGGATTACATTATAATTACTGAATGTATTGGAAGCTTCATGATTCAAATCTTTTTAGCAAATCTTTTTAACACTATGCAGATTAGGGGTGTGATGATTAAACGATTTATCCAATCAGATTGATCTATCTGACTCAAGTTGTTATTTGAACTGTAGCATCATAAAATTGTTTCAAAATAAAATAAATTGATGATAATCGATCCAGGAAAAAACTATTTGGATTGAGACACAGTAGGTTCATTTTTACTGGAGCGTAAAAACGCCCATGTTCATCACAGCGGACAACACACACGTGATGCAGTAAAAAAAGATCAGCCATCGTTACAGTCTAATGTGTGGAGACACTTTGAATTTAGTAAAGACTTGTGATCATACAGTGTTTAGAATGTTCTAATAATGTTCCCTTCGGATTAATTTGATGAGGAAAAACAACAGTGAACTGAGCTTTATTAAACTAAAAGGTGAATGGATTTGACAAGTGAGATGAGATGAGTTCTTGTTTACTTGTTTGTTTATACACATATTTAATTTACACTGATTATCTGCAAGAACTACAATGAATCTGGAAAACTTGTGAGTCACACTGATTTAATTTTTGACTAAAGATGTCTGGAACAATTCTAGGTCGGTGAATCAGATCCCATTGGATTGGAAACCACAAATCATGATATGAATTGAATCGTTGTTTAAACAAATCATCACAGCGCTAATGCAGATAAATGCAGTTGAAAATAAATCTTTACTGTAAATAAAAATGTAGACAGGGCTTTGTGGAAAAAATATTTAATTGGTTTTTATACTAAAGAACTTGATAAATGCAGGAGATTAACTTCCTTCTTTCTCATTTCTTCTCCTCCAATTTTAGCTTGTTCATCCTCGCTTGCGATCTTCCTATTGAACAATCCTCCCTGCATTGTTCTTTTTTCAATTACTTTTTCAAATATTAATTTTTTTTAGCTGCATGTTTCACCTCTACCTTTGCATTAGGTTTTAATTTAAACTATTAATCACAATAGTGTTTAGAAAACTGTTTGAATCATTGATGGTGTTTCTTGTCTCGTTGCAAAAAACTTCCAACTTGCACAGAAATATACCTACTTGACTTGATTGTGAATAAATTGAGTGACAACAAATCAAACGTACCATGTATGACACGCAGGCTCAATGTGTTTGTTTAGAGAAGCGATAGAATTACAGTGACAGAATTAGTGGATAACGTGAGTGGAGAGAGGGACGTAAATCCATTGACAAACGCTTAAATCACATTTTGTAGGGAAGATAAGACATTAAAAACCACAGAGACGCTAAAATGATGAGATAAAGTGCTGTCTGGCTCACAGTTTTAGTGGCAATTTCAGCCTGCAGTTGTTTTTAAATGAGTGTTAAAGCAGCAGATACTGGACACACAGCTGATGTTCCAACCGGTGCTCCGTACCTCTGCCAGATCTTATACCAGCACACAGTACAGGACCATACCGGCTTACTTTCAGCCCTGCTGATACAGATTACTAGCAACTACTTGTTGGTGATTTTTTATCTCAAGCATTGTGCAAACAATACAATCAAAAACTTGCCAGGAAACCATGTGCAAGGTTAAAAAAAAACAAAAAAAAAACATTCTTCCTCATGCCATGTCATGCTTTTGCTAAGGGTTACACGCATAACTCGCTGCTCCTCTGGTCACGTGACTGATGGAACAGTTAGATATGTTGTGGGCCGGCAGGGTTATTGACACAGGACATTAGAATAACTCACTTAATAATTAAAAATATCTAGATGTGTCACATGCATTTTTATTTTCTTATTTATTAGTTAATAGTTTAATTCGCAGTTGATACCAACATTGGTGATGTACGCATATCTGTATGTAGCAATACTTTGGTATTGACTCCCCTACTGCAACTCACTACACTGGACCCACCAAGCTCACTTTCATCCACCCAGTCAAACTTAATACAATTTCTTGCCCATTCTGAGCAGTGTGCATGTCTGGGATCCATTTTACATGCTCTGACATGGAGTGGATTTCCACTCATGCTGGTTCTCCTTCATCCTTCTGGGTTTTGGCAGTTCTTTTCTTTACGTCAGTTTCATTCTTAGATTGTTTTTTTTTTTTTAAGTCACGCATTAGATTATTTAAAGAAATTGCTTTTGCATCTGTCACTTCTGACTGCACTTTTACTGTCCTGGGTTTCTCCAACAAGCACTATTTCATGGTATCAGTTTCTCACATCTGCTGTAGTGAAAAACAAAAATAGCAGAAGTGGGACAAAGATCTCTCTTTACATCCCAAAAGTATCAGAGCTCCAAACAATATTTGGAATAATGCATTATTCATAGAAGAGGAAGCTATTAGCCTAGAGGAAAGAGGACAAGTGGCTTGGGGAGAAGTTACATTTTGAAAGGCTGATTGGGAAATATTGGCTTTGTTTGTGGGATTTGCTAACAATAACAAAATAAAAGGATGTACACCCATACAAATATGTTAAAAAATATGTTTGTTAAACTCATTATGGCATTGATAAAAAAAAGTTTGTGAATGCACATTATTCTAAATGTATTTGTTAAATGATCGACTTGTCAAAGTTGGAAAACAATGACTTAAAGATCCACTCCGATCATCATTTGATCTATTTTCAAAGCGTTCCCAAGTATTTTTTAATTATGATGCCGTTTTTATCCAAAATAAAAAACCTGTGTTGTTTTCTTGGACATTTCTGCAGAGCAGCAGGAGTTCATTAGAAATTCACCTCTGCGTTGTGTGCGGGACCATTGGCTCAGAGCAAGCCCACCCCTATCCCCCTCCCCACTGTTGAAAGCTCTCTGTTTACAAACTCCCACTACCTTCCAGCCCTTTAAATCCCCAACCTAACATTTTTCCAACGACATTTTTGTTTAATCTGCTCCTGCACCACGATAATTTGAATGAAGAAATACTCTGAATTTAATTTTAGACTTAATTTTCCATATCTATGTCCTCCGTCTTTAGAAAAACATCACAACAACATGTTTAAAACACCAAAAACACATTTTTCTTCTGAGTGGGTCTTTATTATCTTAATGTTGGTCCTGGGATCCCATGTAAACTCTTCAAGCAGAAGCACCAGCAACAAATTCTGGTTAGAAATGAATAGTTTAGTTTATAGAAAATATTTCTAACCTAATTTCATAGAAATGAATTGTTTTAAAAGTTGCTAATCATCCTGAAGACTAGTTTCTTAGTAAACCAATTTTCTGCTATTTTTCAGGCTGATTTCAACCCGACTGAAGCCTAGCCTAGAGTTTTCTTTCTGAGAAGCCTTAATTATTTTCTAATTATCCTTAGAAACATGCCTGGAAGTATCATATGTAATATAATATTGGTATATTCGTGGTATTCCACACTCCACTGAGCTCCTTTCTTGACAGTGTGTGACCTCCCAGGTCTGTTGAGGGGGAAACAATGTTTGTCTATAAAGATTCTTGAGATTTGACGACACTGTGAAGAATGAGCCAGATTTGCTCTTTTTCATACACATTTTTTTTTTTGTTGAACACAATTTTCCCCTGAGTAAATTGGTCTGTGTTTGCCTCACTCTCTACACCAGCAAAACAACATCTCCCTGGAGCTATAGGATCTCAATTCCAGCTCTCCCTGATGTTGCGCTCTCACAGCTTCATTGTTGTTGCTCCTACATGGTTGCCCCAGTGTGATCTTTGTTCTCGCTTCACATACTCTGCAGCTGCTGTGGGGAAACTTGCCTGGCTTTTCTCTGAAGATTTTTTGTTTTTTTTTATCTCAACAGCCTGGCTCTGCTGTGCGCTGTAAGAATGAATGCGTCACACAACACCCTAACTGACAGGGATTCTCCGAGCCGTTCTGTCAACACTTGCTCTGTAATTAGAACCGCTCAATGAGCAATGTTTAATAACACGTTGCGACTCTGAGAGGTCTCAGCAATGCAATAAAGAGGTTCATGTTTACATGACCCCGTCGTTCTTTAGGAGTCAAACAGGTCATCATCACGCATGCAGAGACAGCTTTGTGGCGCTTTGTTCCACTTCTGCGATGACCACCTGCTCCATGTTTTCCCTCAAGGTCTTGCTTGTTGTCACACGTAAGCTCCGCTCAGAGAGTCTTTTTTTTCCCACATCAGTACTACCCCCTGAAATTCTGCCATTCATTACAGCAGACGACTCCTCGAACTGGAAACTATTGTAATGGATGACACATAGACTGTACGCAGTGTGGTACCCCATCTGTCTATTATTACCTGCTTATTACCTATAAACCCAGTAGGACCCCACAAGGCAATTAAAGTAGCTGTTGTGCATGAAGACTAGCTGGTTTTGATGCACTCGGTGTCCACGTCAGCCCTCTGTGCAGACAGGGGGGCAGTTTTTCGAGGAAAAAGGGCTGTCTGATCTTTATTTGAAATCAGATGCCAGTCAAAAGTAACTGCATGCTGCAGATTTATAGCTAGATTTTCATCTCAAGGATAACATCAAAAGCTGCATAAATTGCTCAAGAGGATCCCAGTAAACTGCTGCGCGCAGCACTCTTTGCTGCCGGCAGCATGTCAAGAAGACAACTGAAAGTCTGCACTGAGAAATATGCGCCGGATTTACATTTCACTCAAAAAAACAGTTTTCTCTATGTGTTGCAGTCAGAAATTAGACTACACCAACAAGCCTCTGTGAGGAACACAATGCTCAGTGTTAGTGCGAAAATGTGAAGCCTTCAATGCTTGAGGCAGTGATGAATATAAATGTGATGCGTAGGTCAGTTATCTGAAACAAAAGCTGTCTTCCAGTCCAGCATGTACAAAGTGCATGAACAAAAGCATTTTCAGTGGATAAAGCAACTGTTTCTGTGTCCGGATCTATGATTTGCTGTTTCAGCTCATACTGATGACATGATGCTGAGTTTGGATCTGACAGCAGACCGATGATACCTTACAGCAGGTCCATGTGCCGTGTATTGTTCAGTGGAGAGGATGTGTCAAAATGTTGTTTTTGTGTCTCTTTTTCTTTCCATTGTTCTCTAACCAGTACTGTATTGTAAGATGACATATATTTTTTTACATATATCAGTTGATAATGTTGTATTGTTATTGTATCTGAAATGAAATAGATTAAACAGACAAACAAAACAATGCTGCGGTTATTGGCTGCTGAGTCCACTCAAGAAAGTGGGTGGGATACTGCTTGCACACTGGGCAGGAATCAAGAAAGGTGGGTACTTGAACGCACTTTTACCCTATGATGGTCACACTGGACTGACACTATTCAATATCAACCCACGTCTGCCACCTGCAGCTGGAAAAGTCTTGGTGTAAAATGTCTTGTTCCAGGCTTTTTCTTTCACAGCTCTATTCTGGGATATGAAAACGTGTTAAACTAAACAGTTTAATTAATAAGAAATGAAAAAACAGCATACCCAAATTAATTTTTGGAAGGAGATGATAAAAACAAACAGCTTTAATCCCTTCTTCGTAAATATCGGCCAAGATTTGGCAGCAGGAATTCCAAATTATCAACGGATCAATTCAAAGAAACAATTTAAACAAGTCCACAGACATTCAAAAACACTCGACTGACTGTTGTGGTATAGACATGTTTCTGGTGGAAAATGTCAAATCTAAATAAATAAAATGTAATAAAATCTCAAAACCCTTTACCTATATTTGTAATTCATCACTACAAACTGGTTGTGTCCCCAAATAAATGAAAATTGCCTAAGGTATTCCAATTTACAAAAGTACAAAAGAACATCAAAAGTACCCCAGGGGTCAGTGTTGGGACTGTTCATACTCTACATATATCAATGACTTAGTTTCAATTACAAAAGGATCTACATTCATTTTGTTTGCAGATGATACAAATATATTTTTGCAGTGGTAACAATTATCCAAATATTTTAAAGATGGTTAATGAGGAACTAAGTACTATAAAAAGATGAATAGACACTAATAAATTAACATTATATTTAAAGACAACACAATTATTAATATTTGGTAATCAAGCAAAACATTCTGAAGAGCCAATAAACATGGAGGGCAAACAAATAGAAAGGTTTGTAACAATGTTAATAATGCTGGGGATACCGAAAATGTTAATTTATTTATCATTATTACCATCTTTGATAATATACTTACTTATGAGGTTGTGTTGTTTAACCAGCAGGAAAAGTAAAAGGGGTTGGGCTTTAATAAGCTCGGCTTCTGCATACTCTCTGACCAGCAAGACTAAATTTTGTTAGAAATGCTCACATTTACTAGTTCTGTTTTTTATGTTGTCAATGTTTTTCTTAATCTTATATTGTGTTTCCTTGGTTTCTATCACAGTGTACTCTGTGTTTTAAAGAGTGATTTCTAGGTGATATAATGCAATAACACATGTTACAGCAGCAGCTTTATTAATTTCATGGCACAGATACACAGTTATAGGCATGAAGGGAGAAAATAGCAAAGAATGCTCACAGTCTACCATCCCTGCAGACTGGAACAAAAATAAAAACCAAAAAGGAAACCCGAAGGTCAACTCTGCACAGCTTTAATGGTGAGATGAAATGGCAGTGAATTATGATGGAACAAATGGACCGTCCTCTGGCTGCACCACTAATGGACCCAGGGCACCGTTTCATGCTAAACCACACCAGAGTGGAGGAGCGCCTCTGCTGTGCTGCAACGTGACTTTTATTTAGGTGAGATCACCTGGTCCGTCGGAAAATGTGATCTATGCTTTAACAGAGCCTTACATGAAAAAGGTCAAACAGTAAACAATAGAGAAGTCTTCTGCAAGTACAGGCATAATTGTTCAGGTTCATAGGTTAGTAATTGGGATTTGAAGTTATATACTTACAATCTTCTTGAAGATAAGTCATGGTATCTGGTCTTTTTGGTTTTACGTTTCAATGTTTCAACACTCATCCAAGTGGCTTCATCAGTCTGAGTGGTGCTGAGTGTGAAAATCCTCTTATCTTGTTATGCTCTAGCCCACTGACAGAACATCTCAACCCTTCCCCTCTCGGGTTCCAAATAGGGTCCAAAAAGGCCAAAATCTCATAGACCTCTATAGAGAAATAGACATTTATTACTCAGACATTTTAATTTCAGTATAACCATTCTACTCTGATAACTTTTCTTAACATCCTCTTTTTAATCCTATTTATTCTCATATTTTTTCTTTATCGCAAGTTATAAACTGACCAATCAGATGCCTCAGCAAAGCATGTGGTGCCCACTGGCCCCACCTCAAATGTTTGATTGACAGCTTCTCCCGAGCCCTCTTTCAGTGGGGTGTGGACGAACAGGCTCACTCATGATTGGCGTAATTCTCCTAAAAACTTGACTCAGACCGACTTGGACCAATCACTGTTGACTAGATTCAAAATGACGATGCATGTTTCAGGAAGCAATGGAGAGGGACTGGGCTGGAGGTGAGGCATTTTCTATGGGTGACGTCAACACCTTTCTTCGTCCAGTGATATTATATATTAATGCCCCTGGCCCCACCATAGGTTCATTGAGTGCGATAACCGTGGAGTTTTGGTCTTCTTTGGAACTACTGAAAGCGCAGAATGGTGAACAGGACACCGATTGTGTCTGAGGCCTCCCTCTCTGACAGAAAGATTACCAACATGTTTTGCTTCTCTTACCCCTCTTTCAAACCCTCTGTCTTCTCTGTAAGAATCTGTATGTAGTGTTCTTCACATGATTTGTCCTCTGTCCTCTGTGTGAAGCAAGAGCTCTGACCACTTCACCACTGTGCAGAGCTTGATTAAATCAATAAGACTACAATTCTGTTCTTCCTTCTAAATATATAGATGCTGGATGTGTGGTACATTAATGCAAAAAAAACTATGTATAAGAGATGAGTGAGCGGGAAAACGCAGAGCTCCATTTCTGACAAAGTGTGTCAATTATTACTTACAAGCTCTATAACAAGAAACTCTGCATGACTGTTTTAAAGTTGTTTCTCTCTGGAGAATTTTCTGCAGAGTAGAATGGTTTTATGTTTCAAAGTCATCAGTGTGCGTGTCACCAGCTCCCACACACTTTCAAACTTTACCATGTGACGCCCTGCCAATGAAAGGCTGAATTACCTTGCAAAGTCTTGCCTCAATGCTGTGTTTTCTATTTGTCACATGCAGTTTGTTTAAAGAATTTAAATTTAATCTTTGCTTTGTGTTTTATTTAAAGCTATAGTACAAAACAGGCAACTGTCACATGAGTAATGCATTTTATGCAAAATGTTTAAATCAGTATTTGATCCAACTACTTCGAATCATTTTTGTTGATATTTAAATGCTATATTTAATTTTTTTTTTTATTTGGACTCTAAGAAATAGTAGGAAACAAATGCCAGAATAGTTTTAAAGAGAGAATCTTGAGAACAAAAAAAAAAAGAAATTGAAAGCAGAAAACAATGTTTGAGTACCAAAATTGGTTCAATAGCTTGTTCCTCAGTATGATGGAATGGTCTCGACATGAACATCAATAATTGGCCTTCAGCGAAAGTGAGTGTCTTCCTGAATGCGAATCATTTTACAATTCCCTTCTCTGAAGGAGTCATTGTTAAAAAAATAATGTTAGCACAAATGTGTGACGAAATAAGACAATATTTTCTTCAAGCATTGTAAGTCAACACACAATATTAAAAAAAAAAAAAAAACTCATCGCTTGTTGGATTGTGTGGCTCTACGACAGACTGGTGACCAGTTCAGGTTGTTTCCTGAACCCCTCCCCCAACGCTAGCTGGGATAGGCTCCAGCAATCCAGTGGCCCTGAAAGGGATTCAGTGGATTTGAAAGAAGGATGGTGTTGGGTTATGGACCCAAGACATTGGTTGTTGTTATGTTTGGTGTCCACTTCCTGTTTTATTTTGTTGTTGGTTGTACTTCCTGTGTTTCACCTCTGCTCTTTCAGGTCTCTTGATGTTTCCCTCCTAGTGTGTGTTCCCTCCCTCCTTTATTGGCACACCTGTTTTCATTTACCTCATCCTCTCCTCCTGGTTATAAGTCCTCGTCTCCCTTCCACTGGTTGTCGAGTGGTTTTTGTTCTGTCAAGGATTTGTGGTCTGTTTTTCTAGAACTTATTTAAATAAATGAAAGACTTTTCATTTAATATTGCCATCTGCATTTGTGTCCACACGTCAACCCTGACAGATGGCACTACATACTTTTCTTATTGCTATCGTGGTTTATTTTTTACCTCTACTTTTATGCAGCTTACTTTCCTTGTTTATGATTTAGAAAGACACGACTCATGCTGGGTATAACAGAAAAAGACAGGGCAACTCAAACATAGGAACCAAACATAACATTTCTCCAAATGTAAAAAACAGATTTAAAACAATGATATAAAAAAATACTCATCTTAAAGTTTCACTAAAAAAATGTGTTTTTTACATGTTCATTTTTATGAAGATGGTGAACCATATGTAGCGGTATACATTTAAAGAATATTAAACTTAAAATTGCATTTCTCAGTATGTCTTTATTCAAATTGTTGTGAATCAAGAGCAGATAAAAAATACTATTTGAAGGTGCTTGTAGTTGTTACACGGTATACAAACTACAATGAGCGGGCTACGAGCTTCCTGCTCCGCCCCTTTCTGATGTATCCACTTGCAGATAAATAGATCCATGTTTTGAACGTCTTTGTTTTCCTCTTCTAAGCTGGTATCTGATTCCAAATTGCACGGCTGGATTGCGCTGATTTTGCACTGCTGGTGTTAGCCTAGGGGTGTGAGGTATTGTAAGCTGGATAGGCAAGTGTGTTAACAGATGGGGGACGGGAAGTGTGGGCGGGGTGGCTTTGCACCAACAGTCCCACCCACAACTCAGAAGTGAATTTCTAATGAACCCCTCTTGCTCAGCAGAAACTATGTTCTAGGAAACGAGTCAGGTTTTTGATTTTGGCCAGAGACATTATCATAATAAGAAAAGACTACTGGGAACGCTTTGAAAATAATTCAGAAGATTAATGGAATGCACTTAAAAACTGTAAGATTTGGACACAAGAGAGCAAAGAAAATATTATTTGGCAGACTCACTAACAGTTGATACTAGGAGAACCTGAAACTCAGCACCTGATGCATGCATGATGTCAGAAAGTGGTGTCAGAGTAGAAATGTGTCTTTTCTTGATGCTTCTCACAGCAATGATTAAATCAGCATTGGTGGCTTTACAGGGGCAGGCTCACCTGCCACTCCATGCTCTTCCTCTTCTGTTCATCTGTCACCTCTCTATGTGATCAGATTCATTTAATCTCATTCTTCTCTTTATGGATTGGTTGTTTCTTTATCTTTTATCATATACACTGATATACTCACTTTCAGTGGTGTTTGTAAATAACAAACTTAAGTTTCTTACTAAAAAACAACTCTTCTCAGTTAATTCACCTTGTTTTACGTTATTGGTTAAGTGAAAAAAGATCTTTTCTACAAGGATGTTTATACGAGGCAGCAGTGGATGCAGTGTTATTATTGAATGGTGCAAATCTTCATTTGTGAACACAGCTGAGCAACTCCTGAATCTGTTTGTGTTTTCTGAGTTCTGTTCAGTGTCCAATTATTGTATATTTAGGGGGTTTAAAGTCCCACTCCTGTTTTCTTTTGATCTATTTCCAAAGTGTTCCCAGTAGTTTTTGATTTTGATTATGTTGTTTTGAGCCAAAATCAAAAACCTGTGGCATTTTCTAGAACATAGTTTCTGCAGAGCGACAGGAGTTCATCGGAAATTCATCACAGGTTGTGGGCGGGACTGTTGGTGCGGAGCAAGCCCACCCCTCTTTGCAGAGCGGAGCAAGAAGCTTGTGGCCTGCCCAGTGTATATTCCAATTAACAAATATGATCTTTTTCCAACACTGTTTTTCATCTTCTCCTGATTCACAATGATTTGAGCAAAGACATACTCAGAGGAAATTATAAAATAATTAGTCGCTGCAAAATGTTAATAAATTACAAACCAGTACCAAAAATACTAATTTGTGGCCACAGATGATTAATTTACAATAACAATTTTGTTGTTAGTTTTTTAATGTCTTGTCCAGGGCTCCATTTGTTTGTGTGAACTATGAGTCTGTGACTGTTTGTTTAAACTTAAGCAAACCCACAACAAATGTTAAAATGAAGAAACAACAATGAACAATGAAAAAAAAACAGAGTAGAAGGAAAAATCCATGTAACCCATGCATAATGGACGACAATCATTACTCATGCATCATGGGAAAATTTTGCATTAAACTGTTGTCTCACACAGTGTGACTGGCTGGGTTGAATCGTGCTGCTTGTTTTCCTTCCTGCTGCTGCGGGTCCACTGCACTGTCTCGCTGATAAGAGATTTTAATTCACATACATTTACTGTCCGTTTGTGGCAAAAACTATTACTCACATCTCTTGTACTCTTAGAATGTTGCCGATGCAGTTCCCTGTAAGGAACTTAGCAGAACAGCATCAAAGTTGCAGCCTTTGATGGAGTCCATCTTGTGCTGGAGTTTTGATAGAACCTTTAGATCTCATACTTGCGTGGAGCAGGTGCACCGACTGCAACACAGGTCAAACTGCAACCAGAAAAGATCAAAACCCAAGAGCTTAATAAACATATGGAAGACGCTGAAACCAAGTGCAGTGGTTAAATGAAATTTCAGCAGGTGGAATTAACATTTATAGAAGTTGAAGGCAGGGGCACATGAAGCAGACACAGAAGATGAATGTCTTATAATAACCAAGCCTGCAAGCTGTGATTATGTGTCTACCAGTGATTGAGAGGCCCCTCCATGTTCAGGTGCTGCGAGCTTGATGAGAAGCCAGTCACAATGGATACCAGAGTGCCTGAGCCAGCCCGCACCACTGGGTATTGAACCAGCTCCGGGATGAGAAGGGAAAGGGATGCATTGCTAAATGCCAGCACTGCAACGAAAATGGCCAAGGGTGAAGATGAATGCACATCAAGTATTCAATCATCATTTGTTTCCTGACGACAAAGAAAGCAGGGTTGTGCGCGGTGGGTTGAGCACATTTGCAGAGGAGAGGCTTCACACAACAAAAACAAACCTAAGCCTTGGTAACAACAGCCCTTACAGGTGGATTCAAGGTGTCTGTGGGTGAAAAATGGCCAAACCTCTAATGGACACACAGGTGGCCTGCTCAAACTTAGCCCATCTTTCTCTATGGGCATAGATACGTGAGACGCAGGCATATGGACCTTTCATATTTGAACACACGCACACCCACGCACACACACACACACACACACCCCGAAACCAGGCAGGCAGCCTGTTAGTGCTGTTCAAGTGATAAGTCTGTGTTCCTTGCGCCTGATTGTCAGAAATCAGAAGATTATACAATCAGAGGGTGACTGTGTGGGCGTCTTATGTGTTGCACACACCATTTACAGGCAGTCAGAAAGGCCCCAGTAGACACACCTTATGAATGACTAGATTAGGGTACCGCATGGCAACAGCACCTATATGTCATAAGTGCATGTAAGTTACAATATATATACAAATATGTGAAATACAAATATTTCACAATACACTTATCACATGCAAGACAATATTATGTTCCATTTTTTAAACGTCCCTTAAGATGGCCAAACAAGCCTCAAAGGAAGTGCAAGACACCCATGCTCCCCTGAAAGACATTAACATGTTCTTGCGGCATTTTTGCGCAAGATGGAGGACATAGATAAAGAAACTTAAGATTAAAGTGGCTTTTTTGAGTATTTCTTTATCAAGAATTGTTGTTAATCAGGAGCAGATGAGAAAAAAGCTTGTTGGAAGAAGCTTGTAGGAGTGACGTTGGCGTTACAGTCACTGGGACATATTCTTCCTGCTCTGCTCCATTCTGATGCATCTACTTGCAGACAAATAGACCCATGGACGTCTTTGTTCTCCTTGTCTGAGCTGGAATGTGGATCTAAACTGTACAGCTGGATAGCTCTGATGTTGATCGTCATTTTTGTAGCACCACTAGTGTTAGCTCGGGGTTACGAAGAGCTGTAAGCAAGAGGGAGAGTGTGTAAACAAAGGCATGATGGGAAATGTGCACAGGCTCAATGCATGGCAACAGTCCCGCCCACAACTAAGAGGTGAATTTCTGATGAAGACCTGCTGTTCCGCGGAAACTGTTGTAGAAAACGACACAGGCTTTTTGATTTTGGATTAAAACGTCTTCATTACTGTTAAAAGACCACTAGAAAAAACAAAGGATGACCGGAGTGAGACTCTTCTCTGTGACCTCCACAGGCTCAAACAAACCAAAAACCTGCAGTCTGCATATGGGTCCACCCCCGTCCAAGTGCATGTGACAAAGGCTATAACTTTTAAGGTTATAGACTTGTCCCCGAGCTCGGCTGGAACCTTACTCACCGCTCCTTCAGGGAAAGAGTCAAATCTAGGGAACACATTTTGCACATTCAGGTGTGCGAACCAACGAGACTTTAATTAGAATACAAGCTTAGAAGAACAGTCATTGCATATTGATTATCCTCTGAACCAGAGCTTAAAACCCCAGGACGTTGGGTTTTTTTAAGCAGTAAAACCTTAACCAAGAAGCAGCCCTGCTGAACACTGTATGCTTTACGTAAACAGCTCCCTGTGGAATTTATTGGCTCTTCATGAAAAAGGAAGATAAAAGGGACGATGCAACAAGCAAAGTTAGAGCCAACTCCTGCCTGTAAGTGGCTCATCCCTGCAGCGAACTAGAGCTTAATCGCTCCCAATTGCTTTGCTCCTCAAAGGTGGGGCCCTCCCCGCTTCCTCCAGCACCCTCCCATCTGCCTCTTATTGTTGCCAACGAGCAAATCCAGCTGCAGGGAGCTCCGCTGCTAACTTCCCTCTATCCTTTTCTTTTTTTCTTCCCGCAGGGAGAAGGGAAATGAGTAATTAAACAATTACTGGAATCCCATTTTCTTCCACTGGAGGATTGTTTTTAAATTTTCTCTAAATCTTTCAGAGGAACAAAATTGGATGTGTGTTTGAGACTTTTAGCCTGTTTGACTTTTTAGCAGCTGTCAGAAAAAGGGAAAAAAAAAGATTAGTTACTCAGTTTATTACCACTGTCTTCTTTTCGCAGAAGAAAAGCAGAGAAGTCACCATGAATCAGTCAAATATATGAAACCTATTATTCTAAAACTGTTGTCAGAACTGTGCTGCATAGTGATGGTTACCACAGTTGTCTCACAGCTAAAATGTTCCGGTTTGAATCCCAGTTGAGTTCTTTCTGTATGGCAGGGATAGGCTCCAGCAACCATGGCCTTAAAAGAGGTGGTTTTAGAAATCAGGTGGCTGGTGTCACCATCAGCCATGTGTGACAATCAATCTCCTCTGTGCTATGTTTTCTCAGTTTGTCAAATCTACATAAATCTTTGATCGCAATCAGATCTCCCTTTTCATTCTATAATCCTAGATCTGTTTTTCTCTGAGAGTTTGAACACTGAGAGTTTAAGCAAGAGAGAAAAGTGTAAAAATATTCATGTCAGGCTGAGAAAACTGGATAAAGTGTGTGGTGAGCAGGTTCACAGCCTGAAAAACTTCACCTGGTCTTCACTTATGGCGACTTATTTTTAGAAGAAGCTTTTTTTAGCTTTTTCATCACCATAACAAAAATGTTTCAAAATCTGAAACGACTAAGGAGGATTCATACGACCAGATGGATTTTGTCGGGTTATTTTTTAACATGGTATCACACAACAAAATAGTTGCTTGATACAACCATCTTCATCCAAATAGCAGAGTAAGAGGATAGCCATCATCTTGGCACATCAACAGAGCCATGTTTTGGACAACAGCTCAGCAGAAGATGTGAAAAAGGTTAGAGTCCCACTCCGATCATCTTTTGATCTATTGTAAAAGCATTCCCAATGGTCTTTTTATTATGATGATGCCGGTTTTAGTCAAAACCAAAAAGCCTGTGTCGTTTTCTAGGGTGTAGTTTTTGCAGAGCAACAGGAGTTCATTAGAATTTCAGCTCTGAGTTGTGGGCGGAACTGTTGGTGTAGAGCAAGCCTGCCCCCATTCCCATCACCCATAACTGAGAGTTTGGAACAGAGGGCTTTTGGCCTGCCCAGCATATTTTCTACGTTAAAAAAATAGTATTTTTCAAGCTTTTTTTTTTTTTTTTTTTTTTTGGTCTGCTACTGGTTCACAGTTTGAAAACAGAAATACTCAGAAATCAAATTTTATATATATATCTTCTATCACCAGAAATATGCTGCAAGAACATGTTAAAAACATCAAAAACACAATTTTCATCAGAGTCGTGTTTAAACTTTTGAACACACCAATTATAATTGAAGGGGCTCTAATTACGGATAAATGCCAGGGTTTCTAGCGTACACATGGGCAAATTATTTTAAAAAGCCAGGAAACAGGTTTTTCAGCCTTCACAACAATCTCTCACCCTGAGCTGATCGACATGCAACACTGTTTTTGTTTGTCTGTATGCAATTCCAGTAGCGTGGTTGTCAAGTGTATCCTAATTTTTTTAATGTGCTTTTCCCACACTTGAAAAGGGCTGAACATCCATGGTTGAAGGTCGATTTACTCAGACTGCCACTTTAGATAATTTTCCAAATCTTTATTTAATCGATCAGCAGTCAATAGGTAAAAACCTTAAAACACATATAATGACAACAATAAATATTAACAAATTCAAGTTCCACGTTCACAATAACAACCATTTTAATTAATGATAACTTTAAGGACTATAAAGTGCTCTAATTACTGGTATATCATTTTTAACAATTTTATTTTGCAGTGAATTCACTTCCTTTAAAATCATGTTTTTAACAAAGAGCAACTACCCTTTTAATCATCCTTCACACCACATATTTACACAATTATTAAAAGGAGAGTTTCCAAAGTACACCCGTGAGCTTAACATCCTGAGCCCATAAACATGAAATTCCGACAGGTACGTGAAGTACGCACGAACGTTCGCGAAGCGCTCATCTAATCCCCACAACACGTCAAGTGAACGAGAAAATAAGCGATCGCGGCCGTTTTAACACTTAAAAAAAGCCACTTCTTACCGGCTGCCTCTTCAACAGTAGAGCTATGGATATTCAGTTGCACACAGGTAGGCAGGCACGCTTTACACATGCGCTAATAAAGTTTGTGTCTCACCGGTGCTTCTTTTTTGAACGAGGCGTGTGCGTCGCCATTAAATGCCCGACGCAGCGCAGTCACCTGCTCCACAGTTCCACCTCACGTGACCCTGTCTGACACCCAGCGCCACAGTGGTAACAAATGCAGATGGTCTGGGTGAAATGACTGACACAATCACCCATGAAAGCCGACTCCATGACGGCTGTTCCACCACCTCCAGCAATATTACTGCTTTCTTGTGTTATACATACAGCCACGCACCCGACTGCGAGTATAAATCAACCTTGCTTTGTGTGCAGCAGAGTCACTCAGCCACGTTCATGTTTGTGAATGTTTTTAAATGTTTTCGAGCAGCTCGAAAACACTTTAATGCTTTAATGGGACTTTGTTCTTGTCCATCAGCAAGCAGCAGATCCATATTCTATCATGTCAGCAATTTCTTCTTCTATGGAATAATTCCCTGGGAAGTGACACATGGCTTCCACATGTCCATTGTCAGTGCTAGAAGCTGCACCATGGCAGAGCGCTGTGGAGGTGGGAAGAAGTACACTTACTTGTCTGAAAGCCTCGCAGAGCACCACGGCGTGCACACCTCCGCGATGGCATTTTCAAACAACACCTTCAGAAACAAAAAATAATAACATTAATTAGACTCAACCTCTCAGGAAGAAAAGGACGGTTATTCTCAACAGGCTGTGAAAGCTGGGAGAGGGAGAATTCACAAAATACTAAGTCATAAAGTTCAAATGAATATGATGTTACAGGTTAAATCCAATTTAAACAAAAGAAATAAATAAATAGAGGGTAGGTTTCTTTTTTTTCAGAGTTTCTGTCTTTGACTGTATTTAGTCATGGAATCAGGCCATGACTCTGCAATGCCTAAAGTGTTGACTCTGTTTCAGCTCCATTTTAAAACCACATCGGACAGCCCGCATGGCTCTGCCCGTGAAGTCATCTTGCAGAAGTCATGATCGTGGTGTGATTGCATTAACAGTAACACAACTTGATGAGCCAAGTTTCAAAGTAAAAGATTAAAAAGAGCTGAACTTCCTGATGTCTCTTTTTTGCCTAAGGGTGCATTTTTGTTTGTTTACTTTCCATAATATCCATCTCCATGCGCTCATTTCTACTACAGCTGCATGCAACACTGCATCATGCAGTTTCCTTGGTGTTTTATACTGAAAGAGTTTTGTTTTACCTATTCAATTTTTTTTGTGGCAAGAAGAAATAAAGAAATACACTCAGAAGATAAGGTAAAGTTTTTTTTTTCTTTGTTTAAAACAAGTCATTGTCCTTTTAAAAACTGGAAAACAAAACTGGTCACTTTTAACCTAGAAAACAGAGGAATATTTTTCTGCACTTAAATTTTTTTTTTTTTTTTCATTTTAGGTAGTAGCAGTTAAAAGCAGCAAAAAAAGTCCTTAACATTAAAAACAACTTAATAAATAAAATAAAGAAAAAAAGTAAAAAGAAAAAAAAAAGCAGCCAAACTTGAGCCTCAGGATCAAACATTGAAACCAATCATATTTACCTTTAGTTCAACTGCTTAAATATGAGTTTATCTGTGACATGGAACAACAGAGATGTATTTTTAACATACTTAAGACACATTAAAGAATTAAAAAAAAAAAAAAAAAGAAAATTTTTACAATTAAGACGTTCTGATAAAATCCACAGTAATATCTTTACTGTTTGACGAATATTTATTATATTTCTATGAGACAAACTTAGCATCAGTTATGATCTGTTGGGTGATTTGGTGAGTTTTGTTCATAAGATGCAGTTTAAGATGCAAAAATAACATGAGTATTCAAAGTCCGCTTATTTAGCCACTGACTCAGATTTGATTCATTTTGCAGTGTGACTGTATAAAACTCATGATCAAAACATTTTCCGTTCCTTCAATACATAAGTAGTCATTTAAAAAATGAAAAACAATAGATGAGTTATCCTCATTTTAAAAATGTTGAAAATCAGCTGAACTTTTTCCACATAAAGTGTTTTTGAGATTTCATGGAAGCAAATATTTTGAAATGAGCAGGAAAAGTTATTCTACTGCCCCTAGTGGAATGATGATTAACTACAGGGCATTTCTGCCTGTAGTTTTCTGTAGTTTTTGAGGCTCAGGTGGTTGAGCAGGTCAGCCAATGATCAAAGGATTGGCTGTTTGATCCCCTGTCCCTCCAGCCAACCATCGTTGTGTCCTTGGGTAAAGCACTTAACTCCCCTTGCTTTCAGTGTGGCTCCACTGGTGTGTAAATGTGTATGAATGTCCCTCTGATGGTCAGAGGCGCCGTTTGGCGCGTACTGGCAGCCAAGCCTTTGTCAGTTTTCCCCAAGGCAGCTGTGGCTGCATATGTAGCTTACCATCACCAAGTATGGATGTGGTGTGAATGAATAATGACGCTTTGAGCGTCTGGAAAAGCGCAGATAAATCCAATCCATTATTATCATTATAAATGAAATATTTAATAAAGAATTATTGCAATTGGATACTTTTCATTTCTTGACATAGAATAGAAATATATCTAAAGACATTTTATCAAAATTATCCTGAATTTCATATTTGAAGACTAGAAATAATTGATAATTGATTTTATGACTGGACCCTGCAGGTTGGTGGAAATTTGAATGCTGGCCACATTTGGCCCATGGGCTGGGCTTGGATATGCCTGGTATGCCCAATAGGTTTTTAAGCAAAGTTTCGATCATACTAATGAGATAGGGGTTTCAGAAATGTGAGCATTAAATATCATAGGAACGATTATATTGGCTGAAAATATAAACAGTGGGGAAATACAACTTTAGCTGACATATCCTTGATATGTCAAAATTAAGCCACTAAATGTAACATATTTCATTGTTTTTACGAAGGTGGTGTCACATTCTCACTGTTTCCAAAATCTAAAGCAAAAAGACAAAATCCTCATTGATCTATGTTGAACAAAAATAGGCTCACAGTTGGGTTTTTTTCACAGAGAAGACATGTAGCCACTCAACTACATGAGTTTTTAAATTATCATAACATTTTAGGAAAATATCACTGTGGTTTTAGGAGTGAAGAGATGGTTCTTTAAAGACAGTTAATGAACATTTTTATGTAAGCATGGATACATGCTCTATCAAATGCTCTATCAAATAAGTTGTGGGGTAGCCAAGGGTCAATTTTTGGTCTCTTCATTTTTCATTTGTACGTGTTGCTCCTTGGGGATGTCACCAGATGGCATGGCATTGACTTATGCTGATGATACATAGCTAAACATCGCAGTGTCTTCTGATGACCTTGAACCTAAAGACAGTCTTTTAAACTGTATTTTAGATATAAAGAAAGTCATGGATGGTAGAAAACTTCTTACAGCTCAATCAGGACAAAACTGACATTTTTGGCAGTATGGTTTCCTAGTTTACAACCAGAGAACTCAGCGACTCGTGTTTTGACGAAGACCAGAGAGCAGGAACACATTACACCCATTTTAAAATTGCTGCATCGGCTCCCTGTGTGTTTCAGGATTGATTTTAAGATTCTTTTAGTGGTTTATAAATGTTTTAGTGGTCTTGGGCCTTCTTGTCTCAATTGCTTTCTTTTGGAATTTGAGCCCTCGCGGACAGTGATGCTTTGATCTGTCATCATGGTCCTTGTCTGTGGACCAGCCTGCTGGAGGACCTCAGGACCGCAGAGACCGTGGTTTTTTTTTAAAAAAGAGGCAAAGGGGTGGGCTGGTTTTACTTTTTTCTCTCTTTTATTTTTTTTCTGTTTTTCATTGTAATGAGGGATCTACGTTAGACTGAAGGAATCCAGGACAGACACGCGCTGTGAGCCACTTGCTCTGCATTTTGGATTCCTAAAGGAAGAGTCTATCTTCACTTTGACTAAGGTCTGACTGCCGGGACCCTTCAACAGTCATACATGTCATGGGAAACAGCTCCGACACTGACTTCCTTTCCCTGGGCCTCAGTGATGCTGCCCACAAGGAGGGCCAAATTACTTTCTTCTTACACCTGCAACAGTCGAATCCACACGATCCCATTTTCCCTCAAAGGGATCTAATCTCCCTCCTTCACAAGCGATTATCTTGATCAGAGCTGCTTTTCATGCGATTTGTGGTGCTGTTCAGATGAGACAATGACTTTACTTTAGCTGGAGTGAACATGCTCATCAACATCTTACCGAGAAGCTTCAAACTGTCAGCCAACATCCACCAGTTTCAAATTGAAGTTAAATTGAAGAGGCGTCCGACTGGAGAAAGGCCAAGACAAGCGGGCTGGAGCGCTGCGGCTGTGGCAGATGTCGATGAAAGATTTTAATGAAGTTGAATTAATTCACCCAGGGTCTAATTTGTCCTGTGGATCTGGGAGGCGTACTGAACTTTTTGAGGGTCACAGAAGTCCTTCCATTGATAGACATCTGCTGAAGCGTCAAACAAATGAGCAGAAATTGACAGATCTGTTTTGGTGCCGGGATGATGATGAATTACTTTCCTACCAAGAGACATTTGTTGTGGAACCATATTTACACCCTCACATAGGTTTTTAACTTCCTGTGATTAAAAAAAAAAAAAGCAAGGGGTCACGCTGGACATGGTACTTGAACACACTTTTAGCATATGTGTTCACACTAGACTGTCACTACCCGGTACCAGCGCATGTGAGCTGCAAGAGGTTTGATGTGAAATGTCATAGCGGTGCAAATGTGGTGAATCTTGCTCCAGGTTTTTTTCTTTCGCAGCTCGATTCCAATAAACGAAAGACTTGGTGTCATAGAATTCCAACTGGACACAAACCTCCAATATTAATTTCTCCTCCATAATACATTTTCAAACAGCTAGTACCTCACTGAATTGAAAAAGGTGCTACCCAAACGTCACTACCAAATCTGAATCCTTTATTGGTCAAAGTTCAACTTTATGGAGGAAGTACTGGTAAGCAAGCTCTCATTCCACTATGATTTTGGATTATTTTCACAACATTTCTCTTTCTGTATGATTCGTCTTTATACAATGAGTGAGCACAGAACTTGTATCGGTTATTCTGACCAGTAATAGCTGTTTATTTCTCTAAAGAAGCCTATGGGATTTTGGCTTCTTAAAACCCGCAGGGTTCCTGTCTGGAAGGCCAAGGGGTAGGGGTCACTCCGTCCAGTTCTCATCTACAGTCAATGGTCAAATCTGAAAGTCCGTCTGTGTATTCAATGAAATTCTTTCCTGTTTTTTCAAAAAATGTTTTTGTGGGCAACATTTAGAGAAAGATTCTTTAAAAAAAAGTACTTTGAACATTTTAGAAAAAACAAGAACAGAAAAAAGCTAAGCATGTTGATGCTTAACTTCCAAATGGCACATTCTTCCCGCCTCAACATCCTTTCTTGTACGGCTGAAACAGAAATTGCTCCCACTTTCCACAGTTGATGCTGAGATCGGGGCTCTGTGGGGGACACGCCATCTGCTGCAGAACTTTCTGGTTTTCTTCCTGGGGTGCACAGTTATTCAGAAACATTTCTGAACTGAACTTCTATCATCAAATAGTTTAAACATAGTCCACAACAATATCCACAGGTATTTTTAGTGTTGTGATTTTCTTTTTACAAAGTTGATATTTTTGCTGCTTTTAAGCTAAGATTTTAATCAACTTCCAGTGTTTATCAATCACTGTTGTTCTGCTATATTTACCTCCAGTTTTTAACATTGTTTCCTTTGCTCCCAAGTACATTTTACATGAAGTACATTTTATCTCATCCTTTTACACTGGTGATATATACTTCAGATTCTCATTTATAGTGTATTGTTGCTGATAATTTCACATAGTTTTTAGGGAGACAAATGTGTCACCTGTTCAGGGGCCTCACATGAACAAACTCTTTTTGGGGCAATGTCCCTGTCAAATAATCAACTAAATAAATAAAATAAAATCCACACACCAAAAGACAAAATGGTAAATAACATGTGTTTTTTTTTTTTCTTGATTTGGTCAGAATACGCTTTTTTGAAAAACCCTAAACATTCATTTTTGCTGCCGTAAAAACTTTGAGCCTCAAAGGTTACTTTAAGGACTCAATAGATTTGCAGCATCTCTTTCAAAAACATGAGTCACTTTCTGCTCTCATGACCACTTTAACAGCATCAATTAGTTCGACGTCTTCATTTAACTGAATCCATGCAGCTAATTCTTTCCTGAAATGCTAAAAATAGCCCTGGTGCTTTTCTTCTTATGCTCAATTTTTTAAATTCTGTTTGATTTTTGTCAAAATTCATTCACTTTAAATTCAGCTTAACAGCATGTTCTAAAGAAATGAGTGAATGTAGATGTAACTAACAGTTTAGGCCTGGTAGTGCTTTGTTTATCATGAGAGCAGCTCTGGTCAAACCCATTTTTTGCACATTCTCACACATATTTGCCATATGCACCACATAGTTGTGTTTATGTGAAAGCTTTCAGTTTAAGGATGTTTAGCAGCTGATTTGGTTCCATTGCCAAGGGTGAAAGTCCTGAACATTTAAGGAAAAGTAGTGTAAAAAGAAGTCACACAAATAAAAGAAATAATGATTATTTTTTTTACTTAAAGTAAAAAAAAAACAATGTAAAATCAATGTAAAATCTGATATTTGCTAAAAGTTATGGATCCACGCTAACCCAAAATTATATTCTGTATTCTAAAATGTTCTATAAAAATAAACGAGATAAATACAGTCTTATGTAAAATGATATTGGTTTTTCATCACAAATCTTTTCGAGTAAAATTAAACTATGTCCCTATGCTATCATCTTGTCTGACTCCTTAGTAGTCGCTTCCTCCATCATGTTTGTTTGTTTGTTTGTTTGTTAAGACGGGGATCATATAAACGTGCCTGTAGCTGTTTCTAAACAGTTTGCTGTAAAATTTGCCAGTACACTCTAGTGGAAGTCATTTTACAGTTCTACTGACAAAAATGGCTGTTTAGCTTTAGTTGTTCAACTGCGTCCCAGAAGTACAGTTGGTTGATACTTTACTGCCCCCTGCTGGTACTGCCTCAAAGAGTAACATGGGATCAACTTGTTTCTCAAGTTAACGTTCCAACCCTGTTGTTCTTGTACTATAGTCTGTCATAAAGTTAAAGCTCCAGCTCTGAAGTTATACTTTTATTTAAGATATATGTTACTTGTAATTGTTTCTTTAATTTGTAGGAAATAGAACAAAACAGCTGTCTGTGAAGTTAGTCCTTCAGTGACATCATACTGTTTTCCTATCATCCCGTCCACCAGCAGAACAATGGAGTTTATTCGGGTTATATTTGGAAATTTTAGAAAAGTATGAATAAAAAATGTAACAGTTTGTAACGATAATCTCTTTTAATTAACGGCAACATTTTAGAATCAGCTTTACTGACTAAGTATGAGCACATATAAAGATTTTGACTTTTCTGCTCTCACAGAAAAAGACAAAGCACTAAAACTAAAACTAAAGATAGATACATAAACAGCATTTAAAGTGGTTTCAACTTTCGTGTGTGGCTTTGTACTCTGTGACTGTTCACCAAAGCAACATCTCGAGCGAAGATGTCTTTTTTGCATGCAGAGCTCCAAACTGCTATCCCAAAGGGAGGAGTCTAAGCAGGTTGTGTCTAGAGTTTGAGGGGTTAATGAAGATTTCACCAGCCTGCTTCCTAACCCATAAAGCAGGCCGGGTTCTGCATGGAGGAAAGGTTGGAGCCTTTAATCCTCTTTGCAGACCTGATGGTTCTCTGCGGTCTGTCCCGTTTGCAGAGCCAGACCGCAATGGATGTGCTCAAGATATGCAGACTGGATTATTGCAGAGTAGAAAATGGTCAGCAGCTCCTGAAGCAGGTTGAGATTCTGTAGTTGACACAGGAAGTACAAACTCTGCTAGGCCTTCTTCTACACATGGACATGGAGTCTATGTGGGAGGCCCGCTTCTGGTCCCATGACATAGTGGACCCCAGGAACCTGTGTATGTCCATCCACTACCAACATTTTCAGAAATTCCGACTATGGAGGTTTTGTACAAAATAGCAAAAGTAGTGGCTTCGATCTTAATTAATTATGATAATGACATTTTTAGCCAAAATTAAATACACAAACACATCTTAAACAATGGGATTGTCAACTGTTTTCCCTTTAGGGGCTTTTTGTCACAAATGTGACAATCTGGTGCAAAATCCATGAGTAACGCCCAAAACAACAAAAAGACAAGAGATGAAAATGTTTGAATAATAGTCAAAATAACAAAACAAAGCAAAATTCCATTCATCAAATATTACTGAAAAAGGAAAGATTCCAGTAACAAAATGACTTTTAGAAACATATTTAATCAAATTGACCTCACTGCAGATGTAGACATGTTGGACAACAGTACCCTCTGCTGCCTGTTTAGACCACGTACACTTAGATTTTGATGGACATGTTTGATGCTGGTTCTTTAGTCGTCAATAAACACTCAGCTTGACCAGGAAAACAGTTCTGTGCTGTCAGATGGATCTATATGAGGCATTCTGCAGTCTATTAGTTTATAAATGTTGGGGTAGTAAAACGATTTGATAATCCTGAATGAAAACCTAAAAAAAGTACTTAAAGCTCTCAAAGCCACTTGGTTTTGGAGAGTGTTTTACTTGTGTGTGTGAGGGTTATTTCTGTTCTCTCTGCTTTAGATTAACAACAAAAGAGAATTTGTTTTTTGGCAGTATGCCTGAAATTCTTCTCAAACCTTTTGATATTTTATGTCTTGGCTTAAAAAAATTCAATCACGCCCTGCAGTGCAGTTAGATTAGCTTTGGCTGCAGGTCTTTTACATTATTGGACCCTGAGAGTTCAGCTCCTTCATGCAGAGGAGGTGAATGTCCTTTAGTCAAGAATCCCCCCTGACGTTTGTGTTTGCAACCCGTTCCTCCTCTGTAGGTCACCCGGTTTGATGAGGGGAAATCTGTACATTTTCAGAAACATTGTTTTTGGAGCTCAAATGTTCTAAGCTCACGGGTCTGCTATTTTCAAGAGTCAGTTTGTAAAAAAAAAGAAAAGTGACATTTAAAGCTCAAAACATGTAACCTACTTCAGTCCTGTCAGTCCTGAGTCTGGGTAGGTGGTTACTGCCATGTCCCAAACCAGTTAACTTAGACTCGTCATTTGATTTGATTCATTCAATAAATTCAACTTGATCATTCTTGTTATTCTTGTTATAATTTATATTATAAACACTGTTTTTCTTTCGTTGTGGAAAGAGATTTTACATAAACCAGAGATGAAAGTAAACTTCTGTGAATCTCAAATTACTATTGTATACATTACATTACATATTTTTACACACTAGGTTATAAGGCATAAAAAGAATATAAGTTGCATCATCATGAATGGTCTATGTTTGAATGTTTGTCATTTATAAGCCTTATCAACCCATGAGAGTTTTACCACGGCCCGGTGGGTGGGTGGGGGGAAAGAAAATGTTAGGGGGGGTGCAACGACATAACATAACCGTGATTAATGTCTCTTTTAGTGTTTTGTCAGGAGTGGTTAAAAACGAGTTTATTTTACTATTATATGATCATCTCATTAAAAAAACTAGAATACAGTAACAAAATGTAACCAACAAACAATAATAAACAAATCAGACTTCTTTGAAGCTTCATGCAAAAGCTTCTGGTGAAACATTTTAAGATGTTAAAATGTTTCACCAGAAGCTTTTGCTTGTGATATAGAGTTTGAGTTGTTCTGATTTCAGAACAACTCAAACTCATGACTGCAACTCACAAATGAGACTGAGCGCCATGACCCCCTGTACCCTGCAAGCAGCCAATGTACACGCCGCACAGCTCCCCTTTTCTCTCCTTTTTCCCCTCACTCCTACCCCACTCGCTCAAAAGATTAGATTCGTTCATAGAATCACATCTTTATGCAAACAGGTACAGTGTGTGGGAATCACCTGTTGGGATACCTGTTCTTGTGTTGCACGCCCCAGACTGCTTTTAGCGCTCAAGTGACTGAAATGTAATTGAAAGAATTCAGTCGATTTTCAAAACCAAGAGATTTTTCCGTATAAAAGATCAGTTGTTTTGTTTTGTTCAGATGTTTTACTCCCTTGACCAAACTTTACAGCTCAAGTGATCAAAGGTGTACCTGAGAGAATCCGGTTATTTTTCAAAGTAAAAGATTTTTTAAAATAAAAGATTTTCAGTATTCAAAACAAATTAATTTATTATTTCTTCTACAGCTTGGTGGCAATTGATCCGGTGGTTTGGGGACCACTGTTTTAAATGACTTGTCATCTGAAAAAAATGCATTTTAATTATTTTTGTGTTATAAATCGTCCAAGTTTTCATCATCAGAACACAGTGGATTCATACGCAGTCATTGTAAAATGATCACCTTTATTGGGTTTTTACTTAAAATAAGGGGTGATATTTGCAGTTTAAAAAAACTAACTTGTGAGTATGTGTTAAGCTGCGTTCGCCCCTCCTCCTCCTGTACATCTTGAAACAGCTCTTCCCACATGTGTGTAGGAGGTACTGCCAACTAATGTTTTTACATGAGCAGTGTCTGCGTTTATCTGATCTACAATGCATGGAAGATTTGGATGATGTAGAGAGATCAGGTTTAGTTATTTTGAAGATCTCTACAACAACATTGGTAATCACGTCTCCATGTTTGGGTTCATGAGATCATTCAGAGATTCTCTCAATACGGTGAGCTTCAGTCCCGCAGTGAGAGCTGTGTCTGGATGACGGCCACTTCTGCTGTGTTTCAGTCTCTCTGTGAGGTTTGCCGGCCCGCATTAACCTGAGAGAGCAAAAATAAAATGAGGGACCTTAATAATAAAAATAAAAAAAATAAATGAAAACAGTTCAGGAGGTCCGATCAGGCTGCTTCATCATTCAGCTGCAGCTCTCTGTCTGACTGCCAGCTCGTCTCCCGGGAGGTGGCACAATTGCTCCAGCTCCATGGGCCCTACAGACTTTATAGGGTGAACCCACCTTAACTCAAAAGTAGCCAGGACGGGTTCCGGAAACCCTGCAGCCCTGAAAGGGATACAGTGGGTTAAGAAAGTGGATGGCAGTTCAGGAGGAGTACTATTGAGCAACTGACTTTATTAGTTGTGTTTTCTCCTTGCTGTCACTGAAAACCTCACATGTCCAAACTTGAGTACCTGATTGGCTGACGCAAGTTCAGAGTTTTAACACTTGGCTGCAACAGCATGCAGCCCAAATTGTGCCACACCACTTAAATAGCGCTGCTAACAGACCTTACCGCCACGTCAGTCTCTCAAATGGCACAGCAGGACCTCAGATCGCATTTGTACATTAACTTATTATTGAAACTGGCCTCCACGGCGCAAATCTAATTTGATGTGAACACAGCTTCAGAGTTATGCCAAACTCCAGGACATTCATATTCCTGCACTTAAGTCTTTTGGAGGTTAGGGTGTTGTGGGGAATTCAGTCATAGCCATACTTTGACCTCTTCACTCATCTAAAAAAAAATATTCGGCCCAACATCAGTCAAACTGGGTCTGATTTTGAACTATTACTTTTGAGCAGGTTACAAAAGGCCAGAACCAAAAAACTTCTCTTTATTAGAGATGATGAACATCTCATTTCTAGCAAACCTAGATCAAATGAGTGTTGAAGAAAACAAACATGAGCGACAGGGATTTCATCACATATATTTGTGCTCAATCACGTCATCTGTGTGTAATGTTAAAATAAGAATTTTCCACAAAACTAAATATTCATGCAGGTCATTGAAGACCTTTGATTGTATATGAAAAAACGGGGCTGAGTGGCCCCTCCCCTCTGCCGTTCCAAACAGAAAGTACCAGCTGGTCCCAAGAAGCCAAAATCCTGTAGACTTCTATAGATTAAAAAAAAGTCAATTCTATTGGTCAGAATAAACATTCTTGCTCTGATTCATGTTTTATCTAACATGTTCTTGATAATCCTCAAACTTTTCAGGATTTTATTTTCTTTAGTTCAAGTTTTTCAAGTTATAGGCTGACCAATCAGACGGCTCAATAAAAGTAGGTGGTCTCACGTCAAATGTGTGAAACATTTAATTAACAGATTCTCCCAAGTCTGTTTTCAAGTGGTAGGGGTGTGGACTTCCAACAGGCTCACACCAGATTGATGAGTGGTTGCCATAGAAAAGATGACTCAGACCAATCATTCAAACCGTTAACTGGTTCGCCAAAAAATGGTGACTGAATGAACTTCATTTGGTTGCAGTCAGAAATAAAGCATTTTCTCTGGATGATGTCACACTCTCTCCAGTTCTCATATATAGTCCTTGTTGTTGAGACGTTACATGGCTGGCGTGGTTAGAGAACGGGTAAGAGAACATTTACCACTTCAGCTTTGTTTTTTTTTTATATTTAATGACAAAGTCGTATGTTGTGAGGACATGTAAATACAGTTTCTTTCAGATCTACGAGATGTACAATGCTTAGGATTTTATTCTGAGCAGCAGATTGAAGACAGACGTCTGATTGCAGGAAAGGACATCAGCAAAACAAGAAAAAACGACAAGAGGAGATGAAATAAAAGACACACATTCACAGAAGGTCTGGTTCCCTACAACTTGTTGCTGCTTCTGGGATCGCTGTCAGTAAATTGTTCTTCTTCTCAAGATGTACGGCCTCCGGGTCTTGGCTTTGGGCCCGGCTTGCCTCTTCAGAATATATGGGGACTTTCGCTTCAGGGGAACATCGCTGTTATCCTCCAGGGAGTCGTAGAGCAGCTGTGGGAGACAGAGACATGCGTAAGCATCACCGAGGTGATGGGGGGCAGGCTGCAAACAAACTGTGGTCCTTGCTCCTAACAGGTCCACAGGCACTGTGTCAAGATTTAGAAAAAGCAGAAAATGTTAAGGTGTTGGGACGGTGGAAAAAGAAAATTATAGACGAGGAAGAGGCAAGGAGGATGAAGAGAGAAGCAGAGTCTTAATGAGGTGTGTTTACAGCACAGCTCATGGGGTGCTGTGAAGTGTGTGTCAGTGTGAGATGTCAGTGCTGCATAAGTCTTAAAGTGTGTTTTTGTGTCTCTGCTGTTTGCACATAAGAGCAGAGAGAACTCCAGCAAAAAAAAAAATCTTTTAAAGTTTCCCTGAGAGATGTGGATGAAAACGTTTCTGCATGTTTACTCGGGTTCAGTTCAGTGTTGCTCAGACGCATTTCTGTGGAAATCCATTCGCTTTTGGTCCTTCTTTCTGTTTGTTTTGCAAAGATTTAACACATAAAACATTGATGCTGTTTGGTAAAAATTTAACATAGAAGTAAAGCCTTTTAATTTTTAATTTTTATAACCAAATTTTTGTTTTTATTTACTGTAGGAATTGATCAACCAAGTATTTTTTCAAATATTGTTGGATTTTTGTGAAGGAAAACACTCTGATGACACCTTATTCCAGATGTGTTCTTCTGCTTTACATTTCTTGTGATGTGGAAATATCTAGACCTAATTCAAACGTCCTTCTGCATCCCACTACAGGTCATTAGAGGTCATGGCAGTTTCAGCTGTCATCTAAGTTGCATTAAAAAATAAACCAAAAAGAGTGGTTTTCTCTCTCTGTTGTGTTTGGGCGTGTGAGCGCCTCACCCGCTCCTCACGACTCTGCAGGACTCGGCAAACGTGTTGCAGACTGAACAGCTCGTCCAGCAGCTGCAGACTCTCCTCCCTCGCCTCCCCTTCCTCCCCGTCCTCCTCCTCTCTGCTCCATGTGCCCTCCTGAAGGCCACTCACTAATTTGCACAAACTGGAGAGCTGTAAGTGCCAGTAGGGGGCACTCTGCCATTCATGTCTGGTCTAGAAAGGAAAAACGAAAATCATTAACAGCAGAACTTTTCTCTAAGTGTCCATTTTGGACAATTTTAAGAGCTGTTTTGATTCATTTAAACTAATATTAGACTCCTCAGAACAGTTTCTCCTCTGCAAATACATGATATATTTTCTGGCTAAACTGGACATGTTCAATGTTTTTCGACGTAAACATATTTGGAACAGTCTTAAAGTTGAGACATTGAAAATGGAGTCAAAAGCTTCTTTATTGAAACGTTTCCCTGTCCCTCAATTCAAATCACACCTGAATAAATTAAAATCTTCACCTACATCTTTAGAACTGTACATGTTCTTCCTCTCACAGGAAAGTGTTTCTCACTGCAACATTTAGGATATATTGAATACATGTGACCATGAGCTGAGCTGGTATACCGTATGTCACTAATGATTAAATCCAGGACTCCATTTAATTTAGCATCACCTTGAACAGAAAAAAACCCTTCAAAAATACATGTTTTCTTTTTACAGTTGGAAAAAACATCAGACATGAAGGGGTGAAATGAAGACCTGAATTAACCCTAATTAAAGAGCAGTCGATGGACTTTATTATGAAATGATTGAAAATGAACTCGCACCCTTCTAAACTTGTCAAATGGGTGAAAGTATGTGTTTTTAAACAGCATCAGTCATTCAGGTGGGTTTCAACCATAAAATGGAAGAGCCCTTTTAGTTGGATCCACATTCTACAGGGATACAAGGTCATGTTTTGTTTTAACAAAATAAGCGTTGCAATGTAAAGGTTTTTGTTTGATAGAACTATAAGGTTTTGAAGAAAAGCTCTGGGGTTGGCACAAAAATGCTGACATTTTTCCATAAACTTCCTCTTCTGGGTTTGAGACACCAACAGATCTGTGAGCTCACACGCTGGTGTCTTCTGTGACGCTCTCCTCTCCACTTTCTACAGCACTTGTGGTTGCAGTTGCGCTCATTATTTCTAATCAAACATTAGCAATGATGAAGCACAATTTGACACCATAATGTTGTTTCATTTTTCATCTTTCATTAAACAGAATAAAGGAAAGGAGCGTTCAGCCTGATCCCAACAGGAGCATCCCCCTCCCTTTACCTCCACCAACCCCTTGCAAACAAATGATTTGTTTCCTCTATCATCTCAGAGAGGACACCAGTGAATGGAGTGGTAATTACAGGGTTTGTTGTTAGAGAAATAGATGATCGTCATTTTAAGCCTACGTATGTACATGGTTGTTGTAGCTGCAGTAAGAACACGTACCTTAGAGGTGAGAAGACTGTTGATGAGCTCCTGCGCGAGTGCTTGTTGATCCTGTTCAGCAACTGTAAAACCGAGGACAAACCGAGGTGCAACATTCAGGTTAGATGTAATTCTGGATGTTATGGCTGTTATCAGTTTAGAGTGTCCATGTGCTGTCAGGTGTTTCAATGAGCACTGCAGCATGTAACTACCTGTTTAATAAGAGGGAAGCCCACATTAGTTTTCAGTGTCAGGCTATAAGTAATGACCTAACAAGCTTTTTGCATTTGAGTTTGTAATATCTCTAAATTGATGCAGTTTTAAGAAACCAAAAGGATTTTCAGTTAAAAGCCCCAAAACAGATATAATTAAACCACAAAAACAAATGTTAGTAAATCTGCAAAGACAAATACTCTTAAAATATTATTCAAAATCGTTTCATTGCTTATAACATTTAAAATTCATGAAGCAATGCTGCAAAACTGTTACGAAATCTGTTTTTAGTTGAAAAACTTTTTTGTAGAGATTTTTTTAAATCTTTGTTGGTCTGAAACATAAATAAAAAAACATTTGTGTTAGATTCTGATGTTATTTTTACATGTAAACATAACATTTATTGATGTCATGAACTAATATTTCCAAAAATGGAAAAAAAAGCAAACACTCAGTTTTTGTGGCTGAACATATAGACGTTTTCAGTCTAATTTCTATTAAAGAGTAATTGTGTTTAAATGGGTCTTAATTTGTGGTAATAAACCCTCCGGTCATCCTCACAGGAAATATGACCCATTTATAACTATATTAAATGGTTACTTTAATCAAATTAAATAGGGTCCTTCATTTTGTTAGTTTGCATAAATGCATATTGAAACACAACTAGTATCCTCCTGGGTCAGAACAAACAGAGGAACAGAGGCAGGTGAATCACCTGTTGCATGCAGAAAGTCTTTTTTTTTCTTGGAAGGGGGGGTCTGAGCTCCTCCGTTGTTGTAAATTATGCCATAAAAGATCTCTGTACTTACCTGTGCAAAGCATGCCACATGTGAAACAGAGAAGGAGCATGCATGCCAACTGCAGCCGCATCATCGAGAAAAATCAAACAAAATCAACAAAAAGAAAAACGTTCCGAACTGAAGAGTTGTAAGAATTTAGGCCATAAGAATTTGGGAGCTGAAAAGGTTTGGAGGCAGATTCCAATTGCCAAGTCTCCTTTTTTTTCTCCTGTTTTTTTCTTGTCCAAGAAGGCGGTTGTGGTTTTCAGGTTAGATGTGAAGTGCGGTGGGCTCCATTCGCTCTGTTTATAAGAGCCAATGTGATGTCAGAGGATCAATCTCCTCACCCCCACGCGCTCCCGTTTTCCTCTCTCATCTCCATCTCCACCTTCCCACCCACTTCCATGCCCCCCTCCTTTCCCTTTCAGTCTCTCTCGCCTCAGTCTCTATCATCTATTCCATCCCGTCATGGTGTCACCGTCCCATCAGACGTCACTTTGGCATCACGAAGCCAAAGGTTTTTGCGTCATGGGTTTCTAGATTTGGTTATCCTCCCCATGAATGCATCCAGCATGAGGTTTGCAGTGCATTTGTGTCCATGTGTGTAGCATGAAACATGTGGGAGGCTGCACAAATCCAACTTATTGTTTGGGTCTCTGTTTGGGGAAACAAAATCACTGTTCTTTGCAAATGACGTGTCTGCAGCTCAGCTAGTAATTCTCCGATGTGGAAAACAAAATCAAAGCTTGTGAAAGATTTTAGTGCAATAAGACAAAGAATTCTGTTCATGTGTGTTCATCTGAATTTTGTTCATCCACGAACAACCACCTTAACGCGGTGAAGGGCTTTGAGTGCTCAAGTGATCCCAAGAGCTACGCCCCTGGTAGGGTCTCCCATGGCAGACAGGCCCTGGGTGATGAGCCAGACAAAGAGCAGTTCAAAACCACTTTCATGAGAAGCACATCTGAAGATTCCGCAATGTCACCCAGATTGGTGTCACTGGGGCCCCACTTTGAAGCCAGGCCTGAGGTTGGGGCTTACAGCTGAGCACCTGGTAACCGGGGCTCCTCCCATGGGCACCGGTCGAGTCCAGCCCAAAAAGAGCGACACGTCTCTACAGCATTGAGTGGCAGTCGGGACCTGTACCACTAGGCTGGCAGATAGGGGTTGTGGTTCACTTTTTTAAGAAGGGGGACAAGAAAGTGTGTTCCAACTACCAGAACTACCAGGGAATCACACTCCTCAGCCTCCCTGGGAAAGTCTATGCCAGTGTACTGGAGAGGAGAGTCTGTCCGATTGAACTTCAGATCCAGAAACAACAGTCCAGTTTCCATCCTGGTCGTGGAACTGTAGACCAGCTCTACACCCTCTTTGTGTTTTGGGGAGTTTACTTATCTAGTCCATGTGTTTTGTAGATTTGGAGAAAGTGTTCGACCGCATCCCCCGTGGTGTCCTGTGGATGGTGGTCTGGAAGTATGGGGTTCAGGGAGCCTTGCTCAGGGCTGCCGGTCTCTGTATGACCAGAGCAGGAGGGTGGTCTGCATAGCCGACAAGTCAGGTCTGTTCCCAGTGCATGCTGGACTCCGGCAGGGCTGCCCTTTATCACTGGTTCTGTTCATAGTTTTTATGAACAGTGTGAAATGTGTGTAATTTTGAGGATCGCTGACACAAAATCTTTCTTTTCCCATATTGTGGCAAAATGTGAAAAATCACCAAATTTCACACTTTGCTCCAAAATGTCTGCCAAGCTGTTAGTTCTGTGGCCATCCCATAATAATATCCAAACTTTGTGTTTGGTTTCGTTATAGTGGATTATCTTTTGAGCATAACGTTTAAGCGATTAATTCCAATGAAAAGTCTACTGTATGTAAACGCATAAATGCACGGTTTGGACTTCCGGGTTAAAAACTCTTGCTTTCACGCATTATTACACCTATTTTTATTACCGTTTTTGGATTCTACGTACAAAATGCACGGCCACTGAACACGCATTGGAAATTAAACCAGGTTGAACTTAGACCAATCAGGGACTCGACTTTGGCAGAAGTACCTACGCTTTGAACATTGATCATTGAAGAGAAATTACTAATTTTGTGCCTGGCTAGAATTCTATCAGAATAGAACTTTGAGAGACAAAAACATGTAGCAAGATTCACCAGATTTACACACACCAAACCTATTCCAACTTTTGGTGACCTAAGAAACAGTAGATAAAGAAAGAGCAGAAGCCCCTCCCTGCTATCCAGTGTGAACTCCATGGCGTAAAGTAAAGATGACATTGAACACGCTTGAGTTCTTGGCAACACATGTTTGTTGTGGCTGCTTTTGTGAAACATCAAACTCATGATGAGTCGTGATATGCTCCTTCTGACATTTCCCTACAAGGTTAAAGTTCGCCATAAACGTATCAAACACTTCACGTTTGGACAGAATGGTGTAGTCTGGTTTACAGCTTCCTGCTGTGGCTTCTTGGTTTGATTGTTGTGTTTAGAACAAGACCAACATCATCACTCTTCGTTTTCCTCTTGTCACCTCCTGTTTTTGGAAACGTGTCTGAACTCATTTGAAACTTTCCTTCTGCGCGCACCTTTTCCCGTGCGTTTCCAGTTCCAGAGAGGCCCTCCCTCCCTGTTCAGCGTCCCTCTGCGTGTACTGCAGCTCCCGCAGGTGGAGGGGGGCAGACTTTCCCCGGATTTGGGTTTGAACGCGCCTCCCTCCGCCCGGTCCCGCTTCCAAACTTTCTAGAAACGCTTCAGTGAAGTGCGGGACGGCCTGCCATGCGCATGCTGGGACGGTAGCGCGCTACGGATCGCTGTTGTTGCGCGTCTTCTTGGGTTCACGAGCCATGGCGCCGTTTGGCAAAAACTTCCTGAAGGCTCGAATGAAAAACAGGTAACTAGAGAACAGTGTTGGGTTTCTGTGCGCATTTCTACTTTGTGTTGGAAAAAACAGCGCCAAGTTACAGCAGGCGGATAATTACGCACGACGCGGATCGCATCAAATGACGCATAAATTGGGTTGAGTTGTTGATTCAATTTTGAAATAGCTGCTGATTGTCTGGTATGAGAATAACCTGGTCCGAATCACCCTGTAGAGCTACGAATTCAACAAAAATTTAGGAATGAATTAGACCTTCTAAATAAAGTTAAAAACCTGTTAACTGCTGTAATAATTGTTCATTTACACCTGTATTATAGTGTAAGCCAGTGTCTTATTGTCTAAAACCATTGTGCTCTGTATTTTGCTTTTAATGCAGGGTATAAAAAAATGAAGACAAAGAGCATTTTGTGTGTTATGTAAAGTAGTGTGCACACTGATGGGAGGTGAAGCTCTGTTTATGTGATATAATGTGACTCAGTGTCCTTTCTAGTAGAGTTTCTTCTTTCTATTGAACTTATTTTTAATCGGCAAAGATGGGCAATTTGCTAAGAAAATAAAGCCCACTGTTTTCATAAGTCTTACTTTGGCTTGATTAATCTTATCTTGATGACTGAGCTCATTTGTTGTAGCAATTTTCTAAAGTGCCTTAGTTTTTGATGTGCTGTGGTCATGCCAAGCTTTAAGGTGGCAAAAAGAGGTGGCAACAAGTTGATTTCTGTGATTCCTGCAGAAGTTTGCTTGTTTACCGCAGACTTTTACTTCTGTAGATCTGGTAAAGAGCCTTTTACAGCTTATCTGGGTCACGGTCCAATCCCGTACAGGATTGATGATGGCAGCACAAGGATCAGGAAAAGCATTTTCCTTTAGAGTTATTAAGCCTCTCATTTTCCAATAAACTTAGGGAAAAAGGTTTGGATGGAGTTCAGATGTAAAACAGGCTTTTAAGCTTAATTAGTGTAAAACCTAAGAGCAGTGGCACCATGAACAGACTGTTTGCTCACAGATGAGGTGAATCTTTGATAAAACTTCAAACTGAAGTTGTCTCAAGTGGATGTTTTATGTTTGTGTACGCTGCAGAAGTAATTACCATTGGGGCACCCGCAATTATCTCAAACGTTTAGAACTGCAGACATGACAAATGTTTGATTTTGTAGACTGGCTCCGTCTCAACCAAAGCACTAGAGATGAACGTCCCAGTGGAATCACCTGACGTTTTGACAGCGTGAAACTTGAATCAACACTTTGAAGAGTCCCCACACAACATTCACGGGGCTTTGGCAAAACATCATGTAAACATCTAGACAACATGTAACCCAAGCGCTTCAGGCTTTGGCTTTGATACTAATAGTTTCCAACCAACAACATAAGTGTAAATGTGGGGCTTAATTTGGAGTACTATTTAAGTTATGCTGAATTGTATTTACATTATTTGTTCATGTATTGCAAGTCGTATCATTTTTGCTATATTGGTCGCACATCACAAGTTTCCTTATATCGTGTAGCCCTAATCAGCCAGGAGTAAACAAGTGATTTTTTTTAACTTAAAAACTTATTTTGGTGACCTGCGGAGGGGTTGGATAATAGGGGTGGGTAGGTTCACAACGGAAAGGGCGTGTTGTGTCTTTGCTCGCAGATTGCTATCTGAGGGAGAATCATCCCAGAGATGAACATTTCCAGATAGAACGATGTTATTTCCTCAACAATTGCTCATCCTCTCTCAGATAAGGGCAACAGGAAGAGGCCTCTGCTCTGTCCAGCTCTGCAGATTCTTTCCCAAAGTCATTATCTACCCTTTTGCCATTGTACACGTCAAGCAGATCACTATGTTGCTTAGTTCTTATCTTTAAAAGATAAGTCCAGTCCTGACCACCTCAGCATTGTGGGGTTTTAAACAATCAGATGTTTGGATCCCCAATAAAAATGTATCCACTTTCTGGAAGTTTCATCATTTTAAAGTTGAATGAACTATTTTGTCACTAAAAACTGAAGTTTCTTAAATACTTTTTGGTTTAATTAGTCCTGTGGAGCTCTTTCAGTGACAGTTTCACTCACCATCATCGGAAAAATGTTGTCATATGACTGCCTTACTTTTCTTCTTCCTCAGCCTTAAGCGTGACATTTAGACATAAAGAAAATGTCCGCAACAGAACACATGGCATTTCCCACTCAACCAAAACGATTATCAACATGTTTGCTGGACTCTGCTTTACTTCAAGCAGCGTCATCAGGCCAACGTAACCGTGCAACCATTCACTTTTCTTTGTGCCCCACTCACTCATTAGTACTGAAGGACTCATGGAGCCAGACAGTTTGTGTCAGATGGTGAATGGGTAGATGTTGCATGAGAAACAACTCTGAGATTTCTATTTTTGGCGGGGCTAACTGTGATCACTCGATGTTGATGTCACAATAGTGATGCAGAGCTTATAAAACAGTCATTTCCTTCAAATGACCTCTTTAAAGGATAACAAAACAGAACAGTTGGAGGTTGACTCCAAACTCTGCCCAAATTTTAAAAAGGGGGGCTATGGGAGGCAGGCTGAGTGGGGGGGTCTGGATCTTTGATTGACAGTGAGGTTAGCCTGAGGTAAGTAGATGAACTCTTTTCCTTTTGTCTCGATTAAAATTAGAAAGGTTTGGGTCAGGCTGCCTCCCATCCTGCAGCGGCTCTGCCAGCCACCCAGGGGCTGGTTTAGTGAGCTAGCAAGCTCCGCTGCTCTTGGTGTCACGAGGTAAGCTCCGCTGTGCTAAGTGTTGCGGAGCGAGCCCCGCCGCCCTCAGGAGCCTTCAAAGATGGGAGTTGCAGAGCATGACGTGAAACTTCTGAAATGATGTGGGACTTACACCAGTTGTTTAAACCTCTAGGGGGCAGCACACAGATGATTTTAGACTATGATTTCAGGAATTAAACACGTTTATTTTAAACTGTCAAAAACTTGGCAAGGACCAACAGTCAGGAATTTTAAAGCCCCATTTGTAGAGGAGGACGGCCAAAACAAGTTTATTTACTGTTTAGTTACCCCTTTAAAATAAGGAAACACACCTATCAGATTAGCTCATGTTACAAAAGGGAGAAAAAAATCCATTGGTACTACTCAGTTATTCAAGCAGGTATAAAATGTAGAAGTAACATGCTGTTTTCTGTTAATTATCTGTCAACACGTCTAACTTGTTACTTTTTGTTCATTTCATGTGCAACCTGCTAATAATGCAATTATTGGCTTTGGACCTAGACTTTGAAATATCAGCTTCTAAGGTGAAAGTCTAAAAGACCATGGTTACATGTGAGGACTGAAAATGTGGATTAGATTTCTGTCTTGTTTTAATCATAGTTGGAGAAATGCTTTGTAGATCAACCTGTTTTTTTTTTTTTTTTTTTTTTTTTTAGAATTTCTTTATTCAAATCATTGAATAAAGTTTGGAGCAGACAAACATGTCGGTTGAAAAATGTCCATGTGTGAGTGAAATTACCTCGTCTGAGCTGGAATCTGGATCAAAACTGCACAGCTGGATAACTCAGATATTTCTCACTATTTTTTGTTGCACAGCTAATGTTTGGATGGGGGTGTGAGGGGCTGTAAACTAGCAGGAAAGTGTGTAAACAGAGAGCCTTCAGCAATTTGGAGGGGAATGGGTGGAGGAGTTGCTAAATGCCAATGGTCCCGCCCACAACTCAGAGATGAATTTCTTATGAGCTCTTGCTGCTTTACAGAAACTATCTCCTGGAAAACAACAGAGATTTTTACTAAAAACCTCATCCTATTTGAAAGACCAATAGGAACACTTTTACAATAGATAAAAAAGATGATTATAGTGGGACACTTGCTTTAGTCAGTTGAGGGACCAGTTGTTTTGTCAAAGTCCACACCTGAGCATTAGATTTTTTTGTTTAAAACCTAGGTTTTTCTCTTTTACAATTCCAATAATATCCACGCTTAATTGGCTGAAGAATTAAAATTCTATTACCGCTTCGTCTTTTTGCTCAGATCTGGAAGAATGTCCTGAAAGAAAGCAAAGAAAACCTTAAATGTTTGCTGTTACGTGTTCAACAGCATTGGTCCTCAGTTGTCATCCGAAGCATTTTTAAAATTTACGACACAAGAAAGAATGACATGGTTGTTAATAAGAGGGTTACAATTGCCACCACTGCAGAGCTGTAACAATTATTCCCCGCAAAACCTCACATTTAAATTCCTGTAATTCAGAAGTGTTTTTTTCTGGCACGTCTGAGGCCTGCCAGTGTGCCTCTGTCTCTGAGTTCAACCTGAGGTCATGACAACTTTCTCATGGTTTCTTGGCATCAGTTCAGGGGCAAATCTTCATTTTCATCAGTCCTCGCTGTAACTTTGTTGTAACATCAAGCACCTATAGTTCAATTTGATCATGCTTTAAATTTAATTGAACGTAAAAGTTCATTTAATTAAAACTGACAGCTTTGTCTTGTATCGACCAGCGCTGCTTCAGATGCTGGAAACTTTAATTTGGAAACAGGAGCTGCTTTTGCACTAAAACTGAAAGCCCTGACGATTGAGTCCGTTGTTATCTTATCGTTTGAATGATGCGTGGCATTTCTCTATGTTCTGACATGAATGACTGAGGGATTTACTTTTCTCAAAGCTGTGATACTTGTCTCATGTTATTGTTTTTTTTTTTTTTACATTTTTTCTAATACAAATGTTTGTGTTGGAGGAAAAAACGTGAGTTCTTAGATATTTTTGTATCGTGTTTGAGTTTGTTTTTTTTTTGCTTTGGGACATAACACCAACTGGTTTTGCTTTCTCAGGCTTACACTGACAGAGGTGATGTGGAAAACAGGTTCTGGAGCTTATCAGTCACAGCAGATTGGGAGTTTTTTGAAGGAGGAAGCCGTCATTGCCTGAGTTCTAACAGGAAATACCTTATAAATGTCCAGAAACAGTACCAGCTCTCGATCAGCTTGTTGTAGCCAAAGACAGGCTACTGTATCTAACATTTTATCTGAATACATTTTACAATTATTCTTGAAAGTGAGTTACTGTTTGTTTTTGTTTTTTTTAGAAAACCAAAAACTTTAAAATGTCATCACATAAAATGACTAATTTGAGGTTAAATGCTCACTCTAACCAGGTAGTTTAAGATTTGACAAGTCAAACGAGGGGCAAGTCCCATTAGCTGTTACATACCTAGGTGTGTGAATTGTGTTCTACACACTGGACCCCTCCCCTGGGGGAGTGGTGAGCTGCAGACACAGCTGCTCAGGACCCATTTGGTGGTTTAGCCCTCCAACCCACCCCCTTAATGCTGAGTGTCATGTAGGGAGGAGGCACTGGGTCCCATTTTTATTCTTAAGTGGGACTCAGTCTGGATTTAAACTCATAATCTTCCAGTCTCTGGTCGAAAACTCTACCACAAGTCTATTGAGCTGGTCAGTTCAACAGTTGGTTGTTTTACAGCTCTAACTCTGAAATTATGGTTTTAGCTTGATATGTGTTTTTAAATTTCTCTACTTAGCTGTTAGCTAGTAGCACATACTGTGCCTCATTAGCATTCATAACATGATTTAATTAAACATTTATTCTATTGAGTAATCAGTTGCATTATGTATCTGAAAGTCCCACTCTTGATTATTTATTAATCTATTTTATATGTTTTCCCAGTGGTCTTTTGATCATGATTATATCTTGATCTTATCTAAAAAAAATAATAATTAAAAAAAAAAAAACTGTCATTTTCAGTACATAGTTTCTGCAGAGCAGCAGGACTTCATCAAAAAATTCACCTCTGAGTTGTGGATGGAACTGTTGGTGTGGAGTAAAGCTGCATTCACACCGAACGCGTTATGTGCGCCAAATTCACTTCAATCATCTCTCCTTCGCCAGGCATTGAAATCTCTGCTCCACTGGTGTCCAAAAATTTGTTCCTTAAGCTTGATACCAATGGTGTGTGATCGGAGGTGCTACCAGCTAATGTTTTTAGCTTGATTGCTACATGGAGCGGTGTCTGAGTTGATCTCATTTACAATGTAAATGTAGATGATGTTGAGAAATCAGAATTATTTTTATTGAAGATCTCTAAGACAACGCTGGTAATTACAGAGAGAAAAAAGTATCACTACGAATTATTAACTTGTATCTCATACGTACGTTTTGTACATCAGTACACAATTACAAATTTCGCAGGGCTGCACGGTGGCGCAGTGGTTAGCACTCTTGCCTCACAGCAAGAAGGCCCCTGGTTCAAGTTCCAGGTGGGGGACCTGAAATCATATCACCAATGAGGGAAGTTTCTGTGTGGAGTTTGCATGTTCTCCCCATGCATACATGGGTTTTCTCCAGGGACTCTCCAAAAAACATGCTTCTCAGGTTGTCACTCTAAATTGTCATTAGATGTTAGTGTGTACTGGTGTGTGATTGTGGTGACCTGTCCAGGATGTACCCTGCCTTCACCCACAAGTGGCCGGGTTAGGCTCCAACAGCCTCATGACTCCAAAAGAGACAAAACAGGTTTAGAAAATGAATGAATTACATTTAAAAAAATACAATTTACACATGCACAACTTAAAATTACTAAGTACGTGCAAAAATGTGAGACTCTTTTCACGTCTCCCAGATTTGTGCGTAAGTGATGTGTTTAAATGCATCTAGAAAGCTGGATCTTCAGAGTTTTCTTATCAGCTGCTTTGAACTTAGATTGTAAATAATATCTGGTAAAACTTAACACTTTCCCACTTTCTTAAACAATATGGAGGCGAACTATTACAAAAAAAGTCTAAATAACCATTTTTAAGACACTTCTCCCTTTAAAAGCAGAAACTCCAAAAACTCACAAGTTCAATGGATGCAGGAATTGTAAAGCTGCTACAAAAAAGAGGTTTTTTCAGTAAATGTGACTTCCTAATGCAGCCAATGGAACAAATGACCATTTCAGTTCTTTTGAGTCTATCAGATGTTATGGAGCTCTTGTTTGTAATAATGTGGAACAGTGCAAAAATACTGTATTCTTTAGGAGATTTGATCAGTAACATTTCATATATACACTGATGGAGAGTGATTTGAAAGAGATGCTGACTGTCATTTGCAGAGTATTTAGAAAAAAAACAAAAAAAATGTCATTTGCATAATAATTTGGAATGCGCTGTATTTGTCTACAAATTGATCCGTCAAAGGGAAGCAGAGCAGGGAGTTTGTGGCCTACCAATTGTATCACTTCTACAATCATTTTCTAACTGCATTTTTTCATCTGCTCCTGATTCACAACGACTTGAATAAAGAAATAGTCAGAAATGCAGTTGTAATCCAAAATTTATTTTTACATGTCCTCCATTATGAGAATAATGCCACAAAAACATGTTAAAAAACACCCAAAGCAATCAGTGGGAACGAATAAAGTGCATTTGTTCAGATTTTGGCTACATTAAATGGAGGCTGAAAACAGGCCTGCAGTGACTGATATGGAATCCATTATTAGTCTTCCGGCTTCTGTTCCCTTACTGTGGCTGCAGGATGTTGCTTGAGAGTTGTGTTGTTGATAGTGCTGTAGGACAAACACAGGTGTTTCCCTGCTTTGCTGCAGTCTTTTCCTGTACAGCTAGAGTCACTAAAATACACATAATCATTCTATTGCAAGTTTTTATGAGTCACTGTGTGCATGGATAAGCACAAAAATGTGCTTTAATGTTCTCAAGTTATGCACTTTAGCTGAACTATGACTATTACTGACACCATACATGTATATATTATGCAAATCAACTTTTTGAGCTTTTAAGTTAATGTTAATTCCTCATGAAAAACAACCCCAAAGGGGTATTTTGATCCATTCACACATTTCTGAGTATTCCTCTAAAAACCTGCGCTCTGAACACCAGCCCCTCCAACCCACGAAAACGAGCAGGTTCACATTATGAAGAAAACAGGTGAGAACAGCCCGTCCCATAGGGAGTCTGCACTGCCAGCACCGCCCCCAGGCTCACACACTTTCTTCGTGGAGCTATTGGTGGTCGACAAAACGCTTTCATTTTATCTGCACAATATGCACATCCATCTTTGCAAAAGTTTGGATGTTGGTTTTTTCATGGGTGAAACGCAAACATGCTGCCCAGGAGGTTCTCGGATGTCATGAAATGGAGCTCAGCAGGTGCTGCTGGTTCAGAATTTCTCATGCAGGTTGTCTTGAAATGCCACAGGCATTCTGGATTTGTGTGGGTTAGGGTTGCACACCGCTCAGGTATTTGCTTTGCTTTGCTCCTTTTTGAGGCTGTGAGTAACCATTAACTAGTGCCAAACAGTAGACATCCCATTTTCAGCACCTCATTCAGCTGCAGATTGCACAATTCTTTGGCTGAATCTGGGAACTCAAACTTTGTGTTTTTTCATTCTATAAGAATCAGCACACAGTGTGCTAAGGCACTTTTGATAATCCTTTTTGACTAATCCTCCTCTAATATCTTTTGTCTACAAATCTGTGCCTAAAGGGACATGTGTTTCGTCCGCTTAAAGTGTGCATTTTTTCCAGTGCTCATTCCCTCTGATGATCAGTGGGTTCAAATGAACTGAAGTCAAGATTATCTGAGCAGATAAAGACACAAACAGTCTATTAAAAATGTTCTGATTCCAAGCCAAGGAACAGTATACATATTTGTTTTCCACATTGTGTTGACTATACTGCAACAGCAAAATGCTGTCTAAACAGAGACAGAATTGTACAAAATCACAATTTGTCGTGATTGTATACAAAACTGTATAACCCACAGCTCATAAAAAGATGCTGTTTCACTTTAATAACTCTTTATAACGTGGCGCACTTCAGTTTGATCAGATTTGAAACTTATGAATTTGATAATATAACTGATGTCTTCAGCTTCTGTAATTTAAAACTGAAGCTTTGATTCAAGCAGAATTTACCATAAATCACATTATAACACATTCTTTTAGTATAAGGGAAATCTTGTTTTTTATATTGTGTAAGAAATATAAGAAAGAAGTTTTTTTTTGAGGGGGGTGTAAATTATTGCAAAGATATAACATATCCTAATTTTCCTTTAAGAATAGTCTTTAAGTGTAAAGTCAACATATTGAACAATACAGAACTTTCTCAGTTTGCACCACAAATAATGCAGTAATTCATACAAATGAATTGGAGAATATTGAAACTCATCCCTCATAGAGACAATGACAGGATTCGTTATTATTTATCTAAAAATCAGATTCAAATGTCTGCAATCTTACAGACTCATTTGATTACTCGTTGCTGTCTGCATTGCCTGTGCCTATCATTTAATGACTGGATATTAGGTCTGGGCTATTACCGGTGCTCCATTAACCAAGTAAAAAATGAATATAGTGGGCCCATCAGTGGTCAATTTTCAAATGAATTTCACGGTCCACATGAAAAGTTAATGGGGGCTTTGGGGTTAAATAGCTCAGAATTGAAGCATTAAGTGATCATCAGTGATGAGTAAGACAATGAGTGGCAGTCTAATAGAATCAAGCCAGGAGGTATGACATGGGAGAATGTAGTTTTTCTCTGCTCTCTGCCAAAAGGAAAAAAATCAAAGCAGAGCAAAGTCGCGTAAACGACCATCAAAAGCAGGTGAATGACAGTGTCCCCACATGGTGCGACTCTTACTACTGCTGTCTTGAGACATCACTGAGAGTCCGGCCTCTGATGCCCACCATGTCCATGTCCTTCCTTATTTCAGACTCATTTGAAGTTATATTGTGAAAATTGGTGATAAATATAAGGAAAATGTCCCTTTGTGACCTTGACCACATTTGTGGTTCAGTGTCCTGCCAGGTTCAGGTTAATTAGGCCTAAAAATATTGACCTCATAAAAGCATGGAACAGAGCCGTGTGCTGCCTTCACACCGAATGCCATACGCAGGTTAAGTTTGTATTCTCCGGCTCTGTTTTGACGCACAGCGAATTCGCTGCTTGACACCTGTCCAAAAAGGTGTTCATTTAACTTTATCCCCCAGACACATGTGGGAGGAGCTTCCGTCAAAAGCTTTTTGCCTCATTGCTTCATGGAAGCATTGACTGCATTTTTAATTTATAATGTTTGGAAGACACAGAAGTCATGTTTATTCATTCTCCAATTTTTTAGTCCATGGGATCATTCAGAGACTCTCCCAGTACGGTGAGCTTCACCATCTACTGCTGGCACTTTCAGTGGTACTTCTGTCTCTGTGTGACCCAGTTTGATGACTGGCTGTCCTGCATTCGTCCGAAGAGGGAAAAAGTAAGAAAATATCATGAAGGTAAGGAGGAGTACGATCAGATTTTCGTCCATGGCAGTTTTGGAGTCCACCCACTGCTGGCATCATCAACACGTCACGGGCCAAAGCTGAGTCCCTGATGATGCAGATTCTTCACCAAAGTTCAGTTCTTTGAACTTGCATGGCTAAATATTTGCAGCACAAACAAACTTGCTGCACCTCATTGTCATGCCAACTAAAATGCCCTATCATCAGACCGCCACGCCCAATGCTCAAAACACTGCAGGACCTCTAATCGCATCTGTAATTTGACTTAACACTGACTATGGCAGCCTTTGGCCAGTGAATTGCATTGGGTTTGATCACAATTGGATGATTCTTTGGATTAAATTCAGCTCAAGTGTTCAGAACTGTTGTTATAGTATGCTTTGGCAGCAATGTTAGCTCCTTTAGTAAAGTTGAATGAAAAATAAAAGACATTTAACTTTTGGATATTTGGTTTTACTAGATGGAAATTTTGTAATTTACCCAAAACACAAATAGTTGATCAAATCCACAATTTTGTGTCATAAAATGTATTCAATTTTCCTTCTGCGTTTTACTTTTAAGAAATCTACGTTTAGTGAGTTTAACAAAGAAATGAAATCCCACTTTCACATAAACTCTTGTGCATGTGCAGCGCTCATAAATGTCGGGAGGCTGGAGCGATTACTTCTCTCTGTCATGTGCAAACACTGCAAACCTGCTGAAGTTGGACTGTATCCAGAGCTTGTTCAAACCATTGGACTGACTAAAAGGACGTACTATTTACTGTTGTCACTATGAAAACAGTATGAACAACTTGGAAAAAGATGAATAATTTCTAAGTTTTGTAACTCTGTGTCTTTTTTATACCATATAATTGAACAAAGAATGGCTTTGGATTAATAGTTTTTGTTGGAATGACCAGAATTAAGACTCATGAATCTGTCATTACAACTGTAACTTTTGTTATTTGTCTCTTAAACAGGACAAAAGATCCTGAGCCTGTGGTTGGGAAGGAGATTCAAGTTACCGTCTGCAATGAGGAGAAGGTTGTCTGTGGAGTAACCAAGCACACGACCTGCGCTGATATGATTCAGGCTTTACTGGAGGATCACAAATCTGTCCCAGAGAGCAAGCGGCTCCTTCACGGGGAGCCTAAAGACTTCTGTCTGGTTGAGCGGTGGAAGGGCTTTGAGAGAGCGCTGCCTCCTCTAACCAGGATCCTTAGACTTTGGTATGCATGGGGTGACCAGAGACCATATATACAATTCATCCTGGTGAAAACAAGTGACTTTGTGCCTCAGCCTTCCAAGAAGGGTTTAAAACCAAAAGGGGCCAAGCCCAAGCGATGGGAATATGGTCACACGCAGTATGCCCAGCCCCTGCCAGCAGAGAAGCAAAAACGCATGGTGAGGAAAGCTTTCCGGAAACTTGAGAAACTCCACAAGGAGAACCGGGGTTTCCCAGGCACTGAGGAGATCGATCGGATGGTGCAGCTTATTTTGCACCAGGACCACACCATCCGAGAGCAATTCCAGCGAATGAGGGAGCTGGATCAGGAGATCGAGCGCATTGAGCAGCTAGGAAAAAAGGAAGCAGACTCTGACAGTTTAGTGTCGGAGTCTGCTGGACCAAACTCATCAACTCAGTGGGAGGAGCAGCTCCAGGAGTTCTTGCTTACCAGTGATGGAGTTCAGGAACTGGAGTCACAAGTTGAGAGGCACCGGGAGCTCATCCTCCAGCTGTCCCGGGATATTGACTCAGAGTTTAGAAAAGCCGACTTACTTTTGGTTCAAGACAAGGATGGAAAGCAGATAGAAGCTGTTGCAGCTTCTCTGTTTCCCTCTGAGGCTGGAAATGAACTTTGTATTTCTGAACTGGATAGGTTAAAGGATGAACTGCAAGCCAGCATAATAAACGGCGTTAGTCTTCATAACCAGACTGCAGAAATAGAGAAGCAGCTGATGTACTTTGACAGTACATTGATGGTCAAAGACCAGGAGTGCTGGCAGTTGGCGACCCAACTGAACTCTCTGCAAATCATGGACTGTACAGAGGAAAAGCAGCCCGTGTGCGTCCCCCTGAACAGTGAGGCTGAACGCAGCTCGATGACACAGACCATGAAAGTCAAACAGAGCCTGTTGCCTCTGGACGTTACAGACACAGACTCAGACACTGGGATTAGCTCCACACACAGTCAGGACTCGCTGTCTCCGTGTCTGGACTTCCCTCCCCCGCTGGACACAGACGTTTAAGTTTGCCGGTCAACGCCTCTCCTTTTGTTCACCGGGCCTCTCACATGTCATGCTGTCATTTACCACAGAGACAAAAAAATGTACCAAGGTGGAGGCTAAAAGTAGCCTTTTCTCCCCTTTAGTTTTTTCCTTTTCTGGTATATTTACTGCCTTAATACTGTCTTCAAAAACAGACATATATTTAGGACTCTTGAGAAATTAACTATCTTTAAAAAAACAAACAAAAAAAAACACTTTTTAAAGTATTTGAAACATGTCAAACATGCTCTTATAGGTGGATATTAGCTGCCTGCAGGTGAAAAATGGGAAAAGGTGCAAGGTCTGTACAAAATTTGAAGGTCATAGACCACCACTGAGCCCAGGGTCAAAATGTTCATGCATATGTTTTTCTACGAGCATGCTGCGAGTAACACATCCTGACAAACTCTTAAACAACAGCTAACGGTAAGAAAGGGTGAAGCAGGGGAGACGCAGGCATGTTTTTAAGTCCCCCGAAACCTGCTCACTGCGTAAGGAGCCCATTAGTACTGTTAAAGTAATTAATGTACACTCCGTGTGTGCAACAAAGTGTTAGAAATAAGGAAATTGGATCATCAGGGTGTAGTGAACTTGTGTATCACGTGCACGTCTCGTGCATAAGGAGCCAGTACACAATCCCTACCAACTAAAAACATTATTCATACAAATACTTCACAGTACATCTACCACATGCATGACAATCGTATGTCGCTTAAGGTGGCCGTACGAGGAACTGCAAGACACACCCTTTAACACCAGAGATGTCACCTATGACATCTAAATAACACACACTCTGACACACCATAAATCTCTGGCTGTTACCACAATCACAACAAATCAGTCCATTCAGATATGAAGAAAAGTGCCTTTTCCTACCAACTTTGCACCATTATGCAGTACACTTTGCAATCGTGAAATGTTGTGTAGCGGCGAACAAAGCTGCTTTTCTCTGAAACAAAATCAACTGATTCACATTAAGAACTTCACTACTGTGAGGTATTGCAGATCAGTGCAATGCTGCTTTTCTTAACTTCCAAATTTGCTGGAATTGCTTTTATTGCGTCAAAGGTTGAAGAATTACGGTAGTCGAAAAAATTTAAACACTGGAGTTAAAGCTCTACTGCTAAATGTCTAAGATGCGGCTGCACTTCTCTATGTCCACTGGCCCAGACAACCAAAAAACCTACAGCACCCGTACGGATCAATCCCCATACACGTTCTTCTGATTCTTTCTGATGTTTGTTCACCTTTCTGCTTATCCCGTCAGGGGTCGCCATAGTGAATCAGCTTTCAATGTTTCACACTGGTGGTTTTACAGAGCGTTTTTACACCGGATGCCCTTCCTGACAACACCTTGTATTTTGAAGACACCTGTTAGGTCTCGCCCAACTCCCCACACTGAATTCAGCTCAATGCACGCCCTGGGAAGTGCATTTCTAATTCTTTCTGATCCTTTTTTAAAATAATTTCAGTGATGAGAGGACAATTGAAATATTTCAGTTAGACATCCAAGACTCATCCTTTCACTGCTGCTAGGTCCTCCCATTGAGCCAGAAAACGGCAACACATGCAGCACAGCTTACTTAGAAACGATCAACTACTTTCTGCCTGATGGCATACTGTCTTGAAGCATTAATAGAGCCTCATTGGATCAACCATTTTGTTAACAGCTAAGTCCCTTTTTGGCAAATGTGGAGCCTCCATTTTTTGATCCTGTTCCATATTCACTTCAGTCTTGAACCAATATTTCCTTATTTATAGTGATGTCTGTCCTCTTCTTTAGTAGAGAGGTACAAGCTACAGCTGGGTAGAAAAATTAGACAACATTTTTTAGATCTTTGTAACGCTGTAAGAATGGCAGCAATTTTCTTTAAGTTCAAACATCAATGTTTTATCTTTTTGTCAAAACTCAAAATTCAGCCCTTGATCTACCTTTTTTACCCAAACAAGAAAGTTTCGTCCCTGTAGAAATTGAAGGTATGTTTTTGGTCTTCCTTTAGTTCTCAAGTTAACTGTGCAGCAGCACTTCTCTTCTCTGTACACATTTTATAGGAAGATAAACAGTTTCACTTGGTTTTTATTGTTTTGTTTTTTTTAAGTTAAAGAATATAAATTGGAAAACAGAACAAATTAAAACTTAGCTCTGTAATGTAAATACAATGTCATGTAAATATTTCAGAGTTTCTCAAGAAAATCTATTTATTTTTGTAAAACTGCACTTGATACATATTAACATGAAAGTTTTATAAATAGACACTAAATGTTCTGAGTACCCTGAATCAGTACAAAGTATGTCTTTTGGTCTTTTAATACGTAATCTCATAAACCACATGCAATATTATACTGAAAAGTGTATTCTAACTTTCACAATAAAAGCTAACACAAAATATGTGTAAAGTGCTCTAGTTTATATTGGCAAAATGATGACATCACTTTCTGCATGACTTAATAAACTGGGTTGGCAGCAAAATAAAAAAAGTGTGTTATTTTTAATGAGCATTTGTAAGGAGTTCAGTTGAAAGTCAAATCGTTTTACAAAAGCAAATGCTGTTTTTTTTTTTGTTTAAATCAGGAGTCTGAACCAGGCTCCATTGTGGCTCCTTGTTTTAAAAGAAAAATGCCAACAACAACTTAACAAGTTAAGTACATGTTCTAATATATACTGCAGAATAGTGTCTAGATGTTGTTATGATGATTGAAAATGTCATGTTTGATTTGGTTTTCTTGCATTTTTAATTCCAGTAAATCTGCTGCAGCAGGAGGATCTTATTTGACACTTATTTATAGAAAAAAAACACCTTTAGTCTTCAATTATTTCAAATATTTAAAATCTAGATTGGTAAGAAACTGGATCTAAAGGCTTTTCTGGTGTTTAAGGTTACAGGTCCCTGGCATAAATGTACAGTTTACAACATTTGGGTAATTCTGATGTGATGCTACAAAGGATGATGCTCCAGCAAATGTACCCCAACTGTAAGCTACACATACACCACTACTCCACCTAGAAAACATCATCTTTAAAAAAAGAAAAACCCATATCGTAAGTTTTTGTCTGTAAGCTTTATGTTTTGCAAAAACTGTACCATTTTTTATCAGATCACTTGTTTTATTCTGTAAAGCATGGTGGCATATGACACATACTTTGGTCTTTTTTCAGTTTTTTTCTTTTTTGGGGATAAATTAGACTAAAAAAGAGAAAAGTAAAATAATTTACAAGACCAACTATGATTTGACCATATTTCTGTTTTATAAGTAACATGAAGTTATAGAGAAAAAACGTTTTCTAGCTTCAAATAAAATATATAAACAAACATAAAAATACTCTGAAAATAGAATAAGAGAAAATGGGCATCAGGAAGCACAGAAGACTCTATGAACTCTTCTAGTCAAGTCACTGCTGACAGAGTAACACTTTGTACTGGAGAGTGAGTGGACAGAGTGAGTGGAAAACCAGGGGGTATCCATTTCACACTCTAATTGTTTACCCCCCAACACACACATGCTTTTCAGGATACTAAATAACTTGGCTCGAAAGGCTGAATGTACAATGTGAGCAGTCCCACACAGGTGCCCCAACCTACTGATGGATTGTGACTACTTTTATGTTTTAAAAACCTGTTTAGAAAATTAACAGCTAACTTCAAGTTTTAAAGTCCCACTCCAACCCTATTTTTTCTTTTCTTTTCGTTTCCAGTAGTCTTTTAATTATTACTGTGCAGTTTTAATCCAAAGCTAAAAAGCCTTTGTCGTTTTTTTAAGACATATTTTATGCCCAGCGGCAGTAGCGCATAAGAAATACAATTCTGGTTGGTGGGCGGGACTGCTCGCTCGGAGAAACGCCACCCTCTTCCCCTCGCTGAGAGGTGTTTTGGCGAGCTCAAAAATATTAGCCTATTTTTTTATGAAGTACTACATATGAAAGGAAATGTAATGAGTAAATGTGAGTCTCCTTTCAAATGTAGTGGAGTAAAGAGAACAAATATTCAATCAAAATGTGTAGTCGAGGAGAGAGTAAAAGTTACTTATATTTTTGATATTCAGTACAAGTACAAAGTAGCAAATAAAAACATACTGAAGTAAAGTAACGAAGTCCATTTACTCCAGTACTTTACAACTCTGTGGTGTTCACACTGGACAAGCAGGGAGGTTCTTCTTTGTTTTTATATTTCTACTGTTTACTGTCGGCCATCTACAGCTGGAAGAGGTTTGGTTTGAAATGTGGAAGCGGTGTAAACCTGGTGAATCTTGCTCCAGGCTTTTTCTTTCACAGCTCTATTAAAAGACTTGGTGTCATAGAATTCCAGCCAGACACAAACAGCAATTATTACGTTTTCCTTCATGATCAATTTTCAAAGGGTTGATACCTTTATGAATAAAAAGAGAAGCAATTCATATCACTACCAAATGTGAGTCCCTGACTGGGCAAAGTTTGATCTGGTAAAACCTTCAATGTGTTTAATGGCTGCGCACTTTGAACATAGAGCCAGAAAACGGTCGTAGAAACTTGCATTGCTGCATGTGACTTTAAAAGTTTTGAATGTGGAAATCCAATACACAAGCGTTTACAGACTTCACATGGGACATGGTTGTTTGAACACGTGTGTGAACATGGCTGGAGAATGAAAATGTGCTGGGCTTTCAAATGCATGTTTGGGAACATTAAAACAGAGAATGCTGCACATATACATAAGCAGTATATACTGTTTGCAACATGTTTACCGTTTTAGATTTTGACCAAAAAAATATTAACTGAAATAAAAATGCAATGTTCAGAATTTCCATGCATTTTAAGATCCTATATTCCATTATTAGAAAATCAGCACAAGTGAATTTGTAAGTATGGATTGAATAGTTTTGTAATTCTGAACAGGTATCGACTGAATGGTTTTTTTTTTATTATTATTGAGCAGGGAACTTGACAGTGACAGGACTTGGCACAGAGTTGCTGCTGCTCTTCTGACAGTTAGTGGCTGCACAGGTTTGACTCAACTGCCACGTCTTGTTCTTTCAAAGCAGACAGAACCACTGAACTTGCATTACGTAACTTTGTTAAGGAACGAATCAAACATCAACTCGTGTAAAGGTGGGAACATTTACATCAGGGTTTGTAGCACAGAGAGCCTGGGGGACAAGTTCAGCTTTTGTCATTGTTCTCCAGCTGAACAAGCTGGTGGTAAATTCTAAAACAGACTAAATGAGACTGGTTTATAAGATCAGGCTTTCAGGCTTTTGCTGCACCTTTTTTCTCACTAGTTGTTCCTGAAGCAGCTGGAGCCCTGAGAGAATCTTAACAAAGCTCTGACGGTAAATTTACAGTTCTTGGCAGGTTGTAAAGGCCGGCACCCTGGCTGGGACACGCCGCTCAAACATTTCTACTCTGCATATTTTACAGACTGCTGGGAACCCATGGCTACTTACATTTCAAAATTAAAGTAAAACTTTTGTTCTCAGTAAAAAAACCACAAATGCATACATTCTTGCTAACTGTGAAGTTTTAGCCAAGCTGCAGTCCTTCTGCTGCAGATTAGCCATTTAAAGGCTTGCTCACTCGCAACTGTGTTTATGGACAACAATAATTAAATCAACCAAAATGCCAATTATGCAGACGGCAAACCCGCCTTTGTTTGCTCAGCCCTCTCAGTTATGGCTACTGGGCAGCTGAAGTAAACCATCATCTGTCATTATCTGTGGATCCAGCTCTGAGGGAGACGGCTGAGCCACTCCTGCAAAGGTTTTACACAGAAACAGTCTTCATGCGTGTTAGTGTTTGCCTGACATTTTAGGAGACAAAAGACACACATTCAGATAGACAGACAGAGTGCAGACCGCTGCGCTCCAGAGTTGAGGCTAACATCAATGAAAAGTGTTTTTTTTTTTTTTTTAATTTCATTTCAGCAGCCTGTGGTTTGCAGTCAGTGGATGCTCTGAACATTGATCCATCAGCTTGTCAAAAATAAAATGTATTGTCTATCTGTTGGAAAAGAAGCTAAGAAATGCACCAGTAAACCCATTGGTTTGAACAGGATTGAATGTCTTCAGATGAACAGATTTTATACCATATATTTATGAGGGAAACCTGTTTTTCTCCTCACCTGCACATGTCTGCAACAGTTTTTATGACTAATCTGAACCAAAGATTTTTCTGTTAACTGGAATGCTTTGAAGTGTGACTCACCTAAGAACATAAATTAAAAACAAAGCAATTAAAAACATCATTATCAGCATCTTTTTAAGATATTCAAATGCAATCTGAGCCACACGGTGCAACATATTATTATTTTTATGAGTCTAAGCTGTCAAACATGTTCAAAATGACAAGAATTGAAATGACCTAAGGTAAAAGACAGCCTTGAGGCTTTATGTTTAACTAGAACAGGAAGTTGGTTTAACAAGAAACTAACCTGTTAGCCAAAGTTTCCTCCTGTTTTTATTGGAAAACTGAGAAAGAGCAAAGCCGTAAACCTACATGACATTAACCCTTCATAGTCCGGAGCCTTTTAAAACTTTTATTATTTATTTATTTTTTACGTTTACTTGCAGTAATGCTTGATGTATTATTTTTTTTTATAACCCAGGATATATATTTTGGTTGAAAAAAACAATAATTTCACAAAAATCCCAAAATTATCCAAAAAACTAAATTTCAAGTTTAAATTTTACTTTTTTTTTGCTGCAAAATTCATAAAGTTTAAGATCAAGCAGTTTCATGTTAAAAAAATTAAAACATAGTGACAAAATAAAAATGAATAAATACACAAAGACAGCAAAGAAAAATTTAAAAGAAATGGAAAAATGTCAACAAAAAAAAAAAAAAAAACAGGTAAAGCTCCACTGAACTTTAAACAAAGTTCCAAGGATTTGTTCCAAGCGCCATCACAATTGTGTGTCATAACTCTTGTTATGTTTGCTTTAGATCAACAATTTTAAAGCTGAAAGCTTTTTGAAACCGTCACGTAAAATTTTAATGAAACCTTTAAAAATGGGGGGGACCAATTTCATTCCTGCAATAGCTGTGTTTACATGCACACAAGTATTCAGAATAAAAGCCTGATGAAAATAAAAATGTAATAGCTCAGAATACTCTGATCCGATCAGACTCCTTCAGATCAAAATTTCTTTCCAATCGAGATAGGTGGGTTATGGCGATTGTTGATCCGACCATGGTGCCCATTAGACAATTTGTTCTGATTGTGTGGGTCATTACTGGACTGGCTTTTACATGCATAGACGGTGTTTGGCCCAGAGGAGGCTTCGCAGCGGGGTCCTGCTGGCTGATCTGCATGAACAGGGGGTGGGGGGCTAAAGTTATCGCGTTCAAAATGAAGAAATGATCATCCTGCTGTCGCTCCCTCTTCAATATAAGCCAGAATTTATGTTGCTCAACTTCCTTAACACGTGCAGCTGCACTACATATTAAATGAGTGCTAAAGGCTAAACGTTGTTGTTGGTCACGACGTATGAACCTGACTGTGACCTTAATTGAAAGGTCCGGGTCCATGCAGCCGAGAAAAAAGTTCAGCACTGACTGCACATATTTAGAAAATTACATGCAAATAGTCACTTTCAAAAATAAATGCATACAAGAAAAGCACACTCAGAAGATCATCTCATTACATGCCAACTGCAGCCATGTTTGTTTACAACAGAACTCTGCTGCTTCATCTTCGATGATCTTTTCCTGTATTTTAGATCGTTGTCTGATCAGATGTGTGATGGATGTAAAAGATTATCATCAGATGAAGTATTTCAGGGTCATGTACATGTTCAAATTTACAGTTCACAGTTCATTTTGTGCATGTACACGCAGCTATTGTAAACAGCTGATGTGATTGGCAAACACCAGTCAGTCCAGGGACTACTGATGGATAAAGAGTAAAATGAATAAAAAAAAAAACTAAAAACTTTTCATTTAAAAACACATCTGTTCAATAGAGAACAATTAAAACTCTGACACAACCAAATTGTATCAAGTTTATTTTGTGTTGAGCACCTGTCAAGGCTGTATTTTTCTTCACATGTTGTGATTTTGTGAATAAACTTCATCTTGTCAATGTGCCAAACCCTTCATTTTGTTGTCACTTTCATGAAAAGCCACTCACACGATTCCAAAAAACACCAACTCCCTTCTTCTACTGGTTTGCATTAAGAGGTGCATTTCTTTCTTTCTTTCAAAACACAAACAAGTTGAAGAAGTCAGAGTTGAGATGGAAAAGAAAACAAGAGGAACTGAAATTATCTGCTGCTGCAGACGATGTCGACGCAGTTGCCATGCAGCCATTCCCACTACCACTGGTTCAGCTTGAATGAGTCAGGACTTGTTAGAGTAGTTCAAGGGCCTTGGGCTTAATTGCATCAATCAAAGCACTTTTGGAGTGCCACCCAATCCAAGAAACATGACTCATCTGATAAAAGTTCTGCAATAAACTGTCACATCTGCCAAACAGCAAGAAGAGAGCAAAAAGGAGGGAGTAGGAATGTGTGCTCTCCAATCGGGTGAGCTGGCTCCAATTTTTAAAGAGACCACTGAGGTTATGTAGCTGCTTCAGAATGCGATGAGTGCATTCTGCACACAGCAGAACTTTAATCACACGATCTGCACTTTTTATGCTTTCTGTACTCGTTAACCAGTCATAAGAAACTAGATAAAATGGTGTAAAGGTGTCAAACCAAACTGGCCTCACCCTTCTATGGCAGTTTATAATCTATCATAAATATATTGGACACTAGCATCAGAATTAGGGAGCAATGCCAGTGCTTGGTTGGAGCTCTGATTATTGGGGATTACATTACATTATTGATTACATTATTATCTAATGTAATAGTTAACTAAGGTTGATTACAATTTCCGAGTTTTGCTTTGTCTCCACGATAATCTTTTCATGTCACACAAACAATGTTTATTGTGGCATGGCGGTTAATTTTCCTCCCGAGCAGAGCTGCTGTCCTGGAGGGCCTGTTTGCTTCTCTGCAGGTGTTCTCTGATGTTCCTGCTCCTCAGCCACACAGCCTTTCATTACTAAAAGGTGGAGACACTCTAACCTGTAGTCAGAGGGAGACAACGCCATGCCCTCAGTCTGTTCTGACTAAAAAAAAAAGGCCCTAAGCTAAAAGCTTTTTGTAGGAACATGAAGAGTCAACAATGGAATTTTTACATTTTTAATCCGGTCATTTTATATTATTAGGTTCAAAGAAATCATCTACTCTGCAAAAATAGGGCCCCTAGAGTCAACACTTTTTATGTCTTCTTTATGTCTTCTAAATAAGCAAGTTAAATGGGGTAAAGAAAAACGTGTCTTACCCATTCCCTTATGTGGGTGTGCTCTGAAGCACAGAAGTTTACATTTAAATGTTAGTAATGACTTATTGTTTTAGCATAACTTTTTAAAGTTGTAAACCATGTTGTTATGTATTTTCTGAGCACTGGCAGCTAAGCGCTAACATAGATGACCGGTGACGTTTGATGACATCACCCAGGGTTTGTCCCATCCGAATTCAAAGACAATATTTTTCCATCTCTCTCCATTTGGAGGGTTAAATGCAGGGGTAGGGGAAGAACGAAGACTCGGCCTAAGAATATTTTGCTTTTGAAAAGATTATTTTTCTTTCAAGTCAGAAAACCCGTACGAGTGCTGCAGGGTTGTGGGTTGTCTGTGGAGGGTCGTAGACAGGAGCAGCTGAATTTTAAGAGGAGCGCAGGTGTGTCTGCAGTTCCCTCTGAGGCTCATACGGCCACTTTAACGAACGTCATGAAATGTAAAGTACTATTGTTGAGCATGTGGTAAGTGTATCATAAAGTATTTATAAGGATAATGTAAAATGATGTCACACTCTTGTCTGTGATTAGGGGTGTGTATTGGCAAATAAGTAAAAAATTAGTAAATAATGAAGTAAAGTGAATGATAATATAGATTATTCTTGCTTACACTGACATGAAAGGAAGTAAATCTGTAATAAGTCTTTTCGCCAGTTCTTGGTAAACTGACACCTCCAGTGCGATTGGTTTTTAAACCTGCTTCTAACAGGTAATACAAGGTTGCCAATAAGTTGAGTGTTTCAGCAGAATTTCTTACTCAAATGTGCTCCTGATTCTTACTGAGAAACATTCTCAAATTTTTTCTTCTTCTTCTTTTCTGTCCAGTTCAATAACAATGACAAAAACGTATACAAGCACAATCAACTTAAATAAAGTTCAGCCTCAAATCCAAAAGGGGTTTAAACAAATATACACCTTGTGTGCCAGAGGATTCATAACCCCTATAGTAACAGTAACATCTGTTAAACACAAGAGGCCTTCAGCTCTGATCTGTTTGTTCAGATGCTGGACAGGACAGAAAAGGTCATAGCAGAGTTTATTTCTGCTGTATTAAGATTTTTTGCTTTTATGTGTTGCAAACAAGGTTAAGTGTTGGTTAAACAGTTGGTCTGTTTTTTCTTTTTACATGTTACTAACAAGGTAGGGAGTTAGCATAGTCACAGAAATGTTCATTTTAGTAGTATTAGTCTGTATTTTATGTGTTGTAAACATGGTTGAGTTACAGATATTGTGAATACACTAACGTAGCTAATGTGTTTCGTGTTATAAACACGTTCTAGTTACTGTGAATGCAGTCAATAAAGTTTGACTCACCGAAGGACTTGTCTCTGACTCTTGTCTCAATTAATTTGCCTTATAGTTTGGTACGCTTTATATTTGACACATTATTTGATGTGCCTTATAATCTGCTGCACCCAATAGTGCAGAAAACACAGTAAATAAAACACAATAGTGTTGGGACTATATAAGTTCACATCTTCCCACTCCCTTTAAAGTGCATAATCAAAATGTAACTGACAATCAATATATTTAATGGATTTAATGTGATTTGAGAGTACTCTATGCATGAGTGCAAATAGATCCATTCATGAGTGAGAGAAATTCTAATGTTTAGAAGAAAACATTTTCTTCTATTTATTTTCCTATCAATGTATAAGTTTAAGTCTTAAATAGATTTGATAAATCTTTGTGTTTTGATATTTTTGTGTCTTTTTTGTTCTTGTTTTGTTTGAAATTGCTTGAAATTAATCAATCAATCAATCAGTACAGCCTAAGTCAAAGTAGAGTGCAGGAAGTGATAGAGTCTGAAAAGAGTGTATTTAAGCACAGTTGTTGTCAACTTTGCAATAAAAAAGGACTGATAAGGATTTGTAGAATTACATATTAGCAAGAACAAATCCTAATTCTAAAAGTATTTGTATTTTTAAGAACAGTCCATCATGTTGTGACAACTAATGATGATGAAACTGCATTTATTGAACGATGCTTTAAACAGAACATCCTTCTTCTCATCATTATTTGGGAAGCTAAGTAGCACAGACATGAAACTGCCTGTAGAAAAGCTGGCCTGCATGAGCAAGATCAACTGGAGACATTTTGGTTGGGAGAAAATCCTCACAACACAGTCGTACAAATGTTTGTCTGACTTTCTCTCATGGGATTTCTCAGAGAAATGAGGCTGTGAAGAATACATTTGACTGAGCAAAGGCTTGAAGTGGCAGACTACAAAAGACTGAGGCACTGCGCTGGATCTGCTGCGACTTTGACGGCACCACGAGAGGCTCTTGTTTCCTGCCCTACATGGAGACAAGACGACGGCACTAATCTCAGCGTACATCCCCTCCAGAACTGGCACTTTGATGAGCCCGGCCTAATAGATTAGGATTTGGCTTATTTCCTTAGAGGGGTTTGTTATTGTTACACACCCACCCAAGAACACAAACTCCATCTGGACTATACACGACTAAAAAAGACTCATAGAATCAACCTAAGAAACATCCCACAACGTTTTACAGCCCACTGAAGCTGTTTCTATTATTGCTATGGTAACTAAAAGCTCGTTTCCTCCTCATCTCTGCTCTGTTAAAAAGCCTTGGATGAAAAAGTTTCTCCAAAGCTGTTTTTCAACATGTTTTTCTTCTACCGCTCTTCTATATGATCATATGTTTGAACTTCTATAAAGAACCACACAATTTAGCTTCCACCATGAATTTGTGGAACGCAGGCACTCAGCTTCTTTTAATTTTTCTATTTTTGACCTGAAAACAAGAAAAAGCTGCAAGAATAAACAGCAGATGTTTGAAGCAGAACAGAAGCTGCATTCCTGTGGATGTGCGTATGACGGAGCAGGCCCTGACCTGGCCTGTTGGGCTGAGCTCTTTCTCCCATTGATCCGTGCACTTGTGGGCTGAAACTTCCTGTGATGTTTCCTAGAAGAAACAGCTTTCAGGATGAAAGTTATTGTCCTGTGGCAGGAATGTGAACCCTGTCAGATAAGAGAGCTCAAAATATGAGTACACAGTTTTTTCTTGCTAGTTACTGTCGACATGTTTCACAATTTTCTTTTTTAAAATTCAATTATTTTCTCATTTATCTAAACAAAATGCTTGTTCATTTTGACCAGAGGCAATGGAGGCTTAAGTAATTGTTTACTATAAAAAATGTATTAAATTGCTGGGTAATCTTTTGGCAATAATTCAGTGACTTTATGAACAATAAAGATTAAAATATCTTGCTCACTCATACTTACTCTGTTGAATCGATGTTCCAGGACTCGATGTATGTGCCTGTGACCCCGTGACAAAACAATTCAACAACAAACATTCAAAACAGACATGTCAAACATAAAACTAAATATTGTATTCATATTTTCTTTGTTTTAACAAATAAAGAATTGTCTTTATGAATAATTTTTTTGTTGACAGTTATCTTACTTCATAAGGGTGGAACTGAAAAAGACAGATTTAGAAAACAGGAATGTGCTGGGGGAGGCTGCTGCAAAATGTGCCCAGCTGATTGGCTTGTTTTCACGATGGCAAACCGATCCAGAAAAGGTCAAACACTTCAAAGCTGACAATATTTTAAACATTCCTCATTAAAAGGACATTGTTAGTAGAAAGAACTTATGCTCTTAGTGACATGTACTTTTTATTGTGTTATTGTGAGTCACAGATCAAACCATAATCTTACTTTTAGTATAATATGTTTGTACAGTTGCTATGACTATATATTTTTACTGGATGTATTACATTTAATTATATACACATATTAAGTCACAATAATTTATGATTTCATCGAGAACAAGAGATTAGAAGCAAAGAAAATTGATGAAAACACAACGAAAATTTGTATTCAAACTTTTGGGCGCAGATCACAAGTATTCTAGTACTCAATGCTTCTTACAGCCCAAATCTATTGCTTATTTTTTGTAACTATTTGTTGATGTCTTGTTTACATATTTCACAGGTAAATCAAATATGATTACTAAAGTAATTGCATTTTTTTAGGTTGTTTGTTTACAAGAAAAAAATTCTGCTATGTGAGGCGGCTAAGTCTTGTGCCTCTTACAACATAAATCACATCAACAAAGACATAGATGGAGCAACACACTGATGTAAAGGCTCTTTTCTTTCTATTAAACCATTAAAAAACAGTAGAAAAATGGCAAAAAGGAGAAATACAGAGGTGGTTTCTGCAGTAATTTCATTCCATTTTTCATGACAAAAATGCAACATGTTTTAATTAATTTCAATTTATTTAGCCCAATATTATATTGCCTCAATGGACTTCACACCAGTATTTGTACTTTGTTTGGACGTTCTTCTCATCCTTTAAACCAAAATTCTGGTTTATTCTTGCACATATTAACTAATCAAAGGAACAAAATCTCTGCTAGTGTAAAGCCAAACAAAATAAATGATTGAGAGGGATAATAAAAATAGTCAAAACATTGAATAACTATGCAGACAGTGCAGGAAGGAAGGGTAGTTAACCTTTAACTGGTCTTACCATGACATTATGCATTATTCCATCCGCGTGGCCCAAATGACGTTACTGCTCACATGCCTGAGCAGCACTCCATCACAGAGATGCCTTTATCTGAGCCCCACATGGTCTCTTGATTTCACTCTTCCTTCTTTTTTCAAGATTTGTTGGTTTCTATTTTGTCTTTGTCTGTTATGTCTTTGTTTACAAGTAAATAAATAAATACACTTTTCTTTAAAAATGTGCTTTTAACCCTTTAAAACCAGAACCCAGACAACACTTGCTCTTTGGCCTACTGTAGCTCTTCTGCTACATTCACACTCCCCAAAGCAACTCGTGTTTATGGAGTCGCTTTCAATGGAAAGTCTATGCAAACACACGTAAACCTGCATTTCGGGCTCCTGTGTTCAAAACTCTTGCCTGTCCCTATGCGATTTTTTTGATATGCTTTTGATAGGCTCTACGGACAGATCAGGCATTCGTTGATCGCACGCTGGAAATTCAACCAACTGAATTTTCAACCAGTTGACTTTTCAGCTACTTTGGGCCCTTATCAAGGTAGAAAATGTGCTAAATGCGCACAGTACAGTAAATGCCATTTACTATCTTTTACATTTAGATAATACATACTTGATCTGAATTATGTGTGGATGTCTCCTTTCAGAAAGTGATAAGTGTGGTGGTTTTGACGCTGTGGGCGTTTTGGAACAGCTGCTGCTCTAGAAGTTCTCTGGGACAGATGTTGTTCTAGGACAGGAGTGAACATCAAGCAGACTATACCAACCTGACTGGTTACTGTGACCAGCTTTTTATAATGTTTCCGCTTTTATAGAACATAATAAAATGTATGATGTGTGTGAACAGTGTTCTTTTGTGCAGCAGCCCTGTTCTCTCTATCCTTGATGAACTTTTGACCTGATGTGGCTCAGTTGTCCCACAACTGTCAGCACTAATAAGTGTGCTTTAACTTTGACATTATAATAACATACTAAGTCAGGAAAAATGTAACAAATGTTGGCTTGTTTTGACATCAAGGTTTAAGCCACACCTACTTATTCTAAAAAGCATTCCCTTGTGTTCTGAGTGGAGCTGTTACTGATTGCCTGAGCTTTTATATGCACTTTCCCATGTTATTCCACTGGTCCTCGTGTATAATAAAATTAAATAATATTTGAAAGGTCTTTAAAAAAAGGCTGCAAGCTAGTGTCGTCACTGCAAAGTGTTTGTTCTGAAAACATCACCACAAATGTTTTTCTGTGAAGAGAAAGGTGACAAGGGAGGCTGTGCAAGGAGGAGAAAGAAAGCTACAGTTAGTCACTTGGATGAGGTTCCCAAATGAACAAACATGTCTTGTGTGTCAGTTAACATATATTGCTTTTTGTTGATGTCTGACACAGTAGACAACACAGAAATTATGGAATTAGCCGTTAAAGAGCATTTTATAACAAACCTCAAATCTGAGTCACATTTTTAGGAAAAACTCTGACAGTCTTTGGACTTTGTTCAGAGCAGACGCTTCCGGAGTTGTGCAATTTACTGGTTCATATGGAATTGCATGCTTCTATATTACATAGCAGACAAAAACCCCAGAGGAGGATCCAGCCCATTTTAATTACTGTGTACATCAATTATTTGCTGTACCTTGAAAGCAGTTTCCACAAAGCTGCAATACCCATTTCAAACAAGCACAGCTTGAGGACGAAGGACTGGGGATAACTGACTGTATATGAGAACTGGACAGACTAACTGTGATGTCGTCCATGGAAAATGACTCTCTTCCAGCTCCAATGAAATTAAGTCAGTTCAGTCGCCATGTTTTTGTGATATGGACCGCGATTTGAGTCGTTTCTATGGAAACCACTCTCGCCAATCAGGAGTGAGCTTGTTGGAAGTCCACATACCTACTACTAGAAATCCATCAAATCTTTTGAATGTTCGGCGTGAGACTACATACTGTTAGAAAGGTATCTAATTAGTTCAATAACTTAAACTACAGAAAAAATATGAAAAAAATAGAATAAAAAAGCATATTAAAAAAGTATCACAACAGAAATGGTTATTCTGACAACTAGAAGGATTGAGTATTAGCTGTTTCGTTCTCCATAGAAGTCTATGGGATTTTGGCTTCTTAGGACCAGCAGGTACTTCCTGTTTGGAACATAAGTGGAGGAGAAGTCACTCAGTTAGTCTTCATATGGTTGGATTATTGAAAAGATATCAAGAGTACAAAAGTGTTTCACAAACATTGTTTTACTCTCCTAGAAAGACTTGAAAAGCTAAAGTGATGCATTTTTGTCTTTTTTTGACAATAATGATTTGCCAGTGTCAGAGAAGTAATGGTGTTATTTTCTTCATATTGATTTTAATTTTGCTTGAAGCTTTGTTTCAATCTGAAGGTAATCCACAGTAGTGTTTTGAGTTGTGTAATTGTTTGATTTGATGTCTCCTTAAAGATAAAGGTCAGAGAACCATTTGGTAGTTCAGCCCCCCCATCCTAACTTTATTTCTTTGTGTCAAGCAGCGAGCCATTTGGTCACATTTTAGAGTATTTGGTACTACTCGACCATGGATTTGAGCCCACGACCTTTTACTCTGAGTGTGGACATTCTACCACAAGGCCACAGATCGCTATTTTTGCATTTTCACCTAAATCTGGAGCTTTTCATACAGTATCTCAGGAAGATTTCCTTTTATTTTAATGTCAGAATAATAAAAAAAGTAGACAGAAATGAAAAGCCTAAATAGTTGTGTCTGAGGTAATTCAAAAGATTTTTTTGCATAGACTGAATTCATATCTGCAGACAGGAATAAGAAACTGTTTTATTGTTGCAAGAAACAATCAGTTTCCATTAATTTTTTCAGAGTGTTTTGTCAAATAATACGTTTAGGGTGCCAAAAACTTAACTTAACGTAAAACATGATTCTTTTCTTGAGGGTCCTTGTTTCTTCTCTGTTTTTGTATGTTGATTCAAAGCAAAAAACAATCAGTCCAAAAGGAAAATATTTGAAATTAAACATCTTTTTGGGGAAAGTGTTGTGTTATATAACTGAAAAATAGATTTTTTAAACAACTGTCCGTGTTTTTTGGCAGTTACAACTTTTCGTACATGTCATGTCTGATGTAAGTGAACATACACTTAATATTTGACAGACATTTGCTTTGGTGTCAGCAGTGTCTCAGCCAGAAAACCAACAACAAAACACTTGTAGGTGTGAATCGAAACACAGGATTAAAAAGACAAACATGGGCGCATGGAACACACCTACTAATCTGGCAAAGTCTTAGTATCCATGAAAATGTTGACTGTTTTCAGTAGTTCTTAAGATCCTTGAAAGAGTCAAAACAAAAACGGGCTCAAAGCTGATCCTGGATGAAGTCCTACCTCCACCTTGAACTCCTCTGTCACACCTACAAACTCTGTCATCAGCTTTCGTTAGATCTACAAAGACACAATGCAGCTCCTTCTGGCCTTCTCTGCACTCTGTGGTTCTCTTTCTCGACATGAAACCATATTGTTGCTCATAAATGCTGACTTCCAAATTCACAACATCTGACTGCCTATGCCAACCCTGAGCTCTGCTACGGCCAGTTGTGCTGCTCAACCAATGTTGTGTTACTGGCTGTTTGAATGGTGAACTTGGAATGACTTACTGACAAAAATATTGGTAACACTTTGGAATAAGATTCCTTTAGAAACTACTTATAAGACATTGACAAGCATTAGTAATGTGGTATTAAGTTGTGTTAAAATACATTTATTAGTATTTGTAGATGTCTCACAAATGACTTCTAAGTTTAAATAAGATGCTCATGAAGACATTTACTGGCCTTTTATACCACAGAATATTGACATTGATGGCACACTGAAAAGGTTTGTCTTTTAGAATTTCATAATTTTGGTTCCATTGTGTGTGACTTACAGACACTGTAAACAGTGATGTCTCATAATGTGGAAAACGCTAAATAAGTCATGTCTAGCAGCCCAACATAATAATGTACTTATTCTGCAAATCTGCGAAGTGAAACAAACTGTTTATACAAAATCTACAGAGTTTTTCACAATATTCCTGTAACTTATTGCGAGTTGTGTAATTTTGTCAAACTGTATTTTTGGGCAATGAAAATCTTTCTTGCTCTCCTAAACTCTTCAAAAGTTTGCTGTTTCCTGGGCAGTTCCACAGAGCCCTGCTGTCCTCTGTGCTTTTATTAACAGTGACCATCACTTTAACTTGCTCTCCAGGGAGACGTGGTATGTCGTAAACACCAGCCACCAGCAGGACCAATGACGTCATGGACCTTTCTTCTCCGCCTGTCCCCTCCTTTGCACTTTAGCGAAAGAAAAAAAAAACTTTACATCTTAATTATCACTTTTCTCAAGCCATTTAACAGTGGAGATGAACAACCCCTGCAGGCAGTAAACAAACAAGACTGCTGCTTTCATGAAGAGGAAGCACAGAGTTGGTTTTGCCACAGAAGTGATCACTGCCAACAGTAAACAACAATTACTGCACTCATAGCCTTTTATCTGAAAGTCAAAATCTTCTTTTTTTCTAAAAGTTGTTTGTAATAAAGTGCCTGTAAATATTAGTTTTCATAGCCCCTTGGACTATTTTGTCTTATTTTAGGGAACTGTCAGAGAAGTGGACAGACTTTCCAGTGGCTAAACACTTTGTCTGCCAGTTAAACAATTCCAGAACAATACTGGTGGCTGCCACATGGCATGGGCGGGACCTGTTCAAGACAGAATACCATCAGACAGAAAAATCTTCATAGAGATTAAGCACATAACCTCACAGGTGGGTAGCTACCCGGAATGCAGGCCTATCCCATGGAAAACAGAGTACTGACAGAAATGTATGTTTAATTCCGGCTGAAAGATATAATCCAGAAGGCGGATTGATAATAAACCATCAACTTTCTAAATCCCTGATAACTCTTATAATGATGGTGGAAGAATTTGGTGGATTATTTACAAAGACTGACTATATAATCTGTACCTGCAGTTCTGCAGTGAACATTTCATTAGTGGGTCAGGTCATCCGCTGATATTTAAAGACCCATTTGAATGAAAGTCATGTTTTTGGTGTTTTTAACATATTCTTGTGGCATTTTTTTTACATAATAGAGAACACATATGAAGTAAATTAAACTTAAATTACTTCTCTGAGTATTTCTCTCTTTAAATCATTGTGAATCAGGAGCAGACTAAAAAAGTCAGTTAGGAAAAGATTGTATTTGTAATATAGAAAATACTCAGGGAAGGCCACAATCTCCCTGCTCCGCCCCGTTCTAATCCACGTACCTCAGTGTTTTCTTCATCTGAGCTGGTATCTGGATCAGAACTGGACGACTGGATAACTCCAATCTTGCTAGCCCTTTTTGTTGCACCAGCAATGTTAGGTTGGGTGTGTGAAAGGCTGTAAGCTAGTATGACACCATGTGAACAGAGAGCTCTCAGTTATGGGTGACAGGAAGGGGGGCTGGGTTGCTCTAGCTCAACAGGCCCACCCACAGCTTTGCAGAAGCTATGTTCTAGAAAATGACTCTGGCTTTTTTTTTATTTTGACTAAAAATGGTGTCATCATCATCATCATTGAAAAAATCCCCCAAATTCTGCATCATGAAGCAGTCAGGGCCCGTGCTGCTGAAAGGCTGCAGAGCTTTCACTGAGAATTGACTGTGTAAATTTCAGGGACTGATGCACATCACAGCTCAGTCAACATTCATTTCAGCAGTATGCACGGGTCACTAAACCCAAATGAATTTAATCTTCCCAACTTAACAACTCCTAGCTTCATATTTTCACTGGTTGATTCATTTAGATTATGATTATTTTGAGACGCTTTAGCAGTTCAATGCAGCTTTATTTTCCATCCAATATGGCAGTATAAACACAACTCAAGTTATTTTACTACCTCAGTGAATGCCCTCTAAGGCACCCTTAGGAGCATTTATTGTTCCTTAACAGGAAGTAAAGGCTGAGGACCAATGATCCACTTGAATCAATTGAGAAGAAAACAGATAAATGGGTTGTAAAGCTGCAACAATGGTCTTCCATGACACCTGCGTAGGTTGGCACACTGTATATCTGCATTCATTGTGTGCAGCCTCTGTATCGGGAAATGATGAAAAACAAAAAGTGAAGAGTAGCTATGTAAAAATCTCAGCTGATCACAATTTTCACTGTAACATTTCAATCAGAGGAAACCCAATTAAACTCATCCCCGAAAAAGAAAGTTCAAGGCCAGTACAGACACGAAGTTAACTAAAGAGGATGAAATCAGATGTGTTTGGAGAACATTTTTTTATGTTTTCATGGAAGTTGTATCTGGGAGTTCTGTCAAATTTTTAAGAAATTTGTGCTGCTGGAACATTCAGCCTGATGTGTTCTCTCACATTGTTTTTGCTGTGCTTTCGTTGGCTGGAGTTCACTCTGATGCTGATTCTCTTTGGGACATCAAGTCAGGCCGGATGTAAAGAGCACCTGTGCTTTTACGCACAAAAGCAGGGAGCGGGCCGAAAGGGTCACGACCCCTTCCAGCTCTTTCTATATTCACAAGCATGGAACACACAAACTGTTGCACACAGCTACAGCAGACACACTCCCTCTGTAATCACAGGAAGCTGGCAGCAGAGGTGACTGGATTCCAACAGGAAACATCCTCCATTGTTCGTCTGAGGAAACTAGCCCACACCCCCAGACTGGCCTCGCTGTACAAAGCCTTTTTTGTGGTATGACTATGATGCACTTCTTTGCTTTTATCATTTATACCTTAGACATCAATGTAGATCTGCCAATGAAGAATGTGCTCTGTTTAGCTTTAAAGATTGGGTCATCAAAAGAAAACAACAGTGACGACAGTGGTTTTGTTGTAACAAAGTCCCTCTCCAATCATCTTTTGATCCAATACAAAAGTGTTTCCAGAGGTCTTTTAATTATGATTATACCATTTTTAGCCAGATTTAAAAAAAAAAAAAAAAAGTGTCGTTTTTTTTTTTGTCTTGTCTTTGGTTTAAAAAAATAAATAGCCAAATTTTCCGTATATCCTTCATCATCAGAAAAATGCCACAAGAACATGTTAAAAACACCAAAAACACATATTTCATCTGCACTGGTTTTAAAGATAACCGTACATAGTTTTCCACAATTGTTAATTCCATCAATGCAGCACATCAGGTAACCAAGTAATACAATATTATATTTTTGTAGTTTTTATTTAGATACTCTGTGTAGACAAGGCAACTTAATCTGGATGGCACATTTTGTCCTCAAAGACAATCAATTCAAAGAGCTTTACATAAAATATTTAAAAAAAAACAATTCAAAAAATGGCAAAGGTGTGATTATTAAAATACACATTTAAAGGGCCTTTTCTTAAGCCTTTCAGAGTAAATTATTTCTATATCTATGATCCTATATTACCTTTGGCACATTAATGAAAAAAATATTTATAAAATATTAGTCATTTTGTGAACTTTTTTCCTACCCGGAAGTAAGATGAGTTGATCTCTGAGGCTTCACCTTTCGCTCGTTGTGGGTGCTGCCCATTTCATGACGTCATCCTAGAGTCGGTCTCGGCAGCGTGTTTGTATTTCTCCCACAAAAACAAACATCCACATTTTTGCAAAGATGGATGTGCATATCGTATTGTATTTGCCTTTAGTGGCGCAAAAGTTTATTCCAAAAATGTGGCAGCCAACCCTGCGTTTATTAGAGACTGGCGTCTGTTCCATCACAGACAGATTAGTGATGGTTAATGGGTTCATTTTGTGATGGAATCTGATCACAAAATGTAAACAATAACCTTAGATGAACATTTCAGAATGTTTTAAAAAAAATGAGAACATGTTCAAAGGCACAGACATGTAGCCGCTACATCTATAATGAATTTACCAAAAGCCTGTACAGGGCCTCGGTCTCCTGGTGTCACCATAATATATTATTATTAGAGATGTTTTTTGATTGTAATGTATAATGTAATATATATCTGTGTATCATCTGCACACTGCATATACTGACTGACAAATGCTTGTGTGGTGTACAGATTTGCATTTTTCTTCATCAGCTCAAAATAACCTGAAATCTTGTATTTTCATCTGCTTTGCATTGTTTCTGGAGTCATGTGACCACAGCTAACATGACTTGATTTCTCCACCACAAAATCACATTCAGACTTTCTATACTCAACCCCTTACTGCACGTACAGTAAGTGGGTGAGAATCGAATCTTAATGCACTGCTGCCTCCACATGACTAAGTATCCCTGAAAAGCATTCCCCTGGATTTCCTTCCAAAAATGATCTTATTGTTTTTATTTTTACCTTACCTTTATCGTGTTACACAGGCTTTGAACATTCAAATGCAAGTGGCCAAAAGCCAATGCCAAGAAAGGCTGAACTGCATGAAAAGCCTTTTTGCATTTTTGTTTCACACTCCACTCCACTATATAACCACACAACAAATGGGCCTTTTTGAGATAATAACTGGGTTTACTGATTAACTGAAAAAATTTAAAAATTGATTTTTTGGTAAAAAATAATCTAAATATTTGAAAAAAAAAACAAACTGTTAACCTTTCTTTTTGTTATACTTCTATTTAAAAGACACTTGATTCCTTCACTGAATCTGATTTGAGTGATGTTCTGCCCATTTTGAGCTCTTGTTGGTTTTTTTACACAATCTCTACACCATCTTCGACACTACAGGGCATGCCAGAATATAAAGTGCAATGTCAAAAAAATTATGAATTTCCGAATTTATGTCATTTGGAAGACGCACCAAACTAAAAATGAGCATTAAGCGAGACAAAAGAGTCACCCCAGGCGGCTGCGAAGCGGTCTAGCTATGGTTGTAACTCACACTGACTACACATTGCATGCGGTTCCGTTGGAAGCAGGCTCCGCTGCAAACCTCGGGGTGACTCCACACCCATATTTGAAAAATGAAAACAAAAAAAGGGGGGCGGGACTAGAGCTGAGGAAGTGTGGTCTTGATCTATAATTGACAGGAAAGGTTAGCTTGAGGTAACTAGAGAATCTTTTCATCCTGATCTGTCCCTCTTTTAGTGCTGATGCCTCACAGCAAGACGGTTCTGGTTCAAATCCTACCCTTTCCATGTGGAGTTTGCATGTTCTCCCTGTGTATGCATTGGTTTTCTCAGGGCACTCAGTACCACAGTCCAAAAACACTCTTCATATGCTACTTTCTTTTAAGTGTCTCTAGGTGAGAGTGATTGTGTGCCCTTAGACAGTCTGGGCACAACAGATGCTGTTTCTGACACCACAGCAGCTGGGACAGGCTCTAGCTGTTTGCATGGGCTGTTGTAGTGTATGCTAATGTATTATTACGGTGTGTAGGCTGCAGAAGACCAAAGGTAAAACAGTGTATGTGACATCATTTTCTTTGAGAAATGTCTTAAATTTTAATGAATACAACAAAGGTGATGTCAGAAAAATACTTACAAAAAATGTACAAACTTATAAAAGCCCCCAGTGGGTGCCAATGCTGGCTGTGTGATAGTTTAGACTATAGGCGGCTCTGTTTTTGATCTTTCTGAGGCTAAAGACTGTCTGGTATCTGGCTCCGGAAAACAATATCCATAGGGGTGAAACGGGAGGTCTTGTTGTGACATTGAGATAACTGAGTTTGTTCTTATTTGTCTCTGCCTCAAAGGCCAACCACTACATGCTGTTTCCTTGTGATGTCTGGGAATAGGATAACAGACTATAAAACACTCTGCTCATTTAGAGTGATAGCAGGATTATACCACATATATGCTGTAAAAACATCATAGATGATTTCTTCCTCAAGTTCTCCCGTTTTTTTTTTTTGTTTTGTTTTTATGGGCGACAAAAGATCCTGTCCATAGATAGAAGAAAGCTAAAAAAAGATCAAATCTAAAGTCATGGCTCAAAGGAAAAAGTCTTTTTTAACTGAACAGGACAATCTCAATTAGTAGAAAACCACAACTTTGTAGGTTTTGTTATGCAGATAAATTAATGTGGATTTATTAGTTTCTTATTAAGACATAATAATGACCAACTAGTTTTAAAAATTGAGGAGGTTGCACTTTTTTTCTTCCGTCCTTTCTGGCGCCCCCTGCATGTGCAGCGCCCCTAACATTTGCCTATGCTGCCTATCCTATGGGCCGGCTATAGAGGCAGGCTTTACTTGCCTCTGGATTCTCACGTGACAGAAGGGACAGTTCTTTATTGTTGGTGGAGTCTCCATATTCCATAGCAAGACACTGAAACAAATGCAAAGAAAGAGAACTTAAGGTTCCTTAGGTAATCTTTTTCCTCTGAGTTACACGAGTGAGATGTCTCATCAGACATGCCTTCTTGCTGGGGTGAAGTTAGAAGAGGTGCTTATCTTGAATGACATTATGTTGTAGCGCTGGCTGCTTATGAAGAGGTAGTGCTAGCATTGCGATCACGGCTGATTAAGAATGACCGAAATGAAATGAGTTTTTCTGAAGGAGGGCTTATCCTCTTAGAACGTGCTCAAAGTCTGAACTGTTGGCCAAATGTAGCGTGTGTTCAAGTGTTCACCAGCTGCAGGCTACTTTCATAAAATCAATAATATTTGGCCCCCAGTATTTTCCTTAAATCTATGTGGTCTGCTAAATTATGCTTCAACGCCATTGTTAACCTGTAGCAACAATGTCATGCAACCATTCTGTGATGCTCTAGCTCATTGAGGGCCACCGCTTCAAGGACAAGTGGAAATTGGTACAACTGTGTCTGCCTAATATGCAATGAAACTGCAACTGTTTTCAAGAGTATATCAAGAAGTGCTGCCAGACATGACATCCCATCTTCAACACGTTATCTAAACATACTTTGATGTATTTGTTTTCAATGTGAGGAAATACAAAGTATCCCATTGGAATAAAGTGTTCATTAAATAGTTAATTTGCATTCATGTTATGAAAATAGTCCAAAGAATTGCAGACTAAATGGTTGGCCCTCACATATTTTCAACTCCCCAATTCTGACCCTCTTTTAAACAAATCTGGACAGCCCTGAGCGTGACATCCCTCTCATGCTACTCTGAGAACCGGAGTTGCACAAGTAACCGAGAGTTTGCCAATATCAACTTTGATTCCCAAATTGTATTTTACTAGAAATATGTTTCTCAAAAACTAAATAAAGACTAAAAATGTACTTTATTTTAAGAAATAATTCAGGTTTGACCTGTTGTCTTACATTTCAGATATTCTGATCTCAACCTGCATTTGATGTTGAATAAATTCCACTCACTCCATGAAAATAAAATTCTTGTTTCATGTAAAGATTAATATAACACAGACGTTGTGTTGTTTCAGTAGTGACATTGTCAAAACCTTACACATATCCAGTGCAGTCGTTGCCTTTCACTTGAACATTCAGCCCTCCATCCTCTTCTCTCCTTACTGGGTGTATTGTTCTTCAGAGAGCTAATTTTCTTTGCAGAGCTCAGAGTTTCATTTCAGCCTGAGGCTGTGGAGTGGCTACACATCTGAAAGAGTGAGAGAAAGCCAAACACGTTACCCCGACCGCTTCTCTGTGTAATCATACTAAATGGCAGTCGGAGGTGAAAAAGCATTGCTCACAGAAAGACAGAAGTCTCATTTCACACTCTGCCAAGAGTTCCCAGTTTCCCACAGCCAGTTTGCATAATGTCTCAGTAGATTTGAACTTTCTAAAGCTATTGGCCAAAATCCATTGAAATGTGCATGAGGTCGTGAAGCAAAAAGGTCAAAAATCATAGCTTGTATCTTTTAACTGACTGCACTGCAAGGCTCAAATCAATAATTCGAATCTTTTATGTGCAATGATTCTTCAAATTAAGTTTAATTTCAAGTATGTGATCATTTGTTTTGTCTAAATTTACCATTATATTAAATATAAAAATATAAATATATATCTGCATACAGATCACATCTGTAACACTAATTTGACACAATTATCCCTCATTGTGTTGCTTGCAGGAAATGGTGAAACAACTCTGAGCTGCAGGAAGCGAAATTAATTATGAAAGATGATAAGACAACTCAGAAACATTTTGCATCTGATACACATGCTTATCCTGAATCCTTATTAATGTTTTTCAGCCCTGGGTCCCTGCCCCAAAAAGGGGACTAAAGATGGAATGGAAACTTGAAAGCCACAGTATTATCATTTAAAAAGTAGGTCCCCAGGTTTAATTGCTTCATCATTGTTTATTTGTTGTCGTTCACCTTTCAGCTTATCCTGTTAGGGGTCGCCACAGCAAAGCAGCTTTCACTGATTCACACAGGTAGTTTTTTTTTTTTTTTTTTTTTTTTTTCTTTACACAAGATGCCGTTCCTGAAACAACCCTGCTTTTTTGAGGCACACGGAGACCCACACTGGACTTTTGGCTCACTGTGCCCATGGGAAGCAAGCCCAGGTTTCCTAAATAATGACTGAGTAATACCTATTTATTTCTCTATAGAAGTCTTAGAGAATTTGGCTTCTTGGAACCAGGGGTACTTCCTTTTTGGAACACCAGGGGGGAGGAGTCAGTCAGTCCAGTTTTCATATACAGTCGATACCAAAAAGTAATAAGACATTAACTCTTTATTGCAGAATTTGCTCCTAAAGGCCTTTCATTTTCTTGAGATTTGACTGCAGCCCAGAGAGGTTTAAAACATCCCACACCACCTACACGGAATCAGTCCCAGAGCATAATGAATTCTCCCCCATGTTTCACTCAGGAAACAGTCCTCTTTCTTTGATATACTTCATTTTGTATCTCTAAACACAGAAAAGATGCGTCTTTAAAAAAAATTGGACCTATGGGTCAAAAGGAGCATTCTTCCAGGTGCCAAAAGCAACCTGGGGGTCATGGCGTAGAACCTGACACTGATGATGTGCCAAGTTTAGCACACTGTCTTAGTCCTGAGGGCTGTACGACGGTGCATTGGTAAGCACTTTCACCTCACAGCCAGAATGCTCTGGTTCAAATCCTATCTGGGACCTTTCTTGTGCATGTGTGGGTTTTCTCTAGAGCCTCCGACTTCCTCACACAGCCAAAAACAATCCTTCATTGGTGTCTTTTAATGGCCCCTTGATGTGTGTTTGTAGTTGTGTGACCCAGTGTGGCCACACTGGTGACCTCTTCAGGGTGCATCCTGCCTTTGCCCAACAGTAGCTTAGTTGGCTACAGCATCCCCATGACCCGAAAGGGACATAGCGGCATAAGAAAAGTTTTTCATAAGTTTTAGTCAGAATTAGGTGCCAATGATTGCATTATTATGGCTTTATATTAGGCAAGGATGATAAATCTCAATTTGTTTTTATTGCTACACTGTCAGGTTAGCCTGACAGAGAAACTTAACATCAGAAACAAGTACACATGTACAATGACGAATTTCTGAGGTCATTGCTTGATGCAGACCTTTGTGACGTCACTAGAAAGTAACCCAATAGTTCCAGATTTCAAACTGCTGCTAATCTCTGACCTTTCCAGTAAATTAGTCTTTGTCTAAGGAAAATCACATTTCCTTAATTAGTCATCTGTGTAATATAAATTGAGAAAGTGTCTGTGGGAGCGATTTCCAACTGTGATGACTCTACCAGGATGTGAAAGCTTGATGCATTGTGCCTTCATAACGCACGACTGACATGAATAAACAATATTCAGGGTCTTATTACTTCCAGCTTATTAGGAACCTGAGAGTGTGCGCAGTCCTTGTTCAAGTAAACTGATACTAAGTAGAGAGAAACTCTGTGCCATCGTGACTAATTAATTTTGGTCCTATTTTTTGTTCAATGGCATAATCAACAGAATATCAGCGTTTCCTTTGAAACGACCTTTTACTGCGTGAGCTCTAAGTCACGTGAGAATCCTCCACATGTCCTGAGTGACTTCCTCAAGGTTTCTAAATTTACCTTCAGGTGTATAATCACAGAAACCAGTCAGGAAAACGTTTCTTTATCTTTTCCTAACAGCAGCTTTCAGAGAGTTTCCTTCACTTCTGAACAACTTGCCATTCAGCAATTTTTGCAAATGGTCACTGTTTGCATTGTAGAATCTAACCTTTGAACTATCCACACGTTGGCAGTGTTTTTACCTTCTCTGAAAGCCAGTAATCATTTGCTGATGACTCAAAAGCCAACTCAGAGTGCTCAGAAGAAATGGTCCTGTAATAGTATATGTCTCCATGCCGTTTGCATTTTGCTGATCTTTCAGCCAAACTTCCTGACTCTGTTTTCTAAGCAAAGCTTAAATTCTGACTATTTAAATCAGAAAAATGAATTCTCTTTGGAAATTATGATCCTGACTTTTCTTGGCCTCAAAGGCTTATATCATGCTAAATCGACTTTTTGAGCTTTTAATCTTCATTCCTCACTATAAATAATTCCAAAGCAGTGTTTTGAATGGTTCACGCATTTTTGAGTATTCCTCTAAAACCTGCGCTCTGAGCACCAGCCCCTTCCAACCCATGAAAACGAGCAGGTTCTCACGAGCTATGTCACCAAGTGAGAACAGCACCTTCCAAGAAGAGTCTGCTCTTGCAGCACAGCCTCCGGGCTAACACACAAACACCCACTTTTCTACGTGAAGGTTTTGGTGATCAGCAAAACTTTTTCATTTTACAAAACACCATACCATATATCTTTCAAATGTGTCTTGTCTCCAAAAGTCGCCGGGGTCAAACAGCTGTTTGTTACTCTAGACACCGGCCTCTAAGAAAGGCCAGGCTCCTTTTGTTTTCTGTTATTTTGAAAGTGTAAATGATGGAAATAAAACCCTGTTTTTTTCAGATATTGAAAAAATTCTCATCTGTAAACTGATGCCTTTACAAGATTTTTCAATCTTTCCTTGGGTTCTTGGTGCATAAAAATATAACATTTTCCCTGGGGTGCGCAAACGTTTGTCACCTAAAGTCACAAAAAAACGGCAAAAAGCAGTAACCACCACATCAAAGAGGTAGAACAGATGGGCAGTCCACCAAAACTAAAAATCATTACGCATTTTTTGGACTGCACATGCACAATGAGTGCTGATAGGAAAGGGCTTGCTTCCCAACTGAATCCAGTCCTACAGCCTTGGGTCATTTGGCAAGACTCCTCATGTTACTGCCTATATGTCGCCACTGGGGGGACCCAAGTCTGGGTCTCCCTGTGCCAGTCCACATTCTTGAAGGCTGTGTCAGAAGCTGTGAATCAGTGAAATCTGATTCTCTGTGGCGACAGATATGCCGAAAGGTGAACAACAGTTATAGATGTTTTCAGTGTAAAACTCCTCACTACACACTTTATACACATGAACATTTTCACACTTAATCTCTGATTTTAAACTCTGAAACTTCAAGCCTTCATATAAAAATAAGTTCAGCATTATAGAATGCAAACAAAGATTTGTTGGTGATTCAAGATTTAAGTAAATCTGAATAGCTGAAAGCATTCTGTACAGGAGACACCATTGAGGAGATTGACCATTCTCTACAGCCAATCAGGGCATGGAACAGTGCACTGCAAAAGAAAAAGTATGCAAAATTGCACTAATTAAAGGCAAGATGGCAAAAGTTGAACTGGATAATAGGAATGGACTATTGTATATTAAAATGTATTTTGTTTTTGGTTCAATAATAGAAGCAAACAGGCAAATTGCACTCTTTAGAAGAATTTATTTTCTTACCTAATAGTTTATTTTCTTCCATGCTTGACGCTCACGTGGCTAAACAGAGCTGCCTTGTACACTTCAACAAAGCTTTCAAAATTTTAATTTAATAATTAGGAAGTGCTGATCTTTTCTGCCTGTGAAAGTCGGTGCAGCAATCGGGGACATATTAGATTAATGAAAGCACACAGATGTGGGTTATGCAAAGCATTTCTGCTCGTTTATATAATTATGTGCTAAGTAGCAAAGGCAGGAGATGAAACACTTTTTGTGATTATGATGTGATTTTCATTGTGTTGTACATAGAAAAGGTGTTAATTCCTAGTTTGGGCAACAACACCAGTTCACACATTATTCTGTACGCCACTATTATTGGAGCCATTCACAAACACTCATTCAAGATCTACATGAAGAAGAAGAATATTAAGATTAACCGCATATAAAGGCATTCTGGGACCTGTCTGAATCGTCTCTTAAACAGAGTAGCGGAGCAACGATGAGACCCAGCAACTCATGAAACTGTGGTCAGATGAAAGCAGGCTCAAAAAGCAGCTTTTAATGGGATACATATTGCTTCTCACACTTTTTTCCTCTTCAGTAATCGTTTTGCAGCATGTCTCCATCGTTCCAATGTAGCAGTAAAAAGTGTTGTGCCTGACCTTGATACAGATGTTCAAAATTGGTCAACAAAACATAAAGTTTGAATAAGGACTGCAAAGCGCAAGACTTCCTATAGTTTGTTTCTTTTGTTGCTTTTCCCCGCCCTTGTAATTCTTGGACAGAGAGTGAACAGAAGTTTAGTCACATGCTTTTGTTTACAAGCTCTGGTTCAATACAGAAATGGTTGAGAGGCAGTTGGTCTTCGGTCCAGAACAACAGACTTTTCCAGTTTCAATACACACCAAGGCTTAACTTAGGCATTTTGTCCTAACAAATGTTCCAGTGTCTTTTTGTTTTTCTTCTCAGATCCCAACCATGGATCTCAATGATGACGGTTGTCTTTCCTAGATTCTGCTTCTGGTGGAGATTTTTTCTATTCCTCTTATTTAAAACAAATATTTTCTCTCTCATCTGCTTTTTTGCTCATCACAGGGATCATACCAACTACAACAACAATTCCTTAAAACGACAAGAATTCATTTTACTTAATTTTTGGTCCCGTTTTTGTGTGGAACCTTGAGAATAAATAAACTAAATTAAGTGAAAAAAAGATTAATACTTACATAGTGCTTTACTTCATTTCTTGAAGGCCCAAAGTGCTTTAGTCACAGTCCCATTCACCCACACATTCATACACTGGTGACAGCTCCGCTACAGAACACTGGTGCCAACCTATAACCACCAGGAACAATGTGGGGTCTTGCTCAAGGACACTTTGACTCATGGGTGTGCAGGGCAGAAATCGAACCTGCAATCTCTCGACCAGAGGTCGGCTGCTCTACATCTCAGCACTATGGGCGCTGCACAAATTAAATTAGCTTATTTTATGTTTCAGTTTAATGTTATTGATTCATTATCGTCTCACTTTCTCAGAAACAATGAGTATCTTTCCATCTTGACCCCATTGATCTAAATTTAAATTGGCTAACACCCTATTCATGGCACTAGGGGTTTGGTTTTTTTTGGGTGGGCATCGGCCTCCATACAAGAAAAGGATCGTTACAGATGCTGCTAAAAGTTGTCAAACCCTTGAAGTTATGGAAGTGCTGTCTGGTGTGTTAGACATTACAAACGTAATAAAGTCCAGGTGTCAGTTCAGTCTTGCACCTTCACTTCCACTCGCCCTTTTCCTCCACTCTAATTTCATCATCCTGTGGTGAGTAATTCCTCATAGTGATCCATCTGCGTTGAAAGTATTTAAGGTGATCACTTTCACTCCACACTGCCAGTTTGTTGAGTCAGTTCACGTTTCAGCATGTCATAGTTAAGTCTTCTTTTGTCTTTTCATGTTCATGGCCCTGTTCTGGCCCTGATTAAGAGTTTCAGCCTGTCCCTTTTGGAAGTCCCTGTCTGTATTTCTCCACCACTGTTTCCGCCTTGGAGAGTGTGGAGTGTCTGGTGTTCTAGCCTCACAACATCGCTGTGAGATGCAGCTTTACGTCGGCCATCACCTGTCAATGGAATTGCTGCCCTCACCTTTTCAGCCTTGGGGGATCCGCAGCAGAATTGGAGACATCATGCGCTGCGACTCACCAGACATAACTGCTGCTGCTTCATGGAAATCTCTGACGCAAGCGGTTATCATCATCCCAAACTTGGAACCAGAGTGACCATTAACTTGTTTATCTGACTTTCAGGCTCACCTGTGCAAAAATGAGGTAAGAAAACCTGCTGCAATATTTACCACTTTTATCTTTTGCTTCACAGAAGCTTTTTTCCAGTAGATTCCAGAGTTGTAGATGCTTAAGAGGAAATTGTTTTTTTGTTGTTGTAGTTTTATACATAGATAGCAAGCCTCAATTATGATACATTTAACCTTTGTCTCAATTTTGATCCACACATTTTTAACATAGTGTAACTGTGTTATAAAATATTATTTATCAATACAGCAAATAGTCATTTGAAAAATGAATAACATTATGAGTTATTCTCAATATAAAGTTTTGAAAATTAGCAACACTTTTCTTGCCGTGGAAACAGCCATTTTTAAATAAGAAGGAAAATCCCTTCTACTGCCCCTAGTGGAATGATGATGAACTCCAGGGCAGAAAATGTGGACCAAAAATATATCCAAGGGGTTTTTTAAAAAGTTTGGATCATGCGAATGAGATAGAGGTCTCAGAAATATGTCAGTCAGAAATTATATTATTATATGAATGAAATGAATGGTTATATAAGGTTAATTACAAAGCAAACTGAATTGAAAGCAACTGAAACACTTAGATGAAGGACAGACACAGCCTGATTTTGAAGGTGTCAAGCACGTAATCCTCAATGAATTTTAAGGTTTGGCTTGAATTTTATTATGTGAAGTGCTGCATACATTACGATGAAGAACAACATTGTTGAAGCTTTTACTTATTTGCTTCATTGTGTTCTGTTCATATTGTACTTTTTTAAAGTATGCAAACATTTTACACAAGTAAGTCATAATGGAGTTCACCTTGTCTGCACTGAGATGGTGAAGCATATTTTAAAGTCAAATGCATTCCTTAAATTCCGCTCCACACAGAAGTCTTGAAATTATTGTCTAGCTTTTTTCACAAGCTTTCTTGTGTTTGCTCTCTTGCTTTTCCCTACGGCGTTTTTATTGATCAAAAAAGTATTTTTTGCACGTCCAAGCACTTTCTTGGGCAGCCTTTCCACTGTCATGAAAGATTTTGGCTGAGTCGTTCTTAAGGTGAGGGACAGTCTGCTTTTGTGTGGACATCAGACCCATTTAACCTTTTGGGGTGCTTTTTTTTTCTTCCTGACTGTGTGAAAGGGTTTATAGGATGGTTGAAGACAGCATTCATGTCCCCCCATGAATGCTCCAAAGCTCCTTCCTCACAAGTTGAAAAAAAAGAAGCTTTGAATCCAAAGAGACAGTGTAAAAAGTGTTCCTACCCTCACGCCCTCCCCTGGGCCTTCATTTTGTTGTGGCTTCTTACGTAATCCAAAGTGTGACCACACTGCCAAGTTCCATCAAACCCATGGGGGAGGCTGTGTGTGAATGACTCCAGAGTAAAGATTGTGGATATGTTTGACCTTTTGCAAGCCAACTTCCAAGCTGGCCTCCTGAGCTCTGGTGGGCATTAACCTTATCTCAGAGTTTCATAATAGACTATTGACTGCTGCCCAGACCTGTCCTGCAGCTCAGACTTTACTAACTGCTGATGGCTATTTCTCTGAGAAGACTTATTAAATTACCACAAATATATTTGGCTTTCTAATATTAGATTGTTTTGACTCCATCTCAAAACCTCTTTCCTATATATCTAAGAACTTCTCATTTTAACGTACATTCACATATGTACGGTGGCCCTGAAGTGCAAATCACACCAACAAATCACGCAATGCAAAAATAGAAAAATCTCAATAATTAAAAAAGCAAAACAAATAATAAAAAAAAACAGCATTACATCTTCCAAATCAAAATTAAATTCTAGAAACCAAAACACAAAACAAAACAATGAAACAAAATAAAAATGAAACTTTTCAGAAAAAATGTAACTTCCAGAATTCAAAGCGAAATGTTCAAAATGAAACACAAAAAGAAACGAGTAAAGATATGTACTATGGGACATCGCTGTTTAGATAAGGACGTTTGAGTTTTTCCAAATGTGTCTCCAAAGTCTATGTACTAATAAAACTTTTATAATTAGTACAGAGCATTTCCAGTATCGCTTCATGGCAAATACATTTCAGTTAAATAATGGACAAACGTTAGCATCAAACAGCAAATACTGTCCTGAAGAGCTCAACATCCCAGTACAAAAACACTCTACATATAGTATGTATGATCGTATGCCCATAGTACTTAGCTCACTGTGCTAGTGCTAATTGTTAATCATTTGTGTTTTTGTATACTAAATGACAAATTTATAGCTTACCTTGTAATTAAAGCATTAAACCATTTACCATTTGCATGAAACCTGATGTCGTCATCAGAGAAAGCAAACCGCTCCAAAGCATGCATTGCTGATGTCCATCCCCTCCATTTCACTCTGTGGAGTCTTGCTAGTTCAGAGCCCACATTTTTATTGTCACTCAGGCTAAATCCAGGGCAGTCAGCTCAGCAGTAGAGCAATAATTGTGGTCAGAACAGGCGACATCCATAGTCTGTTCTTCCCAGTCACAGTCATCACAGTTTGTTTGTTCCAGACATCAGGACGCACAGCAGGAAGAGAGTAGTTGTTCCTTTCCAAAGAATCAGCTCCTCTTCTGAAACGCTTGAACCCTTTATGATCTGAAATAAAATGCAAATGAAAGCAACCTCGCCAAATTATTAATGACCCACTTCTTCAGTAACTCACCACCTTTCAGTAAAGTGGGGAAACTTAATGAGGAGTTACATTTTGCTGCCATGGTACACAGGGACACAGCAATGGTGACTTGATGTGCTTTCCTTTTTTTCAAAGCAAACTTTGTTATTTTTCTTTATGCCATTATGTAAACACTTAACAACAAACAAACATACAATGCAAAAAAAACAAACGAAAATCTAATACACAAACTCGATTTCTGTTTTCTGGAAATGTAGGTGACCTACTGAATGCAGGTAGTTGTTAGTGGAAGTAACTCAGCGGTCTAATTTTTAACTGGAAATGTGTTACACAGCTTTGTGCATAAAGCCCTTAGTTAGTTCATGTCTTCTTGGTTTCCAATACATTTTTATTCATTTTTTATTACTTAGTTTATTTTTTTTTTGGCATATTTCCTTGGATATTTTAAAATGTTCATCTTATGACTTATCCTGTCAGATTCAAGAAAGCTTTTATGCCAGATGCCCTTCCTGACACAACCCTGTATTTTCAAGGGAGACCATGCAGCAGTCTAAAGAATTTTGCTAGAGGATCCACAATGGACTCTTTTTTTGTTTTTGGCTCACTGCACCCCTGGGAAGCAAACCCAGGTTTCTTACTTGACAGTCCTACACCCAGACAACTGAGCCGTCCAGCTGCTTGAGCCTTGTGTATTTTAGAATATAATGCAGAATTATAATGCAGGGGGGTTTTCTGCTTGGACATCACTGCCAAAGTAAAACAGTTATTGCCTTTATTTATAACGTTTAAGCTAATGATTATTCTCTTGCAAAAGTAAAGTACTAATAATAATTGAAAGTGTACTCTTGTGTCATGTTTTATAACTTTACAGAAATGTAATGTTATTTTAATAAAAGACACTCCTGATCTCAGAATTTTTTTATGAACAAATGCTTCTCTTTAAAGCATTGGCTTTATCTCCAACCAATAAACATGTTGGGGAAGTGGTCAATATTGATCAGAAATGGGTTTTTTTGGAGTTTTTTTGTGAGTCAATCCTGATGACAATATTGGGCAAAAAGCAGCAAAGTCCGTGGATGACCTGCTGGTCACTGACGTGGGCGTGGTCAACAGCTTGAAATATAGGGATCAACTAGGTTGTGATAACAATCATAAAAAAGTGATTGCAAACGTCATTTTTGTTCTTCTTTTGTGGATTTTTGGCTGCTCAGGTGGAACTTCCTACTTTGTCCCAGCAGATTATCCGTCACCATCCAACCCTCTTCTTTGCACCCTCCTTGCTCACACTGACTGTTGGGAGCGGCTCACTGAAGCTCTGGACTGCGACCCCTTGTAGTTGCATTGATGTGAAGCATGCGTAATGCTACTGAATTGTTAATGATCAATAATGTGTGGCCAATATTGGGGAAGCCAAGTTCTGAATCTCCTGTTGAATGTTAATGGACTGTTTTTCTTTTGCAGAGGAGGGACCTCTTGGGACCTTCGGTGCAGCTGAGCCCCTGCAGGCTTCACAGAGAGTCATGCATGTGTTTAGGCACATTTTAACAAGTCGTTGTTGATCACCTTTCGGCACATCCCCACAGGGGTCGCCACAGCAAATAAGCTTTCACGGAGCCGTGCATTTGGTTTGGTAGAAATTTTTACACTGGATGCCCATCCTGACACAATCCTGTATTCTATTTGGGTTGGGGACTGGAACAGGGAGACCATAACTTGGGCCCCTCGTGGCTATATTACAGTATGGTGAAAGGTCTTGTCTAAGGACCTACACTGGATGAAGCTCGTCGTGACCCCAGCAAAATGAACGCTGGTTTCTTATGCACTTCCTATGTCCTACACGCAGCCAACTGAACCATCCAGGCACTAACAAGTCATCCAACATATTGAATATTTTTATCAAGCAAGTGCTAAAGCTGGCAGTATGGAAATTATTGGTTAAAATGTCCTTCACTGAACAGGCATGAAGTCAAAGGTCAGCTGGATGCTAAAATGACAAATAAACTAGTTTCACCTTTTTCTAATTCAGCACACTTCTTGACTCCTTCATTGCTGCTGGACATAAATGTTTCTGACACCTTTAGGGTCAGGTCACAGGAATAATGACTGGACTATAGACATGAAGGCTCTCTTGTTAGATGGAGAAAGATAATCAGTGATGATGCAGAACATCCTCATCCTGACAGAAGAGAGTTCATTGGATTCTTTTCAGGTTTTTCTCCTCACGGATGTCATCCCTTTCTTTACAACAGTTAAAAGTAGAGTCCCCATCATGGGAAATTGTAAGTCAGGTTGCACTTTTTTGTCTTCTTATCATCACTTTGACAATAAACTGTAAAAATCCTCTACAATAGTTTTATAAAACTTTCAATGAACTGGATTTTTATTTCTTCGACTTCTAATAAATCATTTTTCTTTGGCCCTCATGCAGTTTGGTACAAAATTAATTTAAAGTGTAAACTGAGATTAAAAGGATAGGGGGAAGTTTTGGCCTCAGGAGAAATGTGTGGTATTTACAGTACATTTTCCACAGTAGCTGATTGGCTAAAACTCAGGCCTCCTCCCACATCATGCTCCCTGTCCTGACAAGGGTCACCAGGACTGCTTCCCTTTATGTCCAGTCCCTGGGCAGAGTTGTCAATACTGATCCCCCTACAACCTGTTCTTGAGGAATTGGGTTCTCTGATAACCCTCACATTAGTTTGGCTGCAGGAAACACCCAAACTGTTTTCTGTTTCTGTTTCTGTTTTTGTTTTTGTTCTGTTGTTCCTCCAGGTTCCCTCCTCAAAAGTATTGGGGCATCTGGAATCTGTCATTTTAGGGAGGGGTACTTTGAGGATTGTGCTCCTGCATTCAGTGTCATCATTTAAGTTTTGGTTCTGTTTTGAGTTGTCCTTCTGTCAGACACAGCAGGTTTGGGTCGATCATCCACAGTTCTTTTCATTTCTGTTAATGACCCTCGGCGTTTTTAAGTCAGTTCTTCATTGCCAGGTCATCTGCTCTATTGTGTTTACGTTTTTTTATTAAATGCTGAAGTTTCTGACACCAAACCCTGTCTTCTGCATATTGGGTCCTACATCTCCAGTTCCTGACAGCTATACAGACTTCAAACAAGCAAACGCTTAAAAATTAGGAATAGAGCAAATGTGAGGTTCACAGTACAAAAAGAGTTCAATATGGATCACAGCTGCATTCTGCATCTAAACGCAGATTCAGAGCGTTTAAAGTCCATAATGTTTCCTGAACTACCTAGACACGAAAAAAGAAAAAAAAAGAACCTGACAAATATGGAAAGGCAGTGTTTTAATGACCCTCTGCAATCTTGAAACTCTTTTTTTTTTAAATGTTACTGATTCATTTGCTTGTGATGAGTGAAACTGCATCTCCAGAGCATCTCAAAGTGATGGAGTAAAAGTCTGAACTCGCAGAGAGGAACTCATGTGTGAAAATGACATCTCACGCTCTCTGAATCACACTTACACTTACAATTTAAGCTCATGAATTCTGCCGTTGTTCAGTGACAAACCTGGTTATCAGTCAGTCAGCTGATCAAACTCACTGCTGGGTTCACCGCAGCGGAGGCTCTGAACTAGCGACTTTGCTTTTTGTTATCATAAACTATTCAACCCATACTTATGCAATCTTACCTTTCATTTGAGCAAGCAGTTGTAATTTTTCTGCTATTTTGCTGAAACTCTGTTCGAATGATGATTCACTTTGCTCATTAGGGTTGAAGAAGCATTTGTGAAGGACCGCTCATCCAAAAAATGTAAACTGATGATTAGACTGAATCTGTTTTGTTTTATATCACACCCGTTCACAAAAAAAAAATACAAAAAATACTATTAAATGTGTTAAAAATGGATTCAATGGCCATTTTTAGACACGTTTATCATTGACTGTCAAATATGATCTTTCATACGTTTGATTTTACTCTTTTTTTTATAGATGTTCACATGAAATCAGTCATGTCTGGCTGGGGTCGTGGATGTGCTTCTGCTCATGTAGAACAGAGTTCATTGGTGCATCCGTTTTCTCAGATGGTTTCACCCTTTAAAGACTGAGTCTACACCTCTGAACAATGACGAAAAGATTTTTTACAAAAACCCAATGACTGAAGATGAATTCGTGCTCTCAGTGTTTCATTGCTGATTCATAATTAGTCTTCAATAACAACTTACTGTTACTGATTTACTGGCAGAGCAATTCACTAAGTTTTCAGATTGTTGAGTCCAAAATTCACCAATTATCCTGTGGTCTGTATGGAACAGATATGAGATGTGTAAAATGTCAGACTGTAACTCGCAGCCCTCTGCAAGGTAACACTTCTAATGAGGCAACAAGATGGAGGTTTTTTTCTTTCACAATAAAAGCATGTTGACATTTAAATGCTAGTCAGAGTCCGTTTTTTCTTTCCCATGATGCCTCAGACAAAAATATATAGAAATAAATCTATATATATATATTTTGTCAATCACAGCTAGTTTTGTTATTGTTTTTCTTTGTTGGGCCTAATTTCAAGTTAGAAACAACAGTAAAAAAAAAAGTCACTTTTTTTCCAGATGTGCTGCAGACAGAATGGATTTTGCTGTCAGTGTTTATACAAACGATACAGATTTTGTTACAGAATCCCTTTTTTCTAAAGTTATCATTCTAATATGAGAGACTGTGAATGGGAAATGTCACCCAGTGTTTTATTGTAAACTTTTTCTGTGAGTCTCAGTTGGAAAAAAAAAAGCAGAGCATCTTCTTCAGCAGCTGAAGCTCACTTTGCCCTTTGACCTTCCTGCTCGGCCTGAATGTGTTTCCTGTCTTCACCGGCTCAGGTTTAGACAGGGACACTCTGAAGTTCATATTTTTTCAGATCCACATACTCTCTCCTCACATCTCCTTCCACTGCTGCTGAACCATTACTGCCACTTTTTCTTATCTCCAAGTATTGACTTGAAGGCTCATTCATCTCTCTGTCTATTCTCGGCTCTTCCGTCTAAGTGCCCCATCACATCGCCGGTGCTCGGCCAGCTCCCATCTTCTCTAATGAAAAAGTTGAGAGAGCAACGCTCCCACCTGGTGCCCCCGATTGTCTTAAAGTGGTTTTCGAAGCACTTGTGGCATGCTTTCAGAGAAACCTCTCTCCTTCAAAGGAGGAAGGACTGCAGATCTGCCCTTGAGCTGAAGTGACGCCAGTCTCTTCAGAATTACAGGACGATGGGAACGCAGCTGCGGCACTGCTGATGGAGGATCAGGTGAAGAAAGGATGACACCACTCTGGCCTTTTGAAATTCTGGGAATACAAACAAGAGAAACAGGGGATATTTATCATTGTCAGCAAATCAAAAAATGCACAGATTTTGATATTATATTACCTCTTCAGTCATATTAATAAAAGAAAATTAATAAATGTTCAAACGCTCTTGTAGAGGTTTGTGGGTCTACTGTGAATGAAGTGAGTGTGGACTGCCATCTAGTGGATGTAGTGGAATAAACTAATATCACCCCATGAAACTTTTTTAAAGAAATGTCTGATGAAGTTTAAAGTCTGGATCCTGTCAGAACACAGATTTAAGAAAATTGCATTCACGTGTTGTCTGGTTGTCTTTTTCAATCTACTAGCTTTTTTCTGTTTGTTAAAGCAGAATTCAGCTGAGCAGAAGCATGATTTTAGGAGTCTTGTAAAGAATGGGCAAAAATATGAATCATGTCAGAAATGGGAGCACGCCTCCTGCCGCTGCATAGTCAGACTGCAGAACGATTCGGCAGGAATCTCCTTCACCCAACAGCCTTAACGCGGTGCAGACGTTCACCTCTGGAAGCTGCTCAGTGAAGACTCTCAAAAACAGCCCCTTAGAAAAAAAAAGTCCAAAAGTCCCAAAATGGAAATCATCTTTTATAAATGAACAAGAAAATCTGCCAGTAGATCAAGAAAAAGAATGTAATTTGTGTGCATAAAACACGTCAACAGTAAGATAAGCAGAACCGTAAAGACTTCTGCTGTTTAACTCCAAAAAACCCAAAGATGCTGACATACAGCCGTGAGATGGTCCAGCATTCTGATAATTCCCACCATTACATCGGGCAAATGTTCTGTCGCCTAGCAACCGTGAAGCTTGACCAATAGGATGACTGAGTAACAGCTGTTTATTTCTCTGTAGAGGTCTATGGGATTTTGGCTTCTTGGGACCTACTACTTCCTGTTTGGAACGCCAGGGGGGAGGCGGTCAGTCACTGGCGGCCCCTTAAAGATCTTTTGTTTTCCATATTGGTTTCTGTTTCATTAAACTGTTTGAGCATTAGGTCTGATGTCATAAAGAAGCTGGTCTCGTTTTTTATTTGTCTATTCATTGTATGATGTAGACATTTATTTATTTTGTAACTTTTTAGTTGTGGTCTAACTTCTTCCACAGTTGGTTGCACACATAAAACCAAACTGAAGTTGTTCTTAAGAGACCCCTTAAAAAAAACAGAACAAGCTTGTCAGGTGAGAGATAAATCATGACGATGATTCACATTGAAAAAAACAAATCCGCAAATACCATGCATTTTAAAAAGTCAGCACAGCAATCATTTATGTAAGGGGATCGTTACCTCCACCGCAACCTGCAGGCATCAGCACAAACAGCTGTCACTGAGGTCTGGTGCCAGAACCTTCTAAGAAAAGAGATAGTCATCTGCCTTCTCAGTCTTCTTCTGCTTGAATGTTTCCTTTTTTACTGCAGTTGTTCAAGTGTAAAGAAAATTATAACAAGTGAGCCGAGTTTCTATTTGTTTACTTGTGACGCTTTTCACATGTTCATACAAACATGTGAAAAGCACAGACTACACTCTGCTCCAGCCAAGTTGGATCCAGAGTCTGCTTTAAATGTACTCCATGTGAAAGCACATTAGCCAGGCAGGCTGTTCTCAGATGCCGGGATCTGTCCGTGGTCAGCCTGTGAAGTCTGTCTCAACTTGATGAACTGCGTGTGCATCAGCACAGTGCTTCTCACTTTGACTGACTGCTTCATTAAAGATGACTGACAAAACAACTCCACTGCAGTGTGTGGCTGTGTTTGAAGCTCTTTACTACTTTTCGTCTGTGCACTATCAAGGGCGTTCGCCATTTAGTAGGATTGTCTGGATCTACAATTCCAAAATCCAGTGTGCAGGAAATTTCTCAGAAGTCTCTAAAAAAAAAACAATGCGAACCAATGTTCACAAGAATGGGGAATCCAGACCACAATGCATTGCATTTGACAAAAAAAGTATTAACTTTTTTTTATTATAAATAAACCATCTAAGTTTTCAGAACACAGTGGAGTTGTGAATAATCATAAAATGTTCATATTTTTTAGGGTTTATTTTCTGTTTAAAATCTTAAAAAGTACTGAACATGTGTAATCCAGGGAACCGTGGCCCCGGTGAAAAGCCCAGCCACTACTGAAATCTAAGACTTTAAAAAAAAGTACTTGAAGACATGGTTGTGAGTGCGACAGTCATAAAGATCCAGGGAAGCAGCTCAATGAAGGAGCTTCAGTTAACTGAAGTAATAAGGACTTCAAGCCCAGAATGAACAACAAAACGACAAGACCATAAACTCAAGAAATGAGTAGAAGACTTGGAATATGAGGTAAGGAAGCTGTCAAAAAACTGTGCACAAATTATTCTTTTATTAATTAAACTGTTGATCAGGATGAATAGGATCAGGAATGAGTTCATCGGAGGGACAGCACATGTTAGAGGTGTTGGAGATAAAGTCAGAGAGACTCAAATGATTCAGTGATGTCCAGAGGAGAGACTGAATAAATTGGTAGAAGAAGATTGAGTCTGGAGCTGCAGGTCTAGAGGTCCAGAGGAAGACGAAAGAGGAGGTTTATGGATGCAGTGACCAAGGACATGAAGGTATCTGGCGTTAGAGTAGAGGATGCAGAAGACAGGGTTAGATGGAGGAAGCTGATTGGCTGTGGCAAAACATGAAGGGAAAATCCCAAAGGAAAAGAAGATTTTCAGTGAGGCCTGCATGGTAGAACAGTGGTTAGCAGTTTGAATGTTCTACCAAAGGAATTCCAGTTTTTTTCCCACAGTTCAAAAACATACTTCAGAGGAAATTGGTGATTCTAATTTGTCACTCTGCATGCATGTGAGTGTGTGTGTATCCCTCCAACAGACTGGCAATCTGTCCAGGGTGTACAGACACCTGGATAGACTGGAGCTGGTAACAAGGATATACTCCAGCAACCCAAAAAAGGAACATTGACACGCATATCTAGAAAATGTATGGATCATTTTTCAGGGAGAGTTTTGTCAGTTTTTTTGTTTGCAAAGAAGACATACAGGTTTAATAGGACTGGAAATGTATGGAACTCATCCCTTACAACAAACGAAGGAGCTCTGTACTACTTCTAAAAGAAACAAGATTGCATTAGCTGGAACTCGGCTTGCAGGTTTGCTATGGTGTTTTTTTAATGTGTGTCTAGAGGGAAAATAGCAAAGAAATACTCTGCAATATCTGAATAAGGCAGCTCTCTTGCAGACAGTGATTGACATAGACGCTCATGGAATTCCACTCTGACCCCTCTGGTAACCGGATACCTGCTCTGTCCCACCATGACTGACAGCCGGCAGCAGAAAGTCCACTTCCGGTCTCGGCTCTTCCTAATTGGATTTGGGAGCCATCCTGCCACAGGCCTCTCTAATAGTCTCATGAAACCCCCCCAGGCCTGAAGCGAGCCACTTCCTCTCTGTGCAGAGGACACGAGACCTCTGCTCAGGGTTGGCAGCGCTTTCTGGTGTCACAGAGTAGTTCAACACTTGTGAGTTTTGACTGGAAAGCTCTTTGGGTCTTAATGAAGATAGAAAATCGCTGTGTAATGAAACACCATTTACAACAGAATGTGTTTAACGCTGCAGCTCAAATGTTACAACATGTCTGTCCTGGTTTGCTGTTGGTTAAACGACATCTTGCTTGTGTGCTTTTATGCAGCTCAACCACTATACTTATACTTTTGAAATGCTGATCTAACCTTTGCACTGCAAAAACGCTAAATCTCTGCAAGTACTTTTATCTCATTTCTAGCCAAAATATATTATAAAACAAAACCAACTTACCAGTAACATTTTAGTGAGATTTAAAGACAGTGTCAGACAAAAAAGCTCGCATTTCCTGTGGAGTCTTTTGATTTTCACAAACATATTAGTTTAAGGAAAATTCTAAATGAAATGAAAAAATGTTTTAATTATTTAATTATTTGACGTATATCTTTAAGGATAAGTTTTGTTTTTTAGGTGGGTGGCCTCGTTTCAAGACAACAATTTGCTTGATTTAGTGAAATAGGAAAGTTGTTTTTTTTTTACTTTTTTAATTTTAAGACAAATTTATCTGAAAATGTGTCATTCTAGTCTCACTTTAAGATGAAAATGGTCAACAAACAAGAATATTTGGTCTGTTGTAGCGCTTAAAACAAGTAAAAAAAAACCATCTAACATTCTCTATTTTTACCTTGTTTTGAGAAGGGCCCCTTTTGCCGCCGGATGGTGTGTTCGCGGATGATGCTCCACTTCTTTCCTGGAGGCTACGGTCTGTAGCTAAAACTGACACATTTACAGGATTGTTTATCAGAGTACTCTCCCTGTTTAAATAGAATATGAAATGAAACCACAGTACAAGTCGTTTTGAAAGGGGACAAGGAGCGTCCAAATTCTTTTATATTGTTTGAAGGTTAAATCAGTTCATAAACTGAGTTGCTGCCAACAGTTTTCAAGGCCAGGATGTTTCCTTAACTGTTTCAATCCACGTTCAACTTTAAACGTAGGCCAGGAAAAGAGAAAAATCAACAAAATCTGGAATTACCGAGCAGAAGTGATCAGACCAATATGCTGCTTCAAACAGTGTAAAGACAGAACAAAGTAGAGTCTTAATGTGAAGGGATACAACAAAAGTAATAAAATGGAATTACAGGAGGGCCTTGCTCCAGGTAAATGATATTACATCACAAACACTAAACCTGAGAGCACAAAAAGTATAAAATGTTTGTTATTAGAACCCTGCAGGCAGTTGGAGAGGGTAATATTTGCCCACTTCAGTTGTAAAACCATCACATTTCTTTGTTTCCTCACAGCACTGAGCGTTTAATGAAGCCTCCTTAAACTGGTAGGTGTCATTTTACAAGTAACCACTAGATGGCGCCAAACGCAAAAGCTCCAACAGATCTGTGACTAAAAAGGACTCAACGGTTCATGGATGGATGGATGGAGGGATGTAGGGATGTAGGGAGGGATGGGTTCACCATGACTGAAATTCTGAGCAACACCAATGGAAAAAATATTGTCTTGCACCTTTTTTTACGTTATTTTTGACAGTTGCAAATTAATTACAATAACAAATATGATGGAATTTTTTTTTAATTCAGAAAACTGGTTTTCATTACAAAGTCCACTGACAAAGTAACAATAAATGCATTTCTTTAGGGCTGTACGGTAGTGTAGTGGTTGGCACTCTTACGTTACAGAATGCAGGCCCTTGTGAGAATGTTCTTTGTGGTGTTTGCATGCTCTTGTGCATGGTGGGTTTTCTCTAGGTACTCTGGATTCCTCCCAGAACCAGACATGTTTCAGCGCCTAAGTAAATTGTCCTTAGCTATGCATGCGTGTGTGTTATTGGGTGGCTCTGCGACATACTGTCAACCTGTCTTCACCTTGGCTGGGACAGGCTCCAGCACCCCTGTGACTCCAAAAGGAATTAGGCAGGTTCAGGAGATAAATTGATTAAGGTCAGCCTTGAATGTATTAACAATCAAAACTATACGGTGGTTAAAAAACTCTTCTTGTCGCACAGACAAGAAGATGGTGAATAAAAACACAGCAACACCTAGATAGAAATCTAACGACTAGAAAACACTAAGTCTTTTAACCTAATCTGACAACAGAGTTTACAAACTGGCATGTCTCACAAACTGACTTTTTTCATCCTTAGTGGAAAACAAAAAAACAGCCAAAACTTTAGATAAACATTTGGCAGACCTGCTCTGGTAGGGCTTCTCTATTGTGCTAGCTGACACATGACGTCAAAATCACGTCAAAAGATTTTTTGAATATTCTTAAATTGGTATTCACTATCATTTTTTGTTCAAATTGTCAATATTTAAAACAAAAGTGTCTTTTTCAGAACTTATTTCAGTAAATTGAACTTCAGTCTTTTATAATTGTATCTACAAAAACCCAAATCAATAGTTTTACAGTTTTACTTTGAAAAGGAGACCCTTCAACAAAGCTTTACTTTGAAGATGTATTTACCTCCGGTGGCGTAGCAGCGTACACATTAGGTTTAGTTTACTCTGTCAGGAGACAGAGCTCTGTTTCCCCTCTGGTCATCGGCAGGAGCCATCGGCAGTTTACTGACTCACGCCATCTACCAGCCGAGAAACCTGCTGCACTTGGAACCAGTCGTCTGCCTGTCTGTCTGTAACATATATAAGTTAATTAAAATCCAATATTCTGCCATTTTAGAGCAAAAACTACAAAATCTGATATGTTTTTACTTAAAAAAAAAGATCACAAACCAACAATCTGGAACGTCACTAATCTTCATTTTCAAATTTTTAGGAACAGATTGCAATGATCCGAGCATTTGGATACTTGTTACAGCCCTGAAGAGAATCGATCTTCATGTCATTTCAGGGTCTTTCATTAAAGTGAAATAAGAGAGGTGGTTTGATCCACTGGCTTAAGCCTTTTTGACAATCATCAGTTCAGAAAAGTCTTTTTGGGTTTTCGTCTTTGGCTTCCAGATGTTTTTCAGAGCAGAAGAAGAAGCTGAACATCAGTGATGAGTAATTAGAACAACAACTGTGGGCAGAGACCAAAACTGCTGAACATAAGTGTGCGCCGACACCATTTCTCAACTGCCTGCCAGAAGAACGTTTGATCTACCTTTATTCTACCACGCCAAGAGTTGTGTGTATGTGTCTGCGTGTGCACGTGCACACACGAGGCCGGTCCTCCCCCTCACAAGCTTTGTAAGGGAGGTAAAGAGTTGGGGGAGGGACTCTCATATTAATGGCGACAGTTAACCTGGAAGGGTCAAAACCATTGGAGCTGTTGATGGATCTGGTCTGCAGGAACAATCTCACTCTCTCCTGCAAACACACACACACACACCAGAGCGCCATCCGTCTGCGGCTGTGAGAGGATCACGCCTGAACACGGGGAGGAGGAAGGATGATGCACACAGACAAATGAATCAGTTGTTGGATGGAGTTAAAGAAGAGACTGGTCAGATTTAGATCACGGTTTTAAGTTTTCCTTTTTACCATGCAAAGCTCAAGCTGAAATCTGCTTTTGAGTTAGAAAAAACTTTTATTTTGTTTTACTCTAATAACCCTTTATCCTCTGTGATGTCACCTACGACTCCTAAAAAACACATTATTTGACGTACCATCACTTTTGTGCTGTTTATGTCATCAATCCACGTGAATCAGCTGTAAAGTGACAGAATCAACTTCAAGTTGAAGAGTTACAGTAATCGAATGAATGTCAACACTAGAGCTAAAGCTCTGGTGTTAAAGGGTTAAACAATAACCTGAAGATTGATGGTCAGTGGTTCCTCATTATATATAGCGTTTTTTTGGTTTTTTTGCAGTTTTGGTTTTTTCACAGTGCACTGTGTTTTGTGTCCTGATTGGCTGTTGACTTTCCCTATTCAGAACCTCAGAGTGGTTGCCATAGAAACAGCATTTCTTACTAACACTTACTAACAAAAGAAAAGCAACTGAACTGGAACCGGAAGTAAACCCGTTTTTTTATGGGTGACGTCACTCACTTGATCCAGTTCTCATATACAGTGAATAGTCGACAGAAGTCAAATGATGAAGAAAAGGAGGAAGGATGTTAGATGTGTGCGATAAAGTTGGAGGCTAAGAGAATGTTCATGTTAAATTGGTGGATTAGTTTCACTGTGTGGGCCTTCAAATCAGATTTTTTTTTCACTTCAAAAATGAAACCAAACATTTGAAAGAGGAAACTTTTAAAAACTTTTAACGAATGTTTTTAGTCATTATCTTGTCTTACACACAACACCCTCACTCTGCGGGGATGTGTTTGAGATACATGTGTTACAGAACTGTATACAGGAACCAGAGAGACTAAAACTGAAGAGCATTCTTCTTCATTATGACACTTGATGGCTCACAGACACACTGCAGTTGCAGCAATGTCATAACAGTTATGATGCAGTGCCTGTGAAATATTAGAGAGCACATGGCCATGTTTTTATCCATGTGAACAACCGCATCAAAGCCTTTTTGTTGCGATGCATGCAGATAAAGAGCTTGATGTTGCAGTGGGGCTTCAACCAGGAAGTACCCCAAGGAAACAAACTTGATTTCAATCCAAAGCATCTGACACAAGTTACTGGTGTAATTGAATCAAGGCCACTGCTGCTATAGATGGGCTTCCCTAAGACTGCTCTCCATCTGTGATGAGCAGGTAAAACAGAATGGTTATGAAAGCAGGCTCATTTCACTGGACAAGATGATCAATAATCCAGTCAAATTTCATTTTATTTAGCAAGTTAAATATTACCATGTCAAAAAAAAAGATTAAAATGAAATTCACGCAGAAATGGTCTCAGCGGATGTTGGAAAACGTGGTAATCCATTGGATTTTGAGACCTACTCCAATGAAAGTGATGTTTTTGGTGTTTTTAACTTTCTTGTAGCATTTACCTGATAATAGAGGACATTATCAGCTTCAAATTGCATCACTGGGTATTTATTTATTTGAATCGTTGTAAATCAGGAGCAGACATGCTGTTTGAAACTGATCGTCTTTGAGACTGACTCACTGCTCCGCTCGCTTCTAATGCATCCTCTTGCAGACAAACAGATCCATGTACGTCTTTGTTTTCCTCGTCTGAGCTGGAATCTGGATCAAAACAGTACGACTGGATGGTTCCGGTATTTTTCTTTTTGTTGCACCTCTAATGTCAGGCTGAGGGTCTGAGGGACTGTAAGATAGCAGGAGAGTGTGTAAACAGATGGGTGAGTAGTACCGCCCCCCCCCCCCCCCCCCCCCCCCCCCCCCACACACACAGTTATTTTGAAATTAAATCTTTCTTTTCTTTTTTTAATCTATGTTTTTGATCCTTTCAGCGGTTGCCACTGGGAATCCTCTGCCTCCATGTAGCCGAATATAATCAAATACATTTACCATACTTTTAACTCCAGTTTATCAATAATTTTGTATGTCATTGAAAATGTAATTTTAACAACAAGTGAGTCAAAGGGAAATTTATTTTGAGAACTACCTCCAGCGGTCTATTGCAGAACTGCAATGTCTGTTTTTGTCCTGGTTAAGGCCTGGCAAGTACTTTATTTTTTTATTCTTTATTGAGCATTTAACAGAGATTTTTATACAAACTGGTCACAAAAATAATTTCAAAATTAGAAGTTACACCAATAGGGACCCTGCTCAAGGACACTGACAGTCTACCTTCAGATTTGAACCCTTGACCAACCAATGTACCGACAGCTGCTCAACCCAGTAAGACACAACCGTCTGAAGTGGTAGAAACTCAACTGATGAAAAAAAAAAAATTCATGTCAGCTCCTCAGATGCAGTGCTGCTGACCCCAAAAGCGAGGCCTCTGCACTTCTTTGAGACCAGCCTGTCTCTTTCTGCAACTCAGATGAGCCGGGCAGCAGTGCAGAAAGCACTCTGTGTGGCCTTCCAACAAGCTCACACCGGATTGGCACGAGTGGTTGTCATAGATGACTCGGACCAATCACTGCTTACTCCCAACATCTGGAGCCAGCATGACAATGGTCATATCACAGAAAAATGGCGACTAAAATGACTTTATTTTAGTTTTCTTTCGGCGATGTCACACTCACTCAATCCAGTTCTCAAATACAGTTGTTGGATAAAACAGACTTAACATTTATGGCAGATTAGATGCAGCATGAAAGCACTTCAATAAGTGTGATTGAAAGTGTGATTGAGAGATTTAACAGTGAACCATGAATAGTCCGTAGTCTTTGGCGGCGAGCCTCAGGAGCAGACACATCTTACATGTTTGTGAAAACACCCCAGAGCCAGACGCTGATAGTGGTTAAGTACAGACCGTCCTGAATCGAAGAGCCAGGAGGAGAACGGGGAATATCTGGAATGCGGATCAACAATCTTTAATCAATTTAAAGGCAGGACATTGATTGTGATTGGCTGTGAAGAAAGTTAGCACCTGAGCTATGGGCTCAGAGTGAGGACTAATTGAGTAAACGTGTGAGTGATGAATCGGCAAAAACGGCATACATGAAGCCAAGGTAGATCTTCCTTATTGAAATTGCACCAAAGCTTCATGTGAAGTTCCAAAAGGATGAACATTGTCCAACAAATCCAGACTATTTTAGAAATTCTGATGTAAATGTTGTAACCATTCAAACTGGAAAAATGAATGATGATCTTCTAAGAGCATCGCTTTGAAAGTGAACCTGTGAACCTTTTCTGATTAAAGTGATGCAAATGTACTTTTTTGGAGTAAAACAGTTTAAAATCTTTCAAGAAAAGCTCTTAATTAATTAATAATCGTTCAAATGAATCACTATGCAAAGGTTTTTTTTTTTTAACATCAGTAATTTAGAAAGAACAGCATTTGGTCTGGTTCTGTTCGAGATGTCTTCCCATTGGTTGTCCCCTTCCTAGCCTCTCAAAGACATAAGACAGTCTGACAGTCTTAAATATAATCTGTGAATCCTTTTTCAAACCGCTACAAACACAAAGTTATTTTTTGATTTGGTAAAAAATAAGGTTAAAATCTTCAGTTTTTGTTGTTTGGATTTCTTATCATCGATACGTTTACAAAAGTGTTTACACATTTTGACAGAAATCAATTCTATGATAGTCTATTTAAAAGTAAGAGCATGGCTTTTTGTTTTATTTCTGTCTCGCATTAGTCCTGGACTACAAGAACCACATTGTTTTCACAATTCTTCATTCTAACTGCACCTTGGAGCTAAAATTTAACCACTGCCACAAACAAACGAGCTTGCAAAAGTGGTGTTCTCCTGTTGATTTCAGATTTTTTTACTGGAATATTGGGAAAAAAAAAACTGAATACATAAATCCCTGTCTCAAGCTAAGCAAAAATGATAGAACATTTAACATGACCGTATTAGGAATGTAGGTGTGGTTAACAAAAAACCTCTGTTGCCAAGGAAATCCAAATATGTACTGTTGTCGATTCTTCGAAAAATTACATAGATGTGTTCACCATCCCCAGGCGACCAAAAGATAAAATAGTTGCTATGGAGATAAACCAACAGAATAGCCGCCATTTTGAAAAAAGCCTTTTGTTCATGAATTTGTCTCATGTGGCACTGACCAGGATAGCAGTCTGCAGTACTAAAAGTTCAAATAAAGTGTAAATACAGAAAGGAAATGTTGGGTTAGTGGACAGTATAAAAATATATTTTTTGATTCATAAAAAAGTGATGTGGTCCAACAGTCAATGTATCTGTTTATTAAGATTTCATCAAAACAGTTCATAAATCAAACAACTTTTAAAAGCTGCGCACACTGCATCACTGTCAATTAGAGCAAAGGCACAAAATGGATGTTTGGAGCTTTGTTACAAAGCTTTTTTTTCCTGCATTTTTTCTTCAGTTCTCCATTAGGGAGGAAGATGAAATTATGTTTGTTCACAGTGCTTAGAAATGTGTTGGTTTGGGGATTCGTCCTCTGGGCTCCAAACACACCCACACAACGCACAAATCCCACCGCAGCCGTCAGCTTTTACTGCTGCGCCGTGGCCCTCCTTTATGTCTCAGTTAGGAGGAAGTGCTGACTTCCTGACCTCCACTGAGAAAACACATCTCAGCTCTCACCTCCTCAGATCACAAGGCTTCGTCAAACATCTGCAGGGACCTGAGCGCTCCACAGCTTGTGGGATGAAAACCTGGCCAACAACCTAAATGACTTGGATGTGTCTCCATGGAGAAACTCCAAAAGTCTCATGCTGCAGGTCACTTTTTGCCAAATGTTTGCTCTGGTTTTCCACGACATAGCAGCATTTAAGCTCCTCTGTTGTTCAAGCCTGTTAGAAAGTCCCTGTTTTCGTGACCCTGCAGACAAACGTGTTCGATCAACCAGCACAGCAGCAAAGTGACATCACCATGGCATTTCTGGTTCTGTTCACATGGCCCAGGAGATGTTGGCTGCGTGCTCTTTGGCCTTCATGCGCAGCACGGCAATGCTGGACGAGCGCCTCTCAAACTCAGGCTTGGCTTCAAAGGCCGGATGAGGGTTGGCGGCTGGCGTGAGGAGGGAGTCTGCGGCGAAAAAGTTGTTCAGGGAGACGTGGCTGAACTGGTTCTGCTGATTAGGGAAGCCCATGTAGCCGTGATCTGCCGGCACCGCCGAGGCCGAGCGAGGGGAGTGTGAGTAGGAGGTGACACACGGAGGGGAACCCCGGGGCAGCATGCAGGAGGAGACCATGGAGCCAGCGGGAGTCGGGCTCGGCCACAGGTTGTTGGGGATCTGTCAGGAACAGTCAAGAAGCAGCAGGTCATGGTTAAAGAAACCGCAGTAAATATGGTTTCAGCAGCTGGGAGTTTATGTGTTTTATGTCTGTGAATCAAAAAGGAAAAGGTTCAGAGTGACTCACTATATGACATATTTGGAAAAATCAGAAACAATCAATTTCAGGACAAACATGCAGCTTTTTAGTTTTATATGCGAGAGTTTGTGAGCTTTTACTATAAAGACTTTCAAAATAAACTGTGAAGTATTATAAAAGAAACAGATATTTCATAAATTATTGCTTAACTCAATTACTTTTACCCAAGAGAAGGGTCAGGCTATACGTTGTGCTTTAATTCACTTAACTCAACTAAGATCTGCCTTTTATTTGGCATTATCTCTATCATAGTAACAACATTCAAAAAGGTTATTTTCAATCAAAGTTAAGCCATGGTGTAGAGCAGGGGACTGGAACCTGAGGCTCCAGAGCCACATGAGGCTCTTTTACCCTCCATTGTTGCTCTCTGGATGAAGAAAAAGAAAAAGGTTTTTCATTTGAAAAAGGAACTGTAAAGTAAAAAATAAGAAAAAAAAAAATAAGAAAAAAAGTAAAGCAAATCAAGCTTTATTCAACTCATTCACAAACACTTGAAGGACATTACGCATCACAAGTCACACTAAAAGCATTTGGATTTTAGCACGCCGTGTACCACAGAAAACCAATTGGTTGTCAGTGAACACTACGAGAATTACAGAGCAGCGGATTATAAAACAGATTTTCTATTTTTGAACAAATTACAGGCTTTTATTTGCGCCTAATGTTTCCAAAAAGTATGGTAGGAGTCATTTAAATAGCCCTGACTGAATTGTGGTTTGTTAGATTTAAACATTTTTTGGCTGTGATGCACCAACAACAGTAAAATTAACTGTAGTTTTATTTAATCACTGATGACTTCAACTACTAAATTTACTGCATGGAGATGATCCTATCTGGTACAGGGTGTCTATTATTTTGAAAGGAAGTCAGGTGAACCTCTTTTAAAAGTTATAAACTATTCTTTTTTTATTTAAAAAAGGCTGTTTTCTCTTTAGGTTTTATTTTGCAAAAAAATATTTTTTTTATCATAATTGTAACAATGACAGAAATACAAATCAATGTTTTCTCAAAGGAGAATTGAGACTGTGGCTCCTGCTGCGTTGAAGTCAGAAAGAAATCCCCCTGATGACTCTGTCCTGATAGTGTAGAAAGTGTATAAAGTGTCCTGATATGGTAGAAAAGGTAACTCATTTAAACTTTGGAATCCCATTTTAAAAAAATCAAGAGTTTATTGCAAATTTTAACACACAAAAAAGGAAATCGACGGTCTATGAATTTCCTTTTAAGACCTTTGACAGTCATTTCTGATTCTGCGCCGTGACGCAGGAGCAAAGGCCCATTATTCCAAGTCAACACTAAACCTTTATTTCTTTATAATCCACAGACATGTAATACATAAAATAAATCACCTTTAGGAAAAGCGGGGACTGCTGGGATTTTGAGAAAGACGCACGCGGAATTAAAGTGCAGGACTCTGAGCTATGAGCTCTGCATTATTTTAACTTAGCTATTTAAAAGTACTTTTGTGTTTATTACTTAAAATGTTTTATTTAAAATGTTAACATTTTTATTTATTGGTCCGTGAGAAAATGCTCCTGCTCTTATTTACCCAAAAAGGCGAAGGGGGTCGCGCGCTCTGACGCGCATTCTCAGTTCCAGATATGGAGCAGCGGGGAAAAAAGGACAACCTGACAGCCTGCATCTTCTCTCACCCCATCTTGTACCTGACCTTTGCTCAAACTGCGAGATTAATGCCGAGTCCACATGAAATCTGATATAAGGCCATCCATCCAGACCTGACACCTCGCCGAGGGTCTAATCAGTGTCCGAGCTGTTATCTGGAGATTCATGCGGAATGATTCATGGAGCTGAAAGGCCTGATGACGCGTTCCCGGTTTTTATTGCGACACACGCACCAACTGTTTTAGAAACAAGGGTTAGGAGGAGAGAAAGGATGGCCGGCTGCGCAGGAACTTTACGCACGGCCTCCATCGGCTGGCGCGGCGGAGGAGCCGCTCCAGGAGGCTCTGAGGCAGAAAATAAAAGCGTGGAGCTGTCAGGAAAGCAGTACTCGCCTGCGTGTAGCCGTCGGTGCGTGGTAACACTGACAAATCATAAGTGGCTGCGAAGTGCGTTTTGGCCTGTTGGATCTGTCCGTAGCGCTCCCGTTTCCTCCACTTTGCTCTTCTGTTCTGAAACCAGACCTTAATGGAGGAGAGAAGATGATAGGAATTATTCACACTAAGAAGATGTCCATGACAGATCACTAAACAAATAAGCTATACAGTAAAAATCCTAAATGATTGCAAATACAATAGAATAAAAATGTCCTGCTTGGAGCTGAAACGCACGAAGCTCTGGTTACCTGGACTCTGGCCTCCGTTAACTCCGTCCTCATGGCCAGCTGCTCCCTCACATACACATCTGGATAGTGGGTCTTCTGGAACACCTTCTCCAGCTCCTCCAGCTGCGCGCTCGTGAAGGTTGTCCGGTGTCTCCTCTTCTTGCTGCTCGACACGTTGCTGTCGCATTTGTCCCCCATGTCGTCCAGCTCGGTTTTCTCCGGGCCGCTGGTCACCGGAGAAGATCTGAGAGGGCAGCAGGAGTCGAGAGACCTGGCGAGGTCCGAGTGCAGCGCGTCCTCCTCCGAGTTCAGCACTGAGTAGCCCGCTGAAGGAAAGAACGCGCAGCTTAAAGGCCCTTTACTGCAACTCCATTTAAAATTGAATTAAAAAAATAGTACTAATACTTCTAGTAGCTCAATTGAAAAAAGAGATAAAATAGGATTAAAATAAATTAACAAAAATACAAATGTGAAGAATAAATGATATTGATAATTATATAAAAGTAAACACATTTCCAATAAAGTAAAATATGTACATTTTACTGTCCTAAAAATGACAAATTGCAACATTCAGTTAAAAAACCCAAATTAAAATGGAAACATAAAATGTGCCTATAATGAAAACAACATATATCTATATCTATATCTATCTATATATATATATATATATATATATATATATATATATATCAGTAAGATGAACCATATCACCGCTGTGGGATAATTGCAAGAAAGCGCAGCAGATGCGCAATGACGCACCGCTCCGGTCCGCGCAGGGTGAGGAGCGCTGCTCTGCGCCCTGCTCAGCGCCCTGCAGACCGAAGGCCGACACGCACTTCGGGGAGGACTTGCTGAAGTAATGGGCTCCATCCAGGCTCTCCATGACGTGCTCCATGTAGTAATCTCCAGCCTTCATGTCGGGGCTTTTTAAGGCGAACTTCTCCTCCATGAATTCCATCATCCTCCTTCTCATCCAATTTCCTTGTTAAAATATGTTTTTTAAATAGAAAAATCCTAGAGAAAGATGGCAACCCTCCCGTGCGCAGACGTGTCTTGTAAGTGAATAATTCGCCGGTGGAGTTAATTTGCTCTGACTTGGAGGCAGACGGTCTTTATAGACCCAAAGACTCCCTGAAGAACTCTCCAGCAGCCCCCTCCTCTGCGAACAACAGGACACAACTCCTCCCATCCACCGAGCAACAGCAGTTTGGGGGATTTTACGTTCACTTCTGATCCCATGTTTGAACAGTGGATGAGGATGGGATTTCTGAGGCTGCACCTGAAAACTGACAGAAAGTGGCTGCTGACTGAGTCACTGTCTGGAGTGAATGGAGAGCAGAACCTTTCAATCCTTCATCCATCAGGGATTCTTTCATGATGCTGCTAGTAAAAAGGTCTAAAGTCACTACATAGAGTTACACACACATGATTTAAAAAAAAAATAATTACTTTTTATAAAAAATAATTAGTCATATAGTTGCATTATCCAAAAAAGTAACTGGAGTTACTAACTCAGTTACTGCATCTTAAAAATAATAAAGCAAAACATTTATTGTTTTTTCTCAGCTGCCTGCAAAATGAAAAATGAAAATGCAATAATTTCATTTCACCTAGTCTACTGGTTTAGTTCAATGAAATTATGTTGTTTAGTTAGTACAAAAGAGAGGGAGAGAGGATTGAAGCTTAGAAATTTAAACATTTAATTATCAGAATTATCTCACAACACTGCAACAAGCTACATAATATAATTAATATTAACCTAAATTTAAAGGTTTTAAGCATCAACTTCTTTTATCTATTCTAATTATTGTTGAAGCAAACAGAATAGTTTTAATCACAGTAAAAGGAAACATTTAAATGCGAAACCATCAACAAGAATAATCAACAATAATGAAGTAACCCTCTGCTGCTCTTAAGTCCTTTTCTGTAATATTGCATCTGATGTTAACATTGTCATTCAGAATTAGTACACAACAAAACTGCAACAAGAAAAATATACATAATGTGAACTTTAGATGAGGAAAAAAAAACTTTGTATCAATACAATTAAATGATTTTATTATAAACATATATTATTTCAAGTATTCAATAAAATGGTATATTTAGCTGCATATTCCTTTTTCTGTTCTCATTATCGATGCAATAAAAGTTTAACATGAATGGAAAGCGTGCGGGGGGTCAGCAAGAAAATGATTTCCACAACATTCTTTATAATCAGTTCTGTGCGAGTTACTGGCCTGTAAAGTCCAGTTTGCGTTGTTTAAGCGGCTGCTCCTGTGCCTCCCTGCTCCCTGGCGTTGGGGGCGCCTGTTGGTACTGGGATAACCGGGCACTCTCTCTTTTTTGACTTTCCATCATCCACTTCAGTCAAACATAAACACTCACCAGAACACAGGTGTCAGCTCACCTGTGCACAAACAGTGTGTGTGGCAGAATGAAATGCTTTACATGAGTTGGTTTGTATTCATGAGCTGTAGTTGCAAATATGGATGTGTTGACTTGTTTGCATGTGAAGATTTTTGGAGCCAACAGGTATGTTTGTAACATTTGAGCGTGTGTGTCTATGGACAGGCTCCGCCCCACATACTAACATTTAAACCTGACAGCGATGATGATTAACCTCCTGCAACTTGTTGCTTTATGCTTTATGAAAAAAGTGTTTTTGGTGTTTCTGTGCCAATAGTCCTTCCCACGACTCAGAGGTGAATTTCTAATGAACTCCTGCTGCTCTGCAGAAACTGTGTCCTAGAAAATGACACAAGTTTTTAGATTTTGACTATGAACTTCATCATCATAATTAAAAATTCACTACTTTGGATATAGATCAAAATATGATAGAAGTGGAACTAAATAAATAACTAAATAAACTAAACTAAATAAAAACCCTTTTGTTTGCTCACTATTGTATTTATGAACTGTATTAGCTTAATAGACAAATAAAATACAGAGATTCAATGTTGACTTATTGTATGATGACTGTAGCTGAGAACTTTAAAGCCGCCTTACAGCCACAAAGTTCTGGTTTGAATCCCAGCTGACATCTTTCTGTGTGGAGTTTGCATTTTCTCCTCGTGCATGAGTGCATTTTCTTCAGGCACTCTGTCCAAAAACATATTCTGTCCTAGGTTAATTGGTATGTCTATTGCCTCTAGGTGGGCATGTGGCTGTGTAGCCCTGCAACAGCTTGGTGACCCGTTCAGGGTGTACCCTGCCTTTGCCCAAAAGTAGCTGGGTTGGCTCCAGCAACCAAGTGACTCTGAAAGGGATAACGCGGGTTCTGAAGATGGGTAGATGGATGGAAGGAACTTCAGGGAGGATGACAAGGGCCAATCATAAATCAAACCAAACCTCCACAGACCTCTGTGCAGCAGTGAGGAGCAGCAAGGCTGGAATCTGCAGGACATCCTTCTGAAATGACCGGAGGAGTCCTTCCACATTGCTCCTCACTGGAGGATTTTTGTTACCACCTCAGACCACACCACCTGCCATGCGCTCCAGGCACAGTTTTGGTTCGCTCTGGGGTCAGTGACCGTCACCTGCGGCTGCACGATGCCACAGGAGAACACATATAAATAAATAGAGGCGCTCTTAAGCAGTAGATGGCTTGTTTTATTGGGCTTCTAAGATGACCTGGCACACTGGCTCATGCTGAGGAGAAAATGTGAAAAGTTCGCTGTGGTTTGGTGGACTTTGTCTGGAGATTCCAGAGTCTGGGAGGCCGGATGGTTGGGTCGCCTCATGCTGATCAGTCAGACTAATTCTTTTTTGCAGAAACACATTACTCAAACCCCCTTGAAAATATCCACTTTAAAACTGCATGACAGCTCAGTCTGCTGCTCTCCACGCCATGCTGCACTCATCAAGGTCGAATATGACTGAAATTAACTCATTTTTAAACCTGTGTGTCTGCCCACAAGCAAATACAAGCAAAACTGAAGCTCAAAGGCGCCATGCCCAAAGCACTTTCAGGTCTGATTTAATCCACTCTAATGTCTTTAACTTTGGCTGGCCATAAAACAAAAATGACTTGGAGTCTGTTTCCTGCCCAAATCCCAAACTGTGTGGAGTTCATGACAGAGTTTTCAGAAAGCGCAATGCTTTTAAAGTTTGTTTTCACTTATTTTGTCTTCAGTCGTTTCAGAGGTGCAGCATTCCTGAGTACTGCCGACCTTTAACTCCCAAGTCAGCGGGGTTTAGGTTGGGATGCTGCACCGCTCATCTGTGATGAAAAGCAGGGGAAAATCTGAAATCCAAGAATAAATTGTTTTTGTCTACAAAAATTGTGTGCAAGCACAGACACTGGCAGGAATAGGCCCCATCATATCAGATGTGTCCAAAAACACTTTTGTATTTTGAACAATTTGTGTGTTTCAAACATTTTTTGACTGAACAGAAAAAGGCAAAAAGACACGCTGTTACAAAACACTTTATATACAGACTATGTTTTATTTAAAAACAGCATAAGGCACTAATTCAATCAACTAATGAAAAAGCAAATGCTTTTTTTGAAATGAAAAGGAATTCAGTGAAGGAAAACATTCTGCTTGTGTCCTATATTAACCCTATATAACCATTCATATCATTTTGAATAAATGAATTTCTGAGACCCTTATCTCATTATGATCCAAACTTTCCATAAAAACCCATTGTATTTAACTTGTTTCATGTTTTCTGCTCTGTAGTTCATCATCATTCCACTAGGGGCAGTAGAAGTACTTTGCCTGCTCACTACTAAATGGCTGCTTCCATGAATTCTTTAAGACCATTTTTGGCAGGAAAAGTTTTCTAAACTTTATGGTGAGAATAGCACATCTATTGTTATTCCTTTTTTAATGACTACTTGCTGTATTGAAAGAATGTAAAATGTGTTGATAATTAATTACTATTATTATAATTCATTATTATTATTATCATGTTAAAAATGTGTGGATCAGTGGCGAAATAAAATGATTTTTTTACGTTAGTATTTTTGCATCTAAAACTAACATTGTTATGAACAAAAATGTATCAAACCACCCTACGGATTATAATTGTTACTATGTAAGGGGGTATTCAGACTGGATAAATAATTTGGTTTAGACTGAGTCCTGAACTTGCTATTTAGATGGCAATTGTGGAAGTCGTGCACTTTGGAATCCCTATCGGGAAATTTCACTGATTGAAACTTTATTTTTTGTTTACCAATTTTGAACGTCTGTGTCAACGTCAGGAACAACACTATTTACTGCTGCTTTGGTACAGCGGAGGCATGCTGTAAAGAGTTACAAGCAAGATGATGGCTAAGAAGTTAGGATGATAAGTATTTATGACAATGAGTTGCTGTGTATCATTGTAGTGGTGTTATAACATTGTTCTTAAGAGAATTCTGTAAAAACCTTTTTAGGATGATATCACAGCAGCACCAACCGCGTCGTTGAACGAGACACAGAAAAGCGCGTGATACGTGTTTAGAGTTGTTTTAAAATAAACATTCTAACAAGTCAGCACTTGATGCCTTCTTCTGTGATTGCACGACAATTGTTGCTTTTGTCCTGCTGTTTAAGTTCTACTTTGTTTATATCACGTGACTACAGGCTACGGTGGCAACTTTGGGGGTTACAGGGAAATTTATTTTCTGAATTAAAATGACCCTGCAAAAAGTCAGTCCCTTTTTAAAGCTAAGTTGCATAAAAAAACAACCCAGTTTGGGTTATTTTTTAACTATGAAGTTTATAAGCAATGCTTTCATCAAACCTGCTTTTCATGAAACTCAATCTATCCTCATTCAGAAAAATGCTATGCAAAAATGGGAGGAGCTTAAACATTTTATGTAATGAAAGTCAAGTAAAGACACTAAATTGCATTAGATTACCAACTAACTGGCTGTCAGAAAGGCAGCTGTAGAGTAAGCTGTAACTGAAAGTAGCAGCAGAAATATATAAAATTTTCAGGATGTTTATTGAAATAAATGATAAAAATTGTGGATATTTACCTAACGATCACACAACCTAATCTGCAAAGCATAAAGTCATCTCATGTGTGGTGAAGCGTTCACTCCACCAACTGATGGAGTGTCACTATCTCAGATTACCTCTGGTAACCTTATAAATGATGGACTTTTCCATCTGAAGACCTCCTATTGCAGACAAAAGCCACAAAGGTCTTGATTAATCTGAGCTTTTTCAAAAGAAAACATCAGTAAATCCATGTAAATAAATGCGACATTATATTTATCTAATGCACACTATTAAAACCAGACATATTCAAACCTCACTTCAGGAATGATAGACATGCTCAGACATACAAGCCATGAATGAAGACACGACCACCACATCTCTGTGGCGCTCTTCCCATTAGAACGAGCTCTGCTGGCTCAGTCAAAGGCCGCCCTCCTGCTGACTCGAATAAATGAAAAATACAAGGAAAATAAACAGACTGGCAAACACCTCTGGCTAGGGAGCCACTCTAAAGTTGGGTCTGATTTGGACATCATACGGGCATGAGCAGCAAAATCCCCCATGCCATTGGAGAGCCTCTGAAAAGACAGAATTTGTGGATGGCTTGGAAGACTTTTTCAAATCTGAAGACGAGTCTGAATTTGGCATCAGAACTGGAGATCACTGCAGTCTGCCGTTAAAAAAAGAACTACTATAAACTTATTTTGGAAAATGGAAACCACAAAGGAGATTTGATGGTTAAAGTTCAAATCGGAGACAGGACTCAGAAATGTTTGTTCATTAAGAATAACAGGAACAGCAAGTCAAAAAAGAAGCCACGGGTTGTAAAAGTGCCAGTTCCCATTTCCTGCCATTATGATAAGTATGTTTGCTTTGCAGGTTTGGATGCTCTCTTCCCATTTGGCAGCAATGGAGTTCATAGAGTGACATTTGAGTGGAATAGAAACGATGGAAGCGCCTGAAGATATTTGGTCTTGAGGAACTGGATCTGGTTTTCTTTAATTTTTGTAGAGGAGGACGTCTGAGGACTCACCAGCAGGAGAAACAGTTCAAACATAGAATTACAAGGACAACTTTTTAACATGTGAAAAGGCATTCTAGAATTGATAAAATAATAACAAAAGCTGCAGTTGAATCTACATTCTAAAAACGCAAGCCAGTGCTTCACTTGTGCAGCCTGCCCCTCTTCTTGCCCCCTCCCCAGCCACCGCTCTGATGTACAGGACTGTCCCTGAAGGAGATGCGCTCCTTCTTGGATGGAGCAGACATGGATCTCTTTGCAGATGGAACATCTTTGCCTGAAAAAGATAAAGAAGATGAAACACACCTTTATCTTTGACCTGTGAAACTAAGACTGACACGTTTACTGTAAACTTCAACAAACACAGATGTCAAAACGTGTTTTGTTGTTGAAAAAAGAAAAAAAAACACACAGTCCAAAACTGTTACAAGTTAACTGCGTTACAATATTTTCAATAACACCCAACCTTGTTTCCAACACGTAAAAAAAAAACAGACTGATACCACTAAAACAAACGTTACTGTGACTACGCTAACTTCCAGAGTTGTTAGTAACACGTAAAAAGAATAAAAGAGCAGTCCGACACTGTTACGTATCATCAGAAAGCACAACAGAATTAATCTATTAACAGGGTGCTCCTGAATTTAAGCGAAGTAAATAAATAAACTTTTACTTTGTAAAAAAACCTGTGATGACAGTACATGTGTGTTCAAATGAATAGAATTTATTTAAATTAACTAGTAACATGTTTGGTCATACACACTAGATTTTAGATTTACAAATCAATTAAGCTGCTTTATTTTGGGACTCTGGTAGGGTGGGCAATTTGTGGCGCTGAGACACAGGGAGTAAACCAATGTTAAGATCACACAAGGCTTAAGTTTAGTTAAATCGAGTCCAAAAAATGTTTTGTTCCACATCAACCTGACCATGTTTTTGTAAAGAGGAGATAATGTTAAGCAGAAAAATACATATTGGAATTGGTTTTATGCTAGTTTTTGTTTTTACATTAGATTATTTTTATTTATATTTATTTTTAATTTTTAAAAAACTGAAAAAAGGATGTGTGCTTATTTTTTATTCAAATGTATTCATATAAAAAAACCTCACAGAAGAACTCTTTCTGAAGATTAGTAATCCTGTGACAGTGTTGTGTTTTGACTTGGGCTCCAGTGTGGGCAGGTAAGGTTTGTGTTATTGTCCTCTGCCTCTCAGCAGCACTCAGATCTGTATCGGAGGTCTTTGCATTTTAACTTCAGATCAGCACAAAGCTTTCCAAACACAGGGAACAAAGACGGCTCCTCTGCGGCGCATGATCCATTCCACGTGTAGACCTCAAGCTTGCAGTCTCCACAGCCGCCCCGCTCGGGGAGCTGAGCAGCGGTAGGGGGCTTTAGGTGGGAGGCCTAAGTTGAGTTGCACATTCTGAACTGGATCCAGAAGGCTGTACAGCTGGGATTTTGTAAAGAATACCCCTCCACTCTCAAGTCATTCCTAATCACAAGTCTTTAAACTTTGATTCTGCTTGTTTCCGCAGAGTTAGAGTGTGGATGTGTTTGGACACTAAAGATATACCACCTTATGCTGAGAGATAATTCTAGAAACAACCTTAAGTGCTGAGTACGTTAGACATGAAAGCCACAGACACTCAGCCCCCACCCTCTGCCTGAATACGCAGCACGCGTGCAAGGTGGTGGTGGATCTTAGAAGCCCGGCCACTCTTAGAGACCGGTGTCTAAAACAAATAACACCGGTTAGACCTGGCATTTACTGGAGACCAGCGTCTATTAAAGACCGGCCAATATTGGAAGTTATACTGTACGGTAATTGATTTATTTATTTATTTATTTATTTTTTGTCAATGACCATAGGATGAGCGGAATAATGCTCTTCCATGTGTGCATTATCAGACATGAACAGACTTCACGGAAGCAAGAGATTAACACTTTTTTTTTAAATGACCCAATAATATGTCTATATTTATGAAATCCTGATTAATGCAATAATTTGACAACCCCTTTTTGTACACCACCAAGGGGGATTTTTTTTTCCAATTTGGAGTGCTCTAATTTAACACATAAAAATAGCTAAACTTCCCTGAGCAATAAAAAAAAATTGACTACAAATTTCTTAATGACACCATATAAATATGTGTGTTGACAAAGTGTTGACATGCCCTATTACATTTTGTCATCTGCTTCTGACTCACAACGATTTGAATAAAGAAATACTCAGAAATGCAAGTTTAAGATGAATGTCCTTAATACTGTCCTCCATCATCAGAAGCATGTTATAAGAACATGTTAAAAACACCAAAGCCATTATTTTCATCAGAGTGGGTCTTTAAACCGACGCAATGTCAAACTTTTCAACTAACCACTATGACCAAACAAATTGTTTTTAGTTGCTTTCCTCCCATTAGGGTTGAACAGCGGTCACATTTGAGAGAGCCGTTTTGAAACATGAGGGCTTTCCTTTTCAGATGTAATGAAAATATTTTGTGAGCCTGGAAACCCATTTCATGGTACTGTCCCAGCAAGTGCTGGGTATCACGTTGCAGCTGCTTGTTGAAGGTTACTGGGTCTTTGAGCAGTCTTTACTGCTATGGCAAACTAAGTGAACCCTCCAACGTTCACATTTTCCTTTGATGCACACATGCCACTTCAGGGGAAAAAGGGCCACGCGGCATTCTGGACAAATAAAGCTGCTGGGGGGTTGGCTGGCGTTTTGATAAGATTTACATCAAAGGTGCGCTTTAGTTTGATTTTTTTTTCCCATAAATGTTTGGTGACTTGAACCACAACTTTTGCAAGTTCATGAAAGATTTTTTTTTTTTAAAGGGGGGACTTGTCCTACACATTCACGTCCACTTGTTCTCCATCATTTTCCTTTTTCACCTCAAACAAAGGAGCACTCTTTCTCCTTGCTGAGGAAAACAATGAGCTGCTTGGTTAGCCAGAACATGCTCACCGGTGTACCTCGTGGACATCATTCCGAACTCATCCCCAAAATCCAATTTACCTTTGTTAGCAGGCACAGGGCTCTCCTTCACTTGGATTCCGTCTTAAAGTGGTCATCTGCTCTCAGCCTGTCAGTGGCATCTTTGTCACTGAGGCTCCTGAGCCCCCGCTCTTCATGACAGAAGGGCCAGTCATTCTTCCCTGAAAGGACTGATTTCTTTTCCTTCCCTCTCTTTTTTAATCTGTGCACATTTCTGTCCTGGGCCCGACCCCGTATACCCCACCCCCCACCCTGGTCTTCCGCAGCCGCTGTCCGGTGGACGTGGTCCAAACTTAAAGAGCAGCAGCCTTCATGTCCAGCTCCACCACTCAGGCTCATGTAGGATGAGACTTAATTTGTTTGCAAAGCTACAGACGTCTCCATATGCACAGCTGCATAAATGCACCAACACCAAAATGTTCCTTTCACTTTAAAAACTCTATTAATAATATATCGAGTGCTGTCAATCAGTTTAAAAAAAATAAGCAGATTTTTCACACTCGATACATTTTATACGACAATATGCGGCTTTTGAACAACAAAATAGGCCAGGGAGAAAATTTTTACTTTCTGAATGTCTTCATTTGTAAAGTGTCAACTCAGGTATCCCAGAAGTGTAATTTGTGTGCACAAAACACATCAACAGTAAGATAGACAGAACTGTAAAGACTTTTATGTCTGCAGTATTACTCCAAGAAAACAAAAATGCTGATATACTGCCGTACAAAACTAACATTGTGTTTCTGGGCAACATGAGCATCTAAAAGAGAAGTTCCGGTCATATAGCCCAAATGTTCTATATCACTGTGCTTCTTTAAAACAAACTTTTTGCTTCGTCTACTGGGCAAAAACAAGCTGTAAGAGGTGAGCTTTCTCTCGGAACTGATGCTTCATTGAACCTATCGTGACGATCAGCACGTACATCGCATTCTTTTGCCAATGCAGTCGAGGTCTGCCGGCTCAGCAACGCATTCTCGTGTTACCGTGACCGCACAACCAATCCAATAGCCAGTTTTTTGTGAAAAAGTGATCTATACCGAAAAAAATAACACAAATAAAGTACAAAACATAGATTGAATATTTATTTATTTTGTAAGTGACCATGTTATAAGCAGGATTGTGCCCAACGAAGTGTGCATTTTAAAAAATTAATGCAAGCCATCGAAACCTGAACCATCTGACGCAAAGCAGAAGACAGTTGCTTCTGACGTGCAATTAATCTGCGCTAAAAAATAACAGGTTGATTTTAAAAAACATAATTGCAAGCGTTAACGTTGAAAGCCATAGTTATTATTTCACTTGTTTTTTTAAGAGCAAGCTCAGGTGCAGGAAATGCAGACAAAAGCTACATTCACACCACTGTCAGCAAGGTGCGATCAAGCGACAACTTCCAATAAAAAGTCAATGTAAACGTGTGTAAATGCAAGTTTCGGGTTCCCCCGTTTGTAACTCTCGCATTCACACTTAGCTACGCAAGCTTCCACAACTGCTTTTGGGCTCTTTGGGAATTCACACAAGACCAGGGCAGTTATGCAGGTAGCGGCAGCGAGGGAGATTCTTTTACTTTGTGCTTTACTGTTAACTAGCGTTCGTTCACCACTTCCAATAAGCACAAGCTCAGAGCGTGAAGTCAACGCGATTAAATCTGAATCCCTGATTGGTCACAGTGCCATGTTGCTGCAATTCAACGGGAAATTGTTCAGCTGGGTTAAACTTTCAGCACGCAATCAATAAATGCCCAATTCGTGCGTAGAACCCCCGACCTGACTCGAAGATGTGCGTAGCGACACACAGTCTAGCGTAATATCATGCGATCAAGAGCTTTTCAAAGCCAGAAGCCCGAAATTCTGGTCTACGCACGTTTGCAAAAACTTTTAATTGAAAGTGGGGCTTGAACGCGAGTTGACGCAGCTGGTCTGTATGCACCATAAAAATACATCGACCTGTTCGTTACCCCCAAATGACACAAAAATGTTGCAATGAAGATCAAATCAGTACCTGCCATTTTTAAAGAAGCTGTTTTTCATCAGCTTGTCATGTCCAGCTCTTACCAGACTGGCTGAGGGGGAGAGTGAGGGGCCTGAAGCAGATTCTCAGCCACTTAGGGGTGGGTAATGGGGGTAATGGGGGAACGGCGAGGGGCTGCCAGTGCCTGCGCCGCTCGCAGCTTTATTTATAGTAATTTTATAAACAGCATTTTTGGTTTGATGTTTTTTACTTTTGGCTTGGGTTACTTTTGTTATGAATTGGCACTTTATAAACATAATGCCATTATTTTTATTGTTTGGTACCAATAAAAACTATAACATTTATTTTAAAATTAAATAACTCAGTTAAAAAATGTGGATAATTAATTCAAAAAGGATTTTTTTTCTGGTGTATTTATATGCAAAGAGCATTATAAACCTTCCCAATGAAATACTGATTTTGGACAGAAACATTCAAGTAAAAACTCACTTGAATGATCCCAGAAACTTTTATGAAGATGTGTGTTGGCTTTGCTGTGGAGCTCAGACGAACTGCTGCTGGCACACAATGCACCGGTGTTACAGGGCTCTGCATATGCCAGGTCAGCCTGCCAAACAGAAACAAACGCACACCATAAATATCCAGCATTTTTCAAGAAATATGAAGAGCCGTGGGTCTTGATGACTGCATCTGTAGGGAGGAGGAGAAGGAAGTCTCCTTGTGCCTGTCATCATGAGTTAAAGTGCTCTTTAACAGCACAGAGCGACCACAAGGCAGTTTCTGAATTCAAAAAGCTCACACGCAACAGCAACAGCATCCTTTTCAGGAAAACTACATTTTGGCGACTTATGCATCTCTGAAAGTGAATTAAGAAACCGCAGTGAAGTGAAATGGAAGATAAACCCCAGACTCCACTCTTCCTCCTCTAAGACAAAGATGATGACAAGCTTCAAAGGAGCGACAGGACCAGCTGTAAATGTGGATGGTGAAACGTTTACGTGGATGCAACAGCATCTCCAAAACACAAATTCAGATTTTCTTTTAACCTCCGAAGTGAATCAAGTGAAGATCGCTCACCGTCAGCTGCACTCTGCCTCCGGTCAGGATGGATGAGTTCATCTCAGGTAAGAAATGACCACTGAAGATCAGAAAGCTCATTCATTAAGGTGATCACATCCTCATCACATCTCTTCAGCACATTCATTGAACTTAATTTAAAACCAAAGTTGCAGAAAGCGAAAGCATTTTCTTTTGTTATGCTATGAAAGTTGGATGAAAGTTGAGGACATATTTGTTCACCTAATTTGCCCCTTTTTATTAGCTGTCTGAAATTCAGAACTCTGTTTGAGCTTGTAAAACATGGAACCGCTCCTGCTGGATCTGACTCAACTTTCTATTTCAGCTCAGAATGCACACACCATGTCTGTTAAGACTAGACTAACAACATAGTTTCTGATAAAATGTATTATTAAGGCTGGCATGGTGACCTTGAGACCCCCTTTTAGTGATGCTGCTCAAACCTTAGTCCGCTGACTATGAGAACTGGACAGAGTAAGAGTGATGTCACATATAGAAAATGGCGTACTTCCTGTTCCAACCAAATAAGGTAATTTTGGTTGCCATTTTTTTGTGATATGGAGACCACCATGTTGGAACCAGATGATGGAATCATGGAACCAGTCAGCCATGATTGGTCCAAGCCAATGATTCGACTCTTACCAGTCAGACTGGACGTGAGCTTGTTGGAAGGCCACACACCTTCCACTGAAAGAATGCTTGGGAGGACATTTCAAACGTTCGACCAGAGACTAAATACTTTTCTTGCAGCATTGGATTGGTTGATTTATAACTTGATTAACTTTTATTCCAGAAAAAATATGAAAAAAATCTGATTATCAAAAAGATGTTAAAAAAGGTATCAGAGCAAGAATGGTTATTCTGAGTAACAGCCTGAGTAATAGCTGCTTATTGCTTCCTGCGCTGCTGCTCCTCTCAACAGGGAGAGGAAGAGGGGTTGCTCCATGCTAACAGTCCCGTCCACAACTCAGAAGGGAATTTCTGAAGAACCCATGCTGCTCTGCAAAAACTATGTGATAGAAAACAACTTTTCTTTTTGGCTAGAAACGGCATCAACATAATTAAAAGACCACTGGAAATGCTTTGAAAATAGATCAAAAGATGACAAGAGTAGATCATTAACCAGTTGAGACCATTTCTCTTCTAAATAATCAGGTTTACATTAAACTATTAATATGACATTTGATTTAGCTTGGTTTAATGTTTTAGCACCTTGTAGCTTGTTGATTTTGATCTTACCTCGGTTGTGAACTGGTACATTATCAGTCAAAGGACTACTTCAAAATGGGAAATATTGGAAAAAAAATGTTTTTATAATCGTAATCATTAAAAATAAAACGACTCTCAACATGCATTAGTAAATGTAATAAACATGATCAATTGTTTACTAAAGAAATAGTTTTTCAGATTATTCACATGCAAAAAAGGTGGAGGAATTTGCTTATTTTTTAATGCTTTCTGTTGAAATGAAACCAAAACAGAAAATTCCTGACTTGACTCAAACTGACATTAATTCAAACCAAGTTTCATAATTAACAAAAATATCACAGACGAACACAAACATAAATGATTATGCCAATTAACTTTTTTAGTTGGGTGATGGTAATACATTTTATTGCTCAGGAAATTAAACAACTGTTTCCTCTGATTAAAATGCTTCAAAACGTTTTTCCTTGATTGCAATGAAATTGAAAATTCAGTGTTTATTTTGTGATGAGTAATAGTTGGAGTCCTACAAAAAGAATAAGACTTTTTTTCTGAAAAACGACTTTTGTAAAGTTGAAGCTGATGCAGACCTGCAGGTGTGTTTGTAGTGGTTTAAGTACGTGAAACTCTCTTTTAGAATTGACAGTGTTGGGCCCAACCTGAATTCTTCCCTTCTCCCTACCACTCCATTTGTGGGGGCATTTGTAGGGAAAGTGGTGTCTGAAAGTTTTTTTAAGGGCTACCCTCGAGGCGGAGGGATACCGAACCCTCCGTAACAGGGGGGTTCTGCGTCGCACTATGCCGTGGAAGAAAAGCGTTTTTTGTTTGTTTTTTTTCAAGTGGACGGACTCTAAAGCACAAAAATGTACATTTAAATGTAAGTAATGACTTTTAGTTTTAGCATGAGCTTTTTAAAGTTATAAAACCGCTGTTGTTATGTATATTCAAGCGCTGGAAGCTCTGTGCTAACGTATCTGATTGGCCACGTCCGAGACACTATTTTTCCATAACTTTCCGTTTGGAAGGCTAAATGTAGGTGAAGGAAAAAGCGGTAGGGCGAAGGGAAGAATTCAGATTGGGCCTTAGGGAGGAGAATCTGAGCTGATCACACACAGAGCCTGGTCACACATATGAAGCTACTCACCTCTGAGAAAGCATGTGTCCTCTGGGCTCTGTCCGCTTTAGCTGCTGAAGGCCCAGCTTTGTCGCACTGACTGTACTCAAATGAAAATAAACAGCAAAAGTAAAACACTTTTAATAAGCACATGTTGTGAAAAAGTGACAATGGAAGCAAATACAGAGCATGCAAGTGTTTGGTTAGTTTCCTTTCAAGTCAATGGAGGTACAATGAAAGGGAATGGGAGCCCTGTTAGCAGATACTCATCCAACCGCTCAGTGATGGAGTTTGATGCTTTTCAGTGTAATTAGAGTCAACCAGGTTCCTGTGCGGACTGATGGGTGTTCGAGCTCTCATCAGAACTGACATGTTTGTTTACAGAACTCCGGCTCTTTGCAGAAATGCATTTGACTCCAAAGTAGCATCTGCTCTCTCCAGCTGTTTGGAGGGAGTTTGCGGTTCTTTGAGTAATCGAATCAAAGCAAATGTCGAACAAGTTTGTTACAAAGAGAAATCTGAAAGGTGCTGATTTACGAGCCGTGCTGAAATCCCATAAAAGGGCCATAATTCAAAGTAAACATTTACGCTGCGCTGACAGTAAAGCTGCTGTGAATGGGTGTCAGCTGATAATGAATTTTGACAGCCCAGTGCTGGAAATAATGGCACATTTATTTAAGCATTTACTCACTTTTGCTGGGCTGTAAGAAGAAGAAAGAAGCTTTACAGTTTTCATGGGTTAATTGAGAAGCCACACTAAAAATGTCAAGTGATGGATGCTTTCCCTCGGGATAGTGGGGGCCAGGAAACCGCTACATGCTGTTTGTAGAGCAGTGGGAGGCGAGGCCGTTCTTGAACAGCAGCTTTCTGGCATGCATTTTTAATTGCGGACATAAAAAACCAAAACAAGGATCAACTCTAACAATAAATTACATCAGCAGGATAAACAGAAGATAATAACTCTCATTGAGGGGGTTGTTTCAAATTCATAGGATACCAAATATCACATACATGCACAGACATGTTGATGAAGCCCACCATACTTTTGCATTCTATGTGGATACAACACCCCCCTAACAAATGCACACTCTATCCAAGGCCTTTAAGACCTCCAAAAGCTCCATTCTGACCTCCTCCAACCTCCTGAATTCCCCTTTGTGCTCTTCCAGGACATGAAGAAAGGTCTGGCAGGAGTCACGCCTGTTAGAGGAGAACCCTAAGCCCATTAAGTCAACTCCTCTCCGGTCAGGAAGAGTGAACTTAATATCAGAGAGCTGAGAAAAGTGAAGCTGGAGGCTTTGGCCCACAGCAAACCAAAGCTTAAGCAGAAGAAAAGCCGGAACAATGGAGCTTCATCACCTTTAAACCAAGTGTAGGACAAATGAGAGAAGCAACACATAGCAAAAACAGAACAAGCACAATTTGATCCAACAGCTCTGTTTCAGAATCCAAAACCACATCTGAAGCAGATTCAAGAGCTTTCTCTAACGGGTTTTTGAGTTTGGTTCATGCCTCTCAGATTTGTTCCTCATCTCTAACAGTTCCAAATTGGTTTTTGTAGTGTAAGTGAGAGTAAATGTAAGTGCATAATGTCTGAGTCAGATGCCTATATGGGGTTGACCCGGTTGGACGCTGTAGGTTTTTGGGTTGTCCTGGCCTGTAGATGGTCATAGAGATTGGCTTTATCTTACAGATGTGTCCCCGGGTCCCATAAGGCTCGTGTTACCACGTCAAGGAATGTCATGAAAATGGAACATACGATTTTTGTGCATGCAGTGTATCATGAAGTATTTGTAAGGATAATGTATGGTACGCGCACTTTTGACGTAAGGGGCGGTTCCGTCAGACGGTGTCCTTACGCCGCACTCTAGTTAAGGTGCACGTACTCGCTTCAGCTTTTTTGACAAAGTTGTTGCTTTTATCTCCATAGCAACCATTTCCTTTTCTGGCTCATCTTGGGGTAACAAATGGCCTTTGTAAGTCTTAAAAGAATCAGCAATAGTTAACTTTGGATTTCTTTGGCAACTAAGCTTCTTGTTAACCATTTTTCTCTTATGGTCACACATGTTAGATTGTATTGTTCAGCTTAAGTCAACGGTAAAAACTGTTTGAGGAATATAAAGTCCACTTTTGTGAGCTCGCCATGATAACGCAGTTAAAACCTACAACTTTTAAAACCAACATTTTTTTCCTCATTTCATAGCTTTAGTGTGTAATGTAAAAATGTGCAAACCTTGTTAATTTTCCTCCAGGCTTTTTCTGTCACACCTCTATTCCAAGAGATGAAAGACCTGATGTCATCATATTCCAGAAGCGCACAAACTGCAATTATTAATTTCTCCTCCATCAACAATTTTCAAACGGTCCAAAGTCCATTCAGCGGCTGCACATTTTGTAGGTAAGTTGTCTTTGCAATGAGAGTTTTGTACAAGGATGCCTGATACGAACATTCATGCAAATTTGCCTAGACTTTTTAGTGAAAGTGGTCGCTTAAACACGTGCTGCCGAGGGCGGTGGGAATGTAGCTTAACAGTTGTGACAGCAAAAAGCTCATTCTCAAGAGTGCAGTGTGAAAACAGACCATATACCAAACAAAGAAGAGCATTTTTCGGCAATTGCTGCTCAGTTGAACTGAGTCGACCGGACATTCCTGCTCTGAAAGCCTCCATAGATTATCTGCTTTCCTTGGTAAAATCCGAGCATAACAGTGGCAACAACATTAAAACAAAGAGAAAAACATGAAAGGAAATCCAAACACTTTTTGAGGACAGAAGAGAGTTTAAAACAACCATTAACTACGACTTGTGCTGTTCTTATACCCCATTTTTAAATAATAAAAAAAAATGACATTTTGTTTTTAAAGAAATGTTTTTATAACTATCTATGCAGCACATTCAGGATGGAGAAAAACCCAGTGCTGGTTTGCCATTGGAGTGGATCAATGGTCCGGGTAGGGTAACTTTGACTGCTACCCCACTGTACACAAGCCCTGCATGAGTCTTAAGTGTAGAGACTCTAAAACACATAGTGAGGGTAAATTCCACTGCCTCTGTAAACACAGGCTCAGAAATTGAAGACATATGAGTGGTGGTAACTGCTCCTTGACTGAGTTATTTTGGATGATTGGTCATAAACACAGTGATTGTATTTCAGCTCGACTTTGTTGATGACTTGAAGTGTGAAATCAAGTTAAGTGCTCAAGGGGTTGGGGGGTTCCTGGCTGAAATAAAAATATAAAAACTTTGTTTCTGTGTGAGTTGGGGATAGATGTTTGGTGGGGTTGAAGTTTGGACGGAAAAGGAAGTTTGGGAGCGCGAGTTTGAGTGCCTGCAGGGTGTTTGAGGAAGACACTGTTGGAAAGTAAGAGTAGGAATGCAGACAAATGCCTGGCAGCATGCAACATTGATCACAGCTCAGTAGCCAGGCACAAACAGATGCAAACTGTCCAGTAGAGGAAAATGTGTATTTCTTTTACTTTTAAGGGGGTTTTTCTCCAGGCTCTGTACTTTTTTGTCTGTATCTGCCACTTTGGGTATGTAAGCTGACACCCATTTCAAGTAGGTTACTCATGTCCAGCACATCCACTCGGAGAGCTCGGATAAAATAAACACGCCGCGTCAGATATCTTGGAAAGAATCTGTCATGGGTTTGGGGCTAATCACCTCCAGAAGGGGCTTGACTCAAAACCTGAAACGTAAACCCCTGTCGGGGGCTGGCTGGGCCGGGCTGTGCCGGCTAGGCCCTGGGCACTGAGAGTGGATTCAGAAAAGGGGCTCCTTCGACAGGTCAGGGCCAGGGTATTGTGAAGGATGGTTAGCTTAGGCTGTTTTACAGAGTCGGGATCACAGCACCAAGAGTCGGTTCCTGTCATACTGCCTCTGTGGCTACTGTCGTCACAGCCTCAGGATCCCCATAAAAACACAGCAGGGTCGTCTGGTCAGAGGAAAGCAGGTTAGGGTTACACTTTTACAGAATCCAACTCTGTTGGATAAAACAAGTGACTAAAGGAAGCTTAAATTAAGAAATGACAGTCTAACCCCAGCTCTTATCGAAACTCTCATTAACTGAGTTAACTCACTAACTTAGCTGATGTCCTGGTGGGAAAATTATCAAGATATCAGTCCAGGGGGAATTACCTGGAAAATGTCAGACAGAAAGGAAGTGGAAACATTTGAAAGCCTATTGAAGTCTCCAATTGGCTGAGAGCTCATCCACAGACCCGTTGAGCTAAGATCTTTCCCCAAAGTCACAAAACACAAGAAATAAATGCACCTGCCATGCAAAGGCATTACAACCCCATGATACCATCATGGTCAGGTTTACAGTAATAACTCCTAAGGCATTCTTTTGCTGCATTCACACTAAGTGCGACTTGTACGTCGAATTCGGCTTATATGACACGCATAAATTCGCTGCTCACACTGTATACTTGTCCAAAAATTTGTTTATAACGTCTTTTCATAACACATAGCTCCTCCCTGCTGTACATGGGAGGAACTACTGCCCTTAGTCTTCAGCCTCATTGCTAAATGGAAGTATTGACTGTATTGACTCATTTACAGTCAATGCATGGAAGACACAGCTGATGTTGAGAGATCAGGTTTATTCATTTTGAAGAGCTCTACAGAACTCCATGTCTGGGTTCATGAGATCATTCAGAGATTCTCCCAGAATGGTGAGCGTCACCATCTACTGGAGAAGCTGTGTTTGAACGACGGCACTTTCAGCAGTACTTCCGTCTCTTTGTGACCCAGTTTGATGACCTGCTGTCCCGCATTAGTACGAAGAGAGAAAAAAAAGAATAAAATTAGGCAATTTAAAAAAATTATTTTCTTAATGCAAATATTTAAAAAATATATATATTATGAAGTTAAGGAGGAGAACGATGCAGACAAGATGGCGCCTGCCTGCCATCATCGGCTGGAAGCAGGATTTACAAAATCGCACACAGCCAGGGTGATGGACAGCCCCACCCCAAAGTTGTCAGCTTCTGCTTCCTCAAGGGAAGGCGTGCCAGTGAGATTGAGGAGATCCTCAAAAGTATTCCTTCCACCGCCTGACAATATTTCCCAGTCAAAGTCAACAGCTCCCCAACTGCACTGAAAATGGTGCTTAAAGAATTGCTTTCCTTTACTGAGGCGCTGGACGGTTTGCCAGAAACTCTTTGAAGCCAACCATTCCAGGTGCTGCTGCTGTTGCCCACGAAGGCATTGAAGTCTCCCAGAAAGACAATGAAGCCCATCATTGGAGCACCTCCCAGTATCCGTTCGAGAGACACCAAGAAGGCCGGGTAGGGGGGCTAAAGGCTAATTAAACCACGTCAATATACTGAAGTAGCACGCCAAGATTTGTACTAAGTAACAGTAACGGCGTTGTAGCTAGGACTAAAGTAGTTAGTTGAATTACTCCGTTACTTAACTTCTAACGCAGCTATACCAAAACGCTGTTTCTTAATGGCTGTCTGTATGTTTGTTCATTAGGACATGTCAGCTCTGACTCTGAGCCTGTTGCTGCATGATGTTACATTTTTTACTCAGCTGTTGACAGATCTCAGAATCAAGTTTTTCTTTTTTTTTCATTTTAAATAATTCTTAAAGAAATCATTTTCCTTTTTGAACTTTTTTTTGTTGCTACAAAATGACTTCTTCATACAAGCCACCTTTCCCCAGTCAAAAACTTGCTAAAGTACAATGGAAAATGTAACTGTCCAGAGAAAAAAAATTGTACTCATGGACATGCCAGTCCTACCTTTTGAAGGACATTGGCTGAGTTGAGCAGGTCTGCTTTGTGCTTCAACTGGGCCAAGCTGGTTTCTGAATAATTCCAGACCAACAGATGGATCTGAGAGTGAAAGAGAGTTTGTGGCAGGCTTGAATGCAGAAGCAGAAAACCACAGTCGACATTGGCAAAAAGACACAACAGCGCGCTGCTTCAGCTAATGCCAGTAACAGTTACTGCCGACATAACCCTGTGTCCTGGTGGTGCTTACTGACAAGAGCACTGCTATTGAACTTGTGCTCTCGCAATTCTGATCAAAGAGCAGCCTTCCTTTGCAGGGCCTTCATGCAGGCTGGTGCTGACAAGACTCCTGCTTTTAGGGGTGGGGGTCATCTTTCACTCCATCTCCAGTCCTTCGCTACGATGAGTTAGAATGCATCTCATTGAGAGACAAGTTGTGCAAAAGTTTCTTGGCAATCTCCATTTCCTTTCCCAGCATTCAAGTGAGTCCCAATAAGAGATGACATGCACCAGCTTCTGCTGTCTGTCACGGTTTGTTAACATACATGAGTTAGAAAGGTTCACTGATGTTCAGCCACAACGGGGACATTACAGATGAGGAGGAAGAGTTGAAAACATATGTGCTTTTGTTCTGTTTCTGATGACAGAGTTTGAAGCTTTAGCGTGTTTGAATGCATTTAGGGATTCATCGAAATCACAAGAAGTGATTTAACTGTTATTTCACCGATGAATTAAAAAAATTCTACAAAAAAATCATTAAAAACACAAAAGATCAAGGTAACACAAACCTTCAAAGTATATTTCATGACTTACTTTTCTGTTTCTTTTCTTCTCCCTTAGTACACTTCATCCTCTGGGCTCTTTTTAGCATTAAAATAGCTGTTTTTCTGTCAGTAAAGCCCCTACAAAACAACAAATGTGTAAAAATGTGAGTGGAAAAACACAGTTGACTAAGGATTGAAAAAAGACCATCTGACCATTCCTCCAGAATCCTCTCTGAGCTTTCTGACACACCAGAGGCAGCAAAAGTAGAAGGTGGAGACTTGCTTCTAGAAGTGCAGAAAATGTATGTCTTCAATATTTTTATTTATTACACATTGATTTTTGATATTAACCAAATAGGTCTGTGATCACATAATTCTGTTGTACCTTCAACCTAGTATAATACTTTAGGTAAAGTTGGCAGAATTTGAAAAAGTTGTTGAAAACATGTTGTTGAATTTACTGAAAATACAGACACATGGACAACAAATGAAATCTTTTGATTCTTTTGGTCAGTCTATAAAAACAGCTCAGACAAAATCAATATTCAACCTGTGATTAGTCACTTTATTCAAAGGTTGACTTTAAGTATTAAGCCAAAGTCTCAATCAGACTCTTTGTGAATAAACTTTATTGCTAATAGAAGTTAGGATACAAATAATACCTTATGATTTTTGAGACAGTAATAGTAAAGGAAATTGGGAAATTAATATGTAACTTCTTTTAGCTTAAAAATAACACGTACAATCAAATGTACAACACTGAAAATGATCATTACATGACTGAACATATTTTTTCTATGAAATCATCTAATTTAATCTTTTGAGCTGACTCATCATCGAGAGGGCAGACGCGCCCATATTCCGATGTGATAGCAAAGTACTGTTTGTTTTGAGAAAAGCACAAATCCATCCTGCAGGAATCCTAATCAAAGTAACCTGAATCATCTTCTCCATTCTAATGCTCATTTGAAAGTCCTGGTGGTGTCTGCGTCACCGTCTCAAAACGTTATTGCCCTTCTGATGGATTCCTTCATGTTTCTCTCTGAGGCTCAAAACCATTCTGTGATGTGAAACATTAAACCAAGCTGGTGCACCTCTATTTAAAAAAAGAAAAAAACAATCTTTGAAAATGCTCCTTTTTCATACCTGTTGGAAGTCTCTGGTTGGAAGTTTTTTTGAGAAGCCGAGTCCCCATTTTCCCCGGCTGTCCAAGCCTGCATTGGGCTCCATGTACGTGATGATATGGATGAGGAAAGACTGTAAGAGGCAGGCTGGAAAACATTTATGAAAACAGTAAATTTAACAAGCTTCATTATTTTAGACTCCAGTTGAGGTAAATATCAGAGCTATCCAGTCGTACAGTTTTGATCCAAATTCCAGCTCAGACGAGAAAAACAAAAACGTACATGGATCTATTTGTCTGTGAGTGGATGCATTAAAATGGAGTGGAGCAGGGAGTTTGTGGCCCGCCCAGCATATTTTCTATGTCACAAACACGATTTTTTTCAAACTGTATTTTTTAATTGCGACTATTTGCTAATTACTAATTGCAGTTACTAATTGTAGCTGCTACTGATTCACAATGATTTGAGAAAAGAAATACTCTGTAATGCAAGCTGAATTTTTTTTTTATATGTCCATCTTCAGAAACATGCAGCTAGATTATGTTAAAAACACAATTTTCCTCAAAATGGGTATTTAATGTTGCAAACTTACAGCTCTGAAAGCTGTAAGTTATTAGAAGTACAAAAGCTACCAGTAAGCACCTTAAATAAAGTCGTTTCAGTGATAAAAGATTTTCGCTCTAAATTCCAAATTGATTCTAATTACTCTTTTCTGATACCATTAACACGTGTTCCAACCTGAAAAGCATCAAAATCAGCCTCTAAAAACTCTAGTGTGAGAAAGGTGTGATTTTAAGCAAAAGTTTAACCCCTGGTTTGAAAACACCCTCTATTGTAATTGAAATATTAAAGTATTGAAATATGGTGCTCATAGGAATTCCCAGTCACATTTACACCAAAGAGCATATTTTTATTTTAGTTCCTCTGCAGTAAATTTTCAGATTTCACACATGTGGAATGCTCATTTGTACGTCAAAGTAACAGTTTAATTACTCTCCAGATTTTATTCCCTCTTTGAGTGAGCTGTGAATTGCTCATCCCAGCCTTTGAAGTGCTGCTTCGTGTCAACACACTGAGGCCGACCACACAGCAGCTGCAGCTCATCAGCTCGCTCAAAGTGGCTACCATGATGTACACTCTGAGCACGCTCCAAAGAAAAGATCCAAAGAGAGGTAAACCAAGTACAAAATAAAAAAAATAAAAAAAAACAGCGACATTTCAGCAAGTGTGAAAATGCAGATGCTGAGCAGTCCTCGTTTCTCTTTTTTAAATTCAAAGATTAAGAGAGACAGAAGAAGGGGGTTATTTGCTGTCTTGTGACAGAGATGGTAAAACATGAATCTATAACCTGTCAGCTGAGTATGGTTGAATTACAACAATAAAAGTTGGCAGAAGAGGGTCACCTTTGGCTCTGCGACAGGACAGTCTCTGGGTGATGAATCCTCAAAGTCGGTCCAGTATTTGTCCAGGTTTGGCTTTTTATGAAAAAAAAAACCAAACATGTTACTTTTCAAAAACTGTTTCCTGTCGTGACTTAAAGTACGGCATTTGTACAAATTTTTATTAGGAAAATGTTTTTGCTACATCAGTGCAGATGCATGTATTTTGTGGCACTTGTGTAGCTTTGTGTTTGGATCATTTATTATATGAGAACTGAAACGATTTTCTTTTGTAAAATCAGTCCCAGAAGTCTTCTGATTATGACTGTGCAGTTTTTAGCCAAACTCAAAAAGACTGCAATTTTTAAGACCTATTTTATGCCCAGCGACAGTCACTCATTAAAAATACAATTCTGGTTTGTGGTTGGGACTGTTGGCACAGAGCCCCCTCCCGGACACTTAGAGCTCTGTTTGTACGCATGAGCTTGTAGTCTCAAGCTTGCATTAGCGGCGCAAAGAGAATGGCGAGAAATATCTGATCAATCCAGCTGTACAGTTTTGAGCCAGATTGAGCCAGAATTGCAATTTGCTACAGCACATCGCAGATCATTTCATGCGCACCTAAGCGTGAGGGGGAAGATGAGACTTTGGCACGCCTATTATAGTAACTGTGTCATTACCCTGAGCTTTCTCTAGCATCCGGTTTTCTGATCCAATGCAAAATGAAAAAAAATAAAATAGTCCGAAAAACACTTTTAATCACGTTAGAAAAAAACCATGTTAATCATGTTCCTTTTATATAGGTCCTCTTTATGAGAAAATCCAACAAGAACATTCTAAAAACACAAAAAGACCATTTCCATTGGAGTGGGTCTTTTAGAAAAGGTATCAGAGCAAAAATTGTTATTTCGACCAATAGAATGACTTAGTAATGACTGTTCATTGATCTATTAAAAGTCTATGGGATTTTGGCTTCTTGGAGCCGGCAGGTACTTCCTGTTTGGAACACCAGGGTAGAGGAGTCACTCAGTCCAGTTCTCATTTACAACAATGGTTTGCATGTAGTGGGAGCTGTGTGAGCACATTCACCGTTCCACGTTGTATCAACGTCTGTGAAACAAAAAACAAAACAAAAAAAACCTATATGCATACCTCATCGAATAGAAAATCCTCAACCTCCTCGAAGATGTCATCCTCTTCATCAGGGCACTCAACGGCAGCGAGAGCAGATGCAAGCTTCTTCCTCAAAGTGAAGCCTCTCCAAAACGCCTGGAGGTGCCCCAAAAAAGAGAAGAGGACCCTCCATGAATTTCAGAGCAACACATAAATACTGTATGTTATCCCATTAGAGAGATAAAACATGTTCTCCTGCATTTTAATTGCTGAACACTCTGCTGTCTGAACTCTGCATGACTCCAAGCTACTCTGAGACAAATGGAGGTCCAGTGTGCCTCTAAATCCTCCAATTCCCAGTGGGCTGGGGGGGCACACTCCACTTTAAGTTGAGCCTCACAGGAATTCTGGAACTCTTGCAACCACATTTCTTTGGAATTTGATTAATCACTATGTTTCTATCAAACAGACTCACGCTCACACACTGCTCCTCCACATCACCCCCCCCTCCAGCCTTCTCGCTTGGAAGATCCTAGAGGACTCATCAAACATTTTTGTGTTGACAGAGGATTTGGGAAAGGTGGCGTGTTGCGTGTTTTCAGTGCAGTAGCTTGCACCTCTGTGCAGAAGAGCGGTCAAGGAAGTGGTCACAGCATATTTAGGGGCATACATCTTCAGCTGTGGATGGAGATTCCTGCCTGTTGCCGTTGTGTGAAAAGATCTTCACAAAGACATCCAAACTCTAGTTTAGGTCTACACTCATTAGAGTTTCTAAAGGAAAAGGGTTTCACCAACTGGATGGAAAGTCAAACAAGAAAACTCACCTGGATAACCGTTGCTGCAATAACTTCCCTGTTGTTGTTAGACACATGCTGCAATTCTTCCTTGTCATCGTCTCCTATGGCATTAGTGTTTTTACGTTGTTGCCTGTATTTCCTCCAGTTTTGTTGAATCACAACTGCTGCTGAGCTGCTCCAAAACAAGAATGCACATGTAGACAAAAACACATACAAAGTAAAGCCATGCAAAGACAAGTTACACCACCTTTCACCTGTAAAGTTTGATCTTTCAAGACGTAATGAGTAAGTCAACAGACGACCGTCAACCAAGCAGAACAGTTGTACCAACTGGCTCCACCAATTCAGGTGGAACATGTTTGGTTTATTTATAAAACAGCAAATAATCTCCATATCACAGCTGTTTTAGCCTTAGCCACTACTCCCCTTATGAGTGGATACGGCTGGCTGTGGGGAAAAATAGGCAAACCTGTCCAGGGCACAGGTGGGCCATAGGAAATTTAAAAAAATTGTAGAGCGCTTGGTGGACCTGTGAACCAAAAATGTTCATTTTTTTACAAGGGATGCTATGGGCGACAGGTCATGGTGAACACTTAAACGACACGTAAGGGTAATGACTCAGTGGCATGCACCCATACAAGGGTGATTCAAGTTTTTGGGTTGTCTGGGCCCATGGAGGGTTGTAGACAGGAGCGAGTGTATCTTAAGGGGAGCGCAGGTGAGTCTTGCAGTTTCCTAGTGCCCAAACTCTAGTTCAGGGGTGTCAAACTCATTTTTGTTCAGGATCCACATTCAACACGTCTGATCTCAAGTGGGCGGGACCAGTAACATAATAGCAAAACAACCTATGGTCAAATTGTTACCTGTAGCTTTGGTTTTGTTTTGTTTTTTTTTTTTTTCTCAGTTGGAAAAAGTGCCTCAACCAACATCATAGACTAATTATTTATTATTACACATTCATTCACAGAGGCCAATAGATTTCAAATAAAATGCATTTTACTTAAATAAAAAGGTTTTTTCAATTTTGATTATTTGATCAGACATTGAAGCAATCCCGATAGTAAAGTCAAGAGGGGGCTATACAAAAAAAATTAAACACCCAGCCTAAAATATAGATGTGCAAATCAATGAAGATTAAACTAAAATAAACTTGCAAACTTTTATGAACATAACAGGAATTTGGAGTTAACCATTGCTAAAAAGTGTACAAACCCTGAAAGAAGTACAGAAAGTCTGACTGATTCAGACTAAGATTTACCGTTTGAGGTCTGACGTGTGAAGGGTGGGAACAGAGGATTTTTCTGAAGTGAAGAGGATTCCACAGTTAACCCCTTTGGATGTGTTGTGTCTTCTTCCTTCAACTGCTTTGTCCTCAAAAGCGCTGCTCCCTTTAATGACATCTCTGTTTTGGGTGATGGTCTTGTGACTGGGCTTCTCTTCTGGGTAACACTTTGCTGTACCTGTACTGTCCGTGTAAAGTGTCTTTTCACTATGTGCTGGGTTGGCATCAGCATATTCGTGGAACAATCTCTGTTCTTCAGCCAGCTTCAGAGCCAAAGTGTGATGCTGGCATAAACTTTTCACAGCATCCAGGTGAAGTGACGCATTGCTGTGGACATACACATGGAAAGATGTCAGCATTTTAGACAGAGACAATGAAGTACTAAATCTAAATGATGCTTGACATGATCTGCCAATGCTAACATCAATTTGGGTCTACTACTGTTGGTTCTGTACATACAGTAAATGTAATAAATGCATGTTATCTACCATGTTTTGCAGTTTGCACTTGTTTTGAGAAATTCCTTAAGGGTGGTTCAAACTTTAATACGGTTATAAAAGCTGCACCAGGGTGACCGAGAAAAACTGTAATCTTTATCTTCCTTTGTGATTTTTAGACAGACAGCTAGCTAGATGGCTAGATAGAAACGATCGTTCTAATACCCTGGAAGAAACAATGACTTCTTGGTCTTTTTTTTTAAAGAATATGAATGACAGCTCAAAAACTTTTTTTTCCACTCATACTTAGTAATTAGTTGAAGCCATTTATTGTCAAAATAATCAGTTTACCCTTTTTGAATTATAATGAGAACATAAATTTTCCAAATGACCCAGTTCAAAAGTTGACTTACTCTGATGACTTTGTTCTGAAAGCATGCACACATGCTGATACAAAAGGATTTGAATGGCAGCTACATGTAACCGTCTTCACCTGTGACTCGTTTCTGGGCTCTCAACAGACCCGAAAAGTCTCTTTCAAACTTGCAACTATTACAGGACTCTGATGAGGACCAGGGGGCGGGAACACAATACACCAATTTTAAAAACACTGCATTAGCTCCTTGTGTATTTCAGGATGGATTTTAGAGTTCTCTTAATAATTTACAAATATGTTTTATGGTCTTGGGCCTTCTTATTTGGGTGCCTTGCAAGAACTCTTGCAAACCCTGAGGTCCTCCGGCACATGCATCTTAGTTGTTCCTAAGGGGAAGACCAAAACACATGGTGAGGCCTCGTTCTACCATTATGGTCCTTGCCTGTGGAACAGTCTGCCAGAGATCCTCAGGGCTGCAGAGACCGTAGAGGCTCAAGACACACCTTTTTATTCTAGCTTTTATGTGACTTTTGGAATTGTTTAATTTTATCCTTTGTTCTGATTTCTTTTTTTCTTTTTCTTTTCTATTTTATATTTTATTGTTAATTTATATACACAATTATTATTTTAATATAATACGTTTTTATTATTATATTAACACTATTTAAGTTTATGTTTTTATTAGTGATGTCAATCGATTAATAAATTCATCAGATTAGTCACATTTTCGGATTGTGATTAATCACCATTTTTTACTAGGTCAGTTTTATACGACAATGTGCAGCTTTTGAACAAAAACAGGCCAGAGAGAACAGGTTTCCTTTGTTTTTATTTTCTGAAATTTACATTTATAAAGTGTTAACTTTGAACAGAACTCATCAACAGTAAGAAAAGTAGAACTCTAAAGAACTGTAAAGACTTTTATGTCTGCAGTATTACTCCAAGAAAACAAATATTTTACAGTCATAAAAAGCAAACATTGTGCTTCTGCACTTTGAAGGGTCTTGGGGAATACTCAAATCTGATTGGTTGGTGGGTGTGGATGTACACCTACAAAGGAAGTTTCAGTCACATAGCCCAAATGTTCTCTGTCACTTACTGCTTTTTTAAAACAAACGTTTTGCTTCATCGTTTGGACAAAAACAAGTGGTAAGAGGTGAACTTTCTCTCTGAACTGATGCTTTATTGAACCTATTGTGATGATCAGCATTTAGTTTGCTTTCTTTTGTCGCTGCAGTCTAGGGCGGTCTCGGTCAGCTGTCACCATGACAATGCGATGTACCACGTATCAAATAGTCTGCTTGTTGTTGGGTGGCGCTGCACCGATGAGCCCCATAGTCAGGCTGGGCCTTGGAATAAATAGATCCTTTTAATACAGTTTCTGCACCACAGTTTGCACTGTCCAAGGTATAACCTGCCTTTGCCCAGCAGTAGCTGGAATGGGTTTTGGCAGCCCTGTGACCCCATAAGGGATAAGACAGATTAAGAAAATGGATGGATGTTATTATATTGGGGAAAATGGGTGGGTGGAGGGAGGGGTGCTAATTTTGTGTAAATGTTCTGTTTTTTGTGTGTGTGCTTGTTTTAAAAAACTTTGAATTTTAATGAGTATTTTATTTGCTTTTATGTAAAGTGCTTTGTGTTTCTGACGAATGAAAGGCGCTAAGCAAATAAATAAAGTTTGAAATTAGATTTAAAAACTTTTAAAGAAACATTTAACTTTGAAATACCAATTTATTTTGCTCTGTCCCAAAACAGCAGTTATGAGCAAGTTAATGTCACACTTTTCTTTTGTTCTTTTGATTTTATTAAACCAGTTCACGCACAGAAAGGTACAAACGCATTTATTGACATAAGTCTCCCTATCTGGTTACGTTCTAATACATAATGTCTCTTTCAATGAGGGATACATGGCTACAAAGCCACCTCAATGGAAACTTAATGAATCTATTTGCAATGCTTTGCTCTGCTCCCCTTCTTGTCCTCCCCCTGAGGGGCCAGAGACACACTCTGCCTGTCTGCAATGACGACAGTCTCAAGTAGAGCTGCTTCTCCTCTACAAAGACTGCACTCTTCACTCTCAGTGGGATAAAAAAGTGAGGAGTCAAGGGGTCAAAGACTGTGACCCCAATGATCCTCAACTGCTGTACCTGCTGGTTCACTCCAGGGTCACCATTAATGTCTAATAATCAGAAAGAATTTGATTGTCCTTTTCTCTGTCTAACACATACAGTCCATACACATGATAAAAATAGTCCGGCAAGTTGTTCAGGGTGAACCGCACATTTGCCCAACAGCAGCTGGGTAGGCTCCAGCTACCCCGTGACCCTGCAGATCACAACGCGAATAAAGAATATAGGACCATGGATATAAAAGAAATACCAACCTGTTTTAGCTATGCCATTTCAGGATTCTCAGCAAAAACCATCCTACTTTACGGGTTAACTGTATTGACAACAATAAGCTTCAGAACAGCTGATGTCATACATCAGCTGTTATATGTACTTGCAAATGTTTGCTTTGGAAATTAAAAAATGTAACTTTTAATTTAATTATAGTCTTAATTTAAATTTTTAAAAGTTATAAAATGTACTATTATGGTTAATATTGCCATAAATAGGTTTCTCCAAAGATGAATAAAGATCCTACAAGTTAATTTTTGTTTCAGTTAAAACCAATAATAAAAATGTAAAATGTAAAAAAAATTTTTTTTTACTTTTATGAGCATAAAAAACACAACTTCTGAAGCTGCATGGTTTGTTAGAATACTCAAATGCAGTTAACACAATTTGCAAAGCGAAGCAAAATCATGTTCAGAATGGGACTGAAAAATACTTACATTTAGTTAATTCTTTCAAATTTCAAGCGTTAAAAACAGCAAACGATAAGCAGTATGTACTTGGCTTATTCTCACTTCACCATCATGTTTGGAATAAGATCAATTTCAGTTTCCAGTGAAACTTTAGGGCGAATTCATTGTAGGCTCACACGATAAAATATTTTGAAAATATGTCCTCAAAATACAGAGGAAGCAAAATCAGTTTGTAAAGATCTGCACCTTACAGTCACCAGTAAAGTGACATGTGTCAGTCTTCTCACCTCCCCTAAACCTCATTCTGACAAAAGGTCAGGCCAGGGGTTAAATGGCTATGTTGGCTCTTGCAAAACCCCCAAAATGGTTCATTGTTCAGGGGCCAGAGGGGTAGAGGCTACACGGCAAGGGGGAAAGCATAGGGAGACCTAACCTACCCCCAAGCCATGGGAGTCCTTGGCGTGACCCGAACGAGTGGGCGCCGCCACGTTTCATCTTTTGTGCTGGGCAACTTTGAAAGGTCAGGAAGATAAGCAGAAAGCTGATTGGTGTTTTAACTGCTGGTGGTCCCCATTGCGCAGGGATGTCAACATGTACAGAGGCCAGCGAGACTGAAGGACTTGAGAAAATAGATGGACGTTGTCTTTAGACTCACAACGCCTCATGTATCAGACATAACAAGAGGATGGCTGACATTCCTCTCTGCTTGATGTCTGACAGGATAATCTGCTCGAGATAAAAGGAGGTGTAATCCAACCTCCTGTACCCCGATTTCTAATGGTTTTGATTATCTTATTTTGTTGAGGTGTATCCCATGTTTCACCCTGATTCTGTTTGTCTTTTTCAGGGAGATTTGAGCTCTTTAGTCATCTGTCTTCCGTTTCCCTCTCTTTACAATGCTGTCAATTAAATATTCAACTCTGGCTGACCAAACTTTTTTCCTACAGTTTCTCGGAAGGAAAGGCGTTATGAGATATCTAATGAAGAGTTTGTATTTTTACAGAAACAGGTCTTGGTTTTAATTACATCAATAGGAAATAACCTATCATGTGTGACACATATACTAGGGTACCATTTTGTTTTTTGCACCTCATAATTAAATTAAAAAGTTGATGAGTCCAGCTGCGCGTTTAACCCTTTAGCACCAGAGCTTTAGCTCTAGAGTTGACATTCTTTCGACTACCGTTACTGCCTCCACAATTGATGTAATTCAGCTGATTCTGTGGCGAAGAAAAGTGGCTTTACGGCACTATGCAACACTTTACTTTAGTAATGTGTTGCATATCAGGGCGTGGCTAATATGAAAAGCTGCTTTTCTCTTTATCAGAATAAGCTGATTCATATTGACTAAATAAACAGTCAAATATAAACAGAGTTTGTGCTGTTTAGGTTTTGCTGGCGACATCTCTGGTGCTAAAGGGTTAACCAGCGGTTTCAAAAATAATGTAGAAATGGTTTTAAGCCTAATAATATCCAAACGTATTTTAAACTAAACTGAACTTTTAAAAAAATAAGATTTCTTGAAATATAAGTTATTTTAAAAAAAGCAAAACTTTAAAAATAGCTGATAAACTAATAAAAAGTCATCAGAGTTCCTTAAAATCTGAATGATAAGTCAGTGTTCAGCGTTAATCTTTAAAACAACATTGTTTTGTCAATTTATAATTATTCACAGCCAGAGGAGGCTAGTACTTAACACGAAGCTTATCATAAATTATAAAAGGCTTTTTTTACTAATATACTTTGTTTATTTTTCTTAATTATTGATAATTGGTTTTATGTTTAGAATCCTTCTTGTTGGTCCTATAAGGCTGGGAATGTTTCAGAAGGTTTGTTTTGATTGACAGACAACAAAGCTGTGGAAATGGTGGTCGTGGTTGAAAAACCAATAATATATGATTAGAAAAAGAAAGACGAGACGACTAACTACAGGAGCTGGTAGATGTTATTGTGCAGACTTCTTTTGAAACACCTCCCACCTGAGGTCCGTGCTGTGCAGCTTCTGTAAATCCTGAGTCTGCTGAAGCTGCTCCCGGCAGATCGTCAGGAACGACCCCGGGGCACAGCTGACCTGTGTAGCAGCTGAGGCTGACATAAAGGAGTCTGTCTGCTGGCCATCAATGGCTCTCAGTCCAGGAACTGCTTTCTGCAGGACACAACTGAAAATAAAAGCAAACCAATAAAATGTTACTCATTGGTTTGAATACATTGATTGAAAGCTTTATATATACACCTACATTAACATACATATTTTGTTTTGTATTGTATTATGTATTTAATACATATTTTGCATTCATTAATTCTGGGTGTTGCACTTCTTTACACTATACCTACAGCACCAATTCTGCTTTAGCTACTGTATATCATTGAGGAACAGACCCTACAAACAAATAAAAACCATGACTGCGTTGAGTGTGACAGGCTACATGGACCCTCTATATAAGAAAAGCTTCTTGGAGGGAAATCTCTGCTGCCTGAGGCAAAGGATGTGCAAGGGAATCTCAATAATTTGCCACAAAAACAGACGCAGAGCATCTCTGAGTGCAGCACTGGTCAAATGTGCTCCATCTTCAGCAGAGTGCAGGACTCAACAACACAAGAGGGAATGGAGGAAATAAAATATGTACAACATTCACGATTTCACAACAATAAACACAATTTTTTCCTAAAGTGTTAAGAATTTACCAAATATTTGGAAAAAAAATGACATGTGTTGATATTGAACTGTGGAGCCTTCATAAAGGAGATGAATTTGGGAACAGCAGTTACAGTACTTTTCCACTTTAAGGTAAGGTTTTTTTGTCTCTCTTTTGCATTTGTTTGTTTTTCATCCCTCTTTCCCATGATCTGTTCTAATTATTTTGTGTTTGTTTTGAAGACCCACTCTGATGAAAATTGTGTTTTTGGTGCATTTTTAACATGTTCTTGAAGCATTTTTCTGATGATGGAGGACATATATAAAGAATGTTAAGCTTAAAATTGCATTTCAGAATATTTTTTTCATTTATATCGCAGAAGAGAAAAATCAGTTTGAAAAACCTTGTATTTGTTATGTAGAAAACACCCAGGGTGGGGCCACAAACTCCCTGCTCCACTCCATTCTGATGCATCCACTTGCAGACAAAGAGATCCATGTGCATCTGTGTTTTCCTCGTCTGAGCTGACATTTGGATCAAAACTGTACCACTGGATAGCTTCAATATTGCTCGCCAACTTTGCTGCATCGCTAATGTTAGGTTGGGGGTGTGAGGGGTTGCAGGCTAGCATGAGAGAATGTACACAGACAGCTCTTAGCAATGGGGAGGGGAAGGGGGATGGGGTTGCTCCAATGATCCCACCCACAACTCAAAGATGAATTTCTTATGAACTCCTTCTACTCTGCAGAAACTATGTTCTAGGAAATGATACAGGGTTTTTGATTTTGACTAAAAACAGCATAATCATAGTCAAAAGACCACTGGGAACGCATGAAAATAGATCAGATGATTGGAGTCAGACTTAGAGAAGTTCGTGCCTGCGTTGTTCTACACATGACTTCCTTCAGAATTCCTTTTGCTAGCTTTTTCACATTCAGTGTTAGACCCTGTGGTTTTCTTGTAGTCCAGATATTGCTTTTGCTATCTGTTTTGGACTTCTGGCAGTGCCCTTTACTTTTTGTTTCTGTTAAATTAGTTGGTATTTCCTTATTTTAGTGCTTCTACATGTCTACTTTGGATTCCTCTTTTCAACTGCCTGCTGTGGTCATATATAATATGACAATCATGGTCTGCATGAAAAGTATTCTTTAAAAAAACTCTTTGGGTTAAAACTTTGAATTTGTAGTTTCTTGAATTTTTATTGCTATTCCAGACCATATGGTGATAAATGAATACTAAAACATGACCTTCACACATCAGAAAGCACAACTTTGGCATTCAGTTACTTCTGTTGTGTTAATTTAATCTCACACACTGCACTAAAAATGTGCTTCTACCCATCCAGCTTCACAACTAAAGTTTTACATTTTATTACTGAAATTAATGTTCCAAGTCAGATTCTTTTTGTGATTTTTTAGGTATCCAAAAATATCCATCTCCTTCAAAGGTCAAATACAAATCTGTTACTTATCTGAAAGATTATTTAACAGCTTCACATCTTTAGTTTAGTATTTTGAATCAATTAACCCTGGAAAACTCTAGAGCCATTTTCTTCTGGGCTATTAAAATAATTTGACAGGGTTTTTTTTGGTTTGTTTTTTTGTTTAATTTTGGCTAGCATCAATTAACCACAGCCAATAAATAAATAAATAATGGGGAAAAAAGAGAAATACACAAAAAAAGACTAAACAGCAGCCAAGTGTGTCTGCATGGTTTAAAAGCCAGATTGCAGTAAATTGAGAGGAGACTTAGTTTTTAAATTTAGCTTGTTTACCTAAGTTTGTTTGTTTGTTTAATATGTCTCTGTAGGTCAAATACTGCTCAAAGTACCCCACAACACACAAACAAAAAAACTCCCAGACACATAACCCTCCTTCAATCACCTTCTCTCACATGAACTGCAGCTCATTGATACATTTTGATTTAAAATAATAAACAACGTGATTGATAAACAGGGTTTGGATAGCATTCTGTTGGAGCATGTCAACATGAGCAGGAGATATACGGTTTCGGAGGTGCTAGATCATATGTTTGGTCATGACAGAGATCCTGAAGACGTACAGAAAAGCAAAGCTGAGAAGGTATATTAGTACGAATGACCCTGAACAAGACCACATATCTGATTAGAAGGATCCAGATGTCATAGATGCTGAAAGAGAGGTCTTCTAATCAAGAAAAGCATCTTGACACCCAATGTCAGACGGGGAATATTGTCAAAATGACTCTGTGTCCTTCAAGACTTGCTATGTTACATGTCCAAGCCATCAAGTCATCCTATGAGCTGTTCTTTCCACAAGCTCTTCAGAAGATCCTGCTTTTGGGATCACCAAAAATGGAAGGAAGAAGAATGTTTTTCTCCATAGGTCAGTGTTGATCAGTAACACCACAGGGGTCAATAGTTTTAATCATTTTAAATAAAAAAGAAAAAATAAAAATAACATTTTTTGGGGGGGAAGTTGTAGTCTTATGTTAGTTTATAAGACATTGATGATATAATTACTCATTTTATCAATAGAGAATAAAAACAGTTTTTGTATTAAAAAAAATGTATTTGGTGAGATAAAATGTATTTGGAGCCAAATAAAAAACATTAAAAACAGTGTTACTATGGACATGAATTCCTACTAAATTAGCTGTAAGATGAAAAACAATATTAAATGATATATTGTATTTTATTTTCAGGCTGAGTTAAATCACAGGTCAAATTTGACCCACTAATACTTAAGATGAGAGCAGCCTTCTAACACATTACAAAGGTTAATATTATTAACATTAGACCAGAAGTCATGCATGAAAAACCCACAGGCTAATTTATTTTTTGTCAGTGAATTTCCAAAATAAAACTACATTTTATTTCAAAAGTGATTAAAGTTTTGAATTATTTGAAGCTTTTTCCAACGCATTTACACCCAAACCAGCTAACTATTTTAACAATTGTTATATTTGCTGGATTTGAAAACAGAAACCAGTGTTTTGAAGGAGCTGGACAGTTTGATGTTAAACATGTCAAAATGTCAGAAAGAATACTGAAAAATGTATATTGAACAACAAACACGTGAAAAAAATCTAAATATTCTAAATGATTATATAGCATCCGTTTTTGCCATGTTAGCATTTACACAATAAGCAACCAAGTTCAATCCCAACATGTCATATTAGTAAACTGTATCAGAACGATTTGTCTGCACCAATTTTGGGTCCAAACTCCAGAGGAGGGAAATCTGAGTAAATTGTTTTGATGCAAAAGTTAACATTTTGGTAGTCTGAGATTTTAGGTCTTAGATGTGATGTGTGTTACTGCTTTCCAGCTGTTGGTTTGTGTGGGACAGCAGAGCTGAACACTTCTCACACGCACTGGAAACCACTGGGAAATGTGGGCATTTCAGGTAACAGCGTTTCCATTCACATTAGGAGCTTGATTCAAAATGGATTCTTGCTATAGTTTGAAAACATCAGTCCATTGGGGTTGAGAGTGTCTGGAATTGTGTTGTTGGGGTTTGGAAATCTAATCCAAGTTGCTTAAGAGCTTCTTGTCACTTTGATTAGTTTTAGTTTTACGATGAGTAAAATGTTCTAAACTCTGAACCATGACTCTTAAATGAAGCCATGCTGTTACATGGTTAAGTGCTGTCCTGTAGAAATACAGAGCAGATCTTTTTTAAAACAGAAGTCATCTGGAAAGGAAAGTTCATACATTTAACATACAAAGGGCTTTTTATGGAAGTTACCAGACTATGTGCACTTTTGTAACCACCACTTATTCCCATACCATACTGGCTTTTAAAGTAAACACATTAAAGCATCTTCCCTCTTTTTTAACCTGGAGGACATTTTCATGACTTCTAACAAGAACATCAAGATTGGACCACAGAACACTCTCCCTCTTTAGTTTGGAACTTTGTGTCTTCATGACACTATGACGTTTCTAGAAGACGTTCCAATATGGCTTCCTTGTTCAACAGCCAGTTTAGCAGATCACATGGTAACATCCGTGTACTGATAGTGGTTTGTAAAGGTTTTCATGTATCAGTGTCTATGACACAAATATATCTTTGAGTGAGGTCATCTTAAGTCAATGACCACGGGTGCTCGATGAAGAGCTTTGTCCTTTTTACACAGAGAATTCTCCAGATTCTCCAAACCTGTTGATGATGTTCAACGCAACAGGGCAGGAGATTTGCAAACTGCAATTTGTCGTAGCCTAACATTGTGTTTAAAAGATCATCTTTTTGATTCATTTCAAAGAATGGAGAGGCTCTGCCCATTTTTCCTGTGGACATATTCAGTTTTTCTGATGCAGACATTTTATAGTTAATTGGGAAGCAACAGTAAACATTTTGATTGTTAGATATTTTTCCAACTGAATGATATGCCGTTTTTAGCCTGTGTCGTTTACATCGTTTCTGCAGAGGAGCAGGAGTTCATTAGAAATTCATCTCTGAGTTGTGGGTGGGATTATTGGCATGGAGCCCCCTTCCCATTGCGGAGCAGCGCAGGAAAAAAGGGGGCCTGCCAAGCATATTTTCTATGTAAGATATAAGATCTTTTTTCATACTGCATTTTTCCTCTGCTCCTAAATCACAACAATTTGAATAAAGAAATGATCAGAAATGTAATCTAATCAGAATTCTTGTTTAGTCCTCCATCATGAGAAAAATGCTACAAGAACATCTTAAAAATACCAAAAATACAATTTTCCTTGGAGTGGGTCTTTTATGTGTATTGTTTTGTTGCACCCTCACCCTTTACGGGCATCAGATTGAAGAAGAGCCTTTTAGTCCATGAACGTGTGGGTTTATGCACACGTATGTACATAGTGTATTTTATTTATATTTATGGGGTTTTTTTTGTTCCTCTTTGAATCAAATGTTGTGATTTTTTTTAAGTTTTCTGCTACAAGGCCTGTAATTTTAGCTCTTTTAAAAGTTTTACATCTCGCTGAACTGTGTTAAAGGTTTGAATTAAAATCAGCTTTGTAGCCCCGCCTCCACCAAATTGTGAGGATGACGAGGGACTGACTCCAAACCCAAACAGTTCAATCTCATTTTTGCATGACCTCATTGAGGAGGGGAGCAGGATGACAGCCAGAAATTAATATTACATTACCATTACACGAGAGCTGATAGGGAATATCATAAAACACAAAAAAGTAATTTTTAACCATTCACAAATTGAGTTTTTGACTTATTGACTACATTTGCAGAAACAAATCTTTTAAGAATAAGCAGCTTCTTTGAAAATGTGACTGTGTACAGCTTCAACAGTGATTGAACAGTAAACTGACTTGAACTTTAACCTGAAATCCTTCTCTTCATCCCACTTCTTCTGACTGTTGGAGCCTCCAGCCCCTTTAGTACTGAGTAAAGACTTCCTCCAAAACACAGAGAGCCTGATTCATCCGCTTCAGTGTTTTCTTTATTCACGACGGCTGGATCAGGGACTGTCCACACCGAGTGTGATTCTTTGAGCTTGCAACTTGGTGCTTTAATTTAGTCAGTAAAATCACTGGCTCAGGATGAAAGCGCCAAAGGCAGGAGTGTGAAAATACTAGGGGTTCATTTCTAACCTGACACAGGAGGTTAAGCAAAGTTTAGAGGAAGATGAGAGTTTTCTTTATATTAGGAAACATTTATGGGATTTTTCCGGAGAAAAATGAACTCACCTAAATATTGTTTTTGAAAATATAAAAAAATAGCTATAAATGATCATCATTTCAAAAAGGTAAACACAAGTTTACCTTCAAAAAAAATCCCTACGCTGACTTTAAATGATCAAGCATGTCAACTGACAATGAGAGAGGTAGTAGCTTTTATAAACTTCTTAAAATTTGGAGGCACCCAAACACTTTGTGGGCGTGTTTAAAAAGGACTGGTGGGCTTGGCTCTCTGTGGTAATCCTGGGAAGTGAACTGAGAGCCCTGACTCCGCCTGGAATGTTTAGACTACCCAGACCAATAGATGAATCTATGATATGAAAATACTGGATTTCACCAGCATGCAATTTTGAACATCAATCAAGGCACAAAGAATTTCGGGGCAGAGAAGGCCACACTATCCCTAAAAGAGTTTTCACACATTATTATGAATCGTTTTGGAACAGATACTAAAGAAGAACATGTTACTTAGTCCATTGTGCATCAATCTTTCAGACCCACTCTAATATAAATGCTGTTTCTGATGATTTTAACAGGTTCTTAAAGCATTTTCTGATGACAGATGACATGTATAAAAGATATTAAAATTAAAACTGCATTTTGAGTATTTCTTTATTCAAATCATGTTGGATCAGCAGCAGAAAAAACCTACTGTTTGAAAAAACTTGTGTTTGTGACACATGGACTACCGTGGGTGGGGCCAAAGTCTCCTGCCCTGCTTAATTCTGAAGACGAATGCATCCATGTACATCTTTGCTTTCCTCATCTGGATCAAAACTGTATAGCTGGATGGCTCCAATATTGTTGCGTTTTTTTCTACGCTAATGTTAGCTTGGGGTTGTGAGGGTCTGTTAGTGACAGTGAAAGAGAGTGTGTAAATACGGGAATGCTGGGATATCAATGTAGCGTTACTAGGTACAAATATAGTTGGAGTGGGGCTTTAAGTGTGTCATGCATATGTGAAAGCACAGGAGAAAACATCAAGCCTTCATCCTTTTCCTTTTCCTACCTCCACCCACGCTCCTGCAGCACAGGATTCCCCGACAGCCAGACTTCTCCAAGGAAATGACATCTTTGCAGGTTCTCACTCACATTCAGTACCTCTGATGAAGATATAAAGACAAGAACGTCTCATCTGGTTGCGTAAGAAAATCAAAGATAAGTCTGTAAAATTTCAGTCTTTCATTTGTAAGTTTCCAAATGGAATGTGAGTTTTATTCCCATCCTCCACATGCCTCCTCAGCAAAAAGGTTTTGAAATCAAACTCATAAGATTGTTTCTCATTGATGAACGTGCACATGTGCTGTGGTCCACCATCACTGGCCAGCACATGGCTTTTTTGCTCTATGTACTACAGAGTAAAGGACCTGATACTGCTAACTGTAACCTGTCAGTTCAGAAAGCATATGGACTGTCGTTGGCATGAAAACTTCATTCCCAGTATCAACAGTCACTGCAGCACAAATTCTTGGATAATCCTGCACTATTCTATTTTGTGATATGTTTAGAAACATACCGCAGCCAGCTATTTGGTACTTGAAACCTTGTTTTTGGGCATTCAAGATATTTTACCAGTTTTTAAGTTACTTATTTTTGCTCTACACCTGCAAACTTTTCTCAAAATCAGCACAGTCAAGTTTTTTTTTTTTTTTTTATCTCATTAAGAGCTAGGGTCTGGGAAAAAATAAAATAAAATGAGTCGAAAACCATTTGCTTCATAATCCTGACAACAGGAAAACTTGATTTAAGTTTAAAAAAAAACGCAAGTGGCTCTGTAATTTTTGATTCGATGTCATTTTAAAGTTCAATAAATGTTGATAAGATATACTGGTGTTGTCATTATTTAGGAAAAAAAAACATTGATTTGTGTTTTTAGAATGAGTGCAAGTTTTAGATCTATGAGGATTTATTAAGATGGGCCAACTTGTAATAATATTCCCATTTTGTTTCACATTTTGTCCAAAAAATGAGCTATTTCATTAATTATTTTTGTCACTGTAATCAAAATGAACAATTAAATACATGAAACCTAAAAAGATACAAACCATTTGCTTTGAACTAGCAAAAAAATACTTATTATTGGGCTGATAACCCTCAATTTGAAGTAATTCTATCTAACAGTTAACTTTTAAAGCTCATTTTTCCCTTTTTGAATACTTGTGTGGAGCTCCTCATTTCTAGATTTTAATTTTCTATCATAATATTTTCTGATAAAAAGTATTTTCTGCAAGGACAGAAACTTTTGCTACTTTCCAGTAATTTTCTTCAAAAGACTAGTGTTCTTTTCTTGTTATTAGGATACCTTTTTTCTGAAATGATATTATCACAAACATTTTTAAATGCACGAACAGTCAAACACATTTGCAGTTAATGAAGAAATGCTAAAGCTATGACCAGCTATACACTCAAGTCGACAGCTTTCAAAAGACACCTCCACCTGCAGGCCAAGACCTACAACACGCCAATAAACTGTCCAACCACCAGAAATATGGTGGTTGGACAGTTTAAAGATCTTCTCTGATACTCTGATCACAGACATGCAAAGGTGATCTAGAGTTCATGGCTGGCCGGACAGAGCTGTTTGTTCTTTTTACCGGGTAAACTACACACTGAAAATTGACATCCATCAAATAAAGTTGTGAAAGTAATGATCAGACAGAATTTTAGCAAACTTTCAAGGATTTTTTTAAACAAAATTTCCCCACCTCCAAACATTTTGTCAAACAAAGGGATAAAATGGCCAAATAAGTAAGAAGCATTTGAATTAAAATTAAAAAAAAATTTTTTTATCCAAATTAGTTATGCATGCATAATGTTTATTGAACATGTTACCTGAAAGACAGTTAAAACGAAGATCCAGCTTTTCCAGAGATATAAAATCAGTCATGGATGGCAGTTGAGTAATTCTGAAATTAATAGAGAAAAGTTCAAACCATCAGCTGCATCTTAATGCTTTATTCTGGTTAAGTTTGTAGTAAAATGACTCAGAATGTCAAAAATAGGTTATTTTCACATAGAAATGTAAAATAAAAAATGTCCTTTTTCCCATATTTGATCTTATTCTTAATTTACAATCATCTCATAATAGGTAAAAACTCTGCAAACATGGGTTCTTACTGGTTTTGGCTCACTGAAAGGTTTTGCAAAAGAGGAAGCCAGCAGTCAGTGAGGCCTTGAAGGGAAGAGATGCAGTTGTCGTCCAGATGCAGCTCCCTCAGAAGGACCTGGTTGTTGAGACTGGGGGGCTGGTGCAGAAACATGCTGTCAGATATTACACTGTGGTCACTCTGTGAGGTTAGACTAACTTCACCCTAAATACACTGCTGTTGGTGGAGGAGCAACAAACTGACCCCATCCATCACTGTCTGTCCCTTCTGCCCTGCTGGGCTCAAAGTCATCCTACCTGACCTGAAAACACAGTTTTTCTTCTGCAGCTGTGTGTCAGTTCATATCACGCAATGCAAAAACTAAACCTTTAGAAAGTAAAAAGAATATTCGTTCAAGAAAAATGTTCTTATTTACTGTCTTGCAAGAAAAATGATCTTATCGATAAGGTTTTTCAAAAGCAAAATAATCTTAGTTTGAAAAACCTGTTTTAGTGTCTAGAATTTAATTCTTAAAATAGGAATTCTACCCCACTAGCAGATTTTTTTTGCTTTTTTAAAGAAAATCTTCCAATAGGGTCAGAACTTATGACCTATTTCTCAGGAGGCTGTTTTTGCAGTCCTAGGAAGAATGAACTTCTGGATTAGATGCACATTTTTAAAGCTGTGTTCTTTGTGAACAAAAAAACAAAACAAAAACAAATGAGATTAATTGAAAAACGGTTGATCTTTATTCATTTTAAGGTTAAAATTCAAGAGGAAACCATCAAGTCCGCATAAACCTTTCCAAATTGACTTAAAGTTTAAAAAAAGCTTTGTATGATTTTCAAAATGGAGCACAACTTTAATTTTTATGCATTGTATTTATTACATTTAGTCAAAATAAGACAGATGTTTATTTTCATTGTCGATCACCCAAACAGAGAACTAAGTCAGAAATTCTTACTCCGTGGGCAGATTTTCTTTGAATAAGCAAAAAAAAAAAAAAAATGTAATTTTTACATTTTATTAAAAAGTAACTTGGCCTCTTATTAAAAAAAAAAAAAAAAAACATTATTTAAAATTCAACACACTGAATATGAAATAAGTACACTCTATCGGCAAAGGAAACAAAGAGGACACAGAGCAGAAAAGGATTTGCATATCTATTATTCTCATAGTTCAGAATAAATAAAGTTTTTCTCATTTTAAATTAAACTGAACTTTCATAAAGTTTCATTTAAAGAAAAATGAAATATGATGACATATCATTTCAAAAGCAGACAATAAAAAATTGAGCAGTTTTAGCCAAAAAAAGAAGGCGAGTCCATCAGTGTACTGACTGGTAATATTTACAAGAATGCATACTTGTTGGTGTTTGCAGTATGCAATAAAAAGAAAGGGAAAAAAATGACCAAATGGGTAACAAATGCCATTCACAAAGAAAACCAGTACTGTACCTGGAACCTGATGACATATGCAATGCTCAAAAGATTTGCTTTTTGCTGCCAGATGATGTGTTTTGCCTGCAGGTGAAATTTAGAGCCAGATTTTCTTTTTTTTTCTTTTTTTTATTAAGATTTGGTTGAAAATTCAACCAATTGCTAAACTTTGGGAAGCTGCAACCTGGTTGTGTTTCAGTTCTTTGACATGGTTTACCTCAGTGAGGCAGTTGGCTCTCAGGTCCAGTGTGTGGAGCAGAGCGCTGCTCTCCAGACCCTCCACAGCTTCCAGATGGTTGTTGGCACAGCTCAGGTGAAGAAGCGTGTACACATCTTTTAGTCCTCTGGTGTTGATCAGCTGGTTGTGGTCCAACGAAAGCCTTTGCAACCTCTGCAGGGACTCCAGGCCAGCTAAAAGAAACATCAGTGACAAACCTGAAAGAAACAACTTCTCAAAAGATAAAAAAAAAACTTGATTTAATTTTGAAAGTAAATGCTGCCCTCTTGAGGATCATCTCAGACTCACAGAGAACTCACGTTTGTGGATTTCCTTGCACATTAACCACAAGACTCTGTTTTTTTTTACAAATCAAATTTTCATTTTTTTACTATTTTTTCTAATTTGTATCTACTTTTGTTGCTTCATCAGTGTTATAAATCCTCTGGGTCTCACCAACACGAGTGATAGAGTTGTACGAGAGGTCAAGAACGTCCAAATTCTCAGCACCGCTCAGGCCATGGATGGACGTCAGTTTATTGTGGCCCAGTCGAAGAACTCGCAGGCTGGTCATATTGTTACAGTCCACATAGGAAATGTCGTTCTCCTGAGGTCAAATATGTCAAGATTGTGTGACAAAGTCCTTTAGAAAACCAATCAAAAAGCAAAGCATCAACTTGTTCTGTCTGATCACCCTGAGATCCACATAGCACAGCTTCTGCAGCTGCTTGATGCCCTCTAGAGCCCTGAGGCCACAACGTCGCAGAGTGAGGGACCGCAGCTGAGGACACTGGACCAGACTGGACACACTGCAGCGGGGCAGGTTCTCCAGTGTTACCGTGGTTACCTGGCACACAGAGCTAAATTAACTATCATCATTTCATATTTCTGTTGCATATGTATATATTTAAAAGTACATCATTTCTTTCAGAAACAAAACTCCAGCAGAAAGCTTTTTATCATTCACTGTAGAAAATATTTAATATTGTCATAAAGCTTCTTCTCCTTCTTCTTTTTTTTTGGCTAAAGTTGTTGAAATAATACTTACTTAAGCTTATAAAAGTTTGTGGTAAATAAATGAAATAGTAAAAATGAAAAGAATGTTCAGTCTACTAACTTAACAGTCAACGTGTGAGTTTTTTATAATCACTAAAATGCCCAACAGACAAATTTACCACTAAAGCTCCTTTTGTTGCTTCCCTCTTTACTTTAAAGTTGTAAAGATGTAAAAATGTTCACATTTGTGAGACTTTGTGGGGGGTTTCCCCAGTGAAGGAAAATATTTATTTGTATTTGATCCCTGCTTTTTCTGTAGGTTTGACCACTTAAAAATAATTTGATCGTTTATCAGTCTAGCGGTTCATTTGAACAGGGAGAAATAGAAAATAAAGAAAAACCTTGAGAGAGATTAAGCTCGGAGTTTCTAAGCCACAGCCACCAAATCTGAATGATTTAAAAATCATTTGTAAAGAAGAGTTGACCAGAATTCCTCCTAATATTTGCAGAAACCTGAAAATCCACTACAAGAACCGTCTGACCTCTGTGTTGATGACAAGGGTTTTACTACAAAGTGGTTTTTGAGATTTTTCTGTCTGTCACTGTTCAAAGGAACCATCAGAATGACAGACTGTCAGTTTATTTTTAAGTGGGCAATCATAAGAAAAAGATCAAATACTTATTTTCTCCACTGTAACTATGAAAAGCACAATTACACAACAAAAGATTTTCACATTCATTTTTGTTTTCAGTTTATTGCAGCAAAGCTTTACAATGATAAACTGAATAACTGCAGAAATGTTTCTGCGTGAGGAGGCTCATACTTACCTCCTGCAGGGGTCTCCGACCTGTGGCCTGAAGCAGAGCGTCTGTGCAGAGGGGGGGCAGTCTGTCAGTCTCAGCCTTCCTCGTGTGCCTTCTCTGAGTCTGGACAGAACCTTTTGGTCTGCTGCTGTTCAGGAGGGACAGGGTGGACCAGGAGATGCAGTCCTTTCTCCAGGACAGCCTCTTCTGCTCTGTGTGCTCTGCAAGCACAGACCAGCAGGGGGCGCAGGCTTCTGCTGCTGAAGCAGTTTCTTTTTCTAGAAGGCACTGCTGAAGAGTTTTAGATCCAACAAGGCCTGTCATGGAAGAACCAGATGTGATATTGTTTGTAGGGTCCAGACTTTTATTTTTTCCCTTGTCTTGTTGTAGCTCAGTCTCGATGGTCATCATCACTTTGTTCTTGATATCTTCTTTTACATCTCTGCCGCCATTTGTCATGATCACCCTTTTTACTTCCTTTTGAAGTGTTTCTTCTTCAACCTTTCCCTTCTCATACTCATTTACATCCACATTTTTGGACTTTTCTTGAGGTCTCTTGTCTTTCAACATATTCTCATCATCATCGCTCCGTCTCTCATCACGCCTTTTCTGCTTGTCTTGGTTATCCTCGTCCACATCTTGCTCGAATCTGACATCTTCTGTATTTTCTTGCTCCTTGTTTTCCTGGAGAATCACCTTTTTTTCTTCATTCACCTGCTTGTTTGTTAACTTTTCTTTTATATTTTGACTCTCTTCCTCTTGTCTCTTTTCCTCATCCTCTCGCTTCTCTTCACTTTCGCAAAGTTTGTTTTTCTCAGTTGTTTCTTCTGTAGTTTTCTCATGCTTTCTTTCAAAACTTTTATTCAGCATCTTCAGGTCTGTCTCCATCTCTTCGGATTTCACTTCTTCCATTTCTTCTTCCTGCCTTACCTTCCTCCCTGGCTTTTCCCTCTTCTCAGCATCACCCCTCTTTTTCTTTTCCTCTTCTACAGTTCTCAGTTCATCTTTAAGACCAAATTGTGATTCAATTTTTCCTTCCTCACCCTTAATATATACTTCCTTGGCTACCTCCAGCAGTTCCCCTTCATCTTCCTTTTCAGCTATTTTCTTGTTTATCGCTTTTTCCCTCTGACTTTCTTCATTCTTTTGTCTCTCCTCTTCTGCCTCTTCTTTTCTCCTTTTCTTTTCCATTGATTGTACTTGTTGGTTTCTGTTCGCTTCTTTCCTCTTTACTTCATTGTCCATCCAATTCTTTCCATTTTCACTTTTTTTCTTCACCACATCTTCGTCTTCTCTCCACTTTTTATTCGTCTTTTCTTTCCCCCCTTCCTCTTGACGTTGCATATCCACATCTTCCTCTTCAAATTCTTGTCTATTTCCTTTGTTCACCTCTTCTTTTTGCTTTTTCTCCCCATTATTTTTTTTCTTCTCCTGATCTTCTTCTTTGCTGATCTTCAGCTGCTCTTCAATCTTCCGTCTTTCATGCTCAACTCGTTTTTGTAGGTCACCAAAGTGCTTCTAATTAAGAAGATGCTGGAGTTACTAAGGTGGCAAATATGTTCAAATATGTTTTTTTCTTAAAAACATATTACATTTTTGAAGGATTAGTGAAAGAAAAGAGTGCGATCAATGCAAGTTCATCATTTTTGTAATTCTACTGATGGTCTAAACCAGGGGTCTCTGAGGCTCTGGAGCCACATATGGCTCTTTATTCCTCTATTGTGGACATCTGGCTTTAAAGAAAAAATCCTAATGCTTTGAATAAATAATAAGTTATTTACATATTGTCACTTTTTTTAAACTGAGGTAATCTAATATTAGTAAAATTACTTGTGTTTTTTGTACCACTCCATACATAAAAATCAAGAAGTCTTGTGCGCTCTTCCACTCCTCATAAAATTCAACATGTCAGATTGCTTGGCAAAGTAATAGTAAAAGGTGTAATCTACTGTCAGGGCTGTTTGTTATTACAAGAATATAAAGCAAAAAGTATCTTCTGCTACACAACAGTGTCTGGTTTCTGTTTAAAGGCAAACTTCTTAAAAGTATATATGCATTTACATGTATAGTCTTTTTTTAATGGCAAAATACACTAGTGTTGTCATGTTAGTATTCAATGTAATAAAAGGGAAAAGTTTGAAGGTGACTAAAGTCATAATGATATAAAATTTAATGTTTGACTTTACTTCCCAGCATTTTTAATTTAAAGGGCCTATATTATGCAAAATACACTTTCAGGAAAATGAAAGTCTCCAGGAAAATTATTGGCATGAAAGCAACAAGGATTTTTGATAGAGAGATGGATAATGCTTCAAACAGAAAAGAAACATTCACAGCCAGTCACATGCTGGCAAACATTGTCCTCAGACGAACCTGCTGAACCTGCAGCTCCTCTTCAAACGCATCATGAGCTCTTTTCAGTGACAATTCAAGTTCCATCTGATGCATCTAAATGCAAAAAAACATTAAAAAATGTAAATTTTTCAAAATGTTTACTGAAACATGTTACCTTTAAATTTAGGCAGACCATTGAAAGCTTTTTACTGATTAGGTGAACAACAACAACATTGCTGCTCAGCTTAGCAGTTGGTCTTAATTTTCTGTGTTTGAAATGATATGATTATATTTTATATAGGTTAGTATTTGTAATGCCACAGTCCTGATGAATCTTGATTCTGAAGTTTTGATCACAAACACTGAATGCTCTAGATTATTTTGCCAGCCTAAATGGGATTTGGTAACCATGGCAACTGAAATGAACTTTGTTTCTTTGAAACAAACTTCAGCTTCATCATCTGGACAAAAACAAGCAGGAAGAGGAGAGTTTTCCCTTGAAATTATGCTTTGGATCATTTAACATGACGTTTAGCAAATAAACCCCTTTTCTTTGCTCCAAAGCCAGAATTTACTTTTCTGGAGGTTGGTGCAGGCTCTGTAGTTTTTACCATGACAACATGTCACACTGCACATCTAATAGTCCGCTTCTTGTAAAAAAAAAAAAAAATATTGAAACATAAAAAAACCCAACAAGATTAAAGAACTAACAATTAATGTAATATTTGTTTCTTTCCTAAGTGACCATGGTATAGGTGGGATAACGCCCTTCGAGCAGTCCGATGGTTGATGGTTCTACGCCGTCCATTAATTTCTTATAATGAATGCCTCGTTGGAAATTGCTCCTTAGGCTTATATATCTTAAAGTAGTCATGCAAAATCAAATTTTTGAGCTTTTAAGTGTTTTAAAATGTTAATTCCTCAAGAGAAACTCCCTCATTGCAGTTTTTTGTTTCATTCATGCATTTCTGAGCATTCCTCTAAAACCCTGCTCTCTGAGCACCAGCCCCTCCCAATCCATGAGAATGACTGGGTCCCCACATTTATGCGTATGAACGTGGGAAAACAGCCCCTTCCAGGAAGAGTCTGCACTGCCAACATCGCTTCCGGGCTAACACCCACACACTTTCTCTGTGGAGCTAGTGGTGATCTGCAAAAGGCTTTCATTTTTTTTATATGCATCTTTAACAAATGCCCGGAGGTGTTTGTTTTCATGGGTCAAACGCAGGCAGGCCGCCAAGGTCAGCTCTAAGTGGATTTCATGAAATGGGCAGCACCCACAAGGAGCAAAAGGCAGAGCCTCAGAGGTCGAGTTGTCTTACTTCCAGCTAGGAAAATAGCTCATAAAAAGGACTAATGTTTCTCAAATAATTTGTTCTTTAGTGTGCCAAAGGTAATACATGATCATGTGTATGGATATAGTTTACTCTGAAAGGCTTAAGAAAAGTATGATATAGGCCCTGTAACTACATTTAATATATGTTTTTCTTTATTTAGTCTTTTCCCTTTGTTTTTTAGCTGAAACTACTTGAAATCAACCAATCAATCAGTCAATCAACCTGCTCAACCTGGACAGGTTTACCTTCTCTGCCTCTATGATCTTCCTCAGTTCCCTTTGGAAGTCTTCCTCTCGTTGCTGCCTTCGCTCACCCATCTCCAAGTCCTCATTGCAGCTCATCTCTTCCTCCTTGTTGCTGCTCTCTGGTAAAAAAACGGTCTGGCTCTCCACCCTTTCATCTTAGACACCAACAGACAAATAAAAACTTTCTCAGCATTCAACCAAGAACTCAAAAAACAATCACAGGGGAAAAAAAACACTTTCAATTTCACTCTGTTTCTTTCTTCAAAGTATGTAAGTAGCGCAGAAAGAATACCTTTTCTTCTTTCTTTTCCTTTTTATTTCCAAGGCATCAGATCTTTTGTACAATTTCTTGTTTTTGTTATTTTATGCTAAAAAAATAAAAATTAAAATGTGTAATTTCATAAACTCTCATCTTATGCTCCAGCCAAGGCAAAAAATCTAAACTTCCTAAAATAAATTGTCGTGGCACTTCTATGCACAAAAGTGTATAAGAGGTTCTTTAATCTTGAGACCTGGGGATGCAAAATTCAAAAATAGTATCAGCTTTAATCTTTATTCAAGCTTTTTCTGTATGTTGACTTCATGATCACCAATTCAAGTCACACAGTGACATCCTGTGGTCATTTTTTGTATTCAACTTGTTCCTGAAAAAAATGTGTTTTTGAATTTAAATTTAGGGATCTATCCAAAAGTTTAAAAAAAACAACAGGAAATTACTATTTTTACAATAGCTAAAATGTTAAGCTGTGTCTGCAAAATGTGGGGGAAAAGTCGTAAAAGGCGAGGTTGTCTGTGTCCCACTTTCCCAACGTATTCCATTTGAACCATTTAACCCAGTGTCGGAAAAGTTCTTTATTTTTCATGTGAGTTTCTGCTGCAGGAAACAGTTTTACATGTGCATGCACCTCATTCATTGTTCTTGTATGTTTGATAAACTTAACAGGTGGTTTCATGATAAGGACAACGATGATCATTTTTGTCCAGGCCTGTTTCATTAGTTTGTTTTTTTAAAATAATTATGTTAATCAGCAATTCAAAAGTGATGGCTGATTTTGATTATTTAATTTTCAATAAATTTTTATTTATTGTTACTTTTGTAAGTTTCAAGTGATTTCAGTGAGAATTATGGGTTTTTCCTTCTTTAACTGAGGGGTACCAACAATTTTGTCCACGTGTGTACGTCTGTGCATGTACACATGTATATATGTTCATGTAGAAACAGAATATGTCTGCATTTTTGTTTCTTTTTTTACTGTTTGATTTGTTGTTTTCCAATCAATTAGTGACTAATTATCCTGTTTTATTTATCTATGTACAGATAAAGATTTATTTTCAAATTCAAATACCAACACACCCTTAACAGCCATTATGCCTCTGTCATGTCGGTTGTTTCCTATGATCAGACCACATACCATCAAGGTCTTCAAGGAGGAGTTTTTCACAGGCTGCAGCTCTACTTCTTGAAGTCTCAAAGTATGTGAACAGAGATGATGGGAAAGGGTCCAGGTCCTGCAGCCAGAGGCTTATTTAGTGTCATTACAAAGAACAAAGTTTTCCATTAAAAAACTCAGTTCTGACAGAAGCAGTTTATCACCTACTCCTAGTATTTGTACAGAGAAATAATTTGCCTTGAATTTTTTTTTTTTTTTTAATATGGCTGATCTACACAAAGCTCCAGAGCAGAAACATGTTATGCAGACAGGCTCATGTGTAGCTTAAATTGAGCTTTATTTATTTATTTAATTAATTCTAAAACACTCACCGGTTGATGTAAGATTATTCCTAGCTCTTTTTGGTTTTCGTCCAGTTCAGATACGCTTTTTTCACGCTTTTCTCTTTCTGACGTCATTTTCTCAAACGTTCTGGTGAATTCCTAAAACTTACAACTTGAAAATGATACTAAACTGACTAAACATGACTTTAAAATGTCAAGAAAACTAAACTGCAGCAAGCCTGCATTGTATTCTGTTCCTTTATTTCCCTCAGAAGTCAAAGGACAGCTTTGCGCGTCTGAAGTGACTTGTCACCTTGGAAACAGCGCTATGTCGAGCCGCGAGGGACAAACTTGGCGAAAATCAAAAAAAGGGAAAAGGACAAAACAACATACTTTGTAAAGACGTGTATATCTACGGCTTTTTTTTTTTTTTTGGGGGGGGGGGGGGGTGTCCTGAAGTGACCCCTTTTTGGGCTATTAATTTACCTTGAAAAAATTCTAATTTTCAAATAGGCTTACCAGCACATTCAACCCCCCAGCTGCCTCATAGAAATGAGCACAGAAAAATTAGCATATTAGCATTTTGAGATGTATTCAGGAGCTTTTTCTGGGTCATAACCCTTTCGGTCGTGACCCAAAGCTTATAACCATAGGTGAGCCCTGAAATGAAGATCGAGCGGTAAATTGAGAGCTTTGCTTTTTATCTCAGCTCTCTTTTCTCCCCAACGGACTGGTACGGTGTAGGTACCAGATCTACACGGCCTGTCAGAACCACAGACATTAATAAAGATTTTTTATTAATGTCTGTGGTCAGAACGGCTCGAGTTCCTGCGACTAATGATGACGTCACCCTACGGTAACACCACTTGGACAAACTAGCATAGAGATCTTTTCGGGCTCATCATGACAGGCCGAGTGGATCTGGTACCTACAACAGTATCTACATAACGGCGGACGTCGCTCCTCTCCGCCTGTTGATGTCAGGCTCTCATCTTCCCTCACTCATGAACAAGACCTCAAGATATTTTATATTTACATATTTATTCCGATTTATTCTTAAATGAGTGAATAATCTGAATATGAACACAGAGTCTAATTGTAAACAATAAAGGCAAGGCCCTCAGCAGCGGCAGCCTTGTCTCCTGGGTGTCCCCTTAGTTCACTGGCAATATGAATATGACTGGGGATCACATTCTCTGAGTCTGGGGGGTGTCCGTGTTTTTTTTATGGTGCTTGTTCTGGTCCCTGCCCTTGGGCGCCATGCCTCTCCAAAATTCCAAACATTGGATGAACCTGGTCGGGCTATGTAAGGGACCCCAACCTCTCTTGATCATCCCTCCTATAGGTGGGGGTGGCTGACCCCTGCCATGCTCTTTCCTGGATCTCCTGCAGTTGCCTGGAGCTTGGGGGAGGGTCTCCCTTGGGGGGTCCTTGCTTGTACCCGGGACTGGGAGGGGGGCTTATCAGGGCACCACAGCGTGGTGGGAGGGCTGCTCTTCTGGCAGGGCTGGTGCTTGCACTCTACGCTCTTGTGCCTCTCTGCTCTCGGGTGTTGGGGGTCCTGGTCTGGACGCTTGGCCGGACAGGTGGACTTCCTCCGTCGGCCTCACAGTACGGATGTGGGAGGGCCCTGGTTAACCGCTGCTGCTTCGGCTGGGGTCTTGGTGTGGGGAAGGCCGGGAATTCTCGCTTCTTTTTTTATTTTTACATTCCATCATCCACCTCAGCTTAATATAAACATTCACTTGAGCACAAGTCTCGACTCACCTTTGCACTTTTGGTTCATGTGACAGAATGAAGTGCTTTAACTGTGTATGTTTGTATGCATAAGTATGCATGTGAGCTGTGGTTATGTTTTTTACATGTTTGTATGTGAACTTACAACCCTAACCCAAACTTCCAGCATCTTGTTGGATGTTGTTTTATGATTCTATCCGTCCTCCCCTGTAATCACCCTCCAATTTTTTTCAAATCCCCCTTTGAATTTTAGTCCCCAAAAAAATATATATCTTTCTCTCTTCTTCCTCCTTCTTTTCTATCTGGTCTAACAAAAAAAGAAGGATACAAACATAATCAATATAAATACAGTTTAGTTGAAATTACAAAAAGGGCTTATACAAATAGACACCTGGTTTGTCCAAAAATGTATAACCCCCGATTGTAACAGCAAAATCTGTCAAACACAACAGGCTCTCAGTTCATATCTGTTTACTCAGCTGTTGGACAGGACAAGTTAAAAAAAAAGATGTTGTACTTTAAAGAGAGAAAATATGTCACTGACTTGTATGGGTATTTTTTCTTCAGCTTCTTGAAAGGCTAGAAGATCCTGACATTTTGTACATGAATCGCAGGACTGGAAGAACACAGATTGTGATTGTCTGCTAACAATGCGAGTATATAATAATTTCTGATAACAAAGACGTGTTCCGTTCCTGCAGTGGGAGCTCTGCTGGGCTCTTGCACTCCTGAGGAGATTCCAGTGGCCCACACAGGTTTTTAGGCACAAAACCCTGATTCTTCCTTAGAGGAAATAAACCTTCTTTTCTCAGAGTTGTTTGTGTTGTTTCCAAGAATTGCAAAGCACTTTCTCTGTGTTTGCGATGTTTGAATAAAAGCTACACTTAAAGATGCCTGGTCCTTTAAAGGCCTGAAGCAACATGCTCTAACGATGAAGGCCACTGCATTTATGTGGTGCAGTAACAAAACATTTGGAGCCATCAAAGGTTTGGTGTGGACATACTTTTGTAAAAAAAAAAAAACAAAGAAAAAAGCCTTTACGGACCAAAGCACAGCTTCAGTCCTCAAGCTGATGTGCAGATACAGGACAGGTCGGTGCCGCTCCTGATGTTGGAGTCAAACTGCCTCTCCCTTATGTTTCATTAATCTTTTTAAGAGGTATTGACCAAGTTCAATTGCTCAAAAAAGCTCCATCAGCAAACCTTGTCCACTTCAATTAGAACCAGACCCCTTTGTCAGTGGGCAAGGTGTCTGTCGCTTTTGTCCAAGTGCAGGGAACCCAGACAGCAGACAGACAGAGCCAAGCTACACATTTACACAGCAGATTAAACATGTGGCCCAAACGTAGCAGTGGTTTGCACTGCGGTGGTGTGCTTATATTGTTAAAGATTTCCTGTTACCAGTCTGTAGCCCGCCTCTGTTGAGCATATCAAGACTATCATGTCCATCAGAGAACTCTGACTAAAGATGGAATCACAGAGAATAATGACTGTTCTCTAAATTTGTGCTGCACGGTGTAGATTTGTAAACTGCACAGCATGCATTCATCAGTGATCCATGAGCTGAAACTGTTGTATTAAAGGTTACACCTTTTTTCAAAAAATGAGCTCTTTTGCAGACTTGATGTAACCATTCAGCTGGTTATTAAAGGCTGACATTTTAAACTTCTGACATGGAATCTGATGAGTCTTCTTAAAGCACTGATCCAGATTGAAAGAATCTGTCCATAAACACAATGTTTATGCATGTATGCACACACCGGTGTTTTAGTAGAACAAAACCTTTGCAAGAAGCAGTAGTGGACAAGTGTTTTAAAGACCCACTCCAATGAAAATGGTGGTTTTGGTGTTTTTAGCATGTTAAACATGTGTAGCATTTTCTCACGATGGATGATATATAGAAATGCAATTAGATGCAGATTCTTAACTTTTTTAAACCACTCATAATAATACTGCATTTCTGAATATTTTATTATTCAAATATTGATGAATCGGAAACAGTTGCAGCAACTGACATGGGCAGGGCCAAGTCTCCTTTCTCTCTTTGATTCATTCTCTTGCACACAAATAGATCCATGTACTTCTTTGTTTTCTTTGTCTGAGCTGGAATCTGGATCAAAACCATATAGCTGTAAAGCTCTGATTTGGCTCACGGTTTTTTTTGGAACGCTAATATTAGCCTGGGCTTCTGAAGTTAAATAAGGTTGCGGGAGAGTGTAAACAAAGGGTTGATGGGAAATGAGCACAAGGCTAACTTCCGTGCAAACAGTACAACTCTGAGGAATTTCTTTTGAGCTCCTGCCATTCTGCATAAAATGTGTTTTAAAAATCACAGAGGCTTTTTGATTTTGGCCAAAAACGACATCATCACAATTAAAAGACCACTGGGAACAGGTTTATAATAGAAACTTTATTACTCTAAAAGTCTTCTAACTAACTCTTCTTATGTTGGTGAAACTGATATGACATACGTTTGAAAAGGGACCATTCATCGATGGTGCGCCTTATGAAACGGTGCACACTTTTTTTCTTTTTTTTTATATACTGTGGACTGTTGCAGTTTATAACAACTATTGTTTTAGTGAACTTCTCAAAACTTTACCTCTACAGTAATGTTTTATCCTAGGCCAGTTCATCCAGTTCATACTCTTCCACCAAAAGATTTTTTCATTGCAGACTGACAACAGCAGAGAACAAGCTGAGCTTGAAACAGATTTAGTTTGTCTTTCAAAGTTACCATCAAACTCCTGGTATGACCTTAAAACTTTTAAATCTGCTTCAAATCATTGTGGGATTTTAAAAATCAAAAGGCCTTCTTAGAAACTGGGTGAGAAACCATGGAAAAGCAGCTGACAGTTCTTTTCTCGTTTAAAGGGGCTGTGAGTTTAGAGTGACAACATTTACACTAAAGCTCCAAATGTATGTTCATGATCGTAAACTCAAAACACAGTTTCTACAGTGGATCACCAATGGAAACGTTGTTCACCACAAGTAAAGATACATGTGAGCTCTGTTGTTTCCTTTGTGAAGGGACTAAACTCTGCAAATGAATAAACAGAGCTGTGCTGGAATCAAAGTGAACACAGCGGTCCTCTGTGTAAAGTCAGAATGGCTCTCAGTGACCAGATCAAAACCATCAGAAGGAGCTCTATGAGGAAGTCAATGCTGCATTTAAACGTAGCTAAAAACTCGAGGAAAACTCCATAAAGTGTTCATCTTTTATCACTGATCACTCCACTCCACAGCATCTGATATCTGCAAATGGAAACATGCATTTATCTGTAGCTGGGGATATAAATTCCTGCCAAACACCAAGCAAATCACTCATGCATTTCCAATGGAAATGCTTTTTTATGCTGTACAGTTGCTTATTTAAAGTGACAAAGTCAATAATAAAATGAATGGATACTACATCTTGCACAGTAGTTCGATGTGAAGCAATTCCATTTTACAATTAACTGGGATTTTCTTTTGTGTGGTGTGTGTCCCTGCCTTATATGATCCTCCCACATGGAGTCTGAAAGGCAAAAGAAGAGCACATCGTCCAGGTCTGCCTGGCCTGGTACATTGTTCGTCTCATAACTCTTGGCTTTAGTCACAGAAGAGCCATGAAAGGAAAGACGAGAGTTTCTACTGCAGTTAATCCTCACTTTGAAAACCATCTCCTCACACCATCAAAGTATGTGTAATCTTTTGTGCATTTGGTACCTTAATTTATTTTACATTTTTATTTTACTTAACTACAAATGGCTGAGAAACATCGGTGGCGGGTTGACAACTGACATCCAGTATTACATTTTAAGTCGCACTCTGATCATCTTTTGATCTGTTTTCAAATTGTTCCCAGTGGTCTTTTAGTTATGCTGTTTCTAGCCTAAATCTAAAAACCTGTGAACCTTTCAAAGATGATGAAGAGTAAAACACAGTAAAAATCTACGAAGACAAGTTCTTCATGAGTTTCTGTAACCAAACAATTCTGGAATGTGTCTTAGAGTTTGCGGGGGAGCATCTGGATATTCTATTATGAAATCTTTATTTGGTATGAATGAAGAAAACAGACTTTTGTGAACTTTTATTGCTGTCATGGAACTGAATCAGTGCTTCAGTCACGCTCTTTGGAGGTTGCTTTGGTTTAAGGTGTCCACCAGATGTCCTTATCACCGAAGTCTGGAAGTTTGTCATCTTTTTCAACACAGTTATTAGGAAAGCTTCAGTGCTTTGTGAGGCTTCACTTGCCCACCACTATCCAACAGTAACTGGGTTGACTCCAGCAACCCTGTGACCCAGTGACGGATTCAGCAGGTTCCAAAAGATGGAGTTTGGATACAGGTAGAAGCATATTAAGAACACTATCAGTACCCTTCTAATAAAGTAACAAAATTGAGTTGAGTCTGAGATGTCCAATCGATTTCTACAATAGATACATGTTAGTTATCTAATAGACATCTTGTGCCTGGTGGGTTATTTAGCATTAAAAAAAGGAACTGATCACAATTCGTCATTGTGAGCCCTGTGGTGCAGCGGCCAGCTCTTGAACCTTACAGAGCTGGTTCAAATCCCAGCTGGGACCTTTCTTTGAAGTTTGCATGTTCTTCCTCTACTGATATGGATTTTCTCCTGCTTCTTCCCACAGTTCAACAGCATATGCTTTAGGTTAGCTCCGATCTGCAATTGGCTCCTGTGTGATTGTGTGGCTCTGTGACAAACTGGTGACCTGATTAAGGTATACTGCACCTGTGTCAGAATAAAATGTCTAAACTCATGGTTAGACTTGTGAAATGTGTTAAGGATTGACTTTACAAAACACCAGGGATGACGTCTTCATGAGGATGGCTGTGAAACCAAAGAAGTCTAAACACAAGAAATGGTCTCTAGAATGGATGTTTATAAAGCATGTTCAAGAGAGAAACCAAAAAAAACTGAATGATCATATTTTTTAAATTACAAAGTTTAACTCCCCAGGTAACTGTAATCCAGGAAAATCTTAAACATTCTAATTCTAACTGAAAATACTCATCAGTATTAAACACAAGATTAATTCTTAACCTTTTAAACCACTCAGAATAATACCCATCTAATACATTTTTTAAATTTATCTGAAGTCACTCAACTGTTTAACTAAATGTAACACAATAATTAAATTACAAAAAAAAAAAAAAAACGCAAAGAAACAAATTTGTAATATTCATCTTTTTCACATGCTTGTTTGTTACATTCTTTCAAAGTCTGGCAATAAGCAAAAACACCAGGGGGCAGAAAACCAGTGAGGACTTTACAAAGCACTGTTACTTTTCAGAACTGTCGATCTCAGAATCCAAACATATTTTAGGACTAATAAAAAAAGTTTTATCATAAAAAGCGCGTCTTGTATTGAAAGTCTAATCTTTATTTCAGTGTCTTTGAAATTTCATTAAGTGTTGGCCCATCAATTTCTGCAAAATCTGAAAAAAAAAAATTAAGACAAGCTAAATCCAAAAAAATATGGACAGATGCATACTGTGTAGATCAAAATGCACGCAACCCAGTTAGCCAATTCCTCATTTATCTATATTAAGGCGTCTAAATCCATAGGTGTTTAAAAACTCTTGGTTTCTACTCGAGGATCTGCTGGTTACAGGGCTGGTTTGTGTGTTAAGCACGCGTATGTAGCACGTACGTTGCACACAGGTGCTACCAATCACCAGACACAACATGGTGGGAGCAGATGTGTCCTAATCACCACACAGCTTCCATGCTCCTCTTCCCTGTCCAGAAACCCTGCCATCAGCACTTTCTGTGGCCTTGTGGTCTCATTTTGAATACACAAAACTGGATCAAGGATAATATGGTAAACGTCACTGTTGTGTCAGCATGGACTGCTTTCTCCTGCCTGAACAAACCGGTTCAAGCTGCACTGTGCACAAGCGGTGCCTTTCAGAGCTGGATTCACACATCTGCTTTTCCCTGAGGATTCAGAACTGATCAAACAGATTGAGTCAAAAAAAAAAAACAACAGACTGAAATGAAAAAGTCATTTATTTTATAGCCCTGAATTTTTAAATTGTTGCTTGACAGGCAAGGAAAGTAAAAAGGAAAAAGTTTTTTCCAGGCTTCCACACTCACAGTTTCACCTGTACATGAGAACTGGACTAAGTGACTCTTCCCATCTGGCGTTACAAACAGGAAGTACCTGCTGGTTCCAAGCAGCCAAAATCCCATAGACTTCTATAGAGCAATGAACAGTTATTACTCAGAATAACCATTTTTGCTCTAATCGTCCTTTATGATCCTCATTTTTTCTGTAGTTCAAGCTGTTCCAGTTAACAAACTGACCAAACAGATGCCTCAATAAAAGCATGTAGACTCATGTTTTAAGCATTTGACAGATTTTGTTTAGCCCGCTTCCAAGTTGTAGGCATGTGGACTTTCAACAGGAATAGCTACCATAGAAACGTTGAAAAAAATTTGCCTACTGACAGTAGCAGCGTTTACATGTGCAAAACGTCTTTGATTGGATCAAAGTTCAGATTAGAATAGAACTGTGTACACATCCCTGAAAAGAAGAAATAGAGAGTTTTGTTAAACAAGCAAAAGATAAAGTGAAATGATCTAAGAGTACTTTTAATATTATTATTATTATTATTATAACTTTAAGTGACTGTTGGCACATAATTTTCTGAATCCAAGCTTCCACATGTAAATACGTAGGAATAACATCAGCTTTTATTGTCTCTGGACATGATTGGAAACACAAATTGACATGACAACGATTACAGAGGACCGCCAGCTCACACACCGTTACGGAGAAACGGCTCTCCCAGGAAAGGCTCTAAAGCCTCCTCTGGACCGCCACACAGTCTATGTGTAACCCGTAAAAGCCAGTGCAGTAATGACACACAATCAGAATAAACTGTTTACATGCACCACGATCAGATCAACAATCGGCACAACCCACCTACCTTGATTGGAAAGAATATTTGATCTAAATGAGGCTGACCAGGCCAGAGTATTCCGAATGGCATGGTAACAGGACAACATTTTATTGTGATCAGGCTTTCATTCCGATAACTTGAACTTGCATATAGTGTCTGGTTTTAACATGGTAAAACCATACCTCAAAGAATAGAGACTGAATTGATATTTGGTTGGAGCCAGAAGTAAGTCATTCTCTATGGGTGACGTCAAACTCACTCGTTCCAGTTCTTAAATACGGTCAATGAGACCAAAATGTTTTAAGAAATTTCATATTACATAACGGAGAAAACCGGCTTTAGAAATCATCTTTAACTCTTGTTGTTCTAATAATTGTCTCTGTGTCAATGAAATAATTATATTTACTAATGCTAACCTGAACTATTTTCAGAGAAAAAGGTTGGGCATTCTAATTTGATTCAAACAAGTCATTGATTACTTTAGTGAAAAGTAAGCAATGTTTCTTTTTCCCAAACCAATAGTAGGAAATTCCACATTATTCAAACATTAGTGGATTGATAATATTTTAAAAGAGAGGAAAAAATATTTTTATGTGACATGACTGATGCACACTAAGATTTGACTGTTTTCCATATATTGCATTTTTACTAAAGAAATGTCACGTTGCTCACATATGTCTCTGCACTACAAAGTGCACTTAAAAGTCTTAATTTTTTTTCAAAACAACGACAGTGCACCTTTTCATTCTGGGCATCTTATATATAGATTCATTCTGGTTGTATTTACTGATGTCGAAGTGATTTTGAGAGGAACACAGCGCTCTGTCATAATGTTAGTTGTTTTTTTTTTTTTTTACGGATTCCAAACAAGTTTGGGTGTTATTGTGAATACGATGACATGGCTGATGTGTTGCGGTGTAGAAAACTGTTACTCATTCCATAAGACTATTTGACTCACAGTGATTTGTTGAAATGTACATTTTGAAATTCATGTATAAGTCAACTTTCCAAATGGAATACACAGTGCTTAAAGTAAAAGCTGAAAGGGAAGTACAATGAAATTTCAAGTATTTCTCGAAAAGTGGGGAAAACAGCAACCACTCTTTTAAAATAAGGAAAACATGTTGATTTTAAGCTCAGGCCTAAATGCAGAGGCTGGTTTTCATAGCCAGACTGATAACTGTTCTCACAAATGAGAAGCCTGAGAACTAGAGAATCTGTTTTTCCTTATTGACACCATAAATCACAAAACATTTCTGTCCTGGGACAGAAGCCCGCTGAAGGCCACACTCATCTCTGAAAGACCGTCTCCACTGTTCTCTGGGTGAGTTATCTGCAGAAACATCGGTTCCGTCCTCTACTAACTTATCCTTGGTACTCATCATTGGTTTCTGCCACGTCTTTAAAGCCGGCGTGCTTTAACTTTCCATTGGACACGTAGGAAAAAAAAAACCTCACGAGAGTTGGATGGCATCAAATAACCACGGTCAGGAACACCTATGAAAAATTCAACACATACTCAAGTTGCTTAAAGGAAGGACCATCTATAAGAATCTCTGCCATCCAATCACATTACACCTTTGGAAAGACATCCACTAAAGTATCTGCTTGAAAGCAATCAAGCTCAACAAGTTGGACATCCTCAAAAAAGCAAAGGTGTCTGAAAAGAGACAGACATTAAGGAATTTTTTTGAAACTCATTTTATTTAAAGGCCGTTGAGTTTTTGCTGTATCATTTGTGTTGTTCGCTGTCAAAATGGTATTTTACCACATCAATTATAATTGTCTTTTTTCATTGTGAAACGTTTTTGTAATGGCATAGATCGATTAGATGAACAGCTTGCCTCAAACAGGTTGATTTAGTTGGATCAAAGGGATATCAATCGATAAGTCGATTAGTTGTTGCACGCCTAATCCAAACTAACTAACAGAAAGTTACATTCATTGCATAGAATTATTTAAATTGCAGGATCCATGTTCTGCTCCACAGCTACATCTCCTTTCATTTGTTTATTTATCTGTGCAATGAACTGAAAATGGAACTCTTTGTTTTAGACCAGTTGTCTGGCTCAGGTCCTACAAGGTGAGACTCATGGCTAATCTAATCAAAGCACCATCAATGCAGGTCATCATCAGCTAAATTAATGTAACTGCTCTCACAAAGTTAATATGAGCAATGGTTTTCTTTCAGCAGTTTTGGGCTCTTTAATTTTCCCTGTTAAAAGAAGTGAAGGCAATTAGCAACAATCAATAGGTCAGACACTTTGTCAGCCTCTGTAGAAATAAAGAAACTGCAGAGAGCAGGCATCACTCTGCTCTTCCTTTGCAACAAGGTTTACAAGATGGGCTTATGTCTCTGTAAATGTGGGACGGACAGAAGTCTGCCACTTTTCCTCTGTTAGCTAATTTTAAAAAATGTCTTACCATTAAATTTTGGGAATATTTTTACAGGAAAATAGAATGTCTGAGATGTCCAGTAGACATGTACAATAGATGTATATTATTTATCTAGTATACTTCTTTTGTAAATGAATATTGTTATCCTACTATTGTAAACTATTGTAAATATTTATTAGATAAAAACAAAAAACTACCCAAATGGTGAGCTTACAAAGCGCAAGGCGTTTGAAAGATTCTTTAAATAAATGAGTCACTTCTCTGAGATGACTGTCATGTTTTAGTCAGATAGTGTTACTCTTCAAAAGACGACAGCATCGTCTTCATCTTTAGCCGTCCCAAATAAAACTATTTTCTGAATTTTTAAAATGTGCCATGAGGACCGAACCACAAATAAGTAAAACAATACGGTTGATAACTGGAATTTTGTTCAACATTATCTGTATTTCTGTTACTGCTGTAATAGAACTGTAGGTGAAGCTTGATCTGGACTAATAAGGATGCTACGATGTAAAAAAAAAAAAAAAAACACAGGGGCGCTCTGGCCACATCACAGGACCAGGACGCGCTGCCTGCGCCACACACAGGACGAGGCTAGCCACCACACCACAGGGCGTCACTAGCCACCACAACCATAGGACTCTCCAGCCACCACAACCATAGGACTCTCCAGCCACCACAACCATAGGACTCTCCAGCCACCACAGGACGCGCCAGCCACCACACCACAGGACGCGCCAGCCACCACACCACAGGACGCGCCAGCCACCACACCACAGGACGCGCCAGCCACCACACCACAGGACGCGCCAGCCACCACACCACAGGACGCGCCAGCCACCACACCACAGGACGCGCCAGCCACCACACCACAGGACGCGCCAGCCACCACACCACAGGACGCGCCAGCCACCACACCACAGGACGCGCCAGCCACCACACCACAGGACGCGCCAGCCACCACACCACAGGACGCACTAGCCACCACACACAGGACGAGGGCGCGCTAGCCACAACACACAGGATGAGGCTAGCCACCACACCACAGGAAGCGCTAGCCACCACACCACAGGACGCGCTAGCCACCACACCACAGGACGAGGGCGCGCTAGACACCACACACAGGACGAGGGCGCGCTAGCCATCGTGCTAACCGCCCTCAAAACGAAAGTGCGCCAGCCGCTCTCAAAATGAAATTTTCTAGCGGCCCACCAACGAAATTTGCTAGCTGTCCTTAACACTTGTGGGCCACAATCCCGGACGAGCCCCCATATGTTACGACCCCAACATGGCTCAGGTCTAGGGGTAGACAAGATGGGGTCGCAACATAAAGAAATGATTGGACACAAGAATTAAAACGAACACAGTTTATTAAATAAACAAAACTCTGTGTCCAAGAAAAATAAAAAGCAAAATAATTCGAGCGCTGGTTTAAAACAAAATGACAAACCAAAGGGAACTGGAACCTTGGCCAAATATAACAAAAGGTCAGGGAGACAGCTGACCCAGCCATGCTGGGTCCTCTGGTGTGGTCGGAGTCAGCAGCTCCCTGCTAAGGGCTGCCTAATCAAAACTACCTAAAAAAAAAAAAAACAGAAACAAAGCCCTCAAACTAAGACCACCAAGGTCCCAAATGCAAATTAAAATAACAAAACCCAACAGTATAAGACTGCTGAGGAACCAAAAGAGACACAAACCAAACTCACTGCTCTCAGCCTCCTGCTCTGCCTCTGCCTTCTGCCCTCTTTGGTGTGGCCTTCTTGGTCTTAAATACTCGGCAGGTGCTGATTAGGACGATTGGCTTCGACTGAAGGGTGAGGCAGCGTGACAGGATGTGGGGGCAGCAGCAGGGGGACGTAACAAACACCAAATCTCTCCTATTTTCAAGTTTGAAAATAAATTATTTTGGTAGATAAATGTAGTTTACCCCTTTTCTTGTATTATTATTTACAAGCAGTACGAATGGTAGGCACAATAGAATGGATATTTCAAAATTCTGTTGCAAGTATACTGTACTTATGCACTCATAGTAAAAGCTAAACAATTTTTTAGACAGACATTGACAGAAATATTTTAATCGGTTGATGCAACTAATCATCTTTCTATCTAATTATCTGCTAATGTAAAAGCACTGTGTTGATGTCATCATGCATCCTCCAAGAGATAATGGAAACGTTACAAAGAAAATACCTTTTTTTTTAGTTCAGAACAATAAATATTATCATTTTTTTCAGAAGCCAAAGTGATGTTACTTTTATACAAAGCTGTTTAGACTAACTCCTTGGAAGACCCACTCCAACAAAAATGGTCTTTATTGTGTTTTTAACATGTTCTTGTAGCATCTTTCTCATACTAGAGGACCTATATAAAACACTGTATGATTAAAACTGTTTCTGAGTATTCCTTAATTCAAATCGTATTGGATCAGAAACCGGATTCTTGAAAAAGCTCACAATAATGACGCAGTTACTGAAATGGGAGAGACAAAGTCTTTCAACCACTGCTTTTCCGCCCCTTTAGGCACATTCATTTTCTTCGTCCGAGCTGGCCTCTGGCTGAAAACTGGCTGGATTTATCCAAGTTTGCTCGCCATGCTAGCTTGGGGCTATAAGCTCACTTTTGAGCGTGCAAACAGAGTTCCCAGCCATGGAGAGGAAAGGGGGCGGGGTTGCTCCCAGCCAACAGTCTCGCCCACAAACAAAAATTGTATTTCTAATGAGCTTCTGCCACTGAGCATGAAATATGTCTAAAACGATAAAGGGCATTTGAAACTACACTCACTGGCCACTTTATCAGGTCCACTTTGCGAGTACAGGGTTGGACCCTCTTATTCCTTCAGAACTGCTTCAATAATCCTTGGTGACATAGATTCAATCAATGTAGTTTTTCAGAAAAAAAAACTTTAATAACAACATCTCCATTCATTGCATAGAACCACACAAAGAGAAAAATAAATATGGGGGAAAGGTAAAAAGAAGAAAGCAACAGATGAAAATAAAAATGAAAAACAGGGCAAAAAAAACATAATTACAAAGCATTTTACTATTTTTCACAAACTTAAAAGGATTGGCGTCACCAATTATTCAAATTGTGTTTTATTTTTTTCAAATATGGTCCAAGTTTGTAAAGCCTGGTAAATATGAACATTATATGAACTATTTATAACATGTATAACACGTTTAAAACACTATTTATGAATCTACTGTGTTTTGATAATGACAGATTGAGTGATTTCTACAAAACATTGATTTTTCACAGAGACTTCTGGGAAATTTCAATTGCACTGGATTTTCATCTCTGGACACACACCAAGAATAATAGTTCCTGACATATAAAACGTTTCACAATATCAGAGACAACATTTTTATTAAACAGACACGTCTGGAATACGTTTAACCAGAGCAAACTGCCTGATAGTAAATGACAGGAGACATGGCCTACAGGTGAAACATGGTGTGTGTGTGTGTGTGTGTGTGTGTGTGTGTGTGTGTGTGTGTGTGTGTGTGTGTGTGTGTGTGCGTGTGTGTGTGTGTGTGCGTGTGTGCGCACATGCGCGCGCGTGTAAGTGTATTTGGTATGGTTTATAAACGTTGAAAGGAGCAATTAAATTCGGTGTGCATGGTGTATCTTAAGTTTTATGTAACTATATTAAACTTTTTACATATTTGTTTTCTATGTAATTTGAATTAGAATATACTCATTTATATTTATTCTAATATATTAGAGTGTATTACAAATATAGTGTGGTCCTGATACTACTGTTGTGGTTGAATATTATGTAGGTCTTCTGTTATTTTTGACAGGATATTTCTAATGTTAATTTACAGTCTTACCGAACATCGACCTGACAGAACCCCAGATTTTTACATCAGATGGAACCAGAAACGGACGTATCTGCTCCGTCAAATGAAAACACGAACTGTTGTTACGTTAAAATGAACAGAAAGCCTCGTTTAGCGTTTATAAACACAAGCACATTGCATGCCATTCATGAGCCAGCCTCATTGTCTTCTTGGATTAGTAGTAGTGGGCTGTACCAAAGCAGCCAAATAGGGGTGTTCAATGGAACGAAATGCCAAGTTGCCCCATAAAATGGCATTTGTAAAACAAAATGTTAACCCTAAACGGCAAAAATGTGTTATAATGGGCTTAACTTGTGAAAAAGTAGCAATGTAAGAGCAGATTTGAAACTGAAACTTTAGATGTGGATGCGAAACACCCCCTTTTGAGAAAGCCGCACTTTCGGGCGGCGTCTGACAGAATTCTAGCGCTCAACCGCTGAACGGCTCAGTCGCCGGTCTCTCGGACAGAAGTGATGATGTCTTCCCCGTGCATGAGCGCCCACAATTTCATTCCTTGATACGAAGATTTTTCTTTTTTCCCCGGAGAAAGTCGTGTGTTGTTACCGCGCAGGTGAGGCCTCGGTTACGGGGTTTGAGCGGGGTGGTTGGGGATGCGGATGGGGAGGCTGGCCGAGGGACCGGGGCGCAGGATGGAGATGATGAAACACCTCACATGGATGTCGTGAAGGCTGCGCGGGAGGGACGACGTTCGTTGATGCTCCATCCAAACAGAACACGCTGTTCTCGGACTCAACACCGATCCGCATGCTATTATTTTAACATCTTTATTCTAAATTTACTCGATTTATTACAAATTTATAGCCCATAGTCTTTACTAAAAATAAATAATATACCACCTCTATTTAAGTAGAGGGGGTATTGTGTTTTAAAGCTATAAAAAATATATAACAATATTTTCTCTATTTTATATTCAAACAAATAGGCTTTAAGGTTCCTGAAAGCATCATCTATCGTTTTTGCTGTCGTGTTGCGTTCAGTGTTTGATCGCGCGGCGGCCCTCGCCTCATGCAGACCGGGCTAATCTGAAGGCGTCTCAGGGAAATCTACTAATAGGTTAATCCAGTGATTGGTGAAGGACGCGCGGTGGTCGCATGGCAAAGGAAAGACAAGTGTGTTCATGTAAAAAAAAAAAAAGAAATGTAAAAAAAAGAGGGGGGGTCAGAGAAGATGAGACGTATGGGATGCTGCGCTCCTCAGCCACACATGTGCGCGCCCACACCCTACAATCCTCTCCTCTGACTCTTACCTGCAGAATAATCCAGATTGCATCATGTTGCAACAATAAAACATAAACCGAGCAGAAACGGTGAAAGTTAACATATTTTTTAGAACGCACATTTGTGGACATTATCGGGTTTTCTGCGGCTCTTAATGTTTGGTTTTGTGTTGAAATAGCTTTGTCTTCTGAATTATGCAAAAGGTTGGAAACACGAGTGTCCACACTGACTCCAGTCAGCCGTCAGGAAGCTGGATCCCGTTTCTCTTCATTGATGTCCTTTCCAGCCACGTGGTTATCTCGACAGCAGCACATAAAAAGTGGACTAACTATTTATATGGCTGACATCTTTATACCAGCGTTCTAAATCAGAAAAAAATCTATTTAAGTAATAAATTACTTTGATTTTCAATCAAACTAGATATATTAGAGTTATTTAATCTGATTATTCTTTGTTTTAAATCACAAAAGTATAAACGTGATGAACAAAAGTCCTGCATGTTCTTAACTACTGTTTTTTCTGCTTTTTTTCTGCAGAAAATTGATAATGATGAAGAAATAAATTCCTTCCTTATTTACTCATTCTTCACGAACTGAAAGCCCACGGACACTGAACCCCCAAACCCTCAAACTCCATTTGTATAAGAGACTTTCTCCAGCACAGACGCAGGCCTGCCAAGCCGAAGAGACGTTCCCCCCCCCTCGCCTCTGTTTGCTTTATCAAATGCCCAAAAACAGTAAGGCCGTCAAGAGAGAGCTTGACGACGATGTCACAGAGTCTGTCAAAGACCTGCTTTCCAACGAGGACGCCTGCGACGATTCCTTCAAGAAGAGCTCGCTGATCGTCAACAGCCAAGAAGAGGAAGGGAAGGAGTGCGATGTGGAGGAAGGGGGCTCGGACAGCGAGGAAGAGGAGCGCCCGGCTTGGAACAGCAAGCTCCAGTACATCCTGGCCCAGGTTGGCTTTTCTGTAGGCCTGGGAAATGTCTGGAGGTTCCCCTACCTGTGCCAGAAGAATGGAGGGGGTGAGTCACCTTCAGCTGTCTCATCTCTGGTTTCTCTGGTTGGAGCAGAAGGTTAGACGGTCTACTGCTCAAATGTCACCACTTTGACCAGTGTTGAGCTTAGAATCAGGAATACGTGATTGTAATACAGTATTTGTATGTGCAGAGAATTGGCTTGACCATTAGTTCATTAGAAAACCAAGACGTACACGGATTGAGTCGACTATGGAGTGGAGCAGGGGGGGTATTTTCTACATAACACAATTTCTATTGGAGTGGGTCTTTAAGACGTTTTAGAAAATTCTGGAGAACAAATGTTTTGGTACCTTAATACAACTAGAGACAAATTTAACGAAGCTGCACAGTTTTTTTATTTAGAAAACATAAATAATGTGTCCAAATATTAGTCAGAAATCCAGTCAAGTCTCTGACATATATTGGCATTCATAACTTCAGTCATCTTCCTGCAAACACAGAGAGAACCATGGCTTTCTAAACATTAGTTCAGTCCTCTCTGTCATATCATTTTGTATGATTTCATCTTGAAATGTGAAAGTAAAACTGAAACACAGCAGAGAAGCGATTTGAGGACGCAGCAACAGACGAACAGATTAGTCAAAGTGCAGACTAGAAACAGTCAGCTGTTATTTTGGGGCCACAAAGGTGAGTAATGAGAGTGTTGTAGGCACAAATTAAGGTGTTTGACTGCACCCAAGTGACCAACCTGAAAATGAGATCAGAACAGAAGCTCTTTGAGGTGAAATTATGGTCATATGGATGCAAACCACAGTGTACACTCCCGGGATGGCTAGAGCTTTTACATTGAGGTCTCATAACCCTGTAAGTCATCGTGCTGTAGCTCAGTGCAACAAAAACACAACAAAAAAGTCATAAACATCCCACGTTTTCCACTCCTCGAAGTCATTTTGTTGTTTATGCCTGTAGAACAGTTTGTGTCTGTGTTTGAGTCTGCACAAAGTGGCATTTTATGACATTTGAGTCCACAGATAAATAGCTTTGCTAACCTTCAGGAACAGCACCAGGCAGTGAGAAGCATCTCCTGCACACAGACAGAAGTTCTCCTGTCTTTTTAATTTGTAATAATTGCATGCAAACTTTCAGCAGTTGAAGGTTCCACCGCCATGCCCTCCCTCACGGCTCACTTCATTTCCCACGCTGCTGCAGCTAGAACGTGCTAATGTGTTCTGAGAAAGCAAGAAGGGGCTGCACTTCCCTTATGGAGATTACATAAAGCCAACCACTGCTCCTGCAAAGCTGATTAAAGAAAACTTGTCCCAGGCAGGACGCTCGGGCTGGAGGGAAGCATGATCGTAGTAAATGTGTCAAACGGCAGAACTCCTTCTCTGGATAAACAAAAGGAAATAAATCCCAGAGGACTGTAATAATCATGTTACAGAGGTCACTGCACTCATCCGATGATCAGAGTAACTGTTCAGTGAACGAATGATCTCTTATTATGAGTCACTTTCTGATCATCAAACAGACTCTGAAATAAAACGTGTGGGTTTGTGTATTGTGCATGAGGACTCCCAGACACCTTTGGGTTTCCATGTCTGTTTCAAATGGACCCCCCCCCCCCCCCCCCCCCCCCCCCCCCCCCCCCCCCACACACACACACACACACACTGTTCATTTGTAACTAGATTAAAATGACAGATCTGTGCTGGAAGGGGTCTGTGTGTGTGCTCATGAAGTGAGGGCATCCTACTGCCCCCCCACCTGCCTCAGAGGATAGATGATGACTTCCAGCTTGGTTTGAAGGTTATGATGATTAGCTGGAAGTCACTGAAAAACAGAAGTTATTACAATTTATTAATGTCAACCTTTTCTCTACTTTAAGTGCCTTCTTTCTCTACTAGCCTAACTAGTGCTTTTACTTTGAAAGAGCTTTCTGAGCTCCTCAGCGAAGCTCATTAACTTAATTGAACTTCATATTACTAATGACAAAACTATGTTAAAAATGTTCTTCTGCAAGAGTTACCTTCTATTTTTTATATTTCATATATAGAGGATTGCATTGAGATGAATATAGTTGAATTTGCCACCTGCCACGAAATGCAATGGACAGGAGGGGGGAAAGTGATCAGGAACCGACTTTGAATATAAAATAAGATGACAATGAAAGTCTCTTATCAGGCTGTGTTCTTTTTCCTGTTCCCTGAGAACACTTAAAGACAATGGAGATCAAAGATGCTTTTGATGCTCTCTCAGGAGCAGTCTGCACCGAACACACCAGAATTAGAAGTTTTAATATTAGAAACCAGTCGTGGACTCACTCGACTAAAGCAACACCCAGTGATTCTCTTTATAGTGCCACTCCCGTCAAAGCTCCTTTAGGGAGTCAGCAGGCCTCAGGAAAGGATCTGAATGGACGTCCTGCTAGATGAAACAATGAGATCTGTTGAGATGAGGATGTTTGGATGTTTGTCACAACTGACTCACAGCAAACATCTGAGGTCATTGATCCACCCATGTTTCCATTTGATGAAACTGTTGGAGGGAAAAGCTTTATGTCTCTTTGTGGAGATCAGATCTGTTCTGGGAGGACTCAGCACGGTTTTCCAAAATTTCCTTTCACTACACAGTAAAATAGAAAGTCAGTGGATTTTTTTTTTAAATTGGTGACTATTGAAACCATTGGGTACCTCTGCTGCACTGGATCTTAGGGTTCTTTTCATCCCTCATGCGCCCAGCAGCGTCAGTTCTGCCAGCCACCAAAGCTGCATTTTATGGCTTCTTTACTCAAGATAGGAATTCTCCCAGAGACTGTAATTCCAGAGAGAAACGCCATCTTTCAGAAGCCCCTCACACTAAACCAACTGTCTTTTCTATGATGTCTCTTCTTCTCTCCAAAATGGTTTGATTGCATCATACACCACATGGTTTTGGAGGCAGGAAGGATGAAATACATTGTGTGTGTGTGTGTGTGTGTGTGTGTGAAAGCTGCTTTTCACAATATGCTCTTTTATTGGTGTAAGTTTCACTCCCAGAACAAAAATAAACTAAAAGATCATTCAGTGTCTGTTGTGTTGAGCATGTGTGTGTTTGTGTGTGGGTATGGGGAAGTGAAATTCTGGCGTCATCGTTTTCTGATGAAACTCTTTCCTTTCATTGCATGAAAGCCGGATGGCTGAAACTCACAGGGTGAAGGAACCCTCTGCTGGTCAAGGGTTCAAATCCTATTTGTGGTTATTGCATGTATTGCCTTAAGTTGCAGAAGCATGGACACTGGTTTGGACTAAAGTTTCTGCTGAATGACTTAAACTGGAACCTTCTGTATGTGCTGTTTGGAGTTCAGGAGCGTACCTGGTGCCCTATCTGATCCTGCTGGTACTGATTGGCATCCCGCTGTTCTTCCTGGAGCTGGCAGTGGGGCAGCGGATCCGGAGGGGCAGCATAGGAGTTTGGAACTACATCAGTCCCCGGCTGGGGGCATCGGTTTTGCCAGCTGCATTGTAAGTCAGACACTAAGATTTATTTGTGTTTGTTTAGCTAAAACAAGATAAATCAACAGTTTTACTAAGAAAAAATAGATTTTATGTTTCAAACAGATGCAGATTGAAGAAAAGACTGAAAATACATGTTAAAACAGATATCAAAATGTATGGTACAAAATATTTGTTATGGAAGTATTGCTAAATATCAGCAAAAATATCTTCTTTTACCACCAGGATTTCTTAAACCTAAACTAAACTGCCAGTTGATAATATTTTCAAAAATGTTGAATACTGTATTTAAAAAAAATAAATAAATAATGGTTACCTTTTGAAACAAAATATATTTTTACTTTCTTAACCCTAAACCCAGTAATATCATATTTGATCCATGCATTTCTGAGACCCCTATCTTATTAGCATGGTCCAAACCTTCCATAAAACCCTGTTGTATATAACCTGGTCCATGTTTTCTGTCCTGTAGTTCATTGTCATTCCACTAGGGACAGTAGAAGGGCTTTTCAAGCTCATTTCTAAATGGCTGCTTCCGTTAAACCTCAAAAACACTTTTGGCGGAAAAAGTTTAGCTAGTTTTCCATACTTTACCGTGAGAATAACTCCTTTGTTTCATTCATTTTTTAAATGAATACTTGCTGTATTGAAAGAATGTAACATTTTCTGATAATGAATTCCTTATTTAATTAATTCAGTTACGTCATGTTAAAAATGTGGCGAGATACGGTGACGGTTTTCCTGCACACTCATGTCTAAATGTCTAAATAATTTTTAAATATAAAGAGTTTAGTGTTGTTTTAAGGTTGTGAGCTTGATCTCTTAAGTTGTTTGTGTTTGTTTGAGTTTTGTTTGTGGTCAGGAGTTAAGGTGACTCTCTTGTCCTTCAGGTGTGCTTCTTTGTGGCTCTTTACTACAATGTCATCATCAGTTGGAGTCTCTTCTACTTCTCTCAGTCCTTCCAACAACCCCTTCCTTGGCACGAGTGTCCTCTTGTCAAGAACAAGACCAGTACATGTGAGATGTTTGATGACAAACCCTCTGGCAGTTTTTTTTTTTTTTGTGTGTGTTATTTTGTCCATAGGTTCTTGACTGCTCTGGTTCCGTTCACAGATGTGGTGCCAGAGTGTGAGAAAAGCTCAGCCACCACGTACTACTGGTACCGTGATGCCCTGGATATCTCAGACAGCATCTCTGAGGGCGGGGGGCTGAACTGGAAGATGACTGTGTGCCTGCTGGCTGCCTGGTCCATGGTTTGTCTCGCCATGATTAAGGGAATCCAGTCTTCTGGGAAGGTACGTTTTCTCTTCAGAAGAAGAATTCCCAGAAACTTGCTGTGGTGAAATCTTTGACTGTAAATGAGAACTGGACGGAGTAACCCCTCCCCCCTGGCGTTCCAATTAGGAAGTACCTGCTGGCTTCAAGAAGCCAAAATCCCTTAGACTTCTATAGAGAAATTAACAGTTATTCTATTGGTCAGAATAACCGTCTTCGCCCTGATACATTTTTAACATCTTTTTGATAATCTTCATTTTTTTCATATTTGTTTCTTTATTGCAAGTTTTTCCAGTTATAAACTGACCAGTCAGATGCTTCTGTAAAAGTACGCTCACACATTGAATGTTTAAATCGTTTGATTGACAGATTTTGTGTAGCTCGCTTTCATTTTGGGGGGGGTGTCACTTCCAACAAGCTCACTCCTGATTGGTGAAGGTGGTTGCCATAAAAACGATGACTCAGACCGACTTGGACCAATCACTGCTAACTGATGTCATCTTGTTCCAACATGGCGACGGCCGTATCGTGAAACAAGTATCAACTGAGTTGACTTTATTTAGTTGGAGCAGGAAGTAAGACATTTTCTATGGGTGATGTCATACTCCCTCAGTCCATTTCCCATATTCAGTCAGTGGGTTAAACTGAGAGAAGTCTTGCCCTCCTGATACATTTGGATGGACTGGATGAGGCTCCTCCCCAAAAACAAACCAAGACACTTAACCAAAACAAAAGGCATTTTGGAGAATCTTTGCACGCAAAGTCAGCTCACTTTGGCTCCAAGGAGCTGCTAATGATTCCTTGTGATCCGGTTTTCACTGAAACTGTGAGCTCATGTGATCTTCAGCTTAAGTTCACTTTGTGGAACAAAGATGGGAGCAGCATGACTTTCTCACGGATGGATTATTCTGCTGGCTAAAGGCAGACTTTTTGCTTCCAAATGATTATCTCTTAGTACAGGTGATCATTACCGTCACATCATGTTCTTGTGTCACATGGCAAGCATTAGCAGCCCGCCCAGAGGTCGGAGTCACGCCGCAGCTTAAACCAGAACAGCATAAACCTTTGAGATTTCCTCAAAGAGGCTTTCAGCTGTTTGGTTTTGTCAGAGTGACTCTGCAGTTGAAACAAAATGAGTGTTTGATTGGGAATAGAAAAGAAAACAGTTCAGGTGATCGGATCATTTAGAGCGGAGGTGTCCACACTTATTCGGCATGTGAGCTACTTTTCTACTTTGGAAATCCATGTTAAGAGTGAAAAACTGTTGTTTTGCATTTGAGGATTTCTATCAGGAGCCTTAGCTCAGGTGTTACCCTGGGCTTACACTGCGTACGGTTTGGCTGCGGTGCGGACGCCGGAGTCTTAACATGAAAAAAGCGAGAGGGACTCACACTGCATCCGGTCCGGTCCGGTCCGGCCTCTGCAGTCCAGTCTCCGCGGCGCTCCTTATCCATTTCGTTGGCTTCAATTTTTTTTCCGGACACCAGAGCTTAACCTTAGCCCTTTATTGTAAAGTTGGGGCATTTTTCAAAATAAAACTTATTTTTTGCTGCTCTTGCTGTTTTCACCGTGTTGTAAACATTACGTCATCTCCGCTGACAGGGGGTCACAAAGTGTGTTTGTGTTTATTAGGATAAAGAAAGGACAGATTTGCACATTTTATTCTAACATTGTTTTATTTTTACATTTTAAAACACAAAAGACATCTGAGTAATACCTGGAATGACCATAACAGTCAAACTGACTCCAAACTTTTTACAGAAGAGAGTCATTTTCCTGATCTTTTAATCTTTTATGTCATCTAAAACGTAAACCTTGTTAGGGCTTCATTTTTAACCCCAGTGACAAAAAATAGAAGAAAAAACCCACATCTACTGAGGTTTTCATATACTAGAAAAGGCCTGATAAGATGAATATTCCCTGAAATAAAACCAATCAGGTTATAATGTTTTCAATTATTTTAGTTTTCATTTAGCGTCTTGGTGTGTTTTTACCAGGGGTGGAGCTACAGGGGGACATGGGGGCCCCCCCAGTAAAAAGCTTTCCCCTAAAATTCTTTGGAATCAATATTAGTCTAATTATCAACAAAGATTATCATCTATAGATGCTTCTTTAAGCATTGTTAAAATAACAAAAGTAATCATTTTCAGTGTAATTTTACCCCCTCAAATGATTTACTTAAGTAATAAAACAGTTTGAAATACACATTTTTGATCCTTTCATTTGTAATAGTCGCCCATTCTTCCTGTGTTCTAGCACCTGTTCTCCCAAATAATCCAAGTTTCATACAAATAATGCCTGAGCAGTCAAAATGACTCTCGTGGTCATTGTTGTGGTAAACCGAGTGTTAAAAACTCCTTGCGCTGTTTTCAAAACGGCTAAGACAAGCCTGAAGAACATGAACAAGTTGACTGTAAACTGTACAGTTGGGGACAGATGGCCGGCCCGCAGCCCCTCCACCATGTTAGGACGGCTCTTTTCAGTTGGACTGTCCCGCTCGTGCGGCTCAGAGTCTCTTTGAAGTTCAGCCGGCACAGGCCCATACAAAAGAATATTAATGTCCTCCGCACACAGAAGCCGGGTCCAAGGAGGGACCGCCATCAGCTTCTCTGTCACACTTCTGTGTGTGGGTTGGCATGAAAAGGGAACATGTGGTTGCCATAGTTATACGCGCTCTTAGCACTTGGCTTGATTGCCAAGATTGTGGCAAAAAGAAAGATGAGAGGGGAGGTTTTTCTTTGGAAAATCCAGAATGTATTGCTTAGAAATTACGTTTTTCTTAATAAGGTTTGATTTTAAGACGGTTACAGTTAGTAGATGACAAAGGGAAAATACACATTTGCCTGTTACTTCTGTATCAGCGCCGAAACAACAGAGCTGCTCTAGGCTGACCTTTCTGAGCGAGGCCAGCACTTTTAGGCATTTTTTTATTGTCAAAGTCCCAATTTAAGGAAATGAAGAGCAAAAAATTGGGAAGAATGTTCTGCTATGTAAAGCCTGAAGCCAAGAAAAGACCAGACAGAAGCTGAGAAAAAGCTGAAAACCAGACGAGCACGCTCACGCTAAACAAGTTACATTTCTTTTAACTAAAGAAAGAACAAAAAGATTTTTCTCTTTAGTAGAAAAACCCCAATTACTCACTGTGGTTCAGAATTACAGCTTGAACATAATAAACACTGACAGATGTCCTATTTTCTGGGCAGACTATCATTTAAAGTCAAACAGAGACATTATGTGGTCTACTTCAGAGCTGCACATGGACCACCAAGCCAAACGTTACCTTTCTCAAGATCCGGCTGTGGCTGTGAGGCGTGAGTCACGGCCACACCCATCTCTCACTACGTGCACCCACGCCCTGCAGCCCGTCCTATCCACCAAACCCACACCTTTCAGACCTGCCGTCACGCACAGAGAACTGGCTGGCCACTGTAGTTAGAACGGGACAAAAAATACCATTACAAAAGAATCAATAAAACTTTCTTTATCCCTCAAAGAGCCATTTTTATTGGAGTGGGTCTTTTAAAATAATTTGTATCACTGTAATTGCAAAAAAGCCAAAATTAATCAAGATCTACAGGAAGCATTACTGAAAAGTTGTGGCTTGTTTTCAGGTGATGTACTTCAGCTCCCTGTTTCCGTACGTTGTGCTGATTTGTTTCCTGGCCAGAGCTCTGCTCCTGAAGGGCTCCTTGGATGGAATCCGACATATGTTCACCCCAAAGGTAACAAACGCTTCACGTTTATCTGTCAAAAGTGTTAGTCCAGATTATATTATGTCACTGAATGTGTCTAGGAAAAGTGAGCAGTACCTGTGAGTAAATTCCATCAGTAGAGGTAAAAGTTCAGGATTAACGCTGATTTCCTTCCACTGTTGAAAATCCTGCTTGAAATGAGCAGACTAAAGCTGCACAGTAATTGGCTGGCTACCCAGCAGCAGCTGGCCAATGGGACTGGAAGCCACAGAATCCTGTCACCATGGAAACAGGACTCAGCCGACGATGCTGTCTGTCTGGTGTCAGCTTCTCCTGGCTGACTGACATCTTCTGATTTCTAACAGCCTCCATCTTTGTGTTCTTGGCAACGTGGAGAGCTGCTGGGCTGTCTCTGAAGGAGACCGCGTCGAGTTGTGTCCTCTTTTCTCAACTCAGCCTCCATCCCTCATTTCTGTTTAACTCAAAGAGAGAACAGATACAAACAGGAAAGCTGAACACATGTGAGACTTTACTGTTCTGAATGTCATTTTCAGAGACCCGATCTTTATAAATAAAGATTGATTTGATTTCAATAATTAAACATAAATCCACTGTTGGAGCAACTTTATTAGCAGCATCCTCGTTACATTAGACAGCCGATGCTGAATGTCCTTTAGTATTATGGTCTGTGGGAACAACTGTTAGAATAAATCCATATTTGGAGTAAAGATTCCTGGTTTTTATTTGGTAAATGTAGATTTCTTTTATTTTGAAGTTGAAGCCTCTTCTTCTGTTTCCTCTTTTCTGCTAAAAGAAGCTAAAATGTTTGTTTTTGTTGACCGAGTGAATCGTCATGTGTCAAGAATGAGTCAGATGTGGTGGAGGGAATTAAGTAGTTTTCCAAAATAAAACTTCCTCCAAAATCAGATTAGAAATAAAACAAAAAAATGAAGGGAAAGTTTTTTTTTCTCTGCAGACTGGTACCAACTGTCCCACGGACCGGTACCGGTCCACAGCTTACAGCAGTACATCCTGCAACAGACTGGTTACCTGTTCAGGAGGTACCCCGTCTTCGCCCAACAGTAATTGGGATAGGCTCCAGCAACCCCAAAGGGGATTCAGTGGGTCTGAAGTTGGATGGATGTTAGCATTGTAGTTTTGTTTGGAGCATATTTGTGGGGATTTTCCCTTTTGAATTTGTACAAAGAGATTGGCCCTGTGCTCCTTTTTATGATCATAACTCTTAAACACCATTCCCCTGTCTCCCCTCTCCCAGCTGGAAATCATGCTAGAGGCCAAGGTGTGGCGAGAAGCAGCCACACAGGTCTTCTTCGCCTTGGGTCTTGGCTTCGGCGGCGTCATCGCCTTTTCTAGCTACAATAAGCGAGACAACAACTGCCACTTTGATGCCGTCTTGGTGTCATTCATCAACTTCTTCACCTCCGTGCTGGCCACCTTGGTGGTTTTTGCTGTTCTTGGCTTCAAAGCCAACATCATGAACGACAAATGCGTTGCTCTGTGAGTACGCCAGCAGCAAATGCCGACTTTGGCCGTTCAAACTCTGCTGTGAAGTAACTCGTTTTGTCTGTGCTTTGAAAGGAACACCAATAGAATTGTGGCGTTGTTGGGAAACCGCATTGAAGCCACGCTTATCCCTCATCACATCAACCTGACCCAGGTCAGTCAGGTGACTGCCGAGGACTACCATCAGATGATCGACATCATCAAGGGCGTGAAGGAGGACGAGTTCCAGAAACTGGGGCTGGAATCCTGCAGCATCGAAGATGAGCTGAACAAGGTTCAATGATTACACTGTTTTTGGAAAAAGAAACGTTGGACATTAATTTCACATTTAAAGAACGGTACCAGACACTGCAATCCAAATTATAAAGCGTATTGTGCTGAAGTGGCATGAAGGAAGTTGGTTTATTTAGTTAAAGTCATGAATGGTATTGTGTCCTGAGGCTCTTTGGATCCCTGATATCAACCTCAGACATCTGTGATCATTAACTTAGAACGTGGTGTACCTCAAATAATTACTGAGAACTCTGTGAGTTCTGTCATGGAGATGAAAGAGAGACCTGAGAGATCTCAGATTAGAATCCATAACTTTCCTTTGACTCGTCATGTTTCCCCGACAGGCAGTCCAAGGCACGGGCTTGGCCTTCATCGCCTTCACAGAGGCCATGACCCACTTTCCTGCGTCGCCGTTCTGGTCCGTCATGTTCTTCCTCATGCTGGTTAACCTGGGACTTGGCAGCATGTTTGGCACCATTGAGGGGATCCTGACTCCTCTGATCGATGCGTTCAAAGTCCGCAAGGAGTTTCTGACAGGTGAGTCTTTGTGGTGAGATGTGCAGATTCTTCTGTGAAGTCACAGAGTGTACTGTTCTGAGGCCCTGATCGTGCTCAGGAGATGCTAGAATGTGGCTGAAGCAGGTCCCTGCTTGTCTCCTGCAGTGGGATGCTGTGCGCTGGCCTTCTCCATCGGTCTGCTGTTTGTCCAGCGCTCAGGGAACTACTTTGTGACCATGTTTGACGATTACTCCGCCACTTTACCTCTACTCATTGTGGTAGTGCTGGAGAACATTGCCATTGCTTGGGTCTACGGGATTGACAAGTAAGCAAGCAAGAGCGTGCAGCAGATTTGATTCCCAGTATTAAAAGTTGAAGAAACCAAACTTTTGGCCTCCAGCTACTTTCTTCTAATTCACTCAACTGTCGGGTTTGCAGATTCTTTGAAGACCTGCAGGACATGCTGGGATTTGCTCCCTATCGCTTCTACTATTACATGTGGAAGTACATCACGCCCATCTTGCTGCTGGTGCTCCTGTGCGCCAGCTTCATCCAGCTGATCATGACGCCGCCCAGCTACAACGCTTGGATCCAGGAAGAGGTGAGACCATCTCAGCCGAACTCTTATAGGATCAGTGGGGGGAGAGTGTTCAAAAATTGTTTGAGCAGTTTTACCTGCTGCAGCAGGATGATCCTATTTGACACAGGGTGTATTTTCTTTTTGAAAAGAACTTGTATGTGCTGCTGTTAAAATGATAATAAATTAAAGTTACATAAAGCACAAAAAATAATTAAATAATTGTAACTATGAAAAAGCTACTTTTTGTATATACAAAAGGCCTAAAGGTTATATAAAGTGTTCTAAACAGTAAAGGGGGACTTTTGGGGTTTTGGTCAGAAAGACTCTGGCCTGAACAGCTATTTTGCCTTTAAAGTTTGCAGACGTGTGGTTTAGGACAGTAAACACGGTGGAGATTGTGCTACTAGTTTCTAGTAACCCACAGAAGTGCAGGTTTTTTTCTCTTGTAAATCTCTAAATCGAAACAAAAACACATGAATGCTGTTTTGGTGATGAACATTTCTTTTATATCTCTTCTCCAGGCTGTAGAGAAGACCCTTCACTTTCCCCCATGGGGCATCGGGGTCTGCATCTCCCTGGTGGTGATGGCCATCATGCCCGTGCCCGTCGTCTTCTGCCTGCGCTTCTTCAACATAGTGGACGAGGGCAGCGGCGGCCTCTCCGCTGTCTCCTACAAGAAGGGCCGCATCATCAAGGAGAGCAGCCGGCCAGAGGAGGATGATGACGCCAGCCTGATCCACGGCAAGTCTCCCAGCGAGGCGCCGTCGCCGATGCCAGGGAACAGCATCTACCGCAAGCAGAGCGGGGGCGGCACGGAGGGAGACACCGCGCCCAACGGCCGCTATGGCATCGGGTACCTGATGGCCAGCAAGCCTGACATGCCCGAATCTGACCTATAAACCCGATGTGGTTGTTAGTCAGCTGGTCTCACACACCCACCCCCACCGCGTTTAGTCAGCCGTATCATCATTGAATTTTCGTTTTTGCACTGTGTATCTCTGTAGATATAGTAGCTGCTCTGTATTTGTTGACTCTGAACCTTTTGTGGATGTTTATCGTAAAGTTAAAAAACTTTGGGATGAAGCACCAGCCACCTGCGAGGCTTCGCCCACTCTGTAACCCCTCCTCCTGTGGGACAAAGGTGTTCCAGCACAACCAGAACACGCAGAAGAGTTTGTAAAGTAGACCTCAGAGCATGGTCCTCTGTTGGCAGAGTCCTCTCAGTGTTACAATCCCTGCAGTAAGCCAGAAGCCGAAGTGTGCGTTTGTCTGCGGACGCCGCTCCGCCCACACTCGCCATGTTTGTTTTGGCTCCGATAAAACGCGCCGGCCTTTGAATTCCACTCCCATGATTGTTCCAGACAAAAGTGTGCCTAAGTCATTTCCATTTGTTTATAGAGTACACCACTGATGTATATTTGAAGTATTCTGTAAATACAACCTGAATATGATAAAACATGTCCACCTTTGGGTTTTAGAGCAGTGTTTTTAAGGTTCAGAAGTGCTTCAAATCCTAAAGTGGCGTCATCTTGTTTTTATTTTATTTTTTACTAACGTGCTGTCAAAGCTGAAGGACTGAGTCCTTCTTGTAAATAACATTTTCCATGAAATGGCTTCAAATGCAGTTTCCCCAATGAAGATTAAAGATCAAAAACAGTCAACAGCCTCAGTCATGCTTTTATTCATTTCACTCTGGCCTTAGTTCTTCATTTCACACAATTTAAAAAAGTGCTTTTTTTTTTTTACTAGAAATACCTGAAAAATCTTTTTTTAAAGACAAAAGTTTAAAAAAAAAAGAGTAAACCAATATGAGTAAAACAAACAATAGCTTTTACTGACTCGTTCTGTTCACCTCTTCAGATAGTTGTATGAAGTGTTCACTGACAGAAAAGGTCTTCTCACTGACGTGCTGTGACTGGGATCAGTGGTAAACACACACACATGAACAAATAATTGATTTTTCATTTGGTTTGTAGTTTTTAAAGGTTAGCATACCGATACAGGCTTCAGCTTTGGGGCCCGACAACATGTTCCCTTTTACCAAAGCGGATAATTCAGTGATTGTCTTTAGGCTAAAATATGGCTCTTCAGCATCAAAAACAAGAGTTTCTGGATTGAGTTTTTTTTTTTTTTTTTGTCTGGGATCTCCATGTAGGTAAAGTGCTGTTAGTCCAAAACATGCTCTTGTGTGAGAAACGGAAACACGGCGATGCTTTGGATTGTTGATCCCTTTTGGTCCAGTCTTCTGTAAAAGAAAAGACAAATCTTGAAGGCATTTTAAGGTAAAGATCATCTCAACTTTGCTGTAAGTAGAAACTCTACAGGTTAGCAGAAATAAGCAGCTGCTGCGTTTTTTTCCTAAACCATAAATGTCAACGTCGAAGCTAAAATAAAAATTGTACATAAAAAAAAAAACAGTCATTAAGATTGATGTTTTCTAAACATAATAATAAGCACAAATCCACTGTTTGAATAACTTTATTAGCAGCATCCTCGTAACATTCAGTTGTCTAATTTTAAGAGGGTGACGCTAAAATAAAGTTAGTTAGCTGTATCCGAATGTTCTGTATTATCATTATGTGGTAACAGCTGTCCCCATGAATTCCTATTTGGAGTAAAGACTCCTGGTTTTTGGCTGTTAAATGCAAATTTATTTTATTTTGAAGTTAAAGGCTCTTCTGTTTCCTCTCTTGATCTTTTCTGCTAAAAGAAGTGTCCTAAGATGTTTGTTTTTTGTTAACTTTGACATAGTAGTAGTAGTAGTAGTTTGACGTGCGTCAAGGAGGCGTCGGATGTGGTGGAGAGAATCCAGTAATTTTTCTAAATAAAATTTCCTTCAGAATCAGATAAGAAATAAACTGGAAGAAAATCTATTCTGTGCTTTTTTTCTCTACAACTCAGTTCATGGCCCCGGGACAATCAAACAAAATAGTCTATCATTTTTCAAATGTGTACTTGCATGCATAAATTAATTCATATTTACAATAATAAAAAGTGAGACAGTTCTTTCTGTTGCAGCGTTCTTCTTTTACTTTGACATTTAATCCCTGTGGGAGTCTGGTCAAAAGTCAAACTGTTGGTAACACCAACACTGTGCAGCTTCCTTCAACAGGAGAAGCCAAAATTTGACCGCCACATCAAATTGTGTGCTGTTTATTCAGCATCCAAAGATTCAAAGATTCCCCAAAGATCAATCTCATGTGACAACTGGACTGGCACCAGACCTTCTTTGTCTCTTGCTGCCTTATAGCTGCTGTATCTGCAGAGCGCAGTGTTGCCAGATAATCACCGTTTTCCAGACCAAAAGTAGCCTGATTTAAAAACTGCCAGACACCATTAAAAAAAAATAGAAACAGCTAAATTGGGCAAGAAATTGCCCAATCTGGCAACACTGGCAGAAGAAGAAACAATCTTTTGGTCGATGAGTTCAGTTTGGACGAGATGAAACAAAATTTTTTACAAAGGACCTGCTTAACATTCAGTTCCTGCTAAAAGGGAAACAGGCAGTTTGGTGAACTTGGTGGAAAAAAATTGTAAAACGTAAGTAAGAGAGGAAGTGGCATCAGCTGAAGCCAGCAGCTTCCATGGCAGACATGGCAGCTACAAGTCCAGATGTTTGCATTATTCTGCTTTTAGCAGTTTTAAAGACCACTCCCATGAAAATGTTTTTGCGTGTGTTTTTAACATGATCTTGTAGTATTTTTCTGATGATGGAGGACAGAGATAAATAAAATTAAGATTAAATTGCATTTCTGTTTTTTTGTTTTTATTATTATAGTTTAAAAAAATGCAGTTTGGAAAAGAGCTTATTTGTGACGTAGAAAATATGCTGGGTGGGCCACAATGTTGCTACGTTCAAATGGTCCCACCCACAACCCAGAGGTGCATTCTAATGAACTCCTGCTGCCCTGCAGAAACTATGTCCTAGAAAACCACATAGGTCTTTAGGTTTTGCTGAAAAAACAGCATCAGCATAATTAAAAGGCCACTGAGAATGCTTTGAAAATAGATCAAATGGTCACCATTTGACCACTTTTGAATCTGTACCGATAGTTTTATTTAGGATAAGCATCCAAACCTGTAGGCTCAGGATTGCTGGAGCTGCTCTCTCATTCTCACTGCGATGCGGTCCCTCTTCTCACAGTGCTTCTTCAAGTCTTTGACCTCCATGGGCAGCATGCTGTTCCACACCATCAGCACAGACTCCTCATCTGAGAGCATATCAACAAACAAGCTGAGGCGTTGACTGGCAAAATCTCACAGCTGTTTGGAGAAACTTCACTTTCAGACTCATCATACTGACTCTTGTCTTGTGGGAGTCTCCGTCCCAAAACCAGCACCACATTCTTCCAGATTAGCGTCTCTGATAGTGCAAAAACAAGCATGTAATTGCAGGAAAAAGCTGCTGCAAATATAACATGTTCAAAAACAAACTACAAGGGAAAACGTGCACAGTAGACGGCTCCACGCAAACATCAAGAAAAAAAAAAGTCTGTATGCACAACCAAACAAAGATGCAGGTGCTGCTTATCTGTTTTCCTGATTTTTGTTGGTGTCAGTTCTCACACTGTCCTGCTGCTTCTCTGCTCCACAAGAGCTGACCTGTTCTGAACCTCTCTGTGTTCCAGCACCAGTTAACCCACAAGCTGCTGCCACGATCCTGTCCTCATTTTAAATTCACAGATTAAACAAACTGATGGCACAAAGCTAAGACCCACTCCCATGAAAATGGTGTTTTAAGCGTTTCTAACATGTTCTTGTAAATTTTTTTTGATGATGGAGGACATAGATAAAGAAAATTAAGATCAAATTGCATTTCTGAGTATTTTTTATTCAAATCATTGTGAATCAGGAGCAGACGAAAAATACTTTTGGAAAAAAAGCATATTTGTGACGTAGAAAATATGTTGGGCAGGCCACCCTGTAATGGCAAGGAGGGGGCAGAGTTGATTGATTACTCCTGTCACTCTGCAGAAACTATGTCCTAAAAAACACCAGATTTTTTGGTTTTGATTAAAACGGTCATAATAATTGAAAAACCCTTGGGAATGCTTTGAAAATAGATCACAAGATGATCGGAGTGGGACTTTCAGGTTCCAGAATGCTTTGTGGTTTAACAAAAATAATGTTGGAAGTGATGACAGCATCACAGTGACGGTCAATATAAAAAAACAAACAAACACAGAGCCTGAAAACGTACGTATGAACGCTGAGGTGATGGAGCGGACCGAGTCGCAGCCGAGCGTCATGACCTGCAGCGGCTGGTGTTTGGGGAGCTCCAGCAGCAGCAGATGCCCCCCCCTAGTGCCGATCCAGAGAGCTGCGTTGCTTTGCAGCAGCAGAGCCTTGACTATAGCCCAGGGGGGCGACGCATCGGAGCGCCGCTCGGCTTGGCTGTCCGGCCTGCATCTGCTGCCCGAGTCACGCCTGCAGGGAGAGCAGAGTGACTGCAGACGTTCAGAGACAGATTCACTGTAACAAACAACATGGAGGACGTTGCTGCTCTGTGTGTGTGTGTGTGTGTGTGTGTGTGCGTGGGGGTGTGTGCGTGTGTGTGTGTGTGTTTGTGTGTACCTAAAGATGTGACAACAGTCAATGGCCTCCATCATCCTCTCACTCCTCTTGTCCCAAACTTCAACAGTTGATGCTCCGGCTTTACTCAGGTACACGTATTTGTCCACAACCATGCGAGACACACACGCTTCACCACTCAGAGGCGGCTGCTGCCTGCAGGGCGACACCATCATGACATCACTTCCTGCGCTCAAGTTGGCGTTTCTTTTATTTGAGCTTCAAAGCAAACAGCAGTCTGTCTACAGATTTAGTGAGGTCAAAATTAAGAGTTTTTAAGACTTTTTAAAGTCAAATTTAAGACAGTAAGTACAAAGCAAATGAACGTATAAAGTTCAAATTAATCTAACAATGAATCATTACACCCTAATCTGCATTCAGTGCTATTAAAAAGATTTATGTTGACGTAATTTGTTACAGTACCGGCATAAACAAAAAGGTATTTTCCCACTGCTGGGATCTTTCCCCTTGATCTTTTTGTTGGATGTCATCCGTATTAACAGAGGTTGAATTGTTTGCAGTGGTAGAAGAAAACTGCTGGAGTCTGCTGACAGAATTTCCTGTACTTGCTGTGTTTCTTGATCTGCCATTCGACCATCTTCATCCCCATTGTGCCAAGTTTAAATGTCTTTCAGCAAAGCGTGCAGTGTGCATCATCAGGATTTCTAAGCTGAAGTCACAGCGAGTAATAGTAAATGGTAAATGTCGTATACTCATGTAGTACTTTACTATCTTCATTTAAAGGCCCAAAGCGCTTTACAGTCTCATTTATCCATACCCACTGCCAAACACTGGCACCAACCTATACCCACCAGGAGCAATGTGGGGTTCAGTGTCTTGCCCAAGGACACTTTGACACATGAGCAAGCAGGGAACTGAAACTCCGATCTTTAAATCAGGGGTCTAATGACCTATTTCCAGGTTATTTCTCATTGACTTTGCACTTCTTAATTTTCCAAGGAACTTATTAGCTTGCTGGGGTTGACATGATTTACCACCAGTTGACATCCTTATGACATCCAATGCACCCTGGAAATGTTTCTTTTTAGTGACAGGAAGTAATGTTGCACTGACAAGAAAAAAAAATCAGACCCTCTCGCCCAGAGTTTAAGACTATTTAATGCTTTACAAGGTCTTACTTGAGTTCAATTCAATTTAAGATTTTTTAAGAATCCGCAGCAGCACTGATCACATTAGATTGAGCTTCGCTTGGAGGTAAAGCACTCACTGAAGGACACAGTTTGGTCTGGTGTCGATGGACTTGGAGACATCGTAGTCCGCAGAGAAGGACAGGATCTTGGTCCCACAGCCGGCCCACAGAGTTCTGGAGTCAGAGGAGTGGAAGGATGGGCCCAAACACATGAGCGGCGTGCTGACGTTTCCCACGGTGAGGGTTTTGACGGGCTGACCGTTTTCTTGCTGCAAGTAGCAGAAGAGGACAGTGAAGCACTGCTTGTTGATGCAGCAGGTTTACCAGTGGAGTTTTTACCAGAAGCACAGAGTCCTCATAAACACTGAGAATCCCATCTGCTGTCCCAACCAGCAGGTAGCTTCTTCTTTGGCTAAACATACAAAAGAAAAAAGGTAAAAGTGAAAAAACTTTCACTCAGATGACATGGTTCATTTTCTTCTCTGACAGGCAGCATTAAAGATGTTTTTATTTTCAACCAATGGGCTTTTAAAACCCCTCGTCCTGGTCTATCGGAGGCAGCTAGTGATCAATGCAGAAGCTTCATTGATGAGGCAGGAAAAGGCAACAAAATTAAGCTCCGAGGTTGTTCACTCTGAAAACAACTCAGTTTGTTCCTCATGTAATTCTTTCGACAGTATGTCTCCACAAAAAAATGAAGAAAAAAAATTTTTGCTGCAAGGAGTTATTAATATTAAGATTGTATAGTGTTGAATAGTGTTTGCTAACTCAGTGTTTCCACACATTGGACTGTCAAGATGGTTGATACATTTTTGCTGCATCACGTGTGGTTTTGGATTATTGATATATTTCATTTTGAAACATTTTTTTAAACGGTAAAGGCTAAGTCGATTCACAGCTTGACTCAGACAGATGCATCTGGTTAGAATAGAAATCACTTATATGATTAAGACGATTTATCGTTACACCCCGAGTAATCTCATGACCTTTCCTTTGAGTTTTTTATTAAGAACAGTCCCAAAACTATATGGACATTTTGCATCTTGACTGCATTTTACACGAGCAGCATGTTTTTTTATTTATTCTTAACAGACACTTACATAGAACAGGGGTGAGCGTGGAAGTATAACGAGGTGACAGCATCAGTTACACCCTGCAGGTAGTGCCATGTGGAAAGGTCTTCGGTGCTGATCACAAGCAAGGAGCCCGACTGTGTGCCGGCAACCAGCCAATGACAGGCCTCGTCTGTGATCCGGACCGTCACAAGAGACAGGACCGGGCTGGAATCCACTTCCTGTTTAAAATAGAAAAAGACCTATCTGAAATAAACTGTAACACACAAATGCAAGCTAAAAAAAAGGGCAAATATTTAGGAAATAAAAAGTAAAAACCAACTTGCAACCCGCCCTCGCCAAACCGCGCTCACTGGCTGAGCAGCTGATTCACGCTCCTCGCTCTCCCCCACTACCCCAACCCCCTTGTAACTTTTACATGTGTCAAATTAATAAAAAAAAACCACACTTTTTTCCTTTCTGCTGGTTTTATCTCCATAGCAACTAGAATATTTTTGGTCGACTGGGGCTGATCAACAGAACTATGTAATTTTAGAAGATTTTTTTTTAACAAAAGTCAATTTGTAGATTTTCTTGGCAACTGAGGTTTTTGTTAACCACAATCACATTCCTCATATGTTCATATCCTGTTATATCATGTCGTTCAGCTTGAGCAAATGATTCAAGTAATTAAATTTTGACAAAGTAAAAAATGTGCAAGCACTGGATAAACGCCACTTTTGCAAGCACGCCACGCATAGTTGAAAATCTACAACTTTTAAATCCAACATTTTTCCCAATTAGCTTCCCAATTATGCTGAGGATTTCAAAGGCAAAAGATCGAAATCCCTTGGAGGAGTTTAGATTTTTGTAAGGTACTAGGAGTGGCCTTTTCCCAATGTCAAAGGTCAACAAAACTTAGGTTATGAATGCAGTTTCTCAACCTAGTGGTGTGTGCGTGAAATTTCATGAAGATTGCTTGACGAAAAGTTTTCTTTTCCCATATTGTGCGAAAATGTAAAATCTTTTTTTTTTTTGCTCCACGATTTGGTCCCGTTCATTTTTTGATGATTCCTTCTGCTGTGATGGCATTTTTGACACACACACACACACCCCCATGCCAAAATTTGTTTTTAGCAGATACTAGGTAGATATAAATTTTGGTAATTCTTTGCGTTTGTGGCGGGGGTGAAATTTTCGCTCAAAGGCGCAGTAAGACAGCACAGCAATCGGGTCATTGCAGTCCAAAATCAGGCCCCAGCCCTGGATTTGTGGGCGTGTCAGCACCTGTGTCATAACCGTGCTGTTGTCCAGGTTCACAGCAGAGACAAAGCCCCGCCTCTGGGTGCTGCTGCCCCCACCAAGCCAGGCCATGTGTCTGCTTTCAGGTCCCTTGCTGCTTCCACAGCTTGCAGTGATACATTCAGCACCAAACAGCTGGGGGTCTTGGATCTCTCTCATAAGACACAGCAGTTCTGCTGAATTCAGCCGCTCAAACACCTGCACACATGAACAGCAACCAAAACATTCACAAAAGCATAATGTTTTGTCATCTAAATCAATGTCATTTTGAGCTTAGAGAATGTTATCTTTCTTTCAACATACTGGCACTGCACATATTTGTTTCCTATTTTGTTGCTTTAGCAAAATCACATCAATCCCCAAAAACAAACAGAATGTTATTCTAGCATTTGAAAGCATAGTTAAAAACAAATCCACTCAGATGAGTTCGTTCTATAATGCTCAGCAGAGATACACTTCAGCTGTGAGAGACAGAATGTGAAAAAGGAATCCAGGAAACCACATTTTAAAGAAGAAAATAAGTATATGGTGAGTAGCAAAAGTTCACCTCAATACTTTATTATGTGACTGGTTGGTAATGACAGAGTTCACAGGTTTCCTGCAGGTCTTCACTGGGTTTGTACTGTAGCTGCTACTTTGGTCCATTCTCTAATGCAGATCTTCTCAAGAGCTGTGATGTTAAGGGCTGTTGCCTTGAAACAGAGTTTCTACTCCTCTGTTGCCGGGACAGTATGTTGGAACACCCAGCCACGTTTCACCTTCAATGTTCTCACTGTGGAAGGAGGGTTTAGTCCAAAATCTCTCCACGCATGGCCTCATTTATTAACTTCTTAACACGGATCGGTTGTCTCGTCCCCATTTGCATAAAAACAGCTCCAAAACATAATGATGCTCCACAGTGGTGCTTTTGTGATGAAACTCAGTATTCTTCCTCCTCCAAACATGGAAAGCAGTGATTATACCAAAGAGTTCAGTTTGGTTCTCATCTGACCACATGCCAATCCTCCTAATTTTCCTCTGGATTATCCGGATGGTCTCTGAAGAACTTTAGACAGGATTTGAATCTATTATGACATAGTGTCATAAGGCCATGTCAAGACCATTTGTTTCCACCATGTGAGATCCTGCTCCAGGTGGAAGGCCACTGTCAGTGATCTTGGATCTCTTTCATTTTCTAATAATTGCTCCAACAGTTGATCTTTTATCATCAAGCTGGTTGTTTATTATAGATTGGTTCATCCCAGTCTTAGTCAGATCTACAATCTTGCGCCTGGTGTCCGTTGACATCTCTTTGGTTTTGGTCATGGTGGAGAGGTTGCAGTTTGACTGTTTAAGGGTGTGGACAGGTGTCTTTTGTACAGATAACCAGTTCAAACTGGTGACTATAATACAGGTAAAGAGTGGAGGATAGAAGAGCTTCTAGAAGAAGAATTAACAGGTCTGTGAAGGACAGAATTCTTGAATATTTGTAGGACATAAATATGTGTTTCTGCGCCATTACACTAATAAATTCTTTAAAACAATACAACGTGATTTTGTGGATTATTTTATTACAGTTTGTATTGTAGAAGTGTTTGCACACAGTTAAAGTGTTTGCAATGTTTATCATTATAGACCTCCCTTACTTTTTTAAGAGGGACAACTTGCAGAATCTTTGACTTTGACAAAAACATTTTAGGTAAAGAAAGCTCCAGCTCTTACCTGAGCAGAAGTGGGTCGATCCTGTGGGTTTTCCCTCAGACAGTCCTTCATAAGAGCCTGAAAGCCGGGCCATGGTAAGCATCCGTAATGCTGGACTGGGTCTGTTATTGGGGATCAGAACTTTCCTTTAAAAATGAGTGAAATTACAATATTCACCAATAAAATGCATGCACACAAATTGGCCATCAATGTTTTATCTTTGTATATCTTAAAGGACAAAATGACAAATATGATTTTTACAACCCAGGCGTCAGACACCTTTCATGACTCTTTTCCATTCCCAAACAGATTGCTTTTCTCGTCTTTGAACGCAGTCATTAAATTGGTTCAAGTTTTCAGCTCTGAAAAACGTTTGCCTGTTGTGACAGCAGTTCAGTGGCAATCAGGGTTTAACGTCCAAATAATATTAACACCTGGAAGTTTTCCTTGAACTGCAACTTCATCAAACTCGCTAGGGAACTTCATGCCGTCTGAAATCCGCTCGCCGCAGGTCAGAAGGTCGTAGAGCAGCAGGCCCAGCGAGAACACATCTGCCTGCTGGTTGTAGATTGTGTTACCGCGAGCCACTTCAGGTGCTCGGAAACCTGCCACAGATATAAAAACCCACCCGTAAGAAGTTTCTGCTGCATCAAGAACACCTTCACCTGCTAGTGATGGTAGCGAGGACTTGGCTGACCTGGCGTGCCCTCTGAGCTTCTCACTCCCATGCTGCAGCAGTACTGGGCGATGCCGTAGTCTGTGATTTTGACGATGATCTCCGAGTCAGTCTTCAGGTTGAACAGCAGGACATTGTGAGGCTTTAAATCCCGATAGATGATCATAGCTGAGTGAAGATACCTGATTACAAAGATCAATCTATGACGGTTCATTCCGTACTTTCTGCAAATCAGATAATCTTCTAATTTATTTTCAAAGTGTTCCAAGTGCTCTTTTAATTATGATTATGACCTTTTTAGCACAAATACAAAAACCTGTCTTATTTTCTAGGACATAGTTTCTGCAGAGCGGCAGGAGTTTATGAGAAATTCTCCTCTGCGTTGTGGGTGGGACTGTTGATGGGGAGTCCACCTGGACCTCCTTCCCCACTCCCATTAGCTTAGAGCAGGGAGCCCGCCCAACCTGTTTTCTATGTCACAAATATGCTCTTTTTCAGACTGCATTTATTGGCTTTATCTTAAGGCACACAACTCATTTCTTCTTTTCCGGTACGCCTGATTAATGATGGTAAAGTTAGAGAAACTGACAGCTTCAGATAAAGCTCCAGCTTTCTCTGTGGAGCAAAGACAGAGAAGGTCCACAGCTTTACCTGAGTCCATCTGCCACCTGCAGGGAGATCCGGTGCTGCAGCTTCCGATTGAGGCTGTCGTTCTGGTGTTCAAAGAGAGAATCCAAAGAGCCTCGCAGAGCCAGCTCCATCACCAGAACCTGAGGAGCCGAGCCAGCCGCCAGCAGGCCCACCAGGCTGGGGTGTCGGAGGCGACCCAAGACCGCCAGTTCCTTTAAAAACAAACAGGATATTTGAACTGATGAAGTTACCGAACCCAGACTGCGAAGAATAGAGACACCAAATATCTGGAATTTACCAGAAATGAGATCGTCCTACAGTCCCACTCCATCATCTTTTGATCTACTGTAAAAGCATTCCCAGCAGTCTTTCAATTATGATTATGTAGTTTTTTCATTTGCTTCTGATTCACAACAATTTCAATAAATACATGCTGAATTTTTTTTATCTTTATCTATGTCCTCCATCATCAGAAAAATGCCACAAGAACATGTTAGAAACACTAAAAACACAATTCTTATCTAAGTGGGTCTTAAGTTTTTTTCCTCACATATCTTCCGTTTGTCAACAAATGATGCCCTCTAGAGTTTGACTAAGGAAAAGGTTTGATCTAAGGTTTGTGTATTGCAAAACAACAAAACATATCAAACATTTGAATTTGCTAATAAGCAAAAAAACAATAAAGAAAACCCCTACAAGTGGTTCATACTAAGCCTAGAGTAATTTCATAAAACAATAAAATGCTCTTAAATTAGGAACAACAGACATGTTTGACACTTTCAACATGAATATACTGGTAAGCAGGAGGGATGCAACCAATCAATTTGCCCACGAATCGATGTGTATCATATTATGGTCACAGAAGTGTAACATACTAATGGAAATGGGGCATTCAAAGCGCATTTCTTTGCACATTTTAGCAGAGTTTTACCTGTCTCAGCAGCCTGTAGACATAAAGCTCCGATGCATGTTTGTTGAAAATTTTCACTGCAACTTCTTCATTTTTGTAGACGCCACGATAAACTGTTCCAAACCCTCCGTCCCCTAAAGAGGAAAAGAAACATCCAAATAGATGAATACATTTGACTGGCTAAATGAAAAGGAATGCTGACACACAGCTATGTAGGATCTCCGGTTCCTTACCAAGCCTGTTTTCTTTGGACAGGTCTACATCCAGCTCCTCGCTGTCCAGCATCGTTTCTGCAGGCTGGTCACTCAGCACCAGGTCTGGGGCAATCAGAGAGATGGGGACCGTGCAGCCTGGATCCTCTGGGTTCACCAGCAGAAAATCTGGAGGTGATGACGTCATTGGTAAAGATTTCTGATCACTTATGAAATATCAGCTCAGTATTTTAATACTAATTTTTAAAAAAATCAAAGAGTTGGTCTTGTGTAATGTATACCATTATCAGAGTATCTGAAAAGATCCTCCAGCAGAATCTTTCTGGGCTCTTGTCTGTCATGGAAGCTGTATACAGCCCACCTCTTTATCAGAGCCTCTCCATTGCCGTGCATGTCAGTGCTGAGCAGTCCAGGAAACCATTCCTCCAGCAGAGAGTCAGTGTGATCCACCACCTGACCCAGTAACACCCGGCCTGCAGAAGGGGTTGAACACAGGAGGTCATTTTATTTTTGTCAACTGTTTAAATAGCATAGATTGAAATATTGATTTCCTGACTGACTGTTTTCTCAGTGCTTCTATCTTACTGAGTGAAAATTGAAATACTCAAAAACTCACCAAGATTTGCACGCCCTCAGTACCCAGTAAATATGAATTTTGGGCTTAGTGGATGAACCCCCCCAAAAACTTGTGATATCACAGCGGGACAAACAGTCAAAACATTTTATGAGACCAAAATCTATTATTGGGCTCAAAAAACATATTTCAAAACCAAGAAATGAAACCAAATCACACGTGTTGGAATACTCAAAGGGATTTTTAAAACTGAACCCCGACTGTGGAGAGCAGATACCAAATATCTGGAATTTACCACAAACAAATGATATCTCCCTAAAGTCCCACTCCCTCATCTTTTGATTTACTGTAAGTGTTCCCAGCAGTCTTTCAATTTCCAACAGCATTTTTATTATTTGCTTCTGATTCACAACAATTTCAATAAATACATACTCTGAAATGTAACTTTAGGCTGAATTTTGTCTGTCTTCCATCATCAGAAAAATGCCACAAGAACAAGTTAGAAACATTTTCACAGAATACGAGAAAAGAAAGCGTGTTCAAGCAATCTTCCCTAAATTTCTCACACACGCTGACAGCCTAAGTCTACAATCAGAACCAACGTTTTGTTAACCTTTAACCTCAGGAAGAGCCCGCCATCTTGACTTAAAAAAAATCAACTTTAGTACTTTCTTCAAACTTTAAACTCCTTCTAAGGATTTCGATCTATTTCCTCCTAACTCTTTGAGCATCATTAGAAAAAAAAATGCTTGTGTAAACATGTTGGAAACAAAGTCTGTAGATTTTGAACAGCTATTTGAGGGGAGAGTATTAGTGCTTGCCCCTGCGACAGACTGGCGACCATTCCAGGGGTGTCCCCTGCCTTCGCCCATGAGTAGCCGGGTTAGGCTCCGGCAACCCCGTGACCCCGAAAGGGATATAGCGGTTCAGAAAATGAATGAATGAATGAAAGTATTAGTGCTTGCAGGCCCAGCTCTAAGTTTTTTTAGAATTTCTCCTTTGATTTCACATGAAAGCAAATGTTTGCCATCCACACATCGTTACCTTTTCGTGACATGGGAACAGTTATTCTGACGAAGCTGGAGGGACTTCCCTCTTCTGAAGCTGCTTCCACCAGACAGTACGCTTCAGGAGACCAGTTCAGGTAAATGCCTCTCCTCCAGTAGATGCGGTTGGGTCGCAGCATTTTGTCTGCACAATGGGGAGCACTGGTCTCAAACACCAGCATCCAGAGCAGGAATGAATCAGTGATCAGGGTTCAGGTTACCTCGTCCACAAAGCAAACAGGAGGACACCTCCAGAAGCCGGCAGATCTGACGAGACCAGTAATCCATGGGAAAGTATGGCATCTCGTAGAGACGCACAATAACCTCAGAGTTCTCACAGTGAGGCAGCTCTATGACTGGTCTGTGCTTGGACAAACTACGCATAACAGAATGGGTGGTTAGAAAACAGCAATCCTCCTGTAGTTATCATGGACTATTGTGTGTTCTATGGAAAGGGTGGGATGACCTGAGCCTACCTGCCAGGTAACAGCAGTTGGTCTTCACCTAAAGGAAGAGCAATCTGAAACTTCTCCAACAGTTTGACAAACTGCGGCAGGTGGCTCTTCGGGAAGCAATTGCTCTCGGAAAGAAACCTTTCCATCACTGAGCGCTGAACAACTCCTTTTGGTTGCTCCCGGAGACCGCAGCTCTTAAAAGTCATTTTCTGCACAGATGAGACATGCATGCATCTGACAATTCTCATTTCCACATTGCCATATGACAAAACATCCCTGAAATAGCATAAAGAGACGATTTGTTTTACTGACACATTGATGGTTCTAGGCGTTACCTGAGAGAGGATGTTGCACAACCACTGCGGATCAATAAAGTAGAGCTCTTGAAGTTGGAGTGCAGGATCATTAAAGTGCAACAAGATCCCTAAAGAGAAAAATGCACCATTGTCAGCACAGAAACAAACCTTCAAAGGAAATATCCAAGAACTACGGCTGGACTGGGTGACATTATTACCATTACTATGGTTGTTTGATCAGGGCCTAATTAATCTTCACAAACCCAAAAGCAGAAATTGACAAAATGTTTGATTAAAATTGATTAAAGGCAATGCAGAAGAAATATTGAAAATCCAGTTTGCAGTGTTGGGTAAGTTACTTCCAAAAAGTAATAGATTACTTTCCTTAGTTACTGGATCAAAACTTTTATGAAATTTCTTTACTCATTACTCATTTAAAAAAGTAATTCACTACTCGTTGCTTTACTTTACTTTTTTTCCACTCATACAAATTTTCAAGATAACATCAGCTTCACACAAAAATGATCCTCTCGTCTTTAATTTAATAGGGCTTTTCCTTTGAAAAATAGCCTTTTAATCTCAATAGAACTTATCTGGTTAAATAAAGGTACATCAATAAAATAAAACAAAAAATAAAAAACTACTTTTTTAAAGCAATAACCTTGTGCAAGGTATGAACATGGTTCAAGACATAACCTGGCTTCATTTGAATTCAGACAACAGTGTGAAAAATGACAGAAAAATAATTTAAAACACATGTGGTCAATGCTACTGTTGTGCCCTGGAGGCATTCCTTCCCCCTCGTCAAGCGACGGCACCTGTTCCTAATCATCTGCACCTGATCTTCATCACCATGGCTTTTTAAGCAGCATCAAACCTCCAGCCATTGTCAGATCATTATGCTGCCTGCCTGCCAGCCAGCCAGCCAGCCAGCCAGCCAGCCAGCCAGCCAGCCAGCCAGCCAGCCAGCCAGCCAGCCAGCCAGCCAGCCAGCCAGCCAGCCAGCCAGCCAGCCAGCCAGCCAGCCAGCCGCCCGCTCCGTCATCCTGCTCCACTATTTGCCTTATCAATAAACATCACCTTCTCATCTTTTAAAACATGTCTGCTCTTGGGTTCCACCCACCTCCTTGTTCACAACAGCTACAGCTCAAAGTCAGAAGTGAAAAATACTGTTATATTCATATTCATCTCCATCAAATCTGCAACCAAGCTATTAACTATTAAATGTTAAATGAACTATTAAATGTTCCAATGTTCATTTTGTACACCCAATCCATCAGTCTCTCATTCTCTCTCTCTCTTTTTTTACATCTGTCTTTTTTGCACAGTTCTGCATGGCTGCAGGTCTACCAAACTATGCATCCCCCACCCGCCCGCATTGAGCGCAAACTCATATTGATCAGTCGCGTTCAGCTTAAAAAGAAAAATAAAAGGGTGAATTAATTTTGAAATAATCGAGTTCGAGACCTAGGAAGGAGCGGACTCTTGTCTTTCACACCAAAGAGCGGTTTTAGAGTCATTTCATTCGTAACAGACACATCAGTTCACGGGGCGGATCTCTGCTCTACCGACCACCTGCTGCTCCACGGAGATGACAAGTCTCCTTTCAGGACAGCGTCTCCTAAGTAATGAAGTAATGAGGGTTTCTATAGATCAGTAACTGTAATTAATTACTTAAATTTGAACTGTATTTGTTACTTTACTCCGTTATTGACAAAAGTAATTAAATTACAATAATTCATTACTTTATAATCCGTTACCCCTAACACTACTTGTTTGTTTGTACACATATTTGATTTACACTTGATTATCTTGCAAGAAATAACAAATATCTGGAAACCTGCACTGTTCAGTAGCAGGTATTCATCGCTGAGTCACACTGATTGAAGTTTAAGTTAAAGGTGTCCTGGATTAATCTAGGTCAGGGAATCGGATCACTCAAAATGAACCAATATCCACTATGAATCAGATCAGAAACCACAAACTATGATATGAATCAGAACGTTGTTCAAATGAATCGTTACACCCCTACTTACTTTCTACATTTTCTACATTTTTTCAATAAATTAATTGTCTTTCTTTGTAGAAAGTATCTTTGCAAAAGAAGGCATAATTTCCAGACAAAGCAGGAATATTTTCTCAACTCCGCTCCCACTGACCGACTTCACTGAGGAAATGAACGGCATGTGGAAGCTCCGCCTCCTCCAGCTGCAGCTGACTCTCCTGGATGAGCTGGAGGAGCTGGTAGCGCCTGAGGATGGGGAACTCTGGCGAGATTCTGGTCCTCTCCAGAAGAACTCTACGCTCCAGCTCCACATAGCTGTCTGGTACCAGCTGGCCCATGACGGGCTGGCCTTGGATCTGTGAAAAGAGCAAAAGAAATAATTACAAACTTTCACAAAGATGAAGTCGGCATGATTTAAAAATCTGTGTATGCTTTGCTCCACCTTAAAGCTGGTGACCTCCCTCGTGATGGCCTTGCGAAGGTTGGAAATAGAGTCTGAGTCTTCGCAGAAGTAGCCCATGTGATGATCTCTGATTGGCGGAAAGCCCTGGTGGTTCAGCAGCTCGGCCCTGGTTTTCCTCAGACAGTCCTGTAAGTGCAGCTCATCGCTCACGTCGGCATGAGTGCCCACGAGGATGACCGGAGACAGTGGAGCAACCGCCTGAAGAAAACGGACAAGAGCACCGAGTGTGTGACCTGATGGAACTGTGAATGCAAACACATTGTTGTGTACAAGCCAAACTCGTTCATCTTAACTTTATCCATACCTTAATAGTAAAGAGCCAGGGTTTGAGAGCATCCACCTGACTGGCTCCTTTACTGAGGTTGTACACTACCAAATAGACAGCTCTGGATGTGAGGAAGTGAAGATGGGAGCCGCTGAACTCCTCTCCACCTGGTAAAGATGAAAGAGGACTTCTGACTTGCCTTTAAAAGCAAAGTTACCCACAACTTGAGCAGGTTTTCTAACCTGTAAAGTCCCAAACATTCAGCACCATTTTCTTTCTATCCCGGTCCCTGATGGTCCAGTCTAAAACGTTCATGCCAGCAGCATTCTGGTTTGAATTCAGCAGCAGTTTCTGCTTCATCAGTCGGTGGATTAGTGTGGTCTTCCCGCTACCTGGAGTCCCAAACACTACGAGCTTCATTCTGTAGTACGGTACCGCCTTCTTCAGCCGCTGCTGCAGAGACCTGAAGAACCATTCCAGAAACCGGGTGAAAACCTGACGCCATCAAATTCTCTTCAAGACGTCATGAAGCCAAACATCTGTGACTAAGTCACATAACATGAAAGGGATGGGACATTTTGCTGTCAAAATGAACCTTCACCCCAGCGGGGGTGGTGCTTCTAACGCGCCATCACACAGGTAAGGGCTCCACTATCCTACTCACAACATGAGTCAATTATAGCGACTGATTTTATTTAAATATAAACTTACTTCAGTGGCATTTATAAGCCACGTGAACGTAACACTCATAAAATGGGGATTATTAAAATCATTTATACCATGGTCTGGGTAAATACTCCATTCTGATTGGCTGCAGGGTGTGTATTCCAAGGTGAAAATGCACACACTGAAAAGAAGTTCTGGTCACATACACTGAATGAGTATTTTGCCGGCCTAAACGCCATTTGGTAACCATAACAACAGAAACTTGAAAAATTGGTGGACAGACGTTATTCCACAGTTTATCACAACAGCAAGACAGTAAAGAAAGATCTCTGTGCGTCACTATGATGAACATGACAGGATCTCTGTCACATTTTACAATCAACAGCAATGTTACCTTTAATTTGAAATTGTGTGTTGTTTGTCTTTGTGTCTACCTTGTTGTTTAATATAAAGTAAAAACGTATTTATGAATATTTTTATTATTATTAATTTAATAAATATATTGTTTGCTGATCCACATTTAATGATCAAAGGTAATGGTGGATATTTCTTGCACTAAAAGCGATCTAGCAACTATTTTGATTCTTTGAAACAAACTTTAGCTTCATCATCTGGACAAAAACAAGCAGGAATTAACGTTTATCAAATAAACCACTTTCCTTTGCTGCTCCAAAAGGAGGTTGGTGCAGTCTCTGTAACCGTTACTATGACAACGTGCCACATCACGTTTCTAATAGTCTGTTTCTTGTAAAAACGGATCACAACCTAAAAAATGTAAAGGATTAAAGTACTAACAATCAATCTAATCTTTCTTTCTTTCTTTTGTAAGTGACCATGGTATGAGCAGGATAATACTCTTTGAGGCGTCCATTACCAAAAATGAATGGACTTTGCAAAAGAAACTGTTCTGTGCTTCACGTTGGACGATTCAGGCCACTGCATCGTCCATCGATTTCTGATAATGAACACGTTGTCAGGAATTATCCTTCGCTTATCCGTACATTTGTTGTTGTCTTTGCCAATGTGAGTCATGTCCACTGAAGATGTGTAAGTTATCTATCAAATGTCACTGGATTGGTGAAAGCTTTCATGATAACATTTTCACTGCTATTTCTGTGTGTAGCAGGTTTAATGAAGGGACTGATTTGTCTTGTTCGTGTTGTTTCCATGAAAAAAGTCTCTGTTAACATCTCATGCTATGGATTGTTTCTTTGCAAAGGTTAGCAGGAAGCCCTGACCTGACTATGTCTTTAGTTTTGCTGCCGGTGAGTTTGAAGTCCAGCTGCAGCCGGAGGCCGTCCAGCGGCAGGTCCCAAAGTTTGCTCAGTTTTCCCATCTCATCTGGGAAAGACCGCAAGTTTGAGTTGTTACTCACATCCAGAGATGTGAGGCCTTCCAACAACCCAATCTGTGCAGGAACCTGCATGTAGACGAAATCAAAGAGAGGACTATGGAGTAAATCTTAATGCACGCTCATCCTGGTCAGCGAGCCGTTTCTCACCTCGGAGAGTTTGTTGTCACTCAGATGGAGTTTCTCCAGTCTGGCCCACCTGTGAACAGGTCCGCTCAGATTCAGGGTCTGGATGCAGTTCTGACTGAACATAAGTTCTCGAATGTTGCTGGAGGCCCAGAGGCTCGGCCCAGGCAGGCAATCAATGGTGTTGGCCCGCATGTCTAAAGACCGCAAGCTAGACAGAGTGGGAGAAGCCATAAGTGCTGCAGAAAAAGCATCAGAGCTCATGTGGGAGCGACTGAAAAGTGAAAGCTCACACTGGAAGGTCGAGGACACTCTCAGGAACCTGACTGAAGTTGTTGTTAGCCAGTTTCAGAGTCATGATCTTGATGGGCAGCTGAGATAGCTGACCTGAAGGAGACAGATAACATTTTAGGACTTCATCACCTCAAAGACAATCAATGAAGTGGACATGTAGACCAGAAAGGCCACCTGTCCTCTGTGGCTGCTGGCTTTCTTTCATTTTTCAAAGAAATATTGAATTGCAGTGTCAGTGCGCTTTGCAGTTTTTCAGTCCGACAATCTCTTCAGTACTCACTGATTTTATTCATGGAGGCGTTGAAATGTTCCAGTTTAGAACAGTTGCTAAGGAAGTCCACACAAATGTTTGCCACACTGTTCCTGCTCACATCCAGTAGTTTGATCTCTGGCAGATGCAGAGGCATGCACAACTCTGTCATGCAGTTGCTATGAAAAGAACAACAAAAAGAAGAGTAATTGTGATGCAATATGTTGTGATGTTTTATTTTATCTTTTTGAATACATGTAGTAAGTGTTTGTATTTTGCATTATGCATGCATATATATTGTATGCATATATATATATATGCACATCATTTAAAGTCTGATTGAACCTTAAGAAAGCAAAAGTATAACAAAATATGACTGATTTTTAAAATCTGGTGTTAGCCAATTTGCTGCATTTAATATTAAGCGTAGTGGCTTTCAGGTTTTAAAACCTGTTGTTCCACTCTGGTGCTTCGTTTAAACCAAACACTACCATTCTGAAAGCTGTTATTTCAGTGTGAGCTTTCACATGTGCTAACAAAGCCTACCCTTCCAGAGACAGTTCCTCCAGCTTCTGCATACTGCAGCCCAGCTCGTGAGGGAAAAGCGAGATCTTGTTAAAAGAGAGGTTGAAGTGCTTCAGAGCCGGACAGGTCATGGCAGGGTCAAAGGTCAGCGTGGGGCCGATGCAGTTACGAGAGACATTCAGCGTGTTCAGAGAGGGCAGAGACAGCAGCCTTTCAGGCAGCGACTCTAACTGGTTCCCCTGCAAGTCCAGTCGGGTCAGACTCAGCAAATTCTGCAACAAATCACAAAGAAAACTAGAGTTTTAAAAGGCTTTTTTTTCACATGGCTTGACCTGGCAGTGACCGTGTTCACATTGGCTGCTTTACTTGGCAGATGGCAGAGGGGAATGCTGTCAGATTGTTGTGACTCAAGTCCAGGCGCAGAAGAAACCCCAACTGCTGCTGGACAAAGCTGTCCTCTGTCAGACAGGAAAGAGAGTCCAGCTCATTCCCAGTCAGGTCCAGCAGGCGGATCCTCTCCCTTTCTTTGAGGAAAGCGGCAGAACTCTCACCAGATCCCCACACTGAGGAAGTGACAGAAGAACACCATGAACAGGTGAGATTTACTGAACAACCTCTACATTTTGATGAGAGCAAAACACAGTGCACATTATCTCTGATATAAAATCTTGAGGACTGATGCTGTTGAAAAAGGAAGCTACTAGAACATGTGTTGTGCTCCAGCACGTACAAGAACACCAATACCCCAGGAACATTTACAGAACTCTGATAGCTGCAGAAAACTGCAATGGAACAGCTGACATTGTAAACAAGGCTTCACCACAGCAACATCAATTTATGGAATTCTTAATAAATATGTTCCTCTTTTCCTTGGAAGGATCACAGAGTTATCTAACAATCAACATTTAAACTTGAAAACGAAGGCAAAATATACTGATTGTAAAAAAGCCAAATGAATCCAAAGTTACCTTTATGACTGGATCCAGACCTGCCGTACCTTCTGTGGGCGGGCTCGCTGCTTTCATGCTCAGTTTGTCCACTCTGGTTGCAGCAAAACATGTAAGGACAAGTTAACTGATCAACTCGATACTAACTCTATCAACCAGAGCTCAATCAGAATTACATAACTAGTGTCCATGAAAAAAGATTAAAATGTTGAGAAATTAAAAATCAATTTAAAAGCATAAAAGAGCTAAAGTCCTACTGTGCTTTCACCTCTGCGCTGGCATGTCGGCGACGTCCCTGCTTCTTTTTGAAAGGCTCCCCCCTCAGCTCCTCTGTTGAGTGGTTACATGACTTTGGAGCAAAAGCAGCGGATAGGGTATCGCTCCCTAATATAAGAAGATAAAATAATTGATATGATGCAAAATATGTCTTTATGGAAACCTCAGAAGATAATAATAAAAAAATCCATCAAGTTTTTCAAGAATATAAACACAAAAAACAACTCCCAACAGTAGCAGGGATAGGCTCCAGCAGCCAGTGAGCCTGAAAGGGATTCAGCAAGTTCTGAAGATGGATGGCACGAATGGGTCTAAATCTTATACATTTCCTGATTGTTTCCTGATTGTTTCCTAAGCTAAATCTGTAACATGTAAGCTGAGTAGTGCATTTTGGGAAAAAGGACAGCACTGAGATGTCAGATGAACTTAAACAACTCAACCATAAGCCAATTCTGTTTGGATATTGTCAATGTTTTAGTATTTACTAAATTATTTTAATTAATTACTATTTAATTCAATTCAATTCAATTTTATTTCTATAGCCCAATATCACACAATACAGCTTCTCAATGGGATTTACACTGGTATTTATTCAAAGAACATGAAGTCAGTCATAAAAATATAAACAATTAGCTGGTTGCTAAACTAAACTAAACGGACTAAGCTAAACTGGCCTTAGACCCTTCTTCTTGGTGAGGAAAAACTCCTAAAAAATAGATTTAGGATAAAAAAGAGAAACCTCATGTAGGAGGGATCCTCTCCCAGGATGTGCTAGAACTGTTAAAGAAGAATCAGCATATCTAACTCTAAAACTACATGTTGGAATATGTTGGGCGTGCGAGAAGAGCCAGAGGTCCATGGCGAAAGGTGGAGCACAGACGATCCATCTTGAATCTCTCCCACTCCACACACGGGTAGATTTACCAAAACACTCAAAGCATTTGCTCCTGGTCCGGCCCTTTTGTCAAATTTTAGAACCCTTTGTGGCCCACAAGTCAAAAATTTTGATCTAAAAGGAGAACTAACCAAACTGACCGGAGTCCATGTCTAGCACTGCTTACCATCACTTTCCAGGTCATCGTTAAAGAACAAGCAGTCCTCCATGGAGACGGCGCTGAAGCTGGAGTCATCACTCTCGTCAGAGATGTACCCAGAGGTCAGACACTGGTCAGACATGAATCTGGAAAAGCAGCTGATGCTCTTAGATCTCTGGAAAGACTGAATATAGCTCGCCAAACGGATGCCTCTACCTAAAAAACAGACAATCGACGCTAAAAAACAGATTTTAACTGATTCAGATGTGACAGAATGAATCGATTTGTCCAAAAACCAAAAGCAGTTTTCAATGAAACAAAGCAAAAACAGTTTACTCCTCACTGTTGTTGCTGCGTAGACTGAAGCTTCTGCCTCTGTCTGCCAGCAGGGGACTCAGCCACGCAGCTTCCAGTCGACCCAGCCTGAGCCCGCCCAGACATAGGGCGCCATTATTAACATCCAGACCAAGACGGCCCAGCAGCTGGATGACTGTGGAGCTGTCTGCCCTCTTCACACTCACAGCCAGCGCCTTGCGGACGTGCTGCTCATGGGCACCATGGCTGAGCAGGAGCTCCACCAGCTCCACAGGTCCACCCCTCTCACACACCTGGAGATTCATCAACATTACTGTTAGTTCAGATGCTTCACCAGCTTGGTACCCATTCATTCTGGCAAGGTTCCACTTTATGACTACAGGCTGCAAGCACTTTTCATCTTTGTGGTCGGATGAAAAGTGGAGAAAAAAAGGTACTTATCCCTCATAAATTCAGCAAACTAAAAAGTTTAAAAGATGCGTTTGATCAGAAGAGACAGAATGTGCAGAGCGCTAAACACTGCACCACTGCGCAGCCAGTTTGTAATGATGATTTCATAATCTTTGTCAATAATGATACAAACATTGACTCAAAAATTGTAGCAAATGTTAAAAACAGTTTTGGTGGAGTGGGTCTCATAACCTGAAAAGGCTACGTCTGAGACATAAGCTTTTTATGGATCTGTGACCATAGAGTTCTCAGCTATAGAGAAGTCTGAATGAGCAAGTTTCAACAACTTTTGGAGTGGTCTGTCGTGAGTTTCTGCTCTGTTCCAGAAAGTCAGGTGTTTCGTGATGTCACAGTGGTTTCAAAAGGGATCAAGTAACTGTTGGATCAGCAATGTATCATTCACAGAAATGTCCTTCCACCATGCTCAATACTAACGAGTAACCAAACCTTTCATCATATTTCCATCATTTTTAATATTATCAATGTTGGTAGGACATATATTCTGTTCAATTCTGCTGCCTCACAACATGTTATATTTAATAAAATCATGACTTTTCACTGATTCAGTACCAACTTTTAAAATGTTGTCATCCTTTGACAAAGTGATTGTCAGAACAATAAACTTTTCAGTCACTAGAACTTGGCTCATATCACCATTTTCTTTAACCTTCCTGAAACACGAAGGTATAAAGTGTTGCTCCTGGTTCTGAACCCATGCAGCCTTTACCCTGTAATTTCACTACAACATCCAAATACACAGCAAATTTCAGTCAAAGTATCATGACGGATAACAGTTAACAGCACTTGTTTGTTTTTGCCTTTCACCTGATAAATGAGAGAATTAGTTTTGGTCTTCTTGTTTATATCAGCGCCCATCTCAATCAGACACTCAGCCATGACCGTGTCTCCATCCACGCAGGCTTTTTCCAGCATGCTGTAGTGAAGCTCAGGGTCGCTCCACATCTTGGACAGAGCCAAACACACCGACTTCCTCAGCTGAAGCAGGAACAGAAACACAGCCACTTGCCATTAAAGACGTTTAGCATTTTAGAATGAAGACTAAGCTTCAGAAGCACAGAAAGGCTGAAGAACAGAAAGGAATATGCCAGTAGCGTTTAACAGATGGATTACAGGTTAAGATTTGTAAGTCACGCTCGCACCAACCCCTCACCGGAGTGGCGAACTGATCCGTTTCCTTTCTGAGCTGTTGGAAAAGCTCCCGGTCAAAGTCTTGTTTCTCCAGCTCAGCAGCAGCATCTGAGCAGGCGTCCAGCATCCTGACAGCCACCTGAAAACTCTGCAGCACAAAAGAAATGCCCGTTTCCAAGTAATCCCCACGTACCATTGTCCTGCATGTGGCAAGTATATTGTGAAGTATTGATAAGGATAATGGAAGTGACACACCCCTACGGCGTACGAGTCATGCTGTCGTACGGTGCCCTCATGTCACACTTTAGTTTACTGCCTTGACACTGAGTGGCCTACCCATGTGCCCTGCGCACATAACAAGAATAAAGTACTAAAAATCGTATGAATACTTCTTGTTATAAGTGGGATAGTGCCTGACCAAGTGTGTATTTCCAGAAATTCATGCACGCCGTAGAAGCCTGAACTGCCCAACCCAAGTGTAAGATGGTTGCATCTGACGTGTAATTAATCTGTGTTAATAAATAATAATGCGTTAATTTTTTTTTAAATAATGGCATGTGTTATTGCATTAACATTGACAGCCTTAATTGAAATATTTTATTTTAAAGAAGGGATAGAGTTTGGGATGGATGGATTTTTCATGTTTTGACATATAAACAAGTCTGACCATAAAAAAAAAAAAAAAACTTTACAAGAAAAACAAAACCCCCCAAAAAAGTAATTTACAGTATTTCTGCACTATGGGGCAACTGGATTATAAGGTGCACTGTCAATGAATGGTATATATTTGAACTTATATAAGACACATTGAACTATAAGGCGCATTACAAAAGAGACAGAAGAGTCAGACTTTATTAACTGTGTTTACAGTAACTCTAGAATTTGTTGCAGCACACTTCAAGTTAGCTATGTTAGCATCTTCACAAACATGACACCCAACCTTCTTTCAACTTGTAAAGAAAGCAGACTGACCTTTTGACAAAGTGCCATGTTCCTCTCAAATTCACTTCAATGTCAGTAAACACAATCAGAAAGAATCCATTAATAAAGTACTCCGGATTATAAGGCGCACTGGGGTTTATGAAAAAAAGAAGGCTTTGAAGTGCGCCTTATTGTGTGGAAAATACGGTAAAAAAGGGTGAATAGAATGTGGGTGTTGTTACAGGCTGTTCACCTTCAGCAGCATCTCAGAGTCTTGTCTGAACTGAGTCAGTGATGTGAGCACAACAGAGGCCAGAACAGGCAGGATCATCCTGGACAGCTTCTTCTTAAACACGAGGTAGTTCAGCAGGGTCAGACCCCAGTAGTGTATCTCTAAAGAAAAAAGGAAAGACATTTCAACGAATAGAAAACTATTACATTCATTCAACAGAACTGCTATCATTTCATTTTTCAGGTACTACACGTCTAACCTGTGAGTGAAATTTTTGTGCATAAAATGATAACTTTCTGCAGCTCTCAAATAATTATGCAATAAAAATAGAAAAAAAGAGGTCAAAAACAATAAAGAGAAATGTCTAACGAATTCAGCAGCAGATTTTGGGCATCAGCCCATCTCTGCAGCACCACACTGACACACGGCTCTCCAAGATAAAATAAAACAAGCATAACATTTCTACTCCGCTATTTATCTGTGAAAACATTTTTAATGTTCATCAAAAATAGGTTAAAAGAAGAAAAAAAATAACATAAAACACAAAAATAAGTAAGCTAACATGAAGCTATAAAAACTAGGACTCCATTGTTTTTTGTTGAACAAAAGAAAGACATATTCAAAATCTGAACATAAAAACCTACATACAAAACTTTTACATACATTTGAGTTTGTTTTTTTTTTTTTTAAGAAATACCAAATACTTAAATACATAAACTTCAAACCTAAAACTAATCTAAAATAATGTACCAAACTTTGGGATAGCGATAACGCTGCTTTATGCCACATCAAAGGCAGGCGGCGCCAACAAAAGGCGCTGTTGTGGAACAGAAATGACGTCACAGTAACCTCTGCCACCTGATGGCCATCTTATCCAATTAGCCAATTAACTTAAAGCCCAAACCCCACAGAAAAGAGAAGGGTCTTTTTACATCTAAATTGAAACTGTAAATTATAAATATATATATATATATATATATATATATATATATATATATATATATATATATATATATATATATATATATATATATATATATATATATATATATATATATATATATATTTATTTATTTATTTATTTATATAAATTTTGAATTACTTTTTTGTGTTCAATATTTCCTTCAAGTTTACAATATATCATTTTGTGTTTAAAGCTGTTTTCACAAATGTCTTTTATTTTCATATTTACAATGTCTATTTTTCAAATTTACAATCTGGTTTTTCATTTAGTGGATCATGATCCTGATTTGACGCTATAAATATCCTTCTCGTTGATGAAGACTGAGCTGCATACCTCTGTCCTCTGGGAACATCTGTAGTGTATGCAGCGCTGTGTCTATCGCCCCCTGCTGGCAGAGCAGGTCCACTGCACCAGAGCAGTCAGCCAGAGCAGACAGTACTTTCAAACCGCACCGCTGTATGGCCGGGTAGCTTATGAACTACAAATCACAACAGGGTTAATTAAGTTTAAAATTAAGAAAGAAATTTAATAGGTAGCTATAGTAAACAAAGCTTATTTGCTGCTGTTTATCAACGTCAAGGGAGCTTCCTGATTGAAACAAAGAAGTTTGAACAGAGTTCCAGACCGTAATGACTAAATGCAACATGCCTTAAACATCAGTACTAAAAATATTTATCTTAAGTTTGAACAATAAACAGACTATTACCATTGATATTCAAAAGAAAGATTTCCTTATATACACTATATTTACAGCCTTATAGCCCTTATAAAGTGGACACATCACTGGAGTAAGGCCTACATCTTATACTGCTTTAATCTCTTAAAAGAATATATTTTCATGTGAAAATGTCATATTTAGTAACAAAGTAAAGAAGATGGAAAGGGATTCCTTTGTTTTCTTACTCTATTGAGGACCTCCAGATAAAGAGTGTGAGCCCCTTCCACCACAAACTGGTTTTTCAGCACTTTCAGAGGCACGTCAGCCATGTCTGGATCCTGCACAGAGACGCCGTGCTCCCTTAGACTCCTGTCTGTGAATCATCACACATCAGAAAAGGGAAAGTGAGGACAAAGATTTGAGGAAAAAAGGCCGCTCGGATGTCAATGGCTAATCTAATCAAACACACCCTCTGCTGATTAGAACAGATGTTAAAGACGCTATAATCTTGTTCTAAAAAATGTAAAAAAAAAAAAAAAAGAAAAGAAATTAATCAAATAAAAATAAAAACATTGCAAAAAAAGACATGATTGTGTCATCTATTTTCAATATCATTGCAGACAATGTAACACATTGTACTTAGAAACACTGATTTAGAGTAGAGCAGTCAGAAGGATTTAATTCCGGAAAAAACCCTATTTATAGAGGATTTCTTGCACATACTATTTGTGGTCAATGTGAATGCCATCAGTGTGAATAGCCATGTTCCGCCATGTTTGAAAACATTAAAATATCAAACATTATAAATAAATACACACATCGACGAGGAACGAAACTAGCATCCTACTTGCTAGCACCCATTTTATTCAATGAATCAACTTCTATCCCTACATTCCAACCACATTAATCTGTCTGAGGCTAGTAGTTAATTGAATCAACCTACACATTTATCAAATAATTTCAAAATAAGATAAATCAATTATCACTATTGGAAAATACAGTTTGAATCAGGACATGGTAGGTTTGTTTTACTATAACGTCAAAACGAGGGTCCATCGCAGTGGACAACACACATGTGATGCAGCAAAAAATGATCAACCATCATTACAGTCCAATGTGTGGAAACACTTGAATTTTACAAAGTCATGTGATCATTCAGTGTGGTACAATGTTCTAATAATGTTCCATTTTTATTATTCTGATGTGGAAAAACAACAGTGGACTGAACTTTATCAAACTAAAATGTGAATTGATTTCACATTCATTCTTGTTTACTTGTTTGTTTGTTTGTTCACATATTTAATTTACACCTGATTATCTTTGAAGAAATAACAGGAATCTGGAAAACTTCACCTGCATTGTTTAGTACCAGGTATTTATCTCAGAGTCACACGTGTTGACGTTTTGGCTAAAGCTGTTCTGGATCAATTTTAGATCAATCAATCGGATCATTCAAAATGAACTGATATCCACAGATTATGATATGAATTGAATGGTTGTTAAAGTGAATCGTTACAGCTTAGTGAAGATGATTCCCACAGGGACCTACACACACACACACATGTGGAGCATTTAGTAAAAACAATACTCAGGGGTCAAATTAGTCATTAGTTATGGCTTAATGTCGCTAATAAAATTCTATCTGTGCAAAAGTTGCACTCAGGGGGTGTGCAGATGATACCTAAGTGTCCATAGGAGGCCCGTTAGCTGTCCACACAAATTATGCTCTGATTTTCTCATTTCTAATTTCTAAAGGTCAGGCTGCACACACTTAGCAGGTGAACAGCACTAACGGCCCCTTTACTTCTTCACTCTTACGTGTTGTTCAAGTGTTTGGCTAGTCACCTGCAGCATGGCTGTAGAAGAAAAATGTTCATGAACGTTTTCACTTTATGGTTTCACCTGATATTACCTTAAAACTTCAGCCAGATTGCCTATATGCCCCATACAGGTTTACACATTTTTCATCCGCAGACAGCCCTTAAGGGTGGTTTTGACGAAGGCTGTAGCATAGAGAAGCCTCTGCAGTTCACGTTGGGACCCAGCCATCAGCTGCACAGACAGCCTCAACTGTACCTGGGAAAAGGAAGACCAGACTGGTCTGCAGCGCCTCCAGCTGAACCTCTGGCTGGAAGTTGTGCTCCTTCATGGTGCTGAGGATCTGACTCATGACCATATTCAGCTCATCCAGGCTGGCAGTCCTACAAAACAGAGGCAGTTCCATGTAACTCAGAAGAATTTTCATTCTATTTAAAAAAAATAAAATGACTAAAATTTTACAGAATCAGACAGTAAACATGTATAAATGAGGATATTCTCAATGATCTGCTCAAAACAGCATTTATTATTTATTTAGGGTTTATGATTTAAAACAATTAAAACTTTCCACCTCTGTGCACAGAAGTGAGAAGCCACCTTTATTTAAACTGCTAAATCCAGACATGAACAAACATTTTGAAAAAAAGCAATAAAAGGTTTTGTTCCAACCTTCCATGAAAAAGAAGCTTTAACAGCTTGAAGGCAGCTATGGAAACCTCAGCTGAATTCAAATGTCTTTTCATCATCTCCACCAAGTTAACATGGAGACCTCTGGAAAGCAGCAGAGAGCTCATTCTACCTGCAAGCAGAAATGATCTGAGACAACTGCAACACAGCAGAAGATAAGATTCAAGATTCCCAGACGCTTCTGACACACCGGGCATGTCACGCGTGTTCAAGAACATGATGAACGCAGGTTTTTGGACGTGCATATAGCCCACACTGGTCTGGTGTTCATACCAGACAAGCAGGGAGGTATGGAGAGAAATAGGTATCACTCTGATTTGTGCTTGTGTAATTCTTGATTTGTGAGTAACTTGGAATTGTGCGTGCGTAATTCTTAACTTTTAAGTCGTACAATACATTTTGTGCACAAGTATAAACATTACAAAATTCAAAATAATACAAGTTACACATGCACAACTTAAAACTACAACAGCTTGAAACTAACTACACGCACAAATCTTTAAAAATTACACATTACAAATTGCTTGTTCAGCACACACAAAACGGCATTTTCGAACAAATCTGATGTGAGAAGTGGAAGCTCGATAAACGCGTTTAAGCGACTTTACATAAGACTTCATTGGAAATGATCGCTTTATGTTCACACACCCTTAGCAACCAGAACACAGCTTCAGAGTTTGTTGCTTAAAGCAGTCCTGTTCAAAGAAACCTCATTGTGTTGCTACGCCTCCATTAATGCATAAAATAACAAAAATGCAAGTCTGCAAGTATGCAATAACAATTCTATTTATATCATATCTCTGCAGCCTGAGGGTGAGGATGTACTACAGGGAACTCACTGTTGTTGGAGACGAGCATGGCAAGGGCGCTGGTCGCAGCTATAAACACTTTGGGAGAGGATGAATGAAACAACATGGCTGCCATCAGCTGTCTGTGAACCGGCGTCCTTAAAGACAAGCATGTATTTTTACAATCAAACCAGGTAAATTATTTGTTTTGATTTTTTTTTCACCATTATCTATATCTGAAAACTGGACTGAGTGACCCCTTCCTCCTGGCGTTCCAAACAGGAAGTACTTGCTGGTTCCAAAACGCCAAAATCACAAAACTTCTATAGAGCAATAAACAGCTTTTACTCAGTCCTTCTGTTGGTCAGGATAACCATTCCTGCTCTGATACATTTTTTAACATGTTCTTGATAATCTTAATTTTTTTAACGATATTTTTTCTGCAGTTCCATTTATTCAGGTTATAAACTGACCAATCAGACGTATCAGTAAAAGCAGGTGGTCTTACTTTAAATGTTAAAACCTTTGATTGACAGATTCTCCAGAGTCCACTTTCAAGTGGAAGGCATGTGGTCTTCCAACAAGCTCATTCGTAACTGGCAAGAGTGGCTGCCATAAAAAATGTCGAGCAAGACCGATTCAGACCAATCACTGCTTACTGACGATGTCTTGCTCCAACGTGAAAAAATGCTGACTGAATTGACTTCATTTGCAGCTTGAAGTAAACCATTTTCTATGGATGGTGTCACACTCCCTCAGTCCAGTGCTCATATAAAGTCAATGGTTTTGATGAACTGCTTAACCCTCACTGAGCACCTTGTATCCAGCTTCTCCTCTGACTGGCTGAGAGGAGCTCTGTGCAGGAGCAGATGATAAATGGCCCAACATGCTGCTTCCTGAAACAGCAGAAGGGATTTGTCTGAGCCCTTTTGGGAAACAGAACAAATATATTTTCAATCAAATCAGAAGCTAGAGAGTATTAGACTGACCTGAACAGAGGGCTCAGAAGCATGGCGCTCCAGAGCTGTGCGGCAGTCCTCCATCCAGCCTAGACTCATGTCCTCCACCTCTCCTGTGCCTCTGTTATCTTCCGGCTCTCCTTCCTCCAGAGTCTGCTCAGCCACCTCTTTGTTCTGCACAATGGTTGAAGCTGCCACAGGATAAAAGCATAGTTTTACTGTCGAAAAACAATACATCTGCACTCTGAGGTAGAAATAAAGGCACCCATGGAAACCTCTGTAACATTAGATTGTTTCCATTGTTTCATCAGTTATTTTGTCCTCTAAAACCTCAACTTGTCTCTTAGACCCAATCCCCACTAAGTTCTTCTAAGAGACCTTTCCTCTGATTAATGAATCCATTTTACCTATTATAAATACCTCTCTGGAAACCAGTTCCCCTTTTTCTCTTTCAAACTCAGACTGTAATTCAGTTATCAGAACTCGGCTGGCTTCCGGTTTGAAGGGCATCACTGTGGACTCAGTGGCCCAGGAACCTCCCAAGGATCTGCTGATATAAGATGGAGCTGCACTAGAGTAAGTTTCACTGAACATTCAATTTTTTCACCTTCAGGCTCCGTCTTTTACTTGTCACTTCATTGTCCATCGCTGTATTTGGGATTTTTGGCTGCACTGGGATTACAGCTACACTTGCTGATTTATGAGAAGTCCTCTTTTGTTGTTAAACACACACACACTTAGGTTTTATAGCAAAACATGGAGAACTAAATTAAACTATGAAATGACTTAATCTGCCCCCAGTTAAGATTCACTGATGGACACATCCATCAGAGCTGTGTTTCCTTAGGCCTTAGTAACAACTGCCTGCCTGTTGGTAGAAACGTGTCAGGGGCATGCACGTGACCTACATCAAAAGTGACTATCGTATACCACACTGTGAGCCCTTTGAGAGAAAATGTTCATGCATTTTTTTCTATGGGCATGTTGCGGGCAGGTTGTAGTGAACACTTAACACGTAAGTAGGAGAGACTGATTGAACTGATTTTTCCACACACACCCAAAATCCTGCAGCCTGTGAAAGGAGCCTGTTAGTGTTGTTCATGTGATACAGTACGTGCACGCTTCTTGTGCACAGCCTGACTGTCAGAAATGAGGAAGTTAGACAATCAGAGTGTGGTTTGTGTGTACATCCTACAGACGTCTAACGGGCACTTATGCATCGCATGAACACCCTGCATGTGCAGCATTTGTGCATGGTTGTTAAAGAGCCAAAACCAACACCTCACTAATGACTATAGTGTGGTGTAAGGATACTGCACAACAGCATCTCCCCTACATCATAACTGCATGTAACTTCCACTATTCTTCAAATACTTCTCACCATACACTTGCCACACGCACAACAATGGTACGTTCCACTTTCATTGTGTCTCTTAAGGTTGCTGTATGAGCCTCAAGGGAACTGCAAGGGACACATGCCCTTTCCTAAAGGTGCAGCTGCTCCTCTATGACCCTTCATGACCCCGGAGAACCCAAAAACCCCCAGCACCCGTACAGGTCAACCCCCGTAGGGGTGCATGTAACTAAGGTTTTAGAATACTCAAGTCATTCATGTATTCACTTGAAAGCTGCAGAGCGGAGAGTGAGGTGCAGTTTTTTTTTTCGTCATGTGTGTTATTGCTTTTGGTATTTCTGTTTTTTTCCCATATGCGTCCTTACTGAGGTCGGCCAGGCAGGACAGGGCAGCGGCCTGCAGCACCACGTTGTCAGGGAACCTCTGGCAGGCTCTAACTGTCACTCTCTGGGCGCCATTGATCACCAAGATGTTGTAATAACTCTCTGCAATAAACAAGCACACTCTGATGAACACCGCAGTCCTCCTTTATCAGTTCAAAAACTCGCTAGGTTATCGGTTATTCAAACACTGTAATCTCCAACTGTCAACAAGAAGTAGAAAATCAAAGGCCATTTACTGACAGCTGAACAGTTGTAGCATTTCTTTCATTTATAATTCAGTCAAACGAGCACAGCAGTTACATTTAGAAGCAAAAAAATAAATGATTTCACAAATCAAATCAAATGTCATATTTGTTCAACCACAAAATACGAGGAAATGTGTAATGAAGAGAAAACCAAAGCTCCCGCCGCCCTGCTTCTGGTTCTTTGTTTTCTAACCTGAAGTAAACCTCCTGAAGAGGCAGCAGGCCGCCTCCTGCAGCTTCTCCACATCAGGAAAGGCGTCCATGGCGGCGATGACTGTGCTGTAACAGCGAGTGCCTCCCGACATCAACACTTCCACGTTACTGGCTGGAAAAAAAAAGCGGAATGGGAATGTCTCAGTTCTGTAAAGTGAACGTTTCTCCGCTCTGATGACACCGTTCAGAAGAGTGAAACTCGACAGTGAAAATGAGCTCTGACACATAAGTCAACCACAGCCTGGAAACAATCCTGTTAGAAACCAACGCTGTGACAGAAAAAAGAAGACAATAAAAAAAGGCCTGGAATCCCCCACCCCCACCTTAGCACAAACTCTCACATCAGTAAAAACTTTTAAGGTCAACTATTCCTGTTTGACTTTTCATTCATCTAAGAGTGCAAAGAAAGTTCAGGCTCTTGCTTATAAATCTCAAAGATAATTACCACGAATAATGAAAACTTGGTGGTTGCTTAATAAAAATGTGAGAATAAAACTGCCCAGATGCTTCAGGCCTGCTGTTTTTGTAGCAGATCTTGAATCTTTAAAGTCCCCTTCAAGCAATATAAAAAGTCTTTTAGTTCACAGAAAATCCTGCCACTGACTGTAATCTAGTCTTGTAATAATATTAGTTTAGCTAATTTACAGAGCAGCCATAATTTTCAGTTTAAAACAGAACAATAGGTTACATTTAGAACCGAATTGTTGCAACTCTCCTGCTTACCAGTACGTTTACATTAAAAGTGTCACACACTTGATAAAAATATATATTTTTAAAAAACTGCATTACACCAGGCTAAGTATTAGCCAACTTAAAGTTTTGTTTAATTATTTTTTTGCTAGCAAATGTAAAAAAAATAATTTTCATTGTGGGTCAATAGTTTTTTTCTAAATGTTTAGGTTTTTGCTATTGTTTTGTAATACACAAATCATAATTAATCGAAACTAAATTGTAACCCCAAAAAACAATATTTAAATCAAGATTTGAACCGAATCGTGGGAGAAGTGAACAGTTACGGCCCTATTCAGGAGGCATTTAAAAAAGCTTCTGCTGTTTTATTTTGACATTAAAATTGTGATCTGTAATGATAAAATCTAAAATCTTCATAAATTAAGAAAAAACAAAAAACAGAACGTTTAAAAAACGCTCATGTTTTTGATTATAATTGAAACTTCCCTTTTTTCAATACGTTTCTGCAAACAGATGTTTTCATGATATTAACTTGAATTCAAATAGCATAATCATTGTACTAAAAAACTCTTAGCAGCAATGTGAAAGCACAAGCCTTAAAACACTGAACTAAGACGATGCACTTGGAGAGAAAACATCCAAACACATTTTATAACCAGTTTCAATTTACATTGAGTTTTTTTTCAATACAGCTTGTGTTGCTAATTTTTGACACTACTCGTTTTAAGTCTTTTATTGTAGTGTTTTATTTTTCATTCTGTTTTAATTTCCTGATGGTCAGATGTTTTTGGATAATTGTTGTCATTTTTATTATTATATGACTACATTATTATATGTCTTTAATTTTAGAGCATTTTGATAGATGCAAAGTGGGAATGGTTGCTTCTTTATTCCAAACAGTCATTTGTATATGATCAACTCCTGCATACAAAAAAGCTTCAGGAAAATATTATTTTATTTATTAAAACACTTTTGCTTACACTTGATATGTTTGATTTCACATCATTTTCAGAAATCATGCTACTACTTTTAAAAAGAAAGATTTAGTGGCGTTTGGATTTTACCAGTACGAGCCAGAAGCAGAAGCACTTTCATGGCCTGCAGGAGCACGTCTGAACTTCCTGGAAACCTTTGAAGAGCTGAAAGAACCACATCATGGTCCTGGCTTTCCACAAACTCCACCAGATGAGTGTCACTGACTGACAACACAAATACCAGAATGACAAATTAGGTCTGGAAAAATATAAATACAGTTAAGTACATTTTCCTAATCCCAACAGTTAGGATCAGACTTGAAGGTTACTCAATCCAGTTATCATATTTAAACAGTCGATGCGCCAACTTCACCCACCAGGAGCAATGTGGGGTTCAGTGTCTTTACCAAGCACACTTTAACATATCATCAACAGCCTTAACATTTGCACATTTGATTTATTTCCTTTTAATTCTTGGTCAAACCCTGTGCAGCCTCTGGTTTGTTCACCTCTGCTCAGCAGCCGCTGCAAAACTCCACAACCATGAAACTGAACTTCATCACTGGTGGGAAAAGTCTTCATCGCCTTGACCACCAAGCTGAAGACATCCTCTTCCTCCTCCAGCAGCAACGTGGGAATCATGTCTATTCAGGAACAAACAAAGTATCAGGGAACAGGAAAATTGACATCTAGAAAAGGAACTAAAAACAGTCAGTTTCAGACAAAGAAGTCAGGGTGAACAATTCTTAATTGAAAAAACCCCAGAAAAAAAGCAGTTTTGCTATAAGCTGTCCTGTCTTCTGCCTTCTGCTCATAGCAGCCAATGATACTGAGGTATTCCTGCAGCATGAGATGGTGCATTGTCATGCATGAAGAGGATTTTTTACAGAGAGCACGGTTTTTATTTTTGTACCATAGAAGAAAGTGGTCAGTCAGAAACTCCACATCCTTTTTAGAGGTCATTCTCACACCTTCAGGGACCCTAAAGGGGTCGACCAGCTCTCTCCCCATGATTCCAGCCCAAACTATGACTCCACCTCCGCCTTACTGAGGTTACAGTCTTGTTGGGATATGGTGGCCATCCACCTACCAACCACTACTCCATCCATCTGGATCATCCAAGGTTACGCAGCAGTCATCAGTAAACAAGACCTTTTGAAAATGAGGCTTCATGAATGTCTGGACTCACTGCAGCCATTTCTGCCCAATAGAAGGTTTACATAGAACTGCAAGCCTCTGGAGGACCCTACACCTTGTTGATAGTGAGACTCCACAGACACCAGCAGCTTCAAATATGTGTTTGCTGCTTTGTAATTTTATTTTAGCAGCTGCTCTCTTAACCCAATGTATTTGACTGGAAGAAACCATCCTCATTGTGTCTTTATCGGCACCAACCTGTGTGTGTTCTGATCAGCCATAAACCTCTTAATAGTACGATGATCACGTGATTTAAACCCTGTCCAAGACATTTCACAATTTCACACTTTTCAGCAGCTAAGATCCTTTTTCTTTCCCATATAACTTGAATATGTTGGCCTGCTTAATCATGTGGAAAGTTCTTCTTTAGTAGTTTTTCCTTTAATTGTACTGTAAAGCTATAAAGCGCTTTGGGCCTTCAAGGAAGGTAGAAAAGCGTTATACAGGTAAACGCCATTTGCCATCTGTGTTTACTCAGATATTTGAGGGTAATTTTACAATCTTGGTGTTTTCTGTGACAACAGTAGGTTTTGGTGCAGATGCACACCTGATGTAAGCAGCAAAGCCAGCGCTCGAAGTCCAACCAAGGTCACGTGCCAGTCTGTGCTGTGCTGAGAAAGCACCTTCACGATCTGCCTAGAAAACACAGCAGCACAATCAGCATTGGGGCTATAAACACACAACTTTATACACATCTGGAAAACATGACTCCCTGAGGATTATGAAACTATTGGTCCACTAGGACACTTACTGGTGCGCAGGCAGGACCTCCCAGTCTCTGGCTGCCTGCAGAGGCTTGGTTAGCCGCTCCAGTGTGCCGGGGCATATTTCTATCAGCTGACAGAATAATGACAAGCCCACCTGAAGGAACAAAAACTTTCCTTCAACTCCAAATACACAAAAATAAAGAAACACAATCATAGGAAATCACATTTAATTTAACTCTTTTAGAAAGCAAAGTTTTAGATGCCTAACCAGTCAGAGTTTCAGTTTGTTGTGTTGTAATCTCACCTGTGATAAGTTTCAGCACACAACAGTCACAAAACTTCACCAGCATGCCAGATAAGGCACAGACAAGTTGCTTGTACATTTCATTTAAAGACTCACTCCAATGAAAATTGTGTTTTGGGTGTTTTGTAGCATTTTTCTTACGATGCAGGACAAATATAAAATAATTTAAGAGGAAAACTGTGTTTCTTTATTATATTATGATGGAACCCTAGCACACAAATACATGCCTTTTCAAAAAGCTCCCAGCAGTGTCAGAAAGCTGGGTCTCAGTCACAGGTTATGGGTCTTGCAATAGGAGGATGACCCACAAGAGTGAAAAACACTCAGGAATGACCAAGAGGAAAGCATTAGACTATTCTAAAGTGCTCTTCTATAAGCCCTGATCTAAATCCTGTAGAGCACCTATGGAAGGTGATGAAACATAGTGTCGGAAAAAGGCACAGAAGCAGTTTGCTCACGAGGAGAGGGCAAAACACCTGTCAACAGGTGCAGGAGTCTCACTGAGAACTTCCAATATTTGTTCGATTGCAGTGACTGCCTCAAAAGGTTGTGTAACAAAATTAGAGGTTAAGAGTACCATCATTTTTGTCCAGGCCTGTTTGTAATTTTATTTTTGTGCATTTCTGTTAAGGCGTGGTTGAAAAGCAATGTCTGAGTTCCACTGGTTACATTTCATAAAAACTTAATTCAACATAACTTTTGTCCAATTTAAGTTTTGTTTTTGTCAATTGTGTCCATGTGTGCATCAGAACTTCCTTTTGAGAGATTAGACTACCAGTTGATTAAGAACTACCTTTGATTTGATGTAGAAAGAAAGTCTAGCATTACCTGCTGGACTCTCCTGCTGCTGATGTATGTGGACAGCACAACCATAAGAGGCGTGTGCACTTCTTTGTCTTTAAACAGTTCAGCTGCTGCAATAATGGAAAAAAGAAAAACAAAAAAACTGATAAGAGAGTAGGACTTGACAAGGAGGTGGTAATATTTTAGAGGCAAATTCAGTCTAATCTTTTTAGAAGTAGCTCGATAAGTAAGGAAGGAAAAAAAGCAGATTTTGGATTAAAAAAAACTGGGCAGCCTTAAAAACTGCTCATTCTGGAAGAAATGTTGTTGAAAGTAAGTTTAGTGGATGTAGAAGTAACTAAAATGTCTGTTTATGGGTCACTATTGTGTGGGGTAAATAAAAATAAGTCAACCTCAAAGGTATTATTAAGGTGGTTCTTTCTGAACATCAGCTGTACATCCACGGGTGTATTTAAAACTACACACCAAGGCCAACAGGTTTGATGCCCATATGATGTCGGATGACGATGGTGTTTTTGGTGTAATTAATATGTTCTTGTGACATTTTTCTCATGATGGAGGACGTATAGGAAAAAAAAGTATTGTAGGTTTAAGTCATATAAAGCCCCACTGTGATCATCTTCTGATTTATTTCCAAAGCGTCCCCAGTGGCCTTTTAAGTATGAGGACGTCATTTTTAGCCAGAATTTTAAAAAAGCGTGTCATTTTCAAGGACATTGTTTTTGCAGAGCAGCAGGAGTTTATCAGAAATTCACCTCTGAGTTGTGGGCAGCACCACTGGACCCTACTTCTTGTCATCCATCTGTTTACAGGCTCTCCCGCAAGCTTACAGTCCCTCACCCCCCCAAGCTAACATTAGCAGTGCAGCAAAAATGGCGAGCAATATTACAGCTGTCATGTGGTACTGTTTTGATTCAGATTCCAGCTCAGACTAGGAAAACAGAGACGTACATGGATCTGTCTGCAGGTAGATGCAGAATGGGGCGGAGGAGGGAGCTTGTGGTCTGATGATTGTATTTTTTGTCACAAATGGGATCTTTTTCAATGGCCTTTTTTCCTCTTCTCTTGATTCACAAGGATTTCAATAAAGAAATACTCAGAGATGCAATTTTGAGCTTAACTATATGCTCTCCACCATTGAAAAAAAATGTCACAAGAACACGAAAAAACACATTTTTCATCAGAATAGGTCTTTAAAAGTCCTAAATTCATAAGAACAGAGACTCAATATTAGTCCTTTTACCTGGAATAAAAAGTATGTATTTTAGGTGAAGGGAGTGTCTGCATGGCCTTGAGCATTACAGGTTCAGAACGGGGGGTTGGATGTTTTTCAGGTAGTTCCAGGGCTTGACCACTGCTCACAAGGGGAACAAAATCTGATGTAGGTAAGATTTGTGAAAATTAGAGGTACAATCAGACCGTGAGTGATTGTAGTTGAAGACCCACTCCATTAAAAATTGTGGGTTTTTTTTACATGTTGTAGAATTTTTATCATGATGGAGGATACATAAACAATTTAAGATTATAACTGAGTATTTATGTATTCAAATCCTGACAGATCTGAAGCAGAGAACTCATCATTTGGAAAAGCTGATATTTGTGACAGACCAACTGAGGTAGGCGGGTCAAAGTCTCCCAGCTCCGCTCCATTCTAAAGCATCCACTTGCACACAAATAAATCTGTGTACATCTCAGTTTTCCCCGTCTGAACTGGAATCTGGATTAAACTGTGTGGTTGAAAGCTTCGATATTGCTCGCCCTTTTTTGTTGCAGTGCTGATGTTAGGTTGGGGATGTGAGGGGCTTTAAGCTACCGGGAGAGAGTGTAAACAAAGGGATGATGGGATACCAGCAGAGGCTTACTTCCATGCCAACAGTCCCGCCCACAACTCAGAGGTGAATTTCAAATGAACCCCTGCAGCTCTGCAGAAACTATGTCCTAGAAAATGACTCAGGATTTTTTTTAAACTAAAAACTGGATCATCATAACTCCAAGATCCCTGGGAACGCTTCGGAAACAGTTTACAATCGAGTTGGTGAAGGACTTGAAAGCGGTCTTGTTTTGTCTACTTACACGCAGACATGTGGGCTGCATGGTGATGTTACCATGAACATTAAAACTGTCAGTTGACTAAGCTGGACTTTATCTTGACATTTTTGACGTAGAAGAACAGAGAAGAACATTTCCCAAACAGATTCTAAAATAACAGCACACATGGCATCAAAACAAAAAGACCTTGACACTTTTTCATGGACATTTTCGGGTCTCTATTAAACAAAACATTGGAAGTAGCCTGTAAACGTGTAGCTTGAACGTTACTGTTTGCGTTTTGTTTTATTGTTGCGATCTTGCTTTTTCCTACCGGAGTCTTTGAGCGCTAAGGAGAGCAGATCCTGGATGATCTGGATCAGCGTGGACGTCTGCCTGTCCTCCTGAGGAGACCTCAGCCTCACTAACAGTTTCTTCAGCCGCTCCTCCAGTTCCTCCTTGTCCACCATGGTCCAAACGGCCCCGGAAACGTGGAGCATTCAGGTCAGTCGGCGTCCAACTGCCGGAGGGCTCCGAGGTCTGGGAAAAGAGGCTCACCGCGCCGCCGCAGACGTTAGCTAAGGAGCAGCTCCATGTTCCTGCTGCGGAGCCGAGCCGAGCCGAGCCGGTGTGGGCCAGGCCGGGCGGGGCAGCTGTCCTGGAGTTCCGGGCCCAGGAACAACTTTCTCTTTGTGAAGAGCGGGTTCCTCTTGTGGTCTCAGAGACTCCGAAAGACCGCGGTTCCTGTTTTCACCGCACCTCAATCATATGACCCAGTCAGGAAAAGTCCCCGTTTACACACTGGCAGCTGTCCCGGTGGTACAGCGGTCCGCCCCGCCGTCTGAATACTTCACCAAACTGAAAACCCCATTAAAATAAAAACAACAATAACTTTACACTGGTTGACTATGTATTTGTTTATTTTATTTTATTTTTTTAATGATGTTCGTCAAAACAAAAAGCCATAACCCTTCTTGGCAGCCCCACGTCTATCACAGGTGAACAGGAGCTAAATTTGGTAACAAAACCGCCGTTTTCTCTTTGTTTACTGAAAGAGTCAACTTTGTTTGTTGCTGCGCACTTCCGCCCATGTTTACGGTAATGTCATGGCGCGCAGACACAGTTGAGTACATTTGTCAAAGATAGACTGTCAATTATCCAAAAGCATGAAGATCCAGATGAGGAATCATTTTTATCAAACTTTTGCAATGATTTGGGTCACCTTTTACAAGCAAAGGACGGGGTATGAGGGCCACCATATAAAATAATAGCCTAAAAATAGGAAGATTATGTCATAAAATCATAAGAAAGAGTCTAAACTTTGGGCTGCACAGTGATGTTGTGATTAGCACTCTCACATCAAGAAGGCCCTGGATCGAATCCTAGCTGGATCCTTTCTGTGTGGGGTTTGCATCTTCTCCCTGGCTATGTGTGGGTTTTCACTGTGGCATCCTGGCACAATCCAAAAGCATGATCCATATTGGTTACTCTAAAGCAGTAGTCACCTACCCTGTTCCTCGAGGGCTACCGACCTGCTTGTTTTGCAGATAACCCTGCTTCAGTGCATGCTGATTAGCTGGATCGAATCAGCCCAGTTTCTGATTGACTGAACACACCTGATCCATATTAGCAGCAATTACTGAAGCAGGGTTAGCTGCAAAACAACCAGGGAAGTATAGCCCTCGAGGAATAGGGTTGGTGACCCCTGCTCAAAAGTGTCTTTAGGTATGTGTGTTAGAGTGATGATGTGGCCCTGCGACATACCGGTGTCCAACGTGGGCCTCGCCTTTGCCCAACAGCAGTCAGGGTGGCCTCTGGCAATCCCATGACCCAGACTTGCCCCCCTCCTGGGGCTACAGAGACAGTAGCGTGCCATGCCCACACTGATGCCCACCGTTTATTGTTTTCCCTGGAAAGCAAAACCTTTTTTCCTGTGCGCCAGTCCCACACCCAACCAACTGAGGCATCCAACCTCAATATTTTAGGGAAAAAAAGTTGTAAAGTTCTGAGAAAAAGTCCAAATTTTACAAGAAAATGCATTTCTTATGGTGGTCCTTACAGTCAGTTGTATTAATTACATTACTGCCCCAGTGTTCCTGTGTTTATTACAACCCAATAAGCATTATCACCAATGAACATTTGTATACTTGCAATTATAAAAAAACTGCAGAAGATCTGTAGCTAAATGCAAAGAAAAAAATCCTAATTAACATTAGAGCAAACAAGTGAGTTTCATTCTGTGGGGCAATTCTATGAAACAGCATGACTAGGAAAATAATTTATTATTCAGAACATGACTTGTAGACTAATAGATCAATATATGGTTTCATTGTCTTCGTCTGAACTGGTATCTGGATCAAAACTGTATGGCTAGATAGCTCTCGAGAAAAGTGGCTGGAATGAGAATTAGTAGCTCCAGATGACCAGAGGGGGAAAGATGGAATGGTAGATTGACAGATGCAGCAATGTGGTCACTGTTTTAATCCATTGTAATGAAGAAAAAGCTCAGCCAAAATGCACATTTTTTGATTCACCAATCTACTTTTCCACTCTATCTATTGTTTGTTTCTGGTTCATAACCAAAAGGAAACAAGCAGCCAAAATGAGTTTGCTCTGCAGGAAGCTGTGCAGTTCCCTACAGACAAGATAGAGGGCTCCATACACAAGAAAAATCAGATCAGTCTCTGCTCCTCCTTTATCAGGTGCTTGAGTCACCTGAAATAGTCCCCTGTGGAGGGATTCCAGCACCTCTGTCCTGGTTCAAGACAAGCAGTAAAAGATTGATGGGTAATAAAATGGAGATTTTCACTCAAATCATTTTTCTTATCATCTCTTAAGCATCCGTACAATCAAACAATATTTTCTTCAATATGAAGAATGCTGCTGATGTCAAGTCTACTTATTTTAAACAAAAATGAGTAAAAATAAATATATACAGCTGTGCTGGTAGACATGGAAGAGAAGGTGGAGTCGGGTTAAGGAAGTTATTCCAAGATGGAGTGGAGGCAAGTTTCTTTTATTTGTAAAATAATTTTCTTTGCATCTGTCCATTTGTATAATCCATACCTGTTTTCTCGTGGTTTATCAAGAAAGATTCCTTACTGTTCATGTTTGTACACCAGAGAAGATAAGAACACATTGGGGAAGTAAGTAGTGGTGAAGGAGGAAAAAAGGGTAAAACCCCACTCCGATCTTCTGATCTATTTTCAAAGCGTTTCCAATGGTCTTTTGATTTAAAAATCTGTATAATTTTCAAGGAAATTGTTTCTGCAGAGCAGTAGGAGTTCATTAGAAATTCATCATTTCACCAAAGTGGATCTTTAGCAAAATGATTACAAACAAAAATACAAGAAACTTGTGCAATCAAGACAGGTACTTTTTGAATGATAAAAGAAGGCCAATGTTTATATGGTATCTGGTTATATACACACACACACAGAGCAAAGATCAGCAGAGAAAGGATGGTAACAAAGAACCAATCAGACATTGTAGTGGTGCGTAAAGAACAGAAGAAAGCTGTTGTTGTGGATGTAGCAGTACCAAGCGATAGTAACATCAAGAAGAAGGAACATGAGAAACTGGAGAAATACCAGAGGCGCAGAGAAGAACTGGAGAAAGCTTGGAAGGTGAAGGTGACAGTGGTGACCATGGTATATTGAGCACTCGGGCCTGTAACCCCAAACTGGAGGAGTGGCTACAGCAGATCTCTGAAGACACCCCAGACATCTTTGTCCAGAAAAGCACAGTGCTACAGCTAAGACACTGCACAGGACCCTCAAGCTCCCAGGCCTCTGGTAGAGGACCCAAGGTTGGAAAAGAAACCACCCACGAAGGGTGAGGATAGAGGAAGAGATTATTTATTATTTAAGATAATTTATGGCCTTGGTGCAGTCAGACATCAAAGAAAATCCCAAATTATTAAAGAAAGAAACTGAACAACACATTACTAAGAAGAGATTGTGGTGTCAGCAGTTTATTCTGTAGTCTGAAGGGAAATGCAAACAAAGCAAAAGTGAAGGAGTTTTCTTTTTTTTTTTTTTGTCATTCTTGTGCAAAGTGTTTCAACTGTAAAGACTGAAATCAACAGAGCTATTTCATATCAGGAGAAAGAGTTCTAACACTTTTTCTTTTACATTTGTCTTTTTTTCCACTTCAAATTCATTTTTGTCACATATGAAATGTCATTTAATTAGTATTCTGTTACTACTAATATGATAAAAAAAGGGTATCAACTTTGTTTTGAAACTGTCACAAACGTTTTAAAAGCTGCCCTCTGCAGTCGGTAAACAGCTGGATCCCATGCAGGTTTGGTTGGTGTCATAGCAGCTGAAGAAGGCGTGTTCCACCATCATATGATCCCTGACAGAAACTTCCTGTTTGCTAAGGAGAAACCATTGACATAAAAAACAAGACCAGTGAGTCCTGCAGGTGGATCATTGACCGCATGTCGAGCTGGATTGAAGTTTTCACAGACAGATTTTTTTAGGATCCTTGTAAATAAAGGTAAGGGGCGGTCCTTCTTACCTGTCACGCTGAAAATGACTAAAATAAGGCAGCCATGCGCACTGTTATTACTGGACATTGTGTGAAGTATATACGTGTACTAATAACTATAATAACTTGGGGGTCCCCTTAAGAGTCGCGCTGGTGACGTCATCTGAACATGGCGGCTGCTGAGGTTGTTGTAAACAAAACTTTCTAACTAGCGTCGCACCCCGATATGGGCTCCTCGTCACTTCCACTGCCGGCTGCTAAGCTATCCGTGGAAGTGTCGCGGGGTCGGGGTTTCCTCTGAGCGCAGGTCCGTGTCGCTTTTCTCGGATTCGCTTCGTAATGTTTCGCCAAACCCCTGGAGGCTGCGGGTTGTGGGACAAACTCCGCCGCAGCTGACCCGCTTCCTGTGTCATCACCCGCAGGGGTGATGAGCGCCTCCTGATGGGCAGCAGGATGCAGAGAGGGGCGAACGATGGAGAGCGGAGTCTCATTGGGCCTCCCTCTAGAGCCACCGGTGACCCGCCGGACCCGGACACCCCCACGCCAGGCTTCGTCTACGTGCTGGCGTTCTTCTCCGCCTTGGGGGGGTTCCTCTTCGGGTATGACACCGGGGTTGTCTCTGGGGCGATGCTGCTGCTGAAGAAAAGGATGAACCTGAGCGCCCTGTGGCAGGAGCTGCTGGTGTCCAGCACGGTGGGGGCCGCAGCGGTCTCCGCCCTGGCGGGAGGCTTCCTGAACGGCTGGCTGGGGCGCAGGATCTGCATCCTCCTGGCCAGCTTCACCTTCAGTTTCGGAGGAGTTCTGCTGGCTCTCGCCACAGATAAGGTGGTCCTCCTGGTCGGCAGAATCATCGTGGGCTTAGGAATCGGTGAGTTCGTCTCAGAGTTCAGATGTGTGTTATCTCCTATTAATGGAAGAAGTGAAGTGGTATGACATCAAAAAAGGCTCCCTCAAGTGTATCTTTTCCGGCCATGAAGGGATATTTTGTGCACATATATTAGTATTTTGCTTTGACTGTAAATGAGAACTGGACTGAGTGACCCCTCACCCCTGGTTTTCCAAACAGGAAGTACCCACTGGTTCCAAGAAGCCAAAATGTTTCTTGCTCTGATATCTCTTTTAACATGTTCTTGATCATTTATTTTTTTGTCATTATATTTTGTCGGTAGTTCAAGTTATTCAAGTTATAAACTGACCAATCAGAGGCCTCAATACAAACAGGTGGTTTCACATTAAACATTTAAAACATTTAACAAATTCTCCTTAGTCCATTTTTAGTGTTGGGGGTGTGGCCTTCCAACAAGCTCACTCCTGATTGGAGAGTGGTTGACATAGAAATGATGACTAGACTGACTCAGACCAATCATGCTTACAGTCATCGTCTGGTTCCAACGTGACAACATCTGTATGCGAAAAAATGGTGACTTAATTTTGTTGGTACTCGAAGCAAATCACCACGTGTGACATCACACACGCTTGCTCTTACTTGTCAATACTGTCAAATGTATTTTGTGGGCACAAATCAGCATTTTTTTCCCCGCATACAAATAAGAAATTTGTATTTCAGCATAATCAACTTGTGGCCACAAAATAAGAATATATTCATATTCACGATCAACTCGGTCATGGTTTCATCTTAGAGGATGTGTTCCCTTCTCAAGCAAAAACAAAAATCTGTCCCAAAATGTTTTTTTTTTTTTTTGAGTAGGGATTTATAATAGAAAAAAAAGACAGAATGAACTCTGCTTCTCTGAGTACGAGTGTTTGTAGTTGTGTTTTGCTTTTAGGCAGGATCTGTATCTTTCCGTCTTCTTTCCCTCTCACATGATTCAATGACATTGACTTTAGATGACTTATGCCACCTGTAGGAAATGGCTTACTTCTGGCACCGGAAATTGTCATTAAGCTATGACTGTTCCTAGTTGAATGTAACTACAACTGTGATAACTACTCTTGAATGTAAGTATCACTATGGTAACTACTCTTGCCAATCAGTAGTGAGCTAGTTGGAAGGCCACACCACTACTACTTTAAACATTCAATGTGAGACCACATAATTTTATTGAGGAATCTTACTGGTCAGTTTAACTTTAATAAATTGAACTACAGAAAAAAATGTGAAAAATAGTATTAGCAATAATATAAAAAAGATGAGAGAAAGAATGGTAATTGTGACCAGTAGAATTTCGGAGTAATAGCTGTTTGGACTATGAGAGAGGACGGGTTACCTAGTCCAGTTCTCAGTTCTCTTGGCATTTAAAACCTGTTTTATCAAATATTATATTTCCATAAAAACACTTAAAAAAACGTGGTTCCCCAACAAATGTGTCATATGAATTTATTCAGGTTTTGTTTGCTGTGCTGTTAGAAAGGGTTGTCATATGGTAAGTGAACACAACACACATCCCTCACTGTTGTACACTTTCTGCCAATTGGAATTTACCTGACTTGATAGAAGCAAGCTTGCGATTGATGTGTTTGTTTGCATCACACATCCATACAAAGGCAAAGACAGTAGAGACACAACAGGAAGAGGAACTAAAGTTAAATCAGTTCTTTCTGATTAATTTTTAACAACACGTGTGCTTTTGAACACAGAGTTTTGAGTGCTGTGACTCTCAGTACTATAATGATTTTTCTTTATGTATCTGTTATTCTTTACATCTTACTTTTAGGTAATTGAGGTAAATCTGTCAATAACTTGGCAGATTTGTGGACATGCATTGTCATAGTGGACCATATCTTTGCCTACAGTCATCACAGTGTAGTAAATGATTGTTAGATGATTATGATGGTTCGTGAATTTAGCTTGGCATATGACAGCCATAGCCATGTATCTGTTGATACTCAAGCTCATGATGGGTAGACAGTCTAGTGAGAAGGAAGAACTAAGTGTTTTCAGATTAACTGAGCTTCCCCTAAAGACCTTGGATGTAATCAGTCTTGTGAAAATCATTTCAACCACAGGGTGTGTGTTCTTTATTCCATGATCACATTCTTTTTCTTTGGTTTAATCCTGTTTGCCAGGACTAAGTTCAGTTGTTAACTAGAGGGAACAAAGTCCTTCTCTTCAAAACAACTGCTGCCTAACAGTTTTCTCCAGCTAATTGTTGATACTTCACTGCTTTATAAGGTTTCTTTTTTCCCATCAGGTATTGCTTCTATGACTGTTCCCGTGTACATTGCAGAGGTTTCTCCTCCTCATCTGAGAGGTCAGCTGGTCACCATCAATGCACTCTTCATCACTGGCGGTCAGTTCATTGCCAGTGTAGTCGATGGGGCTTTCAGCTATCTGAGTGAAGACGGCTGGAGGTACGACTTTTCTGTTGCTTCTGTTGTAAAAGCATGGTGGTTCTATATTTGAGCACTTAAAAGTGAAAACTTTACATTATTTTATGTGTTTTAAATAGCTTGCATGCTAAAAAAAATGTGAGCACCCCTGATTCAGAGATTCTCTTGCTATAGTCAGCTTCATTCCTCCTGTGTCTGGATGAGGCAGGCGGTGTTTCCGTCTCTCTCTGATCGTGTTTGAAGACTCGCTGATCTGCATTGCCCAAGAGGGCAAAAATAAAAACAAGAATAACATTAGGGGACCTTTTTTTTATCGTTTCGATGAAAATAAGAAAAATCACTATTAAGTTAAGGAGACCTGAGCAGGCTGTCTCTTCATCCCGCAGGGGATCTCTGTTTGGCCGCCAGCTCAACTCTTGGTAGCCGGCATAGCGAGCATGACCGCTCCAGCTCCATGGGCCATGCAACAGACTGTCTAGGGCAGAGCTGCTCATTCTTGGTCCTCGCAATATACCACTCTGCCTGTTCTGCAGCTATCCCTGCACTGTTTGATGCTGATTACCTGGACCAAGAGTGTTCATTAAATCAGAATGTGGAGACACATGACTGATCTAATCAGCAGCTTGGAGATCTGGAAAACAGTCAGGGTGGTAGATTTCAAGGACCAGGAATGAGCAGCCCTGGTCTAAAGTGTACCCGCCTTCACCCAACAGTAGCCGTGATGGTCTCAGGAAACAGCGCTGCCCTGAAGAGGATACAGCGGGTTAAGAAAATGAATGAAAGTTCAGGAGATACGATCCACCATATTGAATGTGTATTCTACCTGCTCTCACTGAAAACGTCAAGTGCCCAAAGTTGAGTCCCTGATTGGTTGACGTGATGCGGCAACTTCCCCAGAGTTTCGATTTTTTTCACTCTGGCCTGCCGCTAAATTTGCGCTGCGCCGCTCCAATCGCGCTGTTGCCAGACCTTCACATCACACCAGCCATTCAAATTGTGCCACAAGACCTCCGACCGCATATGTACCATTGAATTAACATTGAAACTGGCCGCCTCCACTGCACGAATCACGCTCGGTGTGAATGCACCTTTAGGGGTGTGGAAATCCAACAAGTTCCCTCCTGATTGGTGAGAGTGGTTGCCATAGAAATGATGACTCTGACTGACGCAGACCAACTGACAATGTGACTCCAACATGACAGCATCCATATCTTAAATGTCGACTGAATTGACTTCATTTGGTTGGAGCCAGAAGTAAACATTTTCTTTGGATGACGTCACACTCACTCGGTCCAGCTCTCTGAGGCTTCGATCACACTGCCCTCGCCAACGCACACTCTAGCAACCACTTCTAATGAAAAGTCTATGTAAACGCGTGTAAATGTGCTTTTTGGGCTTCCACGTTCAAAACTCTCACCTTCCAATGTCGCTATACAAGTTTTTATTTTTAGTTTAAGATTTTTGGCTCTACGTACAAGACAAGCGGTCATTGAATGTGCATTAAAAGTTAAACCAGTTGAACTCTGACCAAACAAGGACTCTGCTTTGGTAGTGAAGTACGAACGACCTCATTTTCAAAACATGGAAGTAGCAACCGATCATGGAGGAGGAATTCATAACTATGGTTTGAATCCAGCTGGAATTCTATGACACGCGCTTCCATTTATTGGAGTAGAGATGTGAAAGAAAAAACCTGGAGCAAGATTCACCAGATTTAGACCGCTTTGACATTTCACACCAGAACTCTTCCAACTGTGAGTACGGGCGTTAGTATCTTATAGCAACAGTCCAGTGTGAACACCATATGCTAAAAGCACGCTCAAGGCATTCTTGTTCTTGAAACCGAGTCACATGTCCCTTTGTGACTGAAGCTTTATACAGTCATTGATCTTCACTGTCTCCTGGTCGCAGCTTTAGAAGAGTTGATGATGAGGGTTTGTGGATATTGACCCTTTCAATGTTTCTCTGCTCTCTATGCTGCAGGTACATGTTGGGTCTGTCTGTCCTGCCTGCCGTGCTCCAGTTCCTCGGCTTCATCTTCTTACCTGAGAGTCCTCGCTGGCTCCTCCAAAACGGCCAGAACCAAGAGGCCCTGCAGGTTCTTAGCCGGATCAGAGGAGACCAAAATGTGGAGGAGGAATATGACTCCATCAAAACCAGTGTTGAGGAAGAAGCAAAAGAAGTTAGTGCAGGTAAAGACAAAGCAGAAAATTGCAGGTTTTAGGTTTTATTAGTTGCATTGTAGCAAAGTCTTTTATATTTCTTAGGTATTTTATTTTGAAACACACTTATTGGTGAAGTCATTTCCTTTTCTTTGAATAAGTTTCTGTTTGAGACTATTGCCCCCCCCCCACACACACACAGACACAGTGGCTTGCAAAAGTATTAACACCTCTTGAACTTCCCCACATTTCTCACATTATGACCACAAACATAAATATATTTTATTGGAATTTTATGTGAACGACCAACACAAAGTGGTACATACTTGTGAAGTGGAAATAAAATTATATGGAAGGAGTTCTATTTCATTTTGTACAAACAAAAAACTCAAAATTGCAATATGCAAAAGTATTCAGCCCCCTTTTCTCTGAGTGCATCCAGTTGCCTTCAGCAGTTGCTTGATGATTGGTGACTGATCAAATGTTGACTTAATGACTTAATAGAGTCCACCTGTGTGTAATTTAATCTCAGTATACAAATCCAGCTGTTTTGTCACAGTCTCTGTGGTTTGTCAAGAGAATATTGGGGAGAAAACAGCATCATGAAGTGTAAGGAACACACCAGATAGGTCAGGGAGAAAGTTGTGGAGAATTTTAAAGCAGAAATCTACAGCTCAGGTGAGGGAATCTGTCCAAAGGACAAGGATCATTCATGCAATGCAAACATCTGAAAGAGTGGCAAGAAGAAGGCAATTGTTAAAAGAAAACCACAAGAAGTCCAGTTTGCAGTTTGCCATAAGTCATGTGAGTGACCCAGCAAACGTGTGGAAGAAGGTGGTCTGGTCAGATGAGACCAAAGTTGAACTTTTGGACTAAATGCAAAGCGCAATGTGTGGCAGAAGTCTAACACTGCACATCACTCTGAACACACCATACCCATTGTTACAAACCCCAAAAGACTTGTGGCAAAAAAGGGGGTTCCACAAAGTATTGACTCAGGGGGGCTGAATACTTTTGCACACTGCACTTTTCAGTTTTTTATTTGTAAAAAAACAACTCTTGTATAGTTTTCTTTCTGATTCACAAGTGTGTGCCACTTTGTGTTGGTCTTTCACATACAATTCCAATAAAATATACTTGTTTGTGGTCATAATGTGAGTTCAAGGTCAAGGGCTATGAATACTTTTGCAAGCCACTGTTATATTGTTGCTGCCATATGCGTGCATAAGTTCTGATGCATGTTTTTCTGATATTGATTTGAAGTTGCTGAAGCCTTCCTTGATTAAAGTCATTTTTCAGTTCATTTCTATGTTTGAACAATGGGGAATATCGATAACATTGTGAGAAATGGACTTTCATTAGAATATCTTATGGAACATCTCTTGCTGTGAACTATAATTTAAGTATATTGTGAGGTCTGTTTATTCCTTTTACATGATTGCCTTGGTATAACATCGCTGCATTCAGTGTTTGACGCTTCTGTTCATGTGATACTTACGTGCTTCCACATAATAGAATGTAGTATCACTTTTGACCTCTAGGGAGAACCAGAGACCTCCAAATCTGTTGAAATTGGTAAATGAGGCTTTGACCCTCTTCTGTTACTTAATTTTTGTTAATGGTTTGTTTGTTATATCTTAAGTTAAATGTTACCAGTTTAATAATCTCAATGATTATTAGGTCATTTGTTGTTATGTTTTTTCTTTTTTTGTAGACCACACACCCCCATATTCTTAAGTCCTGTTACCCTGAGCTTCAACATTAAAAGTTTGCTGGGAACTGGATTCTCCGTGCCCTTCTCTCTGACCGGAACGTTGTTGAAAGAAGCTATTAGACCAGAATTCCCCTCCGGAATGTTCAAACTCTATCACATGCATTATTGGTTTTATTTCTTGAATGTTGTGTTTTGATGGACAGGTGGCGTCGTGCTTTTGCGCATCCTCAGCCACGGTCCAACTCGCAGGGCTCTGATTGTTGGTTGTGGCCTCCAGATGTTTCAGCAGCTGTCTGGGATCAACACAGTGATGTAGGTCTTCTGTCAGTCATGACATCCTAAGTCGGGGCAGTTTTTTCTCATAAGAGAAACCCTTTTCTCCAGGTACTACAGTGCGACTATTCTGCAGATGGCTGGAGTGCGTGATGACCAAGAGGCCATCTGGTTGGCTGCTGCCACTTCAGCCACCAACTTTGTGTTCACCCTGGTCGGCGTCTGGCTGGTGGAAAGAGTGGGTCGCAGAAAACTGACCCTGGGCAGTCTTTTAGGTTAGTTATTGTAAGGTCACATGATCCGTTTTTTAGAAATGCATTCAAGACAAAAGTGTACATTTTATCTATGGGCATGCTGCAGGTGACGGGACGCAGTAAACACTTAAGTAGGTGAGACGCAGGCGTGTTGTACAGGTTTTTCATTTTTTTCAAACCCTGTTCACTGTGCAAGGAGCCTGGTAGTGCTGTTAACACGATGCATGTGGGATTCATGTGTGCTACCCGACTGTTAGAAATTAGGAAATTAGCCAGAGAGTAGTTTGTGTGGGCATCCAACGGGGGTCCTACAAACCCTTGTTTATCACGTGCACACCCTGTTTGTGCAGCATTTACACACAGTGAGTAAGGAGCCAGTATGTGCATCTTGCTAATGACTAGAGTGTGCGGAAGGACACTGTACGACAGCATTCTTTGTACATCATAAGTACATGTACTTCCATTATCCTTACAAATACTTTACAATACACTTACCACATACACGACAATAGTGCGTTCCGTTCTCATTATGTCACTTACGGTGGCCAGACAAGTCACAAGGGAAATTCGAGGCACACCTGTAGTCCCCTTAAGATGCAGCTCCTCGTATCTATAACCCTCTACGGGCCTGGACAACCCAAAAACCTGCAGCACCCTTATGGGTGCATGTGCCCCATGACCTCTCCTTCCTCACCGAGTCATAAATGATGTTATGTTTTTTGTAATTCTAAAATGAAGCTTTTGTCATCCATGGCGTAAAAAATGACAATTATGTTAACTGCGGTGTTAACGGGTGTATTCGTGTGTGCACGTCACCTTAAACATGAAATCTTATGAATTTTTATTTTGAAAGTAAAAGAAAAATGTTGATCTTTTTTGCTGCAAAATCAACGTGTCAACGAAATGGAAATGGAACTCCTGCGGAAAGATTGCTCTGTGTTGCACAAAAACAAACAATTTGACTCATTAATGAACGTTCTATTTTTTTGTGTCAAAGCAACACAGATGCTCTGCAGACAGACTAATGTGCAGTAATTCAGGTTTATGGTTAAGGCAAAGATGCCCAGACTGATCTCTCCTTGGCCACTTCTTCCAGTAAGTCTTTTTGCTTTTTGGGCAAATTCTGATGCGTTTCCAGGCCAGCTTAAAGACGTGGTCTCTCCGAGTCCTGAGTCTTCCCTGGAGTCTCAGCCCGGTTAGACATTCCCCAAACCAACTTATAAAATGTGATATTTAAACGTTTCATAAATAACAAAAATGTGTGTAATCGGCATGAAAGCAGTTCATGGCATTCTGATTAGGGCTTCATTTTAGAGCATTTGTGTTGCTATAAAAATGCTTTGACTTCACTTCCTACTTGTGCGGCATCAAATTTGCTGGGACTTGGTCTAAGGGTATGTTTTTCTTTATTTGTCCTCCTTTTGCAGGTACTGGTTTAAGTCTGACTTTGCTGGCAGTTGGATTCCTACTGGCCGCTCAAAGCTCTCCGCCTGTTACCCTCCATCCAGTTGACCCTATTAACTCAACATGCAGACTTTATGGGTAAAAAAACAAACATCACATTCACATTTCCAAAAAGCCATTCAGTAGTACTTTTCCTATTAAAATTGACAGTATTTTTGCAACTTTTCCTTCCATCCTAATGTTTGCAAAGTTTCAAAGCCATTCTTAAGAAAAATGGTCTCTACAAATGCAAAAATCATGCCTTTAGTGATATTATTCTGCAACAAAGATCTGTCACTTTAACACTATCAGATGAGGCGGTATGGATGTGGTTGCATTTTTAGGAAACTGCAGAAACATATGTTTATCCACTATCGCACTGATGATTGGCTGATGTCTGGATTATTTTATATTTTCCTTTAAATCTCCTCCTCTGTTTCATTTCTCTAAAAAAGAGTAGAGTTTGCACCTTTGTTTCTAAAGTTAATCTCCACAGACAGTAAATGATTGTTCTCACAAACAGTTATGTATAATTTGCTAAATGCTCACGACACGTTTCCATGGGTCCGAGTTGCAGAAAAGCAATTGATCGCTCTTTGGTGCATCCATTTCCCACAGGTCCTGTGAGCCGTGCATGTTGAATCCAGACTGCGGATTTTGTTTCCGTGAAAATGGCACTAAAGTGTTTGAGTCCTCCTGTGTTCCCGTCCATCAGGCGTCCACTGATCACGCCGCCTGGGGAAGGTCAGAGCTTCCATTTCTCTTCCTTTTTATTGTGGTTATGACGGTTTTTTGAGATCCAACTAATTTGTGTAAAAATGAAAATGTTTTTTTGTTTTTTTATAGATGTTACAATAAGACAGAAGATGGTAAAAGCCCGATTTGGGCTTACAACTACTGCCCCACACCATACTCCTGGGTTGTCCTGATGGGCCTGATTCTCTACCTGGCATTTTTTGCTCCAGGTTTGAATTTTTATGTGTTTTTAACCCCTTTAGTCCTCTGTATTAATCCTGAAACTCACTCTGTGAATGCAGGTGAGACTTTGTTCTCACATTTTTAAAAGCATCAAACATGTCCCCACAGGATGCTTCATAAAACCAGTTACTGAGTACACAGCTTTTGCCAAAGGCAAAGTGTGTTCTCATAATGAGAAAAACAATGCAACTTCTTTGCAGGAATGGGTCCTATGCCCTGGACCGTAAACTCAGAGATCTACCCACTCTGGGCTCGCAGTACCGGCAACGCCTGCTCCGCCGGTGTCAACTGGATCTTCAATGTACTCGTCTCTCTGACTTTTCTGCACGTTGCTGAGTATTTAACCTACTATGGTAAGGCTCACTGTGCAGGCTTTTCTGAACATATTTTTATGTAGAAATGACCTTGCAGAAAAAACAGTTCCCCTCCCTCAATCTCAGGGGAAAAGTGCTCTTATGTCATTTGCATGACGGTATATCCATATGGAAAAAAGTTAAGTTTCTAACATGTTGTCTTTGTGACACAGAGCTTGCAAACACTAAGCTGCTTTGATCAGTAAATATTTTTGATCACACGCAACAATCAGTGAGAGCACGATCAAGAGAAATGTTCATTTCAATTTAAGTGTGATCTTTTTAGATCACACTCTGAAAACCTTTCAAAATTACTCTCAAAAACTTTCACTTTTTACAAGTCCACAGTCTGAAGTCTTTCAGAAGAACAGAATTTAATCTTCAAGTCTGCTGTGTAGTTCATTTTGAAGCTCTGTTTAGTTCACAATCTACACACAACAGAGGAGAAAACAGTCTTTACTTGGAAAATAAAGCCCCTCACCATACATGGAGGGCTTCATCCCAAATCCAGCACCCTGAGACTGGATGTTAGTCGCAGTGAAGGAGCCCGAGGACTAATGAGCCCAAAACACACACCTCAGGACAATTTAGATACACTAGTTAACCTATGAGGCATGTTTGTGGACTGGGGGAGGAAACCGGAGTGCCAGGAATAAACCCACACATGTACGAGGAGAAGATACAAACACCGTGCAGAGAGGTCCAAGCCTGCATTTGAACTAGGACCTTTTCACTGTGGAGCAAGGGTGCCAATTATTACACCACCGTTCAGGCCCTCCCCTTATTTGAGTTGTTTTAAAGAACTTTAACATTCTGTTACGTAGAGACAAAATGTTAAGCTATGTAAGCAGTTGCCTTTCTGTAGGGTGGAGAATTTGAAATCCCATCAGGAGTTCTTTTTTGAAGTCATATGTGTGTCTATCTTGCAGGTGCGTTCTTCTTGTACACAGGTTTAGTGTTCCTGGGTCTGCTCTTTGTGCTGGGCTGTCTCCCAGAGACCAGAGGCTTACAGCTGGAGGACATTGAGAATCTATTCATGGGGCAACTGTGCTCCTGCGGAGCGTCCTCGCCTGCACACAATCGCCACGTCCACTACATCCGGGTAAAAGGCAACAACTACTTCCATTCGGACGACGAAAACTCTGATGTAGATTAGACTGGGACCATTTCTCTTTCCTGCTTTTGGGTCCTGACTTTCATCTTTGGAAGACTGGTGAGACTTTCCTTTCAAGGGGATAATGGGGCCCTCTAGTGGTCTTTAAAGTAAATTACAAGGGATTTCTTGGTTAACTTTACAGTTTTATGCTAAACCTTCAGTTTCTCTTCTGTTCTTTCATTATATTTTACCTCTGTTTTTTTGTTTTTAATTTAATTTTTTTTAAGAAAAAGGGGAATTAAACTGCCAGTAGTACTGTTGTTAGAGATGATATTGAACACTGATTCTGGGATGTTAAATGGCCTATACCATGTTTTTCTGAAGCCTTTTATAGTAAACAACATCCATTAATATGATCATATATTATCTTATTATATGGTATATATAATAATATAGTATATATGGTTATATGATATACCTATACATTACCTTTGGCTCACCAAAGAACAAATAATTTATGAAATATGAGTTATTTTGTGAACTCTTTTCACACCCAGAAGTAAAAAGACTCGATCTCTGAGGCACTGCCTTTCGCTCCTTGTGGGTGACGCCCAAATCAGAACGTCAACTTAGATCCTGCCTCAGCAGTTTGTTTACGCGTGTCCAGTCAAGAAAACAAACAAGACAGAACTTTTTAAAAGATGGATGTGCATGCTGTGGAGCCTTACACTCTTGACCCACAGTCCGTCCTGAATTTCTAAATGTGAGGTGCAGCGTGTGTGGAAATGTAGCATTAGCTCGTGTATTATATGCTTGTACTGTGTAATTTCAGCTCGTTGTATTATTTATTTATGGGTCTGGCATCTTCATCAGGGTTGATTGTAGAAATGGCGTCAGCTCTGATGATCAGTCTCCCGCACAACCCACTTTGACACAGGCCGAGGTTAACAAAACAGTCATCTGTGAAGTGGTGGTTACTGATAAAAAGTTGCTGGCCGGTCTGTCCGGCCGCTCCCGAAGATAAACTAACCATTTGTCATGAGCAGGCTCTTCTTTGGGAAGGCTGAACAAACACCAGAATCTCTGGCAGCCTAAAAAACATCTTCTCCACTTAAAAGACATAAAAGCTAGCCGTTGTTTTCTCTGCAGATTTAGAGGAACCACTTACTCTACGAGTCGTTTGATCACTGCTAGCTCTGCGGGGAAAGTGGGCGTGTGTTTGAGTTAGTCTGGGGGCGGGGCTTGCAGCGCAGACTCTCCATGGTAGGGGGTGTTCTCACTGGTCTACGTCACACGGTGAACAGTATAATACACTTAAAAACTCAAAAGTTGATTTTTCATGGTATAAACCTTTTAATTATCCCCCAAAAATGCAGCTATTTTATAAAATAGTCACTGAGTTTACAGAATGCTGAGTAATCATTATTTTTAGAAAACCAGCAAATCAAATATATTCAAAAAGTGACACTATTTTAGAAAGAGATAGACGTATGAGTGACCTGATTCTTCCCACCTTTCTTAGATAATTAATTTCCCCAAAGACTATGGAAACTCGGCCTGACCTTTCCTTGTTGGTGTGTACTTTGTGTGGGAGTTTTGTTTACCTGGAACCTGGATGTTGTTTACCTGTCAGCTGGATCTTTCCAGAAAGATTTCAGAATCTCAGTTTGTAGAGATGAAACACCTAAATGTCTCTCTGGGCTGCAGCTTCTGCAGAATTTCTTAGAAAATGTATTTGTGTAAGAATGACTTGGATGGGTGAACGTGGGTTAAATTTGTACTTGGGGTCAAGCGGATCTCTTAAGTGTGGGTGTTGCTGTTTGCACAGCTAGGGGTCTGCTGTTCAACATTTTATTAGTTTTTTATTTTATTTTTAATAAATCTTGGCTGGTAGAATGACCTTTTTAATTTTTTTAGCGTGCTTCAGGATACAGCTCAGCACAGTATGGAGCGTTGGATTCAGATGGTGCCATAGCCTATATAACTGTAAGTACAGCCATGAGGTATTTTTAATGTGCCTGAACCTTCTGTCTGAAACACTGACAGCTCTAAATATGCCTTCTTCATGTCCTTGCTCTTGCAGCTGAAATAATCATGACTCCTCAACAACAAATCTCTTTTGAACAGACAATCCCCTTTGCCTTTTGATAAATGTGATTCTGTTTTTAACAGAACTACTATAATCTGTAAATTGTAGAGAATGTCTTCTGTAAAACTAATAATATTTGTTCCAACAGATGAAATAAAATATTTTTGTTTTTGGAAAATGTGTGGATTCAGAATGTTAAAAATGTTGCCATGTTGTGCAAGAGACATCATTTGTCTTCAGGAAGAAATCACTTTCTACCCCAATGAGAACAAACTCCATGGGGTTAAACCAATATCAGCTTAAAGTGAATGAGAAACCAGATTGTAAGAAAATGTGAAAACTATTTTAAACACAAAAATATATATTGTGAACTTGAAAGAAATATTGAAAATTAATAAAATAAAACTGTAAATGTGATTAAAAAAATGCAGAAATTTTGTGGGGGAGAAATTCTGTCTCTCTCTCGCCATGTCTCTCTCTAAAAAAATAAAAGAAAACGTGAAAAATTAATTTACAAATATAAAAAAAATCAAACTTTCAGAGTGTAGTTTTTAAAAATTGGAGAAAAAATTAGTGTAAAGTAAGTTTAAAAACACAATAAAGACTATTTTATTTGGTGTGGATCTTTAATACAACTTGTAAAACAACTAGTAGTAAATTTCCCTTATGCAACCAAAGACGCCTTTTAAGTATTTAATGAGAAGGTGGCTTTTTATTTAGTCTCTTTAGTACTTTGATCTGTAGATCTAACTAAAATCTGATTTTGTTCTAACAATTAAATCTTATGATTGCAATAAACGACACATGTACATGTCTTTGTGAACAATTAAACTAGTTTTAATAGATATTACTTTAAGTTTTTTTTTTTTTTTTTAAAGAAATCTTGTTTTTTGGGTTTTATGACCTGGAACCTGAATTTATGTAAAATAAACAAAAACGTGAAATCACAGGGCCCTGAATCGATATTCTATGAAAGTTTATTTTGCAAATTGAAGGGATTTTTTTTCAACAATGGAAATGAATATTTATATGTGTGTGCGTATGTGTATGTCTAAATGTGTGTGTTTCGTATGTATGTTTTATGTTTGTAGTCTCTAAAATATTCTTGTTCATTTGTAATAACAATTACATATTTTTTTAACTTTATAAACAACATATACAACAAAAGTATGAATGCCTGGAGGAAAGAAAGGAGGGGTGGGATATAAAGACCTAATAAACTGCCACAGTACTGATTTTTTTTTTTTTTTTTTTATTGAATACGAACACATTTACAGAACATATGGACAAGTGCATCCAAACATAGCGATGATATTAATAACATTATTTAACACAAAATAATTCAAGTAATTCCATCTGGGGAGATGTAAGTAAAATACATACAAATCAAAAAATGACAGGCAACATATCAATCAGGAAAATTAAACAAGAGAAAACAAAATCATGTATTAAGCACGAAAGAACAAAGTTCGGTTGTATGGAACGCTTCGGGGTTATGGATTTCTTTGACGGTATTATAAAATTGGTGTAATTCAGACATATAACCAAAGAAATTAGGAGAATGTTTTCGAATTCTGCATTTGTGTAAATCAAATTTGGTTTGCAATAGCAGTAAATTGACAGCATTTTCCATGGGTTTTTTTTTTAAAGGAAAAGCAAGCAATTATATCATCAAAATCTATGACACAATTGATTTAAAATGTATTGTTGATGAATCGTTCCATTTGTTTCCACAGATCAAAAGAAAATGCACAGGTATAGAAAAGGTGGAGGATTGATCCAGGGGAGTTGAAATCAATGTCCGAAAATTTGTACATATTTGTTGGATAAATAGTATGTAAGATTTTTTAATGTATTTCTTTGACTTTATTATTGATGCTAAATATTTCAGATGGAATCCGAGCTTTATTCCAGTACTGAATCTATTCTAAAGGTTTGCTAGCAGGTTGCTATGACGCCATGGTGTTGTCGTTGGGAGTGGGCGTGGCTTGCTGACGCATTGCGGCTCCCTCCCCGGCGTGGACAGAGCGGAGGGTGAATTGCAGCTCCCCGTGCCCGTGAATGGCTCCGCTCGCTGCTAGAGCAGCGGCTGGAACGGTGGTGTCAGTTCAGGCTCTCCCCGGGGCCGAAGCCTCCGCTCCCGGAACCAAGTCGAGCCGTTTCCGCGCGGCCTTCGCCGTTGGGGGGTGTGTGTTAAAAATTCGTTCAGAAATGGTGGTGCTGAGGTCGAGGTGAGCTCGGTCCGCCCTCCTCCCCCCGGTGGGAGCGCGCGCTCCTTTATCCTTCAGTGACTTTCATTTGATACGGAACCATGACGACCGGACAGGATGAGAGTTCGGTCCGTGTTGCTCTGAGGTAGGTCCTTTTCATGGTTACGTTTCCTACTCAACTGTAAATACGTAGCGCGCTGCCAGCTGTCAGTCAGCGCCGCGGGCTTAGAAAACAGAAGCAGGTCATCATCCTCATCTTCATCAGCAGATGCTGAAACTCAAACAGCCCCGCCCACCTTCAGAGACTCGAGTCTTTTTATATGGCTTCCATCTGCAGCAGAGGAGCCCCGTGAAAATGTTAATAAAGTTCTACACCGAGGTTCAATAGCAGTTCTGGACTGAATTTGGAGTGCAGTGCGCAGGTGCATCCGCACGAGCCCGGTCCAGCATGCTCTGCAAGGACCGGCATGCTGTTGTTTCCCAAACCCACACAGGAGGCGGGACAATGACAGCCGGCCCGGGTTTGTCCGGCAGCCGGGCGTGTCCTGATCCTCCTGCTGAGAGACGGAGAATCGATCAAAGACCAGATCCACCGACAGCCTGCAGTCTGGAGGAGGCAGCCTTCACTGGAGCTCTCAGTCCGGTCTCCTCTGTGTGTGTGGAGGCAGTCAGGTGTGCATCTGCACCTGCTTTGCTTTGCTGCTTCAGCCTCAGTGCAGTGTCAGAACCGATTCCCTTCACCTCCATCTGCTCTGGTGTCAGCAGAGGAAGCTGCCCGCAGGTCACAGCCATCCTCATTCTTTGTCTAGCTGAAGGCTAAAGGCGTTTCTTTCTTCCATTCCTTTGTTCTTAAGCCTTTTTTCCACACCACCACAGTGTGTATCACATGAATGCTGTTGATGCAGATTCCTGATTTTGATTTGGAAAAGTCAAAATCTACATGTAGGTGTTTCTATATAATGCCGGTGGGTCCATCTGAAGAACGTGTCGGGGTTTTATTCTTTGATGCTGGGTTGTCTTGGAGACTATTCAGTCAAAGGCTGTGTCAGCTGAGGAAAGAGTTTTTGTTTGTGCTGTTGATACCAGCATAAAAGTCTCACTCAGATCGTCTTCTGATCATTTTCATAGCGTTCCCAGTGGTCTTTTGATTATGACGATGCAATTTTTAGGCAATACCTAAAAACCTGTGTCGTTTCCTAGAACACAGTTTCTGCAGAGCAGCAGGGGTTCATCTGCTGTTGATTCACAATTATTTGAATTGACTTCTTTTTTTATAAATAAGCTTATATCCATCAATGTTTTTTTTTAATAAGCTGTGGGTATTTTTGACACTGATTAATAGAATGTAGTGTGATCTGGCATCCATTGAGAAGAGCATCCACTGCACCACCTAGCTGCACTTATTTTTAGCCTTGTAAAAATGACGTTTTTATGCAAAGTATTCATAGCTTTTATCACTATTATAACTTTAGATTCATTGTCAAATCACTATTCCTTTTGTAGAATAAGATGTTCAAAAGAACTCTTGCTTGTTTAGCTGTTATCAGAGTGTTAGCACAGCATCAGTCCCTCTCAGCTGTGAAATGCAAGCTCTTCTGCTGAGCTTGCAAAGGCGTGTGTGTCTCACAAAATGTTAGAACCTTAGTCACAACTGGCCTTACGGGCTTTTTGCAAAGAATGGGCAAACCTGTACTGGGGACGCACGTAGTCTGCACAAAACAGCAAGGTCATATATCGTTTGGCGAGCCCATTGAGTTAAAATGATTGTGGACATTTTTTTATGGGGATGAGCCGAGCAACAGGTCATAGCAAACACTAATACAACACCCAAGGGTAATGCCTTAGGGACATGCACCCGTACAGGTGCAAGTTTTTGGGCTGTTCGGGTCAATGAAGGGTTTTTAGAGAGATGGGGCATGAAAATGGAATGTACCATTGTTGTGCATGTGGTAAGTGTATTGTGAAGTTTTTTTAAGTTGGATGCACTTAGGTGATGCTGTTGTATGATGTCCTTTGTGCAGGACTCCAGTCATTAGTAAGATGTGCCCACTGGCTCCTTACTACTAATGTGTGTTGGTGCATGAGATACATTGGACGCCCGTAGGAGGTGTCCATACGATCAACAAGAACAACCCTCTGAGGGCCCAGTCATCCCAAAAACCCGCACCCATATGGGTTAAACCCCCAGCATGGGTGCATTGCACTAAGGCTTAAGATGTTGACGAGTGCCATAATGGACTGAAACATTGAAGACATAGTCAGCCATGAGATGTTCTGTCATTATTCAGCTGTGACAGCAAAAGGCCCGGCGTGTTTGTTTTACAGCAGAAGTTATGGAAATTTAAAGGTGCGGTTAAGGGCGTAGGGCTCAATCCTGGAACATATGTTATATTGAATGGAAAAGCTGTGGGGTTCACCCAGGACTGTGTAATTGGTTTAAGATCCTGGCTTATCTTAACAGAGATTTTCTTGTTTTTTTAAACCCTTGACAAAGACGGTGAAGATCAAAACATTCGTTTTTTTTTGTGACAGGATTCTGGATTTCTCTCATGCATAGGTGATTAAAAGGGCACATCGAGGAAGAGTCGCTCAGTGTCTTGGTTGCATTGTAAGCCACATATTTGCACAAGAAGCCACAATAGTTTGCTTCAATAGAAAGGTGTGCATTGAAGGGAGGGGCTCAGTTGCGTGGAGTTCTTGCTTAACCTGCGTGCCAGGCGGCAACTACAATACAAACAGAAGCTTCGTGGGATATGTTTTCAAGAACTGATGACGGATAAGCCGCCGTGATCAAAGCGAAGCAGAGCAAGTTCAGCTTTGTTTATATGCTTTTTAACCACTTAGCGTTCTACAAATGCTGTGGATCAACAACTAATTTCTGCATTTGTCAAAGATTGTAACTCTGTGGCGAAGCACAGAGTACACTGATAATTACTTTAAAAGGCTCCTAAATCTCTTCAGACTTAAGTTGGAGCTTTAACAGAATGAGGTGGGGGCATGCAGTGACTAGCTGAGAGGTTGAGAGGAAGCCTCAGGTTGTTGTCACGAGGCAACAGAAGACATTGACTCAGGCAGAACAATCCTGATCAAATGAGCTGCACAATTAAAGCTGTTGTGTTTCTTAATCTAAGTTTTACCTCCAAAGTTGAGAGACAACAGCTGATGGAAGCTAGTGTTGAGGTTTACAGTGTAAACAGAAGCTAGGAGCTTAGTTTTGGAGAAAATAAAAAGCAGAGATCTGAAAAGAGCTGTGATAACACTCAAAGAAGTGTCGCAAAGGTTACGTTCCATAATGGAATAATGGATTTCGCGTAACCCTTGCAAGTATAGATATTTACACTACACGCTTGTTACACCTTTCTTAGACAGACATGAACATTTTCCCACTTTCCTCTCTTTTTTAAAGTCTCAAAGTTTACAGAAGACATGGCATGAAATACATTGATTAACAAGGTCAAGAGTCAATCAGGACGCAGAACACAATGGATTGTGAAAAAGATAAATAGAAAAAGCGTGGAAGTTGTGCTAAAAAAATCTGTGACACCATGAATGGTGAGCCGCAATGTAGTGAGGGAACACCGTATTTGTTTTTCAAACTATAAATCCCCAAAATCACCCCAATATCTGCACGCTTCACTACTAACACCATCCATCCCATCCCATCCATCCATCCATCCATCCATCCATCCATCCATCCATCCATCCATCCATCCATCCATCCATCCATCCATCCATCCATCCATCCATCCATCCATCCATCCATCCATCCATCCATCCATCCATCCATCCATCCATCCATCTTCTTCCGCTTATCTAGTATCAGGTCTCTGGCTTCCATCCAATGGGGAATACCTGGAACATCTCCCCAGGGAGGCGTCCAGCAGACATTAAGACCAGATGTCCAAGCCAACTCAACTGGCTCCTCTCGATGTGGAGGAGAGCAGCTCTACTCCGAGCTCCTCCCGGGTGACAGAGCTTCTCACTCTATCTCTAAGAGAGCACCCGTCCACCCTGTGGAGCTCATTTCAGCCGCTTGTTTCCAGTACCTCATTCTTTCGTTCATGACCCAGAGTTCATGACCATAGGTGAGTACTTGAACAAAGATCAACTGGTAAATTGAGAGTTTTCTGCAAAGAGAAGAGAGGAAATCCTGTGGTCCCAGACCTCCTCCAGCCCCTGGCCGCGCCTAGAAATTCTGTCCATAAAAACTATGAACAGAACCGGTGATAAAGGGCAGCCCTACTGGAGTCCAACATGCACAGAGAACATGTCCAACTTACTGGCGGCTATGTGAACCAAGCTCGCTATGCCCAAACTATGCAAAAAAAGTGATTTGTGCTCTGAAAAATACTGTACTTAAATGTTGAGAGATACTCATGTACAACATAAAAATGTAACATTTTAGTTTTTTTCCTCTGTGGGAAGTGTTTATTTTTTGGGTCCAAACCCACAGAATATTTTAGTGAAGCTCCAGAACACTTGTTAGAGATGGCCAGTAAAGCTCTGGCGTCTGGCCAGGGGCAAGCTCAGAAACAGGATGCATGTTTGTCACCCATGGCAGCACCAGGCAAGCACAAAAGCCCAATGGGTTTAAAGCCTCCCCAGACCTCCATGTTTTGTTCATGTTTACTGAGCCAAGCCCGTCTGTCAGGAGCAGGAGCTGTGATGATTCCTTCACTTCATTGGAGCGACTGGAGCCTTGACAGCAAAAAATAAGCAGAACTAAAAATCATACATGAATGGTCTCATTGTTTTACCTCTTTACCAGGGTGTAGATTTATGCAGTTATTAGGGTTATTCTGCAGGTGGAATTTTTGATTCTTTTTTTACATCAAAAGTTTCTTTCTGTTTATTCTGTTTATTTCTTTCCAGTTTATTTCTGCTAACATTTTGGACTATTTTTTTGTAGTGTGTGCAAGTTCAAAGTATGTTCGTTCTCTGTATTTGGCCTTCTAATATAGGCCGATTACATGTCCTGTTTCTGCTGTCTTTTCACTCTGAACTTTGACATGTGGACATTTATCTTAAAGGTGAGAGCTGCAGTGGCCCATCTGTAGTTTTTACAGGGTGACTGTTGGATCTTTAATGTTTTTTTTAATTAAAAATGACATTGAAAAGCAGTCAAGGGCCTTAGATCGTGACTAAACAGGATTACTTTTTTCTTTCCCTTTAAAATAGAACTCTGGATCTTTCATTAAGTGGTGATTTAGTTCATAAATCAACATCAACGATGTTCACAGATCAAACCACGCTTCTTACTTTTAAAACGTTTTGTGTGAATGGTTGCTCTATGTGTTTTTTACTGTATATATTCAAATTAAAATAATATGTATTTAATCTCCATCATTTATATATTGATTTAGAACGGGAAATCTGATTCAATTAAATACAATAGATGAAAACATATATAATTTTGTAAGAAATTATATTTGTCACTTTAAACAAGTCACACTAAAGTTTTTCTGTCAACTTACGAGTTGATTTCAAAAGTGAACAAAACATAAACATCATTGTTGCTTTTGGATCATTTTAGAACAAATCCTGAGTATATTTCCCACAGTTTTTCCACCCTTCAATCAGTGAGACTCAGAGATAAATACCTCATACTGAACAGTGCAGGTGAAGTTTTCCAGATTTCTTGTACTTCTTGTAAGATACTCAAGTATACTTGAAATATGTGTACAAGCAAACAAGTAACCAAGAATGAATGTCAAATCCATCTACGTTTTAGTTTGATAAAGTTCATTCCACTGTTGTTTTTCTACATTCAAATAATCCAAAGGGAACATTAAAAGAACATTCTACCACACTGTATGATCACGTCTTTGCTAAATTCAAAAATGTTTCCAAACATTGGACTGTATTGATGGTTGATCATTATTTGCTGACATCACATGTGTGTTGTCCACTGTGATGGAACGTGGTCATTTTGGATGCTACAGTAAAAAAAAAACCTACCATGTCTCAATCCAAATAGTATTTTCCAAGATTTGTATAATTGATTTATTTCATTTTGAAACGATTTCATAATGGTGTAGGTCAATTTGATTAACAGCTTGTCTCAGACAGAGCGATCTGGTTGGATAAATTGATTAATCTATTAATTGTTACACCCCTATTATAGTGTTTCTTTAATTCTCAAAATCAGTGGCAGGGAAGTTTGAAGTACAAAGCAGATGTTGGGCCATTATTTTAATAAGCTAATAAAAGCAACATGTTGATGTCTATGGATCACGGACTCTACATGCCAAGAATGCAGCAGTGAAATTAAACATCAAAATTCACTATATCACTACACACATGCTGTTCATTATTAGCATGTGCAAATCTCATAGCGTAAAAGTGGTTTGAGTAGTTAAAAGGACCAAAAAAACACACAAAATAAACGCATCTTATTTGATAATTTGGAAAACATTGGACATTTTCAGAGGTGGGGGGCTGTGAGAGACCCATCCTACAGACAGTCAGATCTAACTTGTTATAAAGTCTTGGTGTCTTTATAACAAGATGGGAGCTCCATATGCAAACAGAGCTATTTGTGACTGCCCGAGTCCTGTTGGTGACGTTATGTTGACACTTTGATGATGGAAGTTGAGTTACATCTATGTCCTATTTGTGGCACTGGCCCTCCACTTTTAGAGCTGGTCTGCTTCAGCTGAGGCCTTAACGGGACAGAAATGCTGAAGAAAAGCTGAAGAAAAGCAAGGAGAGATAAACCCTCAGCGATGTCCAGAAGAAGAAAAAACGAGAGGAAATGTGCACCCAAGCAGGACAGTGCCAAGATTCGAGAGAACAGCATATTTTGTTTGGGTGGGGTTCACTTGTAAGTGGAGTTCTATATTCGATTTAATTTGAATAAATGGCACATAGCTGTGGGAGCGCCCAAGCGAGGGTTTGATCTTTGTCAAAGTCGCAAACATGTCCACATGTAGTGCTTGGCAGATGTGTCTGAGAGAAATGTGCTGACTCCTGACTCGCCAAAATGGATAACGGAGGTCCTGCTGCAATTCCGTGGCCAGTCAGGGTTCTATTTTGGGACAAGCAGAGTTTAAGTGCAACCTATGCTTAGCATCATGGAAAAGCCTGGATGGAGGTCACAGTGGCCAAACACTGAAACTGTCTCCAGTGTGTTCTTTAATTACCATTTGACAACCTCACTTCCCAAGGATAATGAGAACACAAGATAGTCGCTGTCATAGTCTGAAGATTTGCTAAAACACAGTCCTTCAAGATTTTTTTACATTTCAAATTTCCTGCAGCTGCTACATGCATCCAAAACAGTTTCTTTTTTGGTGATGAACAGCGTTTATCGAATAAATATTTACAAGAAAAGCTTAAAAAAATTATCAAGTTTTGGAAACTGACTGAACAAGAGACCATAGGAATATCTGTGAGTCATTTAAGTCTTGCTAGCTTTAGTTGGTGCATTATACACTAGACCCACTCCAATGAAAATAATCTTTTTTGGGTTTAACATGTTCTTGTAGCATTTTTCTCTTATAGAGGATCTAATATAAAATAATTCATGATTGAAACTGCGTTTCGGAGTATTTCTTAATTCAAATTGCATTGGGTCATAGAATCGGACGCCTTGAAAAAGCTGGAGCTAATGACGGGGAAGGGAAAGGGGGCGAATTGCTCTGAATCAACAGTCCTGCCCACAAACCAGAATTGTGTTTCAAATGAGCGACTGCTGCTGAAAATAAAATATGTTTAAAAAAATGACAAAGGCTTTTTGATTTTGGCTAAAAACTGCACAGTCAGGATTAAAAAACTACTGGGAAGGATCTTACAAGAGAGAAAAAATATGGTTGGAGTGGGACTTTACAGGTCAGCACTTTCAGCAAACAATCAAAGTCAAGTAATGTGAAATCTCCCATGCTGCACTGAGAAAAACAGCTCCACCCCTTCTGGATTGTTCCTAAAAATGGGATTCATTATGGGGTCAAATCAGATGAAAATGAATCAAAAACTAAATTGTACATTTAAAAAAATAGATGTAAATTAAAAAAAAATGTTTGAAAGTTTGAAAACAGTTTCAAACTCGAAAGTTCTCCTCTGATGTGGTGTACAGAAGTGATAACGCTCTTCCAAAGGTCAGTGCATCAGAGGAAGGTTAACACAGGCGGCGCCACAACAGACCTGTTGTGGAGTGGAAGTGACATCACCATAAATTGTGTCATGTTCTGGTAGCCAATAGGCTCCAAGCCTTATCCCCACGTAAAAGTAAAGTCAACACTGAAACGCTAAGTCTGAATTGAAACTGAATACTCAAGACTGAAATTGAAGAGAAAAAACAAAAATAGCTACAGTTGTTACAAACAAATGCATCCTGACAAGACTTCCTGCCTCTAACCAAAGAAACAAGATCATATGTGGGGGTTTGGATTTCCATAACTGTTAATGTTCCCGGTCCTAGGGGTTCAGTTGTTTAGAAGCTGCTCAAAAACATTTATTTAGGAGGAGGAATAATTTTATGAAGTCAGATATTTAAATGGTAAATGGCATATACTTGTATAGCACTTTTCTACCTTCATTGAAGGCCTGAGGCGCTTGCAGTCACAGTCCCATTCATCCATTTGCACACATACATGGTGGTTCTGCTGCTGAACACTGGTGCTAACCTTCCACCAGAGGCAATGTGGGTTTAGTGTCTTGCCCAAGGACACGTGGGCAGAGGTCGATCCTGCAATCTTCTGATCAGAGGTTGACTGCCCTACAACTGCACCATGGTTGCCTCAGATGGTGGGGCAATTTTTGGGGCACATGTTTTATAATGACACTGACCTCATACCCTAGAACTTTGTGTTTTATTGTATGTTTATGTGTTTGATTGGTGTCCCTGCTATAAAAATGTCACTTTAGAAGTAGGTACAGTTTTCATTCAAAAAACAAAGTTCCGTCAACAAACAGTTTCTAGCATCTTGAGCTGTACTTTGTCTTAAAAAGGTCTTGTGTCAATGCAGTTCTTATCTTTCTTGAACAGTAAAAATAATTCTGTGGATGTGGAACAGCTCCATGTGTCAGACGGTTCAATACCTGTGGAAAAAAGGCTTTAATAGTCTAGCGGGGGGGGGCATGTGCAAACCAGCTCTCCACACCTGCTGCGCTCACGTTGCAGCTGTCTGCGTCTGCATATTCATGTGCAATTGGCAATCTGAACCCTAGCAGCAGCATGTGTGAACTCTTAATGTAGCTGCTGACTTTTATATGGTTGAACACCCTGACACAAAACAAGTGGAAGGCTAATGTGACCTGGATGCTGTGTTTACCTAACTTTGCCTTCTGGCTGGCTTGAAAGCTGTGGACGGGTGCAGACGTGGTGGCACGTGGTTGACATAGATAATTCCTTTGTCAACAGCTCCTGGGTCAATGACACTGGTGGTTTTATGGTGGACCCCAAGTGGAAAGTTTTTGGGAAAATGTGTAACTAGGTCACAGAATCTTTTCAAACTTTTCTTGTTTCCCTTAATTGCCTTAAACAAATTAAAGTCATGTATCTATGGTGGGGGAATTAAGGACTGTGCAGTACATCCTGTGATTAATAAGTTTTTGATCCAATGTAGGAGGTTTTTTCTCGATTTCTTTATGTTTTCTGTCCTTTAAGTTCTCGCCCACAATAACATTCTACTGTTTCAGTATATCAAATCCAGCAGTCATTATTTAAAGCTCACCAGCTTTATTTGAACGCTCAGAAACCTTAAAAAATATGTAATTTGTTTTAAAAAATTGGGAGGATCTAGTGGTTTCAAACCAAAACTCCTGCTGACGATTGATATTGGGTGTTTGTGCTGAAAAAGAATTTCCAACTTGTTTTGATACTGGACTGTAAATGAGAACTGGACGGAGTGATCCCGCTCCATCCACATTCCTAACAGGAAGTACCCACTGGTTCCAAGAAGCCAAAATCCCATAGACTTCTATAGAAAAATAGACAGCTACTGCTCAGTCATTCTATTGGTCAGAATAACCATTCTTGCTGTCATACCTTTTTTTTTTTTACATGTTCTTGATAATAGTCATTTTTTATGATTTTATTTCTGTTGTGCAAGTTATTCAAGTTATAAACAAGCTCCAACAAGCTCACTTCTGATTGGTCTCAATGGCTGCCATAAAAACAATGACTCAGACCGACTTGGACCAATCACTGCTGACTGACTGTCTGGTTTCAACAAGATGGTGTCTGTATTGCAAAAAAATAGCGACTGAATTGATTTCATTTGGTTGGAGCTGGAAATAAACCATTTTCTATGGATGACATCCCTCTGACTTGGTCCAGTTCTCATATACAGTCAATAGTTTAGATGTGTCCCAGCAAACTTCATCTGTACTGCAGTTCACTTGGGTAAAAAGAGAAGAAACTTTTTCCTGACCAGAAATAATCATTTTTCTGTGTTAGCAATTTTCAGAAGATATTCCATTTAGCTCTTTTCTCCTTACAAGGGTTCAGCCAATTGCTAGGCTACCACATTTTAAAGTGATCCTTTTTGTACCAGCTGGTTTAGTTTGGGCCAACTATGACTGTGCAATGCAATCAGATATCACATTTTTTCTGTAATCTGAGTAAAATCATGAAAAAAAAGCAGTTTTAATGATTTTCAACAGTTTATTTAAACTGTGTCAACCTGTTAGCAGTTAGAACTAATTGGAGAAAAGATATGTTTACACTCCTCAAACTGGAAACAGCAGCAACCAAGCCGGGAAAAGACAGACACTCAGGTTGCTGTGCTTTAACTTTCATTGATGTCCTAATTTATCATCTGCTGCTGTCTTGTCCTATGACCTTGTTCACGCCAGAGGTCGTTTAACCACACAATAGGAAATACAACTTGTAGAAAAAGAAATAATAGACCCAAACAACATTTCAATACAAATGTAAAAGATTTGATTTCCAAGCTGCTGTGCTGAGACTGAAAGCTAAATGCTTGAAGGCCTTGTGTTGTGATTTATTGAAGCTTCTTGGGATGTCGACTAAAAGACCACTGCCATGACACCTGTTCTCTCCAGTGAAACCATGGCGGTTCTTGATGAGAAGCACTGTAAACTAAATTCACAGACACAAAGCCTTGCTGTTCTCACCCTTTCACCAAGGTTTATGTGAAGCTGTGAACTCGTGTCAGTCGATGAAGAATTGCTCCCGTCTATCCAAGCACTCCCTGTGTCCTGCTCCACTTTTACTCCTGACTTTTGGGATGACCCCTGATGCCTTATCTGTTGTCTGGTCTCTACCTCTAAGGGGGCTGCTCTCTGACCCCTGACATTCAGGAAACTGGGTCATTATTATCGTGGTGCCACTAGGATTAAAAAAAATCCATCATTATGTTTTTTTCAAGCACATATTCTGACAAGAACACAAGCTGTACAGAGTCTGCTGTCTGTGCATATCCAGCTTTATTATAGAAACATGGGCTGGTAAGCCGAGGTCAGGGTGGTGTGTAATCACGCTCACTAGAAAACCCAGTCAATGCATCATGACAGACAGCTGGCTTTGCATCTTGTTTTTAAAAGCTCTGACTTCATAGAAGAAAGCTCAGAGCAGCTACACAACTGAGTTCCTGTCTGCAGAATATTTGTTGCAAATTATTATTATTATTATTAAATGATTTAAGAAAAATTTGCAAGGATATTGAAGGGTGGAAGTTAGAAAAGGCTTTTTTTTCAGAAGTTTATTTTGCTGTGAGTTGATTGTACAATTTATCCGTCTGATTTCTAAGAAGTATTTGTTTCCCTAGTTATGAACCCTTGATTCATTCTATCACCTATTTTCCTTCTTACATTAGCTTTCTTTGTTTGGCTTAGAGTTAAAAAAAACAGACCTGGAGATATGTCTTTGTATTTTTAAAGATAGATATGAGCTCATTTGTGTTTTTACAGTCTTTCCAGCAGCTGTCATTTAGCTCATGCAGAATGGACAGCTTTTGAGTTTACTTGAGTTTCACTGTCCTGTGCTTGATGTTAAAATAATAAAGTCGAGGAAAATTATCTTTTTTCTTTTTCTTCAACCCTGAACAGAAAAAGCAAAATGTTTTTACTCAGTCGGATTAGGAGTAAATGAATCCCATGTTGAAGTCTTTGATGGATGGTGGATGCTAAGTGCACTCATATCATTCGGCGGCCCCGCCTCATTACATCTCTGTCTGCCAGAGCAGCATTATATCCTGCTGGGATCAGATTAGGACTTAAACATGCTGCCACGTTTTACAGTTGCTATGACAACCCCCCCATCTTTTATCTCTCACGCAGCACAGGAGAGCTCATAGTTCTGAATGATTTCTCTTCTTGTTGTTAAAGTTTGATGGACTGTTTCAAAAGGTGTTTGCTTTCTGCATGCTCCTCTGCTCATTGGGTGTTGCATATGCCACCCTACCCTCTGTGTGTTGCAGTGGGTGGTCCTGCTGTTCTGAACATGTCAAAACACGCTTTGGACTTTCCTATTCCTATTCCGTACTTTCTTTTTCACAAAAACACATTTTAAATAAAATATTTGAGACATTTTGTATTAACTTATATTGGTATGTCAGATGGTCTTTCAGAACTTTCTCTATGGTAGAGATTTAATTGCAAGCAATACTGGATTGATGGGCCAGTGTGGAGAATTTTACACCCATTGAACATCTGGACTGCGAGAGAGTTTTTAGAATTATATTCTTCTGAATTAGAATTAGAAATCTTCTGCCTTAAGTACATGTAAGTGTTTTGTCATAGTAAAAGCAAAAGGGGTTCATGCTCCTGCTGTGTTTCCTCCAGTTATACATCCCTAACTCCAAGTGGACAATGCTTTACCATTTTAAAATGCAAACAGCTTTGTCTGAATTCATTTTAAAGTCCCACTTCGATCATCTTCTGATCTGTTGTCATAGCACTCCCCGTGGTCTTTTAATTATTACTATAACATTTTTAGACAAAATGAAAAATCCAGAGTCATTTTCTTGGAAATAGTTTCTGCAGAGCAGCAGGAGTTCATTAGAAATTTACGTTTGAGTTGTGGGCAGGACTGTTGGCACGGAGCAAACCTGCCTCGTTTTCCCATCACCAGTAACTGAGAGCTCTCTGTTTACACACTCTACGGCTAGCTTACAGTCCGTTACCGACCCCAACCCAAAATTCGCGGTGCAACAACAGCGGCGAGCAATATCAGTGCTATCCAGCACAGGTTTGATCCAGATTCCAGCTCAGAAAACACAGACATACAAAGATCTTTTTGTCTGCAAGTGGATGCATCAGAATGGAGCAGAGAAGGGAGCTTGTGGCCCCCCCAGCATATTTTCCACATCACAAATAAGATATTTTTCAAACAACTTTTTTTGATCTGCTCCTGATTCACAACGATTTGAACAAAGAACTAAATACATTGTTTCTTCAACAATTCTCAGGAATGCAACTTTGACCTTAATTTTCTTTATACATGTCCTCCATCAGAAAAATGGCACAAAAGCATGTTAAAAACACCAAAAACACAATTTTCCTCAGAGTTTGTCTTGAAGTGTTGTTTCACAAATTACGGTCCCTTCAGAGCGTTTCTTAAAGTGAAGTCTCATGTCACAACCTGTGAAAAGTATTCAGCTTTTGTACAAGCCAGCAGAGCTGTCAGTTCCTGGTGTTTAGCAAGTTTAATTGGCTGCATACATTTGTGTTACATGATCATTTTATTTTGTTTTCTACATTTTACTACAAACTAGTTCTTTGGTTATAACGTCAGAAAATGTTTATATATATAGATTTTATTTTGAAGTTCCATCAGATGTTTTTTTGTTTGGTTATTAATGGGCATTTATCTATCACTAAATTACCATCTCTGTCAGGTTTCAGCATATGCCTGTCTTAGTTAGGCCACAAAAAACTGCCCACATCGTCATTTATGCACTTTGGTCTACCTGAAACAACCTGAACCCAACCGTGTGGTCTCACCTGAAGAGGGTTCCATATAACTCTGGTAATTATCCCTGGAAATGAATTTTCGTCATGTCGACTCGTGCAGGCTGGCTCCTGCAGTATTGCAGAAGACGTTTCATTTTCTGACAGCTACATGTAAATAACAACAACGTTGTTTCATTTTTATGATTTTTGTTAACATTTTTGTCAGGGTTTCTCTGATAATAGCCTCTTTCTGTAATAATAAAAGCCTAATGACCTATGGCTCTGTTAGAGGATTAAAGAAACAAACACTACAGTCCCTCTGTGTCTGAAAAGTAAATGATGCTGAAAGTCCCAGAATTTTCAAATAAACTGGTGTTTGTTTTCTCCAAGAGTCAACCTGACCAAAAACACAAGTTGCTTACAATATATAACAACAAATTTTGTAACTATCTGCTTTGTGTGTTGAAAGACATGGTTGTCAGTAAATCTATTTTTTGGTGTTCTGCAGCCTCTTAGGATCGAAGGTTGTCTCTCAGACTCTTAAGCTGTTTAATGGGAATGATTGACACAATAATGGAGGTGACAGCAGAGTGTTGCAAAGGCACTTCTGTCTGTTCCTGTAATTTTCAGCTTACCTGAGTGGTTTATGCAATTAAACATGTTTTAAAGACAAAAGATGAACTCATCCTATCAGCAATTATTTGTGTAGCAAACAGAGTAAAATGGGTGATTTCTTGAGAAATGAACCACCTTGCCTCCATTTGCCCATATAGATGTGCCTGTGAGCACTAGCCTGCAGTTCTGGCAGTAAGCTGCATGTGTTTGGTCTTGTCACTTCTTATATCTGCTGCTCACTCTGGTTTTTCTTGTCTTCCTCTCAGACTCGTCAATCAAATTTGTAAAAAGAAACCTTCAAATTTGTTTGGAACCTGGCAGCGAGTCTTTTCCTCCTGAGCAGCATCAGTCCTGACCTGAGTCAGGAAAGTAAAGCTGTGGTCTCATCATCTGCAGTGACCTCTGAGAGTATCACTGCAGTTTCTGTTGTTCTTCTGCTGTGTGCTCTGGTTAAAACTCAGGTCAGATCCTCTCTACTGCAGATTTACTCCTCTTTGCTTGAAAGTAAAGTCATACAAGCTTTGTAAAAAAAAAAGTCTGTTACTGATAGCACACAGTTGACGAAGTTATTTTAGTTGCTACAATTGAAAATGCCCCAAAAATATATTTAGACATTAAGATTAAAATTTTTTTCCATCTTAATATCTAGATTGTGTGCCATTTTTGTGCCAATCTCACATTTGTGATGCAGCAACTGTGAGGGGCGGGCCACAGGCTCCCTACTCTGCCCTATTCTGATGCATCACTTACAGACAAACACATTTATGTATGTCTTTGTTTTCGTCGTCTGAACTGCATTCAGCTGGATAGCTCCCGTATTGCTCACTGTTTTTATCTGGGGCTGTAAGCTAGTGGGAGAAAGGGTAAACAAAGGGATGATGGGAAATTAGTTGAGTCTTACGTCTGTGCCTAGAAAATGACACAGCTTTTAGATTTTGTCTAAAAACATCAGAATCACCATTAAAAGACCACTGGCAACAGGTCAAAAGGTGATTGAAGTGATACTTTAAAGTGAAGGGAAAACCAGATTGATTGTAAATGTAAAAAAATGTGAAAACTGTTTAAAAGTAAAAAGTACGCATTGTCAACTTGAAAGAAAAGTTGAAAATTTGAAGAAAAAAAATGTTTTAAGGTAAAAGAAATATTGAAAAAAATGTACATTTTTTGGTGTCTCCTGTGTCAAAATTCTGCCCCCAGATAAATTTAGGGTTTTTAAAAAATACAAAAATTGTGAATTTAAACTGTTACTGAGGACTTATTTTAAGTTAAAAATTCATAACAGCAGCTGTTTTAAATAATTTTTATTTTTTTTGGTAACAGTTTTAGGTTAATCAATTTTTAAATTCAAGTTTCAAATTTTCAACATTTCTTTTATCTTTAAAATAAAAATGTTCAAACTTACAATGTCCATTTTTTCACATTTCCAATCTGGTTTTTCATTCACTTGAAGCTGATCCTAATTTGAGCCCATATAATTCCCTCAAAGTCTAAAATGTGTGAGGATACACAAGCCACAGATAAGGAGAACCGTTCTAGGACTGTATGAAACAGCAGCTCAGGTCTCCACACATTTTTTAGATCTGGGAACTTTTTAACATTTACCTTTTTCTCTTAATAAATGTTAAGGGCCTGGATTGCGTGTTGTATTTAGATCTCAGTTATGTGAGGAGACCTGAGCTTTTGTTTCACATGATCCTCAAAGGTTTTCCTTCCAGGGCACACTAGCATTCATGAAGCTAATGTGAGCCTTTCAAATCTGTGAAGTTCTCCTGCTTTGATCACCTTTTTAATTATTTTTTCCTTTGGATAAATTATCCCAAGCACTCCTATGAAAATAGTGAGGCTGCATTTGGGATCTTCCAGCACATTCCTGGGTGTGAAACAACTGTGTGAAAGCCAGAAAGACAAGATTACACATCCAATTAGTGAGGCACTCTGCCCGCATGTATGCTTTACTGGGAAGTTACATTTTTAGAAGATGGTTAAGACCAAGAAAACATGAAATCAAGTAGAGACAGGAAATTGAAAATGAAAGTTTTTGAACATGAAGAGTTTTATAGAAGCTTTCACTGGTGTCTGTAAGCTGCACAGCATTGTCACACGCTTTTATAAGACAGAGTTCATTTGCTTCATTGCTTCATTTGAAGATTTTAAACATGAAAGTTTAGAATCTGCAGCATCCTTCTATTTTCTGATTCCCTTTCGGGGTCACTGGGTTGTTGGAGCCAACCCAGCTCCTGATGGGTGAAGGTGGGGTTAGCCCTGAACAGGTCACCAGTCTTTTGCAGAGACATGCGCACACACACACATTCCTATGAAGCACGATTTCAGACTGTGGAAGAAAACCAGAGAAAACCCATGAGGACAACATGCAAACTCAAATCAGAGAGGACCCAGCCGGGATTTAAACCAGGGCCTACTTGCTGTGAGGCGAGAGTGTTAACCACTACACCATACAGCAGCAGCCAACCAATGTAAAATCCATTTACCAGTGGAATTTCTAAGATATTCAAAATTCAGCAGCTTTTTTTGTTTTGCATTACATACTGCACCCCATCTGCTTCTTTTTGGATTATTCAGTTATTCAGTTATTGATGGACATGTCATAACCTCCTCCCAGGACGTGACCTCCCCCCAGCCGCGGCGTTGGTGTCAGCACTGGGGTCCAGTATCACAAAACAGAGCACAATGGTCGCTCTGTAGTCCACTCAGTATTGTTTTCTTCTGAACTTCGAGCCACAATGAGGCCCTTATCCTGACTCGATAGAGACGAGAAAACTCGCTGTCAGGTGCCTTTCTTCCAAACTCGTTTATGTGATGAAGCCAAAAAGGAATTTGTTCTGATGAATGCATAAGCTACTCTAGGGAAACTGTGAGAAAGATGGCCCCTGCAGTTCACAATGATCACTGAATGAGGGGAACTCATGTGATGTGACACCACTACGTTTTTGTAATAGAAGTTGAAACATATGACTGATTCTTTTAAAGTAGAGGTGCCCCTACACATCTGCAGCTTTAATTTAACAGCCGTTGTCCAATAAAAATCAATGATCTTTATTTGCTTTCCAAATGAAAAAGAAATGCTGTGCTGCTTCCTGCTTCTGGAAACTTCACAGCGGCGCCTCTACCAGTAAATTCTTCTGAAGATCAGTTGCACTGAATTAAGTCTTTCTTTGTTCAGTCATGTTGATGCTGAAGCAACCTGACAGCTTGGGATTTATTGAAGGAAACAAGCATGATAATAGCATGATAGAAAAGTCACCCAAAATCTAATAGTTGCTTTTTCTGATTGCACTTTGGGGGGTTCACAGCTTAAATGTTTATTTATTTATTTTTTTTTAGATAATTTCATTGGATACTTGTAAGACATTTCCAAGGTTTTTTTCTCCCTTTAAAAATCACTTGTAATATGATGGTGTTTTGATTCCGGTCTGTTTGTTTGTCCTCTCTTCTCGCCTACTTTAAAGTAAGTGGTTGTAGATTTGAGCTGACCAACATTCAACGTTACATTACTGTCATCCAGTGAGTCAGCTGTGTCATCATCAAGGAGAAAAGAAAAGCTTTGCTGAATAATCCAGCTGGTAGGTTTTGTGGATGAGTACAATTCTTGGCTAAAGCTACACATCAAATGTAGGACACAATCGCAAGGTATCAGGTTGCTTTGATGCTTAAATTGTGTGAAATAACAAAAAATTCAAACTAGATTCATATTTTAGCAAGTTTTTCCTTATAAAAATCGAACAAATCTAAAGGTTTTAAGATAACAGAATGTATTTCAACTCAAATAAACTAGCACATGCAGTTCTATTTGAATGATTTCATTGTTTTCCCTACAGCTTTTTGAAGTGCAATATTAAAAAAAAAAAAGATTTGGGAGATTTTGAAGCAGTTACTGTCCAGCTGAAGACAAAACTCAACTCCACATTCTTCACACATCCAAGAGGTGCTTCGTTTGTGAAAAAACAAAAAACACACTCCTTTCTTGATATCTCTTCATCTGAGGAAACTCCGAATGCAGACAGGATGGTTTGAATCAAAGACAAATCTTGATGATTTACGGATAACAGAAAGAATTGAATGAGCGTTTTTGCTACACAAATACTTGTATTTGTAGGAACAGATATTCAACATCAATTTAATTAATGAGTACCACAGAGTACCACTGTTTTTCCAACCCCTCTTCTCCTCTTCTCCCCCAAATATCTTCCAGGAGCTCTCCTCTTTATGGTTGAATGCCTCCACATATTTTTTCACAGTACTAATAACCTTTTACTACAAAAAAATCCAATAAAATCAGCTAAAAACAAGCTATTTCTTTCATCAACTCGTCTTTCTGTTGATCTTCTACATCACCGCAGAAAAACTCAACACACCACAGGAAATACTACAATTACTACCTAGCTGCTTTACTCAGCTTTGAGAATCTGTTGGATTTACGTTGATAGTGCAAACGGTTGAAGAGTTACGGTAGTTGAAAGAGGATGTGTTATTTTCTGTTGTCTGGCGTTTAAGAGAGAAATTCTAAGAAAATGAGCTGATTTCTTGTCAATAGATTTGTCATTCACTTTGTGCATTCTCAACAGGCAGTCAATTGATTGCCTGTAATGCACAATTGGACCAAAGTTGTGCCTCAATGCACCTATACTTTGTATCTCTGCAGTTTGATCACAGTTGCATCCTTTCCTGCAGGATTCGTCCTCAGCTGGCCAGAGAGAAGATTGAGGGATGCCACATTTGTACATATGTGATGCCCGGAGAGCCTCAGGTGATCCTGGGGAAAGACAAGGCCTTCACATACGACTTTGTATTTGACATGGACTCCCAGCAAGACGCCATCTACTCCACCTGCACCGAGAAGCTGATCGAGGGCTGCTTCGAGGGATACAACGCCACTGTATTTGCATACGGACAGGCGAGTGTTTGTGTTTACCATCACAGCTGCAGTGTTGTTGACTGTTGACTCTGCCTGAGTGGCTTTGACAAAGAAAAGAGGAGGTTTGCAGAGCAAAAATAATAACAAAATGTTTTCTTTTTTATCTTTTGGTTTGGGGGGTAATTTAAATGTTGGCTCACAAAAACCCAAGTGTCTTCACCATGCAGGTTCCTGTCGTCTTGGTATTACAGACCCCTTTCTAATTCATAGACCTATTGAGTTGTAATAATGTTCATGCAAAAAATGTCAACATTTCTGTGTAATTTTAACTTTCTATTATTTCATGTTTTTGTTGTTATCTTTGAACTCCAGATCCCACATTGCTACAACCATGCTGTCCTTTAACATCATCCCCCAGGTTGCCTTGGTGATACACCAAGTGCTTGCACTCTTTTTAGACAGTTATCCATCTTTAATGTTTGTACTGGCCTGAATCTCTCTCTGCTGTCAGTCCTGGCCTAGTTGTGAAGCTTACAGAGGATGAAGCAGTGGTTTGTTTGGCTGGATCAGACCTGCTTGCCTTGGTGTCCCTCTTTACTGGGACTAATCTTGATTTAGACCAACCCACTCGGCTTCCTCACAAAAACCTGGACCTGCAGGGTTTCAGATGGAAGATGACATCAGTACCAGTGTGAGCAGAGGTTACATCTGTGTTTTTATTGAAGGGTCCACAGAAAAAAGGGCAATTCTTATGCTGGGACTTTAAACTATTGTCAACAATCATAAAAAATGAAATACATTTGTTGTTAATTTAAGAAAAACAAGCTTCTAGGATTTTTACTACATGTATTTAAAAAATAATTAGCAAGTTGAAGAATACATGACTTCTGTCATAATTCATTCGATATGCTTCAGTGATCAAATAACTAAAACTATACTTGCTGAGAACTTAGTAGGGTCATTCAATGAACCCTTTTACAGATGATGGCAGACTCTCTAGACTTGGTCCTTTTCATGAGCAAATAGTTATACATCAGTGTTAGAACAGTTCTCCAAATTTAAGCTTTGACAAAGTCTAATGTCAAGATTCAAAGATATATACATATTCAAAGTTTTATTCTGATCTCACAGACAAATGTTTTTTTAAAGCTCCCAGACTCTCTTCTAATAAGAAACTAGTATTAAGATTCACTAGTTTAAGATTTATTTTATTTTGTAGATCTTTCTTTGATTACCTCTTCTGTCTAGAGAAATAAAGATGGAGGCAAAGAGTTAGTTGGATTTTTCATTTTTAATAGGAGCTGGAGAACATATCTGAAATGCAAACCAGCCAGTAAAGAGTTGCCACTTTATATTTGGAGAAATCTCACTGAACCCAACTTTGTCAGAGTTCATTTCAGTAAAGGATGCAGCCAAACATTGCATTTACTTATGTAAGTGAGAACATTTGAGTCAGTCAGTTCATTGATTTATTTTATCTTTTGTTTTTTTTACGCTACATACAGCAGTTTATACAGTATTACATACAGCAACATGCAGGGAAATGGAAGACTCCAGAAAGGGTTTTTTTGAGACCACCCCCAGATAAACAAAAGACAGGAAATCAAAAGAAAAGATTAAGTAACCTAACATAAGGAACAAAAGTATGATTTTCTTATGATTTAAATATTATTTATATAGTTTGATTTTCAGTCAGGTCACAACAAATATTTGATTAAGAGTGTATTTTTTTATTCATTTTTTTAAATAATCAAAGAGTTTACGTTGTATAGAAGATCAGAATGGGGATTCCATGATTGGGCTTCGTGGTATCTGCTCGATAGTTCTCAAGTTCTTTCGTTTAAAGATAGGTGTCATTTGGGTGCCTGTCTTTGGGAGTTATTTGAAACGTAATGTGATTCTTTCTTCTCAAGACGGGCTCAGGGAAGACATACACTATGGGAACCGGCTTTGACGTGAACATCGCAGATGAGGAGCTGGGCATCATTCCACGTGCTGTCCACCATCTGTTCAAGGGCATCGAGGAGCGCCGTGCAGCTGCGCAAGAGCAGGGACGACCGGTTCCAGAATTCAAGATCAACGCACAGTTTCTTGAGGTATGGATCTGTCAGAATAGCAGATGTTTTCTCGGCTTCTTGAAAACAAAAAAGAAAGATCATTGTGTCTTCACGATTAGACGTTATGGATGTCAGGCTGACGATTTGAAGGAGCTGTGACAGAAGCTCTCCATCATGCAGAAATGCCCATTCTGACAATTGAAATGTGGTAGATCTCTGTGAGATTAGGAGGAGTCAAGAGGGAGCATGGAGTGCCGTTTGTCAGGGATAAACTGATGGTGACTCTGCTGCCTAACATCCATAGAAAATGGTTTACTTATTGCCTTAAGGAAATAAAGTAAATTCAGTCTCCATTTTTCGGAATACGAGCATCGCCATGTGGAACCAGACAGCATCAGTAAGCAGTAATTGTTAGAGTCAATGTTTCTATGGCAACCCCTCTCACCAATCAGGAGGGAGCTTGTTGGAAGTCCACAACCCTACTACTGAAAGTAGACTGAGGAGAATGTGTCAATCACACATTTAAAATGTTTGACATGAGATCAAATCCCTTTATTAGGGCATCTGATTGATCAGTTTATAACTGGAATAACATGAAAACGAAATCTTGAAAAAATAGGATTATCAAGAGGAAATTAAAAAATATTTCTGAGCAAGAATTGTTACAGGTATTCTGACCAATATAATGACTGAGTAATAGCTGTTTATTTCTCTATAGAAGTCAATGGGATTTTGGCTTCTTGGAGCCAGCGGGTACTTTCTGTTTGGTACACCAGGGGGTCACTCTGTCCAGTTTTCTATATACAGTTCTTGCAAATATAATTTCCCCATCGGCTTGTAGAGTCTTTCAAACTTCTCAATTTTTCTTCATAATGAGCTACATTCATCCTTTGCTTTCTTTGACCTAAAAACAAAAGTGACACTGTTTTAAGTTTTTACAGCATTGTATGAGTAAAAAACAAAAAACTTCTGAACTTAATTGTTTAACCAATAGTTTCTTGTAGCTGACACTGACCAAAGCTTTCTGATAATAGCCAGGCCTGCCGTGTTTGCTGAAACTCTGTGAATACAGCACATTACTTACATATTTTGTTGCATCAAAAATGCATGTATAGATATTAAGATTAAGATTTCCATTTCCTGATGAAGCCATTATTTAGATGTTTTAACTGGATAAGTAGTGCAAAAGTACAGGTATCTAAAGAGGAGCAAAGGAGCGCTGGCTTCTCTTTTGGATGGTGAAACAAAACTTTTAATCTTCCTGCAGCTTTACAACGAGGAAGTTCTGGATCTCTTTGACTCCACTCGAGATATGAAGCAGAAAGCACACATCAAGATCCATGAAGATGCCAATGGAGGAATCTACACGGTTGGAGTGACCACACGGACCGTGTCCTCTGAAGCTGAGGTACAATCATAATGCATCTTACTGAATGATGCTCAGTGGCTTATCAATTTAAATACCCAATTAGCTCAGCAAAATGGCTTGAGTCTTCCTTTTAACGAAGAATTCATCCTGTCTGAGTGTGTTTAATAATTCTGCGGCTGCTTTCTCAGATGATGCAGTGCCTGAAGTTGGGGGCTCTGTCTCGAACCACAGCTAGCACTCAGATGAATGTCCAGAGTTCTCGATCCCACGCCATCTTCACCATCCACCTGTGCCAAGTCCGTGTTTGTGCCTCTGACAATGTTAGTACCTTTTTTAAGCTTCTGTCAGTGTTGTATTTGACCGTATCACATCTATACTAGTGAAATCCCTGCCCTTGTTGCTTCACAGCACTGAGGTTCACAGTTGTTATCATAACCTTTTTTGTGTGATGTGAAAGAGAAACAGCTGGTTCAGGATGTACCCCACCTTCTGCCTTGGATGGGTTCCAGCCAGCACAACTCCACCCTCTCAATCTGAACACACATGATGGAAACCCATCGTAGAAAAATAAATAACATTCACAACTTTTTAGCTGTACAGTCTGACAATGTTCCCTTTGGTCATTGTTTTTTTAGCAAGAAGATGAGACTAATAACAGAGTCTCTAATGGAAACCCTGACATGGATGAATATGAGACGCTGACTGCCAAGTTTCACTTTGTGGATCTGGCCGGGTCTGAGAGGCTGAAGAGGACCGGAGCCACTGGAGACCGAGCCAAAGAGGGCATATCCATTAACTGTGGACTGGTGAGCTTCCTTAACATACATGAAAAAGTACCTTTGAAAGAAAACAAACGGATGACATGGTGGGATAGACTGCCATCTAGTGTTTGGAATGAAAAGTGTTGGTTTTCTGATTATTTATTGTGCTATTTTTCTGCCTAATTCTTTAGTTTGAGTTTTTTATATTACAAGAAACAAGTCAATTTTAATATTTGTTCAGTAAGAATATACAACCTCAACATCTGCAGTGAGATTACTGCATTTTTGCTTTGCTGCAGCTCGCTCTGGGGAATGTAATCAGCGCTTTGGGAGACCGGAGCAAGCGATCTTCTCATGTGCCTTACAGAGACTCCAAACTCACTCGGCTGCTGCAGGACTCGTTAGGAGGGAACAGGTTGGTGGAGAGCTATGTTTCCCCTTTACAAAGGAAAGTATTAATTAACAGAACCACATCAAATGCCTTCCTGCTCTTTGTGTTTCAGTCAAACGGTGATGATTGCCTGCATCAGTCCATCTGACCGAGACTTCATGGAAACCTTGAACACATTAAAGTATGCAAACCGGGCCCGAAACATCAAGAACAAGGTGATGGTGAACCAGGACAAGGCCAGCCAGCAAATCAGCGCTCTGAGGACAGAGATTGCACGGCTGCAGATGGAGCTGATGGAGTACAAGACTGTGAGTGAGGACATGGAGGGGAGGCTAGGACCAAAATTGACCCACAAAATCAAAGGAATCTGGCTAAGCTTAGAATGACTGCAAATAACTATAGAATGGCGGTCTCTTAATCTGTCGGCTGAAATGAATTTAGAAAAGATGTGCAGCGTTGCTCAGGAAGAAACATGCATTCTGTAGGGAAAGCGCATGATCGGGGAGGATGGTGTGGAGAGCTTCAGCGACATGTACCACGAGAACGCCATGCTGCAGACGGAGAACAGCAACCTGAGAGTGCGGGTCAAAGCCATGCAGGAGACCATTGACGCCCAGCGTGCACGACTCACACAGCTGCTCAGCGATCAGGCTAACCAGGCTTTGGCCAGGGCAGGTCGGACATAGATATATATCTTCCTGTCTTCTAGTCAGCTGTATTGTTACTCTGATACTAATATAACTCGGTGTGTTTGAAACATGTTAAATTCCAGGTGAAGGAGGAACAGAGGAAATTGGAAACATGATACAGAGTTACATCAAAGAGATTGAAGACCTTCGGTAAATGTCTGCTGTTTTTATAAAAATGTTTTGGTCAGATTAGCCTTAACTCTCTTGTTTTATTCCAGGGCTAAACTCCTTGAGAGCGAAGCCATCAACGAAAACTTGAGGAAGAATCTGTCCCGAGCCTCAAGCCGTCAGTCGTTCTATGGAGGACCCGGGTCGTTCTCCTCCAATCTGCTAGCGCCAGAAAAGGAGACCTCTGACATCATCGAACTCGCCAAAAAAGACTTGGCGAAGCTGAAGAAGCGAGAGAAGAAGAAGAAGAAAAGGTAAAGGGACAAAAAATGACTGGAAGCTGGCCCCAATCATTTTTCATATTTCTGTCAAAACATGCTAAACCTTATCTCCAATTTTATTTTTTAGTAGCAAAGATGGTGATAAAATTAAATTATTCAAGTGGTTATTATGCCTCTGGAAAACAGACTTGAAAGTAGGAGTGGGGTGTCTTAGGTTAAGCTTGAAACTATGGAGCATGGAATTCATTATTGTACCAAATCAATCTGTCCGAGGCAGAAAATAGTCATCCCATATTAATCGTTTCCAAGTCAGATAAATCAATAATCAAATTTGGTAGGTTTACTTATAACCAACCAAGTGTAGTCAAAGCGTAAACACTCCTGTTGTTTACCGATCGGCTTATTACTATGTGGCCACAGCAAATCAGCTTTTTCACAGAGGAAGTTTTCAGGAGAGGAATTTACATCTGATGCACTTCCTGGAACAGTTCTGTGGTTTATCCAAGCTGGGAACCAACGTCTTGCTGAAAGACACACACAGGAAGAAATTGAACCCGGATTCCCACTTGCTAGTCCTGCACTTAACCAACTGAGCCATCCAGCCGCTTTAGTCAGCAATGCACATGTGATGCAGACAAAATGATCAACCATCATTACAGTCCAATGTGTGAAAACACTTGTGGTAGAATGTTCTATTAATGTTCCCTTTGTTTTATTATAATGTGGAAAAACAACAGTGGGCTGAACTTTATCAACCTCAAATGTGAATGGATTTGACATTCATTATTGTTTACTTGTTTGTTTGTACACATTAATTAACATGATTATCTTGCAACAGTTACAAGGAATCTGGAAAACTTAATCTGCACTGTTAGTACCAGGCATTGATCTGAGTCACAATGGTTGAAGTTTTGACTAAAGATGTCCTGGATCTATTTTAGGTCAGTGAATCAGATCCAATCAGATCATTCAAAATGAACCAATCTCCACTATGGTTCGGATCAGGAACCACAACTTAAATGAATTGTTGTTTAAATGAATTGTTACACCTCTATAAACTAACCATCTTAACCATTTCAGAATATGAAATTATTCAGATGTACTTTTCCTAAAGTTCTAAATAGGTTGTTATAGCAGAAATGAGTTCAGAGCACACAAGTCCAGCTGCAGGGAACATATGGTCCGACTTTTGCTGCGGGGCTCTGGGAAATAAAAGGGTGGGGCTCTCAGAGCTTCCTCTGATTGTTCTTCCCTTCATTCTTCCTTCGTCTTTTGCTCTTGTCTCTGGTTTGAACTTTCACCCCTCCCTGAAGACTTCAGCAGCTGTTGGAGGAGAGAGAGAGGGAGGAAGGGGAGAAGGTGGTGGAAGAGGTTGAGGATGCCAGGTTTGTGCCAGCCTCCACCCTCCCGCTGTCATCCCCTCCTTTGCTTTAACCATTTCATCTGGCCCCGAGTCATTTTGGGGGCAGGAATGACCCCCACCTGGAGTAAAACACTCTAGATTTACTGTTTGAGCACTGTTCTTCCAGTACTCACTTTTTCATAAACCGTGTAAATGATGAAAATCTCTGCTGGTCTTCCTTTTCTGATTTTTTTGCATCCTTTTGTTTAATTTTTACATTTTGTCTACATTATGTGTGAATTATTTAATTTACTGAGATTTTCAATTTGCCCTCTAAAAAAAAAAAGCTACGTTCACACCACCCTTATCAAAACACGTTCAAGCAACCACTTCCAATGAAAGGTCTTTGTAAATACGCATTTCCGGCTTCTCCGTTCAAAACTCCCGTGTTCACATGTCACTACGCAAGTTTCTACAACCGTTTTTGGGTTCTACAGACAAAACGTACGTCCACTGAACGCAGTTTGAAAGTGAAATCAGGTTGAACTTTGACCAACTAGGCACTCGGCTTTGTCAGTGACGTCTCTGCAGAATTGTGGATGAGAAGTGAAGAATTACGGTTTGTGCCCGGCTGGAATTACAGTATATAGTCTTTCATGTATCGAAATAGAGCTGTGAAAAACAACAATTTCAGGACTTTTTTGAGACAGCGCCTCCTTGCTGCTGGGTGCCGTTTATCGATTGTTTTCTATGATAAATGTTACTAATGTTAAACAATGGTTATGTTTCATTCACCATTGACTTTATTTGTTATCACTGATTATTTCTAATGTCTTTCTTCTGTACAATAAACCACAGCTGTAAATAGAAAAGGAAAAATATATTATTACAATTTTTCAAATTCAACATTATAAGATAAAAAAAAAAAAAAAAACCATACTTTCTGGTTGGGGAATATTTTATTCAATTCTTTACCAATCCTCCTGTCAAATTCCTCTACCTAACTAAATGAAATATTTTACTTTTCGAAATGTTTTGTAACATTTGGGATTTAAAATGTTTCAGGTTGAAGTGACTTTAAAGATGAATTTGAACCTTTAATAATCTTGTTGGTTGAAAATACTTTGCAGAACAAAATGGGCAGTGGTGATTGCTGCAGCATTGAGCACACTGTTTAATGTCTGAAAGAGACTTCCCCTTATATCCATCTGGAAAAAGATACACAAGTCAAATGTAGAGTTGTTGACCAGCAGTATAAAGAGTAATTTAGCTCTGAGCAATACAGTATAAATACTTAATATTATTATTAGAAGTAATAATTTTAAGCGATAGCAACGAATCAAGTTAGTATATTGCACTTTAAAATAGTAAGATATGAGTCTATACATGTTTGGCTTTGTTCAGTAAACATTTTGTTTTCTCTGTTTTGTTATAGACTACATTTGGGTTATAATGAGACAATATTAAGGAATTACACTATAGAAAATGATTACATGTCCACACAAAAAGATGGACAAATACAAAAAGGATATCTGCTGTAAAATGTTTAATGATGTATTGCTAATAAACCATCATGAATTGTAGATTTTTACAAACAACATTTTTTTTTATTAAAGTTAAGCTAAGCTACATAAAGACATTGAATTTATTTATTGGTAATTTACTTTTTATTAAAGCTAATTTACTATATTTTAAGATTCATGTGATAAATTATGTAGTTGTTTATGTTTTTACACCGCTTCAATACATTTTTTTATACTCTTACCACTCATGTGTTCTATGTGCTTCATACGGTCTGCAGAAAATAATAAAACCAACTTCACCCTGCAGATAAGAGGCGCTGTCTCAAAAATCCTCAGTCCTGAGAGTATTGTCCTGAGAGCATTGTTTGTCCTCTGGGGCTGCAGATGCACCCTTCTCCACCGCTTTGACATCTTGCACCAAGTCTCTTACAACTGTAGGTGACGGACATATGCTAGATAGCAGCAGCAATGGAAAAAGAAGAAGAAGCCCCTCCTTGCTTGTCCAGTGTGAACGCAGTGTGAACGTAGCATAAAGTTCAGCACATCACAATCTTTGTTTTTCCTGCACAGCCGAGGAGTTGTGACACACATTTTATAAACCACACTAACGTCGGGGTTTGGATAACCTCTTTATCCATCTGAGCCTCGTCATTTCTCTTCACCTTTTCTTTTTGCTTCTTTTGCTGATTTTGTTGAGACAGAGATGCCGGTCTCCATTTTGAAAGTGAATACTGTCTTTACCACAAAAAGCTCATGCAAGTGGCGATATGCCACCTTGGTTTCTGTGTTTTTAGTGTTTGAAATCCCCTGTTTCTTCCTTAAGTCCAACAATATTCTAATCTGTACTGCTCCATGTGGGGATCACCAGCTTTAAAGCTTATTTGTCAGAAAGACAGTATAATCCCTTAAGACTCTTGACATTGTGCCAACTAAAATAATAAACTGTTTTCAAGCACTAATGTTTGCTAAAAATAGTTCCTGTTTGTTGCATTAGCTATGGAAGTGTGCTGTTGGTTTGAACGTAGGGCACTCTTCTCTGTGAGACCATTGAGCATTGGATGAACTAAAAGCTAACACCTTGGATTATCTCTGAATCTTGCAGTGCCAACAAGGAGGAAGTTCCTGACAACGAGCAAGAGAAGGGCACGGAGAAGGAAATGATAGAGCGCATCAACGAGGACACAGAAACGGTACTTTGACTGTCACGTCTGAACGTCTGAAGCAAGCTGCTCCCAGTGACTGGTGTGTTGGATTAACACTCTAGGAGGTCCAAGAAGGCAGTGACCACGAAGAAGTGGAGGAGGAGGATGAAGATGAGGAGGAGGAGATGGATGTGGAGGACAGCTCGGATGAATCTGACTCTGAATCGGATGAAAAAGGTACAGGAAAGTTTGTCTGGATTGGTAAAAGTCCAACTTGAAAGACAACCATTTATATTTGTTAGTCTTCCAGGGTTCATTCAGGAGATCTGACATTCTGTCATTTCAAGATGATTTTTTTTAAGATTAAAAAATACTTAAATGACTTAATTTGCTTTAGCATTTGCTTCATGTATTCAAATTCTTATGTCATTAGTTGCAGTTGTAGTCGTGAAAAAAACAGCATATAAATGCTGATATTTGGCGCAGCACATTTAAAAAGGTAAAGATAAATCTAGAAACATTTTAGATCTGGTTCAAATGTTGGATTATAAAGCTTTAAAAAACTGTAAAAGTATTAAGAGACAATTTTTCAGTGAATTGAAGAAGATAAATAAGATTATTTCTACTGGAAGGAATAGTAATAGATTTCCTTCACGTCATTATTTTCCACTTTAAGACATTTTAGTTGCTTTTATAGAAAAGTTACTAGCAAAGCTACTGTGTATAAAGTCACTGTGGATTTGAAACTTCTAATCTGATTGTGTATCTGACAGAGAACTACCAGGCGGATCTGGCCAACATCACCTGTGAGATTGCCATCAAGCAGAAACTTATCGACGAGCTGGAGAACAGCCAGCGGCGTCTGCACACACTCAAGCAGCAGTATGAACAGAAACTGATGATGCTGCAGTGCAAGATCAGGGACACGCAGCTGGAGAGGGATCGGGTCCTCCAGAACATGAGTAAGACAAAGTACAAATGATAAATCCATGTTGAGGAGAGAGTCCCAGCTTTATGCCCACTCTGTTCATCTGTTGGTCTATTTTCAAAGTGTTCCCAGTGGTCTTTTAATCTAAGGATGTCATTTTTAGCCGAAATAAAAGAAAAAAAATACAGTTGTTTTCAAGGAAATCGTTTCTACAGAGTAGCAGGAGTTTATTAGAAATCCACCTCTGGGTTGTGGGAGGTACCATTGGCGCAGAGCAACCTTACCCCAATTCCTGCTACCCATCTGTTTACACGCTCTCCCACTAACTTACAGCCCCTTACAACCACCAACCTAAAACTAACGATGCAACAAAAGTGGTGAGCAATATTGGAGCTATCCAGCCATATTGATCCAGATTCCAGTTTATATGAGAAAAAACAAAGACGAACATGGATCTATTTCTCTGTAAGTGGATGCATCAGAAAGGGGCGGAGCAGGGAGCTTCTGGCCTGCTGGTTTTGGTTTCTATGTCACTGCTACAAGATTTTGTCCAACAGCAGTTTTTCATCTGCTCCTGATTCACAATTATTTGAATAAAGAAATACTCAGACATGTAGTTTAATATTAATTTTCTTATTATTTTGTCCTCCATCATCAGAAAAGTGCTACAAGAACATTTAAAAATCACCAGAAACACAATTTTAATCAGAGTGGGTCTTTGATTCCATTTCTTCATAAGTTCTCAGACATTTAGGACTAAAGCATCCACTAGATGGCAGTGGTTAGCTTAGTTTGTTTTGCTCTAGTCAACAGTCAAACCCATTTAAACTTTAGGTTGTCTTTATTTAGAAGGGTTTGTCTCATCTGACATGTTTAATCTCAGCTTTCCACTTTCCATTTTGAAAGAATTCATTCTGAGAGACTGAGAGTGGATGTGAAAGTTTATCACATCAAACTTTGATCTAATATGACTGTCACTGCGGTGACATAAAATAAAGATTCATTGAGCTTCTGTCTGTTTGCACAAAAAACAGGCCCCTTAAAAATAAGTCCAAAATTCTTACCCAATAGCAGATTTTCTTTACAAAATCAAAACAAATCTGCCAAGGGGATAAGAAAAAAGAGCTTACCAAGAATTATTGTTTTAAGAACATATAAGATATCTCAAACTAAGAAAGTTTTGCCTTCTAAAAACTTGCAAGGCAGAAAATAAGACATGTTTCTTGAAACAAGGTCTTTTTACTTTCTTAAGATTCCGCTTTTGCCGTGTCCATCATGCAGCTGTTTTCTGCTCTGTATCTGAAGGTTCAGTGGAGAGCGGCACAGAGGACAAGGCTCGCAAAATCAAGGTTGAATACGAGAAAAAGCTGAGTGTGATGAATAAGGAGCTTCAGAAGCTCCAGTCTGCGCAGAAGGAGCATGCCCGCCTGCTCAGGAACCAGTCGCAGTATGAGAAGCAGCTGAAGAAGCTTCAGATGGATGTGGCAGAAATGAAGAAGACTAAGGTGGGGAAGATGACCAGAAATGGTCACGTTGATCCTACAGATGTAAAATCTTCACTTGGGTTGCTGCCTCTTTGAGATTCTGTAGACTTTTGATAATGCTTTGATCATAACTTTATAAAGAGATAACAATATTGCATAATATGGTTTGTTTTTTGGTCTGCTGAACTCCTGTTGATGACATCTGTCAAAAACGTAGCAGGTATTGAAGCTTTTTGTTTAATTCGATTGATCAGGTGCGCCTGATGAAGCAGATGAAAGAGCAGCAGGAGAAAAACAGGATGAACGAATCCCGCAGGAACCGGGAAATCGCCTCTTTAAAGAAGGACCAGAGAAAGCAAGAGGTTAGTGATGAGAGGTTCCTCAGTGTGCTGTAGCTTCATCAAAGTTCGGTATTTCATTGTTCCCTTCTGCCTCAGCACCAGCTGAAGTTACTGGAAGCTCAAAAGAGGCAGCAGGAGCTGATTTTGAAGAGAAAGACAGAAGAGGTGAGAGGAAATGTGTTAGCTGCTTGGTGAAACTGTTAAAAAGCACTGACAGATGTGTAAAAGAAAGGACTACCCAGAATGCACTTGTGCTTTTGATGTTTTGCTGCTAACAGATGTCGGTTACCTACATTTTAATATTTCTACCTATGTGTGCGCCTCAGGTGACTGCTCTGAGGAGGCAGGTGAGGCCCACCTCCGGTAAGGTGAGCAGGAGGATCAATCTTCCAGAACCAGTCCAGGACTCAGCCCACCGTCCCCCCTCCGGGCGCATGTTCTCCTCCAACAGCGTCGCTCCCAACGGCACACGGTGAGTCTACGAGAGCATCTGGTTTCATGGGGCAGATGAGAGTTTTAGCGTACAGGCAGCATGACCTATGAGTGGTGCTGTGTGAACAGGTCCCCCTACAGGCGCACAGCAGGCATCCATTCCACCAGAATTGCTCGAAACAAATGGCAGACCCTGGAGCGAAGGATCTCTGATGTCATCATGCAGAGGATGACCATCTCCAACATGGAGACTGACATGAACCGCCTACTCAAGGTGAAGTTTTCAAGATTCATCATGAAACATTTACTTTAGATCTAATATAAGGAAGACTTTGGTTTCTGTATTGCCGACGGGAATATCCATAGTCATTAATGCCCTTACAGGTGGATAGCCAGATGATCCCAACCTCATGTTAATGTGTTATCCCTCCCATGACAAAGGTGAACAGGATTTGATATCTGCCAGGGACTTGTATATAATGTGCTTAGTAAATCACAAGGAAGCTGCACCTCTCTACGACCCTCCACAGGCCAGGACAACCCAAAAACCCGCAGCACCTGTACGGGTCAAACCCCCATATGGGTGCATGTGAGGAAGGCGTAAAGTTTAAACCTCTAAACAATTGCAATTGAGTCATCCTAAACATAGGCTTTTTTCAAATTCCCTCACTATTTAGTGCATTCTAAAGGGCCTTCGCCATTTAGTCAGACTGTCTGAATCTACAATAAAAAACCCCAGTGCCATACACATTTTCTAGAAGTTTCTGTGAAAGGCAAATCTGCATTGAGGCTCACTTGATTGGTGAATTTAGACCGCAATTCACTTTTTTTCGCTTCTGTGTTGATTCGGTCTTAAATTGAAAAATTGCTCGATTTTCTCCTAAACAGCAAAAGAAAACAAAAATGTAATCATAAACTTGTGTATTGCGGATACAGCAACGAGAGGAGTTGACCAAGCGGAAGGAGAAGGTCATTAGGAAAAGAGACAGGCTGCTCCGGGCGGGGCCAGAGGAGGAGAAGACAGTGCTCCCCCTCAGTGAGGAGGTCGATGCTCTGACCGCCAATATTGATTACATAAATGACAGCATTGCAGACTGTCAAGCCAACATCATGCAGATGGAGGAAACCAAGGTGAGGACAACTGAAGACTTCACACTGTACAGACTATGCAATCATTTCACAGACCTTTGAAACACATCTTTACACTCCAGTCCTCTCTGTTAAAATCTCACTCCAACCTTTTTTTTTCTTTCATAAAATTGTTCCTAGCAGTCTTTTAATTATTACAGTACAGTTTTTAGTTAAAATCTAAAAGCCTTTGTCGTTTTTTAAGATATATTTTATGCTGCAGCTCATTAGATATACTATTCTGGTTTGTGGGCGGGACTGTTGGCTCAGAGGAACCCCACCCCCTTTACTCTCCCCATCTCTGCGAGCTCTGTTTGCGCGCTCATGCACGAGCTTATAGTCCCAAGCAAGCATTGCCGGCACAAAAAATAATAGCCAGTAACATTGGATCAATCTAGATGTACAGTTTTGAGCCAGAGGCCGGCTTAGCTGAAGAAATTAATGTGTGCAACGGGGCGGAGGAGCGCAGTGGAGAAGAGAGACTTTACATCCATTTCAGTAACTTTTATTAGCCGCAAGTTTTTCAAGCATTCGGTTTTCTGATCTAACGTAATTTGAATTAAGAAATACTCAGAAATGTGGTTTTTATTGTAAAATCTTTTATATAGGTCCTCTATTATGAGAAAATGCTACAAATCAAATCAAATCAAATCAAACTTTATTTGTATAGCACTTTTCCTATGAAGCATAACACAAAGTGCTTTACATTAAAGTAAAACAGATTAAAAAACAAGCACAACCATAAAAATGTAGACCCCCCCCATCCCCACCCTCAACACACACATGCAATCCACCCAACCCCTTTCACAACTCCCACCCCCTTAACTGATGGAACCCATTGGGAAACAGGCTGAGCACGGAGAAAGTTGGTTGTTGAACCAATTATAGTTGAGTCCTCTTCCTCCGAAGACAACCACATAGCCAGTCTAATGCAGCATCACAGGCGAGGACCCAGCCCCACCACAACAAGGTGGCGAGGCAGGTCCCCATCTAGAGCTGCAGCAGCTGAACCATAGCTGACCCAGTGGGAGAGGACCCTGCCGAGGAGGCACTGGATTTAAAAATAATAAAATATAAATCTAAAGTTAAAATGGAGCAATTGATAAAAGCAACAAGCAAAAAAACATGAGAATAAAAAATATTAAAATAAGCTATAAATAATCCAGCGCAAAATCCTAAAACATGATAAAAATAATAAAAACAAGATAAATTAACATGATAAAACGAACTAAAAGCTAATTTAAAAAGATAGGTCTTGAGCCTTTTCTTAAAAACCTCGATGTTGTCTGCGGTCCTCAGGTCCTCCGGCAGACTGTTCCATAGACGGGGGCCATAGTATTGAAAAGATGCCTCTCCATAAGTTTTGGTTTTCACAGTTGGACTGATCAATAGACCAGTGCCAGAGGATCTCAGGGTACGCGAGGGTTCATATTTAACTAAAAGATCAGATAAACAAGAAGGCACAAGACCGTTAAGACATTTAAAAACCATTAAAAGTATCTTAAAATCAATCTTGAAGCAGATGGCGAGCCAATGCAGGGATTTTAAAATCGTGGTGATGTGAGCTCGCCTTCTGGTCTTTGTGAGAACTCTTGCAGCAGAATTTTGGAGAAGCTGAAGGTTCTTAATGCTATTTTTTGGAAGACCTGCTAGAAGGGCGTTACAATAATCAACTCTACTAATTATAAAAGCATGCATCAGCGTCTCCATATTAGCAAGAAAGAGAATTGGGTGGACCCTAGCCAAATTTCTAAGATGATAAAAAACAGTTTTAATCACCTGCTTGATATGTGGGATAAATGTTAGCTTGGAGTCAAAAATAACGCCCAGGTTTCTGACTGTTTCAGAAAAATTGAAAGTGATGAAAATGAATGAAAGATTTTTAAGTTTCAGAAACTGTTTCTCTCTCTTGGCTTCAGGACCAATAACCAAAATTTCAGTTTTCTCCTGGTTGAGCTGCAGAAAATTATTTGCCATCTATGATTTTACATCTAAAATACAATTAAAAAGTGCTTCTATTGGTCTTGTGTCATCAGGAGACATAGCTATGTACAGCTGGGTATCATCAGCATAGCTATGAAAGCTAATGTTGTGCTTCCTGATGACATTCCCCAGAGGAAGTATGTAGATGTTAAAAAGCAAGGGGCCAAGGATGGAATCTTGAGGCACACCACATTCAATTTTGTGGACCCCAGAAAAGTAAGTGTCCATGCTTACCAGAAAGTTTCTCTCCATGAAATAGTAAGTGAACCACTGGATAACAGTCCCTGAAAGGCCAAGACTTCTAAGTCTGTTTAACAGGATCAGGTGATCAACAGTGTCAAAAGCAGCACTTAGATCCAGTAGTACTAATACTGTGATCTGACCTGAATCCGAGGCACATCTAACATCATTAACGATCTTTAACAGGGCTGTCTCAGTACTATGGTTTGTTCTAAAACCAGACTGGTTCACCTCAAATATGTTATTGTGTAAGAGAAACTCATTTAGCTGAATAAAAAGATTTTTTTCCAGAATCTTCCTTAAAAATGGCAAGTTGGACACTGGTCTGTAGTTATAAAAAACCGTAGGATCTACATTGCTTTTCTTTAGTAACGGTTTCACCACTGCAGTTTTAAAAGCAGTGGGAAAAATACCCGTTTGTAGAGAGGAGTTTATGATGTTTAAAATCTCGCTCTCAAAGGATCCATAAAATGATTTAAAAAGTGATGTGGGGACGGGATCTAAAAAACAGGTTGTTGGTTTAACTTGGGAGAAAACTCGACCAAGTGTTGCAGCTTCAACCAGGTCAAAACTGTCCAGTACTTCCTCGGGTAAGGTCAAATCATCATTTTTATTACAATTGCTTCCTTGTTCCATCAAGATACTAGATCGTACAGAAGCAATTTTGCTCCTGAAGTGGTCAGCAAAGTCCTCACACAATGTAGCAGAAGATGGCATTGTGGTCTTATTCATGTCTGAGTTCAATAAGGATTCTATTGTGCTGAAGAGGACTTAGTCTGTTTTACAGTCTGGTTGTATAGTTTTAGTTGATTTTGGTATAGTTGATGGTTTATTTTAAGCTTTTGTTTTCTCCAACGTCTTTCCGCTGCCCTAGCTCGTCTCTTCAGTTGTTTGATGTCTGCGGTTCTCCAAGGGGGTGTGGGTTTGATTCTCATCTTTTTAGATTTTAGTGGAGCAACTGAGTCGAGACTGGATCTAAGTTTGCTTTTAAAACTTTCCACAAGTAAGTTGCATGGGGCTGACAATTGGAGAGTTTGAGCGAACAGTTGAAATAAATCTTTCGACCACTTCAGGAGTTAGGTAGCGTTTCTTCACAGTTCTCACAGAGGTCTGTTGTTTTATAAAACCAGTGATGTTAAAAAGCACACAGTAATCATCAGAGACAGCCAGATCCACAACAGTGGACACACTTGTAGGTAAACCATGACTGATGACCAGGTCAAGAGTGTGCTCCCTGTTGTGAGTTGGCTGCATGACATGTTGTTTAAAATCCAGAGAAGCAAGCAGGTCCAGAAACTGAATAGCAGAGTAGTCCGGCTCCATATCTACATGCAGGTTAAAATCACCAGTTATTAAAATCATGTTGAAGTAAGTGTGGACAGATGCTAAAAACTCAGAAAACTCCTCAATAAAACCAGTGTTTGGTTTGGGTGGCCTGTATACTGTGATGCATAAAACTGGAGGACTGTTAAAAACAAAGGCATGGTGTTCAAAGCTGGGGTACTGATCTAAAGAAACTTGCTTTACTGCAAAGGAGTTGGAAACAATAGATGCAGTACCACCACCCTTTTTGCCCTCCTTTGTGGAAAAAACAAAACTAAAATTAGATGGGTAGGCCTCTGTGAGAACAGTGGATGCATCCGTGCTCAGCCATGTTTCAGTTAAAAGATCATGTTAAAACACAAAAAAGCCTATTTTAATTGGAGTGGATCTTTAAAGACAAAATCATGTGACTACATTTTAAAAGTGAAGCTTTAGCTTTTTTGAATGAAGATTTTCAAAAGTTTTGTGTGTGGACTGTGTTTGTTCTGCAGGAAGAGGCTGACACAGTGGACGTCTCTGCTGTGATCACTTCCTGTACTCTGGCTGAAGCTCGGTTCCTGCTGGATCACTTCATGTCCATGGCAATTAACAAGGTACGGCCATATCAGAGGAAAGGAGATATTACTCTTGATTGTGATGAGGAAATGACAACTCAGGAAAAAAACTGTTTCACAACACATAATAAACATGTTTGCTGTTGGGTGTCAAAATGCAGGACTGAACTGTTTAAATATACATCTCACAACATTAATGAATGCTGTGGACTTAATGTTTCTGTACACAGTTGTAACTTCAACCAAATAAAAACTGTCCCCAAAAAGGGTTTTTTATGACCCGCATCAGTCGTGGACTGCAAGGAGCAGACTTTCTACACAAATCTCCTGTTTTACTGAGTGTTTAAGCAAAAATGTAACCCCTACCAATACTCAAAAACTCACCAAAATTTGCACACACCTTGTACCCGTATTGTACCCTTGTACCTTGTATTAAATGAGAAATATTTCCAACTAACCCTAGCCCTCACTCTAATTCTAACCCTACATTTACTTAACAAATTGTTAACTGTCATTTAAACAAGTTATTTATTGCTCAATTACTAACAATTTAATAATGATTTGTTCGGGTAGTTATTATAAAGTGTTCAAGCGATCTTTACAAATTATCACTCACGCCGCCAAGTAACTGCCACATCTACAACCACAACCAAAATTTTGTTGGTCTTTCACCATGGGAAGAGGCCAAAAGAATCACCCTTTGTGTCTTCTACCCCTCATTGTTATTTCGATCTATGGTCTCCTAATTCCTGGAGCGTCATTGGTAAGCTACTTTGGGAAAATGTTGGAATTAAAGTTTGTATATTTTGAACAGTGTCAGCTTGGTGAGCTTGGAAAAGTTGCGTTTCTCTGTTACTCGCACAGCTTTAATTTTTTTTTTTTTCCTATACTTAATGTCTGTGCTTCTTTAGGGCCTGCAGGCAGCTCAGCGAGAGTCTCAGGTGAAGGTGATGGAGGGCAGGCTGAAGCAGACGGAAATCACCAGCGCCACTCAGAACCAGTTGCTATTCCACATGCTAAAAGAAAAGGCCGAGTTCAACCCGGAGCTGGACGCACTGCTGGGGAACGCTCTGCAAGGTAAAGAACCAATCAGGAACCACTGTCACAGCAGGAGCTGCGGTCTATCTGGAGACTTGTTCTTCACATGTTAGTTTGGATGCACGTGAAGAAACTTTGTTAATAAGCATTTGTCCTTTAGGAAGGCGTATGGGTGTTGGTCAGCTGCATGACTGGGCCTTTTGCTTGTTGCTTTCTGCTGAAAAAGCTTGAGTCCTCATGATATTTGATATACTTCTGCAACTATTATCAAATGTGTATTTGAAATGTTTACGGTTGGTATCTGTCATTTTACAATTATTACCGTGTCTCTTCTTAGAATCTGTAAGGATTGTCTTCATATTTTGTCCTGTTTCGCCCTCCCCATTGTTTTCTTTTTCCTATGGTTTTTCAGAGCTAGGTAACATTCCTGCTGGTGAGTAAAACATGTTGGAGTCTAATTTTTCTGTGACTGCATGGTTTCTGTCCCCTGCAAACTAACCGCAGCAGGTGCATGAGGTTCTGGCAGTCGGCCTTCCCTCTGTCTGTTGGCACACCTCCCCTTCCTGCAGACTCATGTGCTCCAGCCTCAAAGCTTCAGCACCAGCTAACCCCAGATCCTTTCACAGGAACTAAACATCGTGGATGTGTTAGCTCTGTCGGCGCCTCAACTGACCTCCATTCGGAGCAACGGACTAATAATTGCCCTCAGCCATTTACCTTGTGGACTTAGTAACGGACTTTTACCTTCACCTCCCCAAACCCTTTTCTAAATAACCCACTCTGATCTTGAACCTCTCATCTTTTTCTGTCGGTTTGGTCCCATCAAGCCCAAAAAGGAGTCATTTGACATTTGACAAGCATGGCGCTGTGCTGACATCAGTCCCATCTGCTTCTTCTGTTTATTTACTATATTTGTTGTTAAATAAAAGAATATCTAGGACGTTTTTAAAATAAGAAGATAATTTATTACATTTAAGAGGGCCACATTTCTGCTTGGAGAAGAATGTTTTTTATAGATTGTGATCAGGAGTCTAAACATTGCTGCCTGATCTCATTTTGTAGAAAATGCAGATGACAGCAGCAGTGATGAGTCAGCTCAAAGTCCGTCAGCTGAGGGGACGTGAGTACATGTTAAAGAATACTATCACAATGTATACAATGTGCTGCATCTTTCTTTTATTTTTCTTTATGTAGTTCATTTGACAGGGACCATGAACAGGAGCATTAATAAAAGAAAAGATGCTTTGTACCAAGCTATCGCTTTCAGAGCTCATTTCCATCTGCAGTCCCCAAGACATACAAGATTTAACAACTAGTATAAAATGAAACAATGCAATGCGATTGCATACAAGTTACAATTATTTCAAAATAAAAAAAATATGAGTGAGGGAGATAAAGACTGTATTTGAATCACCTTTAATTTTCAAGTTCTCCCACTTAGAAATAATTGAGGGGTCTGAAATGTTCATCTTAGGTGCAACAGTACCTTTGGAAACAGTGGTACCAGCTCTGGTCAGGTCATTGACCAGCTCCTCACATGTAGTTCTGGACTGAGTTCTCACCTTTCTTAGCCTCATTGAGACCCCACGAGGGAAGATCTTGCATGGAACCCTGGTCTGGGGGAGACTGATAGTGAGTTTACTTAGTTTCTTCCATTTTCTAATAATTGTTCTAATAGTGGATCTCTTTTCACCAAGCTGCTAGGCAGCTGTCCTGTAGCCCTTTGCAGCCTTGTGGAGGTCTAAGATTTGGTCTCTGGTGTCTTTGGACAGCTCTTTGGTCTTGGACATGTTAGTAGTTGGTAATAGTGATTGTATGGGGTGGACAGGTGTCTTTCTGCAGCTAACCACCTCAGACAGCTGCTTCGTAATTTCTAAGTGAGAGAACTTGCAAAACCACAGGGTGTTCAAATACTTATTTGCCTCACTGTATTTAATAACTTTGACATGTCTATTTTGGTAAACATTATTTAACACGTCAGTTTTTAAGGTTTTTGCACTTAAATGTTGTGCAGGGGATTATGCCTTCTGAGGTCTCTATTATCAGAAATAAATGGATGATGCAAAGGTGTGAACCATCATATACAAAGTTCATTAACATATATAAGCCACAGATGGCAAAAAATGTATAATAAAAAGAAAAATCATAAAGAAGTGGTATAAGTTGCACTTTTGGGAGTTTCATAAAACATTGTAAGAATCTAGTATATTAGTGCAACATATGAACAGTTTTTCAAATAAGCATAGCAAAAAGAACATTCTAAAAAGTCAACTAAACTCTTTATATCACTTGAAATCACTGAATCCATTAAATTCTTCATCCTCTGTGTCGCTTTGGAACAATTCCGCCAAGCTCAGCTTAAGACTGAGCGTCGCTTCTTCCAAGCCTGAACTGACCTTGTTCTGCTGCAGCTAATGTATAAAGAAGATCCAACAGAGAGAAGTGGTATATTTATGCCTAACAAGTGTATCTTAAGTGATCCAAAGCATCATTTCAGAAGGAAAGTTCACCTCTTGTAAAGGTTTGTTTCAAAGAACAAAGTTCAAAAGTAGATTTTTAGAATGCTTTGATTGAAGAAATCGGCTGATTCTGACGTAGATAAGAGCAGCTTTTTATAGCAGCTTTGCACCATTATGCAACGCATTACTTAAGTAAAGTGTTGCAAAACAGCACAACGCTGCTTTTTTTTGCGACAGAATCAGCTGACTTCTGATGATTGCGTTAGCACTTCTTTACTAAAGCTGTTTTTTTCAGCTTCAGAATCCACTGGAATTGTGTTGTTTGCGAAAATTGTAAAAGAGTTACTGTTGTCAAAAAAATGTAAACACTGGAGCTAAAGCTCTGGTGTAAAAGGGTAAACGGACACCCTGTAGCCAATTAGAGTCAAGTATTCCTCCAGACCATGGTATAATGAAAAGAATTTTGTATGATGTATTAAAGTTTATGTTGAATATTGTGTATTTTTTAATTACTTTTATAAATGCGTGTCTGTTTTTATCTTCAGCACTTTGGCATCAGACCTGGTGAAACTTTGTGGAGAGACCAAAACAAGAAATAAGGTACAAAACCAGTAAATTTGACGTATCTTCATCTAAAAACATGAAAAAATGCTTTATTTCTGTCAATTTTTCACCCAGGCTCGCAGGAGGACCACCACCCAAATGGAGTTGTTGTATGCAAACAGCGATTCCACCCTTGATGCCCCCACAGACTTCACTGGCACAATGCTGCAACTGGCCGAAATCCCAGATGGGGGTGGAGACGTGGAATTATCGGGCTCATCAGTCAGGGACTACACAGCTCTCTCTCCTGGCTTTTCTTCTAAACTGGGCAGCGTGTAAGTCCAGACCCGACACGTCTCACCACCTCCTCCGTCTGTGATGATTATGTCATTAAGGCTATCAACAGTTCTAAAAGCATGCTTCATTTGACCACATTTACCCAAAGCTAATGAGTTTTCCTACAAAAAGACAAAGCAATCATTTGTATAGCTTCAATGCTATTCCCCTCAGCTTCTGCAACAAAACAAAACATCAAAAGATGCTGTTTTATCTGATCATGAAGGCCATGTTTCATCCTAGTTAACTTCAGCTGAGAGCTGGAGCTAACAGGGGCCATCTTAATAGTTTAATACAATGTCTGCATCCTGCATCTACACAGAGAGAACAACCTTTAAACACAGAGTCACGCCGTCCTTGTGTTCTGCATGCACATCTCCTCACTGCCATTAGCCTGTGTAGGTTTCTTGTGTTGTTTTAAATGCTTTTTTGTTTGCTGTCTGTGTTGTTTTAAATGTTTTCTGTACTGTCTGTGTGTTGTTTGTGGATAAATCGGTCAAACTGAACACCCAGCTCTGGCTCCAGAGCTATTCCAGCTGTGGAGAATCGAGTTGCGGAGCCCTCGCCGCTCTCTCGCAGGAAGACGTATGACAAGGCCCAAGCCGTGGCTGACAGGGCAAAGGTCAAGGAGATCACACAGTAAGAGCCTGGTGCCTGTTGAGAGGCTGCAAAGCTGCCAAAAAAACCCAAAGAGCAAAAGACTTTGCCTGACTTTACTAACACTTCTGTTGGTTTCCTGCTTTGGGGCGGCATGTGGCTTCACCGGAGCTCTGTGTTTTGATGACCTGACACTAAAACTCAGCGTTCAGCTTGCTGATCAGTTGCTCTGCTTCTGACCTGCTGCACGTTTCTCTCTCATTTTCCTGCTGTGATTCTCCTGAGTGAAGTTGATGCTGAGGAGTCAGCAGCTGTGAGAAAAAGCCTTTGCTTAAGCTGGAAAAGAACTCGACCAAAAGTTTTGCTGGCGGTTTCACAGCGGAGGTGATGCAGACTTCAGGTTATAACTAGGGATGTCCCGATCAGATCTTTTTGGCCCCAATCTGATTCCAAATCATTTGATTTTGAGCCTCTGCAGATACCAGGTCCTGATCTTGTACTTTAGTAGCATTAAAACATGAACAAAGTTAATAAAAAAGATTCAGACTGTCCTCAATTGAATTTTGTGAACTTTATCATTAAACACTTGAACACAGCACTTCTGTGAAGCAGCTTTAGGAATTAAGCAAAAAATAAAAAAGCAAAAAATATCACAGTTTTATTGGTTATTATTTTTTTTGTTATTTGGTTATTATTTGGTGATTTGGTTATTGTTATTATTTTTTTTGTTATTATTTGGTTATTATTTTTTATGGTGAAGTACAATCCACATTTACCTGAAGGAGGCTGCGAAATTAAACATAATTATTTCCTGTTGCATGAGGACAGTAAGGTGTTACGGAATCTTCAAAATTATCAAACATTTTTGTTCTGAGGTGTTCGTAAATTCAAAAAAATAATGAATTTCAAATTGTTGATGTAGCATAAAAATAATGGTAAGTATTCACGGTTAGCTCATATCAATGTAACCATTTATTAGTTTTGGTTGTTTTTGATAGAATATGGATTTCTTTTATTGTTTTTTGCTTTTTTAAATCATTTTTCCCAGAGCTTGCACTGTGGACACAGTCCCTTGGCACCCACCCCATTGCAGTCTTTCTGATTAATTCTCATTAAATAATAATAAAAAAAAAAAAACTTTTTTAATGCCTTTGAAGACCATTATTTGGGCTAAGACAAACCAGTAGAGAAACTTACTGCCGATTTAAAACAGTTTGTAAAAGAGTTCTTGAGCCTGAATCTGCTAGCTTTACTGAGCTGTTTTTGTCCACCTCCTGCTCAAATGAATGCCGTATTCTGCTGTGTTTTACGACAGTAAAATGTTGTGATACGTTCATAATAGGCAGATTTCTAGTAGTATGTTTCTGTAGCACAAAGCAGCACAATACCTTTTTTAACCAGGCTTCCTTATTTTGTTTGTAAATCATAAACCACCACAAAATATGGCAATAATATAATTTCACTTTTTTTTAAAATACTTATAATATATCCTAATATCATTCTTTTGCAAGATCACACATGGCTCGTTCGTGACAGAATTCACAGCATTTATCAGATTTCCTTTTTTAAAAGTTCATTTTTTGTTTTTTGTACCAAGGCGAACTTTTTTGTGGCTGCTTTTTGTTTGTCATTGGTTGGTAATAAGAGCATCAATTTTTATTCTTTTAGAATTTTTTTTCTCCAACAGAATGATGTTTCCTGAGGACAGAAATGAGCAGGAATGTTTTTGTCCCTTTGGCTGGAAGCATAATTGTTACATCTAAATAGAGTTTTTTTTTACCAATGAGCCGTCAGAAGAGAAGACAGAAGGATCCTATGGGGACAGCGTGGCATTTACACTGCCACTAGCCCCAGGCCCACTCTGACATTTTTATGCCATCTTCACCACTTTTTTGTCTTTTTTTTTTAACACAGAAATTTGTGTGCCAGCTTGAAGTACCACTCCGATCATCTTCTGATCTATTTTCAAGGCGTTCCCAGTGGTCTTTTAATTATGGTTATACCGTTTGCAGAAAGCAACCCCGCCCTCTTTTTCCTCCACATGGCAGAGGGCAGCAGAGAGCTTCTGACCTGCCCATCATCACAAATAAGATCTTTTTGAAATATCGTTTTTTTTGGTCTTCTCCTGATTCACAATGATTTGAATAGAGCCATACTCAGAAATGCAGTTTCAAAAAGCTTAATATTCTTTATCTTTGTTCTCCATCATCAAAAAAATGCCGCAAGAACAAGTTAAAAACATCAAAATATAATTTTCATTGGCGTGAGTCTTTCAGCTGCTAAAGAACCAATCCTGCAGACACGAGACTTTCTATAAAGATTTCATATTAAAAACCTGAAAAGACGGATCTAAATAAAACTCGGAAGGACTTGGTATAAAAAAGTGCTGTAAATGCTGTGAAGGCGTGCAGACAGTTTCTCCCATATGACATGAATACAGCATATGAGTCTCCCTTCTGTTCTCATGCCGTCCTCCCACACTCACGCCGCTCTGCAAACAGCTCAGCACACTTTAATTATGCTGCAGCTTAATTGGCATCTCTGCTGCTTTCCTTCATAGCTCAGTCATCAGGAACCTGAAGAGCGGCCCAGTATTTCCTCTCACTCCCACCACAGACCCCAGGGACTGCAGCACTGTTTATCAGTTAGAACCGTGGGACAGTTTTAGACCAACACACACTCCGTTCCTTAAAGGTTCTGGAGCGGATCACTTTATCTTCAATATTTTTCAGCATCCCGAGTGCTTGTTTAGTGATGCCTAATCAATAAAACACGATTGAACAAAGAAAGAACAAAGTCTGTGGCTTTAAGTTAATCATTGAATTGGTTATATATCAGTCAACTTATATTTCTCACGCTTTTATTATTTTATTTTAGAGCAGCTTCATTAAAAATGAACGCTCCTCATTAACAGATGTTCTAACCTTTCAAATCTTATAGGATTGTTGCTTGTTCTGATCAAACCCAAAGGTTTACTGACGTTTGTTTTATTTTCAAACCCAACAAACCATGTTTATTCCTATTTGTGTCTGCTCCTGAGTCACAATAATTTGAATGAAGAAATACTCAGAAATGCTATGTTAAGTTTCATTTTCTTTTACAAATGTCCTCATCAGACAAAGGCAATAAGAGTATGTTCAAATCACCCAAAACACAATTTTCATCAGAGTGGGTCTTTCAGTGTCGATCATGTTCAGAAGTCTAAATGCATGTCACATGTCCGGTCCCCCAAACCTGTCAGCCACCATCTATGTGACTGAAAGACTTCTGAAGTACAGCTCAGCGTTGTCTGCATTAGCTGCTCCTTCA